>BSBM01000872.1:0-1275000 GCA_027924585.1 Larix kaempferi
ATGCAGCGATCACATTGCCTCTCTGCAAGGCGGCCTAAACTTAGAAGAAATTAGTGAATCTACAAAAGACGGTTCCGTTATATGTAGTGATACCGTCGAGGGCGGATGCAGTGAGCCTGTCCGCACCAATGGTCGAGGAATAAAAGTTTGGTCAATAAATTCGAGGTTAAAATCTTCATTGACGCATCTACTCTGTAAGTCTAGTCATGTTATACAATGGTCCATATAATAACTCTTTCAGTATTATGTATAAAGTGGGACAAAAGAAAACAATGGTCGATACCAAATAATAGATCGATCCTAGTTCTCCGGTCGATATAACTTTTATGAAGTACGGTGGAAGCTTTGAAAATTGTTAGTCGAAATAATTATGGTCTATATAAAAGATTGGTCAATGAGTTAATCGATATAGGTCATATTATCTTTGGTCGATGGTATTGGTATTGGTCGGTATGTCAAATAGTTCATTGAAGTGTGCCCCATATTAACATATGGTCTTTGGTCGAAACTCAAAAGTACTCGATGTAAAAATATAGTCGAAAATATTTATGGTCAATTTTTTATTTATAAGAAGTTTGGTCGGTATTAAAAGTGGCCATGATGTTGTAAAAAGTGTCGGGTCACTGAAAATAAGTTGAAAAAAATGGATGTTCAAAGCTTATTGAACCATGTATATTCATAAAAGTTGTAAACTGAGTCGGTTTCTTGCCGACTAGTGTAAATCATGTCAAGTCAAGTCATTCATGTTGAGTTGAGTCAGGTCGACCAATATCAGTTGGTATCGACCACAAGCAGCAGCGACACATTCAAAACTTGCAGGAAGCCTCACGACAGTTGAATCTACGAAAAGCATGTACTCAAGCAGAAGACATCTATACCACACAGAGAAAGCGCTTCACGTTTAATAATGACAAAAAGAACACTTAAATTGATCAAGCCCCCCAGTGCTAACACACATCAACATCTATTCAGTGTCATTTCAGAAGTTTTTCCAGTAGATGGTAAGTTGGTGCAATGGCAGAGCGACGAAGCCCAGAAGTTCCTGGACCGTGGAAGAGAATCGGTAGGAAGGGTGAGAAGGTTCGATTGGACACTACCAGACTGTTGACAGAGACTAAAGGAATTGCAGTTCGTGGTTGTTCATGTTTCTTCGGGACGAAGAAATATTTTGAGGTGGGGGAGATGTTGGAGGAGACCCTTCAGGATCCTTAGTTGTCATTAGTTACTATGTAATAATCTAGTTAAAGAAGCCGTTGGAGCGGGTGCAACCGCTCCAACCACATGTATGATGTATAAATATACCTATCAAGATGAATATAACCAGTTGGATGCATTTGACTCATCTCTCGTGTCTTGGTTATATCTCTGTGTATGCATTTACTATCTGCTTGAATACAATATATACCCTGGAAACCAATATGGATACAAAATTGCTCCTTGTGAACAAATTTGAAGCTTTGCATATTTGATTTTTTTTGTAATATAAGATTCAAGAGGTTTCTTTCTCACAAGGTCCCTTCTGAAAGGTGGTCGAAGGATGACAAGGTAAAGCATCTACCTATGACATTGAGATAAGAGGTACATAATCAATGATAGACCAACATAATAGAATGACACATCTATTTTGTTGCAACAAAAATGAGAAAACCTTTCTGAATTTGACTTGTTGTTATCAAAATCATATTTATCATGTCACTCATATCATAACATCCCAAGCATTATTTGTTGGGGAATTCATAGGTCACATGTAAATTTTTTCTGGACAATTGGTATAGTTGCTCTATATATGAAAATTCAACAATTGTTAAATAACTAATACAATTGGCATAGTTGCTCTATATACCAACATTGATCTGGCATCTTAAACCCATATCTATTAAGCACCAAGAGGGATCCAATTTCTTGAAGTGTAATTTTTTTATCTTGAATTTTTTACATATTAAGAAAAAATTTACACCTCAAGAAATTGGATCTCCCTCCATATTTAATAGATCCGGTTTAAGATGCATCTATGCTCTTTTTTTTAATGAGGCAACATAAATTTCTTAATTACTTTTCATTTTTATATGTTATGAGCTGACATGGGAAATTACATTACGTAACATGAAAAATGTGACAACATCTCTCCCATACTAGGTTGTAAGCACCTCACTACTCTTGGTGCGATGACAAATGTGACAACATCTCCCCCATACTGAGTTGTAAGCACCTCGCTACTCTCGATGCAATTATAAAAATTCAACAATTGTCAAATAATAATAATAATAATAATATATAATAACAATAGATAATAGATAATAGATAATAATTTAAACCTTATTATCCCTTGAAATTGACAAGTCTCACCAATAGGAAAATTAATTAATTTTTTAATAATTGCTAAGGGTGCTCCAAAATGGTTTTTGATAATGGAATTGAGATACATGTGATAAAGTTTCAAAGTTTGTTTCAAAGTATGAATGCCATATCATCATATGAGCCCAAAACACTCCCGGTGACTATCGAAGAGCCAAATGAGCCATTGAATCTATGGGTGGCCATGGATTTATAGTGGATTACCAATACAAATGGGTTTTATTAGTCATGGAATGTAATCTTGATTTCTGCTTCAATGTAAAGCTTTCTCTTGACCCTAAGAGTAAAAAATTGTAAGTAGGAGAAAATTACTCACTTGCAAGGTTTGCTAGCCTCCCAACCCAATAATGTGCCTCTCTTGGGAAAATTACTAGCTATGAAGGACAATGCCCTCCCCATATGGTTGATATGCCTCTTCATCTTGTGTTTAGAAATATTTTCCTTAGGTAAATAAAGTAGTAAAAATGTAAAATGTTTAAGTAAAATATTCCAAGAAAGGCCCATAGCTCACCTAACAAGCCAATAGACTCCCCATGCCAATGATTTATTTCATAAGCTCTCAATTCAGGGATGGGAAGGCCTATAAAAGATAGTCACTCACATTAGACATAGGAAACATTCAACCCTAGTGGTTTACCTCTCTCATGCTCAAGTTTTACTATAGAGGTCTCAAAGAGTTCCATTGCTCACTTGGTTTCCTTGCACATCTTCTACTAAGTGAATTAATCTCCGAGGTAACCGAACTCAACAATGAGAACCTTCATGAGTAGATTGATCACCTGGGAGAGGTCATATGCCCTCTAAGTTAACTAGAATCAACCCTTCACAAGCCTAATCGAATTATCTCATTAATCTTGCATTCGTATTGTAATAGTGCAAGAAATGAATCATTGGGAAGTTAAGAGGGAAAAATATACCATTCACCTCTCATTCTCTCATTCTTCATTTACAATGTTCCTTCTCTTCATTTTTGCTTTCTTTCTCATGCCTGTATTCTTGTTTTGCAAGTTTACACAATGTTGGAGCTATGGAAACCATTATAACCAAAGAGAATCAATGTTTTAGACCATACATAATGCCAAGATCATGAGGAAGAGCGTGCAACCCTATAGAAACCAATTTGTAGCTTACATGGTTGTTGGAAGAGCATATTGGGGTTTAGTAAGCAACATGCGTGTTTGCATAAGAAAACTCATGCAAAAACTCCCTCAAGCACATTGTTTTCATCTTTAGAGACAAAGCACGTTGGTATGGTACATGTATGTCTATGGGATCATTTTATTGGTCCATGCATGTCTATGTTTTCCATGGTGGTGAACATCAACATGATGGCATAGCCATCATTTAGGCACCATGTGTCTTCGTATTGTGAATGCATGCATAATTGAAATGGCACTAGCCTCGCACATGGAAATGCACATGTTTACTCTAAACAATGTAACATGGCATGAATATGAGCTTCCAAAAGGACAAACACCATGAAATTACAAAGTTTGAACTCATTCATGTGAAATCCACTTATAGACTCAATTTTGTATGAAATGCATTTAAGGTGGGCATCAAACATTCACAGGCATGTAGATAGGAATGGAATAAGGCCATCAACTTAACTAGCTTCTTGCAGACCCAAAGGAATATAAAATGTAGTTAAAGGCAGACATTGGACATGCAAAGAAAATATGTGAGATCGTAAAAAGTAAAGTGAATGGGTCCAAGCTCTCACAAAATTAATGTTTTCTCCAAAACTCTTAAATGAGAGAGGCGCAAATGCTTTCCCAAACTCCAAATGTACTAAATCGAGAAAAGTTTAAGAAGAAATGTAAAATGTCTTAAGACAACTTGAACTCAAATTCAACTATCATTACCATAAAAAAATTGTGTCTATCACTCCTTCATTATCCATTCATTTAAACATTACTAGCAACCTTTTGGAAAAATCACGAGTCTATCATGGACTTTGAATAATTAACCCCAAAGAGATATCAGTTCATTTAAATATTACAAGGAACCTTTTGGAAAAATCATGAGTCCGACTCTAAATAGTTAACCGTAAAGAATGCAAGGCCAAAACACGTGGGGACATCTTGGAGAATAAATCATGACGACTTCGTGGTCAAAAGGAGTTAGTCACATAATTTAGGCCAAAAGTTGTCTAAACATTTTATGTTTTAGATTTTTCCATTCATCATCATTGGAATCCAACAATTTAATCTTTGGTTAATTTTTTATTTTTCATTATTCAAAATCTATTTTTTTTATTGCAGAAATGAATACAGTGCCTTCAAATATCTCTGTTGCACTAGAATTTTACAATCTTAACCATATATATTCACAATTCCAACCCTTCCAATGAAATTTGGACAAAAATATTCAAGGAAAAAAAATAATAAAAACCATTTAAAATACTCATTTGAATCTTCTAGATTGAAAGAAAAGGGGAATCCCAAGTGTCCTCAAAATTTGCTATGTAGGTCGGCGAGGCATCTACCTTGGAAAACACCGCGTAGCATCTATGATGTTGGTGGGCAACAACTTGAGGTCCATTTACCCCAAAGTTGAAACGGCATGAAGACTTGACGCCAATATTGGTGAGGCGCGCTTCAATATGACGATTCACATCTCCTGTCATTCTGCCATCAAAAAGGAAACGGAATGACACTTACAGTTGTCGCTGAGTTCTTTCAAAGGAATAATGACGTTGACAGTGGTGCACGGTGCACCGTCCTCCCGGCGGGCCCTTCTCCAACGTTCAAATTTGAACTCTTCATGGCCCTTCCAAAGGGTTCTAGCCCTTCCTAGTGTGAAAATCCTCACAGCAGTGTGAAAATCCTCACAGCAGATCTAAGAGATGATGTATACCTCACAAGAGTAATTATGATTAAGCAAGAAAATGGAAGAAGAGTGAACAATACAGTATAATGAGCAACAGAATAATATGGTACAGTAGAACTCAGATAGAAGCAATAATACTTCACACACACTAATTAATTAATCACAGTATGGACAAATAAATAGTACAATGGTAGAGAGGATTCGAATGCCTAAGGTGGCAATTTGAATTAGCCTCTCAGAGTGATCATAAGATCAATAGAGTGTCATCGGAGCACAACTAGGTGTCCTCATGATCATCGAAGCACAACTGGAAGTATTCATCATCATCAGTGGAGTCATCAATGCTCAAGTAACTGTCAACCATCAGTCAAACTAACTCTGGTAGGTGTAACTAAGTGTAACTCAATGTAACTAAGTGTAACTGAGTGTAACTGACTATAACTGAGTGTAACTGAGTGTAACTAAGTGTAACTGAGTGTAATTGAGTGTAACTGACTGTAACTGAGTGTAACTGAGTGACAACTGGACTGGTAGGTGAAGAAGGGCAAGTTGCTCCCTAAAATCAAGGAAGAAGGGCGCATTAAGCAACTGGAGGGATAAAACTGAATAGTGAGAAGCTCCTAGGGGCTGGCTAACTAAGGGCTAGGTGCTGGACTGATGACTGGGATGCATGCAAAATGCATGAAACCCTAGAATGTATGCAAACCCTAAAGGTGCATGCATGACTGAAAATGTAAATGATCAAAATACTGGTGGGACTAGGATGGAGTATAGGAATATCCTAACACCTAGAAGTGTAAAGTTAAAATTGCCCTTAAAAAAAAATTTAAAATATGAATTTTACTCTTCCAACAGGAAGGACATAATTTATATCAACATTTCAAAAGAAGGGCAACATTTGAAATTACCCATCCATATAAATTTCAATTTTTATGTCGAAATTCCTATGCTATAAAATTTGACTCGGCATTCAAAATATTGGAAATATCATAAATTATAATCATTCACTCACTCATGTCATGCACTCACTGATTAGATTTGCAAGGTGGCGAGTGATGACTGGTGACTACGAGGTACTAGGCAGTGGGATTTGACTCTGAATCCTAAGTCACTTCGGGATGAGATCTAAGGTGTGACAATGTGTCAATGACTAGGGCTGTAACAATAGAGAACCACTACTAGGCCCAAAACAAGGCCGAAACATTGTGCCTACTACCTATATGAACCTGGCTACCAATGTCCACTCGCTTTTCATCAAAATGAAATTGAAATTGCCTCTTTGATGAGTCCTCCTCTATAAGACTTAATTTTTTGCATGAATGTCACAGAGTCACGACAACTCTAAACAACACTCAATAGCATGCAAATACAAATAATGGCATGCAGCTCGAACCACAAACCAAGCAGAGGTTGATTTATGCATTGATATAGAGAGGTGGCACTAGGCACACAATATGGAGAAACAATGAGTTAGAAAAAACATTTGGACCAAAGTACCACAATGGTTATTAATAAAATTTTAAAAAACAATTTTAGGATCAGAAATTTTCTTCAATTTGATGGGTGGCATGATCATAATCATGTAATCTCCCTCTGTCCTTCCAAACATATGTGGTTTCTCACCACGTTTGTCTTCGACACTCAACACCAAAATACGTATAAAAATTACATGTCTTTACATCCTCTTCCATTTAAATCCTCATCACATAGTCATAACTAAGGATTATTATGCATGCACATCCTCACCTTATAATATCAATTGGGTCAAGGCGCAGAGACAACCATAAATTATCAAATGTGTCAAGAAGCAAAGAGTAAGAGACAACTATAAGTATGTCTTATATTAAATTTACCATATAAGTTTTAAATTGGCACTATCATATGATATTTGACACGTTGGATTGTTTTTATCTTCTTATCACTCCTTACCAATGTGATTGTAAGGCTTCTTTGATGGTGAAGTACATAATTTTAAGTCTTCTTCCTCATTCTCATGCCTTTTGGCAAGACAATAAAGAGGCAGTGGCTCGCATCAGCATGGAAAACGGTTTCGACATACAGGTAGATACATTAATTATTTCATTAAATAAATTAAATTTCATGCCAGTGACTACAAATTCACCAAATCGTGGATTGGTAAAAAACACATCAAATCTTAGAGTCTCCAGCTCTTAATTACTCGTGTATCTAGAATTTTCGCAAATCGAGCCATTAACAAACTTCTTTTGTTGTTTTAGTTCAATTTAAAAGGTAGATTGTCGAGACTCAAACATGTAGTGAATTGCAAGGATCCAATTGACTTAGGCTTGAATCTATATCCCCTCCATCCCATACCTGTATGTTGTTGTGACAAGTGTTGAACAACAAAATTTGATGCCCAGGCCCCTATGATGCTAACGTTGCTAACTTGCTTGGTATGGAGGAATTTTTTTAAAATGTTTTTTTGAGCTATGTATTATTTTTTCTTAGGCTCCTAATGTCCATCATTCTCACATGTCTAAATTTTGGATGGTTGCCCTCTCTTCGGTTTGAATTAAGGTTTTGGTTGTTTCTATATGTATATTTTGTTTGTAGGTTTATTATAGCCTCGTTTTGCTTAGTTTCTTCTTTTTGTACATAGTTAACAATAAGTAATTTTCTCATGGTTCTAGTTTTATTTTAAGACTATATCTAGTTACAATGTCCTGCACTATGCATAAGATCATGCAGATGCCCCAATATGGTTATTGCATAGCCTAAGTAGTTTCTATGTATAATGAATTGTGGTCTAACTTGGAAAAATACAACAAAATAGTTGTTATTTTAATGAAGTGTAAAATTAATGTTACATATATGTCAAATTAATGTGTTCAAGTTTGGTTTTATTGAAAGATACCATTTTATCATGTAGATATTAGGGAGAGCTTAATTGCTTAAGCTTGTAAAAATTTGGATGGGCAATATTTGTATTTTACATTGTTTGGGGGGGGAGGGTTTAGTTAATTTATACTTTTCAATTGAAGTACAATTATTTAAATTTCCCTTCATCTTTGAAGGGATCCAAGAACAAATGCCCTTCCAATAAAAATTAAGGCCCATCCTTTAAATTTGATCACTGCCCTTCTCCATGGTAAGAATTCCCTTTATCCATCCATAATCTTCCACTATCATTGCATGGACTTTGCAGATGGAGCCAAAAGGGGCAGCTCTGTACGCCAGTTTTGAATATTGACCGCCCACAAGGCATGTGCAACGTACTCACTAGCGGCCTTCGCCGAATCACCGAATTTGGATGCCCGGATCTAAAGAAAAAACATGGAAATTCTTCATATATGATGATAAGTGGAAATAGTATTAGCACAGCAACTTAACTTGTGGTCGGTAAATAGGTTATCTATGCATGAGCTACGAGTTTTCACACAGAAAAACCACCTTCCTGCTATTCCTAAAGAATCAAAGAAAACTCACACACACCGGAAATCTCAGAAAACTTCCCCACATATAGTGGATGGTAGGTTAAGCAAACCATCAACCGATCATCCAAGCAAGAAGATGTCTCAATAGAATTGAACCCGGGTGGATGGAATGAGGTATGAGTTATCCATGCATCAACTACTAGTTGTTTTTAATATTTATTTTTTTATAATTGTTTATTTTAAATTTTGAATGATGTCCATAAAATAGATCCGGATAGTACACTTGTCCCATCGTCCTTCAATATAAGAAACCACCCCAAATTCTATGATATAAAAACCTATTAATGTAATTACGAGCTCTTCACATGCAAAGTTACTAAATCTCTTTCCTTTTTCATTAATATGTTTTATGTATGCAATTTAAATTACATGTTTAAAAGAATCTGATATATAACATGGAATGGTGTGAAAATGAAGGATCTTGTCTTCCCATCACCATCATTTCTAAAGTGCAACATGACTTATGATTCCACATAGTATTATAAACTAATAGGTTAAATAACGTTGATGAACCTTATGCACAAGACAAATTTGTCTTTAAGATGATGTGTCATAAGCACTGCTCATGGCATGGCATGGAAATGGCATAAGGTATGATGACTTCACTCTTACAATGGTGATAGAGAAGCTGGAAAAGCCATGGTAATTTCATGGCCAACATGGTATGTCCACGTGATCATCATATTGCTATTCATGTCATACATTACATAAATTGAACCCAAGGGAAATATGAATTTTGGCATAACATGTAACTATTGTTAATGTAAAACAAAACAAATGGGAGGGAAATTAAAAATTTGAATTTAGTGAATTTCGACATTGCTTGTAGCTATTGCTTAGAAAACCTACAAGTGATTTAAAATGCGAACACATCATCACTCAAACCTTTCATTGTATACACTTAGTTTTCTTCATTGGTTTTAGAAAGACCATGACTAGATAAATGTTAATGATACAAATTGCTACATCCTATAGGTGATCACTACTTGAGGCCATACCTCATATCTGACCCATATCTCATATATGACCCATATGTTACACTCACCAAGAGATGCAATGAAGATGAATGCTTGAAATTGGCTACTGATGGATTATGGGATGCAGTTTCCAATGAAAAGGTTTGCAAAATAACTCATATATTCCTTTCCTAGAGGTTGCATAACGATTTTAATATTACTATTAACAATCATCATCATCTAAATTGAAATCATGGAGAGAGAGGAGTGGAAGAATGCATCCATGCATTCAAGCAATAGTAGAGCTTCCAAGATGGTTGTTCAACATGGTAGCTTTGAGAACATCACTGTAATGATGGTGGACTTGAGGAAACAGAAGACACAAACCTAAAACACCAAAAATGGATGGTTGGTCGATGGTACCTTTTCATAATTATATATAATATCTATGATGCTAGCTTGCTTGAACCAAGTTTGCACGGCTTCATTACTTGTACGTAATTTTGATTTATAAATTATCCACATTGAATGGAGACTAATGTTCTCCTTTTTAACTCTTGTTTTAATATACCCTGGAAATCCATAAGGATACAGAATTGCTCCTTGTGAACAAATCTGAATATTTTCATATTTGAATTATTTGGTAATATAAGATCCAGGAGGTTTTTTCTTACAATGTCCTTTCTAAAAGGTGGTCAAAGTCGAAAGTTGTGTTAATGTTTCTTAGAGCCTTAGCAAAGAAATATGACTTGGTCTCATGTGATCAATCAATTATACATTTTTTGGCAAAGGATGACGAGGTAAAGAATCTACCTAAAAATTATGGGTAACATATGACAATGAGACAATAGCTACATAATCATGAGGGATGATAGACCAACTTAATAGAATAACACATCTAATTTGCTATCAAAATCATGCTTATCATGTCACTCAAATCATAACAGCCCAGACATTCTTTGTTGGGGACTTCATAGTAACATGTAGAGTTTTTTGTGACAATTGATATAATTGCTCTATATATGGAAATTCGAGAATTGTTAAATAACTAATACAATTAGAATAGTTATTCTATACATAATAAAAATTCAACAATTGTTAAATAATTAAGAATAATAATGGTAAACAATTTTAAAAAAAAAATTTTTACATTAATAATTCAACCCTTTAAATTAACCTTTAAAGCTGATTTATTAATAAAAACTACATAATGTCATTCCTTACTCATAGCTTACACATAACACCATTATTGAGATCAACCTATACTTGAACTTGTACAAAGATGTATATGCTGAATATTGATACTTTTGATGGAAATCGATTATAAAAGCCAATTCAAATGATCTGAAAAAATGGATAATGGAAAATGAGATGCCAAACATATTTCCTATTTTCCAAGCATATTTCCTATTTGTTGCAAAAAGTTGAAATAGTATATTAATGGATATTGATCTCATAAGAATGGAAGTACATTAATAAATTACATTTTATTTTTATGGTACAAGTTTATTTTTAAAAACTTTAATGAAATACATTAGCCTAACTCCCATCACATGGCCATTGGAAGCATAGATCAATGGCTACTAAATTCCTTTTTTAACCGTGATTGGTTAATGTTACCACCTAAATTGCCTTTTTCAGTGATTTGTTAATGTTACCAACTAAATTCCTTTTTCGCTTTAATGTTACCACTAAACTCTTGCTTTAAATGAAAAAGCCCTAAGTCTTAATCATTTGAACGAGACTTCAAGGGAACATGGAATATTTACCACCACAACAATTCCCTTGCTCAACTAAAACTAGCACAAGGGGGCTTCCTTAACGATAGTTAAATCTACAACACATAATAAAGAAAGATGAATTAGCTTAAATTTCAAATTTATAAATATATTTTAAAAAATTTATAAATAAAATCTTAATCATAAATCTTATTAATAAATTTATTTTTTATTTTAAAATTTTATTTATTTAAATTAATTTAAAAAAAAAAAACATTTTTTAATTCACTTTTTTTAAAATATGAATGACGTGTAACTCAATCTTTATTTTCATAGATCTCCTTTAACAATGTGTGAGTACAACATATCAAGCTATTGTTGGAGAACATTTTGAAGGCGAAGGGAAATGGTGATTTGTATCTTTATGGAAGTGGAAACTTCCACTAAAAATTAAATGTTTCTTATGGCTTACCTTCAAAGGTAAAATTTTGACTTGGGAGAATTTGATTCATCGAGGAAGATAGGGACCAAATATCTGTATTCTATGTAGAAATGACGGTGAAACTTTGGATCACTTGTTTATGAACTGTACTTTTTCAAGAAAGATTTGGAAGAAGGTTTGTAGTTTTCTTAATGTAAATGCAAATTGGCCAACATAGTCTTTGAAGAAGAATATTACAAATGGATCCAAAGGAATCGTAATTTAAAAAATATAATGGGGCTGGTTGCTTGGACCCTATGGAATATTCGCAATCAAGTCTTGTTTCATAATGTAACTCCCTCAGAAAATCAGGCGTTATACATTTTTTGGATTCTATTACAAATATATAAAAATGATCAAGTTTTGAGTCGGGATCCAAGAAGAGGTACTAAATTGATGTTTGATTTGTCAAACTCAGCAGTTGGTTTTTTTTATGGAGCCTTGGCGGAGAAGAATTGTGGAGCAGGTTTTTTCAGCAATATGGGAAAAAATCTCACTTACAAGTTCCGACTCACATGTGGCCATGGATCAAATACAAAAGTTGATTTGCTTGGAATTTGGGGTATTTTAAAAGTTGCCATCCTCTATGGTTTAGGTTCTATCAGAATTTTCGACGATTCTCTGGTTATTGTCAACTGGGCACAAAAGAAATATAAGCTGAACATTTTGCAATACAATCATTGGTGTGATATAATTACAAAGATGATGACTTGTTTCTATGACATGACCATTGAACATATTTACCAGGATATTAATGATACATCCGATGCACTTTCTAAAGAAGTGCTTGATGGGGAAGCATGGTTTTTATATTGGGAGGAATGGATTGATGATATCAACACTCATTCTGGTTCCATGTTCTGTTTTGCAGACTCTTTTTAGAATTTAACAGGTTTTGATACTCTTTTGATTGGGTTATATGTGAGAAGGATTTCATGTTTTGTTTTATCATTAGAAATGCTCTATGTTAGAAGAGTGGACTGTAAACATTCTAGCAGGCATAGTATAGAATATGCATAATAGTTTTTTGGTCTATATTCATACAGTTATGATAGTGTACTTTTTTATTTCTCAGAAATAACAAAAGTACTGCTTTTTTCTCCTTGAAAAAAAAATTCTTTATTTTCATGTTTATATTCATATTAATAATAATTTTACTATTAAATCTTCCTTGTTCGTATAAATTCACTAGTTGGATGCTATCTCTAGTTAATGAACTTGGATTTTTGTATATATTTATTTTTATGTATTTTTATTCTTTTCATATATATTTTTTTTTAAATTAAAAAAATAATTTATTTTAATATAATTAAATGTTATCTATATATTTTGTTTTATCTTATATGAATATTTGTTTATAATTTTAAAAAAAAATCCCGGAAACAACCTTTGGTGTTCTTGGGCAACGACGGAGCGATTGCTAGGGTTTTAGGTTTTTTTTCGCTGCAAGGGTTTGCAGCCCAATGACGACTCTTGGAGGGGGCGGATCCCCCTCCTCCTCTTCCCTCTGGCATGCAAACTTGTCATCCCAGGCCATGCCGAAGACACTCGAGAAAGTGATCTGGAGAAAGATGGTAACGTCCGTGCTAATCAGAGCTCTGGGAAAACCCACGAGGGGTGTCTTCCCAAAACCAAAAAGATCCCATCCTTGCAGATAAGATCGGAAAAATTGCGGGAACGTGTGGAGAAATGGAAGGAGAAAGCCTTGATCAGGAAGTTCATAAGCATATGGCCCAAGGAAAAAGACCTTACTAGATGGATCAAGACTACTTGGAGCCCTAAGGGTCATTATGATCTACATTTAGGAGACAATGGTTTTTTCACAATTGTGCTTTTTAACCAAGAAGACAGAGATCGGGCTCTGGAAGGAGGGCCATACTTCTTCTTCTCTTTTGGGCTTTACCTATGCCCATGGAAGGAGAGATTTAACCCTGACAAGGAGGATCTAAATATTTCCCCAGTATGGATCAGGCTGTACTCCCTCCCCTATGAGTACTAAGAACCTGAAATCCTGCAATATATTGGTAATGCGCTGGTTAAATTTGTTAAGGCATCTAAGAAAAATCTTCAGAGACATTACACCTCTTTTTCCCACATCTGTGTGTACATGGATTTGGCACAAGATCTCCCAGAAGCTATCAACCTGATGTGGGATGATAAAGAGTGGACCCAGCCTCTGGACTACGAGCACCTCCCCTTCCTCTATCGCAGATTCCATGAGTATGGCCATCTCAGTCGGGATTTCCCGCAAAACACCAAAAGCCCCAATCCCCCCCGGCTTCTACCGAGAAGGGGAAAATGGAAGATAATGAAGGTTTCACTCGTGTTATCCAGAAGATAACGAGATGACGACAAAACAACCATTAGTTGAATGATCAACCTAAGTTCAAGACTCCCACCCTTCTGAATCGTTTTGACACCCTAAACAATGTCGGGGAATCCCTGAAGGATATAGGGAACAAGAAGCATGGAAAAGATCCAATCCAGGAGGTCGTGAACCCTATCCATGCAGTACCGGCAGAAGGCCCGAAGGATATGTAGGATGACTCTCCGAAGGACGCGGAAGATATGGATTTGGGAGAGCTGGACCTAGATGTTATTGAAAAGGAATGCGACAAGAAATGTAAGGGTTATGTCTCATGAAGACAGTTAGAACTCCTGTAGGAGGCGATTCTCAAGGCCAAAGCTAAGCCCTATTTGGGAATTGCAAAGGAACCCCCAAAAGGGACCAAAAGAAAGCAACCAGAAGAGGGTGAAAAGCGAGGCCGAAAATTGAACAAATAGAGGATTGCAAAGATAGGAACCAAACTCATTGAGTCAAGGAAGTACCCCACCATCAAGGATTCCTTCACATAAGTCAATAGAAGTTATTCAATGAAGATTATCACCTAGAATATACACGGGGTGAACCACTCGCGTAAAATAAAGAATCTGAAGAACAAGATTAGGATGGAGAAACTAGATATCATTTTCCTCCGAGAAACAAAATGCAGTATGGAGAAAATGCAGGAAATACGAAATAGGGTGTGGAAAGGAAGCCATATGGTATACACAAAATCTCGTGGGTCTACTGGTGGGGTTGCGATTCTATGGAAATCAGACGAGATCACCCTGGGGAATTTATGGGATACCAGGTTTGCACTCTCAGCAGACTTCGAAATCACTGAGACAAGAACAAAAGGAGTGATATCAAACATATACGGCCCAAGTATCAACCTTCAAAATAATTCATTCCTGAATTCTCTCTCCTGTATGGAAAACCTGATTGGGGAGAAGCACTGGCTTATTGGAGGGGACTTCAATATGATCACATCCCTAGAAGAGAAGAAAGGAGGCAGACACATTCTTGGACCAACCAATGAAGCTTTCAAAGACTTATTGAATCCAACAAGCTAGCGGACCTGGAAACCGGAAACGGATGGTTCACATGGAATAATAGAAGAGGGGGGGACCATCATGTGGCTAGCCAATTGGACAGATTTCTAATATCTGGAGATCTCACTACAGATGGTGGTGATTTGACCACTTTTGTTCTACCCTTTGCAGGATTTGATCATTGGACTATTGGCCTTCTCTGGGATAGGACAGGGCTTAGTGGTAGGAAACCATTCAGGTTTGAATAGTTCTGGATGGAACAAAAGAACTTCAATTCATTGGTCCAGCAATGGTGGGAATATATCGTCCCCCCCAGGAGGGACAAGAACGTACCAATTCCAAAAAAATATGAAAGTGTTAAAATCCAAGATCTGTACGTGGAATAAAGAGGAATTTGGGAACATATTCCAAGACAAAAAGTAGTTAAGTGAACATATGGAAAGCCTCCAACGTGAAGGCATGAATAATGGATATAGTGAATACTTGAAGAAACAAGAACAAATCCTCATGGAGAAACTTCAAGCCAGAGAAAAGCAGGAGGAGATTTACTGGAGATAGAAGTCTAGGAACCAATGGCTTCAATATGGGGAACGGAACACCACCTTCTTCCACCGATCAGTCATCTAGAATATACAGAATTCAAGGATTCATAAAATCAAGAGAGAAGTTGGCCACTATGTGGAAACGAGAGAAGATATGGAAACATAACTGACTCAATATTTTGGGGATAACACGAAGGAAGACCAAGACAACCGCTCCGAGCATATTTCCATAATTACCCAGCTTATCCCCCACACAGTCACTACCGAACAAAACAACCTCCTGAAGCAATCAGTGACTCTCACAGAAGTTGAAGAAGCTCTCCATCAAATGGTGGAAGGCAAGGCCCCAAGCCCTGATGGGTTCACGACTAATTTTTTCCACCACTTCTAGGACATGATCAAGTAAGATGTGTGGCAAATTGTTGAAGAATCCAGATGAAACAAAGGGGTGTTACATGCTTTCAATGCCACTTTTCTCACTCTTATCCCAAAGGCATAGGGTGCAGACACTCCAGTTAAATTTTGTCCCATTGCTCTATGTAAGGTTATTTACGAAATAATCACCAAATTCATGGCCAACAGACTAAAACCCATTCTTCCTCATCTGATTGCCCTGTAGCAATCTGGATTTGTAGAAGGAAGATAGATATTGGATGGGGTGATTCTTATTCCTAAATTTATTCACTCCCTCTAGATCACCAGAATCCCAGGAATGCTCCTAAAACTTGATATCTCAAAAGCATATGATAAGTTAAGTTGGAAATACATGAGGGAAATGCTCACAGCCCATGGCTTTAATGGGGAATGGACTGACTCGGTAATGAGTATGACCTCGACAACTTTCTTATCAATTTTTCTTAATGGCACCCCTACTAGAACCTTATGTCCATATAGAGGCATCCACCAAGGTGATCCCCTCTCCCCCTTCCTATTTATCTTGATGGTAGAAGGCCTCAACAGACTTATCAAATCTCTGGTGATTAGCGGAGAAATGAAAGGCCTCAACATTCACCCACATGCTGCCAAACAAACCCACCAACAGTTTGTGTATGATACGATGTTCATGGGACATGCCTCCATCCAAGAGGAAAAATACATCAAGAAATGTCTTAATACCTTCTCCAAGGCATTCGGGTTAGAGATTAACAGAGAAAAATTGCAAGTCTACTTTTTCAACACTCCCAACATATCCCAAAGGAATATCCTTCGAATTCTTGGCTTCCAAGGGAGCTCCCTTCCATCCAAATACCTCGGTGCTCCCCTGGCGGACGGTGTTATCAGACGCATGTATTGGACTGATGTTCTAGATAGAATGTGGAAAAAGCTAAATAATTGGACACTCAGACCCCTGAACTTGGCAAGCAGACTCACTCTCATCAAAGCAGTCCTCCAAGCAATGCCCATTTATTTCTTTTCAGTTCTTGTTGCTCCCAAATCTATGATTAAGGAAATCAGAGCCATCCAAAGAACCTTTTTATGGGGCGGAAATGCAGAGAAAGAGAAATGGGCTTTGGTTAGTTGGGAAAATTTTTGTCTCCCCAAACTTAATGGGGCCCTCGATCTAAGAGATCCTAAGATAAATAATGAATTTTGGGGAGCTAAAATCCAGTGGAGATGGGTCACCCATAATTCAAAACCTTGGGCTCAGTTGTGGCATGCTAAATACGCACCTAATAGATCAAATCAGGAACACATTAGATTTAATGAGGAGCTATAGGGCTCTCATAACTGGAAAACTTCCTTCCAAAAGAGGAGCATCATACAATACCATAGCTTTTGGGAAGTTCGCGATGGTACTTTTGCAGATCTATGGGAAGATTCCTGGCAACAAAGCCCAAAACTTGCTTATTTCCCTCCCACCCAAGAGTGCCAGGCTCTCTGTCATGCCCTTAATCTTACCAAAGTGGCCCATTTTTGGAAACCTGAAATGGAGGATGTGACTTACGGGGAGTGGAAGCAATTGGATTGGTGGCTTCAAAGATGCACTCCCAATGGTAGTTGCCACATGGAAGAAACCCTTCAGGAAAGAATCATAAAAATCCAGAGAGGACATGACAAAATCTGGTGGGGGTATTCAACCAAAGGAAACTTCAATACCAAGGAAGCTTATGGTCTTTGGGAAAAAATAGAAACTGATCCGGAAGACGGTATATGGAAGAAAATATGGATATCAAATCCTTGGCCAAAGGTGGCTTGTTTTGTATGGTTAGTCATCTATCGCCGAATTTTCATTGGTGAAAACCTCCAAAAAAGAGGAATAGTTGGCCCCTCTCAATGCCCCCTATGCTCCAATGCTGAGGAAACTATGAATCATCTCCTGGATTCCTATCAATTCTCTTCCTACTTATGGGATTGGGGAGAGGAATTGTTCAGACGCACTAATAGGAAACAAGGGAATCCTGATCAGGCTGTAAAATATTGGGACACTAAGGCTTTAAAATATCGGATAGGACACGAACAACACGACCGAACTAGAATTTATTCTTCTGGAATTAAAGATAGTAGAAGTTAAAAGTTGGGAACCACTCATAGCATAAGGGGACTCGAAGTTGATAATCCATATGGCTAAAAACATACAACTTGGGCGCCTCCCAGAACAGGTCACGGATAGTTGGAGATTGGCGTATAGGGTGGAAGAACTCGAAACCATTCTTCACAACCCCCGTGCTTGGTATTTCAACCACGTTAGGATAGATGGGAACAAAGTGGATGACACCTTGGAAAATGTCGGAGTCAATTCCCCTCACAGAATCTGAGAAGGCCCCCTGTCACTCTTTATGAATTTAACTTGGGCTTCGCAATGCATTCAGTTGGATAATAAAGATAATTAATACAGGAGGAAACGAGGTAACGACACCTCAACTAGGTGTGATCCTCCGAAAATCCCCCACGAGGTCGATCGATCCGCCTCCTCTCAACAGCATGCCCCAACACGTGACACACGAGGGAATTATAATAATGGAAATCAGGACTATCCGGAGCAGTTAATCCGTGAAGTGGGCTTTGATGATATTGGGATGACGCAATGTCCTCAACATCCGAGTATTCAATGCAGAGAATGATTGGAAATAGTGGTTTCTATGGCGGATCGAGCGCTATTGTACATTGATCTAATTCAGTGTATGACAGAGGGATGATGGAAAGTAGTCGTAAATGTGCTATAAATTGGGAAACCCCTCGACTGCAAGCATTCATGCTTGCTCCTGTTTCTCTCTCTATTTTTCTAGTTCGCCTTCCCTTGCACCTTTGGTTTTCTCTTGCCCCCCTCAGTTGGTATTTCTTGTGCACTTATGCGCGTGCTTTTCCATCCCAATTGCAATTCTTGTTTCTTATCCCCCCCTACAGCATCCTATTCCCTGACATGTCCCCTAACCTGCGAACTCATAGGACTCACAAAGCTGGGAATCATTCCAAGGCCCCCCGCATAGCAAATAAAACCACTTGTGAGCAATCCAAAGCTTCTCAAGCTACTCATTTCTTCTGGAAGCAAATTCCCTGCCAGATCCATGAGGAAATAGAGGTTTTGGAAAAGGAAATTTGGGAGCAAGTTACGAATGATAATTTACAGAGCATCCACGATGAGGTTGAGGAATGGGTTCAGGACCCCGACACCACTACGGGGCATCTGGAGGCTTATGACCGCATTATCTCCACCTACTGTGTCACGAAGGGTTTTCTCGCCCATGTTCTGATGGATCACTAGAATAAGGCTCTAGGAGATGCTGAACTCGTGCAAGCGTGGAGAGAACATCACAATGACTGCAGGCTCATGCATAAGAAGGTGGATCTCATCACTCTGAAACTGGGAATTCCACTATATCCTCCTCTCAACCAGTCTTCTGTCATCCCGCGAAGCAGATCTGGAAGTCCTGTGTGTCAAGGTATGGGGATCAGAGATCCAACTGGTGCCACCACCAACATGCCCGAGTGCATGGCAGACCGCCCTGCTCCGTAGATTAGACGCCAATATTTCTATCTGGTGCGATGCTTCTCTGTTTCGTCCTTATGTTGTCTCTAGTTTATTTCAGAAATTATGACTTATGTCTTTTTTTATGTTAATCGTTGTTTCGGATGTAACTGGGGTAGGAGGGTTAATTGTCCAGACATTCCTTTTTGCAGACAGTCTGGTTTTTGTAATTGGTACAACAGTAGATTATAGAAAAGGGAATTCTGACCTTTTTTTGGGATTTTGTAAGGGGTAGTTGTTGCGATAGATCTCTCAGGAAGAATAGGTAGTTGGTCATCAAAGTGTTTTTTAAGCTATGTAATCTTGAAGCTATGTACCCTTTGAAGAAATGTTAATATGAAATGATTTTACTTATAGAAAAGAAAAACTAAAAAAAAATCTTATTAATTTAGTTCAGAAGATAATAGGATAACTCATGACTAATTGTGTATCGTGAAGAAGATAATAAATTTACTATGCAATGATATACATAAGGAGATATAATATCAATTTCATATAAGATAATGATAAATTATATTTTTTCATTTGATCCTTTAAGTTTTTTTTTCTTTTTACATTTGGAGAGATTAAAAAAAATATAATTTGCTAATGAGAATGTGTAAAAGTTGTGTTTAAATTTTAAGATAAAAAATATGACTTCAGCTATAATAAAATAAAAAACAAAAATTTTCCTTGTTATTTCAATTTATACGGAATGCGAAGGTGAAATGAATTATTAAAACAATTTGTTTTATTTTGAGATCATAACATACGGTTTGTGCTATTGTTCTTTTATGTGTAAGGTTTATTTGTTGAACATAATACTTATTATCTTCAGTTAGAACACTTATTAGAAGAGTTATGCGATTAAAAGTCTTTGTATTTCATTTATTTGGGGAGTTTGTGGGCATAATGTTTTTGTTCAAAGTTATTATTTTTTTTTTTAGAGATTACCTTTTGCTGAATAGGTAAAGGATTTAATTTTTCTTAGAAGAGGTACACAATCTTTCCCAATGCAAATTAAGGTTCAATATATTTATGTTAGCTAACTTTACCCTTCTAATCTCATTAATAATGGAAAAGCAAATCCACATGCTTGTGAACATGATTCATATGCTTGTTAGTAGAAACTTGTATATTAACAAATAAGTGTAGAGATCATTGTACAAACATTTTTTTATTTCCATCCTCATTAGCATTCACAATAATTTCATTACTTCCTTTTGGCAGTTAGTATAGTCTAGTTATTGTTTAATACTAAGGGGCAATAGTGACTAGATTGGGTCCTTGAGCACAATATTGATCAAATTACATGCTTAAGGGCATTAGTGTGGTGATTAAGTTTCATGTATATTGGGGTAGTGATTATATTGCATCTGTAAGAGAAATAGTGATTAGGTTGCATGCATGGAGATAATACTAATTAGGTTGCAAGCTTTTCTACATAAGGGAAATATTGGTTAATTCACATGCCTAACTATAGCAATGATTAGGGTGCACGGAAAAGAGAATTACATGTCTAAAGGAAACAATGAGTAAATTTGTTGCATGCATAGGGGTGGTAGTGATTAGATTGCATGCATAGAGGCAACTAAGCTAGTGATTAAAATGGTTGCACAAATAGAGGTAATATGGATGAGATTACCTATCTCAAGGAAATATCGCTATGATTAGTGATTTCAAATGGATCCAAAACAAAAGTGAATGGTTAAAGAGACTTAATACACCCATGCAATCGACAAAAAATGAGGGCTGCAGAAAAAACGAACAATGCAAACACAAAGCACAAGAAGACAAGAATGCAAGGAACTTTGAAGATGAACATTATCAACAAAGGAAGAAATACAAGAGAACTTTGGGGAATTTAAAATCAAAAGACAAGGACACTTGAATTTCCATCTACCCCATTGTTGTCTATATCCCCTACCAAATCAATTCAAAAGGGTCTTTTGGTAGAGAGTAGAGGATGAAGATGAGGATTTTGGCTATTTATATTATGGAATGGTCGATAGAGAAAGCCATTCAACAATTGTGGAGAATAAGACTGAGAAAGACATTCAAATTCTAGTTTTCTTGTTTGGGTTTCCACGACAAATACTATTTTCATTGTGTCTTGAATTGTTGTGGGCATACATATTTTTGTTCTATTCTTGCATTCTATTGGGCTAAAGAATCAATTTCACAACTAATTTATGTGAAATACCTATCTTTCTTAGTCTGAAATCTTGTATCTATTGCCTGGGTGGAGATCTTTGTTCATGTATTTGTAACTTCGGAAGATATTCACTTGTATATTGTATGTATTACATTTGTACTTTATTGTATCCTCAACGGAGATGTATTATTCCTCTGATTGGAAGTGTCACCATTTGTACTTGCAAGTGTCGCAAGTTATATTATAAGTGTCACAACTTATATTTGATGGATTATTAGACCACCTTGGTGGGGTCGGACCTGTATGAGTTATGTGGGTTAAAGGGTTATTAGACCACCTTGGTGGGGTCGGCCATGTATGAGTCATGTGGGTTAAAAGGTTATTAGACCACCCTAGTGGGTTCGTTCCAGTGTCAAGTGGTAATGGGTTATTAGACTCTCCTAAGGGAGGTCGTCCCAGTTAGAGTAAAAAGCAAGTAAATCTAAAGTATAAATAGAGAGGAGCACCTCTATTTATTCATTCACACACTCACTCACTTCGCATTAGTGAGAGAGAGGAGGAATGCACACAAGTGGAAGAGGAGTAGCTGCTGCAGACATTTATCTTTTGGGGATTCATCTTGGTGATCTTTGTATTGGTGCTTATTCTATCTCTGAGGAAGTTGCGGGGTTTTTCACCTTCTTGGTTTTCCCCGGTGAAATGCTTTGTGTCTCTTGTCTCTTGTCTCTTATGTTTGATGTTGTACATGTTGTTCTGTGAGTTAAGATCCTAGATCATATTGAATTAAATGATGAAAAACTAACATGGTATCAGAGCTAGCCTGAAGGAAGGCATTGTATGGTATTTATGACACTTATTGCAGTTGCAACAAATTGGAAGCTAAGGCTTGATATAGAAAAAACCAGTCATTGTGTCACTTTCACTATACCTCGGTTTTGGCGAATGTTCAGGATCTAAAACTTTTACAAGACGAAGATGAAATGTTCATGTACCTTGTTTCTAAATATCAGCCTCAGATTCATTGTACTTTCTGAGATATGATCCGTACAAGTTAGGGTTTCTACCTCTTCCAGATTGAAGCCCTAAATAGGTCACCTAGCCACAGAGGTCATATATCGGGCTAGGAAGCTCCAAATGGAATTCTGTAAAAATTTTCAATTAGGGAACGGACTGCAGTTTCACAGGTCCTCTTTTCAGAGGCCAAAGTTGAAACAGTGACATGTGGAACTCCGTACAATTTTGCTATGTTGTTTCATCCCATAAACATGTCATGTTGTGACACTTAACATATATCTCTCATGGAGAATCCGTTTGAGGTCAGATATGTGGGGTTGGAGAGATGACAGGTCAGTCTACCATAGGCCAAAGTTTCAGACCCTGAGGATCCAAAATTTCACAGATGCATCAGAAACAATATGGCATATATTTCTGTCTAATCAAAATGGGATTCTGAGCACCTTCATTTTTGCTTGTCACTGCTGCGGGAAATTAGGGTTTTCGCAAAAGTTGGAATTTTTGGAATCTGAGACCACGGCTGGATGCTCCTCATCAAAATCAAAATTTAGAGACCAAGATTGAATTTTTTGGTTGGGTAGAACCCCGGGCTCCATCAAACCCTAGTTCGAGATTTTTACGAGAAAACAAAAATTTGACAGAAGTTGCAGATCCGAAACTTTCAAAGTCAACTTTGAGGGGTCAAATTTTGGAGATTTGAAAATTGAAGTATACCAGCTTGATCAGCTCAGCAAGGTGCATCTTTTCATCCAATCAGAAGTTTGAAATTCAAAGTTTGAATTTTTAGGGTTTCTCTAACAAACCCTAATCCAACTCCAGATCCAGTTTCAACAAATCAAAGTGGGTTGGGTTAATCCTAGAAAAGAATGAATTGGACACCTGCATAAGTGAAGAAGTTCTAGTCTTAGAGGGATATGAGGCTAAGGCCTTACATAAGAAGACTACAAGCAATCCCAAAGGTATTACTTGAGGAGATATAGGTATGTTTTGAAATTTGTTCATGAATAAGTTTATGATATGTTTGTCTTCATATTATTGAGGTTAGTACAATCTTGATTAAATTTATACTTGTCTTATCACCTTAGTAAAAGTATGCATGCATGTGAATGATAGAAGACATTCATTGATTAGGGTTATGACACTTATGATTGTACTAATGCACTGTGGTGTTGTATGAGGATGATGTTGTCCACTAACATGAAAGGTACATCAAGAAAGACAAATCAAGTTCTAGATCAAGAACATATGACCATGGTGACATGAAGACAAAGACTCATCCATAAGCCATTGATTAGATAGAAGCTCTACTTACGAGGTATGTATAATTTGGTTCTACAATGCTTAACTTATGAGACATGCAGGTTACTAGCACGAGGCCTCTAAATCATTGAAAAGAACAAAGAAGACATTGTTTGGGTATGTTAGACATAACTCACAAACATGATAATCTAGGTATGTTTTTCCTATATCAAGTTAGAATCCTACCTTGTATTAGGATCTCATATAAGTATACTTTTGTATGATTGATAATGATTATTCATGAAGCTATAGGTTTGAGTAATCATGGGTTTATGCATATTATGCTTCTTACTTTGATTGATGATATGACAAACCAAAAAAGTCCTATGGTCAAATAAGAATATGCACGAGTAAAAGAAGTCCTCCCTGAAACATTGAATACTAACGCTTGTGATAAATTACCTGTGTATTAAATGACCATGACCATACATTTTTAAGATTATTTAGAATCATAATGTTTTGATAGTACTGAGATTATACTAATGAATGTATTATTATGTATGAGATCTTGAGGATGACACAATGATGACACTAGTGCACACTTAAGCATGCATAGTGGTCTAGGATGGATAGAAGTTCAAAGACATATAATCATGATGATATCATAAAGGAAGCAAAGATCAAGAGGGAGCACACTCCAATAGTTCCTGCAAGGAAGCAAATATTGAGAGGGAGTCCACCCAACAACCAAACAAAGATAAGTATTTGAATTATCATTTATTATATATATGATTACCTAAATGATGTTGTCCAGTCATGTACATATTTATGTTCCTAGATTTAGGATGAATACTATGCATATTAGAAAAGTTGCATTAATGAACAAGATACTACTAATATGGAAGTAATGGGTAAGTGGTCTATGGTACTATACAACATTCCATTGCTACTTATCTAGAATGAAACCTCTTTGCTGACATGTTGGGATTTGTGCACACTTTAACAAATGTTCTGCTAGATATGGAAGGCATCTAGAAAGTTACCGTGTGAATACGGGATATGGATGAATGTTGTATTGAAGCATTGGCTAAGATAATTGCATGACTGTATGACATATGTCCTTATGTGTAAGATTTTTTTCTGAAAACTATGAGATGTTTCTAATCATGCAATTGAATTTGACTTGTAGGAAAGATCATGTACAATCACCTACAAAAGAAGGACAACGACATTTTTTCCAGCGACGAAGTTTAGAAAACTACCTATTAAAGATATTGAAGATCTGAAGTTCCCAGGATCCGAGATGCAGTAATGGAAGGATGCCATGATCGAAGAATACCAGTCGATCATGAAGAATGATGTTTGCTATGTGGTCCCAAGACCAGAAGGGAAGTTTGTTGTGACTTCCAAGTGGATCTATAAGATCAAGCATGTTGCAGATGGTAGCATAGAGAAATAAAAGGCAAGGTTTGTGACTCGGGGCTTCTCCCAGAACGAAGGGATAGATTACAAAGAGAATTTTGCACTTCCATCAGAACAGTACTTTCTCTGGCTGCAGTAATGAAGCGGAAGATACACCAGATGGATGTCAAGACAGCTTTCTTGAATGGTGTAGTCGAAGAGGAAGTGTATGTGGAGCAGCCACTCGGTTTTGAAACAAGTGACAGGGAGTCATATGTGTGCAAATTGAAGAAATCCTTGTATGGCTTTAAGCAAGCACCCAGGATATGGTACGGCAGGATAGATAGCTTCCTATACAGTTTGGGCTTTACCAAGAGTAAAGCGGATTCCAACCTTTACTACAAGGTTGAGGAAGGAAATCAAGTGATACTCCTATTGTATGTGGATGACCTGTTTGTTATAGCTGAGGATAGATTGATTACTGACACGAAGAGGAAGCTTGCTTCTGAGTTCGAGATGAAGGACTTGGGTATGATGCATTACTTTCTAGGTATGGAGGTGTGGCAGAGTACAGATGGGATCTTCCTTGGACAAGGGAAGTATGCAGTGAGATCCTGAAGTGGTTCAGGATGATGGATTGCAAGGCCATGGCCACACCTATGGCATCGAACCTGAATCTATTGAGTGATGCTTTATCAGAGTCGGTTGATGCCACAATTTATCGTCAGATGATTGGCTCCTTGATGTACCTGATGAACATGAGACCAGATATTTGCTTTGCAGTGAACACCTTGAGTCAGTTCCTGACAGATCCTAGACATGTTCACCTGATTGTTGTAAAGCATATTCTGAGGTACCTGAAGGGTATGATTGATTATGGGCTCAAGTATGATGTAAATCAAAAGTTTAACCTGGAGGGTTATGTTGATTCAGATTGGGCAGGCAGTGCTGCAGATAGGAAGAGCACTTCAAGGTGCTACTTTAGTATGGGATTAGGTGTGATCTCTTGGTTTAGCAGGAAGCAATCCTGCATAGCACTGAGTACATCCGAAGCAGAGTATGTTGCAGGTCTTTCGGCTAGTTGTGAGGCAGTATGGCTAAGGAAGCTACTGTTTGATTTATTTGATCTTTAGTTGGATGCTACTTGTATCTATTGTGACAACCAGAGTTTTGTGAAGTTGTCTGAGAACCTAGTGTTCCATGACAAGTCAAAGCACATCGAGATCAAATATCACTATATCAGGGATATGGTGCAAAGAGGAGCAGTGAAGCTCCAGTATGTTGCGACAGATGAGTAGATTGCAAATGTGTTGACCAAACCACTAGCCAGAGTGAAGTTAGAGTACTTCAGAGAGAGGATTGGTGTTCTTCAGATAGAAAATACTTCGAGGAGGAAGTGATGGGACACATTTGCAAGAGCCATTCCAAGCATGGTCGTAGGAGGATCCTTCCCATGGCTGTGGATGTAAGTGCTGTGTGATGAGCATCAAGATGATGCTCTGGATTCTGCTATGTATGATGATGATCAATTTGATCATGTGTGATGAGCATCAGGATGATGCTCTAGATGATATGCATCAGGACGATGCTACGACGATGATCAGGATGATCATGCGATGATGATATCCATTAGGGTGATACTATATGTGATGATGATCAGGATGATCATATGATGATGATATGCATGAGGATGATGCTATGATGATGATCAGGATGATCATGTGTGATGAGCATCAGGTCGATGCTTCAGATGATGTGCACTAGGATGATGCACTATATGATGATCAGTATGATCATGAGCTTCAGGATGATACTCTGTGGCCGTGGGAAGGTTGTGCAGTAGCATGTAATCAACCCTCGAGATCCGGACAGGTTGTGTTAGGCACGTAAAAGTCCTGGGATGCTCTTTAGAGATCTTGCAGGTCACAAGACACTCTTTTAAGGTTTTGCTAGACCACATGTAATCAGTCCTGGAGATCCAAACAGGTTGTGCTAGTCACGTAAAATTCCTGGGATGCTCTTTAGAGATCTTGCAGGTTGCAAGACACTCTTTTAAGGTTTTGTGGAGACCACATGTAATTAGTCCTGGAGATCCAGACAGGTTGTGCTAGTCATGTAAAAGTCCTCGGATGCTCTTTAGAGATCTTGCAGGTTGCAAGACACTCTTTTAAGGTTTTGTGGAGATCACATGTAAAAGTCTTGGGAGGTCCGATAGGTTGAGTAGTGAGCTCATAATCAATCCTGGGATGCTCTTTCGAGGTTTTGTTGACACACATAACTAGCCCTGAGAATTCCACAAGATGGCATGCTTGTAGATATGATGAACACCTACAGGAGGCTAGGCCTACATCCAACATGAAAAAGGGTTGGCTCTGTAGAACTTCCTATGACGAGAAGAATTGAGAGATAACACCAGTGATCGAGATGTTGAGTATAGCAGCAGTGACGATGATGCTCCGTGATCCAGTGACGATGATCCAGCTCTAGAATTGAAGACTTGTGCTTATATGTATTGATGACATGTGTCAAGAGAATACCTTCCTAGTTAAGAGGGAGTGTTGATGTATTTGTAACTGCGAAATACATTCACTTGTATATTGTATGTATTACATTTGTACTTTATTGTATCCCCAATAGAGATGTATTATTCCTCTGATTGGAAGTGTCATCGTTTGCACTTACAAGTGTCGCAAGTTATATTATAAGTGTCGTAACTTATATTTGATGGGTTATTAGACCATCTTGGTGGGGTCAGCCCTGTATGAGTCATGTGGGTTAAAGGGTTATTAGACCACCTTGGTGGGGTCGACCCTGTATGAGTCATGTGGGTTAAAGGGTTATTAGACCACCCTAGTGGGATCGGCCCAGTGTCAAGTGGTAATGGGTTATTAGACTATCCTAAGGGAGGTGGACCCATTTAGAGTAAAAGGAAAGTAAAGGTAAAGTATAAATAGAGAGGAGCACCTCTCTATTTATTCATTCACACACTCACTCAGTTCGCATTAATGAGAGATAGGAGGAATGTGCACAAGTGGAGGAGGAGTAGCTTCTGTAGACATTTATCTTTTGGGGATTCATCTTGGTGATCTTTGTATTGGTTCTTATTCTATCTCGGAGGAAGTTGCGGGGTTTTTCACCTTCTTGGTTTTCCCCGGTGAAATGCTTTGTGTCTCTTGTCTCTTGTCTCTTATGTTTGATATGTTGTACATGTTGTTCTCTCAGTTAAGATCCTAGATCATATTGAATTAAATTATGAAAAACTAACAATCCTAGATCGTTTATTTTAGAGTCAAAGAATATATATGGTGGAAGGAATAGAGTCATTGGCTTATAGTTTCCATTTCTCGTTTGAATTTCTAATTTCTCTTTTGGAAATATGTACACATTCCTCCACTAACTATCTATTACAGCCATAGGACACTATACACATTTCTCTTCACTCATTTTTTTGGAATTTTAATTAATTGCAGTTGCCACATATCTAATTGGTCATTGATTCCCCATGAATCTAAATTATTCTAATTTAATTACTTGTTGTCATCTAAAACACTACTCTCCATTTGATTGAATTGTTGGCTATTGCTAGCTATGTTATGTCTCTAATAAATTGAAATGTTAGGTACCATGGGCTTGTTCTCTTAGGGAACCATCAGTGACAACCCATATTATTATTGTGTCCTCAATTCAAAATGTAGGGAATTTTATACATTACAAACAAAATATATTTTCAAGCAATTCACCCTCTTACTAAGCACTTTGTTTGTTACCTTCTATGGTCCACATATAGCCATAAAATAAAATATATTGTATTGGTTTAGTGATAAACATTGTGGAAAAGGAGTGATATTACTCATGTCATTGTTGGGATTTATATGGTATAGTAGGTGTGTTATTAATGTAATTATGATAACATGGCAAGAACAAATTGTTTTTCATATTGAATATTGCTTGAATATTGTTTTTCATCGTGAAGGGGGAGAGAGAGAGAGAGAGAGAGAGAGAGAGAGAGAGATGCTTTATTGAATGTTAGGATGGAATATTGACATGTGGGTGGTGTGGTTTACCTCCAATATGTGCATTTAGAAGCATTTTTAATATTTTAGTTGATAAGGGGATTTGTATGTTGGTTTGTACATCAAGCAACCTTGGGTAACTTGTTTTAGCATTGGGAATGGGATTTGACTTAACATATATGTATAGAAATTGTTTATAAGCAAAAGCAATGCATTTGAATAAAGTAACAAGCATCTCATTAATTACTTGATTTAAGAATGGAAATGGTTTATGATGTGCATATCACTTGAGGAGATTTACATATCCATACATTACATATGTGAACATTTGCAATAGGGTGCTTAAATTATTTCCCTCAAATTTGTTTTGAGAGTGTGTGTCATTCAAATGGAAAATGAAATTAGAGCACAATTGGTTCAGTCAAGGGAACATCTAAAATCCATAGTGCAGCAATATGTAATACTCACTAATACAAAATGGATAATTAGTGTCTAAAAAAACAACTAGAATTTGGATATAAACGACTATGTTTTTGGTGGCAACTAATGGTAATAAATTAGCAGTCTCTTTTCAACCGACTAACTTAGTCGTATATCACTTAGTCAATAATTAACCAATTAATGACTAAGTGATATACGACTAAGTTAATTGGGTGAAAAGAGATTTCTAATTTGTTACCATTAGTCACTGTCTAAAAAATAGTAATTTATATCAAAATTCTGGTTTTTTCTTAGTCACTAATTATCCATTTTGTACTAGTGATTGTTGATTGGGGCTGCCAAGGTACCAACAATCTTATTCTTGCCTATGGGTTGGAGGGTGGGAGCATGGAAATATGGAAAAAAAGGAATGGACAAATCAATAGAAGAACCACATCAAAATTCTATTTAGAAGGGGATTTTAGAATGTTGATCTAGAAGCTTATATGATTAGAGACATCATTTGTGCCATTTCTAAGAGGTGTAGCTATTAGATTCCTTTTCTTGATAGGTTAAATACAAAAATATCATGAAATTCAAAGACATCATACATTCTACTCACCTCATGTGCATCATATCTATCAAAATGAAAGTTAATTTTTATTCTTGCCATCCATGATATCTATAGAAAAATATAGCTGACATTATCCCTTTTAAGTTGCATTTTTTCATATTAAAGAAAGGGAAGAAAAAGGCTTAATTAACAAATGGGACTATGTATTCAATGGCAAAAAGGATATCAATCAAAACAATATTCCCAATTCTAGAATCCACATGTGGTAAAATGTATACAATAGTCCAGACAAACTGCCTTTATTTATTAATGCATTATACTTTGTTCCCGTCTTACTCTATTTCATGTTCACCTTGTTTAACTGTACCAACCAGAGCAAATAACATAATAAAAATAGATTGTCATCTACTGAATAAGGGATAGACCAATACACAATGAAAACAATTATTAAAATGATATCCAATGTCCTCTCACACAAGTATAATAATTCCATACAATGGTGACTTTATGCAAGATGATAAAAAACAACAAGATGAAAATATTAACTTTGGTTAATTGCTTTGAATTAATGATAGCCAAGCTTCATATTGAACTTTGCACAAAAAGATGAGTTAATTTTAGGAGAAAATAGAACACTTGCACCAACACTTCATCATGTGCAGAATATGCATATTCCTTTTCACATCATCCAGTGATTTTTCATCTTCCAATTGGGTGTGTTCATATATTGTGCAGCTATTTCACCAAAATTTAGAAGAATCCCATAGAAAATTGGGTGTAACATAAAAGTCCCTTAGCAGGTACAAGGCCTGAATATACAATTACCTTTATAAAACTCATAAGAAAAGCTACGTGTTTAGTACATCCATGATAGGAGCTGAAAATTGCCTTATTAAATCAAATTATCAAGAGAATGCCAGATAGGATTTATAAAACTTATAAGCAAAGCTACGTGTTTAATGCATCCATGGTAGGAGCTGAAAATTTCCTTATTAAATCAAATTATCAAAAGAATCCCAGATAAGTTGTTAGTAATTAATATACAAGGTCAGTTCTAAATGGGAGGGTACTAATGGTTCATAGGAAGGAAAACGTGAACATTAATTAAACATAGATATAGGATATTATATAGTACATAAAGGATGTCCCTAGAAAATTTGTTAAGCTAACATGTGTTGTATGTTTACAGATTCATACAGTTTGCAACCATCAAACATCATATTTTTGAAGTAAATGTATACAATCTAAAAAATCATTGACAAAAAATGACTAGTTGAATGGTCATCATTATGAAGTATGAAACTTGGAAAAAATGAATTTCATTTAATGACCACGCATTAATTTCATACATATATGTTATATCTTAAAATTGAATTCAAAAGTTAGCCTAAAAAGGATAGTCAAAGAGGAATGACAAAGGTTGAAATGCCGTTGTAGCCACTACGAAATAAAAAAATTCCAGTATTATTAACGATATATATAGGGACTAATTTTGTTCTAGGTGCACATTCTAAAAGGAAAATAGCACAAACATTGATAGGCCTCCTTTCAAAACATATGATTTTAGTTGCGGGAGAAAAAGGATGGCATGCTTTTGCTTCAGATCTTGAGACACACATGTGTTACACATAACTGTTGAGATCAAGCACTCACATGTTGGAAGAATCATTGAAGTTGCGGATGACTATTGCTTTCCAAGCCATAACAAACCTAAACAGTTAATTTTCTTCTCTTGGGTAACATCTACAAACACATTCAACCTCTATGAATGGAATTCATATAGCATCAAACCTTGACATCCAACAATTACTAAGTAGATCCCATGTTGTCTACTTGCTACATGTAACAATGTCTAGTTTTGAGAAATATACAATGCATGTTCCAAAAACAAAAAATATCTATAAGCTTGTCAATCATCATTCTTTCATTTAAAACACATATCTACAATACAAAATTGAATGCCTCATATATAAACCAAAAAGAAAACATGGAAAAGAGATAGATTCCACTTAACTGGAAGAAAAAGATGTTTAATTTTAAGCTCATCGTTATCATCCTATTGCACAATAAGCACACGGTATTCAACATAAATCACTTGTCACTTATGTGTGGCACCTGAAATGGCTCCATTTAGACAACATTTTCCAAAGGGAAATGCAAGAAACCTCTTTGTAGGAATTTGTTCAACTTCATAAAGTCGATACCCATAATCATCTCATCCCATGTAGGCAACACCAGCAACCAAAGGTTCACATTCATATTACTAGCCTAATTTAGGATTGAAGATGAAGTAGAAATTATGTTAATTTGACAAAGAATGCACATCAAACAACCAAAAAAGTGGATAGAGTTACGTCATTCCAATTAGAGATATAAAATACAAATCTTTAACAAAGATTGTAAATTAACACTTCATAAATCCTCAATTAAAATAAACTTAATGATTTGATCTCAATGAATGGTTCGATAAATCAGTGGGAGTTTATAAATTTGACTCAAACCAGATTTAGAATCCTCATACAGCACTACTTCAAATTTAAAACCAAGCATCCTCCAAATTTAAAGTTTTGCTAGGAATAAGCTAAAATCATGATTGGGAAAATTATTTTATAATTCCCTCTTCTTCGATAGTTAGAACTTATATATGAATTTTATAGGAAGTCATTAAGGGCGAGTTATTTTCACCTATTAAACTCATGAATTCCAAAAAAAGAGAATATATGTATATGTATATGCATATGTGTGTGTGTATGTGTATGCGTATGCATATAGCGTACACATACGCGTACAACATACGTGTACACATACACGTACATGTACATGCACACACATAAACATATATATGGCAAATTATTAAGGGTGAGTTATTTTCGCTAGTTAAACTCACAAATTCAAAAAAAATATGTATGTGTGTATGTGTGTGTGAACATATATATATATATATATATATATATATTGGAACCGAAACCATATAACCTCTAAGATAGGTATAATATCATGCATATGTTCCTTGAAATAGATTAAATCAACAAAGCAGCCTCTACTATAAAGCAATAATAATAGCTAATCCCTTGATATTATTTTAGAATGCTTGAAATGATGTTTGAAAAATGAGACCAAAAAATGGATAATATATCTAGATGCACACGAATGAGGGAAAAGGATGAGGAGAATAACTTGTGCTATATTGGACCTTCAGTTGCAAAGAGTAGAGCTATCAGATCCTTCAAATTTGCTTCAATCGGTCAACCTCCTATAGATGTATACATCCCAGTTTGTTTATCTTCTGCTTTACCAGTTTGTTTCTCTTCTACTTTACCAGTTTGTTTCTCTTCTACTTTGCCATATTCATTGTTACAATTATGCTCTTTTCCTTTTTTGTTTTGAACATATGATCTAAGACCTATTCCTTGTTTTAGAACATCTATTTCTTCTTCCTCTATATTTTTCTGGTCTCGTTCTTCTCGTAAAAACAATTTTCATGGTACGAGCTTCGATTTAGTGTCATATATATTCTTGATTTCCAAAAGTTCCGGGAAATGAAATGCAACTACAAATCATTTAACAAATCTAAAAATGAAAAGAAGAAATCCTAGATCTTTAAGATACAAATCATTGACTGGGTATCAGGTTCTAACATATCAAGGAAATCTTAACACTATTTCACTAGCATCTATCTCATTCTCATTGTGTTGGCTAGATCTAATCTAGTGACACAATATTTGGTACCAGACATTGATATATGTGTTGGCTATATTTAACCTAGCATTGCGATCTTTAGGAACAACCATTCATATGTGTTGGGTAGATATCAAATCTCCTTCTAGTTGAGCATGTGGGGATTACAAACCGGTCAACTATCTAATCTCTGTATTTTTATTAGATATCAAAGTGGCCCAGTCATGCTTGGGATTGCATTCATAGGACCAACCAAATCCTTCACTCTCTTCAAAGTCATGAGAAAACTTGGAAGCATAGACAAGTAACTTTTGGGGGACACAACCACGAAGTACACACCTACACAAAAGAAATCATGTGAAGCATTCTGGATATCCCACCTTTGCACATGTCGAGAGAATGATAGAGATGAGGAAGGGATCATCTTCAATTCCTATCAGCTACATTTCGTCAAACAGCTCCAAGGCTTCTTCCATGGTCCCTTGCCTGGCATAAGCTACAATATTCACCGTCAACAAGACCGCATCCCTATCAGACATTTGATCAAATACTTTGCGAGCCTCGACCACAATTCCACACTTGGCATACATGTTGGCAAGCACGTTTTCTAGGATTCAACCCGTTAGAATGAGAAAGTTAGTGTATGGAACAATTGAAACATATTGCAACTTGCTAGTTCAAAAACATGAATTTGTTCCCTCTATTTGTTTATTTTCCCTCTTGTTCTCTTTTTTTTTTACTAAATTATTTTTTCTAAAATGTGGAAGCTTTCCCGCCAAAATGTTCATTGTATTTGTTTTGTTGTTTGTGTTCTTATTTTTTATTTTTTATTTGTTAATATTAATATATTACCTATAATAACTAGATTATATTAATATTACATAGTATATAATATATTGACATATATATTTATATAAACCATAATGAACTATATATTAACTATATATATTATTAACACATTATATACTATATAAATCAACTTATATATAACATATAACATATGATATATAATAATTATATTAATATTTACATAAATATAAAAATAGAGCAGTGGTCTTGTCATAAAGAAAGAGGTTTCTTTGATCTCAAAGGCTTATGTGGAGTCCTCTTTGGGCAAATGATGATAACCTTCATTATTGTCATAATCATCATGATGATCACTATAGTCAGCATCATTGTCATCATCATCGTCACTATGATCAGTCTCATCATCATCATCATCATCATTGTCATTGTCATCATCATCATCATTATCATCAGCAGCAGCATCACCATCATTGTTATCATCATCACCATTGGTGTCACCACCATCATCACATAATCATGTAGTCATTATCTAGTCATATGTTTTATCCCTAGACTATTAGTAGTTTACATTAGTCATTTTTAGTTGTGTCACTTAAAATTGCTCAAATTTAGTGGCATTTAACTTACTCAAATTTAGTGGCTTAACTTATAAAAACTATCGTGAATAAATGTTTTTGGTCATGTAGTCACTAATTACCCATCGTGACTAACTTTTTTTGGTCATGTAATCACTAACTACCCATTTTTATACTAGTGATTGGTGTAGGGTAAACCTATAGGCATCCACCCATACATACATATTAATATTTGTAGAAAGCACTCTACTCTATGGGACATTGGTCTTAGCATTATAAAGCAAGTGTTGAAACCAAAACAAGAACCAAGACCATTCATGACTATTAGATAATAGTGAGCAAAGAAGTTTGCACTAAAACTACCAATAATAGAGACCAAATTTAATTTCAATAGAATATTTATAATGGTGAAATGGACAAGCCATAAGCCTACCATTCATGGATCATAATGGAATTAGAGTAATTGAATCCTTGACATTGAATCACTACCAGTACTTTGAGGAGAAAACATACCCAAAATGGGTAAAGAACTAAAGAGAAATAGGATAGAAGGCCCAAGGGCCATCAATGTTCAAATCCACAAGGATAACAAACACTTGAAGGAGAAGGTACAAATGTTTGACCAAAGGATAATAAAGTTCGAAAATTACCTTAAGGTCTCTGCAAAAATTGTTTCCTTTTCTAAAGGATCTCTTTGTTGATTCACTAGTAGAAAAATGGGTGATTAATGACTACGTGACTAAAAACGTTAGTCACAACAGTGTTTTTAAGCTAAATACAAATAAATTTGAGCAACACAACTAAAAATAACTAATTAAATGACTAATTTAGTCACTCGATAAAAAATACAACTAAATAATAAGTCACACAAATAAAAATGACAAAAACAATGACTAATTACACCTATAGACTAGCATTTCAATATCTATCACTTATTTGTCTTGCTCATTAACTACTACTTGATTATTATTCTCTTCATAAACATAGGATGATTTTCATTTCTAACAATCTCATATTCATTAATAAGAATCGGAGGTATAAGTTCAACCATATTAAGTAATACTAGTCCAAAACATTGATCTTATGAATGATATATGAGCCTTTGTGGAATTTTGGTTTGTGACTCAATGTACCCTTTAATCAATGTTCAAGGTCTCATCGCAATGACTCCTCCGTCCTTGCAACCCTACAGATCCAAGCCATCATGTGGATCCAACCATGCGCACAAGTAACCGTATCAGTCTATCGCCTGTTGCATTTATCTCAACCATGAAGTCGTCTCTACACATCACCTACTCCGTTTTGAGGTGCATGATAGGCATGTGGGATGACACTTGAAGGTAGGTTTCTAATGTCACTTGCATCCGAGTAAAAATATATAGTATATTTATTATATATATGATAGTTATTATGTATAATTAATACTATATAATAGTTATATATTTTAATATAGTATTATATTTTATATATGATATGATATTATTATATATTTAATATATAGTTATATTTTAATATATAAATATTATACATATATTAATGTTAGGCTTATATATAATTACATATAATAATATGAATTATTACCATAATATAATAGTATTTATATACTATGTTAATGTTAATGTTAATATTAATATGATAATATATTAGTATGTTAGTATATTAATATGTTAGGCTTATATATAAATTTTAATATTGATATAATATGTTTTTAATATATAAATGTATTATATCAAATAAAATATAATGATATTAACAAATAGGAACCTGTGTCAACCCTTCCCTTTACTTTGTTAATATATTGTTGTTGGATGCATATGCTTTGTAAGTCATCACGTAGTATTATATGTTCCATAGTGTTTGACGCATAGACTTAGTATATAAGTACGTGTTGATGCCAATTAAGGCATCCATGAGTTATTTTGTATTGAGCTTGCTCAAAGGAGGTTTCCCCCTCAAAGTGGCCCACGATCAATAAATATCAAGTGTGTTCTATATTTTTGATATATCATACATTTTCATTAATTAATTGCTGGAGGTTCCACACGTCTGGTATCAGGGCACTTTCTTGGGCTCGTTGGGTGGAATTTCTTCCCCAAAAAAAATCTGCATCTATATTGTTCCTTTTAATTACAGATTTGGATCCGGGAATAATCCCTATCCGCTTAACTAAGGGAAGTACTTAGGCATAGCCCTAAAACTCATTGTGAGGAGTACCACAGGAACCCCAAAGCAACTGGCCCATTGAGAGGACCTGCCAGCGAAAAAGGAAACAACCCCTACCTGGTTGACTAGTTCCCACCCGTGAGGTAAACCAAGAGCTGTCATTTGTGGCAAGCGGTTATCAGTTTTACCTGAGTCGTGGAGTGAGGGGTACTGCCCCAATAAGCAAGCCATCAGACAGCATTGGTGGTCGAGTGAATTCCCTGAACCATTAGGAATTCGAGCATACTTGGTGTCCATATCTATTTCCAGCTGATAAATAGCAGATTACATATGTCCAGAACTGTTACAGATCAAGTCCGAATAGTTGCAGATCCATTCCGGAGGAAAAAAAAAAAAAAAAAATTATTTTTTCACCATATATTCTTGGTTTTAACTATGTTTCCCTTGAAATTTCACTGAAACCCCTGCAATATCATTTGACATATTTTATTCCTGAGGACCCTATCCCAAATTCCACTTTTCGAAGCCAGAAATCTCACATTTGTCTATTTTTAGGGTTTTCCATAACTTCTTCGATTTTCACCCATTCACCTTCAAATTTTGCCACAGTTTTCATTTCCTATTTCTGCTTCTTTGTCCCTCTCTGACAAATTTTCCCATTCTTTCACCTCACTTCTGAAATCCCCATTTTCTGCTTCCCTGTCCATTCGAAAGTGTCCAAAACCTAGTCAAACCCCAATTACCCATCAAATTTTTTTCCAAATCCAATTTTTTCTTTACTAACGAAGTTTATGTTTTTATTTTTCTCAATACCCATTCAAAAAAAAAAAAAACTCTTGGTTATGGTTGTCACCCGCGCAGGAGCAAAAACCATGGAGGAAGAACTTGCATCCCTCAAAACCAAACTCCAAGATCTGGATGAAAAATTTCTTGGCCTCCATCTTGAGCATTCAGCCATGACAATAAATGACAGCGAGAGTCTTCTGTAGACATGGGGTTCTCTTCTTCCAGCAATTTTCGTGGGACGAAGCTTGATTTTCCTTGCTTCAATGGTAATGATCCGACTGGATGGATATACCGGGCAGAACAATATTTCAGTCTGCATAATAATTTTGATGTTAACAAAGTTCCACTTGCATCCTTTCATTTGGAACGGGAAGCCTTTCAATGGTACCTTTGGTACATCAAGGCTCATGAAGAGACAAAATGGACAGATTTTTGCCAACTCCTTTTGTAACGATTTGGCCCTAGTGCTTTTGATGACTTCACAGGAGCACTCACTAACTTCGCTAAATTGGCACTGTGAGAGTGTATCAGATGGAATTTGAGAAACTGGCTAGTCACACAGAAGGATTTCCTGATGAATTCTACAGGAGTTGTTTTATCAGTGGTCTAAAGGATTCAATCCGATCTGAGGTTAAAATGCTCTGTCCCAACACAATGATGAATCCCTAGGGTTGGCTAACTTGGCAGAGGACAAGAGCATGGTCCAAAAGCGCTCCAAATCCACTTTTGTTCCATTCAGAAATATGGTTTCCCAACAACCTCCCATCATGCCAGCTCCTCAACCAACTCCTATCAAGCATTTTTCTGAAGTAGAGATGCGGGAACGTAGAGAAAAAGGGCTTTGTTATAATTGTGATGAGAAATTCACTCGGGGACATAGATGTGTTGAGAAAACACTCTATCTCTTGGATGTAGATTCTTTTCCTGCCTCTGAAATTGGTGAAGAAGCTGCGGATACAATAGATGATTAGGTCGACATTCCGCAGCAGCTTGTTGACCCTCCGTTTCAGGATGACCACCCAGATATATCTCTTGATGCTTTAGCCGGTGTCACCACCCCACAAAAAATGTGGGTCAGGGGTTACTTCAAGAAGCTCTCTCTTACAATACTCATTGATTCTAGTAGCACTCATAACTTCATTGACCCTCAGATCACCAAATCGGATGATTGTTTCGTCCATCCTTGCTCCAAATTTGAAGTCATGATTGCCAATGGGGGCACCTTACCTTGCAAGGAAAAGTATTGCAATGTGTGTATCTCTATGGGAGACTATAACCTATGCTCGGACATGATTTCCTTGGCCTTACGAGGATGTGATGTGGTTTTGGGAGCTCAATGGTTATGCACACTTGGCCCCATCTTATGGGATTTTGCTGAACTTTGGATGCAGTTTTCAATCAATGGGAAGAAACACACATTCATGGGCTTACAACCAGGGTCCCTTAGTATCATCAGTTCACATCGCATGGAAAATATCCTTAAGAATAATTCACATGGTGTCATCGCTCAGTTCCATTCCATTCAGATGCACCCATCAACAGTCTCCACTACTCCTTTGGATCTACACCGAATTTTGGATAGATATGCAAGTGTCTTTGCTGAACCAGTGGGATTGCCACCTTCAAGACCAAAGGACCATTGTATTCATCTCCTTCCTGGAAGTGTTCCTCCCAACATCAGGCCCAATCTCTACCCATTTCACCAAAAAACACATATTGAGATGCTCGTTCGGGACTTACTAAAGCAAGGTATTATTTGCCCTAATACTAGTTCCTTTTCTTCACCAGCTCTTCTTGTCCAAAAAAAATATGGGTCATGGTGCCTCTGCATTGACTTCCGAGCACTTAATCACCTCATAATCAAGGATAAGTTTCCAATTCATGTTTTTGATGAGCTTCTTGATGAGCTTCATGGTGCTCATTTTTTCTCCAAGTTGGATCTTCATTCTGGATATCACCAAATTCGGGTTCATGAGGATGATATCCCTAAAACAGCTTTCTGCACACATGATGGCCACGATGAGTTTTTTTCAATGCCCTTTGGCCTCACTAGTGCTCCTTCCACATTCCAGGCATTGATGAATAAAATATTCCGTCCCTACTTCCAGAAATTCATTCTGGTCTTCTTTGATGATATCCTCATCTATAGTAAAACATGGGTTGAGCATCTTCAGTATATGGATCTTGTAATGCAACTTTTCTCTGATCATCATCTCCACGCCAAACATTCTAAATGTTTTTTTGGACAGGAGGAACTAGATTATCTCAGGCATATTATTTCAGCACAAGGGGTTTGTGTGGATCCTACCAAAATAGATGCCATGAAAAATTGGCCGCATACTTGGACACTCAAGAGCCTTCATGTTTTTTGGGGATTGACTGGCTACTACCGCAAGTTTGTCAAGGATTATGGGAAGATTGCAACTCCATTAACTGCTCTATTGAAAAAGGATTCTTTTACATGGACACATGCTACTGAGTGTGCATTTGACAAACTGAAACAAGGTATGTGTACTACACATGTTCTAGCTATGCCCAAATTTTCCAATCCCTTCACTATTGAGAGTAATGCTTGCGACAATAGACTTGGTGTTTTTCTCGTTCACCAGCAAATCCATTTCTATTAAGAATTTAGCCGCCTCTACATATGAGAAGGAAATGATGGCTATTTTGCATGCAGTATAGAAGTGGTGGCCATACCTATTGGGGAATCATTTATGCATCAAGACTGATCACCAAAGTCTGAAATATTTCCTGGAACAACGGGTCTCCTCCCCGGCACAACAGAAATGGGTTAGAAAACTCATGGGTTATAACTATGAAATCACTTACAAGAAGGGTAAGGACAATCTTGTGGCGGATGCTCTTTCTCGCACATTTGATGACCAAGTTTCTCTTTCATCTATTTCTATGCATGTTCCAAATTGTTTGCAATCTGTTCAACAAGGCTATGTCAATGAATCCTCATTATCTCAAATCATCCAACAGTCGGACAACAACCCTTCTATTGTACCCTATTACTCTTGGTATCGTGCTTCCCTATGATATAAGGGTCGCCTACTGCTTCCCCAAAGCACAGATATTCAATAGAATGTCTTCTATGAACTCCATGCTTCTCCATTGGAAGAGCACTCTGGGTTCCTCAAAACGTATGAGTGGGAATGACGTAACTTATTTTGGTAGGGAATGAAAAGGACAATTCAACAAATGGTGGTTGAATGTGATACCTTCCAGCACAACAAGGGTGAAACAACATTCCTTCTCGGATCGCTCGAACCCTTTCCCAAACCTACATGGATTTGGATAGATATTTCTATGGATTTCATTGAAGGGATCCCTAAATATATAGGGAAGACAGTGATTTTGGTTGTGGTTGATCGCCTCTCCAAATATAGTCATTTTTGTGCCCTCGGCCATCCCTAAACCGCCTCCTCAATCGCACAAATTTTCCTGGACCAAATCTTTTGTCTTCATGGAATCCCTTCTTCCATTGTCACGAATCGCAATGCAACTTTCACCAGTCATTTTTGGACAGAACTATTTCGCCACAAGGGAACCAAACTGAAGATGAGTTCAAGGTATCACCCACAAATAAATGGTCAGACTGAAATTATCAATAAATGTTTGGAAACTTATCTTCGTTGCTTCACCTCTGAACAACAACATCAATGGGAAAAGTGGCTCCCTCTCGTTGAATGGTGGTACAATACCTCCTACCACACTTCATCTAAAATGACTCCATATGAAGCAGTCTATGGTCAAGCACCGCTATTTCTTCTTCCATACACCCCCAGTACTTCACCAGATCGGGAATTTGACACGGTTCTTCGAAACTACGATCAGATTCTTCACATTTTGCAGGACAATCTTCACATGGCAAGAAATCTAATGAAACAACAAGCCGGTCAGCACCATTCTGAGCGCACTTTTCAAGCAGGTAATATGTTTTTTCTTCATCTACAGCCTTACAAGAAATCCTCCCTGAAACTCAAAAGGTGTCATAAGTTAATTCCAAATTTCTATGGGCCATATAAGGTTCTTCAGAAGATTGGGTTTGTTGCTTATAAATTGGAATTTCTTCCTTCCCACATTCATCCAGTATTTCATGTCTCTTTTCTAAAGAAAGTTCTTGGCACCAACATCAGAGGACAAACTATTTTACCAGAACTGGATAATGAAGGATCCATCCTTTTGGAGCCAGAGGCCATCCTCAATCAACGCACTCATCAGCTTCGCTTTCGATCTATCACAGAGTTATTAATTCAGTGGCACGGAATGAAACCAGAATATGCTACATGGGAACCACTCCTTCAAATGCAGCAACAATTTCCACATCTAAAGCTTTGCGGACAAAGCTTTTTCTAAGGGGGAGGGGATGTTAGGAACCCGTGTCAACCCTTCTCTTTACTTTGTTAGTATATTGTTGTTAGACGCGTATGATTTGTAAGTCATCCTGTAGTATTATGTGTTCCATAGTATTATATGATCCATGGTATTGATCCATAGTATTGGACGCATATGCTTTGTAAGTCATCCCATAGTATTATATGTTCCATGGTATATATCCATAGTATTGGACGCATAGACTTTGTATATAAGTACGTTTTGAGGCCAATGAAGGAATCCACAAGTTATTTTGTATTGAGCTTGCTCAAAGGAGGTTTCCCCCTCGAAGTGGCTCGTGATCAATAAATCTCTTTTGTGTTCTGTATTTCTGATATATCGTGCATTTCCATTAATTAATTGTTGGAGGTTGCTCATAGGCTTATATATAAATTTTAATATTAATATAATATGTTTTTAATATATAAATGTATTATATCAAATAAAATATAATGATATTAACAAATTTTAAAAACTTAAATTCAAATTCAAATGGAGGGAAATAAAAATTGGGGGAAGAAACGGGGACAGGAAAACTTTCTTCCAGGGAAATGATAAATTCAGGAATGGAATGAGTATGAAGTAGTTTCAATAATTATACTAGCAATGGATCACCGAGGGTTACTTACCAAGGTATGAAGCAATTTTGAATGGATCTCCTAGTTTTTCTTACTAGGGTATGAAGTAGTTTCGAATGGATCTCCAAGGGTTGCTTACCAGGGTATATCGTCGTACTACAAGTATGAAATTGTTACAGGTATGAAATTGTGAGATCTTGATCAATCATTAGATCACTATCTATAAACAATTTTTTTAGAGATTTGGTGGGTTCTAGAAATATGGTACAATGTTTTTACTGCACTTGGTTAAAACCGCAGATGCCCAATTCAATGCTTTAGGGTGAACAATCAATATTGAAGAGAGATAGGGTTCTTACTTTAACTTTTCTTTGTGCTTAAATTGACTATCTCTGTAATCTTGAGACTAGAGACCGATGATTTTCAATTATTTTCTTGGTATGGTGAGTTAGGCATGTATGATAGCGAAGTAGTTTAAAAACCTATCCTCCCCACTTGATCCACTTCAAACTGCGACAAGCCAATGTGTTTCACCACTGTAGATAGGGTTCTTATTTCTTGCTCAGGTTTGAATCAGTTGAATTTGCTAAGTGGGTGAAACCCTATATTTCTATTAAGTAATAGAGAGCCTGAGAAATGCACTTATAAACAATGTTTCCAGTAGCTATCTTTCTTCTTATATAATACTACCTCCTCCTCTTCCTTTCTCTCATTTATCTGTTCTTGGGATGATTTATAAATCATGTCATGAAGAAGGATGTAAACCACTAGAGATTATGTGATTGGGAGGCATCGATCATGTAGCTCTCCTACCTATGATTCAATGGCAATGATATTTGGTATATAGACCTTGTATCTCAACACGTGGGTGTACATATCAAATGTGGGTGTACAAATCATACATATCATTCACTAGTATTGTACATGTCCTAAAACTATATGTTGTTGCTAAGTATAGGTCGCTACGCCATAATGAATGGTTTAATGACGAGGTATCACTACCCTCTTCTAACATTAAATGTTTTGGTAGAACTAAATGTGGGTGGGGAGGAAAATTTATTCCAGGTTTACCATAAAAATTTTATGTGGCCATGTTGAGGAAAATTGTGAAGGTAGCAGGGTGAAAACATGAAGTTGGGAAACAATTTTGGCTTGTTTTTGACAAACAAAACTGCTAAAATTTGTGTTTTTCAACTTCGACCTCTTCAAACCCATATCTCCCTTAGGAATTTCAATGTGAAGTAAACACAAATGTTTTAGAGAATTGAATTATCTTTCTACTCGTAATTTTTTTAATTTTTTTTATGGACATATCGTGGGACAAATTTGTTGTCAACCAACGACATATACTTGAAAATTTTAGGTATGGATAATGAGTGACCTGTGTTGACATCGGTTTTTTGATAGATGGTATTCATTTTAGGGAAACAAATTGTAGGCTCATAATCTACACACACTACACTTGATCATGGACTATATTTTGATTTTTTTAAGACTTGGGAACTATTTTTTATTATTTATCGAAACAACATATGTTCAGAAAATGGTGCATCATCGGCACATGTTTTTGTCTTCGCATTTTCTTTCAAATGTGACTCTTATTGGAAAAACTAAAAGTACCCTTTTGAATAGGACGAGCCAATTATGATCTCTGTAAAATATCAAATTTTTTGGTGTTGTCTTTGTTATGATATTGAATTTTCATTGCGGGTGATTTTTAGAGTAATAAAATTCTTAAGGGATAAGGTTTACAAAAAAATTATTAATAAATAGAAATTCAAATCGAAATGAAACAATTATTATATCATTGGAAACTAGATTCAGAGATGAATCCATTGCTACCAAGTCCTACAAATAATACTTAAAATTTGTAGGGATTTGGGCTTACTGAAGTTGCAGGTTCCAAAAAGATGCCAGATATTTTCGCAGGTTTTGTTGACCGTAAACTCTTGGCCTAGATTTTTTTTAAACTCTCATCCGAGATTTTGAACTCTCAAAACTCTCGGCCTAGATTTTGAGGTTGAATTTTTTTTCCCTTGTTCATCCACGTGCCCTCTTTTCTTTTCACTCCATTGTCACGGAATTGTTTCCTAGCTTCACGTTTTCACCTAGCAGTTGTAGAAGTGCTAAAGTGTAGAAAGAACATATATAAGGTGTAGACTGCTATAGTCAATTGTGAACGTGGTGATGGTGAGAGAACAAAAGTTTCCATAGTGAACCTTGATCAATTATTTAGTCAGATTTTATTACTGGAAGTGTAATTCCTACCTAAAAACAAAAAAGAAATTAAATAGATCACACTTTAGCTCAACTTTGGAGATTGAGCAATACACAGGTACAAGAGTGTATGTATAGAGAAGTGAAGGAAATGAGAACACAAACTCTACCAATCAAATGTGGTTTGTAAATATATATTCTACGTAATGCTTTAGGTTGGCCAAATTATAGAGACAATGGATTGAATTGTTAAATCTAGACTCTAGAGAGACGAATCCTTGTAATGGGCCATACAACCATACACAGTTTAATAAAGCATTTTAGCTTACACAGTTTGAGTGAAATTGGCCTTCCAGTTGTACACAACGCTAGATCTATTGTATTTTCTATTATACTTCTTTTAAGGTTATATAATAAAGTTACTACTTTTGGGGAAATGAGTGTAGAACAGTAATTTGTGGTAGATTATGTTTACTGAGTAGCATTATTCTTTGAGATTGTAGAAATATCAAATACAAGTACAAACCTATGAGTGTAACTGTGATTAAGGTTAATGGAGTTAATAGTTTATAAGAAACAACTTTAGTGAAAAGCTCAACATAGGTCTAATGAAGCTACAAATCATGTAATTTGTGTAGAGGTCATTTTTTCTTTGGCGTCAGTGACAAGGTGTGTCATCAATAACACAGTGTTGTTCTAGTCCATGAAACCTAAAGATTTGTATAAAATCTAGTGTTTGGATGCATTAGTGTAGTTTTAATCCATAGATTTGATATTTTGCAACACCATTGAGCTTCCCACACATTTTTTTTGAGTCCTTGTTAATCTTGCATTCCTCTCTTAAGAGAGGCATCAGTGCATAAGTACTTGGATATTGGTTGCAATAGTTGGAAACTTACATTTTAGAGAATCAATTTCCTTTTGCTTGGATACTTGGAATATTGGTAGATACAGTGGCAATGGTTACACTAGAGGATTGACTAGTCCGTGCTAGAATATTTTTTTTAGCATTTGAGATCATTCGAAGAAAGTTGAAGTCATTTTCAAAGATAATTTGAGACAATTCAAAGCAAGTTGAAGTCAAATTTATTGGCCAAATAAATTTGAATTTTATATAAACTCGTTCATGTAAATAAGAGAATATTCAATAGAATTTATATATGGAATATGGAATATCTGAAGGAAATCAACTATTGAAAGAAATTGACTGGACTCTGAACAAGCAAATCATTGAAATTGCTCTAACAGTTGAACCCAATGACATTTCCTCATATCTTGAATGAATTAAATCTAAAATAGTTGAACCCTTAGTTGAAATAGTTTATCCCTACTGCAAATTTGAAAGTTGAAATCACTGAAGAAAATATTGTTGATTGTTGCAACCCAGTACTTGAAACTACTTGCCTGAAACATAATAAATATATACAAGAATAAAGATTGTGCATGAAGCGAGTACATAACGCTTCCTACCTAAAGTTTCCTACGCCTAATTTCAAACCAACTGCATGCATCTGCCTTCCTGAAACTGTAGCCTGCAGCAAGGAAATCTAAAATAGAGGAGTCCATATTTGAAATAGTTGAAAACCACTGCAAATATGAAAGGGAAATCATTGCAAGTAATGTTAAAGTTAAAAAAATTTATTGGTTTTAACCCACTACTTGAAACTACTTTCCTAAGCACATTAAATACATCAAGGACACAAAATTTTGGTTGAAGTGACTACCTAACACTACCTTCCTGGAGCTGCTTGAACATTATTGCAAATCAACTGCATGGAGATGCATGAGGTTTTGAGCCTGATTGCAAATCAACTACATGAATTACTTTTCTAATATCTATAGCATTTGGTCGATGAATTGCATGCTTGTATAATTCCTCCAGTGATTCATCATTCAACTGCCTGAAATTACCTGAAGCTATAGATTATCGTTGATGAGATCAATTACAGGCTCCCTGTAGGTTGTGGACTCTTGCAAGGTAATTTATTTTTATTTTCATTTAATTTTTTACTGATAAATGCCATGAATTTCAATATTCCTAGAAATACAATCAACATTTTGTTGATCCCAACAACTTCCCCAAGTTTTGGAATTTTGGGACCCCTCTTAAAAATTTTAGTGCTCAGTTTTGAACATGCTTTATGTAAGATGCATTTTTTGTTTTTTGCAGTTAAGAAGAGTTTATGGCTATTATGACTGACATGAATCGGTTGCTGCATGTGCTTGCAGAAGTCAAGTCCTACTAAAATACTATTATGAAGAGCAGATGTGAGAACCCAAAAATTACATACAAAACTATCCATAATGTATAGTCTTCAAATTAAAAGGAAATAACAGGTGGGTTCATTTCCACTCTTTAGGAAAATTGATGGTCAAACAAAATTAATAAAAGAAGGGGCAATTGAGGCATCCAAATCAGAGAACGGCCCAGATGTCATTAGAGAAAAAATTTCTTTATTTTTTCCTTAATCACGATTGGAAAGGAAGCAAAATAGCATCTTTTTGCATTCTAAATATATCTTCTTGTTTGCCACAATAACATACAATGAATAGAAATAGACACATAGATTAAGTCATTCAATTTCACATTTTGTCAGTTATACAAGCGATATAGTATATTATGCTATGAAAATTCTAATGCAACCTGATCCCACAACCATCACATTAGAGACTATTTGATTAGGTTTTGGCAGGTGCCTGCTTGAGCCTTACACTATTGTCAACTGTGTCAGCAGTACAATTTTCTATTATGAAGGAACATACCCATGAAAATTTTCTTTCAAGATATGATAATCCTAAAATTAATATGACCCTGGGTCTTTCATCCCTTTCAATTCATTGTGTTAAAAAATAGTACATAATGCCTTTGTTTCTCTCTCCAGTTCAACAAGCTTGTCAGGGATTTTATCTTCATAGTGAATGGTCTGTGTGTTTTCTCTAGCATTTGAATTTTGATCATCTGGAGAAACAAAAATAAAATTTGATAAACAGTCTTTCCAAGCATTCCTCTGATACTTCTCTTCCTCCATGGCTCCTAATTCCAAGAGGCAATACACGTAGACATGTTTCTTTTTCCCTCTCCTAAATGCTCGACTTATAACTTGCTTGAAAATGGATAGGTTCCAAAATAGATCAAGGAAAACTACTCTTGAAGCCCCAGTCAGATCTATCCCCTAGAATATGTCTAATTGAGGCACACAAGACACACGCCTCCCTGTTTCAATCATTAAATTGGTCAATAATTGATTGGAATTCATATAAAGGAAGGGTTCCATCTAGCCGAAAAATATCCTTTCCTTTTCTCCATGAGAAATGAATCTCAAACATTTCCATCATCTATACTAAAGGTGGAATGTTTTGATTGAATAGAAACACCTTTTCTTCCATGACCCGAGAGAGTTGCACAAGCTCAAGAACAAATTTTGATTTTACTCCTTAATGGGGATCTTTTCTCATAACTTCGAGATGAGGAATATCCATACCATAAATCCTTTTATAGCCAAAGTCTCTATAAAGTGATGAATGGGTAGACACACAAGAAACCATATCTACAATAGTTTGTTGAATCGAATATGGTCTTAAAATGATAGAAAAATCCCTTAGTCTAAGAAGGTTGTTAAGAACCTTCCCTTCATAATAATGGACAAAATCATCAGTCATAACCCTGAACTTTGCAAGGGTTTTATCAAATCCTTCCTTTCCATTATGATAATATTTATAGAGTATAGAGTAAGATTGCATTGCATACCAAATACCCTAGCAAAATCACTCTCTCCTCTCATTGATTTAGATGATGTCAAATAATGTCTTTGTTTTGAGGGTAAGGAGGGGGCTAGATTTCAACTAGAAGGAGATACTTTTGAGCTTGATTATGGATGACTTATAGAGGAATATGCCTTTTAAATGGAGTTAGGATTGGATTGATTGGGTTTTTAGGGAAGCGCTACAATCTTTCAGGCTTCCAGGGATCTCCCACACACAAATCGACTTTAACTAGAAAGAAAAGTAATTGAAATAACTAAATTGGTAACTAGGGAGAGGTTTGAGGAAAATTCCTTATCTATTGCAAAAGAAGGAAGGGATGCAATCCCTTGTCAACTTTATTCCTTGGATGGAAAAAAACTATCTCTATATTGATTCTTCAACCAAATCCTTCAACTCCCACTGATGAAAATCCTCATTCTTAGATCCCAGTTTCAATGTCTTTACAATGTTAATTTTCTTTCGATTACCAACTACCACCTTTTGTACAAACTCCTCCAATGAGGTTTTCCCCTTTGTTCCTTGAGTAGGGTTTCCTTGGGTATTGGGAGACCCACCTACTCTTTTTTCGTAAAGAGCAAGTTGTAACAATTTTGAGTACTCAGAATTCAAATGTCCATAAGAATGACATATGGAACAGTCAAAAGGAACTCTAACATCGTCTGTCTGAAGGTCATAGGACCATCATCCTACTTCAATATCAATTAGTTTGGAAGTATTATATTTAATTCCAATTCCACACATTTCCACACTTATTCATGCCATTGATTTCACATTACATGTGATGGGAGCTATCGTTAATTGCTTTGAAACTTCCCATTGCTACATCAGTTTGTCTCAACAATCTTTCATTCCATAGTTATAAAGACAGGGCCATGATTTTTACCATAGCAGTTGGATATTCTCCTTCAACTGAAGGTCATAGGACATTATTCCTACTTCGATTTCAATGGATTATCAAAGTCTGATATTTAAGTCCATTTCTACACTTAGTCGTGATGTTGATATCATATTACCTATGATGAGAGTGTTCATCATTTGATTTGAAAATTATGGGTTCCTTGCTAATTTGTCTCGATGATCTTTCATTCCACAATTCTAAAGGCAATGCAAGGATTTTTATCCCAAGGTTGGAGTTTCTCAATTTCCATTTTGGGGTTCAAACCTATTGACCATTGTGTCAAATACAATACATTGTTTTCCCATAGGCAGCACACATCTGTCATTTTACTAACATTAATGGTCGGCTTGAATGAGAATTCTCACCAACCTCTTGATAGAATGAAAAATTCCAGCATGTAGCCAACCAATGACTCCCATACATTGAAAATCCATTTCTTCATTATCTTTTTTGAGATGGTTCTCTTGAAGAAATTCCCCACTGGACCTACTTCTGGAAGCTCAAGGACCTAGCCTAGAATAACATATTTGTTTGGAACCTTTTTAATCTTCTCATGGTGTTGAGTCACACATTTGGATTTCCTCTTTTTCTTTTTGGGAGTCAGATGTCAATAATTTGGCCCTTAACTTGATTCCAAAAATTCCTCCATTGAAACCAGTGAAAGATATGAACACCCTCCGCCAACCTTATCACTTTGAGCTAGTGAATCCCCCTCACCAACTTCACTAAGATAGGCCCTAACATGCCTTTTTTTGCATCAGTAGGTGGTTTGTGTATCTAGTCAGAATTTTTTTGAATGGGTGGATAGTTTAAACCTGGAAAGCAATTTCGAACTATTATGTGCATCATAGAGAACCATGCTCTGGCGTTTCTTGTTTTTTCTATCATGCAAGAAGGGAATTTCCCCCAAACTAGAGATATCTTGATTGGGACATAATTTTTTTGTAATGTTGAAAGCGAGTATGATCGTGAAATATTTGTAAATATTTCAACATGACATTTGCACTGAAGGCATATTTTGTGAGTTTGGATTCTTCTCTAACATGCCTTTTTTCTACAAGAAGATTTGGGTAATGATGCCCACTAATAGGGAAATCTACATTTAATTTTTGCACTCCATCGGTCATCAAGGTTGGTAGGATGGTTGTGGTTTTTCTACAGATTCCTACCTACTAAGATTTGAATATGGACATCCTTAAAATATGTGCTCCATCTTGTTGCTAGATCACAACATGATGGACTTATGAATCATTTGTCTATTACCATGAACAAATTGCAGTAATAAAGATCTATCAACATACAAATGCTTTTCAAGTTCCATCCGGTGATAATTCAATATCTGTCACATCCCCTCCCATTGATCCATTGCAAGGGAGGAAACATGACCAAACATACCGGGGCTTATTTGACAATCTCAGCCCCATTCTTAAGCCATCAATTTCATAAATAAATTAAAATTCATGTGTGCAAATGCAAACTAAAGAAAAAACAGTGAAATTTAAACATATTATCACACACACAAACTGGAATGCATTAGCATATCTATCCCAAGCAAATCATGAATCTAATGTAGAGAATCAATCCCCTTCTTCATACTATGCGCAGGCTTCATATCAACCATACTAAGACATGCATTCAACATACAATTAATAGTCATTAACTAACACATTACAGAACACAGAATAAGCATGATTTAACCTCAAGAAACACTTATCTTTGTGATGAAGTTGTCCAACAACTGGCTATGTGAGAGCAACATTCCACCCAACCATAGGTCTCTGTCCAGCTTGTATTCTTTCAGCTGAGAGACCACCCCTGATTTGGGTTGTGTATCCACTAAGGATGAACTAGACAGGCTCACTCACAACCATGGTTTCATTCAAACAGTCATGCTAAGCCAAGACATAGTTGGGTTTATCAAGCAAGAAATAAACAAGGGAGGAGGATGCTAAACCAGTGAGCTCAACCACAGAGCTACAGACATCTCAAGCTAAATTCAAGCAACCCAATCCTCTGTTCAAACCTTCACACTTGGATATCTCACAAATATGTCAACAAACAACTCAATCCCGTCACTGGGTTTCTGGGCTATAAAAACTGGGTTTTCCAATGGATTTTGAGGTATCTAATACTCTCAATTTTGCCCCAAGGTTCATATCTATGGATCCCCCATTGGATTTCACTGTCAAATACCAATTATGAGTGTTTACGGCTCTTCAAAACATGGGTTCTTGCAAAGTTGCGATTTCTGGTTTTTCTCATTGTTGGGCATTCGTTTTCCATGAAAACTGATGCTGGGTGTTCAACAATGGAATGGGAATGAGGGAGAACCCCATCCCATGAGGTAGAGTGACTTGTGGTATAAGAAAAACAGAGCCCATACCTGCAATACGAATTTCTGGGCTTCCCATGCTCCATTGAAGCCATGGACTGATTTCTTCAACAACTTTCTTACACAGAATTAAATGCCAGCAAAAAACATCAAATGGGTTCTTAAGATGACATTTAGCAGCCTATGGTTCAATCCCATAGCCCCCTCACCACTACCTAGTGGATACACATGGCCCCTTCTCATTAGTTGCTTCCATATCCAGTTTTGGTATTTTATTGCATGATGTTTATTTACAAAAATTTTACAATTTCCATGGCTTAACAGGACATGGATAACATACTATCAAATACTTGCCTTTTAACTAACATTCTGAGCATCCACGAGCGGGGCCTTGGCCTTGAGCTCCACGCTAGGAAAACATACATAACATGTACACAATGTTTACATTAAAAGCTAATATATCATAGGGGTCAAAATGGAGTATTACAATCCCCTCCCCCTTAGAATAACACCATCCTCGGTGTTCCAATACTTAGGAATACATATACAATTTACACGTCCAAAAATTTCAAAACATTTTGCAGGTCTTCCCTGCATTCTATCCTTACTTTGAACTCTCAAGACCAATTCCTTTGGCTTCCACGAACTGCTCCTACTAGTTCTGACCTTCCATCTCATTCACAAATATAAAAGCTTTATGACTGCTACCCTCTTGATGTTCCTTTGTTGGGTAGTTGCGGAGGCAATGATTCCCTCCAGATTTCCAACATTTCAGTGGTTTCTTCTTCTTTACCTGCTCAATTTCCTTTGAGTCTTCAAGCCTGGAACATTTCTTAATGGACCGATTGGATGAATGCCTCTTCATTGACCCAATGTCTCCTCTACTGTTGATTGCTTCAAGAATGCTTTTTACCTCCCTTTGCAAACAACTAGAGTCCTGCAAAACCCTGTGGTTCATCTCATAGAGAACCATGCTCTGGCGTTTCTTGTTTTTTCTATCATGCAAGAAGGGAATTTCCCCCAAACTAGAGATATCTTGATTGGGACATAATTTTTTTGTAATGTTGAAAGCGAGTATGATCGTGAAATATTTGTAAATATTTCAACATGACATTTGCACTGAAGGCATATTTTGTGAGTTTGGATTCTTCTCTAACATGCCTTTTTTCTACAAGAAGATTTGGGTAATGATGCCCACTAATAGGGAAATCTACATTTAATTTTTGCACTCCATCGGTCATCAAGGTTGGTAGGATGGTTGTGTTTTTTCTACAGATTCCTACCTACTAAGATTTGAATCTGGGCATCCTTAAAATATGTGCTCCATCTTGTTGCTAGATCACAACATGATGGACTTATGAATCATTTGTCTATTACCATGAACAAATTGCAGTAATAAAGATCTATCAACATACAAATGCTTTTCAAGTTCCATCCGGTGATAATTCAATATCTGTCACGTCCCCTCCCGTTGATCCATTGCAAGGGAGGAAACATGACCAAACATACCGGGGCTTATTTGACAATCTTAGCCCCATTCTTAAGCCATCAATTTCATAAATAAATTAAAATTCATGTGTGCAAATGCAAACTAAAGAAAACACAGCGAAATTTAAACATATTATCACACACACAAACTGCAATGCATTAGCATATCTATCCCAAGCAAATCATGAATCTAATGTAGAGAATCAATCCCCTTCTTCATACTATGCGCAGGCTTCATATCAACCATACTAAGACATGCATTCAACATACAATTAATGGTCATTAACTAACACATTACAGAACACAGAATAAGCATGATTTAACCTCAAGAAACACTTATCTTTGTGATGAAGTTGTCCAACAACTGGCTATGTGAAAGCAACGTTCCACCCAACCACAGGTCTCTGTCCATCCTATATTCTTTCAACTGAGAGACCACCCTCGAGCTAGGTTGTGTATCCACTAAGGAGGAACTAGACAGACTCACTCACAGCCATGGTTTCATTCAAACAGTCATACTAAGCCAACACACAGTTGGGTTTATCAAGCAAGCAATAAAGAAGGGAGGAGGATGCTAATCCAGTGAGCTCAACCACAGAGCTACAGACATCTCAAGCTAAATTCAAAAAATCCAATCCTCTATTCAAACCTGCACACTTGGATATCTCACAAATCTGTCAACAAACAACTCAATCCCGTCAGTGGGTTTCTAAGCTATAAAAACTGGGTTTTCCAATGGATTTCGGGGTATCTAATACTCTCAATTTTGCCCCAAGGTTCATATCTATGGATCCCCCATTGGATTTCACTATCAAATACCAATTTTGGGCGTTTACGGCTCTTCAAAACCTGGGTTCTTGCAAAGTTGCGATTTCTGGTTTTTCTCACTACTGGGCATTCATTTTCCATGAAAACTGATGTTGGGTGTTCAACAATGGAATGGGAATGAGGGAGAACCCCTTCCCATGAGGTAGAGTGACTTTTGGTATAAGAAAAACAGAGCCCATACCTACAATATGAATTTCTGGGCTGCCCATGCTCCATTGAAGCCATGAACTGATTTGTTCAACAACTTTCTTACACAGAATTAAATGCCAGAAAAGAAAGTCAAATGGGTTCTCAAGATGAATTTGGCAGCCTATGGTTCAATCCCATAGCCCCCTCACCACTACCTAGTGGATACACATGGCCCCTTCTCATTAGTTTCTTCCATATCCAGTTTTGGTATTTTATTGCATGATGTTTATTTACAAAATTTTTACAATTTCCATGGCTTAACAGGACATGGATAACATACTATCAAATACTTGCCTTTTAACTAACATTTTGAGCATCCACGAGCGGGGCCTTGGCCTTGAGCTCCACGCTAGGAAAACATACATCACATGTACACAATGTTTACATTAAAAGCTAATATATCCTAGGGGTCAAAATGGAGTATTACAATCCCCTCCCCCTTAGAATAACACCATCCTCGGTGTTCCAATACTTGGGAATACATATACAATTTACACGTCCAAAAATTTCAAAACATTTTGCAGGTCTGCCCTGCATTCTATCCTTACTTTGAACTCTCAGGACCAAGTCCTTTGGCTTCCACGAATTGCTCCTGCTAGTTCTGACCTTCCATCTCATTCACAAATATAAAAGCTTTATGACTGCTACCCTCTTGATGTTCCTTTGTTGGGTAGTTGCGGAGGCAATGATTCCCTCCAAATTTCCAACATTTCAGTGGTTTCTTCTTCTTTACCTGCTCAATTTCCTTTGAGTCTTCAAGCCTGGAACATTTCTTAATGGACCGATTGGATGAATGCCTCTTCATTGACCCAATGTCTCCTCTACTGTTGATTGCTTCAAGAATTCTTTTTACATCCCTTTGCAAACAACTAGAGTCCTGCAAAACCCTGTGGTTCATCTCATTCTGCTTCTTCTGTATCTTGAGCATTTCTTCAAGGTTTTCTTGGTTTTTGGAAATTGTTTGAAGAAGACTTTCAGCCAATTTCAACATCCTATGGTCTGCTTCCATGGTCACTGTGCGCAGATGGATCCGACTTTGCTTACAAGCAACACTTGCTTTGCAACAGCTACCATAAATTAGTTTCATTTTCGCACCTGTGAAATGCATCATTGTAATTCTTGTTAGGCCAAGCTTAATATAAGCATTAAAATCAGTCAATTAATTACCCAATTGACATGGGTATTCCATGCTTTATCCATGAGACTTTCATACTTTTCATGCTTTCCCAACAGACACATGAGCTCATTCATGTCCATTCTTTCACAGGGAATTAACTATTTCAGCATTCACAATTTATTTCAAGCAAATAAACACACTCTACTTTCAGCCATACATGCATTCAACAATTTTATGTTTTTATAAATGCATCAATAAAAAGGAAAGAGAGAGTAGTAAGAGTTTTCTCCTCTTAGTCTTGTTCCATTCTGGAACCCACACCACCACTGTGGTTTTCATGCTCCTAGTCTCTTTCACTTCAACGTGAATGCTTGGCATTCCCTTCTTGGTTATGATACTTAGTGTCTATGGTCTATTCCAAACCTCTCAACCATGGATACCCTCTACATGGTTTGTCTACAACTCTTGGCAGCTAGGACTCACACAGTTCCACTAGCCCTATCCTTCATTACTGCTCATGTTGAGATCTTTTTAGGACAGTCACATGTCCACATGCATCCTTAGGATGCTTTCATAGTCCTTGCTTCCAACAATACCTACACTCAAACATTGAATCAATTTACATGTTTAGTTTATTTTCATAGGGTTTATCTGTAATCAAGAGTTTAGGAAATCATAACCAAATCATATACACATGTATATTCATATTAAATAAGCAAGAAGTTGCAAGATCACCAAATACTAATCTGCATTGGATTTCTTCACTTTATTCCATAGGATCCTTTTTTGCTTTACAAGCCTTGGATTTCCTATGGATACAATAACGAATGTTGGGCTAGTGTGCAGGATAATCCTCAACCATTCGTATAGGCAATGTTGAGTCAGTACACTGACTGGTTTAATCAGACATCCCATTTAGCAATATGCTAAGCCAGTACTCCGACTGGGTATTATCCAGTATTTGAGGAATGTTTGGCCATCACGCTGGCTGCTCCATATCATTCAAGTAATTAGCCCAACCAGTACACCTTCATGCCAACTGGATTTACCAACCATTTGTAGCGCCCAACCAGTTACTCTCTGGATTTACCAAGCATTTATAGCACCCAACCAGTTACTCTCTGGATTTACCAAGCATTTATAGTGCCCAACCAGTTACTCTTTGGATTTACCAAGCATTTATGGTTCTTTCAGGATCCTTGCTTTCCTGCAATGACCAAGGTTTCCAACAAGAAACAATAGTGCATCAGCTTAGCTGTTAGAAGACTTATACCTGAAATCTTCATTATTCCAAACAAGAAATAAATGACAATGAATACTTATCTGCATTGTGTGTTTCCTCTCTAGTCCACAGGGTCCTGCTTTTCTTTAAAAGCCTTGGGATCCTCCTTTGGACTGGGATGTTTGGCCAATGCGCATGCTACTCCAAATCATCAAATAATTAATGCCCAACCAGTACACCTTCATGCCAACTAGATTTAACAAGCATTTGGTGGTGCCCAACCAGTCCCATACCTGGTTGGCCCTCTCCATTGTCAAGCTAGCACATCCGTCTGGGTCATCAGCCAATGGAAGGAAACTGCGCCACCGACCATTATAGGTTAAGGCTCTACTACTCTGCCTTAGGCTACGTCAGCCTTTCACACGTGTCACAACCCTTCATGCACATAACAATTCTTCACCCACACAAGGATGGCACTCATTCTCTTGTGCAAACCAGCGGTTCTCTTTAGGAACTCTTTAGGTGACTTTCTTAATTGCGGTATATCATGGCCCCATGATACCCACTCACACTACACCAAGCTTTCCACTGCTCATACAGTCCTCTTGAGTACCCTTTCTTCACTTTGCCTCTTAACATGCAACACCAAATTGCATCTATGTAAGCTGATAGCACAAGAAGGATAAGCAGGCTCATCAGTATTGCTGCTCTAAAACTGTAAACACATTTCATAACATTTACTCTCCAACATTGAAACACCAAGAATGCATCCATTCCCTTAGGGTGTAGTCAATATTGACAATCCTATCATAACCCAACATCGAAAAAGTGTGCACCCCTTTCCGGTGTGAGCCATGTATTCCTTACTCATACTCAAGCAGTCTGCCATAATGGAATTAAAATCAAAACATGTTGTGCATATTGAATCTAGCAATTAGACATGCATATTCTTAGCTAAGGTCATAGAACACTTATCCATTTGCAGATGTAGTCTTCTTCATTAATGAGGAATGGGGGCTCCCATCTCTGAGTTGATAGTCCCTCGGTTTTCCATCCCAACTCCTCTTGATGTTACATAACCCTCATATGTCTTACTGACATAATATTTACCATATCACTCATATTGTTTACCAATCATGCAGTGCAAATGGGACATTAATAATGTCTAATGGCGTTTCACCCGAAACCCATTTCCAAGATATGGGATCCTTCCCATGAAGTTTGGCTTCTGCAGGTCCTCTCTCATGGTCTTATTGCAATGTGTCTTCCTAGCACACTTATTAAATAGCCAAACAGTCAGCAACATTTAACAATATAATTCAAATCTGATTTCCATAATTAGTCAATAGCATTAATAATTAAATTCAAACATGAATTTACAGTTCTGTCTCCTACAGAAATTGTTTGTTTCAACCATAAGGTCAGCCTCATATTATTTGGCTCCTGTAAGTGACACCACTCTGCCCATCATGGTCTTATTCCCATTGCCATACATGAGCATCCACTTACAGCATGTCCTCCTTACACATTTTATATAAGCCAAATAGTCATTAGTCATTTATTAGCAAAATTCCAAATCTGAAATTTTCAAATATGAATTGACAATCTGTTCTGCACATAAACTATTTCACAATTATGAGATCCTTCTCATGACGTTTGGATCTTTGACATGGTAGATTCCATCCTTCATCATGGTCTTACCCACATTTCCATGCCCAGATCAATCTACCTGAAATATAAAACTTCAATCAACCAAACACTTTGTAAGTCTCTATGCATATAATTTTTCATTGCTGCAACAGTCACTGAAGCATTTTCAGAATTATAACATTCCATAATTCAATCACTTCCAGTTGTTAACATATCAATATCACCAAAACTCATTTACTTCCCGTGCATCATTATCATACTAAGATTGCAAGGTACAACCACATCATTCATGCAATTTAAATGAAGCTTTAGATGCTCGTTACTTCTCAGTCATATGATTCATACAACTATGCCCTTCCACAGAGCATTCCAACAGCCCATCAATCATGACTATCTTCTTTATGCAATCATTCTCCTGCACTCACAGCAACTCATGAAATGATCTCATAATTGTCGACAATTCATCATTTCATCTATTAGCTAATTGCAATGAATCATACACATCACCACTGTGCATTCTAACAATGCATCACAACATGTGCATCCACACACATACATGCACATCTACAATGTTTACACAAGATTGTACAAAATATTCTAATGCACATCCCTTCAATGCAACCTTGCATTGGTTCATGAATATTATGTATTCAAACATATTATGGCTTAACCATGACTACCTCATATAGCATGCATTACCATAATCAGGACCACCAGTCCTCACTTGCTTGATTATTAATCTCATAACCAACATAAACATGGCATGCTATATTTTATATGAATGCAATCTAAATTTCTAAATAGCCATATGGTATGAGGCCTCTTTCCTTCACCACTCCATGCTCCACCACACTATGGTAGTATGGCATTCACATGAATGCATTTCAACTCTAAATGCATACCATTTTATGATTATTAAATATGGTTCAAGGGATTCTTACCCAATTCCCTTTCAACACTTATGCAATCATCATAAGTAAACCATTACCTGCATGGCTTCTATTTACACCTTTGATGTTACCTGATCCGTTGGTCTCTTGCAGAGGATTACAGAATTCTTCCACCAACCTCTTGATCATGGATTTGCTGCCCTAACCTTTTCTTCATAAGGTTGTTGGCCTCATGCAACAACATCATCAACATCTTTAGCCATGCTTCTATTGTCTTTAGTCCTACAACCAAAACCAACACCAATAGTGATTATCAACCACAATATTTACCATTAGTGGTTCATTGCATATGTAGAACCTCACTATTTTTACTAATATGTAATATCATATGTGTGCACAACATCTACTCATGCACTATGCAATGTTTATTAATATACCAATCAATGCATATTCATGCCACTCATCTAATCTCTTGCATTTTCAAAATTCCCATGCCATAATTTTATGTACATAAATCTTATAAAATATAAATACAGTTAGCAAGACAGTGGTTAAGGAATTCGCCCTTTTCAATCCCTCATCTTTGCATGATATTCCTCTTCCACATCGTAGCTGGTTTGATTTCATGGTCTTTGCTACTTTTAGGCATGCAATTCTAGAAATTGCCCATATCGACAATAATTTGTCAAAACAGCCACTGGCACTTTTTTGCTCTACAAATCTATGGTGTATGACACCCTCATTCGAATTCTGGTGATGAAACATTGTTCTCTACTGGATAATCTTTCCAATGCCTATCCACATGCTCCATTCCGACTTCGGGTGTGGAAACGACACTACTTCAAAAATGACAACTTTTATCGAAATTTCTGCACTTTTACACAGTTGTAAAACATCATGGAAGGCCAAATTCAACCACCTGTAGAAGTAAATCTAGAAGAAGTCAGGAAAACGTTTCTACCGGGAGAAGTTAGTCCATATAACAAGGAACTCTCAGCAACTTGCGGATATCTATTCCGATGCACCATTCATCTTTTATGAATTTCTGGGTTTTACTACTTTTCATTTGTAACTCCCTTTGCAACCTGTGCAACTCATGCGCAACCTATGCGCCACTTGCGCAACCTGTGCGCCACCTGCGCAACCTGTGCACAACCCGTACACAACCTGTGCGCAACCTGTACGCCACTTGTGTAACCTGTGCGCCACCTACACAACCTGTGCGCCACCTGCGCAACCTGTGCAACCTGTGCGCCACTTGCGCAACCTGTGTGCCACCTGCGCAACCTGTGCACAACCTGTGTGCCACCTGTGCGAAACCTGTGCAACTCCTTTGCAACCTGTACAACTCCTGCGCAACCTGTGCGCAACCTGCGCAACCTTTGCGCAACCTATGTGCAACCTGTGCGCCACCAGCGCAACCTTTGCGCAACCTGTGCACATGTTCATGATAACTCCTTCAGTTGCTTTACGAGTTGGAATTTCCTCCACCCATTTAGTGAAAAACTAGTAGCTATAAGTATCCACCTATGTTGTCCACTAGATGTGGGATTAATCTCACCTATAAAATCTAATCCCCATTGTTGAAAAGGGGCATCCACTACAATAGGCTTTAATGGCAGAGAAATGAGTTTCTGCCTCCCAACAAACTTTTGACATTGAACACATGCTCACACTTGTTGATACACATCTGAAAATAAGGAGGGCCAGTAATACCCAGACCTAAGAATTTTATATGTTGTAGACTTCCAATACTTGTGACCCCCACAAGCACCCTCATGCATTTCTGAAAGAACCTCTTTCACTTGTGATTTTTCTAAACATCTAAGTAAAATTCCACCTAGATCTTTCCAGAACAGTTACTGATTTACCAAGCAATATTTTGTGTCCTTCAACTTCAATGATCTAGATGCCTTCTTGTCTAAATGATCTGGACATTTCAAATGCAATAAAAAATAAACAATATCAACATACGATTATGATTCTGCATATTTATCTGTAATCTGCTCTTAATTTTCCTTCATCTGCAATTCTTCTTGAGTTGGCTGATTTGCCACCAAATGGATATCCAAAGCCTCACAATTTGAATCAGCTAACAGTTTTTCTAAACCATGCCCCTTCACTAACTTTGTAGGCTTGATTTCAACCTCGTATTCCATAATTTTTGCAATCCACCTACCTCTTTTACCTTCACTGTCTGGCTGAGTTAAAAAAAAAATTAATAACAGCATTAGGTACATAGGCAATTATCTTTGAATGCAAAATATAAATTCTGAAAAACTTTAAGGCTTTAACAAGTGCATATGCTTGCTTCTCAAGTGTACTGTACTTCAATTCTGAGTCTCTGAGAGTCTTACTAAAGAAATCTATTGGCTGCTCTAAATCATTTGCATTCTTTTGTAAAAGAACAGCTGCTATTGTGTCTTGGGATGCAAAAGAGAAAGTAAGGAAATCTGAAAAATCTGGACTTACCAAGACTGGCACTTCTATTAAAGCTTGTTTAATCTTTTCAAATGAATCTTTAGCTTCTACTGTCCATTTCACCTCCTGATCCTTTCTCAACATAGATGTGATGTGTTTGATTGTCTCAGCAAAATTTGGGATGAACCATCTCAGAAAATTGTTTTTTCCAATAAATGACTGAACATCTTTTTTACTTCTTGGGATAGTAATCTTCAGAATTGCTTTGACTCTCTCAGGGTCTATTCTAATACCATCAGCTGAAACAAGATGTCCCAGAAGCTTTCCCTCCTGTACAACAAAATGTGACTTTTTGGGATTCAATGACAACCCAAATTTCCTACACTTCAGAAATGTTTGCTCAAGATGTTTCAAGTGCTCATCATCAGACTGAGAGAAGACAGTAATATCATCCAAGTAGATTACAACAAATTTTTCCTTTTCTCCTACAAAGGCTATATCCATAGCTCTTTGGAATGTTGCACCGACATTCATCAATCCAAATGGCATTTTATCGTACATGAATGTGACCCATGGGGTAGTGAAGAATGTTTTCTCCCTGTCATCTGGATGTACAACTATTTGATTGTACCCTGAGAATCCATCAAGCATGGAGATTCTCTGAGCTCCCACCACTTTTTGCAAAATTTGCTTAATTTTTGTCAATGGATAATTGTCTTTCAATGAAGCTCTATTAAGATTCTGGAAGTCCACACATAACCTAATCTCCCCGTTCTTCTTTCAAACTGGAACCAAGTTCGCAACCCATGATGAATATCTGAGTGGAACAATTATCTTTGCATCTAATAATTTTTTGACTTCCTTCTCTATAATTGGCAGCAGAGCTGGGTTAATTATCCTCATTTTTTGTCTAAAGGGTTTCACATTTGGTTTTAAAGGCACCTTATGCTGTATAATACTAGTGTCATAAGTTCTTAAATCTTCATAGCACCAAGCAAAAATATCAACAAACCTCTTCAACAATGCAATGTACCTGTTTCTTTGCTCAACTGAAAGAGACATAGAAATCTTCACCATTCTTGGTTGTTCCTTTGTACCAATGTTATAGCTCATGATATTCTCTTATGAAGATTGTATTGAAAGTTTCAGCAGAGTATCATCTTTGGAAAAAATTCTCTCAAGGGGAACCAAACCCTTAGGAATAAAATTCCCCTTTAACTCAATAATTATGTGATCAACAATTGAATTTTCTGTGTATGTAGCAGTGTCATCTATCTCCTCACCTTGATCATGATCGATTAGAGAATTAGAAAACTCTCTAGGTAATTCCAAGAATTTTTTAATCTCCACATCATCCTCAAAAACTCTCCATTGTTTTATATTGTCTGGCACTGAGGGTCTATATTTAACCTCAATTGGATATTTCAACTGAGTATGCTTTGGAATCTTGAAATGTGTGGCTGCCAATGCTAATGAATCAACTGTCTGATTCTGATCTCTAGGAATAAAAGAAATATTGAATGCTATGAAAAATTTGTCAATCATATCCCAAACCTCATTTCTATAAACCTTCAACAAATCCTGCTTTACTTGATATTTTCCCTTCACCTGTTGGACAACTAGTTCGGAGTCGCCATAAACAGAAAGTTGTTGAATTCCCAAATCCTTCGCATCCCTTAAACCAAGTATCAATGCCTTATATTATGTTATGTTGTTGGTAGTGACAAATTCCAATTTATACATCAAACTAATTACCTCTCCACCAGGAGAAATCAAAACAATGCCAGCTCCTACTCCTTCTTTACATGAAGAGCCATCAAAATACATCTACCACAACTCATCATTTTGTTCAATAGTAGCTTCAACTGATGCTTCTTTTTCTACCTGCAATACCCGAACTGTACTTTCATCACTAAAATGAAGCATACAAGAACCCATTTCTTCATCTACTGAATAAAGGGGATGGTTGGTTGGATTCTTATCATCTGTGACTATGAAAGCATACCGTAATTCTCTGTATAATCTTATGTTCTCTCCACCAAACACTGGAATGGTTGCATATGCCAAGTCCATCTATAATGTACCACCTATTTTCTTTGCTCGGGACCTTGAGAGCAGCATGCCAAACTTAGGAGATATGTCAGCAACTACCACATCCATTATAATACTCTTCATTGGTAATTGAGAAAGATTAACCACGAGATCCTTGATTACTCCTAAACATTTCACAGCTCTAGAGTCAAATGCAAATAAATCATGGTATGGCTTTGTAATACTCAAACCAAGAGCCTCCATGACTTCTTTTGGCATCAAGTTATGTGAGGCTACAGAATATAGAAGGAAATTATGAATCATTTGGTCATGGACAGTTAAAGTTATATAAAAAGGTGGGGGAAAATTTGAACCATTTTCAGGCTTTTCAAATGAAGCAAACCCACGGATTATTGTTGGATGTTCTTCCTGTAAATTTATTGTATCTGGAGGAGAAGAATTAGCTTGAACATTCAACAACTTACATGCAGAATCTCTAAAACAAGGTGTTTTCATTAACTCAGTCAATGGCACTAGAACCTTGATTTTACACAACTCATTCTCAAAGTTAAAAGTCTGTGTGTTTTTGCTGGTTTCTTCAATTTCTGTTGCTTTGGTCTGATCATTATGATATTATTTCTTTCCCCGTGTTTGATTAGGCAGTTGTCTAACAGGTGGAACTATTTTCTTTCTTGGAATTTGAACAACTTGTTTAGGGCCTTATCTCAAATTATAAGACTTTTTTTTATCAGTATGACATATACTAGCTAAAACCTGAGGATAATGATCACTTCCTTCCTGATCATATAAATCATAATACTCAGAATTCTAATAGCTACATTCAGTTGTAAAACCTTCAGCTGATAACTCCCCAAAATATTTTAAATTCTAATTTGAATCATCCTCATACTGTACATCTTCCACCTGTTTAACTTCTTCTATAAAATTATTTTGGAAAGGGGGAGGAACTCTCTGGTCTTCATTTTATCGTATCTCCCTTTGAATATCATTGTTTCTCCTTTCCTGGGGGATGAATCTTGGTACAAATTGTCTTCTGAACTGATTAGGATTTTGATTGGGATTTCTTTCTCCATCTTGAAAAGGTTTATTCGAGTTTTTATCCAACTCCAACCTACTCACTTTTGCAATCAAGGTTTTGATTATACTATTCATTTCATCTATTTGACTTTATTCCTTCTTTGATGTAGAGGCTGTATGCATTATTACATTCTTACCCTTTCGCTCATTAACCTGATGGTCAGATTAATCCTTAAGTCTATTAGAAGCCAAAATGTTGGATTCAACCTCTAAGGCAGCTTCTTGCATATTCAGCAATGTTATAGGTCTCCTCTCTCTTAGGTGCAAAGATAAATCATGGTCAAATGCATTTGGATATGTCAGTTTAGCCAATGTTTCTGAAGGCTTAATTTCCATTGGAATTCTGCCATACATTTTGTTGAAGCGTTTTGAAAAGTCAACTATAGTTTCATCCTTTTTCTCTTTAAAGCTCCAAATTCAGTAATATAATACGTTTGATCCTTCCTATCCCCCCATTGTCTCATGAAAACATCATGTAGTTCTTCTATAAGGGTTATTGAGTTTTCTGGTAGCTCCCTGAACCATTTTCTAACATCACCATCCAAACTCTGCACAAACATTTGCATCCATACATCCTTTGCTTCTATATTTTGGTTATCAGCACAACTAAGGAATGCATTTCAGTGTTCTTTTGTAGTTGTATCTCCCTACCCATTAAACCTAGGAAAATATTTTTGATAATCTCCTCTTGGAAGAGCATTTAAAGGTTGTGGAAGCACTAAGGGAGAATACCTAGCTACTACCATTCTATCCATCATATCAAGCTATTGTCTAGCCATCTTAGGAGTAGTCTGACTTGTTGAGAATAAAAGTTTGTTGGCTTTACCAGAATAGAGCTGAGAGGTAGGAATATTAGTCTTAAACTGTAACAAGGGAAATACCTCAGTTTTGATCTTTTTAGGAGACAATGGACTGGTAAAAAACTAAATTTCTACTTCTTCTAACTTTGGTTCAGAATACAGAAATGAAGATAAAGACTATGGTTGACCAAGAGAAACTAAAGATGGGGAAGATTGGGATCTTCCAAAAGAAGGATTATGTAACTCTTGTTTAGCTTTCTTCAAATTCTTTTCTGGAATTGAGGCCCCTGGGTGTAAAGGTGAAGTGGGATTCCCTCTAGTCCTAGACCTCCTAGAAGCCACTGTGAGATACTACCTTGGTGAAGCTGTAGTCTGAAATAAAAACTTTCTGGTCCTGTTCACCTCAAAACCAGAACAATAAAGATATCCCAGGGAAGATGAAACTTCACTTCTATCCCCGACAACGGTGCCAAAAGATGTTAGTGCCAGAAATTGACCCTAGACTAAGGAGGGGCAAGCCAACACAATCTCAATGATCTCAATATAAAAATAAAATAAGTTTTTCTTGGTTTAGGGTTTGTTGGTTTGAAGGTTTCAATTTCAAGAAAATAAAAGGTAATCAAACTAAAACGAGTACTAAATCATGTAACTCAATGAAGAACTGAAATCATAAATCTTAACAAGGTAAATATAAACCATCACATTCATAATCACACATACTGGTTTTTATCTACAACATATAAGCATTCACTGTATTAAAACATTAAAACAGAAAATGAATTCATATGTTGAATGACCAAACTAATCAGAAACAAAAACTCAATCAAACAAGATAAAATGGCTTATATCACATATATATTAATCTCAGTATTCAGGACTTACATAAGAGTCTTGCAAGCTTCAATATCATCACTGTATATAGCTTCTTGAAACCAAAAAATTGAACCCCTCTACATCCTCCTTTGCTCCTTTTATCCATTTACAAAAAGAGTAGTTTGTAACTACTTTAGGTTTAGGTCTCAAAAACAATTACATAAAATAGTTAAGATAACTTCGAGTATTTTTAAAACCTAACTATTAATAATTACATATTTGATACAAAAATGAGAATGCATTAATAAACTAGGCATTAAGAGGCCTTTCTGGAAGCTTCCACTAACATGCCAATTCCTTCTAATGCATGAGACCTTTTGTTATGTTCAAGCTGTTCATCTTCCAAATATTTGATTTTCTTCAACAAAAGCTGGTTCTTCCCATTCAAATTCTGCGCCTGCTTGGTTAAGTCATCAGCTTGAGCCTTTGCTTCCCCTTTCCTCTTCAGATCTTTTTTGGTCACAATGATCCGATTTTGATAATGAGTATTAACTTCTCCTAAGTCTTCCCTCAAGCGTTTATTGGTCTTTGTAAACCTGTCATTTGAATCATTAAGAAATAATATTTCTGCTTGATGTTACTCCTGTATATTTTTGAGACTTTCAACCTCTGAGTATATGTTTATCTCTCCTGGAAAAGTAGAGTCTTTAGATGTAAAAGGTGGGATATCCAGTTTTCTCAAGATTGAATCTTCTTCATTTTTATCTTTTGCTATTCTTTCTGCAATTTCCAATTCATCTTGTTCCATTTTGAGAATAATTTCTTCTTCCTCAACTTTGTCAGCTTCTTCATATACTTCTTCTACCACTGTGAAATCCTGTTGTATGCTCATCTGAGAACTTGATTTAATTTTCTCCTCTTCACCTTTATCACTTGAAGAATTTTGGATTAAATTTATTTCTTCTGTCTTCTGATTAGAACCTGAAGCTTTTTCCATGTTATTCTTTGTAGCTGACCTTGTTCTAGACTTCCAAGTTGATGTTTTCAACTACATGAGGAGGTTTGTATTTGCTTCGAGGTCTATCACCTGCAAATTTTCATTCTTTGTATTTTCTGCAGAAGATTTTGAAACTAAGTTTTCAATTATATCTTGTTTTGGCGTGATTGGACTTTGAGCCTGTTCAGCAGTAAGACTAATTGTCTTCTCCATTTCTTGATCTTCTTGACAGTGTTCTTGCTCTTCTTCAAATACATTAACTTGTTCCTCTTTTTCGAGACCTTTAAGTTTTTCCTATGACAAAGGTTTCTTCCTATCCTTTTTACTTTTCTTTTTATGCATTTCCTTGTATGTACGCTCTTCCTGCTCAGAAATAAATCCAGGCCAGAATATAAAATGATCCCAGTTCCTGTTGTCCTTCTGTAATACTGTCTAGATGATCAGCTTTATTAGTCCATGATGAAATATTGATTGCCTTGAATGCTCAGGATGTGCTTTAACCCTATTTGACATTTTTTGAATGCTCTTGTTCAAGAAGAAAGGAAAATTCATTTTACAGTGCAATTTAAGATGCATCAAAAACCTAAGATGGTATTGAAAAACCATTGAGAACCTTCCCTCACATTTGATGTAGGTTTGTATGATTCCAAGCACATCCCTCCATTCTCGTTGGAAATTCGATACATCAACTCCATTGCTCCAATTTAAAGTTTCATTACCTGGTAACAAGAAATGATTTGGGTCAAACTCAAAAGGAACTTTTTTGAACCATAATTCCCTGTCCATAGCGAGCCCAGTAGCTTCAAAAATTAGGGCTTCTGTAAGTTGAAATTTTAGGGTATTGAAATCAATAGTATCATCGGTCAGATTCTTTGCGAAATAAATTGTAACTTCTTCATTGAACCCGGTAATCTTCTCAAAGAAATCAAACCATCCAGCTGCTCTAAACAACTCTGCACATTTTTGGAAATTTCGCAGCCCATTTCGTATCTGTCGGTTCAAACAGGTTTATCTTGCCACTTTTTCCCATCTTAAGACTGAAAATCTGTCAATCAAGCTTCTTGGAAACAACAATGGTGACAAATGTTTAAAGATTTGAAACTAAACGTATTTAGCTACAGGTGTCTTCAACTTTGTATTTCACGATCCCAAAATCCGGACTCGTGGCATTTCGAACCCCAATCTCTCTCAATGATGGAATGTAGAAGGCCTTACAACTGTCATCATTCTTCAAACGTGTGTTTTAGCATCTCAAATCATCATAACTCATAACGAACCATGACGTAGCATGAATAACCACGATTTTTCATAATATTGGATTCCTGCAGTGTACTAGGGGTCTATTTTGAACTTTGCACTGCAAGAATCTTTTAACATAACCAATTTGACAAATATACTTTGGATAAAGGTTCGATCTTGGTTATAAACTTTATAATGAAGCTAAATAAGTATAATTAAATACTTTGAGAAAAATATCATGTTGCATAAGCCATTTGAAATACTAAAGAAAAATAAAAGCAATCAAAAAAATAATCAAAATTGTGGAAAAATAAAAACAAAATAAGGTCCAAACAATCCTAAAAGAGACACATAAAAATGAGAACAATTTCAACATTAACACATATTATCACACACACAAACTATAATGCATCAGCATATCTATCTCAAGCAAATCATGAATCTAACGCAGAGAATCAATCCCCTTCTTCATACTATGCGCAGGCTTCATATCAACCATACTAAGACATGCATTCAACATACAATTAACAGACATTAACTAACACATTACAGAACACGGAATAAGTATGATTTAACCTCAAGAAATACTTATCTTTGTGATGAAGCTGTCCAACAACTGGCTATGTGAGAGCAACATTCCACCCAACCATAAGTCTCTGTCCAGCTTGTATTCTTTCAGCTGAGAGACCACCCCTGATTTGGGTTGTGTATCCACTAAGGATGAACTAGACAGGCTCACTCACAACCATGGTTTCATTCAAACAGTCATGCTAAGCCAAGACATAGTTGGGTTTATCAAGCAAGAAATAAACAAGGGAGGAGGATGCTAAACCAGTGAGCTCAACCACATAGCTACAGACATCTCAAGCTAAATTCAAGCAATCCAATCCTCTGTTCAAACCTTCACACTTGGATATCTCACAAATATGTCAACAAACAACTCAATCCCGTCACTAGGTTTCTGGGCTATAAAAACTGGGTTTTCCAATGGATTTTGAGGTATCTAATACTCTCAATTTTTCCCCAAGGTTCATATCTATGGATCCCCCATTGGATTTCACTGTCAAATACCAATTCTGAGTGTTTACGGCTCTTCAAAACATGGGTTCTTGCAAAGTTGCGATTTCTGGTTTTTCTCACTGTTGGGAATTCATTTTCCATGAAAACTGATGCTGGGTGTTCAACAATGGAATGGGAATGAGGGAGAACCCCTTCCCATGAGGTAGAGTGACTTGTCGTATAAGAAAAACAGAGCCCATACCTGCAATACGAATTTCTGGGCTACCCATGCTCCATTGAAGCCATGGACTGATTTCTTCAACAACTTTCTTACACAGAATTAAATGCCAGCAAAAAAAGTCAAATGGGTTCTCAAGATGACATTTACCAGCATATGGTTCAATCCCACAGCCCTCTCACCACTCCCTAGTGGATACACATGGCCCCTTCTCATTAGTTGCTTCCATAGCCAGTTTTGGTATTTTATTGCATGATGTTTATTTACATCATTTTACAATTTCCATGGCTTAACAGCACATGGATAACATACTATCAAATACTTGCCTTTTAACTAACATTTTGAGCATCTACTAGCGGGGCCTTGGCCTTGATCTCCACGCTAGGAAAACATACATCACATGTACACAATGTTTACATTAAAAGCTAATATATCCTAGGGGTCAAAATGGGGTATTACAATATCCTACCTTAATGAACTTTGTTTGACACATATTTGTTATTTTTTGGTCTGAGATCCATGAGTTCAAGGGGTGATTCATTGATTTAAGCCATTTCAACAGTCAACTTGTTGTGTTACAATGCTACAATGTAATCCTTGCTATTGTTATTTATCTTGAAACTATTACATACAAAATGTATCATATATGTTATATTTCAACTATTTTTTTTAGAGTTTTAAGGCAATAAATGAATTGGTGATATTTTTCTTTTCATGAGTTTGCTAACAAGATAATGTAGTCTTTACAGTTTTGAAATATATGTTATATATGTGATCATCGTTTTCATGTTACTAATAGCATTTGTAATGTGATGTAGTTGTGAGGGGCCTTGCATGAGGTATTTCCATTTAAATAGAGAATCTGGTGAGGAGTCTAGTTGTAAACCACTAGGTTTAACAAAAGCACAAGTAAGGGTAAGTTCAATATATCACAACTTCTTGTAGGCAAGATGCTAGTTTTTTTATCTTTTCCAGTTCTTGTAATTATCTTTATTTTCCATGATTCCTTGTATTTGGTGCAAGATATACAAAACTTCTACTGCTTGAATTGTCATCCGAAGAAGCATCACTGCTTTATTTGTGGGACGTTGGGGTCCTCTGACAACTCAACAGGAGCAGAGGTAAGATACACATTAAGAGGTTGTATGCTATGTTACATTGGCCTCATATATATGTTGGTCGATGGATTTAACACTCAGTTAATAAATTGATGATGTACTACTAGATTTATAATCAAACCATTTTTTTCTTCATTTGTTGTGAAGTTCATGATTAAGACTTTATTAACTATTGTCTATATGTAATCAATATGTAGCAGGATAAAGTTTGAACTTAAATGATATTAATGTCAAAACTAGTTTATAAAAGATCATACATCTTTAATTATCGAAACTTGGATTTTTTTTGTATGTTGTTGGTTATATACAAGCTAGTTGCATTGTAGGTTGTCAATATTAACCTTTGGAACAAATGCTCTTTTTTTCTCAGAATTAGATATATTTTTTTTGAATTACTTCTTATATTAATAGAAAAATATTTATAAACAATGATGCAAAAACTGGAAGAATATATACAAACATATTCATAGCCTCTTTATGAGAATAGTTAAAGCAGCAAAAGAATCAGAATATTCAGTGGGACCCAAATATTTATTGTCTTTCATCAACAATGAGCCTTTCATCAATGATTGTTGATGTACCTCATCTTTCCACAAAGAAACAAAGGAAAACAAAGAACTTATGTCTCGATCAAAGACACACTTACACTTGTGATTCCAAAGCACAAATGATATTGAGATCTGTAGACAATGCGAAAGACGAGAGAAGGAATATCTCACAAGAAAGTGACCAAAGGTATGTTAATCCTCGTCAATTCCCTATAATGGTTGTATGTTGAAAACAATCATCGAGAGTTTGCCTCATGTTTTATTGTTGCATTTTGTATTTCAATATAATTTTATGGCTCTGTGGATGCAAAAATAATCCTAATAATTGAGATTTTGAATTCTACCTTGAGAGGCTAGCATTACCATAGACTTATTGAGCAAGTAGAATACCAAGTTTAACTTATGTGCTTAGAATATTAAGACGAGCATGAGTGCCATGTACACTTCTTAAATAAGAAAATCTATGAATATGCTTATTACACTTGTTATACTTACTACACTTCTTAAATCGATAATCCTTTTTATAGTAATGAATATGCTTATTTAAGAATATTGTTTCCATCGAAGTAATAAGTGGTTTGTTTCTTTTATTATATTTCTATTTGATCAACTCTTATTGTGCCACTATTAGTGCCTCATGGAAGAAAAAAAAGTCAAAATAAAATGTGATTTATTTATTTAACTAAACTTATTTTTTTAGTTTGAACTTTGATTCTTCTAATTTAGGGTGATAGATCAATGAAGAGCGCATGCCTTAAAGGAAGGAGGTTGGTGGTTCAATTCCTCCATTCCCTATCTGTAGAAATCAATGACTAATTAAATGATCAATTAAAAACAATCAATACTAAATAAATGACCAGTTAACAATAATCAATGACTAAATAAATGACCAATTAACTGCACTTAATAAATAACCAAATGCTCAGTTAACCGCAATCAATGACTAAATAAATGACCAATTAAAAACAATCAATCACTAAATACATGACTAGTTAACAACAAGCAATGACTAAATAAAAGACCAATTAATAACAATCAATGAATAAATAAATGACTAGTTAACAACAATCAATGACTAAATATATGACCAAACTGGCCAATCAGAGCAACCAATAAATGATTATTTTTTTTAGTCACGTATTTAGTCGCATTATAAGTGACTGACAATTAATGACTATTAGTCACATGACTAAATTTAGTCATTTATATGCAATTTTTAGTAGTTTTTTTAGTCATTTATCTCACTTTTTTCCTGCTAGTGATTGCAAAGACTCCCTTATCCATCAGATTGATTAAGCACCAATTCAGTAGGCTTGAATTCAAACAAATATTCATCAAAACTAGTGAAGCGATCCTAAGAGCATAAATTCATCATGTGCATTCAGATTTGGATTAACTATCCTTTCAGGTGTGACTTCCCCATATCAAGCTCTCATGTTTAAATTTTTATTTATGGCTCAGTATTGAATCTAGATCTTTTATTGCTTCCCAAAATTATTTTGAACATGTTTCACTCATGAAAAAAAAATTTATGTCTATCTTCTAATATCTCTCCCTCTCGGCCTTCTTCCAGGCATATTTTTATCTCTAGCTCAAAGCCATTTTTACTCCCTTACCTCCACCATTTTATCCTTATGATCCCTCCTTGTGAACACTCTCTTTTCTTTCCCTCCCTCAACCATTCACTGGCACCCCAATCCATGTAGCATCTTCATGTTCCCCCTTCTCCACATCAACTTGTTCCACGTCTATATGTTTTGAGCATCCCTCTCTCCATCCTCATCCACAATATTCTACAATCTATTGTACTTCTTCTCCTTCTCACTTCAATTCCCTCGTTCTTCCTTGCTCTCCTCCAACTCCTATAAACATCAAACCCCTATCCACTTACCTCCCTCACCATTGTCCATTTCCCAATATCCTCTCCTCCACTCTCAACCATCGCACCCCCTTCCTTCCTCCTCTTCTTCTTCAGTCAACTCCTCAACTCTCTTACTCTTCTCATCTATCACCTCGGCTCGTCCCTTTGGAAATTCCACCTCCCACTCACAATATTTCCCTTCCTCCCCTCTACTTCCTTCCCAACTGTTGCTACACTCTCCTCAACTCTCCTCCCTCTCTGCCTCCACATGTCCCTCCTTGTGTATCTACTACTTGTGTTCTCCACCCCCTCTTGTTCCCTCACTCCCTCCCAATAATAGTCTCCATATCTCTCCTCCGTCGCAAACCATGATTCCTCCATTAAGACTAGTTTCCTTATTAATCCTAAGTGTCCTTGTTCTGACAATTTAACTGTAATGTCCCCTCTATCATACCAGCGTGATAGAGAGGATCATTGCGCTCAATCCGGGCAGTTAGCCCTATATTCATTAAAATCAAACTCATTGATACAGAGACATGTATATGTGCATGCTATAGAACACAACAGAGATTAAATGAATGATGCTGATATCTAACATACATTCAATATTCCTGTGACAGTCATTAAATAAAGACCTTTGCCGAATTATAAAGGGCATATGGAAATGCATAATCGTTGAATACACAGCGGAAGTAAATTCATTAGCACATCCATAATCCATTCCGGCTATTCATCAAAGGAACTATTGCAAAGTTACAAACACAAGAGAATACTTATCTTAATGAAGTAGTCCCAAACAACCAGCTACGCTTCTCCAACGTTCCACCCAACCGTAGGCCAGTGTGCTCCTCAATCTCTCAGCATCACTGCCACCCCCGAGCTGGGCATGATCTCCACACGGAAAAAGGGGAAAACAGGCTCTCACATAGCCAAAGACATGCCAGAATCATCCAAGCCAACCAGCAGTTGGGTTTCTCAGGCTGCTAAGAGATGGGAAGAGGTGGATTACTAGGTTAGTGGCTCAATCATGGAGCTATGGATACTTCATTGGCTCATCAAGCCAAATTTGTCCTCTTCCACTCTTGAGGCTCCTGCTCACAGGTTCAAATCCAAAACGGGATACACCTAACAACAAAACCACAATTACTGGGCATGAGGAAAACGCTTTCCACAGTGGAATGCCTGAGATTGGGGTTTCAACTCACTCAGAAAAACGTAGGAACACACAAAAACGAAATGGGAAGATGGGGAACAACCCTGGGAAGCCAATCCGTTTTTAGAAAAAACGTCCTTGGATATTCGGGGGCAAAAACGACCTCCATACAGTCCCCAAATCGTGGCCCTTCTCTCCCAGGCTACTGTATATGCAAAAACGAACTCCCAGGCATGGAAAAATGCAGGATTTTGCTGAAAAACGTGAAGGGAAAGACCCAGATAGCTCCTACTGCGTGAATGAATGAAGACTGCCCATTCCCCATGGCTTTGGGCACCATTTCGTGGGTGGTTTCTTGCCCAACAAGCAAAAACACGAATTTCCAGGTTGATGGCTTGCCCATGCACGAAAATGGCTTGCCCATACTTCTTCATTTCCAAGGCATTAACTGCCTTAACCAATTTCTTGGGAGAATTAAATGAATTGGTTCATAACCCAAAATGGGTAGTTGAGAGTTCATGGCTTTCCTCAATGAAATGGCTTAACACCATGGTTCAAGGGTTTGGGGTTATTTCCCCCCCCTTATTCCTTGTAAAGATCATGCCCCATCTCTTTGTTGCATTGCGTAGCTGGTTGTGGGTTTTTATTGAAATGGGATATTTACATGATGTCTGATTTTTACATTGTGCACAGCTAGCACAAGAACTCTATGCATCCATTCTAATTGCCGATACATAGAACATTAAATCAATGGCGGGGCCTTGGCCTTGAGCTCCTCACCATGACTAAATAACAATATTTACATCATTTACAATATTAATGCAATAGGGTCAAGCTGGGGACATTACATTCCCCTCCCCTTGGAATAACACCGTCCTCGGTGTTCCAACACTTCGGAAAATAAATACCCACTTTACATATGTCCAAAATTCACAAAAACTTTGCAGATCTGCCCTGCATTCGGTTCTTTACATTGAACTTTCAGGACCAAGTCCTTTGATCTTCACGAGCTGCTCCTGCTGATTCGGATCTTCTAGCTCATCCCTAAGTCCGAAAACTTTATGGCTTCTACCCTCTTGAGGTTCTCTTGTTGGGCAGTTGCGGAGGTAATGATCCCCCTCACAATTCCAACACTTCGCGGGTTGCTTCATCTTTATCTGCTCAATTTCCTTTGAGTCTTCCCACTTGGAGCGTTTCTTAATCGGACGATTGGATGAATGCTTCTTCACTGATCCACTTTTCTTTCCCTTGCTGATCGCTTTCATAATGCTTTTTACCTTTTTCTACAGACGAATAGAGTCCTGCAAGACCTTGTGGTTCATCTTGTTCTGCTGCTTTTGCATCTTGAGCATCTCTCCAAGATTTTCTTGGGTCTTGGCAATTGCTTGAAGAAGATTTCCGGCCAATCCTAATAGCCCTTGGTCTGCCGCCATGGTCAATGGAGACAACTGACCACCCTTTGCTCACTAGCACACCTGCCTGTACCGACTGCAACCAATTGATTCAATTTCACCTGTGAAATTCATCATTACAATTCTCGTTAGGTCAAGCATAACCCAAAACATTAAAATCAGTCAATGGTTTTTCCCCAGTTGACATGGATAGTCCATGCCTTACTCATGAGACTTCCACACTTTTCATGCTTGCATAACATACACATGAATTTCTTCATGTTCATCCATTCACAGGAAATTCATTATTTAGCATTCACAATTCACTTTAATCAAATAAACACACTTTTACTTTCAGTCATGCATGCATTCAGCATTTTTCTAATTCTATAATTGCATCAAAAAAAGGAAAGAGAGAGAGCCGTAAGAGTTTCTCCTCTTAGTTTTGTTCCGTTCCGGAATCCCACACCACCACTGTGGTTTTCATGCCCCCGTCCTCTTTCACTTCTTGTGAATGCTCAACTTGCCCTTTTTTGGCTATGACACTTAGTGTCTAAGGTCTTCATATGGATTTCAACTAGGGAACCCTTCCCCTTGTTGCTTACAGAACCTTTGGCTGCTAGGACCCACACAGTTCCACTAGCACCATCTTCCATTACTGCTCATACTGAGCTCTTCAAGGTGGTTACATGTCCACCTGCATTCTTAAGATGCTTTAGGGTCCTTGCTTCCAACAATACCCGCGTTGGATGTCTTCACTTTATCCCACAAGATCCTTCTTTGCTTTCCAAGCATTGGATTTCCCGTGGATACAACAATGAATGTTGGGCCAGCACGCAGGCTACTTCACAACCATTTGAATAGGCAATGCCAGGCCAGTACGCTGACTGGTTTTATCAATTGTTTAAGGGAATGTTTGGCCATCACGCCGGCTGCTCCACAACATCAAGTGGTTAGTATTCCCACCAACTACCCTCTGAATTTACCGAGAATTTTATAGTTCCAACCAGTTACTCTCTGGCTTTACCAAGCATTTATAGCTCTTTCCAAGGTCCTTGTTTCCTGTAATGGCCAAGGTTTCCAACAAAGAAACAACAGTGTATTAGCTGGGTTACAATAAGATTCGTACCCGAAATCTTCATTATTCCAAACAAGAATTAAATGAAAATGAATACTTATCTGTATTGTGCGTTTCCTCGCTACTCCACAGGTTTCCTTCTCTGCTTTACAATCCTTGGATCACCTGTGGGGTGGATGCTTGGCCGGCACACATGCTGCTCCACAACATTATCCGAATAGGCAATGCCAAGCCAGTGCGCCGACTGGGTTTATCAGGCATCCCATCAATCAGTATGCTAAGCCAGTACTCCGACTGGGTTTATCAAGCATTTCAAAAATCAGTATGCTAAGCCAGTGCGCCGACTGGGTTTATCAAGCATTTCAAAAATCAGTATGCTAAGCCAGTACGCCGACTGGGTTTATCAAGCATTTCAAAAATCAGTATGCTAAGCCAATACGCCGACTGGGTTTATCAAGCATTTAAAAAATCAGTATGCTAAGCCAGTACGCCGACTGGGTTTATCAAGCATACAACAACCATTCGTCACAACTCCCAAATAACCAATGCCAAGCCAGTACGCCGACTGGGTTTATCAGGCAATATGAACAACATAATATGATTACATGGCTCCTTCCCTTGTGCAACCAGCGGTTCCCTCCAGGAACTCCACAGGTGACTCACTTGACTGCAGGCTAGCATGGCCCCACAATACCCACTCACACTTCACAAGGATGATACCCCTTTTCTGCAGCACAGCTCCTCGGGCCTATCCATCCCTTCTAGTGTCCTTTAGTGCGAGCGTAGAAAGGTTACCACTGCCCATACAGTCCTCTTTGAGCATCCTTCTTCACTTTGCCCCTTACGTGCAACACCAAGTTGCATTTGTGTAAGCTGTTAGCACAAGAAGGATAAGCAGGCTCATCAGTATTACTGCCCAAAATTGTAATCATATTTCATATCATTCGCTATCAAGTATTGAAACACCAAGAATGCGTCCATTCCCTTAGGGTGTAGTCAATATTGAAAACCCTACCATGACCCAGCACCAGAAAAGGTGTGCACCCCCCTTTCTGATGTGCGCCATGTAGGCCCTAATCATACTCAAGCAGTCTGGAACAATAGTAAAATAATAAAACATGCTCTGCATATTAAATCTAATAACCAGACACATATATTCTTGGTTAGGGTTACGGGATACTCATTCGTTTCACAGATGTTTATTTTCTGCATTTGTGAAGAATGGGGCTCCCTTCTCTGAGTCAACAGTCCTTCGGTTTTCCACCCCAATCTTTTCACGAGCCATAACCCACACATGCCTTCTTGGCATAATTTACTGTCTCACTCACATGCCTTACCAACATGCAGTTTGTCTGAGACATTATCAACCTTTACAATGGCGTTTCACCCGAAACCCATTTCCAAAGCATGGGATCCTTCCCATCTAGTTTGGCTTCGGCAGGCCATCACACATGATCTTCCTGCAATGTGTCATCCTGGCACACTTTATCAAATAGCCAAACAGTCAGCACATTTAGCGCTAAGCCTCAAATATGATTGTTCCATAACCAATCAATAGCATTAATAATTAATTCAATATGAATTTACAATTCTGTCTACTACAGAAATTAGTTTTCTCATCCATGAGGCTATCCTCATATTGTTTGGCTCCTGTAAGTGACACCACTCTGCCCATTATGGTCTTATGCCCGCTGCCATATGGGAGCATCTACTTACATCATGTCCTCCTGACACATTTTCATATAAGCCAAACGGTCATTAGCAATTATTAGCAAAATTTCAAATCCGAAACCATTACAAATCTGATATTTACAACTGCTCTTTACTAACAAAACTTATAGCTCTCAACCATGAGATTTCTCCTCATACGCTTTAGATCAAAATTTCACAGTCATATCATTCATACAACTCTGTACTTCCACAAAGCATTCTAGCGGCCCATCGATCATGATTGGGCTCTTCATGCCCTTACTATTCTGCATTCAAAACAGCCCATGAAATGATCCTAGAATTATCATCAATTCATTATTTACTTTGCAATAACATATGCATCATCCCTATGCATTCATACAATGCATCACAAGATTTATAAAATCTCTTAATGCACATCTACTCAATGCTACCTTGCATTGTTTCATGAGTACTATGCATTCAAGCATATGATGATCGAAACATGACTATCTCATATAACTTGCATTATCATAATCAGGACCACTAGTCCTCACTTGCTTTGGTTATTAAGTACATAACCAACATACACATGGCATGATATAAATTCATATGAATGCATTGAGATTTCTAAATAGTCATAGGGTGTAAGGTTCATTTCCTTCACTTACCCACACCTCACCAAGCTTGGTAGGTCGTAGCTCAAACATAGTTGAAGAGATCTTACCAAATCCCCTTTCAACATTCATGCAATTTGGCACCAATAATCATTACCTGCATGGGTACCATTAACATCGTCTGATGTCACCTGATCAGTTAGCCTCTTACCAAGGTTGCTCAATCCTTTTTCCAACTTTATGATCACAGATTTGTTGCGCCATTCTTTCTGCATAAGGTTGTTGGCTTCATGCAACAACATCCTCAGAACATTTAGCCATGCTCTTTGTTATCTTTGGTCCTACAACCAATACCGACATCAATAGTGATTATCAACCACAGTATTCTACATTAGTGGTTTATTGCATATGCCTACTTCATTTGTTCTACCAATGTGCAATATCCCATTTATGCACAGGCGTTTCTATATGCACTATGCAATTTGTTAAGATGCTATCTAGTGCATATACATCTATGTAATCCTTTACTTTTTTAACATTTTTATGCCATATGACAATTTCATAATTATAAGTATGATAACAAACAGAGGTTTAAGAAATTCTTCCCTTTTCGATCCCTCATCGTAACATGGAATTCCTGTTCCATATCCTGCATTTGTAGAAATTGCCCACATTGACAACAAAATTTGTTTGTCAAAACAGCCACTGGCACTCTTCTGCACTAAATATCTATGATATATGTAGACCTCCTTCAAACTCTGGTCATGCACCATTCTGACATCAGGTGCGGGAACTGCATCCTTTCAAAAATGACAACTTTCACTCCCATTCTGCACATTTTACACAGTTGCATTATATTCTCAAAAATTCACAAAATTCTTTCATGCACGTGGGAAGAATGCCATACTGACAATTTGTCAAACCGCAAACAAAGACACATGAGGGGAAAAAGAAAGGGGGTCAAGGGGGCTTGCCCCTTGTGGCTTCCCTGCGCCACAGCAGGGCGGGTCGAGGGCAGCGCCCTCGTTTTTTTTTTTTTTTTTTTTTTTTTTTTTTTACAAATAATGCCCCTGTCGCGGGGCGGTTCATTGAATCCTGCCGCAATGGGCGGGGCGATAGCCTGAAAGCTTCTGCAACTGCGGGCCGGTTGGGTGAAGCCCTCCGCAACTGCGGGGCGTTTGGCGGAACCCTTCCGCAATGCGGGGCAGTTCGGCAACGGCTTCCGCGCGGCGCGGTTCGGCGACGGCTTCCGCAATTGCGGAGCAGTTCGCCGAACGCTTCCGCAATTGCGGAGCAGTTAGCCGAACGCTTCCGCAATTGCGGAGCCATTCGGCGAAGGCTTCCGCAGCTTCGGAGCCGTTCGCGGAATGCTTCCGGGGGTTTCGGGCAGTTCTTGCGAAAATCTTTTTCGGGACGACTTGAGGAATGCTTCCGCAACTGCGGAACGATTCGCCGAAGTCTTCCGCAACTTCGGAACGACTCGCCGAACTCTTCCGCGTTGCGGAACGATTCGCCGAAGTCTTCCGAAACTTCGGAACGACTCGCCGAACTCTTCCGCGTTGTGGAACGATTCGCCGAAGTCTTCCGCAACTTCGGAACAACTCGCCGAACTCTTCCGCGTTGCGGAACGATTCACCGAAGTCTTCCGCAACTTCGGAACGACTCGCCGAACTCTTCCGCGTTGCGGAACGATTCACGGAATCCTTCCGAAATTTCGGAAGAGAATTCCTTCCGCAATTTCGGAAGAGATTTCCCTCCGAAAATTCATTTTCACACCGACACTTAGAAAATTTTTCACTTAAACAAAATTTTTCTCCGCTGTTTCGGAGCCATTGGCTGAATTCTTCCGCGATTTCGGGAAGGTTCGCGGAATCCTTCCGCGATTTCGGGAAGGTTCGCGGAATCCTTCCGCAATTTCGGGAAGGTTCGCGGAATCCTTCCGCAATTGCGGGAAGGTTCGCGAAACCTTTCTGAAATTTCGGAACGAATTCCTGAAACGGCTTAAAACAAAAACTTTTCAAACACAGACTTAAAACAGACATTTTCAAAAAAAGAGAAAACAGACTTAAGAAAGTTTTGAAATTTTCCCCTGTAATTGCTATTAGGTTTGGCCCATAGAGGCCCAATGCTGCAACGCAGCTCTGATACCATAATGTAATGTCCCCTCTATCATACCAGCGTGATAGAGAGGATCATTGCGCTCAATCCGGGCAGTTAGCCCTATATTCATTAAAATCAAACTCATTGATACAGAGACATGTATATGTGCATGCTATAGAACACAACAGAGATTAAATGAATGATGCTGATATCTAACATACATTCAATATTCCTGTGACAGTCATTAAATAAAGACCTTTGCCGAATTATAAAGGGCATATGGAAATGCATAATCGTTGAATACACAGCGGAAGTAAATTCATTAGCACATCCATAATCCATTCCGGCTATTCATCAAAGGAACTATTGCAAAGTTACAAACACAAGAGAATACTTATCTTAATGAAGTAGTCCCAAACAACCAGCTACGCTTCTCCAACGTTCCACCCAACCGTAGGCCAGTGTGCTCCTCAATCTCTCAGCATCACTGCCACCCCCGAGCTGGGCATGATCTCCACACGGAAAAGGGGAAAACAGGCTCTCACATAGCCAAAGACATGCCAGAATCAGCCAAGCCAACCAGCAGTTGGGTTTCTCAGGCTGCTAAGAGATGGGAAGAGGTGGATTACTAGGTTAGTGGCTCAATCATGGAGCTATGGATACTTCATTGGCTCATCAAGCCAAATTTGTCCTCTTCCACTCTTGAGGCTCCTGCTCACAGGTTCAAATCCAAAACGGGATACACCTAACAACAAAACCACAATTACTGGGCATGAGGAAAACGCTTTCCACAGTGGAATGCCTGAGATTGGGGTTTCAACTCACTCAGAAAAACGTAGGAACACACAAAAACGAAATGGGAAGATGGGGAACAACCCTGGGAAGCCAATCCGTTTTTAGAAAAAACGTCCTTGGATATTCGGGGGCAAAAACGACCTCCATACAGTCCCCAAATCGTGGCCCTTCTCTCCCAGGCTACTGTATATGCAAAAACGAACTCCCAGGCATGGAAAAATGCAGGATTTTGCTGAAAAACGTGAAGGGAAAGACCCAGATAGCTCCTACTGCGTGAATGAATGAAGACTGCCCATTCCCCATGGCTTTGGGCACCATTTCGTGGGTGTTTTCTTGCCCAACAAGCAAAAACACGAATTTCCAGGTTGATGGCTTGCCCATGCACGAAAATGGCTTGCCCATACTTCTTCATTTCCAAGGCATTAACTGCCTTAACCAATTTCTTGGGAGAATTAAATGAATTGGTTCATAACCCAAAATGGGTAGTTGAGAGTTCATGGCTTTCCTCAATGAAATGGCTTAACACCATGGTTCAAGGGTTTGGGTTATTTCCCCCCCCTTATTCCTTGTAAAGATCATGCCCCATCTCTTTGTTGCATTGCGTAGCTGGTTGTGGGTTTTTATTGAAATGGGATATTTACATGATGTCTGATTTTTACATTGTGCACAGCTAGCACAAGAACTCTATGCATCCATTCTAATTGCCGATACATAGAACATTAAATCAATGGCGGGGCCTTGGCCTTGAGCTCCTCACCATGACTAAATAACAATATTTACATCATTTACAATATTAATGCAATAGGGTCAAGCTGGGGACATTACATTAACTACCTTTCCTTTATTTCTCCCTCTACCCAATCATCTTGCTACTACCTTTCCATCTCCTCCAATATCTCTTTTATCCTCCATTATTGTTAATATTTCATCCTTAATTCTCAACTCTCCTACCTTTAATCTCTTACAAAAAGATTTTAACTTTTCCATTTTCCCCAATTGAATACTAATTGAAGATAATTTTTTCTCCATCAAATCTATTACCAACCACCTTCCTTATCATGAAGCTGAAGAACTTAGGCGTGAATTCTCTAGAATGCTCAAATCCATGAAACTTTGAAATCTAACCTCCCTGAAAACGAATTTATGGCCCTCTATGAGATTAATTCCAAAAATGAAATTGTCATCCTCAAATCTAACAAAGGAAATGCTATAGTGATCATGAACTCTATTGATTATGAATCCAAATTAATTGACCTCTTGTCTTATTCCTCTTACAAACCCCTCTCCAATATCCCTTTAACAAAATTACCAATTTGGTTACCAATTCCAATAAATATTCATCCTTAGACCCCTCCATAAAAAAACGAATTCTTCCTCACAATCCCCAACCCCCCATAATTTATGACCAACCTAAAATTCACAAGAGAGACATTCCTCTTAGACCCATTGTTAGCGTCATTATTGGTGTCATAGGAGGCCCCACCCATGATTTATCTATATTTTTGGATGACAAGCTCTCCCCGTTGCCGATCAAGCCCCTTCCTTCATCAAAGATTATTCGGATTTTATTCATAAAATTCAAAATTTTCACCTTGAGGACGAAGACCTCATGGTTAGTTTTGACGTTGTTTCTCTCTTCACCAAATCCTCATACCTCAAGCCCTTGACATTATCTCCAATATTCTTGATGATGAAACCCTACATTTGATTTAAATATTCCTTACCCCCACCTTCTTTGCTTTAAAGATACATTCTATTAAAAAACACAAGGCACAACTATGGGATCGAGTTTATCCTGGTTTTGGCCAACATCTTCCGAGGAACAATTTTGAAACCCTGGCCCTAAAGAAATTTACCTTGAAACTTAAATGTTGGTTTTGTTTTGTGACGACATGTTTTTCATTTGGCCCCACGGTCATTAAGGCTCGTTAAAGGATTTGAAATTGGTCATTGAATCCTTCCAAAAAGAAGAAATCTTGGGTCTTGATGGTTTCTCCGTTGAGGTAAATAGCAAGTTGTTGATCCAAAATGGTTGGTGTAGTTCATTTCAAGCTTTCCCTTCTCATTATATAGTTATTATAGTGGATGGGGTTTGTTAGTAGAAAGTGCATTATTGGATCACAAATAATGATGCATTGTGAGTTTGAACCTATTGAAGGCTAATAAGGATAGAGAAATATGATGGATTCTACTATGTGTATCAATGATTAGGCCCAAGGTATGCATGTTGATCAAGTTTGGCAAGTTTGGTTTATATAGTTATTTGGTTTTCAGCTTCATAGTTGTATGTGAAATGTATGTATTGATCCATTTTGGTCCACATACTATGTTTAAGGGGAAGAGGTACCACCGAGTGATATATCCCCTTAACTTGAGAATGATTGTGACATCTCTAATTTAATTCATACATTAGGAGAGAGTTTATGTTTTTCCTCATGTTAACATATTTGTGCAAGAACTTGTATAGCATATTTTTCATTCTAATCAAAATCATGCATATCTTTACACACTTGTTAATCTATTAGTTTTCTTCAAAAAAATGTGTCTTATATGGATTTGAGATTTGGAATTGAAACATTCATGTACATATAGATCAATTTGAACAAAAATCAAGCACATATATATATAATTTACAATTTATAATTTTTAAATTTGAATGAATACGCCATGTCCAATGATTGGATATTACAAGGGTAGACAACTCATATAATTGAAGTATAAATTTTGCCACCATACCTTTATTTAATAGCTCCTTACTTGCATTGCAAAACATGTGAACTCTAATATGTCCAACAGTTGTATGAGAATGGTCCAATGTTCCAAACAGAGCTCTAAGAATTGTTAAGTGTAAATGTGTAAATGTTGTGTGCAAGATGGTTCAAAGGGTTCCAATATTCCAAAGAATTTAAGTTCAATGTGAGTGCAAGAGTTAAAAAACTGAAATTGCGCGAAGCAGAGCTTAGTTTACCTCGTAAGAGTAAAATTTGAATTGGATGATGCATGGGAAATGTTATCCTGTCTTTTTCAAATAGGGGAGCATGTGCACATTAAAAGTGTTAACACCTATTTTGGTTTCCAACAAGGAAAGAATCGGAAAGCCCAAAAATGGCTAGTTGCCAAGCGATTTCGAGCCAAAGGAATAGAGCCACAATGGAAAGAATGAGAAAAACCAGCCATAAAAGTGTTTTCCGCCACTAAAAGGGACTAAATGGGCTTCTTCCGCAACAAAAGAAGATTGGATGGCTAGGATTGAAGAGCGGATCAGATCAACAGTTAAAATCGCGTTCCACAAAGCCCATTTTTCCATTCCCGCAATCCGATTGGAGGATTGCGGATTGCGGAGCGTGAATTTTTCGGAGAGCGCAAAGATAAGTTTCCACATTCTGCATTCTGCATTGTGTATTGTAGATTGCGGAACAATGATTTTCCAAAGGGAGAAAAAATAAGTTTCCACATTCTACATTCTACATTGCGGATTGCGGAAAGGTAATTTTCCAAGAAAGCACCAAGACGAGTTTTTGAATCCCGCATTCCACGTGGTAGATTGTGGATTGCGGAAAGGCCGTTGCGGAAGGTTAATTGCGGAAAGGTCATTGCGGAAAGGCCATTACGGAAGGGAAATTGCGGAAAGGAAATTGTGGAAAGAAAATTGCAGATCGAAGCAGGTTTCACAGAACAAATCGCGACCGCTAGGAAATAAAGATTCTTGCAAGCATGCGATGCGTTTCAGAGCAGCAAGGGGGGTATGTTTCAGTTTCCTGTCCTAATCAATCTAAAACATTCTGATTCAAAGGACGAGTAGGAGGCTTCCGAGTCCCAATGGCGCACTTCCAGCGCATGAAATCCCCCATCATCACTCCGAGCAGGATCATAATGCGTTGATTTGGGCGGCTTAGCTCGTGCGGCCTCATCATTCCCAATGCGAGTTTGTTTTGAATTAGTTAGGGTATTTTGATGCTCTATAAGCCTATAAAGGCAAGGTCCGAAGTAGACCAAAGGATTGGAAGTTTTTTTATCAAAGAGATTACAGCTCTGTGTATGTATTAAGCTCGGACTCTTAATTCAATGAGAAGATCCGATTCTAGAGCTTGAGATTCCTATGATGTGGGTTCGGATGTCTGTTATTTCCTATGTATGTGTTCTAGCTTTGTATTTCCATTAATTGTTTTCTTCTATAGTACCTAAAGATCAAGATTACATGGTCTGGAATTCATGTCCACATGCTCCAGATGCATATGACTAAGTATTCCACCCTTTTCTCTAAAATTTGCAGGTTAGAATTCATTTTCAAATGCTCTAGCTTGTGATGAATCTGTTCTCCTTTTTCTACCCCCATATGTTGATCAATGCGACTTGAAAGAACCCCATCTACCTCACTTCTCGCCTCTACATTCATGGTCTAAATCTGTCATTTGTGACTGTAAACCCACCGAAGTTGATTCCATGACCAACTATCCTCCTGTTCTTAACCCCAACCAACCCAAAACTACTTTTTAATTCATTGTTCGAAGGTCTAGCCACCACCTTACTAAATAACCCAGCCTATTCAACCTATATCCTGTTGCTAGAAGCGCTAAAGAGAGAGCCCTCTCTATGTTTGGGAAGGCTAGTTCCCGCCCACTAAAGATCGGTTTGCAACAGTTACCTCATGGTCTTCCCTGTTGCAACCAATAAAATCTTGAGTGATAACATTTTGGCGACTCCATTGGGGACAATCTCTGGTTTTCACAGTATTAAATTAGACCTCAGAGGGAAAACAGAGAGTCTGACGTTCCAAGGTTGTATCATTTTTCATGGCAACTCCAACTCTCAAATAGGCGATTCCACTTGAGAGCGGCCTCATTTCGATAAGTTATATCATACAAGAGCTGATTGTTGAGGGTGAACAATAGTCAGACGCCTAGAGGGACCTACATAATTCCCCTGGCGACTCCATCCTTCAAGTCGGCAAGCTCCTAGAAGGAATTTTGGCTTCTAGGAGGATACCTACTAGAATTCATCCAGAATCAGAGCTTCCAAAGCTTACATCAGATTCAGAGAAAGTCATCAAGAAATCAAATACAAGGCAGACAGGTATTTCTCTGTTAACTAGGTCCTTTTCTTTACCTAAAAAAGAAGCACATGTTGTATAAAGGGCCTCCTCGTATTTCAGGATTGACCCCTCCCCATTTAGGTCTATATCTGAGACTGATCTAAGAGGAGACTTGTTTGACCAAAGAAAGTTCATGGATCAGTTTCCAAGTTCCTTGTGGGGAAACTTACTAGCCAAAGACGAAAATAGGGGCCTATTCCCCTTAACTAGAGCTACCAGCAAGAATCCCCAACCCCTGAATATTCCTCTACCTGTTCCCAAGCAAAACCCAAGAGCTATGGCTGCTAGATAGTCGGGCTTCAAAAATTGTCCATTTTTCATGACTTCATTTTCGATACTTTCCTAACTCATCAACCCATAATTTAGTACATCTATGTTTAATTAAGCTATTATTTACTTTATTTTATCAATTTAAACCATTAAACGCAAAAGAAGCCTAACCTATTATTTTTTATATATTAAATGCAATATTGTCCAAATGATAAGCATTTCGGTGCTCCATCCGACCCTTCATCCGACCCTTCATCTGACCCTGAGTTCCACACTAGGGTTTAATAGCATGTTCCGCATTGGTTTATTGGTTTGGCTTACCCTTTTGACGAACAAATTTACCTTTGTTTCTTTCTGGTCCATATATCTGCATGTGCAAATTAAAACCTTATTTTGATGATGAGCTTTTGATTTAAACAAATAAGTACAAATTAATTAATAAAATGTGAAAGTGGTTATTATTATTACACTAATCCTTTTTCATTAGAATTTGTTTAAGTCAAACACTCATACATAATTATTATTATTATAAGTGTTTAAAAATAATATCATTTAAACTAATTTACAAAACAAAAGCCATTTGTACAATTTGTTACAAATCCCATGAACAAATAGAATAGAGTTGGCATAAAACAAATGATAATTTTTTAATATGAATTCTACTTATATAAATATTAATTTATGCCACTTCAAAATAAACCATCATCCATGTCATTTGTTTTTAATGCAAGTCATAGAGTAATGAATGGTTGTTTTATAAAATTACAATGTAATGGATTGATTGTTTTATTTGTTATGCAAGTTCACGCGAAGGAAGAAGGAATTCAACAGATGGTGGTGCAAACAGATAGAACCCAATCCACTAATCATCAATCCAGCTCCATTATCTAGCAATTAATCAATTCAACAACCCAACATCAATTATGAACTAATTATAGTTGCAAGGTATCGTACAGACATTCATTCGGAATGCCAATCGCATTCCCGTCATCATTTCAGGACACATATTTCAGGAGCAGAAAGGAAGTCCAATCCTTCCTAGGAACAATGAACTTATTGAGGAGATTCATTCCCAATTTTGCATAAATCATGAGGACAATCACCTACATGCTTAGGAATGATATTCAGATAAAGTGGACTTTTGAAGTTAGGCAGGCATTTGAAGACATAAAAAGAGCAATCGTTGAAGCACCTGTGCTTACTAGTCCTGATTTTAGCAAAGATTTCCTTATGTTCTCCTTCACCTCTGAGCATTCCATAGTTGGCATACTTCTATAGAAAAATCAGGGTGGAGTTGAGCAGCCCATAGCTTTCTTCAACAAATCTCTCAGGGATGTCGAGCTCAAGTACAACATGATGGAAAAGCAAGCATATGCCATGATCAAAGCTTTGAAGGATTTCAGAATGTATGTTCTGCATTCCCATACTATGGCTTATGTCCCTAATTCGGCTATGAAAGATATATTGACACAACCTGATCCAGAGGGTAGAAGGGCCAAGTGAATAGTTGTGCTACTACAGTATGACTTACAGATCAAACCTACAAAGTTGATCAAAGGACAAGGACTGGCCAAGATCATGGCCGAATCGAATTGGGATTCAATGAGTGTGAACTTGGCATCTCATATGCTGGAGTAAACGGCCCAAGGTCCACTACCTCAGGTATCAAATAAATTTGTTTCCTCTCGTTGGTATTCTGACGTTATATATGTTTTGCAGAACTTACAAGCACCCCCTGATATGGGAAAAATCAAATCTAGATCCACCAAGTTGAGGGCTGCAAAATTTTGCATACTAAATGAGGGTCTCTATTGGAAAGACCCTGGGGGTGTCCTATTGAAATGCATAGTGGAGGATGAGGCCAAAGTGACCTTGAAAGAATTTCACAGGGGCGTCTATGGGGGGCACCATTACTGGAAGGCCACTGTCAACAAAATTCTTAGGGCGGGATTCTATTGGCCCACTATGTTCAAAGATGCCAATAAGGAGATAGTCGCATGACACGAGTGCCAATTTTTCGAAGGAAAGAGAAAGCTCATGTCCATGCCTTTGAATCCTATAGTTGTAGAAGCCCCTTTTCAGTAGTGGGGGCTCGACTTCATTGGTGAAATTTTCCCCAATTCCCCCAGACATCATAGGTGGATATTGACTTCCACTGACTACTTCACCAAATGGATTGAGGCAGTACCTACCAAGCAAGCCACAGACACAGTGATCATAAAATTCATGGAGAAAAATATCATGTCTCGGTTTGGTTGTCCTGTTACAATAATCACTGATAATGCACAGGATTTCAAATCCAAGAAGATGGTCAAATTATGTGACTAGTTCCATATAAAGCTGGGCCATTCCATTGCTTACTACCCTCAGGGAAATGGGTTGGCTGAATATTCTAACAAGAGTCTGGTTAGAATAATCAAGAAAATAGAAGGGCTTGGCACACCAAGCTGATATTCGCTTTGTGGGCCGATAGGATCACCTCTAAGAGATCCATTGGAACATCTCCTTTCAAGTTAGTATATGGAATAGAAGTAGTATTCCCTGATTCCCTCAGAGGGCCTGCAATGAAGCTGCTACAAGAATAGGAAGAAGAGCCGAAACTTGAGCTAAGGAGAGCCAGCCAGCTAGTCGAAATATAGGAAGTTAAATACGAGGTGCAGGATGAGATTATGCGCACTCAGGATAGAATTAAAAGGACTTTTGACCAGAAGACCAAGGCCAATGAATTTCAGATAGGAGATCTGGTGTTGAAATGGGATGCTAGGGGAGCAGACCAAGCCCAAAAATTCGACAACCTCTGGCAAGGGCCCTATATGATCACCGCCCTCCTTGGGTGCAATGCTTTCTTCCTGCAGGATGGAGGTGATGAACCAATCATCAATACACTCGTCAATGGGCAATTCTTGAAGCATTATTTCAAGTAAAAGAATGAGTTCGCCAACCCACCTTCACTGTACATTGCCATCTTTCGATTTTTAGAATAGTCATGTTTCCATTTTTGTTTCACAATAAAGAAATGCGGGAAAGGAAGCAAGGGCCACTAGTCTACATGTTCTTGCCACCTCACAGGGAGGATAGCATCCCCTATTGGAGTTGTTGTTAACACCTATTTTGGTTTCCACCAAGGAAAGAATCGGAAAGCCCAAAAATGGCTAATTGCCAAGCGATTCTAAGCCAAAGGATAGAGCCACAATGGAAAGAATGAGAAAAACAAACCATAAAAGTGTTTTCCGCAACTAAAAGGGACTAAATGGGCTACTTCCGCAACAAAAGAATATTGGATGGACAGGATTGAAGAGCGGATCAGATCAACGGTTAAAATGGCGTTCTGGAAAGCCCGTTTTTCCATTCCCGCAATCCGTGTGGCAGATTGCGGAGCGTCAATTTTCCGGAGAGCGCAAAGATAAGTTTCTGCATTCCTCATTGTAGATTGTGGAATGATGATTTTCTAAAGGGAGAAAAAATAAGTTTCCGCGTTGTGGATTTCTGATTGCGGAAAGGTAATTTTCCAAGAACGCACCAAGCCGAGGTTCTGAATCTCGCATTCCACGTGGCAGATTTCGGATTGCGGAAAGGCTGTTGAGGAAAAATCCATTGTGGAAAGGCCATTGCGGAAGGCAATTGCGGAAAGAAAATTGCAGATCAAAGCAGGTTTCACAAAACAAATCACGACCGCCAGGAAATAAATATTATCACAAGAAGGCAGCGCGTTTTAGAGCAAAAAGGGGGGTCTGTTTCAGTTTCCTATCCTAATCAATCTAAAACAGCCTGATTCGAAGGACAAGTAGGCAGCTTCCGAGGCCCAATGGTGCACTTCCAGCGCGTGAAATCCCCCATCATCACTCTGAGCAGGATCACAATGCATTGATTTGGGCGGCTCGGCTCGTTCGGCCTCATCATTCCCTGTGCGAGTTTGTTTTGAATTAGTTAGGATATTTTGATGCTCTGTAAGCCTATAAAGGCAAGGTCCGAAGTAGACCAAATGGTTGGAATTTTTTTGTATCAGAGAGATTATTAATCTGTGTATGTATTAAGATCGGCCTCTTAATTCAATGAGAAGACCCGATTCTAGAGCTTGAGATTCCTGTGATGTGGGTTCTGATGTCTATTATTTCCTGTGTATGTGTTCTAGCTTTGTATTTCCATTAATTGTTTTCTTCTGTAGTACCTAAAGATCAATATTACATGGTATGGAATTCATGTCCACATGCTCCAAATGCATATGACTAGGTATTCCACCCTTTTCTCTAAAAGTTGCAGGTTAGAATTCATTTTCAAATGCTCTAGATTGTGATGAATCTATTCTCCTTTTTCTGCCCCCATCTATTGATCAATGTGACTTGAAAAGACCCCATCTACCTCTCCTCTCACCTCTGCATTCATGGTTTGAATCTACCATTTGTGACTGTAAACCCACCGAAGTTGACTCCATGCCCAACTATCCTCCTGTTCTTAACCCCAACCAACCAAAAACCCCTTTTAATTCATTGTTCAAAGGTCTAGCCACCACCTTACTAAATAACCCAGCCTATTCAAGCTATATCCTGTTGCTGGAAGCACTAAAGAGAGAGCCCTCTATGTGTTTGGGAAGGATAGTTCCCATCCAATAAATATTGGTTTGGAACAGTTACCTCATGGTCTTTCCTTCCGCAACCCAGGAAAATCTTGAGTGATAACAAATAGCACGGGTGCACTCCTTTGTGCATTAACTAATCAACATTCGCCGCCAACATTCAGGGTACAACTGTGGTGTACATTTCCTATGTCGGCTGCTTTGGGAGCACGCGCCCGTTAATAGTGTGTGCACATTCCTGTTGCATTAATTTGGTTGGTGAATGTTCATGTAAATTATTTCGTGTATACTTTTTTTTTACATTAATGACACGTTAGTCATCTTGAATAAAGTTTAGAGAGATATAGGGGGGTATTGTGGGTTATGGGTTTAGGGAGAGAAAGAGGGGTATGGGGGTAGTGGGTTATGGGTTTAGGGTGGGATTATGGGTTGTGGGTTTAGGGGGAGAGAGAGGAGAGGGATTGTGGGTTGTGAGTTTAGGGGGAGAGAGGGGGGGGGATATTGTGGGTTATGGGTTTAGGGTGGGAGAGAGGGCGGAGATTGTGGGTTAAGGTTTTAGGGAGAGAGACAAATTGTGGTTAGGGATTCAACATGAACCATGCTTTCATTATAATATTATGGGCATGATAGGCTGTGTAGAACCTGGTCAGGGGTTGAGAGCCAAGAGGGAGATTGGGGGTCATGGGTTGATAGAGATCGAGATTGGGGGTTAGGGGTGGATAAAGATGGAACAAGGGGGGTAGGGGTTTAGGGAGAGAGATTAAGGGGGATAGGGTTCTAGGGAGAGTGACAGAGAGATAATAAGTGATAGAGAGAGAGATATTGTGAGACGGAGAGAGTGAGAGGTAATTAAAATGGTTGTACAGTTGAAGTTGTGTCACACAAACATTAACTTCACAATTTATTATTGATATCGAAGAAGGCATTTGATATCCATGTAATTTTTAATCAAATACAACATTTCTTCTTGAAGGCACCCCCAGATAAGCAATAAGATTCGACATTAACCACGACTTTAATTCTAATATTAGGGGCATAAGAGGATTTGTAGAACCTGATCAGGGGTTGAGAGAGAGAGAGAGATTGGGGTCAGGGGTTGAGAGAGATAGATATTGGGGGTTAGGGGTGGAGAGAGATGGAACAAGGGGGGTAGGGGTTTAGGGAGATAGATCAAGGGGACTAGGGGTCTAGGGAGATAGATAGAGAGACAGTGAGTGACAGAGAGAAAGAAAGAGAGATTGTGAGATGGAGAGAGTTAGAGGTAATTAAAATGGTTGTAGGATGGATCTTAATGTTGATGTATATGTAACTTTGGAATGTATTTCACATATATGTATATTGTATTCCTATAGAGATGGTATTATTCCTCTATAAGGAAGTGTCGTCATTTATATTGTAAGTGTCGTAACTTATACTTGATGGGTTATTAGACCACCTTATTTGGGGTCGGCCCTATATAAGTCATGTGGGTCAAAGGTTTATTAGACCACCCTATTGGGGGTCGGCCATGTGGGTCAAAGGGTTATTAGACCACCCTATTGGGGTTCGGCCCACTCAGCATTATGTTATGTGGTTAAGTTCGAGCCTACATGAGTTAGGTAAAAAGGCAAGTCAAGTCAAGTATAAATAGAGTGCGGGAGGAACTCTATTTGCTCACTCACTTCTCACACATGAACTCAAGGAGGAGTGGCGCACTTATGGAGGAGGAGGATCTGCTGCTAGGTTATGGCTATCTCTCTTGGATGGTTTTCCCCAAGTAAATCTTTGTGTCTCTTGTGTGCTTGCATTATTGTCTCCATGATTGATATGCTGTAGATATGCTGTACATGTTGTTCTCTCAGTTAAGATCCTAGATCATATTGAAGTAAATTCAGAAAATATAACATGGTATCAGAGCTAGCCTGAAAGAAGGCATGATATGGCATGTATGACACTTGTTGTACTTACGATGCTAGGGCTTGATATAGCAAAAACCAGTCATCGTAGTACTTTCGCTATAAATCCGTTTTGGCGAATTTTTCGGATTTGAAATTGTTACAGGACGAATATTAAATCTCCAGGTACCTTGTGTCGAAAGGAAAACCTCTAATTCGTTGTACTTTGTGATTTATGATCTGTGCAATATAGGGTTTCTGCCTCTTCCAGATCTGAGTCAAACTCAGGTGACCTTGGGAAAAAGGTCATAACTTGGGCTAGGAAGCTCCAAATGAAATTTCGTAAAAGGTGACAGGTAGTACACAGACTGTAATATCTCAGAAAACGTTTTGAGAGTCCGAAGGTGAACCAGTGACATGTGGCACGCCGTACAAGTTCGCTCTCCTGTATTATCCCATAAACAGGTCACATTGCGACACTTGGCATAACTCTCTCTCAGAGAATCCAATTGAGTTCAGACCTATCAGGATGGAAAGATAACAGGCCGAGCTATCTCAGGAAATATTTTTAGAGGCCGAAGTTGAAACAGTGACACGTGGCACGCCGTACAAGTTCGTTGTCCTGTATTATCCCAAAACAGGTCACGTTGCGACATTTGGCATAACTCTCTCTCAGAAAATCCAATTGAGGTCAGACCTATCAGGATGGAAATCTGACAGGTCAGGCTATCTCAGGAAACTTTTTCAGACCCTGTGGATCAAAAATTTCGGAGTTACACCAGAAACAATCAGGTACATATTTCTGTCAAAACAGAATTATTTTTTGGTACCTTCATTCATGGCTTCCGGAATTTAGGGCTTTGGAGAAAGTTGGAATTTTTGTAATCGGAGACCACGGCTGGATGCTACTCATCAAAATAGAAATTTAGAGACCAAGATCAGAATTTTTGGTTGGGCAGAAGGCCGGGGTTGATTAGACCCTAGTTCGGGACTTTGATCAGAAAAGTGGAAAATTAGGGCTTCTGTAAAAATGGGAATTTTTGAAATCTGTGACCACGTCTGGAAGCTCCTCAGAAAAATAGAAGCTTAGAGCTTTGGATCAAACCTTTTGATGGGGTAAAATAGTGGGCTTCATCAAACCCTAGTCCAAGGTCACGTCCAGTGAATCCGAAAGTTTCAAAGGCAAAATTGAGGAGTAAAACTTTGCAGTTTTCAAATTCTGAATATACCAGTTTGATCAGCTCATCAAGGAGCATATTTCTATCCTTTCGGAAGTTTGAATTTTTGGGGTTTCTCTGACAAACCCATATCAGCTCCAGGTCCAGTTCTTGCAAATCAAGTGGATTGGGTTAATCCTAGAAGAAGATGGATTGATCATCTGCATGAGTGAAGAAGTTCTTGTTTCAGAGGGAGATGAGGCTAAGGCCTTACATAAGAAGATTACAAGCGATCTCGACAGGTATGACTCATCGAGGTATGTTTCGATATTTGTTCATGATTAAGTTTATGGTATGTTTTTCTTCGTGTTATTACGGTTAAGTACAATTTTGTTTTAGATTTGTCGTATCACCTTAACAAAATTATGAATGCATGATAGAAGATATTCATTGGTTAAGGTGTTGACACTTATGATTGTACTAATGCATTATGGTGTTATATGAGGTTTATGTTGTCTACTAACATGAAAGGTACACCAAGAAAGACAAATCATGTTCTGGTCCAAGAACATATGATGATGATAACATGAGGACAAAGATTCATCCATTGTCATGGATCTCATAGAAGATCCATTTACAAGGTATGTATAACTTGGTTTTGTAATAGTTAACCTATGAGATATACAGGTTACTAGCACAATTCATTGAAGAAGAACAAGAAGACATCATGTGAGTATGTTAGACATAAATAGCTAGAATGCTAATCCAGGTATGTTTTTCCTATATCAAGATAGAATCCTACCTTGTGTTAGGATCTTATACTGTTGTTGATAATGATTATTCATGAAGTCATAGGTTTGAATAATCATGATTGTATGCATATTATGTTTCTTACCATAATCGATGACATGACTAACCAGAAGAATCATGATGGTATAGGTTTGAATCATCACAGGTTTTATGCATTTTATATCTCTTATCTTGATTGATGATTCAACTAACCTAAAGAGTCATAGGTTTGAGTAATTACAGGTTTAGACATGTTATGTTTCTTATGATTTGACTAACCATAAGAATCCTACATAAACCTTGAATGCTAATGCTTATTATTTCTGTTTGAAATGATCATGACTATACATGCTTGAGATTATTGTGTTTTAATAGTATACTAATGAATGTATGATTTTATATGAGATCACAAGGATAACACATTCATAGGGACCAAGGATGAATATGAGATTCAAGAACAGGTAATCCAGGAAGCAAAGATCAAGAGGGAGTACACTCCAGTGGTTTATGCAAGGATGCAGATATTCAGAGGGAGTTGGCCATCTCTCTACATCCCACAACAGAAAGGTGTAGAAGAAGCTACTTCAGATTAGGACTCCAGCAGCTCCTGCAAGGAAGCGAAGACTCAGAGGGAGTCCACCCAGCGAACAAACAAAGATAAGTATTTGAATTGTCATTTCTTAAATAATACTGTTCAATAATGTATATACTGATGTTCCTAGAATTAGGTTGTGTATTATGCATATTAGAATAATTGCATTGATGAACAGTATACTCCTAATATGCATGGGTAAGTGGCCTATGGCACTGTACAACATTCCATTGCTACTTATCTAGAATGAAACCTCTTTGCTGACATGTTGGGAGTTGTGTACACTCTTAACAATGTTCTGGTAGAGATTGGAAGGCATCTAGAAAGTTATGGAATATGGATAAATGTTGTATTGAAGCATTGGCTAAGATAATTGCATGACCGTATGGCATATTTCTTTATGTGTAAGAATTTGTTCTGAAAACTATGAGATGTTTTCTAATCATGCAATTTAACTTGTTGTGTAGGAAAGATCGTATGCCATCTCCTACAAAAGAAGAACTAAAACATTTGTTCAACAACAAAATTATCTATTGAAGTTATTGAAGTTCCCAGGATACAGGAAGAATGCCATGATCCGTCGATCATGAAGAATGATGTTTGGGATGTAGTCCCAAGACGTGAAGGGAAGTTTGTTATGACTTCCAAATGGAACTATCAGATCAAGCACGTTGCAGATGGCAACATTAAGAAATATAAACGTGATGAAATAGAAGATACACCAGATGGATTTCAAGACAGCATGGTGTAGTCATATATGTGTGAAGAACTTGGTATGGTAGGATAGACATCTTTCTATCCAGTTTGGGCCTTACCAAGAATAATGTGGATTCCAACCTTTACTACAAGGTTGAGGAAGGCAATTCAGTGATACTACTTTTGTACACAGATAACATGTTTGTTACAGGTGAAAATAGATTGATTGCCGACACGCAGCGGAAGCTTACTACCGAGTTCGAGATGAAGAACTTGGGGATGATGCACTATTTGTTTTTGACATGGAGGTGTGGCAAAGTGCAGATGGAATCTTCCTTGGACAAGGGAAGTATGCAGTAGAGATCCTGAAGAGGTTCGGGATGATGGATTGCAAGGCCATGGCCACACCTATGGCATCAAATCTGAAGCTTCTATGTGATGCTTCATCTGAGCCGATTGATGTCTCTATGTATCGTCAGATGATTGGGTCCTTGATGTACCTGATGAACACGAGACCAGACATTTGCTTTGCTATGAACACATTGAGCCAGTTCCTGACGGATCCGAGGAGTGTTCACCTGGTTGCTGTAAAGCATATTCTGAGGTACCTGAAGGGTACAGTGGATTATGGGCTCAGGTATGAGGCGAATCAAAAGTTTAACTTGCAGGGTTATGTTGATTCAGATTGGGCTGGCAGTGCTGCAGATAGGAAGAGCACATCTGGGTGTTGCTTCAGTATGGGATCAGGTGTGATCTCTTGGTTTAAGCAGGAAGCAGTCCTACGTAGCATTGAGTACAACTGAGGCAGAGTATGTTGCAGCCTGTTCAGCCAGTTGTGAGGCAGTATGGCTACGGAAGCTACTGTCTGAGTTATTTGATCTCTCGTTGGAGGCTACTGGTATCTTCTGTGATAACCAGAGTTGTGTGAAGCTGTCTGAGAACCCAGTGTTTCATGACAGTTCGAAACACATAGAGATCAAATACCACTATATCAGGGATATGGTGCAGAGAGGAGCTGTGAAGCTCCTGTATGTTGCGACGGACGAGCAGATTGCAGATGTGCTGACGAAGCCACTAGCCAGGGTGAAGTTCGAGTACTTCAGAGAGAGGCTTGGCGTTCTTCAGATCGAGGACACTTCGAGGAAGAAGTGATGGACACATTTGCTGAAGCCATTCCAAGCATGTTGGAAGGAGGATCCTTCACATGGCTGTGGATGTAAGCGCTGGATTATGAGCATCAGGATGATGTTCTGGTTTCTGCTTGGATATGATCAGTTGGATCATTTTTATGTATGTATGTACGCATCATGTTGGATGCTGGATATGATCAGTTGGATCATTTTTTATGTATGTACGCATCATGTGGATGATGGATATGATCAGTTGGATCATTTTTATGCATGTATGTACGCATCATGTGGATGCTGGATATGATCAGTTGGATCATTTTATGTATGTATGTATGCATCATGTTGGATGCTTGGACCATGTATCTGTGTATGTATCAGGTGGATACATTGTATGATCAGGTGGATCATGTATGGTGATATGTATCATGTATTTGTATCAGGTGGATACATTGTATGATCAGGAGGATCATGTCTGATGATATGTATCAGGTAGATACTTGGTATGCATCAGGTAGATGCATTGATGATCAGGATGATCATGGATGACGAGCTTCAGGATGTTGCTCCAGATGGCATGCAGCAGGATGTTGCATTGATGATCAGGATGATCATGGATGACGAGCTTCAGGATGTTGCTCTAGATGACATGCAGCAGGATGTTGCATTGATGATCAGGATGATCATGGATGACGAGCTTCAGGATGTTGCTCCAGATGACATGCAGCAGGACGTTGCAGTGATGATGATCAGGATGATCATGGATACATCAGGATGATGTATGGTGAGTATCAGGTTGATACTCTATGGTCGTGGATCAGGTTGTGCAGATGAGCATGTAATAGCGCCCTGGGAGATTTGCGGATGGTCTTTTGAGGTTTTGCCTATGGCATGTAATATCGGTGCCCTGGGACATCTGGCAAATGCTCTTTCGAGGTTTTGCTCTGGGAGGACATGTAATAGCGCCCTGGGAGATCTGCAGATAGTCTTTCGAGGTTTTGCCTATGGCATGTAATAGCGCCCTGGGATATCTGGCAGATGCTCTTGCGAGGTTTTGTCCTATGGCATGTAATAGCGCCCTGGGAGATCCGATAGGTTGGGCTGTGTGCCCGTAATCAGTCCTGGGATGCTCTTGCGAGGTTTTTCCATGACCACATGTAATAGCGCCCTGGGAGATTTCAGGTCGGAGTTGTGTACCCGTAACATCCTGAGATGCTTTTGCGAGGTTTTGTGGTGGACCACATGTAATAGCGCCCTGGGAGATTTCAGGTCGGAGTTGTGTACCCGTAACATCCTGAGATGCTCTTGCGAGGTTTTGTGGTGGGGTCACATGTAATAGCGCCCTGGGAGATCCTATAGGTAGAGCTGTGTGCTCGTAACAGCCTGGGATGCTCTTTCGAGGTTTTGTGACGCACGTAATAAGTCCTGAGGATTCCACAGTATGGCCAGTGATGACGAAGACCTGCAGGTGGTGGGCCTACATCCAGTATGAAAAAGGAATGGCTCTGTAGAACTTCCTATGACGAGTAGATTCAGAGATTGATTGAGATAGCAGCAGCAGTGACGATGATGATGACTCGATGACGATTATCCAGTGATGATGATCCAGAGAAGATGACTTGTGCTAGAAGAACTGTGCTGAGAAATACCTTCCTAGTTAAGAGGGAGTGTTGATGTATATGTAACTTCGGAATGTATTTCACATATATGTATATTGTATTCCTATAGAGATGGTATTATTCCTCTATAAGGAAGTGTCGTCATTTATATTGTAAGTGTCGTAACTTATACTTGATGGGTTATTAGACCACCTTATTTGGGGTCGGCCCTATATAAGTCATGTGGGTCAAAGGGTTATTAGACCACCCTATTGGGGGTCGGCCCACTCAGCATTATGTTATGTGGTTAAGTTCGAGCCTACATGAGTTAGGTAAAAAGGCAAGTCAAGTCAAGTATAAATAGAATGCGGGAGGCACTCTATTTGCTCACTCACTTCTCACACATGCACTCAAGGAGGAGTGGCGCACTTATGGAGGAGGAGGATCTGCTGCTAGGTTATGGCTATCTCTCTTGGATGGTTTTCCCCAAGTAAATCTTTGTGTCTCTTGTGTGCTTGCATTATTGTCTCCATGATTGATATGCTGTAGATATGCTGTACATGTTGTTCTCTCAGTTAAGATCCTAGATCATATTGAAGTAAATTCAGAAAATCTAACACTTAAGGCCTTGACTAGAGTTATGAGAGGAAAACAATGGCCTTACAATATAAATGATTCTCTAAGGTTCATTGACCATGAAAATGACCTAAAACTATAACATAGGCCCTTTATAGGTGATATTTGATCTCTAGGTGGAATATGGTTACCATTGTGAAGTCTTGCACACTAGGTATGGGTGTCTTAAGGAATTGGTCATGGTTAAGGAAGGAAAGTATGCCCCTTGACACCTTGATGAAACCTTTAAGGATCAAGGGCCATAAATAATTCCCTAAATTGGACATAACATGTATTCTATAGGGAATCGTTGTCCTTTAAATGAGATATGGATGCTATTAAATATTTTGTGCATTAGAGATGGGTCTTAAGGCCTTAACCATGGTTGGGAGATAAATCTAGGGAATTAGATCCTAAATGAAGATCCGTAGACTAAAAGGCCATGATTAAGGCCTTGAACTACAACATAGGCCATCTAAAATAATTTTTTTACATACAAGTAATATAAGGGTGTCATTAGAAGTTTTTATGTAGTAGGAATGGGTCTATGGGCCCTAAACATGATGGGGGGGAATAAGGTCCTTCATCCATAAATTAATCCTGGAGGTCTTATGGACATGAAATATTCCTTAAACCACCACAAAGCATCTTGGTGGGATATCATTGGCCTCTTGGTGGGATATTTGTATCATTAAAATATTTTATATACTTAATGTGGATTCTAGGGTTTTGACCATGGTCGATAAAGAAAAAAAAGGTCATTATGATCAAAATTATTCATCTAGGGCTCATAAAGTTTTGCATTTGCATGAGATATGGGGATTATTAGAAATTTGTAGACAAAATAGATGAGATTGGAGGCTTTGACCATGATCATAAGTGAAGATAAAGGAAATGAAGCTTTTAATTCTCATGAGCCATGGACAACTCCTCAAACCCCTATAGAGGCCCTTTAGAGGGTATATCTAGCGTTCGATTGAGATATGGGTGCTATTAGGAGGTTTTATGAACCAAATATGGGTCTTTGGATCTTGACTATGGTAAGGAGCACAAACAAAGGGGCTAAAGTATTATATAAATATTTTAAGGATTTGGTCCATGAACATGGACTCAAAGCACCACAAGGACCCTCTATGAAGGATCTTTGATATACAAGTGGGATGTGGGCACTTATAGGAGGTTTTTCATACTAGGGGAGGATATTGGGGTCTCAAACATGGCCAAATGGGGAAAGAAGAGCCATATGAAATAATTGAGGATTTCACAGTTGATGGGACAAAAGGAATTATTGAACCATTACAAACATCCTTTAAAAGGGAACTTTAACTACCAAGTGGGGTAGATACAAAATTAGGAGTTTGTGTTCACCAGGGATGTATCTTAAGGCCTTACTCATGGTAATATGCGACACTTTAGGAGGTTTCCCATAGTAGATGGTTCTTGAGACACTACCCATGGTACAAGGATAAAAACTAATGTCTTGGGGACTAAAAAATATGTTTTTATGGTTTATGGACCATGCATATGGTCCAAAAACACCACAAAAACCCTATAAATTGAATATTTATCCCACAAGTATAATATGGACACCATCTACTGTAGAACCATCTAGTGTAGTAAGCATTGTAATGGTTCCCATATGATCATGTTCAAGGCCTTGATACACATCCTTGGTGAATAAAATATCCTAATGGAATATGTATCCCAATTGGTGGTTAAATATCCCCTCTACATTACATGTGTAGTGGTCAAAGGCATCATTTGTCCCATGAGCCCTAGAAGCTTAATTTAGGTCATATAGCATTTTTTTCCTCACTCGACCATAATAATGATCCCAAAATTCGTCACTAGTACAAAAATTCTATTATAGGCACTCATATCCCATAGGCCCTTAATTTCCTCCCCTTACCATATTCAAGACATTGATTGCCATCCTTGGTGCATAAAACCTCATAATGGCATCCATATACTAATTGAAGGCCAACATCCCCTCTAAAGGACCTCTTATTGGAACATTCAAAAACCCACTTTAGACTTAGGATATATTTTATTAATCTTCCATGATTAATTTCCTAGGTTTAAACTATGCAGTTGGCCTAGTTTTTGTCTTTTATGAGACCACATGCTATCCTAAGTCACTAGGAAAAATTTGGATAGATTATGGATCATATTTCCTGAGATTCTGCCTGATTTTATTCTATTTCTGGATTATAAATGCACCTTCCAGCTTTAGATAACTTTATCATGCTTTTGTTGCTTTCTAGTGGATAAGGTAAAGCTAGTTTGACTAGGAAACTGTCTCTACTTGGCCAATTCGAACTCCACCTCTTTCTTATCTCCAAAAGTCATAATCACATTCCATTTTCATCACTCACTAGCTTCCATACCATATTTATCTAATTCGTGAGCCTCTTGACAGATTTGGAAAGGGTCTTGACACCTAAGGGTTTTTTTAGCTTTTAATAAGCCTTCATTTTTTGTGCTTTACAACTTGCCTTTAAGGCATTCTATTTTTCTCTATTGAGATGTATTATATATTGTATTCATATTGATGAATAATATAGAGATGATATTTACATCAATTGAGCCCTCTCTCTTATGTTTTTGTTTCAATATTTCTTCTTATTCTTGCATATCTTTGAATAAATTATTGTTAGGACTTCTTTGCTTCAAGATCCTTGGCTATTAGAATTATTTCATGGTATTGAACCTATTTAGAAATATCACATGGTATGAAATCATGGGAGATTTTGATTAAGTTAGTATTCCAGTATAAGATTTCAGAGAGTTTGTTTTGCACGTATTGAAGATCAAATGGCATAAATTTCTTCAATACATATAGTTGTCGAAGATGAAGACTTCCATCTCTCTCTCTTGTTCTCCCATAAGTATTTTATTCTAAATTCCGAGCAAGATAATCCACTTTATGCTCTAGAATCTGAAGAGGTTCTTGAATCCTCTCTTTCACATCAGTCTACTAGTTTGCAGAATGGTGATATTATGAATGTTTTGGAGGTTTGATCAGAGTTTGGAGGTGATGCATTCGCCCTAGTTGATTGCATACTTCTTATGTACTTCTATATGATCATTGGAACATGTTCTCATAGTTTCACTGAAGATGGAGGAAACTACCATTCGTTTGGGTTCAAGACTCAAGCATATTTTGGTGATTTCGGTTCTGGTCTCACCCCTGCTGGTTCAAAGGAGATCTCAATGGACCATATATCAATTCTTGGAGCTGATTTAACTTCCACTGATTAGAAGTTCAAGTTTCAAGAACAATTAGATCTGATTGGAGCTGATCCTACCTCAGTTGGTTCGAATTTCAAGTTCCAGAATGGTCTGCATATTCATGGATTTGTTCTGATCAAGAGAAAGTTTAGAAAGCCTCCAGTTTCGCTTGCATACGCTGATGGAGAATTCAAGCACATGTTTTTGTAGCATGATCCACTCCTTCCCAAGAGGAAGATACCTCCATAAATTTGATCGATTTCACACCTACTTGAGTTTGGAGCAACAACATTGTTTTGTGTGTCACATGTCCAATCTTGAGGGGAGGTTTTCTTCCCAAGTGGTTTTCCTTCTTTCCTCATCTACATGGACTAATAAAGGGTGACCATAGGCCATAGTTTCCTAGGCCCTCATCATATTTTACTCACATACAGTCAAGCTTAAGAGGGGGTGTTGAAACATTCAAAGCCTCACTTTAGAATTAGGATATATTTTATTAATCTTCCATGATTAATTCCCTAGGTTTAGACCATGTAGTTGGCCTAGTTTTTGTCTTTTATGAGACCACATGCTATCCTGGGTCACTAGGACAAATTTGGATAGATTCTGGATAAGATTTGCTGATATTTTTCCTGATTTTATTCTATTACTAGATTAGAAAGGTGTCTTCCAGCTTTAAATAACTTTATCTTGTTTTTTATGCTTTCTAGTGGATAAGGTAAATCTAGTTTGACTAGGAAATTGTCTCTACTTGGCCAATTCAACCTCCACCTCTTTCTTCTCTCCAAAATTCATCATCACATTCCATTTTTATCACTCACTAGCTACCATACCATATTTATCTAATTCGTGATCCTCTTGAAAGATTTGCAAAGTGTCTTTTGACACCTAGGGATTTTTTAGCTTTTAGTAAGCATTATTTTTTTGTGCTTTACAACTTGCCTTTAAGGAATTCTATTTTTCTCCTGAGATGTATTATATATTGTATTGATATTGATGAATAATATAGAGATGATATTTACATCAATTGAGTCCTCTCTCTTATGTTTTTGTTTCAATATTTCTTCTTATTCTTGCATATCTTTGAATAAATTCTTGTGAGGACTTATTTGCTTCAAGATCCTTGGCTATTAGAATTCTTTCATGGTATTGAACCTATTTAGAATTCTCACACCTTTATAGTGCTTCCAGGAACTGTTCATGGATCATGAGCCTTAAATGATTAATTTAGGTCGTAAGACCCTTATTTTCTCCCACATCCATGTTCAAGGTCTTGAGACCCATCCATTATGCCTAAAACTTTCTAATTGTTCCCATATATCATTCATGGGTCTTTGTCATGTCCCAAAATTTTGCATTGGGTCACAATGGCCTAAGCCCCTTGGCCATACTCATGATAGTTTGTCAAATTGATGATAAGGGTCAAATAATTGCTAAGAAGGATGTCCAAGTTAGTAATAATGTGAAATTAGATCCAAATGGACAAGGTGGGTCACATTAAGAGAAATTCCCAATTCAAAGTTTGTAATATACCCATCCAAATGAACTGTCATGGAGGAAAATTACTAATTCCCTAGGTTGGGGGTGGAAGCATTGGGATTTGAAATAAGTGGGATAATAAATTATGTTTGGACATTAGAATGATATAAATATTTAATAAAGGATATAAATAAATACAAGGGAAAATCAAAGTGGAAATTGCTCATGAAGACACATGGAGGATGTGGGACCCACACAAGCTAGATTTTCTATGCCACATGGCATCCTCCTCTTGTCAATTTGAATCCATGAGAATTCCAATGTTCTTTGGATGAGTTGGAAGGGAATAATACTTGGCATGAATCAATGAGGTCAAAATGTAGAGGAAGAGTAACTCCCATGGAAGAGGAAGAGGCAATTTGGAGCTAGTGGGACACTTGGGCTAGATTCCCTAGCTTTATGACAATAATGATGAAGATGCTATGACACCTATGACACAAATCAGACCTGATGGCTGACATCTGACATATATGACATGTCAGGGATAAAAATAGCCTCCAAGAGGATGCTCAAGTGAGTTAGGTCAGCCAAAGAGACACCAATTTGAATTTGGAGGAGGAGGCTAGAATTGGAAGGACAAGTGGCATACCTGGGAATCTCTTCCCAACTTGAGTTGGCATGAATATCTTGGGAGGAATTAGACCCATGGAGGAAATTATAATTTTATAAAAGACAATAACAAAGAAGGATTATGGCTTTGATCATTTTCAGAATTTTCATTTTGCATTTGGAGAGGAGAGCTAGTTGAGTGCTACTCTACTTGCCTTAGCACCAATTTCGAGGGTGAAAGATTCCCATCCTAGTTGGTAATTGGAAAGGCCATTCAGACATTTCATGTGGAGATAAAATGGATTCTTTTTTTATAGGTTTATGCTACATTGAATCTCATGGTCACATCTCTTTCCGCTTGCTTCTACAACCATTCTTCTATTTCTTGGCATATTCATCATCCTTAAGGAATTGCGCCTTTGGTGAGATATTGTTCTCTTTGGGGGAACTTATAATGCCCCAATATTTTATAATATTATTTAAATGATATGTTCTTAATATTAATAATAGCTTCAGGTCGAGATTCCAAGTGGAAATTTGTAAATCTGATTATTAATGAGCAAATGGTACCAATTTCCCCAATATGTTGATGTATGCCAATAATGTGTTGATGTATTCGAATGGACCAGTTAAATATTGATGGATTAATGATGTATGGACTGTTATTTATCTTTTCTACAAGTTTCATGTTCAATCCATAATATTTGGGAGTCATATTGTTCATTTTTAAAGCATTTGGAGAAGATTTCCCATCATTTCCCCCAAGGTCGAAACTAGTATTTTGCTTCTGATTTTGAGAGTGTTGTAGAAGACCTAATAAATTAAATGGAGATGTATATGAGACCCTATTGATGTCCCCTTTATTTACACTACCTCTTTCCATAAATTAGAGATGTTTCAGTACCATTTGGAGAGCCATCTTCAACACTTACCCTAGGGGGATTTGAACCCCAAATTGCTAGTCAAGATCCCTACTTTGGACAGAACTTAAAGGAGAGTTGCAGAATCATATTGAAGAGTATAAAGAATACCTGAACCTCATATTTATGTACTAAAACCATTCATACACATTTGACAATTTTGGAGCATTTGGAGCCATTTGGAGGTCAAGAACCCAAGACTAGTCAAAGGTCGAACTAGTCGAAAAAGTTGAAAAAATCACCATTTTAATAAAAATAAAAAAAGGGACATTACAAGTGGTATCAGAGCATTATCTTGGAACCGATGTGGTCTAATATTAATAAGGACAAGAAGTTAGGTACCACCATTAGATATTGAAACCAAAAGTGCTTTTGTTGAAGAGGAAAAAGTAGGAAATGAAGAGCATTTTTTGAGGAAACTATGGCTAGGGATGAAAAGGGAACCTCATATGATAGTGAGAAGTTTAGGAAACTCATGAAACCACTCTTTGAATACATGACCAAGCAGATGATGAAATAATTCAAATTATTGGCTAGCCAACTTGGAAGCAAAGGAGAAAGAGGAGGCAGCAGTAGTTCCTCTTTCGGGGAAAAGAAGGCCATGGGTGAAGGTATCTTCTCAAAGATAGGACCTCATAATAGATCTCATGAATATCAGAGTGCAACAAGGCCTACTACACCTAAATTTCTTGATTCCAAAGCAAATATTAATACTCCAACTGATGTGCAAGAACTCCTAATCGAATGGCAAAATTTGAGTGAAGATTGCAGAAACACCCTACCATTTGATCAATACCTCATTGTCTCAAACAAGCTCAAGATGAAGGAAGGTAATAAGAATCCATTTCAAAATAGAGAATTTTTTGACAGGGTATTAGTGAAGAAAGGTTTATGCCATTCTTGTAAAAGACCTTGGAGAGAAAATGATATGTGTGTGAGTGAAAATAACAATGAAGTATCTGAAGTTTCAGGGAATGCTTGTATTTCCTAGAAGAAAGTTTTTGGTTTTCCTTCAAAAAGAGATTCCAAATGTAATGATCTTAAGGAAACCAATGGGAAAAGTGCATCAGATTGATTGATGGAGAAATATGAATATACATCCCATGAACTTGAAGAGGGTTCTATTGAAAATATTGAAGATCATTTCGAGACACATTCTACCTTGGATATGAATCAAAGAGTATTTACTGATGGATGCTTGAACTATGAAGGAGTACCTAATGATGGGTGCTCACACCTCTATGATGGTGACATAGAGATCACTTTTGAAAGTGTTGTTGCAAGCCAAACTCCCATTAAGCATGAAAATGAAGACCTTGTAGCAGTTGAAGAATAAACAAGATCAACTTCCCCATCACCACTTGATCTTCATGAAGTTGGTCCAAGTAAGAAGGAAGAAGATGATGAGGTTCACTTGCAAGAGCCTCTTTTTCTTGAAGGGTCATTAAATATGAATGAAAAGAAGATTCAAAGAGTAATGTGCAACACCAAAGTTAATTTCATGTCTTTGCTTTTTGATAAAAACAATTTGGTTGAGTTTAATGAATTGTTACATAATGCATGCTTGAAGAATGATGAGGATATTCATAAACGCAAAATTCAAAATGAGCAACTTCTTGAAAGGTTGCAATATACTTGTTCTTCCTCCTATGTTTCAAATTTTCAGATGGTAGATTGCATGGAGGATTATCATGACATGGTATATCATGAGAAACATAGAAATTTGCATGTGCTTGATGTGTTTGAATATGAGCTTGATGATATCCAAGCACTTGATGTGGTAGAAGAGGAACTTGAGTTTCCTCTTGGAAATGGTGACACAATTTTTGAAGAAGTGTATGATTCCACTACCGTGGAACCAACCTATGAGGAAATTTTTGCACTTTTGAGGAAGGTGCATGATCCTACCATTATGGATCATTCACATGAGGACACTTCTGCACTTTCTGATCATTTGGGTGAGTTGGTTCATTCTCCTACATCCTACACTTCCATATTTTGCAGCATTCATCCTAATGAAGTATGGGTGAAAGGTTTATTTTTAATGGTTCCACATGAGGAGCATGAAACTCCTATCTTTCCTTTATATGATGACATTATTAGAGCCATTTCTTATTTACATTTGCAGTAGCATTATTTGTTACCTTATGATGAAACACATCTACATGGATGCACTTATGATGTTCAGTTGAGTCACTTGAAGACTCATGATTTTCATTGCTCCTTGATTAGTTCAATTGATATTGGAGGAACTTCATCCACTACTTGGGTGAAGAGATATATGATTGGAACAAATTATTATTGGCAGCAACATCCTTTGTTATTTATTGATGATACACATGTTCATGGATGCACAAATTCTACTTATGTAAGCCCCCTGAAGGCTTGTTGTTTCCTTTGCTCCCTACTTGGTTCAAATTTTAGTGGAGGTTCTTCATTCACTTCTTGGATGAAAGAACACATGGTTGATTATGTTGATGGATATTACATCATTTTGGAGCGGCATTATAGGACATGGGATCCTCACCTATGTCATTGGATCAGATTTGATTGGTCACTTGAAGCTTGTATGCACTTGGAAAATGGTAGTCTACTTACTTGGAGGTATAAGCACTTTCCTGATTCTATGATGACGCACCTCCTTGATGTACATTTTTATTATGTTGTTATGTACTTTGATGATATATCTTTTGTACTCATGATGTTTGGAAGAATGCATACAAGAAAATGGGATCCAAGAATTCTCTTTCCTAATGGTATGGGTTGGAGATCACTCTTAATTGTTGGAGTGCAATACAAGCAATGGGACCCTCGGATAGTTTTTAGTCCCATTGATTTCAAAAATTTTGGGAAACAAGCAGTATGGGAGATGGATTCCCCACTTAAAAAAGTGATTTTAATCAGATTAGTGCAACAGCAAGCATGGTGGTTCCTCTCTAAAATCTTCATGGAATCTCGAAGACTGAAAGTTGGGCAACACAGTGGCGACTTCAAGAATTATGCAATGGTATCAGAAGGGGGCTTCCAAAATATAAAACAGGTAAAGAGTAATTTTTCAAACATGGTTTTGATGGGTTTAATTAACCTTTTGGTGTTTAGTAGTGATGTTACAGGGGATATCAAAGTGAAAAGGAAAACCCACATCTCCTTGCTTTTGGAAACACACAATTGTAGTGCATGGGTGGCTCTACTCAAGGTTTTAGAAGAGAAGTTTTGGGAAGCAAAATTTTGGAAAGAAAGCTGGTTCTTCCACATACATGTGTTGAAATTGATTGAGGACAAGCAATATTGAGAAGGGAGGATTTTTCATGTCCCAAAATTTTGCATTGGGTCACAATGGCCTAAGGCCCTTGGCCATACTCATGATAGTTTGTCAAATTGATGATAAGGGTCAAATAATTGCTAACAAGGATGTCCAAGTTAGTAATAATGTGAAATTAGATCCAAATGGACAAGGTGGGTCACATTAAGATAAATTCCCAATTCAAAGTTTGTAATATACCCATCCAAATGAACTATCATGGAGGAAAAATATTAATTTCCTAGGTTGGGGGTGGAAGCATTGGGATTTGAAATAAGTAGGATAATAATTGATGTTTGTACATTAGAATGGAATAAATATTTAATAAAGGATATAAATAAATAAATACAAGGGAAAATCAAAGTGGCAATTGCTCATGAAGACACATGGAGGATGTGGGACCCACACAAGCTAGATTTTCTATGCCACATGGCATCCTCCTCTTGTCAATTCGAATCCATGAGAAGTCCAATGTTCTTGGGATGAGTTGGAAGGGAATAATACTTGGCATGACTCAATGTGATCGAAATGTAGAGGAAGAGTAACCTCCATGGAAGAGGAAGAGGCAATTTGGAGCTAGTGGGACACTTGGGCTAGATTCCCTAGCTTTATGACAATAATGATGAAGATGCTATGACACCTATGACACAAATCAGACCTGATGGCTGACATCTGACATATATGACATGTCAGGGCTAAAAATAGCCTCCAAGAGGGTGCTCAAGTGAGTTAGGGGAGCCAAAGAGACAACAATTCGAATTTGGAGAAGGAGGAGGCTAGAATTGGAAGGACAAGTGGCATACTTGGGAATCTCTTCCCAACTTGAGTTGGCATGAAGCTCTTGGGAGGAATTCGATCCATGGAGGACCTTAGAAGTTTATAAAATACAATAGCAAAGAAGGATGATGGATTTTTATCAATTTCAGAATTTTCATTTTGCATTTGGAGAGGAGAGATAGTGGAGTGCTACTCTACTTGCCTTAGCACCAATTTCGAGGGTGAAAGATTCCCATCCTAGTTGGTAATTGGAAAGGCCATTTAGACATTTCATTTGGAGCTACAATGGATTCTTTTGTTACAGTTTGAAGATGCATGGCAGCTCATGTTCACATCTCTTTCAGCTTGCTTCTACAACCATTCTTCTATTTCTTGGCATATTCATGATCCTTGAGGAATTGCACCTTTGGTGAGCTACTGTTCTATTTGGGGGAGCTTCTAATGCCCCATTATTTTATCATCTAATGTAAATGATCTGTTCTGAATAGTCATAACAGCTTCAGGTCGATATTCCAAGTGGAAATTTGTAAATCTGATTATTAATGAGCAAATGGTGCCAATTTCCCTAATATGTTGATGTATGCCAATAATGTGTTGATGTATTCAAATGTACCAGTGAACTATTGATGGATTAATGATGTATGGACTCTTATTTATCTGTTCTAAAAGTTTCATGTTGATTTCATAAGCTTTGGGAGTCATATTGTTCATTTTTAAAGCATTTGGAGAAGATTGCCCATCATTTCCCCCAAGGTCCAAACTATTATTTTGCTTATGATTTTGAGAGTGTTGTAGCAGACCTAATAAATTGAATGGAGATTTATATGAGACCCTATTGATTTCCCCTTGATGTCCCCTACCTATGTCCAGAAATTCGAGAGGTTTCAGTACCATTTTGAGAGCCATCTTCAGCACTTACCCTAGGGGGATTTGAACCCCAAATTGCTAGTCAAGATCCCTGCTTTGGCCGGAGCTTAAAGGAGAGTTGCAGAATCCTATTGAATATTCTAAAGCATACCTGAACCTCATATTTATGTACTAAAACCATTCATACACCTTCTGTGACAATTTGGGAGCATTTGGAGCCATTTAGAGGTCAAGAACCCAAGACTAGTCAAAGGTCGAACTAGTGGAAAAAGTTGAAAAAATCACCATTTTAATAAAAATCAAAAAAAGGGACATTACAGTCTTAGGGATTGGGGGTTAGGGGTTTAGAGAGAGAAAAAGAAAGAGAGATATTGGAGGTTAGGGATTTAGAGAGAGGTAGAGAGATATATATTGGGGGTTAGGAATTTAGAGAGAGAGAGAGAGAGAGATTGGGGCTTTGGGGTTTAGAGAGAGAGAGGGTGTGAAGTATTGAAGGCATCGAGAGAGAGAGAGAGAGAGAGAGAGAGGGTGTGAAGTATTGAATGCATCGAGAGAGAGAGAGAGAGACATTGTTCCTTAGGGGTTGAGAGAGAGAGAGGTGTTGGGGGTTAGGGGTTTAGAGAGATATAGAGAGAGGGATATTGTGGGTTAGGGAGAGAGAGAGAGAGAAGGTTAGGGGTTTAGAGAGAGAGATATATTGGAGGTTAGTTATTTATAGAGAGAGATAGATATTGGCAGTTAGGGAGAGAGAGAGAGAGAGAGAGAGAGAGATATTGGTGATTAGGGGTTTAGAGAGAGAGGGGGGTAGATTGTGGCTTAGAGAGAGAGAGAGAGAGAGAGAGAGAGACATTGGGGGTTATGGATATATATATATATATATATATATATATAGAGAGAGAGAGAGAGAGAGAGATAGAGAGACATTGGTGGTCAAGGGTTTAGAGAGAGAGAAAGATATTGGGAGTTATGGGTTTCCAGATAGAGAAAGAGTGAGATTGGGGGTTGAGGGTTTAGAGAGAGAGAGAGAGAGAGAGAGAGAGATTGGGGGTTAGGGGTTGAGGGAGATAGAGAGAGTACATTGGATGTGAAAGAGTGTAAAGTCTTGAAGGAAAAGATGCATGTTGGCACAAACCCAATCGATAGGGGTTCTCGACACTATCGACACCCAAACCACCGCGATCTCCCTGAGCACTGGCCTAGACAGGTTTTACCCCATCCAGCAACACCTGCGAAGCAGATGAGGTCTCACCTGAGGAGTTCAAGGGAGAGTTGACAGAACCATGTTTCCGCCGAATGCAGGAGGATATTTGGTGCATCAACTATTCAACTTATTGCATCATTTCAAAAGTAAATCTAAGCATTCAACTGGGGCATTTTATTATAATTGCAACGTTATTCAACAGAACCAATTCATAATCGCAACAGATACAATAGTAAAGCATTAAGCGCATCAAGGAAACATCGTATCATTCATATATTCATGTCACAAAATTCATTACCATAGATAAACGAAATAGACACAAAGAAGTTGCTCCAAAAGTCTGGCACATCATATTAATCTCGCAAAACCCAGATACAAAATATTCACTAAATATCATCTCCGATATCCGATCTATCCCATCATATCTTTACACTTACAAACCTACGTCTATATATAGGCATGCGCCTTACATTGTTTGTCCATTTCCTAACAACTTCCTAACCGACACGTCTACAAAACTGACTCAAAAATCCGCATAATGCGTTCTAAGTGACCCAAAATACATCTGACATGTTCCAAACGACCAAAAACCCGCATATTGCAATCTAACCGACTCATAAAATACATAAAATAGTCATCGCGGGCGCTCATCTTTCCGCCTTCCATGGTATCTTCTGCCTATCGCAGCATCCATGATGCTGCGATGTTGACTCATCAAACCGCCTGCCAACAAGCCCCCAACACAATCTTGTGGCTCACCCTCGAGCCACGTCAGCTGGACATCGTGTATTCGTTGGTCGTCTATCGCTGAACTTCGTTGTTGATACTGTTCTTGCTATCTGGATCCCGCTATGGTGTATCTTTCAAGTGGATACCTCGATCACAAGCTCCCTGTCATGTACTTCTCATGTCGATGCAGGGACCTTCAAACTGGCGATCAGGCACTGTTCAAACTCATCCTCCAGTCTCTTGGAACCAAGAACAGATGGAGAAAAATAGGACGAACAGTACCAAGGTGCGAAACCAGTCGATGGCTTTGGCACATCTGTTTTGCAACAGCGATAATCTCCTACTGGGACCAAGGGGTTGTCTCCCCGACCTCCCCAGTGGTCAGACAGACCACAACCCTTCAAACTACCACCATGTGCCTAGTCATCTTGGACAGACCCTCGGCTCTGTTGCATCTGAGTATTGTTGCAAATGTTGTCTCAAGGCGCTCATGCACACTCATCGTTGGGGCCCTCAACGCACTTGGTGTGCTTTCGCAGGAAATGAAGTGAATCATTTCAACAACCTCCTTGGAAATCCTAACTTAGCTACTTACTGAACGCTCTTGCAGCATGAACACCTCACTTCTGGTGGATACCTCTGTGCACAGCTAACCTCTGCGTGACTACCATTCACATAAGGTGTCGATCATGTCAAGCTGCTGGTTCCTGCATGCGTAAACCTGACTGCTGAATCGCGGAGTGGCGCCCATCCTGCCACCTACTATCCTATGTGCCAAAACGTGTGATCTATCATGTTGAGTGCTACCGGCCATACCATTCTGGTATGTGCCATGTGCTACACGTACCTCTCGTGGGTGTCAATCATGGCGAGGTACCGATCGGACTGGTCAGAGAGAATAAATCCCATCGATTACTGATCCATGATGAGGACTGATTTGACAGGGTTGCAATCCTACCAGTGTCATGGGCCTTCCTATAGACTACGAAACAACCCTTCCAACCTGTGCATTCTCTTCCTCCTGGCACGCCATCCTGCCACCAACCATTCTGCATTTTTTTTCCCCCACAATGCTTTCAAGCATCGTGAGGCTCCTTTCCTATCCTATAGGGATTCAACCTACTACCGTTAATCAACTTTGGTAACATCATTCCATCTAACCGTTGCAACTGTACCACTCCCCTCGAACTTATGGAGCCAACGCGATATGGACTAAGCCAATGCATCTGTAACTTCCAGGGATGCTTCGGAAACTTTCTGTCGTATAGCAGCACCAAGTCACCCTGCTAAAACTATTTATTTTTTATATGGCGATCATGCCAAGCCTTCTGGTGATCTTTCTCCACACGCTGATGAAATCCTACGATAAAGTGATATTCCTCAATTTGAACTTGCTGTGTCATCCATTCCGCCAGCACAACATCATCGTTCATACCTGTCGCTGTCGCGATGCGCAGAATTGGAACAATGTATTCCATGGGCATAATCGCCTCTTGCCCGTACACCAGCTTAAATGGTTTTTGTCCCATCAACCATTTACAAGTGGTACGATATGCCAACAGAACTACTGGAATCTTCAAATCCTAGTCATCGCGACTTGCATTACATACCTTAGTGAGCGCATGCTCCAGAACTTTGTTAAACGCCTCCACGGTTCCATTGGCCTGCGGATGATACAGAGTACTTTTCTTGTGCTGTATCTGGAGCTCCTCGGTCAATGCCTGCACCATGTGATTTATGAAGTGGCTCCCTTGATAACTCATTAGTATTTTTGAACAACCAAACCGGGTAACAATGTGATTTAAAATGAACCTTGCTGCGGTTGTGGCAGTACAATCTATGATAGGTGCTGCCTCCACCCACCTCGTCAAATACTCTGTCGCGGTAATGATGCAGCGTGCACCGGTTCTCTTTCCAGGTGGATTGATTGGCCCCACAAAATCCACATCCCATTTGTAAAATGGTTGCAACATCATCTGCGGTACCAAGGGCATCTCGTCCCTCCTTGATGGTTTTCCAGTGCGTTGACAAACGTCACAAGTCTGGGCATAATTTGTCGCATCATTGTGCAAGGTACGCCACCAAAGTCCTGCACGAAGCACCTTCTTTACAGTGGCTCGACTGCCATAGTGTCCACCAGCGACACCCCCGTGTGCCTCCTTTAGTATCTACCCTTGTTCATGCCGGAGGACACAGCACCGTAAAATCTCATCAGGTCCCAACTTGTATAGTTGTCCTGCAATTAATTGGAAATCGACAGCCTTAACCACCAGCTGCTTCTTCTGAGCTGTAGTCAATTCCTCTGGTGCAGTTCCTATTGCCAAAAACTGAATTGTCTCCTCGTAGTACTCATCGTCCATCTCTATGCAGAAGAACTGTCCGTTTGGCAACCCATCTTCAATATTGGTCGATTCTTCGCCTGTCTCAATCCGTGATAAATGATCGGGCCCAGCGTTCAAGCATCCTGGCTTCATGATTGCTTTGAAATCAAATTCCTAAAAGAGAAGTAACCATCGGCATATCTTCCCCCCCAACACAGTCTTGTTGACTAGGTATTTTAATGCAGAGTGATCAGTGAACATCTTAAAGTGACCGCCCAGCAAGTAATGTCAAAACTTCTACAACGCGTACACCATCACCAATTCTTCCCTTTCTGTCATGGTGTAATTCCTCTCGACGGATGATAGCTTCCGACTTGCAAACGCAATCGGGTGATCCAACTCCTCTTTGCCTGGTTGCGCAAGCACTACTCCTAGCACGGTTGATGACGCATCTACATGGACGTGAAACTCCTTACCCTAATCCAGAAATACCAAGATAGGTGCTGAAGCCATCTTAGCCTTCAATGTCTCAAAGCTGAGCTGGCACTTTGGAATCCATAAGAATGCCGCATCTTTCTTCAGTAACTTTTCCATAGGGGTCGTAATCACAGCATAACCGTGGATAAACTTGCGATAATACCCTGTATGCCCCAATGTCACCCTCAACTGCTTGACAGTGGTAGGTGGCGGTAAACTCAAAATTAGCACTATCTTTGTAGGATCCACCAACAGTCCATCTTTGCAAACAATATGTCCCAACAACATCCCGAAGGGTGCACAAAAGATACATTTCTTTAAATTCAGAAATATCTAATGTTGTCGACACCGCTCCAACATCAGTCGCAAGTTTTCCAAATGGTCATTGACCGGACCATACACCATCCAATCATCCATGTAGACCTGCAGAAACTTCTGAATGAAATCCTGAAATGCGGCCACAACGACCCGAGAAAACACCGTCGGTGCATTTTTGAGCGCAAATGGCATCACCATGTACTGGAAAAATCCCCACTCAGTCACAAATGTGGTTTTATGGCGATCCTCCTTCGCAATCCTAATCTGATGATAACCAAAGAAGCCATCCGTAAAAGAGTACATCTCCTAACCGCCTACTCCCTCTAGCACTTCATCTGTGAAAGGTGTTGGAAATGGATCATGTAGGCATGCATCGTTCAACTTCCGTAGGTCGACACAGATGCACACTTTGCTGGTCTTCTTGTCCTGAACAACCATATGACTGATCCACTCTGACTCTTAAATGGGTTCAATGATGCCAGCATCCAACATCCTATCGATTTATGCCTTAACTCGTTCTTTATGTCGCGGATTCAGGCGGTATGGTCACTGCCAGAACGGTTTCACGTCGGGCTTGAATGGGATCTTCATCTCGCCTAAGTCCCCTAGTATCCCTTTCATCTCTGAAAACTTTGTAGGAAATAGATCCTGGAACTCATGTAGCAAATCTGTAATTTTTTCCGTCATATCCTCATCCCAATAGTCTCCAACGTTCGCGAACTTTGGGTTCTCCTGCGACCCAATGTTGACCTTCCGAAGTTTCAGTGGCTGATTGACCATGTCTGTGGCTATGTTGGGTGCTGCGATACCCCGATTGCCTTCTATCTCTGGGATGTTCACATTCTGCGGGTCATCATCATCTGCTGGCCCACCATTAAGATTGTAGCATTCCACTAGTGACTACATCTGACAACAGGTATGTGGATCTGTTAGGTAGGCAACTGAGATAACCTTCAGTACAACGTCATGGATAAGCTATAGGGCATTGTGTACATCCGGATTGGTATCTGCGAAACTAAAAGTCCGAGCAAAACACACCGTCAATTCCAACCAAGTGTTAATCTCACCACGCAAATCCACTGTAGCATAATAGGATCATGGCATGTCATCCAAAGTATGGACGAAAGCATGGACCCATTCATCCCTGGGTCGCGATGTCCACAAAGTCTGACATTCCATTAGGTGATCCCCAGGTTTATTCCGCCCATCACACCGCCCGGTGTGATAAACTTCAGTGTCGCCAAAACAAACCGTCAGTAGCCGTCGACACTGTGTCCAGTAAATAATCGACTTTTTGTGGTTCGCCCACCATCTTGTCGGAGTAGCCTTCAGTGATTCCTCCATTGCCAGCAGTCATTGTGGTTCAGATACCCTGGCTTCAAATGCAACTAAAAATTCAGACAATCCCAACAGTCTTTCATATACCAGCAACTCAACAGACTCGATTGCGACATGACACAGTGACTGTGTAACCAACCCGCACTTCCTAAATGAAACTTCATGCATGCGATTTTGCCAATTTTCTAAAGCATCTTCAGAATCAGAAGTCGCGGATGTTGGGTCCAGGAATTGTCCCTTTTTGGCCATTCTTATTACATCATTTTTCCATGATTACATCCTATTTTCAGAAGCCATATATGTGCCTTTTCTCCAGATCAACCAATAATATTGACAGGTATAGTTCATTATTGCTTTATTCATTTCATGCCTGAGATTGTTAAGGTTCTGGATTCTAGTCTTTGATTTCTGCTAACTTGTGTGATTTCATTTAGTCAAAGTCTAAAGCACAGGTGTATCAGCCAAATGGTGCCAGCTGTTACTCTTCAAGTCCCGATTCCTCATATTCCAACGAACAGTGCATCCCTCCACGTGAAGCTGTAACAAGTCCCCACTGAAAACGTACCTAGCTGCAACAAACAGGTCACATTTCAGTTTGCTAAATCCGTTGATCCATTGATTACTGGAGTAACAGCATCCTTCATGATTAACAGCCTCATTCAATACACCTGTAACAGTTTAGCTGTAACTCCACAACATAAATATCAGAGATCTTCATTGCTGCATGATTTTAGTGGATCAGGAACTGTACTCTCCATGTATAAATATGAGAAGGCTCTCGTATCCTGGGGTTGGACAATTATCATTTTGTATAAGCTGTAGCAGAGAGCTGTGACTATCGATTTCCATCATTAATCTAACAGCAGAGTTCTTCATTCCTGTGTCTTAATTTGTGTTGATTCATGGCGTCTCTGTTAGAAGACTAGGGCCGGCCTTCTCATAGAGATAGCCAATTTAAGTAGGTAGATTAATCTAGTTCCCTTTCTGTTGTGTGGTGTGGAATTATTGTAGATGTTACTGTTAGCTTCAACGAGGAATTCATACTAGCATCTCTTTTGGTAGTTTATGATTGCATCTTGGATAGCTGTAACAGAGTGGTGTGACATTCGACTGTGTAGGTTAGTTCAATTTAATGCATGTGTTTTCTAATCAGTTGTAACAACCAAGCTCAGTTCCAATATCTTTCAGTCGTTTATGCTTTCTAGGATTTCCAATAATTATCAGTTTAGAGTTCAAGCTTATGTTTTAATTATGGTTGCTGTTGTATCTTCATTGAGTTCATAGATTAGGTAGATCGTGGTTGAGTAACAGTAGCTGCTAGATAGATCATTTTGGTAAATATTGAGTATTGTAGTTTGATCATTAGAGGTTTTAACTTCTTGCAAAAGTAATCTAGTTCAATTCTATTCTTAGATCAGTAACTGCTACTAGGTTGATTTCTGTAGGGAGATAGCTGTAATTGAATTCCTAGATGTGTGAGTAGATTAGTTTTCTTTAAGGAATGAGTTTGGCTGACCAGATAGGTAGGATTATTATCTCTATTTAGTTAATCAACTGCTTGACATGTTTATGCATAGATTGTTCTTATTGCCATTGAAATAAAAGACCTCCCCGGGTTTGACAATTTATATTTCCCATCTTGTGTGTTGGTTGTAATTAATTGACATATTGGGTGACCAACATTTTGGCGCCGTTGCCGGGGATGGTAATTGATAGACATAGTTATTAGTTGATTTTATTTGATTCCATTTTAGTTTAATCATTCACAACATGCATTAATACAAGAAAAACAAATCGGGAACCCCCTTTGAATACTAACACTGCAGGTGGAAGAGGTCGAGGTCGTAACACAGGTCTGGGAAGGCAAACCTTAATCGACAAAATAATAGCTAAGGTTGATTCTTCTACCAGACCACCGCAGACGTCTACAGGAAGAGGAAATTCTATTCCTCCTAATCTTGAAAATTCATCATAAATAGTGGAGAATACAATGGGACCATCCACTCCCATTGCAGAAAAGAAACCTCCTAAAGACAAGGGAAGTGCTATGGGTGTACTGAGTAGAGAGGATATTTATCATATCAATGGAACCAAAGTTACTAAGGAAGTTTGGTTGAAGACTCGCCAAGACGAAGAGGAAGAACGAAGGTGAGAAGAAGAGAGGATGAAATAAGAAGAAGCAAGGGCAGAGGTAGAATGAATAAGGGAAGTCGTTGAATTTTGGACTAACAAAATGGTTAATAGGGAACAGGAAGGTGAGAATGAGCATAGAGAGAACCGGGAAGAAGAAGTGGAAGACAAATAGCTTGGTACTACTGTGGCAACATTAGAATTCCCTATCCTCCAGACACCTGGAGAAACTCCTATGAAAAACATCTCTGTTGACTCGTGGGATAGGGAATTCTAATCTCTATTGACTCGTGGGAATACCCAGTGGACGTCTTGGTGTTACAGCCAAAGTCTTAGTTGGGGGGACACCCACTGATCCTGGGAAGACCTTGGTTGGCCACAGCATATGCCTGTCTCAGTTGTCGGTCGGGATCTATGACCATCTCATATGGGACCAAGATCAAAAGCCTAACCTTATACCCTCCAGCTCGACCAAGCACAAAAGCTGAAACTCCAATTTGGGTAGATTTGGAGGAGGAAGGTGTTCAGCCATTATTAACGATAGGGAGAGCCTTAAAATTTAAAGATGAAATAGAGGACGATGCTATCAATAGTTTCATCAGTGAGCTCACGTCAGTCAATAAGCATGTTTACCATATTCTTGACAGTACATTAGATGAGACAGAGCAAGAAAATCTTACAAAAGAAACTCTAGTCAATGATGCTAGTATAATTCCAGTACTCAAAAATTCGAAGAGTGTTCTAGTGGAAATCGAGCCAGGGAAAACATTGAATGTCAATCCAAACCTTGCGCCCAATAAGCTGGAATAGTTGATCACTCTACTGAAATAACATAAAGGAGCTTTCGCTTGGGAGTACACAAACATGAAGGGAATTCCTTCTAATCTGTGTACCCATCACATTTATATTAAGAGCGACTCCAGGCCTGTGTGTCAACCACAACGAAGGATGAACCCGAACCTAAGGGACATAGTGAAAGAGGAGATCCAAAAACTTTTGGAAGCAGGATTCATATACCCGATTTCAGACAGTGAGTAGGTTTCCCCACTCGTGATTGTGCCAAAAAAGAATGGGAAATGGAGGGTCTGCATGGATTACATAGAATTGAACAAAGCAACGCAGAAATACCACTTTCCCCTACCTTTCATCGATCAGGTTCTTGATACCTTGTCTGGGAAGAAGTATTTTTCCTTTCCGGATGGTTTTAGTGGCTATAACCAAATTCAGATTGCTCCAGAAGACCAAGACAAAACCACTTTCACCTGTCCCTGGGGAACTTTTGCATATAGGGTACTTCCTTTCGGTTTGTGCAATGCACCAGCAACCTTTCAAAGAGCAGTGATTGGAATCTTTTCAGAGATGGTAAATGACTGCATGGAAATTTTTATGGATGACTTCACTCCATATGGTAGTAGTTAGGAAGAAGCACTGAAAAATTTAAACAAGGTCTTGAAACGCTGTGAACAAAGCCAGCTCTCTTTAAGCACTGAAAAGTGCCATATGATAATGAGTGAGGGCATAGTTCTGGGGCACTTCATCTCTTCTGATGGTATCCAGGTGGACCCATCCAAAATCAAGGTAATTGAAAATATACCAACTCCTGGAACACAAAAATATGTACGCAGCCTTTTAGGGCATGCTGGCTATTATAGAAGATTCATAGAAAACTTTTCCAAGCTAGCTTCTCCTTTGTTCACTTTGTTGATGAAGGATGCACAGTTTTTCTGGAATGATGCATGCCAAACAGCATTCACCGAACTCAAGAAAAGGTTGTCTACAACACCCATCTTACGAGGGCCCAACTAGGCTCTGCCTTTTCATATTTCTTCAGATGCCTTAGACACTACCATTGGAGCAGTTTTAGGACAGCAGGAAGGTAATGCTCCTTCTGCAATCTATTACATTAGCAAGAATTTATCCCCTGTTGAACTTAACTATACTGTCACAGAGAAAGAGTTCCTTGCCATAGTTTACGCCATCAACAAATTTAGACATTACATTACTGGATACTCCACTTTTATGGACACTGATCATTCTGCCATCAAATATTTAATGAACAAACCAATCATGAATGCTAGAGTTACTAGATGGTTGTTACTGTTACAGGAATTTGATATCACAATTATTGATAGACCAGGGAAGGAAAACGTTGTCGTAGATTTTTTATCTCGACTTGCTAATAGTGATGACAATTTACCAGTCGAAGATTCCTTCCCTAATGAACATTTGTTTGCAGTATTAGCTCATTCCCCATGGTATGCATATATTGCTAACTTTTTGGCTGCAGGTAAGTTCCCAGCACACCAATCAAAGAGAGAAAAAAGAAAAATCATACAACAGAGTGCTAGGTATTGCTAGATTGATGGACATATTTTCTACATAGGGCTTGATTTGGAAATCAGAAGATGTGTCAGAGAAGATGAAATTTTCAGTATTCTTAAAGCTTACCATGATGAGCCCTGTGGGGGGCACTTTGCTGACAAAAAGACAGGTCATAAGATCTTGAGAATGGGTTATTTCTGGCCCACATTGTTCAGGGATGCAAAGAAGTATGTTCAAGCATGTGATAGCTGCCAAAGGATGGGCCAACCCAACAGATTAGATGAGATGCCTCTTCAGCCACAGCTCGTGGTTGAACCGTTCAATAGATGGGATCTGGATTTCGTAGGGCCTATCAACCCTCCTTCAAAACAGAAAGTTCACATCTTGGTTTGCACAGATTACATGACTAAATGAGTAGAAGTTGTGGCCTTGGTTAAGGCTAATGATCAAGCTGTAATTGATTTCCTATATGAAGAAATTTTCACTCGGTTTGGAGTACCTAAGGAAATCATTACAGATGGTGGACCATAGTTTGTGTCTCGCAAGTTGGAAGCGCTGTTACAGAAATTTCATATTCAACACAGAATAACCTCGCCATATCATCCACATGCCAATGGTAAAGTGGAAAGTACAAACAAAGTCATAGAGGCTATTTTGACAAAAACAGTGAAAAGCCATCGTAAAGATTGGGCTGAGAGACTTCTAGAGGCACTCTGGGCCTATCGCATTACATGGCGTAACACCACTGGTTTTTCTCCATATGAGTTAGTGTATGGTAAGAATGATGTCTTCCCAATTGAATTTGAAATCAGGACTTTGAAGACAGCTATAGAATCAAACCTTGATTTATCAAAAGCACACAAGAATCGACTGAATCAGCTTAACAAATTGGATGAAAAGCGCACAGCAGCAGTAAATCATGCAACTTTAATCCAACAGCAGTGCTCTAAATGGCATGATAGATTCATAAAGAAGAAGGTCTTCCAGGAAGGAGACTGGGATCTGTTATATGATTCACGGTTTAAGAGGGATTTCAAAGGAAAATTGCACACTCGCTGGTTGGGGCCTTATCAAATAGATCAAGTATTTGACAATGGAACAGTCTGGTTGATCACCATCGATGAAAACAAGACACCATTATTTGCAAATGGTCATCGGCTGCGACTGTATCACAAACTGGTATCAAGGGATGCTTTCATTTCACATGTTGTAGCTGATCTAGAATATCAGTTAACGCCAGGGCAGGGATTTTTCTCAAACCCTATGAATTCTTAAGGATTGCAATTTCCACACATATTTTGTACATAGATAATTGATTTTTCTTTCATTCTGTATTTTATCTACTTTTTAGTTTTTTTGCACTTGATCGGGTTTGTTTTGAAGAACTGTGTGCAGGAATTAATTGGAGGAACAATAGTCGTGACTGGGCTAGACGATCACAGACGCCTTACATTGTTTCCTAATTTAATAAAACTCTTTTGAAGAAGATGGATGATTCGTTAGCCTTCAGTAGCCAACTAAAAAAATTTCCTGTTGGCTCATTTTGCACAACTGCGACTTCTTACATTGCTCATTCTTCCCATTTTCGTAGCTGTAACCCCGTCATTTTCCATCTACTTAATTTTTCCAGCAGCTGTGACTCCGCTATTTCTGCTTATTTTTCCAAGTTTAGCAGCTGTGACTCTGCCACTTTTACCCACTCCGCTAAGTTAGCAGCTGTGACTCCGCTACTTGCATTTCATTTTCGCTTTTTTCCAACAGCTGCGACCCCGCTATTTTTTCCCATTCTGCGAAGTTAGTAGCTGTGACTCCGCTACTTCCATTTCACTTTCACCTTTTGCCAACAGCTGCAACCCCGCTATTTTTGCCCATTCCGCTAAAGTTAGCAGCTGTGACTCCGCTACTTCCATTTCATTTTCGCCTTTTGCCAGCAACTGCGACTCTGCTATGTTTACCTATTTCCACCAAGTTTTGTAGCTGCGACTCCGTCAAATTTTTCTATTTCATCTCTTCCGTACAGTTGTGACTCCACCAGTTGTCTGTTCTCCGAATGATGTCGCTAATAATGATCCAATCAGGCATCAGGTTAAATTGATTGCTTCACGAATCCAATCGCAGTCCACCACGAAGAAAACAATTGGGTTGTTTTGGGTATCTATCAGCTCAGGTGGCGATGGCCACATCACTTCAGCACATGCGCATTTATTCTCATTTTAACGGAGGTGATGATGAAGGCAAGCTATGATGATTAATTCACGGTTGAACGCATAATGCAAAGGTACGGATTCAGGGAATGTGTCAGAATCACGTTTGTATCTATTAAATTCCCTACCCCAATTATGCCAACTTTCCATAACTGTCTCATCTCACCTGGTCTTCATACCTTTGCCAACTTTCCTAAAATACCCTATTTCGAATTCTAACGATCCCTTGCATGTTCATATGCTGCAAATCCTACGTCTAGCCTGGTAATTATTGTATTCATTCTGAATTTTGAGGAGAGGTTGATATGGGTAACCCAGTTTAGCATGAACCTGTGAATACGGAAGCCTTGTGCGCCAATGTAGAAGTTCTTAACATTTTCATAGCAACAGGTTGGATGGAATATTTTGAACGGCTAAATGGTTTCCACACAGAAACTGCATTGTAATTCGCCCTTAACCTGACTGATACTCACTCTGAGGTCAGGGGACTATGCGTAGATGTTACAGAGGATATTATAGCAGAAGTTACTAGCTTTCCCCAGGTTGGAAATAAGTCATTTGGATGGAAGGCACATAATGCGACTGCTGTGAGAGAATTTCTGGCAGTCGGGGAGAGTATTCGTCCAAAGTGTCATGGGATAGAATTGGCATCAATACCACAACCCTAGAATCAATTAGAGGTCTTCATGAAGAAATATATCTCTTGTAAAGGTAGGTACCAAATAGTTTCCTTCTCTGAAATTCCCTTATTGTCTCACTTACGCCATGGAAATTTAGTAAATATGCCATTTTATCTTTATAAAGCCCTACAAACCATGGCTGGATATGCAAAAACACACCCAGTTTCCTCCCTTACTAATCATGGCCTAATTAAAATATTAGTCTTGAGGGTTCTTGCAAATCGTAATTTAACCTGGGAACAATTTCTTGCTGGAGATGGGCCAATTAGAGAACCTGTATTGGAAATGGGGGGTGCTGGCGAAGGTAATTAGGACCGAAGCTCCACCAATCCAGTTGGGGGGGAGGTTGGAGCATCAGGAAATCAGACTGAGGTCGAAGAGGAGGTAAATATGAGAGAAGCAGCACTAGCAGCAGACCCTGTTGCTGAGGAAATAATGACGGAAGCCATGGCACAGGAGGCAGTGACATCAGAAGCTACAACTGCAAAAGCAGAAACTCAGATAGAAGAAGCTGAAACTCGAGCAGCTGTTAAAGCAGCGACAGTAGAAGATGAAACTGGAGCAGCTAGTAAAGTTGCAACAGTAGAAGTTGCAACTATAGAAACAGAAATTTAGGAGGAAGAGTCTCAGGCAGGAGCAGCAGAAGAAGGAAATGTGGAAGTTTTGGATGTTGTGTCCTCTCCTGAGATAAGGGGGACCATTATTGAAGAGGAGAAGAATGAAGAAAAGACCCCTGTGTCAAATAAACGAAGAAAAAGGCTAGAGAACAAGGGTCAGACATCCATAGCAGCAAAGAAAAGAAAAACCAGAGCTCTCACAGCATCAGTAGCAGTAAGCAGTGAAGAACACCCAACGGGAATGGTGAGAAAAATAAGGACTCGATTGAATGTAACAGCAGAAGCAGTTGTAACTGTAGAAGCAGCAGAGACATCAGGAGCAGCTGTAATAGTAGAAATAGTAGAAGCAGCAGAGACAACAGAGGCAGTTGTAACAGCAAAAGCAGTTGTAACTGCAGAAGCAGTTGTAACTGCAGAAGCAGTTGTAACTGCAGAAGCAGTTGTAACAGCAGAGGCAACAGAGACAGCAGAAGTAATCGGGGTAGGATTTGAATTACCTATGACTGAGGCATCACCTATAACTGGGATAGACTTAGAAATTCCCATGTTAAACCCCAAGTCACCTGCTGCCACACAGGAACCTCCCATAAAAGAACCCTAAATTGAAAGTCTCATGTTTGAAAATGAATTATTAAAGGAGGAGGTGCAGACACTGCAAAATGAGTTGGAAAGGTTGAAGGGAGCAGTTGGGAAACAAGCAGAGAAGAATTTGAACACATTGTTAGATGCTACAGATTTATTAGAAAATTCATCTCTCGCATCAGAAAATGAGGAACGAGGAGAAATTGTTTGCCCAGAGTGTGGAGACATATTCTTTGCAGTAGGTCACAGAGTTATGGTGCTAAGATTGGTAGCACATGCACAGACAGAGCGGGAGGAAGAAAAAGCACCAGAAATGGAATTGATGGGGGGAAATGAGCCAAAAATTGAAGTGATCCCTGATTTTAATACAGAAGATGGAACAGTGCATTCCCAGCCATCAGGGGATACCAAATTACTTCAGGACCAGTCTCATCAATCAGAGGGATTTGAGACAACCCAGGAACAATCTCAGCAGTTCGAAGAAATTGAAAGGAAGGGGGCCGTTACACAAGAACCAACACCCTTGAAAATATATAGTGAGGCTGCAACTCAGACAGCAATATCTAACATTAAGGATAAAGAAGAAAACACTGTTACACAAGAACCAGTGTTTTCAAAAACATTTGCTGAAGTGGCAACACAAACTGAGATGGATGAGGTTGTGTTGATGCCCCGAAAATCGCAACATCAATCAACAAGGGATTCTCCCTGGTAAGCAAGCCCAATTAGATCGCTCACCATTTGGTGTGGGGAATCTGTCCGGTTAACGGTTCCGGCTACCGTAAGATTTAAATATTCTTGATCTTTGCACCGGTTGAGGCCCGATCCACCGTTTTGTGATTTTATTTTAAAGATGAAATGCAAGTGCCCTAAGCTAAATGCAGGTAGCTAATCTAAATTAATCTAAAACTGTATAAGCAAATCTAATCTATCCTTGCAAGGAGCAAACTGTAAATATGAGCAATACACTGAAAGATGTTGATGTATATGTAACTTCGGAATGTATTTCATATATATTTATTGTACCCTTATAAGAGATGTGTTATTCCTCTATAAGGAAGTGTCGTCATGTGGATTGACAAGTGTCACAAGTGTGTGTACTTGCCGATGGGTTATTAGACCACCATGTGTGGGGTCGGCCCTAAAATATATATTATATTGTGGATATATCTAGATAGACAAGTCGGCCCCATAAGGTCACTGGACAAACAGGTTAAGTATAAATAGAGATCTGGAGATCTCTATTTCCATTATTTGGAAAGACACACTTCTCTCACTCAGAAAGTGGTGCACTAGTGAGGAGGATCATCTGCTCTAGAAGACTATCTCAAGTTTATTTTGGTTGTACTTTGGTTGAGCCATTGCTCTCTCTATCTTTGAAGAAGTTGTGGGGTTTTTCACCTTAGGGTTTTCCCCACGGAAACTCTGTGTCTCTTGTCTCTCATGCTTTTGATTCTTGTGATGCTTGTCATGCTTATTGTGGTTGTTATGCATTGATATACTGTATATGTTATTCTCTCAATAAAGATCCAAGAGTATTGTGAATTAATGCTCAAATTTTAACATGGTATCAGAGCTAACCTGAGAAGAAGACATTTTGCAGTGACGGAAACTTGAGTTTCTTGTTTATTGGGTTTCTCTCCACAGATTTTGGAAAAGCAGTATAGTAGATTGACTCTACTCATCAACGAGAATCTATCTGTCCAATCAGAATTCAATTTTGAGCATTTTCAGATTTGGCCCTAAACATTAGGGTTTCCACAAAAATAGGAATTCTGAAATCTAAAGACATAGCTAGAAGATCCTTGCAAAAATCGAAGTTTAGAGCTTTGGATCGAGATTTTTGGCTGGGTAGATCTCCGGGAAACTCAAACCCTAATTCAGGGCTCTCCCTAGTGAACCCGGGAGGACAAAAAGGAAAATATGAAGGGTAAAGCTTTGTTGATCTCAAATTCTGAATACACCAGGCTGATCAGCTCATCAAGGCGCATCTTTCTATCCTTTCAGAAAGTTGAAATTCACATTTTTAATTTTTAGGGTTTTTCCGACAAACCCTAATCCGAGATCAGATCCAGTTTTCAAGCATTTCAAGTGGTAAGACCTAAATATTTTCTATTTCCATTTGATGTACTCTTTAAGATGTCTCACCACACCAAGCTTGAGGATAAGCTTGAAGGGGCTGATAACTTCCGAGCTTGGAAGTATAGGATTGGGTTAATCCTAGAAGAGAATGAGTTGGACTCATATATAAAAGAAGACATCCCTATCCCAGAGGATGAAGAGGTTAAGGTATTGCATAAGAAGAACTTGGTCAAGGAAAAGAGAATCATTGTTGATTCTATCAAAGACCATCTCATACCCCATGTGTCTTCTCTAAAGACACCCAAGGCTATGTTTGACTCTTTGACCAAACTATTTGAAGGAAAGAACATAAATCGGAAGATGACCCTGCGGAATCAATTGAAAGGGGTCAAGATGTCGAATGGGAAACCATTCAATCCTATTTCTCCAAGGTCTCTTAGATCAAGGAACAACTTGAAGCTGTAGATGAAATGGTGGAGAATGGTGAAATTGTTATGACTACTTTGAATGGCCTACCTAGGTCATGGGACTCCTTTATCCAGGGGATCTGTGCCAGAAAGAAGTTAATCTCCTTCATCAGATTGTGGGAGGAATGTTCTCAAGAAGAAGCAAGGCTTGTGGCAAGAGAAGAGAAGATGGGGATTGAAGATCAAGCTCTCACAGCTCACACTAAGAAGGGGAAGTTCAAGAGGGAGCCATCCCATCACAAGAAGAAACCTTCTCATCATTATCACAAAAAAAAGAAAGATCTAAGGTGTTTCACTTGTAATGAGAAGGGTCACTTTGCTTCAGAATGTCCCAAGAACAAAAGGGACAAACACAACAACAACAACTCTAGCAAGAAGAAGGGTAACAAAAGAAGGTACCATGCTCATGTTGTCGAAGATGATGAACCTCCAAAGAAGAAGGCTAGGGCAGAAAGTGATGATAGTAATGATGACTCATGAAGTGAAGAAGAGTATGTTCTAATCTCTACTCTCACAGGTACTATCTCCCATGGTTGTAATGATTGGTTAATTGACAGTGGGGCTTCCAAACACATGACTGGGTTTAAAGAATCCTTTGTAAATCTGTCTGAACATGAATCACCCCATAAAGTGAAACTTGGGGATGATTATCAATATCCCATCAAAAGAAGTGGTGAAGCCTCATACAACCTAGATTCTGGAAAATCTTTGAAGATGAAAGAAGTCCTTTATGTACCTGGACTCAAGAAGAACTTACTCTCCATCTCTGCATTGGATACAAAAGGTATGAGGGTTGCATTTGTGGATGGCCAAGTCCTAATGTGGCCAAAGGGAAAGACCATAGATGATGTAGTTGTGATTGGAGAGCAAGAGGGAGGTTTGTATAAATTAAAAGGACAACCTGAACATGCCATGGTGCATGAATCCATGGAGCCAAGTGAACTTTGGCATAGAAGACTTGCTCATATGCACTATAGGGCACTTCCAATTGCAAGAAAGGCTGTAGAGGGTCTTCCTGAAATCAAGACCAAACATGAAGGTGTTTGCAAAGGATGTGCAAAAGGTAAGAATATTAAGAAGGCTTTCCCAAGCAGTGAAAGCAAGGAAAAAGATATCTTGGAAATCATCCACTCAAATGTATGTGGTCCCGTGTCATCCAGTTCTCTAAGTGGGTATGTTTACTATGTCTCATTTATTGATGACTTCTCCAGGAAGACTTGGGTATACTTCTTGAAAAACAAAGATGAGGTGTTTGATAAGTTCAAGGAATTCAAAACCTTGATGGAGAATCAAATTGACAAAAAGATCAAAACATTCAGATTCGACAATGGTGGAGAATTCACCTCACGTGACTTCAAGAAGCTTTGCAGTGATTCAGGGATTAAGAGCGAGTTGACTGCTCCTTATAATCCTCAACAGAATGGAGTTGCAGAAAGGAAAAACAGAAGAATCATGGAAGCAGCAAGGGCAATGCTGCATGACCAGGATCTACCTATGCATCTATGGGCAGAAGCAGCTAGAACAGTTGTATATGTGCAGAACAGAACACCCCACAAGATATTGGACAACAAGACACCAAAAGAGGTCTTTTTTGGTAAGAAACCTGAAGTCAGCCATCTCAGAATATTTGGTTGTCCAGTATACACTCATGTCCCAAAGGAAAAGAGGACCAAGCTAGATCCTTCAGGAAAGAAGGGCATCATTTTGGGTTACATTGAAAGCTCGAAGGCTTACAGATTATACTTTCTAGGGTTCAAGAAGATTGATGTCAGCAAGGATGAATATAAATTCAAGGACAGGTAATCCAGGAAGCAAATATCAAGAGGGAGCACACTCCAGCAGCTCCTGCAAGGATGCGGATTTTCAAAGGGAGTTGACCATCTTCCTACATTCCACAACAGAAAGGTGTAGGAGAAGCTACTTCAGCAACTCCTGCCAGGAAGCAAAGACTCAGAAGGAGTCCACCCAACAAACAAACAACGATAAGTATTTCAATTATCATTTCTTGCTTATTTTTTGTTTAAATAATATTATGCTTAGGAGATGTATTGTGCATATTAGAATGATTGCATTAATGAACAGGATACTACTAATATGCATGTGATGGGTAAGTGGCCTATGGAACTGTACAACATTCTAGTGCTACTTATCTAGAATGAAACCTCTTTGCCGACATGTTGGGAGTAGTGCAAACTATTAACAATGTTTTGGTAGAGACTGGAAGGCATCTAGAAAGTTGTAGAACATGGATAATGTTGTATTGAAGCATTGGCTAAGATAACTACATGACTGCATGACATATTTCTTTATGTGTAAAGAATTTGTTCTGAAAATTATGAGATGTTTCTAATCATGCAATTTAACTTGTTTTGTAGGAAAGACCGTATATCTTCACCTATAAAAGAAGGACTACAACATTTGTTCCAGCAATAAAGATATCTATTAAAGATATTGAAGTTCCCAGGATCTAGGATGAAGAAATGGAATGCCATGATCCGTCGATCATGAAGTTGATGTTTGAGATGCAGTCCCAAGACCTGACAGGGAGTCACATGTGTGTAGATTGAAGAAATCCTTGTATGGCTTGTAGCAAGCTCCCAGAACTTGGTGTGATACAAAGAGGAAGCTTGTTGCTGAGTTCGATATGAAATATTTGGGAATGATGCATTATTTCCTAGGTATGGAGGTGTGGCGGAGTGCAGGTGGGATCTTCCTTGGTCAAGGGAAGTACACAGTAGATATCCTAAAGAGATTCGGGATGATGGATTGCAAGGCCATGGCCACACCTATGGCATCGAATCTGAAGCTTCTATGTGATGTTTCATCTAAGCCGGTTGATGTCTCTATGTATCATCAGATGATTGGGTCCTTGATGTACCTGACGAACACGAGACCAGATATTTGCTTTGCTGTGAACAAATTGAGCCAGTTCCTAACGGATCCGAGGAGTGTTCACCTGGTTGCTGTAAAGCATGTTCTGAGGTACCTAAAGGGTACAGTGGTTTATGGGCTCAAGTATGAAGCAAATCAAAAGTTTAACCTGCAGGGTTATGTTGATTCAGATTGGGCTGGCAGTGCTGCAGATAGGAAGAGCACATCTAGATGCTGCTTCAGTATGGGATCAGGTGTGATCTCTTGGTTTAGCAGAAAGCAGTCCTATGTAGCACTGAGTACAGCTGAGGCAGAGCATGTTGCAGCCTGTTCAGCTAGTTGTGAGGCAATATGGCTACAAAAGCTACTGTCTGAGTTATTTGATCTCCCGTTGGATGCTACTGGTATCTTTTGTGATAACCAAAGTTGTGTAAAGCTATCCGAGAACCCAATGTTTCATGACAGGTTGAAACACATAGAGATCAAATATCACTATATCAGGGATATGGTGCAGAGAGGAGCTGTAAAGCTCTCGTATGTTGCGACGGACAAGCAGATTGCAGATGTGCTGACAAAGCCACTAGCCAAGGTGAAGTTTGAGTACTTCAAGGAGAGGCTGGGTGTTCTTCAGATCGAGGACACTTCGAGGAAGAAGTGATGGACACATTTGTTGAAGCCATTCCAAGCATGTTGGAAGGAGGATCCTTCACATGGCTGTGGATGTATGCACTTGATGATGAGCATCAAGACGATGCTCCAGTTACTGCTCTATATATGCATCATGTTGATGCTGGATATGATTAGTTGGATCATTTATATTTGTATGTATGTACGCATCGTGTTGATGCTGGATATGATCAGTTGGATCATTTATATTTGTATGTATGCACGCATCGTGTTGATGCTGGATATGATCAGTTGGATCATTTATGTATGTATGCATCATGTTGGATGATGGATATGATCAGTTGGATCATTTGTATGTATTTTGTATATGCATCATGTTGGATGCTTGGACCATGTATCTGTATATGTATCAGGTGGATACATTGTATGATCAGGTAGATCATGTATGTTGATATGTATCAGGTATGATCAAGTGGATCATGTATTTGTATTTGTATCAGGTGGATACACTGTATGATCAGGTGGATCATGTATGATGATATGTATCAAGTAGATACTTGGTATGCATCAGTTGGATGCATTGTATGACAGGGATGATCATGATGATGAGCTTCGGGATGTTGCTCCAGATAATATGTACCAGGATGGTACAGTGATGATGATCAGTATGATCATGGGCATCAGGATGATGCCTCGTGCGATGATGATCCGTTGGATCATGAGTATCAGGTTGATACTTGGAGGTTAGAGATGATATGTGGCAGGTTGTGCAAATAGCATGTAATCAGTCCTGGGATATCTTGTCGGTCGTGCTGCGACACATAAATGTTCCTGGGGTACTCTTTCCGGTATTGCTATGTAGTATGTAATCAGTCCTCAGATATCCGATAGGTTGAGCTATGTGCTCGTAATCATTCCTAGGATGAGGTATTACTACGGAGACATGTAATCAGTCCTGGAGATCCGAGAGGTTGAGTTGTGTGCTCGTAATTAGTCCTGGGATGCTCTTTAAAGGTTTTGTCTATCCACATGTAATCAGTCCTAGAGATCCGAGAGGTTGACCTGTATGCTCGTAATAATTCCTGGGATGCTCTTTAGAGATCTTGTCGGTCGTGATGTGGCACATAAATGTTCCTGGGATGCTCTTTAACGGTATTGTGGAGGAGATGCATGTAATCAGTCCTGAGAGATCTTGCCGGTTGTGCTTAGGCACATAAATGTTCTTGGGATACTCTTTCCGATATTGCATCCACACATAAAATTAGTCCTGAGAAGCCACCTCTATCAGACCATTCGCACAAATGATGAAGACCTTTAGGTGGTGGGCCTACATCCAGTATGAAAAAGGACTGGCTCTGTAGAACTTCCTATGACGAGTAGAGTCAGAGATTGGTTGAGATAGCAGCAGCAGTGACGATGATGATGACGATGCATCGATGACGATGATCCTGAGAAGAAGACTTGTCTAGCAAAACTGTGTCGAGAAATACCTTCCTAGTTAAGAGGGAGTGTTGATGTATATGTAACTTCAGAATGTATTTCATCTATGTATTTCATATATATTTATTGTACCCTTATAAGAGATGTGTTATTCCTCTATAAGGAAGTGTAGTCATGTGGATTGACAAGTGTCGCAAGTGTGTGTACTTGCCGATGGGTTATTAGACCACCATGTGTGGGGTCAGCCCTAAAATATATATTATATTGTGGATGTATCTAGATAGACAAGTCGACCCCATAAGGTCACTGGGAAAACAGGTTAAGTATAAATAGAGATCGGGAGATCTCTATTTGCATCAGTTGGAAAGACACACTTCTCTCACTCAGAAAGTGGTGCACTAGTGAGGAGGAGGATCATCTGCTCTAGAAGACTATCTCAAGTGTATTTTGGTTGTACTTTGGTTGAGCCATTGCTCTCTCTATCTCTGAGGAAGTTGTGGGGTTTTTCACCTTAGGGTTTTCCCCACGGAAACTCTGTGTCTCTTGTCTCTCATGCTTTTGATTCTTGTGATACTTGTCATGCTTATTGTGGTTGTTATGCATTGATATACTGTATATGTTATTCTCTCAGTAAAGATCCAAGAGTATTGTGAATTAATGCTCAAATTTTAACAAAAGAAACATCTAAAGATCATACAAATAGCCATTTAATCTGAATATGCAATCTCAGCAGGAGGTAAAAGATATTAAAGATAGCTTTAATTCAAATGCAATACATTCCATTACTCATTTAAGAGAGACATCATTGTACAGAAAATAGAGCAAAATCGTCCATTACACAGAAATAATTCGTACAGCAAAGAAAGATCTCACAGATGTATATGAATGATGCAAGAGGAGTCAAGCAAGCATCCAATACACATTTTCAGACAAAAAACATCCTCTCCCAGGCTTTAATTAGGAAAAATTCCAGTTCATATGGCAAGCAGTAAAGTAATTCGCAGCAGCCAAAAAATTTCTCTCACCTGCAAAAAGTCCGTCTATCTTCTTCTGTTCTGCTATTTATATATTTACAAATTGCTCTTTGAGCTGACAAGTGTACCCTAAACTCTAGAACCTTCTCATTTGTATTTGGTGCACAACTACAAATCGTGGAAAGCCTCCCATGTAGGACAAAATAAGAGCCAATTGTATGTGCTATCTCATTGGGTCGCTCTTCTCCTACTGGCTTGCTCACTTCAATAGGCTCGCTTGATTTTGTAGCCTGGTCTATCTCAATCTTAGCAACCTTTTCTTTCTTTCACCTTTCTAAGCATGTCAAACTTGCATTAATCAAGGTGGCACGAAATAAACATTCGGCATATTCATAAGCAATTCATATCGCAGACGTTATCTAATTATCAAAAATAAGCAACAGCAAGTAAGTTAGAAAGTTTGCAGGTTTTGCTGCTTAGCAGTTTGACTTAACGCTCGAGCATAATGAAAGGCATTCTCAACACTCAAGAATTGCGATGGTGCAGGATTGGTGCAGCGGCATGTTTAAGCGCAGTGCTTGCGATCACTGCGGGGAAAATATCACTAGGACCTGCGCCCAAGAGATGCACCAACGGCAAGGTTTTCTCAAAGAGTGTGAAGATGGCAGGAGTCTTAAGGTTAGGTTCTGCGCGTCGAGCGGAGGAGATATTGTTAAGTCTTGTTCCCAAAAGATGCACCAACGACCAAGTGAACAGGATCGTGAATGTAGCGGCGATTTGTTTGGCTATGTCCTGCACGTTTAGCGGCAGTCTTAGTGTTAAACTTTGCGCCGATGGGCTACATCAAGAATTGAACTCGGGGCTGCGTCCAAGGATGAGGCGCGGTTATGATGGCGGCCGTAATAGGGATAAGTTCTCCATGCCAATGGAATATTTAGTCACAACATTTGCGCCGATGAAAGATGCGCCAACAAGTTGAAAAGTATTCAAAGGGTTTTTGTATCGGCGTCCCTTTTAGGGTTAAAAACGGCGCCGAAGCGCCCAAAAAAATAATGTTAGCAATTGCGCCAAGGAGGATGAGATAGGATTACGATCTGCACCAGAACAAACTTCTTAATTGCGCTAAAGGAGGCTGATTTAATTTTAGATTTTGCGCGACTTAGTGGATTTTTTTAAGTTCAAAAAATGCGCACGAGAGGCATAAAAAATTTGAAAACGCGCCAACAAAGAATTGCGATTACCGCTGAAGCGGCATAATTATGTCTAAAACTTGTGCCGAAGGCGACAGAGTTTAGACTAAAAAATGCGTTGAAGACTAAAGGTTTTATGTTTAGGATTTGCGCCAACAAGCGGAAGACTTATGGTCAAAATTTGCGCTAAAGGGTAAAGATGAATTTGCCTTAGAAAAAATTAATTGAGAAAAACTTTTGGGAAGCAAGTGTTGAAGTTTTCCAAGTTGGAGTGGGATAAGCTTCAAAGAAAAGAGAAAAACTTGTTACAAAATGTGTAGAAGGAGGGGCCCCAACATGTTCAAAAAATTGGGGAAGGGTGTTGTAGCAACAACAATTGGTGATTCGCTGACGAACACAGATCTCTGAAACAAAATCCCATCATGACTTAGAATGACATTTAAAATCAAAACTCCAAGTGCAACAAAAATGCCCCATAGTTCAACTTTTAAGAATGGAGTGATCTCTTAATCGTATTGGTCTTTGGGAGAAAGGAGACTGAGACTTGTACTTCCTTCAAACTCTCTCAAGGCTAGAGTATGGAGTTACTTCTTTTAGGACTGTCTTTATGGTGCCTTAACTAAAAGAGGACTCCATGGGATCATAACAGTACTTCACAGAGATATTCGTTTGTTCCTCATTCCCATGCTATCTACATCCTTTTGGATGTTCATGTATTTAACAGCTTTTGCTGTTTGAGCCTTCCAAAAATAGTTTCCTTAAAATTCCAATCTTTTATTTTGGTTCTTCAATCCATAATGTCCTTTTGTGTCAGCGAGAGATTTTATTTGATTTATCAAGCTTCACGGACAGAGAAGAACCTAGCTTGAGCTGAGTCTTTTGAACAGCTTTCTAGATTTGAACATTTTGCTTTTATCTTAGCCATGCTTTGATTGAGGCGAGAATTTCTGGAAATCAGACACTTTGATATAAGCCTTTAGGCTTTTATTTGTAGCATGGGATCATTTAAAATACCATACCTCTGTGAATCATGCTTCCTTTCCATGGTTCCATAATAGCAAGGAAACCTTGAGACATGAATTAATGTTAAAATGAGTGGAGCCTCAAGATAGTGAGAGAGAAACATTGGATCATTAGTCATTTAACTGGGGTTATTTTGACCAAACAGGAAGAGATCTCCCCATTTTCAAAGGTTGATCAGTGGAAGCAAAGTCACAGAGCTTCTTTCTCTTTATAAATGAGATTCTGCCTTCAAGATTTCGATTTTGCTGAGAGTTCTGTACTACCGCTAAGCCAAGGGTCGAGCTGGATTTTATTAGCCTAGAAAAAGAGGAAACTCAGATGAAAAGTCAGTGAAAAAGACAAACCTAACTACCGAGACTGTTTCTAAACAAAACAGAACAAAAAATCAACAAAGAAAGCAAAAGGACAAAGAAACTGTTTATTTATGTACAGAAAACCTCAACGGGACTATGCAAAGTATTGTTTCAAGGCGAGTCCGTTGAGGGGAAGGGTTACTTCCTCTCCCTGGAGGTCTGTTAGATTGTAAGTGGATTGGCCGAGATTTGCAGAAATTTGGTAAGGGCCTACCCATAAGTGTTGGAATTTTGTGTGAATTCCCTTGCCTTCGTGAGGATGGTCCCATTTTAGAACTAAATCTCCTACTTCAAAACTTCTTTTACCATACTTCCTTTTATCGAACCATATTTTGACTATATCTTGGTGTTGGTGGAATTGGTTCTTGGCTTTCTGTCAGGCTTCTTCAAGTTGAAGCAGGGTGTCAATCCTGGATTGTAAAACCTGACTACCAGACCCTCGAGAGGATTGGGACAACTGCAAGGATGGAAGTAAGATGTTGGGAGGGAGGATGGCTTCCTTGCCATAGACAAGTGTGTAAGGGGAAACCCCTAATGCATTCTTTGGAGTCACCCTATCTTCCCATAAGGCGTTTGGGAGAGTTATATGCTAGCTTCGCTAATTTTCAATCATAGTCTTCTTGAGAATTCGAATGAGGTTCTTGTTCGAATATTCAGCTAGTCCATTTCCCCGAGGGTAGTAATTGGCCGAATAATGCAATTTAATTCCCCTTTCATAAACAAATCCATTTATTTTAAAAGACGAGAAATAAGTGGCATTATCAAATACTAGGGAAATTGGAACCCCAAACCTGGTTATGATGTTCTATTTTAAGAAACTGATGACTGCATCTTCATTGATCTTGCGCAATGGGGCAGCCTCCGTACATCTGGTGAAATAGTCCGTGGATGTCAAGATGTATCGATGTTGCAGAGAAGAATTTGGCTTTATCTCTCCGATGACATCTATACCCCATTGTTCGAAAGGTTCTAAGATGATAACTGGCTGCAAGGGTCCGGCTGCCTTAGGTAATTTCCCAACACTTCTTTGGTACACATCACAGTTCCATGCATAAGTATGGGCATCCTGGAATAAAGTGGGCCAGTAATATCCAGCTCTCAGTATTTTGTGAGTTGTTGTCTCCCCTGAATAATCCCCCCCAGCAGGGCCATCGTGCAACTCCTTGACGACTTTACCTACATCCTCCTCCTCTAGGAATCTAAGAAAAACTCCATCATAATTTTTTCTGAAAAGTATTCCGTCAATTATCTGATAAGCTGCTGACTTTAAACAGAGTGCCCTTCTTTGCTTAGAACTCTAGTGTTCTGGTAGGTACCCTTGCTGCAAATAATGCACTAAATCCCTATACCATGATTCAGGAGCTGTGAAAATGGGAGATACTTCGACTGAATTCAACTCGGCTTCATTCTTCCAATCCTATTCTTAATCAATTGGATGTTCAGTGAGCAATTTACATAGGCCTTTTCCTTTAATGATAGTGGCCGGTTTAAATTCTAAGTCATATTCTTGAAGAGCTGTAACCCAATTTCCCCTTCTTTCCCCCAACTCATCTTGAACGAAAAGGGATCTGACAGCTGGGTGGGGAACTATAACTTTAGTTCTGTTCTTAAGAATATATGGTCTGAACTACTTTACTGCCTTGAACACGGCATATGCATGTTTGTTGACAACTGAATAGTTCAGTTCAGCACCTTGCAGACCTGTGCTCATAAACGAGATTGGGTATTCATCTCCTAATTCTACCTTTTGTGTGAGCACAGCTGCGAGAGAGTCATTTGAAGCAAAAGTGTACAAGATAAAATCTTTGTCAAAATCTGGGCTTCTTAAGGAAGGAGCATTAGCTATGGCTGCTTTAATATCTCTGAATGCATCCTTTTCTAAGTCTATCCATTTGAACTATGTGCTCTGCTTGACCATTTGCTGCAACGGTTTAACAGTCTGAGCGAAATCGAGGACAAATCTTCGGACAAAATTGATAGTGCCCATAAATGACTGCATGGATTTTTTGTTATGGGGAATGGGAATTTTATTGATAACTTGCACTCTCTCTTGATATATTGAAATTCCCTTTTTTGAAATGATATGACCCAGAATTTTACCTTCAAGAACAGCAAACACACTCTTCTTGGGGTTTAAAGAGATACCATATTTTCAGCAACGATAAAAAATCTGCTTTAAATGAACAACATGGTATTCTCTTTTCTTTGAAAAAACTGTCACATCATCTAGATATACGACAACACAATGACCGCCCAATCCTCGGAAGGCGATCTCCATTGCTCGCTGGAACGTGGCTCCTGCGTTTATTAGGCCGAATGGCATTCTTCGGTATGCGAAAGTTCCCCACTTGGTGTGGAAAGTGGTTTTGAGACGGTCTTCCTCTGCTACTAGTACTTGATTGTATCCTGAAAAACCATCTAGTAGAGAGAAAAGCTCTAATCCTGACACCATTTGCAAGATTTGTTCAATTGGGGGCACAGGATAGTTATCTTTATCTAAAGCTCTGTTCAGATTTCTGAAGTCAACACATAATCTTATCTCTCCTGACTTCTTTCTTACGGGAACTAGGTTAGCAACCCACTCGGAATGCCGGACTTTAAACATTATCTTAGCATCAAGTAACTTCTTCAATTCCTTTTGAGTCATAGGTTCGAGAGTAGGGTGCATCCTCCTCAATTGCTGCTGAAATGGCTTGATGCCTACTTTCATTGGTATTATATGCTGAATAATGCGGGTGTCAAATGTTTTCAAATCTTCATAAGTCCATGCAAAAACCTCCTTATATTGTCGAAAAAGCTTGATGAACTTATCTCTTTCTCCCGGTGAACAACATTTACCAAGGTTAACAAATTTTGGTTCAGCTTCAGTGCCCAGATTTACTAATTCGTGTTGCATCGATGAGCTATTGGTTTTAGTATTTGCTAGCCTTTTGAACTTACTCTGTAGATCAAAAAGCATTTCAAGTGACCTCACCCCTTTGGGGATTAAATTTCCTTTAGCCTCATCTTTCTTTTGTAAAACGGCATCATGCTCTTCTTCGTCTATCACATCTTCTTGGAACATGTCTTCATTTGTTAGAAAACTGATGATCTGATCGTCATCATCGAAAACTCTGAAATTTGTGATATTCTCTGGGACAGAAGGCCTGAAAACCAGTTCGATTGAACATTTGTTATTAGTCGGCACCAATCTGGAAGCGGAAGTTGCTAATAAATCAGCCGCAGCATTTTGCAGTCTAGGAACAGATTTTATATTGAAAGCATCAAAATGAGTAATTAAATCCCACACCTCAACCTGATAACCTTTCAAATGAGGTGAAAGACAGTGAATGGTATCTCTTACCTGTCTTACAACTATTTCTGAGTCACCAAAAACTTTCAGGTACTTAACATTCAAACTGATGGCTTTCTTCAATCCGTGGACTAAAGCTTCATATTCAGCAGTGTTATCAGTACACTCAAATTCTAATCTGTAGGACAAGAAGTACTTATAAATTTCAAGATCCACTAGATTACAACCAGCTCCGGATCCTTCCAGAGTCTTGGAACCATCAAAGTGTAAAGTCCAAAAAACATTGTTTGATTTAACTAAGTTAGTATCTTTATGATCTAAGTCAGTGACTAAACTAACTATGTTACAATCGATTTCATCAGTCCGAGAAAAATGAAGGAGATTGGATTGTTTATCTGATTCATGGCTAATAGTTTCAGATTGATAATTACCCGGATCAATTTCTAAGAAATAATTCCCCAAAACTGAAGATGAGAAGGATACAGCTTTGTTCTTTTCCTCTAGCTGAGTTACATTTTGTTTCATGTGTGGTTCCCTCAAAATTTTAATCTAATTCTGCTTTTTCTGATATGGTAACCATAAATGGGACCAATCAGTTGCAAAGTAACCATTTAGTTTTGTGGACCAGTCCCTGCTTAGGATTAAACCATAGGCTTCAGGAATTTCAACTACCATTATATCAATGAACTAACATATTCTAGAATCTGCCGACAACCTAATGAGCACATCCTTCATTTCCCCAATAACTTTAACAGCAGTCCTATCTAACTGAATAATCTTAGCAGGAGATGGAATTGGTTGACCGTTAATCTTCTTACAGATCGACAATGGCATGACATTCGAAGATGCTCCAGAATCTACCAGACAATTATGTACATTGTGATTGAAGATTTCAAAAGTTAAAAGAAAAGGCAATGTCTGGGATTTGGATTTCCCGCCGATACTGGCTTCATTAATCTCAGGGTCTTCTTGAGTGTATGTTAATGGAGTGATGGGCTGGGATTGAAGAGCTTGCAACAACTTGTTTCGTTGTTGGGGCAAACTACACATATCGAATATTGAAACATTTGCTTTTACCTTCTTTATATCTTCAATGATGTCATATCCCATATCACATTTTTTTACAACTTTCGTTTGATTGTCCATTTTGCTCAATGTGACTTTTGGTTGCTGGACTGTTGTGTCAATGTTTGGTTGTTTGGTAGCTGTTGGGTTAGCTTTAGGTTGAGGCGGAATGACTGTAATGTGTCTTTTAGGTTTGGACGTAGTTGAGCTCGGAACTGGATCTACAATGGGACCTTTACTACGAGTGTTAATGTTTACAGCAGAGACTAGGCTCTCCACGGTATCATCCTCTATTAATTAAGTTAAAGGTACCCAGTCCCATAATACCATGGTGGTATCTGGGGAGGGTTCCTCTACTTCAAGTGTTCGTTCCTCTGGAGGATCATCTTGATTTGGAATCTGTGAATCCAACATTTGGTTCATTACTAAACTCATAGAATTAATCCATTGTGGACAGCTCTTTTCAGAGTGCGGCTTTTGATGAAAGGTACAGAAGTGTTCCATTCCTATTTCATTCAGATTTAAAACAGGGGAGTTGTTCACAGGTGGATGAGGCTGGTCATTGTCTTCCCTTTTCTTGTAGAATGGTTTGAAAGGCTTCCTGAATGTACTAGCTGCCTTATCTTTTTCAAGATCTACAATTTTATTGGATAACTTCTGCATCATTTTAAATACATTCTCCATATCCGCCGATGGCTCTTCTTTATTCCTAGTAAGCAGCAGGGGTTTTCTATTAGTTGTTGGCTTTGTTTCTACATCTAAGGCATGTTTAGCAATGTTGTCTACTTTTTCTTCCACCTTCCTAGCTTCTTCAAAATATTCTATCAGGGTGTCCTTCTTAACTCTTTTAACGAACATTTCTATGGGGCCTTCAAGTACTGTTGTATAATATTCAACTAAAGATTCTTTTGCTGGTTTAGTTGCTTCGCTGAAATTATTCAAGAGCATAGTGAACCTTTGGTTGAAGTCTTGAACCTTTTCTTTCTTTTCCATTCTAATGGACAATAATTCTTTCATGAGTGTAGCTACAGTTTTCTGATTCCCATACTTCTTTAAAAAACATTTCTCAAACTCTTCCCAATTGGAAATTGAGCTAACTTGTAAGCTAAAGTACCAGGAAGAAACTTTCAGTTCAAAGGTGTATGGGAAAAGCCTACAAACTACATCTTCATGCTGTACATTTAAAAGATTCAAAGCTAAATAAAAACTCTTAAAATGATCTTCAGTAGATATGCCTTTACCTGGGTCGTATTTGGGCAAAACTTTCTCTAGATTTTTAGGCAGATCGTTAAATGGCCCAGCTAGATTTAATTCTCTCCTTGCTCTCCAAGCAGGTACAGCCATGGCTCTATGTGGAGAATTAGGTGGAGAATCATGTCGTGAATTAAGTGGAGTGTTCTTTGGAGTAAAAATTTCACCAAGATTTTCTAGATCTTCAAAATCGATCTCCTTTAGAGGCTGTGTGATCTCTTCTATAGACAAATCTACCAGCTCTTCGAAGGTCTGCACAAGGATTGAATCACAGGTATACTATCTTTCTCTTTTAGGAATTCTTGTTCTAGGGAGAAAAGTTATTGCATTTAAACCACCGAGTTGTTTAACATAAGCTCATGTGTGCCTTCTTAAGTCTTCTACCTCTGTAAAAGGTACAGCATACAGTGCTTCTGGTTGTTCAGAATCAGAATTGAGGTTTTCTTGATTTGCCACTTCAAGATTTGGATTGTCTGAATTTACTGTTTCAAGCGGATTTCCAGTAATGTTTCTGCCAATGGAGGAATCTCCTTTATCATCCATGCACTAGTGGCCCTCCTTCTAGTGCCAAAACTGTTGATGCCCCAAAAATCGCAGCATCAATCAGCAAGGGATTCTCCCCAGTAAGCAAGCCCAATTAGATCACTCACCATTTGTTGTGGGGAATCCATCCGGTTAATGGTTTCGGCTACCATAAGATTTAAAGATTCTTGATCTTTGCACCGGTTGCGGCCCGATCCACCGTTTTGTGATTTTATTTTAAAGATGAAATGCAAGTTCCCTAAGCTAAATGCAGGTAGCTAATCTAAATTAATCTAAAACTGTATAAGCAAATCTAATCTATCCTTGCAAGGAGCAAACTGTAAATATGAGCAATACGCTGAAAGAAACATCTAAAGATCATACAAATAGCCATTAAATCTAAAGATGCAATCTCAGCAGTAGGTAAAAGATATTAAAGATAGCTTTAATTCAAATGCAATACATTCCATTACTCATTTAAGAGAGACGTCATTGTACAGAAAATAGAGCAAAATCGTCCATTACACAGAAATAATTCGTATAGAAAAGAAAGATCTCTTAGATGTATATGAATGACGCAAGAGGAGTCCAGCAAGCATCCAATACACATTTTCAGACAAAAAACGTCCTCTCCCAGGCTTTAACTAGGAAAAATTCCAGTTCATATGGCAAGCAGCAAAGTAATTCGTAGCAGCCAGAAAATTTCCTTCACCTGCAAAAAGTCTGTCTATCTTCTTCTGTTCTGGTATTTATAAATTTACAAATTGCTCTTTGAGCTGACAGGTGTACCTTAAACTCTAGAACCTTCTAATTTGTCTTTAGTGCACAACTACAAATCGTGGAGAGCCTCCCATATAAGACAAAATAAGAGCCCATATAAGACAAAATAAGAGCCAGATGTCTCTGCTATCTCATTGGGTCGCTCTTCTCCTGTTGGCTTGCTCACTTCAACAGGCTCGCTTGCTTTTGTAGCCTGGTCTATCTCAATCTTAGCAACCTTTTCTTTCTTTCGCCTTTCTAAGCATGTCAAAACTGCATTAATCATGGTGGCATGAAATAAACATTCAGCATATTCATAAGCAATTCATACCGCAGACGTTATCTAATTATCAAAAATAAGCAACAGCAAGTAAGTTAGAAAGTTTGCAGGTTTTGCTGCTTAGCAATTCGACTTAACGCTTGGGCATAATGAAAGGCATTCTCAACACTCAAGAATTGCGATGGTGCGGGATTGGTGCAGCGGCACATTTAAGCGCAGCGCTTGCGATCACGACAGGGAAAATATCACTAGGACCTACGCCCAAGAGATGCGCCAACGACAAGGTTTTCTCAAAGAGTGTGAAGTTGGCGGGAGTCTTAAGGTTAGGTTCTGCGCGTCGAGCGGAGGAGATATTGTTAAGTCTTGCGCCCAAAAGATGCGCCAACAACCAAGTGAACGGGATCGTGAATGTAGTGGCGATTTTTTTGGCTATGTCCTGTGCGTGTAGCGGTAGTCTTAGTGTTAAACTTTGCGCCGATGGGATACATCAAGAATTGAACTCAGGGCTGTGTCCAAGGATGAGGCACGGTTATGATGGCAGCCGTAATAGGGATAAGTCCTCCGCACCGGCGGAATATTTAGTCACAACACTTGTGCCGATGAAAGATGTGCCAATGAGTCAAAAAAGATTCAAAGGGTTTTCGTGCCGGCGTCCCTTTTAGGGTTAAAACCGGCACCGAAGCGCCCAAACAAATAATGTTAGCAATTGCGCCAAGGCAGATGAGATAGGATTACGATCTGTGCCAAAATGAGCTTCTTAATTGCGCTAAAGGCGGCCGATTTAATTTTAGATTTTGCGTGACATAGTGGATTTTTTTAAGTTCAAAAAATGCGAACGAGAGACATAAAAATTTTGAAAACCTGCCAACAAAGAATTGTGATTACCGCCGAAGCAGCATAATTATGTCTAAAACTTGCGCCGAAGGCGATAGAGTTAAGACTAATAAATGCGTCGAAGACTAAAGGTTTTATGTTTAGGATTTGCGCCAACAAGCAAAACACTTATGGTCAAAATTTGCACTGAAGAGTAAAGATGACTTTGCCTTAGAAAAAATTAATTGAGAAAAACTTTTGGGAAGCAAGTGTCGAAGTTTGCCAAGTTGCAGTAGGATAAGCTTCAAAGAAAAGAGAAACACTTGTTACAAAATGTGTAGAAGGACGAGCCCCAACATGTTCAAAAAATTGGAGAAGGGTGTTGTACCAACAACAGGTTGGTACTCAGGTAGAAGGTACTGTTACACAAGAACCAATACTCTCGGAGTTGTCCTTTGATCTAGCAAGACAGATGGAAACTAAGGAGGTTGAGATACAAAAAGAAGATTTTGTTACACAAGAACCAGCATCCTCAAGATCAATTGCTGAGACTACATTATAGGCACAGGCCACTGTAACACCAATGGAGGATGAAACTGTTACACTGCCAAATCAAAATAAGGAGGCTGGTACATCAGGGGACAAGGTAGAAATACAATTCCCTCAGGAAGTCATTTATCTAGACTCTAATGATGAAAAGGATTTGGAGAATAGGAGAACTCAATGATTGGAGAAAAAGATTCTCTGGCTGAACCTGGAGTTAGATAAATGGAAGAATTACATTGCTCAGTATAGGATAGGGATGATTTCTCTCCATTAACACAGAAATACCATCAGAGGGTTGAGAGAAAAATGGGATGAGGAGTTATTCTTCCAGAAAATCCGATGGGAAAAATTTCAAAAAAAGTTGGAAGAATTAAAGAAACTTGAGACCCTGCAACAATAAAACGACCAAATGTATACTCTTTCTCTAGAATTACTGAGTTGAAGGATTCCATCCCACGCTTACCCTGCCTTTCTTCATGAGCAGACAACTTTATTGAAATTCAAGGCTTTGAAGGAAGGGAGATCATTTGATCTAGCAATAGCTTCACAGTTTTTAGAGACTTTTCTGAAAAAGTGATTTTGAGGATCAACATTTGTTATGTGAATTATATTTACATGATAGGGCTTGTTACATTGACTCTCCCTCCAACCCTTTGCCTTGCTTTGGGGATGTTCAGCTAAGCGATTTTGCCTCTTTTGTCATCAACCATGTAAGATAGCAAGATGCTTTCCAAACCATCACAAAGAATGAAGATAATTCTACTCTTTGGATTAGGGGTGAACCTCAAGATCCACAAGAACTCATAGCAAATCATGTTGGATCCCTCAGGGTTCCTGAAATTGCCCAATACTTTGAACATTTGCGATGGAAAATCCTCACTACCTGTGTCCCGATGATTCTAAATATGCAGCAGTCTGCTCTGGAGGGTAGTGAATACAGATGACTATATTCTTCTTCATCTCTAAAGGAAGGGGACCCATACTGCTTTGAGAATTTTAAGCAAGCCTTGACAAGGGTTCCTAGATATGTGCAGTGCATGGAAAAATGTGGGCCTTGGTGGATTGGATTAAGATTCAGATTCCCCCTCATATGGCTACCTATGAGTCTTTACAGGAACAACTATGATTTGACTGAAGAAGAAGAGAAGTTGTGTTGGGAGAAATGGATAGCCTGCTATGAGTTTGTGCCTCGCGGGGAAACACCAGAATTTGCCTACAACCTCACCAATCTTCACAAATACAACTCAGGCTCAGATTCAAACTAGTGGAGGTTGTTGCATGAGGACATGCAATCGGATAGTTGGGGGGAGATGTTGGGTCCAGGAATTGTCCCTTTTTGGCCATCCTTATTACATCATTTTGCCCTGATTACATCATATTTTCACAAGCCATATATGTGCCTTTTCTCTAGATCAACCAATAATATTGACAGATATAGTTCATTATTGCTTTGTTCATTTCATGCCTAAGATTGTTAAGGTTCTGGATTCTAGTTTTTGATTTATGCTAACTTGTGTGATTTCATTATTCAAAGTCTAAAGCATAGGTGTATCAGCCAAATGGTGCCAGATGTTACTCTTCAAGGCCCGATTCCTCATATTCCAAGGAATAGCGCATCCGTCCACGTGAATCTGTAACAGGTCCCCACTGAAACAGAACCTAGCTGCAATAGACAGGTCACATTCCAGTTTGCTAAATTTGTTGATCCATTGATTGCTGTAGTAACAGCATCCTTCATGAGTAACAGCCTCATTCAATATGGCTATAACAGTTTAGCTGTAACTCCGTAGCATGAAGATCAGAGATCTTCATTGCTGCACTATTTTAGTGGATCGAGAACTGTACTCTCCATGTATAAATATGAGAAGGATCTCGTAGCCTGGGGTTGGACAATTATCATTTTGTATAAGTTGTAATAGAGAGTTGTGACTATCGATTTCCATCATTAATATAAGAGTAGAGTTCTTCATTCCTGTGTCTTAAGTTGTGTTGATTCACGATGTCTCTGTTAGAAGGCCAAGGCCTGCCTTCTCACAGAGATAGCCAATTTAAGTAGGTAGATTAATCTAGTTCCCTTTCTGTTGTGTGGTGTGGAATTATTGTAGATGTTACTGTTAGCTGCAACAGGGAATTCATACTAGCATCTCTTTTGGTAGTTTATGATTGCATCTTGGATAGCTGTAATAGAGTGGTGTGACAGTCGACTATGTAGGTTAGTTCAATTTAATGCATGTGTGTTTTAATCAGCTGTAACAGCCAAGCTCAGTTCCAATATCTTTCAGTCGTTTATGCTTTCTAGTATTTCCAGTAATTATCAATTTAGAGTTCAAGCTTATGTTTTAATTCTGGTTGTTGGTGTATCTTCATTGAGTTCATAGATTAGGTAGATTGTGGTTGAGTAACAGTAGCTGCTAGATGGATCATTTTGGTAAAGATAGAGTACTGTAGTTTGATAATTAGAGGTTTTAACTTCTTTCAGAAGTAATCAAGTTCAATTCTATTCTTAGATCAGTAACTGCTGCTAGGTTGATTTCTGTAGGGAGATAGTTGTAATTGAATTCCTAGATGTGTGAGTAGATTAGTTTTATTTAAGGAATGAGTTTGGCTGAGCAGATAGGTATGATTATTATCTCTATTTAGTTAATCAACTGCTTGACATGTTTATGCATAGATTGTGCTTATTTCCATTGAAATAAAAGATCTCCCCAGATTTGACAATTTATATTGCCCATCCTGTGTGTTGGTTGTAATTAATTGACATATTGGGTGACCAACATTTTGGCGTCATTGCCGGGGATGGTAATTGATAGACATAGTTAGTAGTTGATTTTATTTGATTCCATTTTAGTTTAATCATTTACAGCATGCATGAATACAAGAAAAACAAATCGGGAACCCCCTTTGAATACTAACACTGCAGGTGGAAGAGGTCGAGGTCGTCACGTAGGTCTGGGAAGTCAAACCTTCATCGATGAAATAATAGCTAAGATTGATTCTTCTACCAGACCACCGCGGATGTCTACAGGAAGAGGAAATTATGTTCCTCCTAATATTGAAAATACAGCATCAACAGTGGAGAATACAACGGGACCATGCACTCCCATTGTAGAAAAGAAACCTCTTGAAGACAAGGGAAGTGCTGTGGGTGTACCGGGTAGAGAGGAGATTTATCATATCAACATAACCAGAGTTACTAAGGAAGTGTGGTTGAAGACTCGCCAAGAAGAAGAGGAAGAAAGAAGGGGAGAAGAAGAGAGGAGGAAAGAAGAAGAAGCAAGGGCAGACGAAGAACGAATCAGGAAAGCCGTCGAATTTTGGACTAACAAAATGGCTAATAGGGAACAGGAATGCGAGAATGAGCATAGAGAGAACCAGGAAGAAGAAGTGGAAGACAATCAGCCTGGTAATATTGTGGCCACATTAGAATTCCCTATCCTCTAGACACCTGGAGCAGCTCCTATGAAAAACATCTCACCTTCAGTTCTCCCGAATTTCCATGGTAAATCCTCTGAAGATCCTGATGAGTTTCTTTTTGAGTTTGACATCCTCTGTCGCAGCTATAATTACACCTCCAGTGCCCAGAAGCTTAAATTATTTCCAGCCACTTTAAAAGGAAATGCTCTACGTTGGTTCATGAGTCTGGGTCGTGAGACCATTACTACCTAGGACCAAATGAAACATACCTTTCTTTCTAAATATCAGGAATATTGCAGAACTAGAGATAGAAAGGAAGAATTGTTTAAAATGGTTCAGAAGGAAGAAGAGATCTTGGAAGACTTTGTGGAAATATTAATGTACAATTTACAAAGGTCTAGACACACCGAGATTGGAAAGGATGTACTCAAGATCATTTTGCTACGAGGAATTAGAGAAGACTGCCTTGATATGTTAAATTTGCTGGGAAAAGGGGACATCTCAAAGGAACCCTTCGAGAAGATTGTTGAATTATGTCGAAGGTACTCAAGGGGATCCTCTAGAACTAACAAACGAGACAAAGACCGAGATCAGGATATCTTCACTAGGACGCATAAGTCAACTAGTGGAGGAGCCACTCGAGCAGAAATAGGAAACTTACTGGAGAATTTTAAAACAGACATGATGAGCTCCATTTCCTCAGAGCTAGATGTTTTGAGAGCAAAGAAGAGGCAAGTAGTAGAAGACCTTACACTTGGTGTATTCTGTCCTAAATGTAGGAAAAAGCACCCACTGAAAGAATGTCCACTGGACAAGGCAGAGATGTGTAGGATATGCGAACTGGAGCATGATACCAAGGAATGTACTTCATTACCTAAGGTCAAAGCAGTCCTGCAGGAATCCATTCCAGATGTGGAGCTAGCTTACTTTATTGCACAGAAGAAACCTTGGCAGCCTTGCAATCAAGGTATGAATCAAGACCCATCTTTCTTTCCGAATAATATGAATGGAATGAATAATATGAATACACAATTCCCTTCACATTATTATAATAATCAGTGGCATCCATCCCATAACCCAATGCAAAATCCTAATTCATGGAACCCATGGTCACAATAGTCAAACAATCAAGCTCCCTGGAATTCCAACTGGAGAAATTCTTACCAAGGAAACAACTTTCCCCATCACTAGACTCGGTATCAACAATACCCTCCTCAACAGTATCAGCACCAATAGTATCAGCAACCATAGCTCCCATTTCAAAACAATGCCGCACGTGTGAATGCACCACTTCGACCACAGCTACCTGCACAACCTAACCCGAACCCAAACAATAAAGCAGTGCATCAATTTGAGACTGCCAACATGCCTACGTATTCCATCACCCAGATTCCCTGCAATGATATATAATTACGATCAGGGAGGGTAGTGGAACCTATTATCACTGAGGATGTTTCATCCCCAGTGATTGAAACAGGAGTGAATCGGCACTATGAGAATATGGTTAATTCAGTAAGCCCCATCATTGAGGATGCTGATACTCCTACCGAAATAGTTGTTGAAACTCAGAGAGTAACACACGATGAATCACAGCCTACACAGTTGATAAGAGAACTACCATACCCTGAACAATTGGCCCCGCGGAAAACAGTGGAACAACCTCAATTAGATCTCTTAGGAGAATTGAAAATTTTGTATGTCAAAATTCCCCTGTTACAGGCCCTCCATGATGTGCCCATTTAATCTAAGACTATTAGATATTTATATGTCAAGAAACCAGGAAGAAGGCCCAGGGATCCTCCCACTATCCACATATTGGGAAAACTTTCCGAATTAATAATAGGGAAGACTCCTGTGGCAAAATATGATGACCCTGGAAATCCGACTATTATAGTTCATATAGGGAACACACAAATCCCCAATGCCTTGGTAGACTTAGGTGCTGCTATTAACGTTATGACCTTAGAAACTGTGAAGAGACTTGGACTCACTAACCTTCAGCCGACCCCTACTATTTTGGTACTTGCTGACAGATCAACAATCAAGCCTGAGGGGATCTTAGATGACCTTGTAATCTCTGTTGACTCATGGGAATACCCAGCGGACGTCTTGGTGTTATAGCCGAAGTCTCAGTTGGGGGGACACCCACTGATCCTGGGAAGACCTTGGTTGACCACAGCAGATGCCTGTATCAGCTGTCGGTCAGGATCTATGACCATCTCAGATGGGACCGAGATCAAAAGCCTAACCTTATAGCCTCCAGCTCGACCAAGCACAAAAGCTGAAACTCCACTTTGGGTAGATTTGGAGGAGGAGGAAGGTGTTCATCCATTATTAACGATAGGGAGAGCCTTAACATTTAAAGACGAAACAGAGGACGATGCTATCAATAGTTTCATCAGTGAGCTCACGTCAGTCAATAAGCATGTTTGCCAAATTCTGGACAGTGCATTAGATGAGACATAGCAAGAAAATCTTACAGAAGAAACTCTAGTCAGTGATGCCAGTATAATTCCAGTACTCAAAAATTCAAAGACTGTTCTAATAGAAATCGAGCCAGCGAGAACATTGAATGTCAATCCAAACCTTGCGCCCAATGAGTTGGAACAGCTGATCACTCTATTGAAACAACATAAAGGAGCTTTCGCTTGGGAGTACACAGACATGAAGGGAATTCCTTCTAATCTGTGTACCCATCACATTTATATTAAGCGCGACTCCAAGCCTGTGTGTCAACCACAACGAAGGATGAACTCGAACCTAAGGGACATAGTGAAAGAGGAGATCCAAAAACTTTTGGAAGCAGGATTCATATACTCGATTTCAGACAGTGAGTGGGTTTCCCCACTCGTGATTGTGCCAAAAAAGAATGGGAAATGGAGGGTCTGCGTGGATTAAAGAGAATTGAACAAAGCAACGCAGAAAGACCACTTTCCCCTGCCTTTCATAGATCATGTTCTTGATACCTTGTATGGGAAGAAGTACATTTCCTTTTTGGATGGTTTTAGTGGCTATAACCAAATTTAGATTGCTCCAAAAGACCAAGACAAAACCACTTTCACCTGTCCATGGGGCACTTTTTCATATAGGGTACTTCCTTTCGGTTAGTGCAATGCACTAGCAACTTTCAAAGAGCAGTGATTGGAATCTTTTCAGAGATGGTAAATGACTGCATGGAAATTTTTATAGATGACTTCACTCCATATGGTAGTAGTTATGAAGAAGCACTGAAAATTTTAGAAAAGGTCTTGAAAAGTTGTGAACAAAGCCAGCTCTCTTTAAGCACTGAAAAGTGCCATATGATAATGAGCGAGGGCATAGTTCTGGGGCACTTCATCTCCTTTGATGGTATCCAGGTGGACCCATCCAAAATCAAGGTAATTGAAAATATACCAACTCCTAGAACACAAAAAGATGTACGTAGCTTTTTAGGGCATGCTGGCTATTATAGAAGATTCATAGAAAACTTTTCCAAGCTAGCTTCTCCTTTGTTCACTTTGTTGATGAAGGATGCACGGTTTTTCTGGAATGATGCATGCCAAATAGCATTCACTGAACTCAAGAAAAGGCTGTCTACAGCACCCATCTTACGAGGGCCCAATTGGGCTCTGCCTTTTCATATTTCTTCAGATGTCTCAGACACTGCCATTGGAGCAGTTTTAGGACAGCAGGAAGGTAATTCTCCTTATGCAATCTATTACATTAGCAAGAATTTATCCCCTGCTGAACTTAACTATACTGTCACAGAGAAAGAGTTCCTTGCCATAGTTTATGCCATCAACAAATTTAGAAATTACATTACTGGATACTCCACTTTTGTGCACACTGATCATTCTTCCATCAAATATTTAATGAACAAACCAATCACGAATGCTAGAGTTACTAGATGGTTGTTATTGTTACAGGAATTTGATATCACAATTATTGATAAACCAGGGAAGAAAAACGTTGTTGCAGATTTTTTATCTCGAATTGCTAACAGTGATGACAATTTACCAGTCGAAGATTCCTTCCCTCATGAACATTTGTTTGCAGTATTAGCTCATTCGCCATGGAATGCAAATATTGCTAACTTTTTGGCTGCAGGTAAGTTCCCAGCACACCTGTCAAAGAGAGAAAAAAGAAAAATCATACAAGAGAGTGCTAGGTATTGTTGGATTGATGGACATCTTTTCTACACAGGGCTTGATTTGGAAATCAGAAGATGTGTCAGAAAAGATGAAATTTTCAGTATTCTTAAAGCTTGTCATGATGAGCCCTGTGGGGGGCACTTTGTTGACAAAAGGACAGGTCATAAGGTCTTGAGAATGGGTTATTTCCGGCCCACATTGTTCAAGGATGTAAAGAAGTATGTTCAAGCATGTGATAGATGCCAAAGGATGGGCCAACCCAACAGATTAGATGAGATGCCTCTTCAGCCATAGCTTGTGGTTGAACCGTTCGACAAATGGGCTCTAGATTTCATAGGGCCTATCAACCCTCCTTCAAAATAGAAAGTTCACATCTTGGTTTGCATAGATTACATGACTAAATGGGTAGAAGTTGTGGCCTTGGTTAAGGCTAATGATCAGGCTGTATTTGACTTCCTATATGAAGAATTTTTCACTCGGTTTGGAGTACCTAAGGAAATCATTACAAATGGTGGACCATAGTTTGTGTCTCTCAAGTTGGAAGCGCTGTTACAGAAATTTGATATTCAGCACAGAATAACCTCGCCATATCATCCATAGTCCAATGGTCAAGTGGAAAGTACAAACAAAGTCATAGAGACTATTTTGACAAAAACAGTGAAAAGCCATCGTAAAGATTGGGCTAAGAGAATTCCAGAGGCACTCTAGGCCTATCGCACTACATGGCGTAACACCACTGGTTTTTCTCCATATGAGTTAGTGTATGGTAAGAATGATGTCTTCCCAATTGAATTTGAAATCAGGACTTTGAAGACAGCTGTAGAAGCAAACCTTGATTTATCAGAAGCACACAAGAACCGACTGAATCAGCTTAACGAATTGGATGAAAAGAGCACAGCAGCAATAAATCATGAAACTTTAATCCAATAGCAGTGCTCTAAATGGCATGATAGATTCATAAAGAAGAAGGTATTCTAGGAAGGAGACTGGGAGCTGTTATATGATTCACGGTTTAAGAGGGATTTCAAAGGAAAATTGCACACTCGCTGGTTGGGGCCTTATCAAATAGATCAAGTATTTGACAATGGAACAATCTGGTTGAAAGTCTCATGTTTGAAAATGAATTATTAAAGGAGGAGGTGCAGACACTGCGGAATGAGTTGGAAAGGTTGAAGGGAGCAGTTGGGAAACAAACAGAGAAGAATTTGAACACATTGTTAGATGCTGCAAATTTATTATAAAATTCATCTCTCGCATCAGAAAATGAGGAACGAGGATAAATTATTTGCCCAGAGTGTGGAGACATATTCTTTGCAGCAGGTCACAAAGTTATGGTGCTGGGATTGGTAGCACATGCACAGATAGAGCAGGAGGAAGAAAAAGCACCAAAAATGGAATTGATGGGGGGAAATGAGCAAAAAATTGAAGTGATCCCTGATTTTAATACAGAAGATGGAACAGTGCAGTCCCAGCCATCAGGGGATACTGAATTACTTTAGGACCAGTCTCATCAGTCAGAAGGTTTTGAGACAACCTAGGAACAATCTCAGCAGTTCGAAGAAATTGAAAGGAAGGGGGCTGTTACAGAAGAACCAACACCCTTGAAAATATATAGTGAGGCTGCAACTCAAACAACAATATATGACATCAAGGATCAAGAAGGAAACACTGTTACAAAAGAACTAGTGTTTTCAAAAACATTTGCTGAAGTGGCAACACAAACTGAGATGGATGAGGTTGGTACTCAGGTAGAAGGCACTGTTACACAAGAACCAGTACCCTCGGAGTTGTCCTTTGATCTAGCAAGACAGATGGAAACTGAGGAGGTTGAGGTACAAAAAGAAGATGTTGTTACACAAGAACCAGCATCCTCAAAATCAATTGTTGAGGCTGCATTATAGGCACAGGCCACTGCAACACCAATGGAGGATGAAACTGTTACACTACCAAATCAAAATAAGGAGGTTGGTATAGTAGGGGGCAAGGTAGAAATACAGTTCCCTCAGGAAGTCATTTATCTAGACTCTGATGATGAAAAGGATCTGGAGAATAGGAGAACTCAATGGTTGGAGAAGAAGATTCTCTGGCTAAACCTTGAGTTAGATAAATGGAAGAATTACATTGCTCAGTACAGGATAGGGATGATTTCTCTCCATGAACATAGAAATACCATCAGAGGGTTGAGAGAAAAATGGGCTGAGGAGTTATTCTTCTAGAAAATCCGGTGGGAAAAATTTCAAAAAAAGTTAGAAGAATTGAAGAAACTTGAGACCCTGCAACAAGAAAAGGACCAAATGTATACTCTTTCTCTAGAATTACTGAGTTGCAGGATTCCATCCCCCGCTTACCCTGTCTTTCTTCATGAGCAGACAACTTTATTGAAATTCAAGGCTTTGAAGGAAGGGAGATCATTTGATCTAGCAACAGCTTCCTAGTTTTTAGAGACTTTTCTGAAAAGTGATTTTGAGGATCAACATTTGTTATGTGAATTATATTTACATGATAGGGCTTGTTACATTGACTCTCCCTCCAACCCTTTGCCCTGCTTGGAGGATGTTCAGCTGAGGGCTTTTGCCTCTTTTGTCATCAACCATGTAAGATGGCGAGATGCTTTCCAAACCATCACAAAGAATGAAAATAATTCTACTCTTTGGATTAGGGGTGAACCTCAGGATCCACAAGAACTCATAGCAAATCATGTTGGATCCCTCAGGGTTCCTAAAATTTCCCAATACTTTGAACATTTGCGATGGAAAATCCTCACTACTTGTGTCCCGATGATTCTCAATATGCAGCAGTCTGCTCTAGAGGGTAGTGAATACAGATGGCTATATTCTTCTTCATCTCTAAAGGAAGGGGACCCATACTGCTTTGAGAATTTTAAGCAAGCCTTGACAAGGGTTCCTAGATATGTGCAGTGAATGGAAAAATGTGGACCTTGGTGGATTGGATTAAGATTCAGATTCCCCCTCATATGGCTTCCTGTGAGTCCTTATAGGAACAGCTATGCTTTGACTGAAGAAGAAGAGAAGTTGTGTTGGGAGAAATGGATAGCCTGCTATGGGTTTGTGCCACGTGGGGAAACACCAGAATTTGCCTACAACCTCACCAATCTTCACAAATACAACTCAGACTCAGATTCAGACTAGTGGAGGTTGTTCCATGAGGACATGCAATCGAATAGTTGGGGGGAGATGTTGGGTCCAGGAATTGTCCTTTTTGGCCATCCTTATTACATCATTTTTCCCTGATTACATCCTATTTTCACAAGCCATATGTGCCTTTTCTCTAGATCAACCAATAATATTGACAGGTATAGTTCATTATTGCTTTATTCATTTCATGCCTAAGATTGTTAATGTTCTGGATTCTAGTCTTTGATTTATGCTAACTTGTGTCATTTCATTTAGTCAAAATCTAAAGCACAGGTATATCAGCTAAATGGTGCTAGCGGTTACTCTTCAAGGCCCGATTCCTCATATTCCAAGGAACAGCGCATCCCTCCACGTGAAGCTGTAACAGGTCCCCACTGAAACAAAACCTAGCTGCAATAGACAGGTCGCATTCCAGTTTGCTAAATCCATTGATCCATTGATTGTTGGAGTAACAGCATCCTTCATGATTAACATCCTCATTCAATACAGCTGTAACAGTTTAGCTGTAACTCCACAGCATGAAGATCAGAGATCTTCATTGCTGCACGATTTTAGTGGATCAGGAACTGTACTCTCCATGTATAAATATGAGAAGGCTCTTGTAGCTTGGGGTTGGACAATTATCATTTTGTATAAGCTATAACAGAGAGCTATAACTGTCGATTTCCATCATTAATATAAGAGTAGAGTTCTTCATTCCTATGTCTTAATTTGTGTTGATTCACGGTGTCTCTGTTAGAAGGCCAAGGCCTGCCTTCTCACAGAGATAGCCGATTTAATTAGGTAGATTAATCTAGTTCCCTTTCTGTTGTGTGGTGTGGAATTATTGTAGATGTTACTGTTAGCTGCAACAGGGAATTCATACTAGCATCTATTTTGGTAGTTTATGATTGCATCTTGGATAGTTGTAACAGAGTGGTGTGACAGTCGACTGTGTAGGTTAGTTCAATTTAATGCATGTGTGTTTTAATCAGCTGTAACAGCCAAGCTCAGTTCCAATATCTTTCATTTGTTTATGCTTTCTAGGATTTCCAGTAATTATCAATTTAAAGTTCAAGCTTATGTTTTAATTCTGGTTGCTGTTGTATCTTCATTGAGTTCATAGATTAGGTAGATCGTGGTTGAGTAACAATAGCTGCTAAATGGATCATTTTGGTAAAGATTGAGTACTGTAGTTTGATAATTAGAGGTTTTAACTTCTTGCAAAAGTAATCTAGTTCAATTCTATTCTTAGATCAGTAACTGCTGCTAGGTTGATTTCTGTAGGAAGATAGCTGTAATTGAATTCCTAGATGTGTGAGTAGATTAGTTTTCTTTAAGGAATGAGTTTGGCTGAGCAGATAGGTAGGATTATTATCTCTATTTAGTTAATCAACTGCTTGACATGTTTATGCATAGATTGTGCTTATTGCGATTGAAATAAAAGACCTCCCTGGGTTTGACAATTTATATTGTTCATCCTGTGTGTTGGTTGTAATTAATTGACATATTGGGTGACCAAAAGCGGAGTTGGAACCACACCAACCAATTTCTCTGTCGATAGTGGGATGAACGTAATCTTCTGAAATAGTGTATGCATGATCCCATCCAGGTACAATTTCATCCTTCACTTGTTCAAGATAGCATCATCCTTCTGCCAGATCCAACGAAGCGATGACACGGAGATCCCTGTTCTCAAAAGTCATCATGCACCTCTTAAAGTCAATGACTGCGTCACTGTCATTAGCCCATCCAATCCCCAGCAATGCGGGATAGGAACTTACACCTTCAACGACTTCAATAACATTGAAATCAGCACATGTTAGCATGCCTTCAATATCCAGAACAAGGCGTGGAACGCATCCAATCAGTGTCACCTTGGCTTGATTATCCAGTTGCAACTGCACCAGGGACCAAATCAACTGTGGGCTCCCCATCTTCTGCCATGCCTTTTTGGTCAAAATGTTAACATCTGATCCGAGATCCAGAATGACCGAGTCAACTTCATAGTCCCCAATCTGGATGTTCATACGCATTTCCTTGCTAGTCTTTCTCCTCTGCAAAGAATTCACCACAGACTCTTTCCACCCTTGAGTTGGTCGACGCAACCAATTCTCAATCTCAGCCAATGCATCAGGGTCTCTAGCTATCAATAAGCAACTTTCCAGGAAGTGTTGTAATGCACCACGTTGACTTGATGGGCCTGCATCCGAAGTTGAGTAAAAAATCGGGGGCATATCGTAAATAATTGACTTACCGTGATCTTTTGCCATTGCATTACGTGCTTCAATAAATGCATCACGCTCGACATCAATATCAAACTGTGCTTTCTTCATCTTAGCCGGCCGGATCAGAGGCTATGAACCATCTGTGCCTATCGTCGCACCTCCTCGTGTAATAACAGCAACAACAGCATCATGTTCCCTTGGTTCCGCTGAAATCGTCACCACTGTGGGCCCTTGATTCTGGTTTGGTGGTTGGTTCACATTCTAAGTTACCTAGCCTGGCGGTCGTTGATTCTGGTTCGGCTGTTGATTCTAGTTTGGCACCTGGTTCTACTTCTAGTTCTGGATTTGCTGCATATTTCCGGCCTTCCATCGTGCAATCAGCTGTGGACAATTTTCAACAGTGTGATCAACAACAAAGCAATATGTACATTGCATCGACAGTTGTGGGAAATCCCTCTGATAATGCCCTAATACCCCACAGTTATAACATTGAACTGGGTCGCAACCTCATCCTCCTCCACGACCTCCGAAACCTCCACCGCGTCCTCCCTGAAATCCACCGCGAAATACCCCTTGCTGCGGATACTGCAGTTGGTTGAACTGCTGCTGCATGGGATTCAGCTGCAGCTTCCCTCCCTGAGCATATTGCAATTGTTCAACATAATGCGTCTGTTGGACATACTGTAGTTGTTGGACATACTGTAGCGGTGGTTGTGGTGCAAACTGCATCTGTGGTTGCGGTGGCAGCTGGGCCACTGGCGGTTGTGGTGCTGCATCCTTCACACAATAAGCATCATACGTTCTTTCTTGAAGTAAGCCATATGCGCGGCAGTCCTTATCATCATGTCCCATGGATTTATAGAATGTGTAATATAAGTTCATCGGCTTTGTTACCATATTCTACATGTATTGACATTCCTCATGCCGAGGTCCATATACCTGACAGATGCGACACCACGGCATACTCGTGCCACTCAACGGGTTCGGTGCTCCTGATACCAGATAGTTGCGAAAATCTGGGTAGTTATCCTTAGTATGCCCTTCTGCACAACAACGCGTACACCAAGCCTCCACGCGATGTTCCTTATCCTTCTTCAGGTCCTGCAACTGTATTGTGAGGTTGTCCAATTGTGTTTGAATCTGTGACATACCAGCTGGGTTTTCTCCAATCGGTGAAGCTTCTAACCGCATTGTGATTTCCAGGGCCTCACTCGGGGTTGTAATGTTCTGTTGCATCAGCGGTAGCCGAATGTGAGGTAGCAGCGTAGCAATAAACCATTCTTTGTGTTGGACCTCACTCATGTCGAAGATAACTCGCGCCATCAATGTTTTGAAACACTAGTCAAAGTCCCACAGCCTTCGTCCTGTGTGGTCTTCCTTCGCAACCTTGCGTTCCAATCGCAGCAAGACCTTCTCCTGTCCTCTGCCTCTTTTCTTGTCAAAACCTTGCTCCTCCCCTCGTAAGACCACTCTCTTCCTCGACTTCCTTCATAGTCTCATCACAACTTCCACCCATCTACCCCATATCATTCCATCCACCACACCCCTTTCTGCTGCCATACCCATAGCCCCTACCCACTAGGGTGTCTACTGATCAAGGTGCATCTTCAATATTCCCTTCTCGCAGACGAGCATCTTGATAGATAACTGCAGCGACAATAAAAACCTACTTCAGGGTTCGTCGAAGAAATATCTTTCAACTTCACTATAGGATTTCTTCGTATCGACCGCGAACTCAGTGATGTATCCTTCTAGCACACTATCGAGCCAAACTTTGACAGCCTGCGATACTTTGTTGTCAACTTCTTGCAGTTCTTGGATTAGCTCCGGAGCCCAAGACGTCGGCTCACCTCCTTGAAAATTCTTCTTCTAAAAGGTCTACTTCGCCAACAACTCGAATAAAATAATTGGAAATTCACAGAAGAAGTATTTTTGTGGACCGTCATGAATGTACCTTCCTAACCACTGTTCTACCGTCAACCAAGGGTTCTGGTTTTCTTTTTCAGCAAACTCTTGCAACTTCTGGTCGAACCAATTCTCAATTTCTGGTTTGGTCGGTTGCCACAACATATCCTCCTGTTACTTCGTGCTATGGTCCTGGAAACGGAACCATTTGTTGGCACAAACCTAGTCGACAGGGGTTCCTGACACTGTCGACACCCAAACCGTCGCGATCTCCCTGAGCACTGGCCCAAACAGGTTTTACCCCATCCAGCGACACCTGCGAAGCAGATGAGGTGTCACTCGAGGCATTAAAGGGAGAGTTGACGGAACCATGTTTCCGCCGAATGCAGGAGGATATTTGCATCATTTCAGAAGTAAATCTAAGCATTCAATTGGGGCATTTTATTATAATTGCAACATTATTGAACAGAACCAATTCATAATCGCAACAGATACAACAGTAAAGCATTAAGCGCAGCAAGGAAACATCACATCATTCATATATTCGTGTCACAAAATGCATTACCGCAGATAAACGAAATAGGCACAAAGATGTTGCTCCAAAACTCTGCCACATCATATTAATCTCACAAAACCCAGATGCAAAATATTCACCAAAGATCATCTCCGATATCTGATCTATCCCATCATATCTTTACACTTACAAACCTACGTCTATATATAGGCTTGCGCCTTACATTGTTTGTCCACTTCCTAACAACTTCCTAACCGACACTTCTACAAAAATGACTCAAAAATCCGCATAATGCGGTCTAAGTGACCCAAAATACATCTAACATGGTCCAAACGACCCAAAACCCGCATACTACAGTCTAACCGACTCAAAAAATACATAAAATAGTCATCACGGGCACTCATCTTTCCACCTTACGCAGTATCTTCTGCTTGTCGTAGCATCCACGATGCTACGATGCTGACTCATCAAACCGCCTGCCAACAATGCAGAAGCTCACCAATATGTACTATGAACTTTTGGATGCTCGTGAGGGGTTGAGGGAGAGCGATATTGGAGTTTATGAGTTTAGAGTGAGAGAGAGGGAGAGTATCGGATGTGAAAGAGTGTGAAGTCTTGAAGGAAAAGATAAGGAAGCTGGCCAATGTCTACTATTAAGTTTTAGATGCCCCAAAGAGAGAGAGAGAGAGAGAGAGAGAGAGAGTATCGAACGTTAAAGGGTCTTAGGGATTGGGGGGTCAGGGGTTTAGACTCCCAAAAAGAAAGAGAGATATTGTGGGTTAGGGATTTAGAGAGAGGGAGGGAGAGAGATATCGAGGGTTAGGAATTTAGAGAGAGAGAGAGAGAGAGAGAGAGAGAGAGAGAGAGAGAGAGAGAGATTGCAGCTTAGGGGTTTAGAGAGCGAGAGAGACTGGGGGTTAGGCATTGAGAGAGATAGAGATATTACATCAAATGTGAAAGAGTGTGAATTCTTGAAGGAAAATATGCATAAGCTTATCAATATGCACTATGAAGTTTTGGATGACTATTGGGGGTTGGAGGAGAGCGATATTGGGGTTTACGAGTTTAGAGTGAGAGAGGGGGGGAGTATCGGATGCGAAAGAGTGTTAAGTTTTGAAGGAAAATATGCAAAAGTTGACCAATATCTACTATTAAGTTTTGGATGCCCCGAAGAGAGAGAGAGAGAGAGAGAGAGAGAGAGGAGAGAGAGTATCAAACGTGAAAGGGTCTTATGGATTGGGGGTTAGGGGTTTAGAGAGAGAAAAATAAAGACAAAGATTGGGGTTTAGGGATTTAGAGAGAGGGAGGGAGAAAGATATCGGGGGTTAGGAATTTAGAGAGAGAGGGAGAGATTGTGGCTTAGGGGTTTATAGAGTGAGAGAGAGTGGAGGTTAGGCATTGAGGGAGATAGAGATATTACATCGGATGTGAAAGTGTGTGAAGTCTTGAAGGAAAAGGTGCAGAAGCTAACTAATATGTACTATGAAGTTTTGGATTCCTATTAGAGGTTAGGGGAGAGCAATATTGGGGTTGACGGGTTTAGATTGAGAGAGAGGGGGAGTATCGGATGCGAAAGAGTGTGAGGTCTTGAAGGAAAAGATTCAGAAGATGACCAATATCTACTATTAATTTTTGGATACCCCGGAGAGAGAGAGAGAGTATCAAACGTGAAAGGGTCTTAGGGACTAGGGGTTAGGGGTTTAGAGAGAGAAAAAGAAAGAGAGAGATTGGGGGTTAGGGATTTAGAGAGAGAAAGTTATTGGGGGTTAGGGATTTATAGAGAGAGAGAGAGAGATTGGGGGTTAGGGGTTTATATATATATTGGGGGTTAGGGGTTTAGAGAGAGAGAGGGGGGTGTGAAGTATTCAAGAGTTTGAGAGAGAGAGAGAGATTGTGGCTTAGGGGTTGAGAGAGAGAGAAAGAGGTTGGGGGTTAGGGGTTTAGAGAGATCTAGAGAGAGGGAGATTGTGGGTTAGAGAGATAGAGAGAGAGAGGGTTAGGGGTTTATAGAGAGAGATTGTGGCTTAGGGGTTGAGAGAGAGAGTGAGAGAGAGAGAGGTTGGGGGTTAGGGGTTTAGAGATCTAGAGAGAGAGAGAGAGAGAGAGAGAGAGAGGATTGGGGGTTTATAGAGAGAGAGAGATATTGGGGGTTAGGGGTTCAGAGAGAGAGAGAGAGATTGCAGGTTAGGGATTTATAGAGAGAGAGATATTGGGGGTTAGGGGTTTAAAGAGAGAGAGATTGGAGGTTAGGGATTTAGAGAGAGAGAGAGAGAGAGAGAAATATTGGGGGTTAGTGGGTTAGAGAGAGAGAGAGATTGGGGGTTACAGGTTTAGAGAGAGAGAAGAAGATTGTGGCTTAGAGAGAGAGGGTTTGGGGTTTATAGAGAGAGAGATAGAAAGAGAGATATTGGGGGTTATGGATATATATATATATATAAATAGAGAGATATATATTGAGGGTTAGGGGTTTAGAGAGAGAGAGAGAGAGACATCAGAGGTTAAGGGTTTAGAGAGAGAGAGTGATTGGGGGTTAGGGGCTTAGAGGAGAGAGATTGAGGGTTAGGGGTTTAGAGAGAGAGAGAGATTAGCGGTTAGGGGTTTCCATATAAAGAAAAAGTGAGATTGAGGGTTCAAGGTTGAGGGAGAGAGATAGAGAGATTGTGGCTTAGGGGTTTAGAGAGAGAAAGAGAGAGATTGGAGATTAGGCGTTGAGGGAGATAAAAAGAGTACATCGGATGTGAAAGAGTGTGAAGTCTTGAAGGAAAAGATGGAGAAGTTGACTAATATGTAGTATGAAGTTTTGGATGCCTATTAGGGGTTGAGGGAGACCGATATTGGGGTTTACGGGTTTAGAGTGAGTGAGAGGGAGAGCATCAGATGCAAAAGAGTGTGAAGTCTTGTAGGAAAAGATGCAGAAGCTGACCAATATCTACTATTAAGTTTTGGATGCCCTGAAGAAAGAGAGAGAGAGAGTATCAAACGTGAAAGGGTCTTATGGATTTAGGGTTAGGGGTTTAGAGAGAGAAAAAGAAAGAGAGAAATTGGGGGTTAGGGATTTAGAGAGAGAGATATTGGCGCTTAGGGATTTAGAGAGATATTGGGGGTTAAGGGTTTAGAGAAAGAGAGAGGGTGTGAAGTATTGAAGGGGTTTAGAGAGAGAGAGAGAGAGAGATTGTGGCTTAGGGGTTGAGAGAGAGAGAGAGGTTGGGGGTTAGGGGGTTAGAGAGATCTAGAGAGAGGGATATTGTGGGTTACAGAGAGAGAGAGAGAGAGAGAGAGAGAGAGAGAGAGAGAGAGAGAGAGATTTTGAAGGTTAGGGATTTATAGAGATAGAGATATTGGGGGTTAAGGGTATAAAGAGAGAGAGTGAGAGAGAGAGAATGGAGGTTAGGGATATATAGAGAGAGAGATATTGGGGGTTATGGGTTTAGAGAGAGAGAGAGAGAGAGTTTGGGGGTTACGGGTTTAAAGAGAGAGAGGGAGAGTGTGGCTTAGAGAGAGAGGGTTTGGCGTTTATAGAGAGAGAGAGATAGAAGAAGAGAGATTGGGGGTTAGGGATATATATATACATATATATATATAGAGAGAGAGAGAGAGAAAGAGGGGTTATGGGTTTAGAGAGAGAGATAAAGAGAGAGACATTGGCGATCAAGGGTTCAGAGAGAGAGAGAGATTGGGGGTTAGTGGTTTCCAAATAGAGAAATAGTGAGATTGGGGGTTAAGGGTTTAGGGAGAGAGACAGAGAGATTGTGGCTTAGGGGTTTAGAGAGAAAGAGAGATTGGGGGTTAGGGGTTTAGAGAGAGAGAGAGAGAGTATTAGAAGTTAAAGAGAGTGGATTCTTGAAGGAAAAGATGCATAAGGAGACCAATATCTATGTAATGATGTTTTGGATGCCCCGAATATAGAGAGAGATATTGGGGGTTAGGGGTTTAGAGAGAGAGAGAGAGACCGGAAGAGAGACCATGAATGGCTAGGGGTATGAGGGTGAAGAGTGGGGGTTTAGGGAAGGAGATAGAGATAGAGAGAGAGATTAGGGGTTGGGGGTTTAGAGAGAGTGATAGAGAAAGAGATTGGGTGTTAGGGGTTTAGAGAGAGAGAGAGAGAGATTGGGGGTGATGGTTAGTGGTAGGTCTAACTGAGAGGGGGAAAGGTAAGTGGTAGGGGGTTAGAGAAATAGAGAAAGGAGGGGGTTAGGGATTAGGATAATAGATATATGGGGGCTTGGGATTTATGGTATATGTTTTTAATCAGGGGCTTATGATTTATGGTAATGGGATAGATGGGTGGTTGAGAGAGAGAGGGTGGGGGGTTATAAAGAGGGAGGGGCGTGGGATTCTATTGAGAAAGGGAGATATAACTAGAAGGAGGGTGAAACAAATATGTAACATCAGTGCACGCGCACTAATAGTGTGTGCATGCTTACAGTGCGTGCGCGCTATAAGTGTGTGTGTGCTTTTAGTGCGTGCACGTTACTAACGCGCGGCGCGCACTAAAAATTTAAAATTTTCTTAGCACGCTTTCATTTTTCCATACTATGTGTAATGACTTGGCAGTTGTGGTTCCAGGCTCTAATTGTCGAACCTTGTGCCTTGGACTGCATTATAGTAAAACACATCATGTTATGTAACTTCATGTTTTTCAACCTCGAATCTGTATATGCTCCACTTGTACACTACCAACGAAACTGCACACACTTATAGAACTCTCTGTGCAGATTCCAAATATCTATTGTTTGAATAAATTTGTTAGTATTTTCTATTTTTTATTAATTTTTGTTTGCAATCATGTCATATTTACATAAAACATAGGACATGTATTTCAACGAGAGAGAGAGAGAGAGAGAGAGAGAGAGAGAGAGAGAGAGAGAGATACATTGGCGATCAAGGGTTTCGAGAGAGAGAGATATTGGGGATTAGTGGTTTCCAGATAGAGAAAGAGTGAGATTGGGAGTTAAGGGTTTAGAGAGAGAGACAGAGATATTATGGCTTAGGGGTTTAGAGAGAGAGAGAGATTGGGGGTTAGGGGTTTAGAGGGAGAGAGAGAGTACTAGACGTTAAAGAGAGTGGATTCTTGAAGGAAAATATGCATAAGGTGACCAATATCTATGTAATGAAGTTTTGGATGCCCCGAATAGCGAGAGAGAGAGAGAGAGAGAGAGAGAGAGATTGTGGGTTAGGGGTTGAGAGAGAGAGATATTGGGGGTTAGTGGTTTAGAGAGAGAGAGAGAGGGAGAGAGAGGGAGACCGGAAAAGAGACCATGAATGGGTGGCTAAGGGTAGGGGCGATTAAATGCATATATATAGAGAGAGAGAGAGGTGTTCAGTGGTTTAAAGAGATTAATTAGTTGTTATGGGTTTAGAGAGAGAGGGAGAGAAAGAGAGAGAGGAGATGGTTAGTGGTAGGAGTAGGTGAGAGACCAAAAGGAGGAGAGAGAGAGTGGGTAGTTAAGGGTAGTGGGGGAGTAAGGGAGGAGGGATATAGATAGAGTGAGAGGGATGGATAGATAGTTATTAGAGAGAGAAAGAGAGAGGGGGCTAGGGGTATGAGTGTGAAGAGTGGGGGTTTAGGGAATGATATATATATATATATAGAGAGAGAGAGAGAGAGAGAGTAATTAGGGGTTGGGGGTTTAGAGAGAGTGATAGAGAGAGAAAGAGAGAGAGAGAGAGAGAGATCAGGTGTTAGGGTTTAGAGAGAGAGAGAGATTAGGGGGTGATGGTTAGTGGTAGGTCTAACTGAGAGGAGGGAAGGTTAGTGGTAGGGGTTCGAGAAATAGAAATAGGAGGGGGTTAGGGAATAGGATAATAGAGAGATGGGGTGCTTGGGATTTATGGTATATGCTTTTAATCAGGGGCGTATGTTTTATGGTAAGGGGATAGATGGGTGATTGAGAGAGAGAGCAGGGGGGTTATAAAGAGGGAGGGGGCGTGGGATTATAATGAGAAATGGAGATATAACTAGAAGGAGGGTGAAACAAATATGTAACATCAGCGAATGCGCACTAATAGTGTGTGCATGTTTACAGTGCACGCGCTATAAGTGTGTGCGTGCATGTTACTAACGTGCGCGCGTTAAAAATTTAAAAAAGTTTTGGCGCGCTTTCATTTTTCCATATCGTGTGTAATGACTTGGCAGGTGTGGTTCTAGGTTCGGATTGCCGAACCTTGTGCCTTGGAATGCATTATAGCAAAACACATCATGTTCTATAACTTCATGTTTTTCAACCTCGAATCTATATATGCTCCACTTGTCCACTGCCAATGAAACTGCACACACTTATAGAACTCTCTGTGCATATTCCAAATATCTATTTTTCGAATAAATTTGTTAGTATTTTTTTATTTTTTATTAATTTTTGTTTGCTATCATGTCATATTTACATAAAACATAGGTCATGTATTTCAGTGAGAGAGATAGAGAGGGAGACATTGACGGACAAGGGTTTAGAGAGAGAGAGAGATTGGGGGTTAGTGGTTTCCAAATAGAGAAAGAGTAAGATTGGGGGTTAATGGTTTAGGGAGAGAGACAGAGAGATTGTGGCTTAGGGGTTTCGTGAGAGAGAGAGAGATTTGGGGTTAATGGTTTAGAGAGAGAGAGAGAGAGAAAGTATTAGATGTTAAAGAGAGTGGATTCTTGAAGGAAAATATGCATAAGGTGACCAATATCTATGTAATGAAGTTTTGGATGCCCCGAATAGAGAGAGAGAGAGAGAGAGAGAGAGAGAGAGAGAGATTGTGGGTTAGGGGTTGAGAGAGAGCGATATTGGAGGCTAGGGGTTTAAAGAGAGAGAGAGAGAGAGAGAGAGACCGAAAGAGAGACCATGAATGGGAGGCTAAGGGTAGGGGTGATTAAAGGCATATATATATATATATATATATATATATATAGAGAGAGAGAGAGAGAGAGAGAGAGAGAGATTAGGGGTTGGGGGTTTATACAGAGTGATAGAGAGAGAGATCGAGTGTTAGGGGTTTAGAGAGAGAGAGAGAGAGATTTGGGGGTGATGGTTAGTGGTAGGTCTAACTGAGAGAGGGAAAGGATAGTGGTAGGGGGTTAGAGAAACAGAGAAAGGAGGGCGTTAGAGATTAGGGTAATAGACAGATGGGGGGCTTGGACTTTATGGTATATGTTTTTAATCAAGGGATTATGCTTTATGGTAAGGGGATAGATGGGTGGTTGAGAGAGATAGGGTGGGGGGGTTATAGTGGGGTTATAAAGAAGGAGGGGGCGTGGGATTATATTGAGAAAGGGATATATAACTAGAAGGAGGGTGAAACAAATATGTAACATCAGCGCACGGGCACTAATAGTGCGTGCATGCTTACAATGCGTGCGGGCTATTAGTGCGTGCCCACTATAAGTGTGTGCGCGCTTTTAGTGCGTGCATGTTACTAACGCATGCGCGCTAAAAATTTAATTTTTTTTTGCCGTGATTTTATTTTTCCATACCATGTGTAATGACTTGGCAGGTGTGGTTCTAGGTTCGTATTTCCGAACCTAGAACCACACCTGGTGCCTTGGACTGCATTATAGCAAAACACATCATGTTCTGTAACTTCATGTTTTTCAACATCGAATCTGTATATGCTCCACTTGTCCACTGCCAATGAAACTGCACACACTTATAGAACTCTCTTTGCATATTCCAAATATCTATTTTTTGAATAAATTTGTTAGTATTTTCTATTTTTTATTAATTTTTATTTGCAATCATATCATATTTACATAAAACATAGGTCATGTATTTCAACAAGAGAGAGAGAGAGAGAGAGAGAGACATTAGCGGTCAAGGGTTTAGAGAGAGAGAGAGATTGGGGGTTAGTGGTTTCTAGATAGAGAAAGAGTGATATTGGAGGTTAAGGGTTTAGGGAGAGAGAGAGAGAAATTGTGGCTTAGGGGTTTAGAGAGAGAGAGATTGGGGGTTAGGGGTTTAGAGAGAGAGAGAGTATTAGACGTTAAAGAGAGTGGATTCTTGAAGGAAAAGATGCATAAGGTGACCAATATCTATGTAATGAAGTTTTGGATGCCCCGAATAGAGAGAGAGAGAGAGAGAGAGATTGTGGGTTACGGGTTGAGAGAAAGAGATATTGGGGGTTAGGGGTTTAGAGAGAATGCCCCGAATAGAGAGAGAGAGAGAGAGAGAGAGAGAGAGAGAGATTGTGGGTTACGGGTTGAGAGAAAGAGATATTGGGGGTTAGGGGTTTAGAGAGAAAGAGAGAGAGCGGAAGAGAGACCATGAATGGGTGGCTAAGGGTAGGGGCGATTAAAGGAATATATATATATATATATAGAGAGAGAGAGAGAGAGAGGTGGTCAGTGGTTTAAAGATAAAAATTAGGTGTTATGGGTTTAGAGAGAGAGATTGGGGGTCAGGAGTTTAGAGAGAGAGAGAGAGAGAGAGAGGAGGTGGTTAGTGGTAGGAGTAGGTGAGAAACCAAAAGGAGGAGAGAGAGAGATGGAGTGTTAGGGGTTTAGAGAGAGAGAGAGAGATCAGGAGCTTGGGCTTTATGGTATATGTTTTTAATTAGGGGCTTATGCTTTATGGCAAGGAGATAGATGGGTGGTTGAGAGAGAGAGGGCAATGGGTTTATAAAGAGGGAGGGGGTGTGGGCTTATATTGAGAAAGAGAGATATAAATAGAAGGAGGGTGAAACAAATATGTAACATCAGCGCACGGGCACTAATAGTGCGTGCATGCTTACAATGCGTGTGTGCTATTAGTGTGTGCACGTTACTAACGTGCACGCATGCTAAAAATTTTAAAAAAATTTGGCACGCTTTCTTTTTTCCATACTGTGTGTAATGACTTGGCAAGTGTGGTTCTAGGTTCGGATTGCCGAACCTTGTGCCTTGGACTGCATTATAGCAAAACATATCATGTTATGTAACTTCATGTTTTTCAACCTCGAATCTGTATATGCTCCACTTGTCCACTTCCAATGATTCACTACACACACTTATAGAACTCTCTTTGCAGATTCCATATATCTATTTTTTGAATAAATTTGTTAGTATTTTCTATTTTTTATTAATTTTTGTTTGCTATCATGTCATATTTACATAAAACATAGGTCATGTATTTCAGCTATAACTTTTGACTGACACACCTATTTTGAAAACGAAAAAGAACTCGCACAAGTATACCGAAACACTTGCGCACTAAAAAAAATTGACTTTGTTAAGACCATGCTAGCGAGGCCTAACGCTCGACCTTGTCATTTTAGGGATTTCCTGATTTCCATAATTTTAAAAAAATATAAAATTAGCTTGGAAAATTTTGAAAAAATAGCACTGCACTAGATTTGTCAGTTATTTAGAACCCTACAAAATTGTTTTTTCAAATTTAGACAGTCTACATACCAAACCCGGGGCCTAACGTAAACATATGCATTATGTTTTTGAAAAAAAATAACATACCAATCTTATAAGAACGTCATTTTTGGGAGTTATACCTATTTTCCATAAATAAAAGTTATATATTCTGGAAGGTGATTCAATTCTCTATGTTTCATCTTTTTACACCATGTTCTAAAAAGTTGTGTAGGTACTTCTAAAAATTCATTTTAATGGTTGGATTTGTGTTTTCCAGGAAGTCCATTACAACTAACGCGTCGTAAGTGGGTATCATTACCTTGCAGCAGCCCTATAGCTTTATAAATAAGAATGTTTTAGATATGCAATTTCTCTTTCATCTTGTTATGTAAACATTTTGGGTTTGACATAACCTTTAGAATCTCATATCAAACTATTTGCTTTGACTCCAAGAGATTTATGGCTTGTGTATAAATCAAAGAAAATCAAAGAATTAATTTAGATCGTTGTGATCAATTTTGGTTACTTATTCCAAAGATGTACTAGTTCAACTCAAAAGTATATTAGTCTAAATGTGATCCATAAATTCTCTTGATTAAAAACAATTATAAGGGTGTTTCCATGAAGATGGGTAACACCTTTTGGCAATATGGAGGTGTGGATCACGTGAAAAGCTTAAGCCCTCAATCTAACTATAATAACCTTATGACAAAATATTTGAAATAACTATGATTTTAAATATTATCTATTTTATATTAAAATTAATGTTTAAATGAAATAAAAAAATATATCAATCATAAAAAAAACTTCAAATTTTTTATGGAAAAATAACTATTAGTTTGAAAAGAATAGATCCAGAGCTATTTAATCATAAAAACTAAATTTTATACGGAAAAAATAACTATTAGATTGAATAGCTAGAGTTATTTTTTTAAAGTCACGTAAACCCTCAATCGAGGTATTTAAAAACTTGCTCAAACCCTCAATCTAGGTTTTTTAAGAACTCGATTGAGCTATTAGGTCGATCAAGAGCTTTAAAAACATGACTCTAACCCCTTTTTGTAGATTTAATTTTACTAATTTTTTTGAAAAGTATAAACCATATCATTGTCGATGGATTCATTAATGAATCGTCTATCCACTAACATATAATTTACTCGTTTTTTAGTTCATATGATATATTTTTTTTAATTTTCTTTTAAAACTTACATTTAAAAACCATGTCCACAACTTCAAAGAAAAATCTTTAACTTAAAAAGTACACAACAACAAAAAATTGAAAAAAATATATATGTTGCACATTGATGCACTCTCTTCAAACAATATTTTGGTTTTTCAATTTATGGAAGTAAAAAAAAAAAAATTGCAAAAATAAATAAACATTTCATTTAATATTTTAATTCTCTTATGACTTCAATTTAATAAATGAATAAACATCCAAAAACAAAAAAATGTTACTCATTTTTATAGATTCACCATAATTTTTTTTTTTTTTAAATTCTTAAATTAAAAATATAAAATTATAACAATTTCTAAATACTAAAGAAAATTCCCAAAATAAAATATTTCATTTATATATCTGTCATATATGTCATAAACGTGTACACTCTAATTTTTAAATTCCTTAAAATGATAAATAGTATCAAAAGATTATATTTATATATATATATATGTATATATATATTAAAAAATTTCATTTCTAAAATATATATTTTAAAATTTAAAATGTATAAATAATAAATTTAAATAATGAAAAACAAATAAAAGAAAATTTAAATTTTAAATTTTAAATTCCTTAAAATGATAAATAGTATCAAAAGATTATTTATATATATATTAAAAAATTTCATTTCTAAAATATGCATTTTAAAATTTAAAATGCATAAATAATAAATATAAATAATAAAAAACAAATGAAAAAAAAAAAAATTTAAATATTATGTAAAAACATATAAATTTATCACTCTAATATCATGGATTCTTCCCAAACATCTACAGCTAACTTCTATGTTTATGGAAGCTGAAAAGGAAAGCACTCTAGATACAGTGCGCCTGCAAAGTGAAGCACCCGGTCAAGTCGAGCCTTTGGAGGCTCGTTAAGCTCCCCACTGAATCCGGGAGCGCCTGCAAAGTGGAGCACCCGGTCAAGTCGAGCCTTTGGAGGCTCGTTAAGCTCCCCACTGAATCCGGGAGCGCCTGCAAAGTGGAGCACCAACTCAAGTCGAACCTTTGGAGGTTCGTTAAGCTCCCCACTGAATCCGGGAGCGCCTGCAAACTGGAGCACCCCCTCAAGTCGAGCCTTTGGAGGCTCGTTAAGCTCCCCACTGAATCCGGGGGAACGCCTGCAAACTGGAGCACTCGCCCAAGTGGAGGCTTTGGAGGCTCGTTAAGCTCCCCACTGAATCCGGGAGCGCCTGCAAACTGGAGCACCCCCTCAAGTCGAGGCTTTGGAGGCTCGTTAAGCTCCCCACTGAATCCGGGAGCGCCTGCAAAGTGGAGCACCCCCACAAGTCGAGGCTTTGGAGGCTCGTTAAGCTCCCCACTGAATCCGGGAGCGCCTGCAAAGTGGAGCACCCACACAAGTCGAGGCTTTGGAGGCTCGTTAAGCTCCCCACTGAATCCGGGAGCCCCTGCAAAGTGGAGCACCACCTCAAGCGGAGGCTTTGGAGGCTGGTTAAGCTCCCCACTGAATCCGGGAGCGCCTGCAAAGTGGAGCACACCGTCAAGTCGAGGCTTTGGAGGCTCGTTAAGCTCCCCACTGAATCCGGGAGCGCCTGCAAAGTGGAGCACCCGTTCAAGTTGAGGCTTTGGAGGCTCGTTAAGCTCCCCACTGAATCCGGGAGCGCCTGCAAAGTGGAGCACTCCCCCAAGTCGAGGCTTTGGAGGCTCGTTAAGCTTCCCACTGAATCCGGGAGCGCCTGCAAAGTGGAGCACCCATTCAAGTTGAGGCTTTGGAGGCTCGTTAAGCTCCCCACTGAATCCGGGAGCGCCTGCAAAGTGGAGCACTCCCCCAAGTCGAGGATTTGGAGGCTCGTTAAGCTCCCCACTGAATCCGGGAGCGCCTGCAATCTGATGCACCCGCTCAAGCGGAGGCTTTGGAGGCTCGTTAAGCTCCCCACTGAATCCGGGAGCGCCTGCAAAGTGGAGCACCCGCTCGAGTCGAGGCTTTGGAGGCTCAAGTCGAGCCTTTTGAGGCTCGTTAAGCTCCCCACTGAATCCGGGAGCGCCTGCAATGTGGAGCACCCGTTCAAGCGGAGGCTTTGGAGGCTCGTTAAGCTCCCCACTGAATCCGGGAGCACCTGCAAAGCAGAGCACCTGCTCAAGTCGAGGCTTTGGAGGCTCGTTAAGCTCCCCACTGAATCCGGGAGCGCCTGCAAAGTGCAGCACCCGCTCAAGTCGAGCCTTTGGAGGCTGGTTAAGTTCCCCACTGAATCCGGGAGCGCCTGCAAAGTGGAGCACCCCCTCAAGTCGAGGCTTTGGATGTTCGTTAAGCTCCCCACTGAATCCGGGAGCGCCTGCAAAGTGAGGCAGCACGACAAGTCGAGGCTTTGGAGGCTCGTTAAGCTCCCCACTGAATCCGGGAGCGCCTGCAAAGTGGAGCACCAACTCAAGTCGAGGCTTTGGAGGCTCGTTAAGAGCCCAAATGAATCTGGCAGCCGAGTCAAATATTCACACCCCCTTAAATCAACGTGTTTCAATGAACGCGTATAACCAAATTCATATGGTAAAGTCTTAAGTGTACTGAAGTGCAAGACAAATTTTTCGAGGTGCTTTATCTTCCAAATGAACTCTGGAACGTCTAAAAGGTGAGCATTGATATACAATTCTCTCAACTGTAAAGGTGCCTGCAATGTTCACAATATTAAAGTGGGTTTCAGCCTGTAAATGTCAATGTTTGGCATTGTAGTATTCGAAGACAATATTTCAGTGCAAACAAGTTTTACAATTTGAAGGAAAAAACAAAACAAATCAATAAAATCATAAAAAATAACATGACCAGTACCTGATATTCGTGTTGCCAGAGCGTTTCCATATGGTACCCCTCTATATATAACACTCTTAAATTCTTTATCCGAATGCAGGAAGGTATAGCGAATCTCGGAAAGTTCTCCCAGCGGAGATATATTAGTTGTGGAAAGTTCCCAGCACTGAATACCCGATCAGCAAAATCACCTTGAACCCTAAGTAACTTCAACCTGCTTAGGTTGCAGCTGCCCGCAAGGTTTTCGAAAGATTGTTGGGAGCCATCTCCGTGAACCAAGCTAATTGCACGCACCTGAATTGTTCATTCGCAACTGTTAGAAACAAGATTCAAGATTCATTATTGGAAAGTTCTAAGAATTCGAAACTTACGGACAATTTTCATAAAACAATGCTCTGTTGAAAGTCTGTCGAATGCTTCAAAATACGTACAGGTGATTGGCTGGAAAGATTCTGAAGAAAGTTGTCACTTGGACACCAGAGTCGAAGCTCACGTTCGGGAGGTTCCTTCTCTCCCAGATATCTGCCCAGGTCTCGAAGGTGGTCGTGCATTCTTATACAGTTTTTGCTGTCGAACTCCACCAGGCATCTGTTTTCCAACTTCCAAAGGCCCAGCCATCCTTCCCAGCCGGATTCGTCCCACATTCTTACGGCGGTATCGCGGTCTTCTCCTATAAATAAGCAGGCAATGTCTAAAAATATGTGTTTTTCCTCTTCATCAAGACTGTCATAGCTAATTCTAAGTTTGCCTTGGATATCCTCCGGAAGTATTTTCTTGATCTTCCGCAATTGCGCGTTCCAGTGGTTCAAATCTCTTTTCCCATGAAGAAGCGCGCCAATTACTTGGAGAGATAACGGCAATCCATGGCAAGCATCCAAAAAGGATCCAACCAGTTCTTCAAATCCTTCAACCGGATAAGGCTGGTTGAAGGCATGGGAGCAGAATAGCTCTCGGGAGTGATGTCGATGAAGGCCTTCCAGCTTGTAAATAGATGTTGCTACAATCCCGAAGTTTGTAAGAACATCCTTATTCCTAGATGTAACTAAAATTAAGCAACCCAAAAGACGGGCCTCATTTAGGGGAAAGAGTAATGCATCGAGCTGGTCAATATGATCCACATCGTCTAGAATGATGAGAGCGCGAGGCTGAGAAGAGGAGAGACGCTTCCTGAGCTCGCCTATGCCTTCAGCGATGCTGTTTATTTGCACTTTGGATCCCGTCAAGTGTTCAAGAAGGATACCCTGCAGCGAATGTAAAGATCTGCTAGCTGCTTTTTCCCTGACATCGGGTAAAAAGCAAGATCGATTGTATTTTGATCTCTCACGGTTGAAGAATTCTTTTGCTAGGGTCGTTTTTCCGACCCCTCCAAGACCCGCAATTCCCACGACCCTAGTCTTCCCACTTTGCGGAGGCATTAACACTGTTCTTTGGAAGTCTTCTATTTTGTCATCCAAGCCAGTGGGATATTTGGAGACATCGAGCAATGTTTTGGGAAGTTTTTCCAACACCCGCTTAACGATTTTATCAAGGAGCTGCATATCGTACCTACATCATATGCAGAATAAAATGAGTCATAAGAAACGGCAACATATAGATTTTAGATTTTATAAATGAAGAGAAATGGTCTAAAAAGAAGTAGTGGTCCTTACCTCTTACACGCCTCTGCCTCCACCTCGAAACCCATAATATATGAAGCCTTGTGAAGAGCTTCCCTCCATTTTTTAACAGTCTCGGGGTCGTATCTTCGGTTCTGTAACTGACTATCGGATTTGATTGCTTCCTTCTTTTCTAAAAGGTCCAGATGTCGACCAGTCTCGCCGAGCGCATGCCGAAGCTCTGAGGGCTTCACGCCGAAGAAGATCGGAAGAATAGGTTTCCCCGACTCGAACATGAGCAGGAGTTCATTAAGACACCAAGTTGACTCTGCATAATTGGTGGAGAAAATTGCTATATGGACGGCGGCCGATCGAATGGCGGCTTTTAATAGAGAAGGTATGTTGTCTCCTTCCTGTAGTTCCTTCTTGTCAAGAAAGACTCGCAGACCACAGTCAGTAAGGCGTTGGTGGAGAGGGGTTGCTAAAGTTTCCTTAACATCGCCACGATGATTGAGAAAAGCATCGTAGTAGTCGCAGGTGGTAGTTGCAGATACAGCAATGGGGTTGGAAGAAGAAGCCATTCGTGAAACAAAGAAGACGAAGGAAAAAACGGAGGAGCAATGCATAATGGACACTTACTCTTACATTTATAATGAAATATACGAATTCATTAATTGCCACTTAAATAAAATATATTTGTCAATGATTTAAGCGAAAGCCCCCGGAAGGGGCGGTTGACACTTTACCCTTATCAACATAGAGAAACAATTAAATGTGTTTACTTATTTATTAATTGCCACTTAAATAAAATATATTTGTCTATGATTTAAGCGAAAGCCCCCGGAAGGGGCGGTTGACACTTTGCCCTTATCAACATAAAGAGAGACGAGTATGTTAGTCTCCCTCTCGTATTTAATTATGATTCCCTTCTTCCTTATGGTTGAAGATTTCATTCTTCTCATTATTATTAGGATGTATGGATAGCTGTTTTTAGATTGATATTTTTTATTACACTATATTACATTATGTGAAGAAAACAATGAAATGTGTTTACTTATTTATGTATTTTCATGTTGAAGTGGTTATACATTATTTTGAATTATATAATTAATGAGTCTAAACTAATTTCTTGTACTTAATTTTTTGTTTATTTAGTGAGATTCTAAGAAATAGAAGTGACAAATTAAACATATATCTTTAAAAGCTTGTTAAATATATTATCTACTATGATTTATAATGGTAATAAGGTTTTGTAGAGTTGATTATAGCACTATAAATGTTGTACATCAATTGTTTCATGAAATCATTAACCTAATAATTATTTGGTTTTTGCATATATTTCAATATGTTACATATCAATTGTTTGACAAAAACATTGATGGAGAAATGAGCAAAATTAAAATTTCAACTTAAATTCATAGACTAGCATGGAGAAATCCTCTCGTAACAAATTGATAGTGATTGGTTGATTTATCCACATTTATGAAGGGGTTGATTTATCCACATTTGTGAAGGAACAACAAAACCTCATGCTTGAGCAACGAAGAATGATAGATGAACAATCCACTCATGTTACAACTTTGGAAATGAACTTAGTATAATTCAACAGGTTGCTAGTCTACCATTATTATTTTTATCATCAATTTTAGATGGACAACACTCAAACATCCTCAAAACATGTCTTCTTTTAATTGTTGATACCCAAGACCTATTGACCATACCCTTCCTATGTTTTTCTTTAATATCCACGCATGTGCTTTGCTCAACTATGGAACAATACAGTAACATCAAAAGAATGGAACCTCTTCTTCTATTAATAGTTCGGTATTTAAGATAGCTCGATAGTTGCCTAGGGTTAATTTTATGGTTTTTGCATGCCCCAACTCCCAATTAGGGTTAGGGTTTTGTCACCTACCCAAATTCTGAAGAATATTATTCTATTTGCAAATACTTTATGTTAAATTTTAATTTCAAAGTTTTGAAATTATGACCAAGTTTGGTCAAGGATGAATGTAATTACTGATTATTATTATTTAAATAAATTAAGTAGGAGACAAACACCCAAGGGAACTGTTTAATGAGTGTTCACTGACCCACTAGGAGGAATGGAAGCTGTTGGAAGGTATGGGACAGATGGCAGCAATTGCACCACACCACTAGCTTTTGGTTATGGGACAACTACCCCTAAAAATGTGGCATTATCCCCCAGGTGGTGGGAGTGGGCAGGCAGCTCATTTAATGACCAAGTAACAACTAAAAAGGCCTAGGCAGCCTACTTAAGGCAAATTCGAATTGGACAGGTGGCTCTTACATAATATTTTCTACAGAAATATTCCTCATGTGCATCAGGTGATCACTGAGAGATTCGAATAGGGAGGCTAGTTGTGAGTGCAATCATAAGTCTGCATACTATTTTGCTAAGAAGAACTAGAGGTGATGGTGCAGGTCTTTTGGACTGCTAGTTCTTGAAGATTCGACAGTTAGTGCTACTGCAAGTAGAGATCCTAAATTCCTATGTTTCTTCCTCCTAGTGGTTTAGTGAATAGGTTCGGGGGTCCTAAAGCAAGTACTTGACTGTCTTCAGGAATTGGTTGGGTGGAACAGTCTTTTGGGGTTGTTTGTTTCCCTACAAATTTATCTAGGTTTTACTGTTTCCTATTTTATTTCAATTAATAGTTCTGTTTAGTAAAAATTAGTAATCTTTGTTTTGAAGAAGAATTGATCTCTGATTTTGTTTTAAGTCTAAATGTTAAGTTTAATGATAATCTGAATTGATAAACCAATCTCTACATTTTTTCACATGTTGTTTTATGCATCGTACTCTAATGTAGAGAAGCAAATTAAGAATAGATGAAAAGATAGGCAAACTGCCATTTGATTCGATAAATAAGTACAGTGATTGATTTGTGTTTCATCTTTTGCCCTATAGCTAATAACAGTAGTAATAGTAACCATTACAGTATAGAATATTCCATTGTTTTCATGAAAAACAAACATTGTAATTCCTGTACAATTACATTGTAATTTTTCTATCTCTATTATGTACATAGGAAGTAAAAGTAATTTCAATTTCCATACATCATATCTACAAATAAATAGGTATTGCTGCAATAAATAAAATTGCTAACTGTGGACTTAAACCACAAATCACAGTCACTATACAGTCTCCATAACTCACACACACTATGTTTTGCCTTTACAAATCTTTCTGTTAGAATATTTCTTTTAATTATTTCAGTATTATTGTAACTGAAAACAAAAGATATGTAACCCCTATCTCGTTTACAATTATTGTAGTTTTCCATTCATTTTGCAAACGGTATATATTAATTAAAGTATAGAATCGTATCATTGTGAAACCCTAGATAGTATTTCCAGGTTTTCACCATAGTTATTGACAGTTACACAAAACAAGAGTTACATCTACATTGAACCTACAGTACAAACCCTAGCTTCGACCTAAGGGTTTTTCTGGAGTTATTTGTGAAAACCTCTTTTACTTTTAAAGGAAAAACATTATTTTGGGCGTGGCCCTGTTCTCTTCTTTTGCAAACCAAACCATTTCATCGCTTACAGAGTTCATCATCTACGAAAATGCATTAGTTTTTGCATAGCTCGACAGTCCAACCATATACACAGAACTCAAACTTTTAACATAAAACGAATAGCATTCACACAAACTTCTACATTGCCGAGAGTTAAAAACATAGCTCACAGAGATAACGAGTTTCGGCTACATATTTTATTTCATCAAACTTAAAATGAAAACGTTATCCAAGTTTGAGTTTCGAACCCAACATAGTTTCCAACTTCACAAAGGAAGCTTCAAACATTACAGGTCAACATCACTCTTTCAAAACGAAAACACCACACAGGGATATTTCCCCCACCTTTAGCTTTTAAACGAGTATCATAACTCTCAGACATTTGATAAGCTAGGTATCAAAACGAAGTAGGCCATTATCATTTAAGTTACGAGGGTTATCCCCGGTATAAGTTTTCACTTCAAAACATAAAAACCTTCAAAGTTTCACGACTGACAAACCACGCCGAAGCATGACGAAAACTCAGTCACTCATTCTGTTGAGAACCACATCAACCAAGACCGATAGAGCACCTACGAGGGTTTGAAGACCTGGAGCTTACCAGGATTGGAGTTCCCATCCATTTCCAAACCCTGGTTCAAATCTTGCCCTTTTGAAACTAGTGCCTGCCACATAAACAATCAAGGTTAAACATTATACCTTTTCAAGCTGTAAATTTGAACGTTACAATAACTCTGAGCTTTTCTTTAAAAAAAAACACTTACCCTTGCATATGGCAACCAAACTCTGTACATCCACCAGCAACGATGCGTTTCTCGTGCTGGATGAGACCAGGATACCAATACTCTTGCTACAGAAAGGCGAGTTTTCACTCAAACTCTGAATTAAAAACTACGATTCCTTCAACTCGATGGTATTTCAAACCTAAGACACAACAAGTGTACACAATGCCATTACAAGCAAGACGAAACTTGCAAACTTCAAACCTAACCTACAGGTCGCAAGGTCGAAACTCCATTACATTCTCTTCTAACCCTAAAAACCAGCAGCCTGTTGGCCCTCACAGACCGAAACATTAGCGACAATGAAAACACATTAACTTTCTATCAATCCAACACATCGACGAAACGTTAGGGTTGTAATCCAACGACCAGGATCAAAGTCGATCAACGATCGTAAACACGCCAACACTTTTGCATTGGAACGAACATCATTTGCATTACTTGTTCATTCATTGCCCATAGCACGGCCTTGCCACCTTTTGCACACAGTGGTAGATTAGCAGCCAGCTCGGAGGAATGTTAACATAATGTATTACACTGTAAACCTTTGCAGTCACCGTATGCTCTAAGTTGCATTATGTGGAGGCCTTGTTAATCCTCGTCACCACAGTTTTATGGGCGACCATTAATACAAGCCTGTAACACGATCACCAACGCCGGCTCGTAATGCATGCCAACCATCAACCTGTTCATCAATAGTTAATGCATGTTAGTGCATATCTATATCATATGTTATAAGTTCCAAAGCTCATGATTCACGAATTAAAAACTTTACGTGATATGTTAAACTATAGTCCAAAGTTTATATAGTTTCCAAGTTATGTTTTCGACACATATTATTTGTGTTATGTTTTATTTAATATCAAGGTTTATATAGATTCAAAGTTTACAATCGAGAATTAGAACGTTAGAGTGATAACTCATATAGTAGTTGTTAGTTATATAGTGATAATCATAATTGTAATATAATGTTACGTTATAATGTATGTTTATAATGTGAACATTGTTCATTACTAAGCCACAAGGCTTATATACATAATGTATCTAGTTAGACTTTGTTAGGATATAGTAGAGGATCAACAATTTATAATAATTATAATATTAACATTGAAATTTTTCTTATTATTGTTTATATTTTCTCATAGTATCGTAGTTGCAATTAATAGAAGGATAGAGTTTGCATTTTGGGTATTTCGAACCAATCCAAGGATAATTAGTTAGCATGAAAACTATTGAAATGCTATGTACTTCTTACCATGATTTCTCATTGCAAACATTCAATGATTTTGCGGTACATTTACTACATCAATACTATGAAGATAATTAATTATCTTAAGACGACGACAAAGCCAGCTACAACATTGACGATGATTACAGCGATGAACCTATAAGCTTGACGATGTTAATAGACGACTTGTTTCTAAAACATTGTTGAGTTGTAAGACAGCATTTGAAACCAGTAATTATAACCATGTAATTCATACCTGCATGATTTTTGTGAGTCGCAATAGATTTCTAATATTCTATTTAATTACAACGTTGAATTTGAACTATACACGTACTTTGAATTTACGCAGTCATGGAACTTCTTACCTGTCGTCTACACATAGAACATTTCAAATGCTTTAGCGTTGCATCTAAGTAAACTCCAGGGTACCTCGTAGGACACCCTTGGTCATCAAAAATCAAACTGTCAGTATCATCTCAAAAGAAAAAGCATCGTATCATATTTCTGACCTATTAGTTCATTTATTACCATAATCATGATTATAAAATGTGTGTTAAAAGTTTTCATTATCACAATGCTGCTAATACATAAATTAAATTATGTTTAGTACTAACGACTTTTAATCATTACTGTCGTAATCAAACAATTATTATTTTCCGCAACTATAATTATTGTATTTAATGCCATTTTCAAAAGTTTTAAATTTTATGAAAATTTGGGATGTTACAGGTTTTGAACCTTCTAAAATGTTCTTGAAAATCCACTCATGAATAGTTCCACATGTGCGAGAAATGAGAGATGATGCGGAATCAACTTGGTACCATGGTGATCAATTAGATCTCGGGGGGTTCACTCTATGAATCTATGACATAGCACATGTGATCATAGGATATTAAAGAATACCCCTAATTCAACTAGATATTAAGGAATCCCTCAAAAATACTTTTAGTGAACCCCCCTCCCAATACACCTTTCCAACTAAAAAAAAACTATTTTAATTAGATATCCTATGTATCCATTTTTCCATTAAATGTTTAATACCTCTTTTTATCTTTACCCTAAGTATGGTGGCATGGAACAAACATTATAACCTCTAGAAACCTTACAAGGGGAAATATGAAATCTTAGAGAGAGAATAAATATTTCAAGATGAGGAACAACCCTCTTCAAATCATACATATTCAAACACCACTCTGAATCCAAACATATTTGGATTCACACCACCTTCACACATAGAACATATTTATTCAAACACTAATATGACTTCACACATAGCCATATTTTGACCAACTTCAAACATAAAGTACCAATTCAAATCCCCCAATATCCTATTCAAGCCCCTATATACATATAAAATCCTCCTAATATGATTCTATATGTTTTTAATATATTAAAAATGCCCTTTGACCCTTATATACTAGGAAATATATTATTTCATTTTTTAGAATATTGAATCCCCCCAATATTAACTCACATGCTATAATATTGTCGACCTAGTGAATTCCCCCATGAATTAGATAGGTCAACTTGCAGGAGACATAACTTCTTCATACGAACTCCATTTGAGGCGATTTTGGACCATTGGAAATGTCTCAGTGTGTAGAATATGGAATCTTGGTCCAAAGCAAGGTTTGAGAAAAAAATGCCATTTAATCCCTCAAAATGGCCTCAGACGTTTTCAGATGGTTTTTGACCCCAAATATGAAAAATGAGACCTACCCCTAAAATGATCCCTATGAGCCAATTCAACCAATCTTCTGACTCCAGCTCCAAATAGGTGACAACTTATATATTGATTCATTTCATATCATTTTAGGATAAACCATCAAACTAGTGATCATATATTCACCATGACTTCTATCATTGAAGAGGCCAAGGAAAACAAGCTCAAAGTATATTGTTTCCATGTGGACTTTTCTAAGGAATTTAGCACAGATCCTTGACATTTTCTAATCAATGTGCATAAGGCCATGGGTCTTTCAGCCTTGGTGGTATTGCTTGTAATGATGCCTTATGATTCCATCATTTGTAGGGGAGGTACAAGCTTTAGTCTGTTTGATGGAATTCAAAGTACTATAGGAGTTCAACAAAGTTTCCTGCTCTCTCCTACACTTTTTGAACATTATTTAATTTGATGGGATAGTGGAAACCATATTAGGTACCTTCAATGCCATTGACAGTTGCTAGCTCTTTACGAATAACATTTTATTAAGGTCTCACTTAGTGAAGGGTCTCCAAATACAAATAGATATTTTGTGATACTCGTGGGCTTCAATTAATTTTGAAGGAAAATAAAAAAATATTTCAACATCTCCAAGCAAGAGGAAAATCAAATGATTCTTCCCTATAGAAGTGAGAGGGTGGAGATGGTCACATCATACATATGGTACTATTTTATGGAACATGCTTTAGTTTCACATAGACAACATGGTGTAGATTTGGCAAGGATTATGTGGTTCTCACCACCCTTAAGAAGTAGTGCTTTCGACTTCAATTTCAACATTCAAAGGAAGATACACCTCTTTCACTAGTTGGTCATACCTACTCTCATATATGGGTATGAGATTTGGGGACCATACCTTTGACCAATGGATCATAATCGGATAGAGAAGGTACTTGTTTCGATGTTTTCCAACAACATTCATGCCAAGAGATTAGTTCCTTGGGCCATCATCTCATAGAGTTTGGTATTGCCCCACTTATTGTTTCAATTAAAATTCTAGATGGTGAGGATGATACACAAGCCTAGGTGGTTGCCCAACTCTTAGTTTGGTCACCTTTAGTATCCATATTTAACACTCATGCCCTTTTTGTGGTTTCCAATCATGGGGAACAACTGTTGATATGCTAGAGCCTCCTCACTACTTCCCTTGATTGAACTCAAAATCAGCAAGGCCACGTCATTATTATCTCAATTTATCAAACATTTAAATTAAAAAAATGACAAAATGTTGAACCTTAGTGGAAGTCCTTTCAATACACAAACTCCAATGTAAGCAATGAAGAGAAAATTTTAGGAATCCATAATTTTCATGAAATGTAGAAACCTTTGCAAATCTTACCAATTCTTAAAATTTCAACTATGAATGTTTGACAATACTTTTGTAAAAATATTTAAATATCTAAGGATTTTATATAATTTATGGGCAATTTTGGCGATGTTTAAAGTAAAATATGTTTATCCTATGAAATTTGAGTGAATCAATTAAAAATATAGAAATTAATGAATCTTTTTTTGGAAAAAAACATTGAAAATTGTCTTATGAGCTTAAATTCACTCCTAAAATTTTCCTTAAAATAATATACATTCCATAATATCTCAATCAATCAATCAAACATTTAAATTTATGAAAAAGACAAAAGCAAAAAATTAAGCATATTAAGGAGAAGATAGATAAGTTCAAAATATATATATAGCTAAAATATAAAACATAACTAAAATTTTGTGCTCTTTTAACCCCATAGCCCTTCATAGCCATTGATTAGTCCATAAAAAATAAAACTATAGAGCATTTTTTTTTCGTTAGTGTCACTCTAAAATTTTGGTAGGAAAAAATGTTGAAAATGCAAAATGTAACCACTTTCCATCCAAACGTTAAAAAAAAATTATGATTCATTTAATAATAAGAATTCATCGCATGCGCCTCTATTTTAGAAAAAGCATCCACCGCGTAGCATCTATGATGTTGGTCAACAATAACCCCACACGGTTTATGGCCACAATGTTTGTTCCATTGTGGGAAACGACAACATAAAAAGATAGAATTGGCATTAAGAAATTAGGAATGGTGAGCACATGGACATGCACTTCATTATTAGCCAATGACCATGATATAATAATAACAAGTGAAATAGCAGCGATGCTACTTGCCTTTAAGAAAGATTTAAATTTTATTTATAAAAGTTTAGTAAATATATTTAAGTTTTCAATACAAATATACCTATCCTTGGTGTAAGCACTATATGTATTTTTTGTAATGTTGTATTTTAAAAAAGTTTAGATGTTAAAATATGTAAATGTATTTTTTAACTATATTTATTATAATTAAATTATATGATCTTAATAATTAATATTTGTCATTTAAATTCTAATAATTTTTTTCATTTTTTTAAAATATATAAAAAAATCAATTTTGTAATATACAAAAAATTTAATCTTATAATAAGATTTGGTGACATTCTTAGATATTTTATCATAGGAAGTGATTTTGACTTTTGCTTTTCTTCATTTAAATAATAAATATTACATTTACAATGAATATGGATGCTCCAATGACTTATATATTATTGATCACTGCAAATAGTCGGAGAGGCCTACAAAGAACTTGCTCAACAGTATCGAAGCCTATTAACCCTATTCTAATGAATATGGATGCTCCAATGACTTATATATTATTGATCACTGCAAATAGTCGGAGAAGCCTACAAAGAACTTGCTCAACAGTATCGAAGCCTATTAACCCTGCTCTATTTTGAGCTCATACAATGATGCTCTCTCTATTTTTGAGGTGAAAAGGATTGTTGGTCATCGTAAAGGTAGGCAACTGACAAAAGGTTCATAGTAAAGGTTCTAAGAGCTATACCTACCCAAATTCCTAGCTGAAGCAATAGGTGGTTGGGGCATTCATAACAAAGGTTCAGTAAGTGAGGGGCGCAACAAAAGGTTGGTAAAACTACAAGTACTTCTAATTTTACTTTTCCATTGTAAGTAATATGAATATTAAATCTGATGATGAAAAAGAAACTCTACAACTACAATCGACATAGATATATATTTGGTTGTTTGAATGATTCTAAGTATTGTGATAAAAAAAAGTGCATGAAAAGATTGAAGTATGGACTGAGCAAGCCAAGAGCTGTGGAAGCCAACTAATGTTTTCACACAACTTTTAACTACACGGATTGGACATTGATAATTTATTATAGTAATATATAGTAATAGTTTGAATCCTCCACAATCAACTAATGCCATTAATTAGTACCCGTTGACGTTAATAACTATTCAGTTAAAGAATCCGGAGAGGGAAGCATTATTATCAAATGTTTTCTTGGATAAGGCGTCGATATTCTGCTATATAATTATATTATAATTCTTGGCATTATATATCTTTCAATAATGGTGGCGATGCATTCCATCGCGATTCACAATCTTATATTTCAGTTCTTGGCACGAACGTGCTTGATTGTTGGGGCGTGTATGGCCTATAGGAAGACCAACTGTCTCAACCGAATTTGAACAATTCCACTTCATGTATAGCCTCAGATACAATGTTGTTCACAGAATTTTGCACTGATCCATAGCTCCTACGCATCCACAAGTGGAGCTCTTTCTCTGGCTTCCATTTGCACTGATCCACAGTTCCTACGCATCAAATTCGAGTTCATGACCTTCACGATCAGTGTATGCTCTGTGGTTTTGGGCTACAGCTTGTCCACCTTCACGCACACGGGCAACTCAGAGCTCCCACATGCCGGATCAATGAGGAGTTAGCTTCTGCATAATTGCTCCTTGTTTTCAGTCTCTAGTCCAACAAGAGTCTCCAAATATGGCATATGATAGCGTCACTTCCTTATTTCCTTTTCTAGCTAGGATGTGCAGTTTGAAGAGTGCAACTCACATACGGTGAGGTCGCAGCTTCATTCACGGAGAGATATGTATCTCACTACAGAATCTCAGGTCTCAAAAATAGCAAAGGGTGGATGTGCTTGCAGCTTCATTCACACTCTGATATGTATCTCACCCCCACGCCTCATCCAACAGTCATCGAGTGATACAAACCAAGAGTTAGCTCACATTATGGAAAATGGCAACTCAAAATATGAGTCTTCACCAGTGCAACACACTGTGAATGGAAGAGGAGAGAGCTCACACCAGTGAGGAGCAATAACTTCACACACCAAGAATTTGGTGGAGAAGAGATACTAGTTACAACACGCAGAGGACATAAATTAGAGTTTAGTCACAGCACTTGGTAGAGTGTGTTTGCAACAATAGTGAGAGGATAGTCTTCAAAGAGGTCTTCATATCATCCAAAACAACATTTAAACTTCACACTCAACACAAAAACCAAAGAATGGCACATGTAATCAACTTGCATACATCATGTAGAGAGTTTCCACACTCATGAATGCATCTGCTCCTTGATACAACACATTTTACACACTAGTATTCTATCTTCCCGAAGAGTTCCTTCACATCTCTATGAGTGCCTTCGCAGAAATGAGATCACAGCTCACGGAGCATAGAGGAGTGTTGCCAGAAATAAATGGAGAAATGCTTACAGAACCGAATGTAGGAGTGCAGGACCACGTTACAGGATAGCAGGGTTGCACCAATATTTTCCACGATGAGAGTCTTTACCACAGATTTCACTAAAGGATTTCACCTACACTTCACCATATGATACAAGAATACGACGATGAGCAGTCTTCAAGTTATGCAGCAGGTTGGAGAAAGCAGCCTTTAAGCAACAAATTTCTTGTCGTGTTTATCTGTGATAGTAGAGCGGTTTCTGTTGAACGCTATTCCCCTTAAGGGTAACAATCTGGTGGTGTCTGGTCTCCAAGCTAGTATCTTCACTTCAACGCTAGTATTCTCCTTCACGCAGTCAAGGGAGGAGAGGTCACACCTTACATGGAGTGGTCGCAGCTCATCAAAGATGATGCAATAGCTGCTCCATATCTTTCAAAGAGACTCTCTATGAGCAGTCTATGCACAGTAAATGATAGAAGGAAAAATTCAAGAGCGGCTTCCTTCTCCAACGAGGAGAGAGATATTTGGCAGCTTACTTCATTGAAATTTGCAACAAATTTGAGATAATGTGAGACCAACAAAATCAATAATGTTCAACAATATCTATCTTGGTAGCAATCTTCAATGTGAACAAGAGAGAGCCCATGATGGAATCTTCATTTCAAGACAATAGTTTCAAATTATGGTCAGCGCTAAAGGGAGCATCCACACCACAAGACTCCACGATCAGGCAGCATTCAGAAGCTACCAACACTCTTCTCCCGCGCAGCTCTCCTCTTAGCAGGTCTCACACACAGCCAACCCAACTGCGCAAAAGTGTAAGGGTTGCTCGCTCCAGGAGTGATTCTCCACACAGGTCTCCATTATTAGAGCTCAACGCACCATCAATTTTACAGTCAATTAGAAATAAGATGAGAGGGGTTCACCATGGTCTCTACACTGCATGGGCACAGCAAAAAAGGCGATACTGGTGCACAAGAATGTCTCCACAATACGACGATTGGAAGAGTCTTCATGCGAGACAGTCACAGTATTAAAAAATGTGCAATAGTTATGAAGACACACATTCTCAACATTAATAAAAACAATTAATAAGAACAATTATTATTACCACTAAACTGCAAATATAATTCTAAATTCTAAATTGTTTAAGCATTCAAAATATAAATAAAATAAAATGTAATTTGGAGGTTGAAGATTCGAAGGCTACTAAGCCTCACCTCTCCACGCCATCATGTCTCTCCTCCTCCGTGTCGCGACCTTACCTCTTATCCACCTGTCGAGTCCCCCATTCTCCTTTCTCCTTGGCAGCCCACCGCCCAGCTGACCACAGGGAGCCCACGTGAGCCCGGGCTGCATGCACACCCCTCCCACAGAGGCACCCACTCCATGAAAAAGACATTCAACCTCTCGCATGCCAGTCTAAGGGCTTATTATTTTTTTAGTTTCTGGAAGTATTTTGGTGGACATGAGGTCGATTTGCAGTGGTGATGGAGCCTAGGCTCGAAGGAGAGAATGGTGAGCCGTCGGTCGGTCCGTCTGTCCCGTTTACATAAATATAAGGGCTAAAAGAAGTTTTTTTTTTCTCCGACACTTCCTGGTTTGTCAACATGCTGGGAGGTTTTTAGGTATCTATTCATGATTCCCGTGTCACTATACAGTAATGTAACGCTTGAAAATATGAAAACAAATGTTTAGCCTGTAAATTTTTGGTGAAGAATAACTACTTTGTTGATGCAGCTAATCTTTAAATATCGTGTTTAATAGATTTTTGGGTTTTCTAGTTTGGATAGAAAAAAAAATTTGTGAGCAGAAGGCATGGAGGAAGTAATCCCTAAAAACTACTCTACTCTGCCCTAATCCTCGTATTATATCTTGTCCTTCCGTTGAATGGATTCATGGATTAATGATTTGTCATTCCCATTTTATTTTCTGTCTTCATATTGTAATGATATTGTGAAAGTTTATCTTTTTTAAAATTTTATGCATCTTTCATCTGGCACATCTTCTCTTCTGAAGCATAAAGCATTATTAATACACCCTTATATCCTCCTTTGAATGAATCTCTGTTATGAAACGCAGAGGCAAGGCATAAATTCTTCCTACCTTAGGGGAATGGGGAAGAGGCCATCAATATTGCATTAGTATCAACTTTGAATATCAATGATGTGGTCTTGTGCATGTTCTCATGTGAATTGTGGGTCACTAAAAACCTTATGGGCATGCACAATAGGTAACATCCAACAAGATTGCTCAGATGCACAACGTATTTTCTGGCCGCTGGCTGCTGCTAAAAGGATTGAAGTCTGCAGACTCTAGAGATTTATGAATCCCAAAGAGAACATGTTGGGCACAAGTTACCATCGCTGCATATATTGAACTCAGGTTGTTTTCAATCTCTTTTCAATCTTTGCATATCTTTTTTTTAACCTAGTCGTAGTTCATTCGCTGCATATCGCTATAGACTACCATCTATGCACCCAGTAACGAACAGATGATAGACTGCTGTCTCTGTGGACAACGATCTGTGCTTCTAGATGAAGGGTTGATTAGTGGGCGTAATTAAAAAGAAGTGTTACAATAATGGCACCTACAATAATCAGTATGGTGGCTGATCTGTGCAGAGGAGCTATGGTCCCGTGTCAGTGTCAGACAATTATTACATATACTAAATATTATTATTACATATACCACGTCGCAATTTTAAAAAAATTGAAATTTTATTATTATTTAAAAAAAAATGTCACGTCTCACCAGGGGTATTTAGTCAAATCAAACTCATTCACCAATCATAAAAAAGTAATATGAAATTTTAAAATTTTAGAAAAAAAATATTCATTTAAAAAAAATCAAATTAATAAACAAAATAATGTAAACTTTGGAAAACTAGTGAAAATTTTAGTTTAACATTATAAAATCAAAAGATTGAATTAATGCTACACCTAACTACTCTATCTCAATGTATATTATGCTCAGCAGTGAGTGGTCCATCAATATAATATCGAATTAAATACTTGTGGTTGTACAAAGCCTTGAAACCGACAGTCTCACCAACAGGAAAATTAATTATTTTTTTAATAATTGCCAAGGATTCTCCAAAATGGTTTCTGATCTCTATTTCAATAGTGATGTCTGATAATGGAATTGAGATATATGTGATAAAGTTTCAAATTTTATTTCAGAGTATGCATGTCATATCATCATATGATCCCAAAACACTATTGGTGACTGGTGCAGGGGGAATGACCACAACCCGTCCAACTCGTGTTGGGTATAGTATGCACTATCTAATTCAACACTTAATTGTCAACCCGAGGAGGGAGCTTATGAGATGCAATCACTATATGTGCAGGATTGAAGGCTTGAACTAACCTAAGCTGACTAAAGATGCAACTATATGATTTTAAACTACTTGCATGACTTTCATAATTCAAATGCAAGAATTTATTCTATCTATGAAAACATGAGACTGATTCATGAATGAGGCAAGTAGAAAATTTAATAAAGATGTTTAATTGAATTGTATTGTCTTGGAAGCAAGTAGAAAACTTGATAAAGATATTTAATTATTGGAACAAGTAGAAAACTTGATAAATATATTAATTATGGATCCAAATCTTAAATTATGGACATCTTCATTATTTGGCTGAAATAGAAACTAGTTTTATGATTAACAAATGAAACTATAGAATTATTGACAATTACTTAGAAATGAACTATCTAGAAACAATACTAACAAATTCTGAACAATAGCTAATTAACAGATCAGATTGAAGAACTAAATTTTGGAAGAAGGTTGGAAGAGAGTTTTAAGAAGAAAGTGGAAGAAAGGAGGAATAATGATGAAGTTTAATTAATAAGTCTAAATAACATAAAACAAAAGCAAATTACATCATAAACTATTAATTAGAAGTAAGAATAATTATGATTAAGAGGCAGAAGAAATTGGATTCTAAAGAAGACCTAAAACAATGCAGAAAACACACAGGTCCAAATGATGATCCGAATGCCGGTCTGAATGGCGGTTCAAATGACAGTACGAATGGAGGCAAATGAAAGAAAAGAAGAATTGAGATTATTTAATGACCAGTTGGCTCATGCATATGATCCTACAGTGCAAAGGAAAGCAATGGAGAGATTATTTAGAGGTTAAACTAATGAGAAACTACTCTAACCATTATCTTAGAAGAGGAATTATTCTATTGGATATGAGAAGAAGGTAAGATGGAAGAAGAGAGAGTTAACCTACAGCAATAGGAAGAAAGACTAACAGAGACAAGGAGAAAGAGAAAGAGGCTAATGCTAACTATGGAGGAATTGGGAGCAATATCTAAAAATGATGGAAGAAGAATTGAAAGCAAAACTACAAACTATTAAAGCTATTGGTCGACCAGTCGTACTAAATTCTGCAAACATAACAACAAAAGACACATAACATAAAACAAAAGTTTTATTTATATGAACAATAAGACATGAACAGTGACAAAATGCATAATACAAAATAGGAATCTCATTTATGTAAACAACAGAACATTATTTCTATCACAAGACAACAACATCATGTACAAAATAAATACAGAAACAACACAGCTTATTTGCACAACACAAATTATATACACAGACAGCAGACTGCTGGTCATTGAGGGGCCCGTCTCAGTAATTAGAGGTTGCACCCTGATCAGTCAATCACCATGCATGCTGCTGAATCTTCATAAAAACTAGAATAGAGGTATATTCAATTAAAAACATAGTGTTAAAGTATTTCTGTGTCTATTTGCAGCTTGGGAAAAACTAGTCAAGGTTAACTCCGTCTCAGTCATGTCAACAAAGCAAAAATTTTACAAAACAAGACAAGACTTAGTTCATCTCAGTCACAAAGACGTCTATTTATACATGATTACAATTGGGGGAAGCAAGTCGGCCCTTTAGTGGTCGACTGCTCTAATAATAAACATTTTTAATACAAGAAAACGGCTTTGTCTAAGATCTCGTGACAACGCGTAACCAAAGAACAACTTCTGCTTAATCACACTGTGACGCATATAAGCTAAGGAGCGACCTTGTATGTTTCATGACAGCGCACAGGGGATCTTCCAGTTTCTATGGCGTTGATCTTCCACACAATTGTTGAAGCGTTAATTCTCTTTGACGTGGGCAGAGAGGTAGTGCACTGGAAAACTAAACGAATGGAGGAGAGGACTGCTGGAGCATTGACATGGATGAAGCATTGTGTTGGAAGGTTGAGCGTGGACGAATGGGATTCTTCCAGAACAATGGCGTGAACAAGCATGCGTGATCCCAGGTCGAACGGTCAAGAGAATCGACGCGTTGAAGTGTGAACGTGGACATGGAATACGTTGCCGATCTTGTCAAGCATAGGAGTGGATCTTCTAGAGCCATAGCACATTAACCATCAGCATCATGTGGCTAACAGAACCCACGTGCCCTTTTGTTGCTTTAACGGCCTGAGATATGCCAACCGTGGATTTTGGGGGTTGAACGCGGGGCTGAACGACGAGCTGAACGAGGTTGAGCTAAGCAACATAAGCACGCAATTTGAATGAAGGGTTGTTTGAAAAACGCAGCCCGCAAATTAAAACATAAATGTCATTTGATCATAAATAAACCATAATATAACGAAATATAAACAAGATTTGTGAAATGGTAAATATATGCATACCTGGACTGTTTGATGGGCTGAATGGCAAAGAAAAAAACCTAGTATAGAAAAAATGATAGAAATAACGCCATTTCGAGTAGATTAAGTGATAAAAAATAGTGACAAAATGGACACCAACATTCCCCCAAACCGAAGATATGCCAGGTCCCACTGAGTAAAGAGAAAAATAAATAAGGAAGAAGTGGATGCGGCTGGATGGACTCGGAAAGGATGAGAGCGAGCAGAGTGATGGTAAGGATCAAGCAGGGGTTAGTTTTAAAACAAGGTCCAATTGAATGTTTGAAAAATCACGAGACAAAAGTTTGGCACGTTTAAACAATCATGCCATTATTCAGGATTTTTGAAACGTGTACCATAATAAAGATATGTGCGTTACTGAATTCATATGGTTTGTGAAATATTCAACCATGTCCAAAGTAAACTTTGGATAGGTTGAAAGAAAATTTTCATCATAGGATTATAACATAGTGCATTAAAAATCATGATGATCTTTAATTAATAAAATGATGGTTCACATGTTGATTTTTTTCATATAACTTAATGAAAAGTTAAAACCATATGATAACTAGATAATAATTTTGAAAATCGCAATAATGCATAATTAATCGATTCATTTGGTGAAGTCGAGATGAATTAAAGAAATGAGATCATGTGCATTTGATGAAATTTGATTAATCCCTGATATGTTTAGTTGATTAGATTTATCAATAGAATTTCAAAAAATAAATATCTTAGCACACTTAATCACAATGTTATATGTTATGGTTTCATTCGGGTCTTCATTCATTTAATTCATTCGACCCTTCATACAGACCATTTGTCTGTACAAGATGTGCTTGCTGGATCTGATTGCTGTTGATTATGCAGAAAATTTCTAAGGCTGCCAGCACACAAAAAGATGATGTAAACCTGCTTTTCTGAAATCTTTAGTCGCTCTTCTTTGTTCAATATGGATCATAACAGTTTTTTTTTCTTCTATTACTTGCATTATTCTTGAAACAACAGATTATTGTATAGGAACTTTAATTGTATTATAAGAAAACAGAAAAATAGAAGAAATTATGAATCCTCCCCCAAACCGAAGGTATGGCACATCCTCGGGCCATTAATAAATTAATACTGGGTTGTATACTTCTTATGTAAACACTCTAGATCAACAACAATCAACAGGAAATCCTAAAAAAAACATCATTATTCTTAAAACTAGAACTTTTTTAGAAAAAGATGTACTCATGATATGATCAAAACAGTATCATACTAAGTCAGATTCTTCAATACATGCAAATTCATCAGTTTATGCTCATGAAGACCACATATAGCTTATGATAGGGGATTTTCCTCATGTCTCTCGAGATGGAAAGCATGAGGGTACAGATGGTCTATAAAGCCTATAGGAGACTAGCCATCCCTACTACTTCTCAAAGGTTGATTGTTATTCAAGTAATTATGGACAAGGTTTGCACTTGAGTTCATTAGATTCCTAATTTTATGGGTCCCACTTCTTAGGATAGTGACATCCTAGGTATAGTATGAATTAGACGACAGGGTCTTAAGTGAAACTTACAAACATTCTCAAATGGTAGATATATGAAGTTCATTTAACCGGTTGTTCAACCATGCATGCTTCTTCTTAAGAGTTTATACAAGTATATCTTTCATACACACAAATATAGATTAGGTATAGTAAAAGACATCAAAGTCAGAACCCATTGTCAGCAAGCCTGTTCAGTACCTTGATGGGGTAACTTTGATATCTAAGAAATATCCTCTCTAGGAAGAATGCCCCATTGCCAGCGAGCCTATTCAGTACCCCGATGGGTTTGCCTAGTCATACCATAGGTTACTACCCGTTGCCAGCAGACCTGTTCAGTATCCTGGCGGGTTAGCCCTTTTTGCATCATAGGCTCGTGTCCCAGTGTTTCCACCCTCTATAGATATTCGGCAATAAATCGCCTATGAGTGAGTGGATGGGGGAGCAGCTTTGAAAACCTTGCTACAAGATGGGATGATATATGGGTTGGAGGACTCCTTATAAATTGCCCTTTAAAGGTTCTGTGCATGAAAAATAGACTACGCATTTATTTTATTCCAAAGACATGACATGGCCAAACTTAATTAATGTGTAGTGGACGAGGCCATAAGAGAATGATTGAAAGTTGTCTCTAGTCCCAAAAATCATCTTTTTCATATAGAGTTATAGTAATGTTCCCTCCTAAGCTAGGAATTCCATTAACCCTTATGCTACCGTGTAGTAAAGGTGCTTAAATAACAGACTCTGATAATTAAGATAGGATGTACGAGTGACCTCTAGCTTTTAGATAGACTTTAAACTTATATTAAATCCTTGGTATTTAAAATTGGTCTTGAGAAGTTGTTATAGTCAGAAATATGCATGTATAAAAGGGAATAATGATGGAAAAATTGTTTCAGTTGACATTATCTTCTTCTTAGTTCTTTTATTTGAGAAACAAAAAGCGAAGTTGCATAAATATTTAAGCTAAACATGTTTGTTTTATTTATATGCATATTATCCTATTCTACTTAAGAAGAACGAAACTATTTTTATTCAAGTATATGAGCTCTTCCAATGTAACCAAGTGCCAAGCAAGATGAAAATTATACATGTATCCACATATGAAAATGTCGAAGCAGTGATTACCTGAATGTGGAGAACCAACCGACTTACTTGATTTTGCAACAGAAGGTGTAGAACGAAGGAATGGTATTGTGGCCTCATTACATCTTGGAACCATCTTTCGATATAATCCTAATACTCACCTTCCTTCCTTATGCCATGCAGATCCTCTTCTTCTAAATGTTCAATTGCTTGAGTACATGAAATATCTGTCGATAGATATGTGGAGAACTCTTCAATTTCAGGTTTCTCTCCATCAAATGTAGTCTCCAAGTTTTTGGTTTCCTTGGCAGATTGGCAAGGAGATTTGGTTTGTAGCTCATGGAACTGTGGTTCTTCTATTATTTCTGGAGAGGTAGATAAATTCTTGACTTTTGTCAAGATGTGTTTTTCTTGAGAAATAGATATTGAGATCCCAGCTGCTGCTAGGATTCGAGAGAGTTCTCTCATACTGATGGTCACCTCGGAATCCATTTCGTCGGTTGATAGATCCTACTTCACACATGTATTAGTCCTAGTCTTACAGCACCAAATTTTTATTTTTATGTGTTTTGAAATAATTTCTATAAACAAATTTGCGAACTAAACACACCACACTTGCAGAAAGAATGACAAACTTGAAAATAAGGAAGGCAAACTTTACGAAATAAATTGCGGAAAATTAAACACTCAGACGAACAGAAAGGAAATCACACTTATGCGGAAAGAAACAACAAGGCTTTGGGGAAACCCACTATAGGGGATGCATTAGGCTATTACACTACAGAAAAATATAGTGAGGTCATCTTTGCATCTTACCATTTCCCCTCCACATTGTTGTGTAATGTAAAAGCAACCTATCTACCTGCACTTCAATCCCTTTAGCACCTCCCCGGCAACGGTGCCAAAATGTTGGGTATAGTATGCACTATCTAATTCAACACTTAATTGTCAACCCGAGGAGGGAGCTTATGAGATGCAATCACTATATGTGCAGGATTGAAGGCTTGAACTAACCTAAGCTGACTAAAGATGCAACTATATGATTTTAAACTACTTGCATGACTTTCATAATTCAAATGCAAAAATTTATTCTATCTATGAAAACAGGAGACTGATTAATAAATGAGGCAAGTAGAAAATTTAATAAAGATGTTTAATTGAACTGTATTATCTTGGAAGCAAGTAGAAAACTTGATAAAGATATTTAATTATTGGAACAAGTAGAAAACTTGATAAAGATATTAATTATGGATCCAAATCTTAAATTATGGACATCTTCATTATTTGGCTGAAATAGAAACTAGTTTTATGATTAACAAATGAAACTATAGAATTATTGACTATTACTTAGAAATAAACTATCTTGAAACAATACTAACAAATTCTGAACAATAGCTAATTAACAGATCAGATTGAAGAACTAAAGTTTGGAAGAAGGTTGGAAGAGAGTTTTAAGAAGAAAGTAGGAGAAAGGAGGAATAATGATGAAGTTTAATTAAGAAGTCTAAATAACATCAAACAAAAGTAAATTACATAAGAAACTATTAATTAGAAGTAAGAAGAATTATGATTAAGAGGCAGAAGAAATTGGATTCTAAAGAAGACCTAAAACAATGCAGAAAACACACAGGTCCGAATGACGATCCGAACGTCGGTCTGAATGGCGGTCCGAATGGAGGCAAATGAAAGACAAGAAGAATTGGGATGATTTAATGACCAGCTGGATCATGCATATGATACTACAGTGCACAGGAAAGCAATGGAGAGATTATTTAGAGGCTAAACTAATGAGAAACTACTCTAACCATTATCTAAGAAGAGGAATTATTCTATTGGATATGAGAAGAAGGTAAGATGGAAGAAGAGAGAGTTAACCTACAACAATAGGAAGAAAGACTAATAGAGAGAAGGAGAAATAGAAAGAGGCCAATGCTAACTATGGAGGAATTGGGATCAATACTTAAAAATGATGGAAGAAGAATTGAAAGCAAAACTACAAACTATTAAAGCTATTGGTCGACCAGTCGTACTAAATTCTGCAAACATAACAACAAAAGACACATAACATAAAATAAAAGTTTTATTTATATGAACAATAAGACATGAACAGTGACAAAATACATAATACGAAATAGGAATCTCATTTATGTAAACAACAAAACATTATTTCTATCACAAGACAACAACATCATGTACAAAATAAATATGGAAACAACACAACTTATCTGCACAACACAAATTATATACATAGACAGGAGACCGCTGGTCGTTGAGGGGCCCGTCTAAGCAATGAGAGGCTGCACCCTGATCAGTCAATCACCACGCATGCTGTTGAATCTTCATAAAAACTAGAATAGAGGTATATTGAATTAAAAACAGAGTGTTACAGTATTTCTGTGTCTATTTGCAGCTTGGGAAAAACTAATCAAGGTTAACTCCATCTCAGTCATGTCAACAAAACAAAACTTTTACAAAACAAGACAAGACTTAGTTCGTCTCAATCAGAAAGACGTCTATTTATACATGATTACAATTGGGGGGAGCAAGTCGACCCTTTAGTGGTCGACTACTCTAATAACATACATTTTTAATACAAGAAAATGGCTTTGTCTAAGATCTCGTGACAACCCATAACCAAAGAACAACTTCTGCTTAATAACCCTGTGACACATATAAGCTAAGGAGCGGCCTTGTAACATTTCATGACAGCGGACAGGGGATCTTCCAGGTTCTATGGCGTCGATCTTCCATGCAATTGTTGAAGCGTTAATTCTCTTTGACGTGGGCAGAGAGGTAGTGCACTGGCAAACTGAATGAATGGAGGAGAGGACTACTGGAGCATTGACGTGGATGAAGCATTGTGTTGGCAGGATGAGGGTGGATGGACGGGCTTCTTCCAGAACAATGGCATGAACAAGCATGCGTGATCCCAGGCCGAATTGTCAAGAGAATCGGCGCTTTGAAGTGTGAACGTGGACGTGGAATGCACTGTCGAGCTTGGAAAGCATAGGAGCAGATCTTCTAGAGCCATAGCACATTAACCATCAGCATCATGTGGCTAACAGAACCCACGTGCCCTTTTGCTACTTTAATGGCCTGAGATATGCCAACCATGGATTTCGGGGGCTGAACGCAGGGTTGAACAACGAGTTGAACAAGGTTGAGCTAAGCAACATAAGCAAGCGATCTAAATGAAGGGTTGTTTGAAAAAAGCAGCCTGCAAATTAAAACATAAATGTCAATAATGTCCAGAAAATGTCATTTGATCATAAATAAACCATAATATAACGAAATATAAATAAGATTTGCGAAATGGTAAATATATGCATACCTGGACTATTTGATGGGTTGAATGGCAAAGAAAATAACCTAGTATAGAAAAAATGATAGAAATACCGCCATTTTGAGTAGATTAAGTGATAAAAAATAGTGACAAAATGGACACCAACAACCCGCACCTTCCCAGGAATTAGGGTGATTCTTGAAATCGAACCCCCAGACTTAGATGAAAATCAACTAGGTCCTTCTCAATGGCGGCCCTTCTCTCTAAAGTGGGATTTCTGTAAGCTTCTGGAAGTCATAACTGACCTTCCGCAACAATCTTATGGAACCACCTTCTTTCCGCAACTTGGGGGGTCTTTCACAATTGTCCTTCCGCAGTCGTTGTCCCGCAACACGGCCTTTCGCAGGAACCTTTCCACAGACCCCTTCCGCAACACTCCTTTCCGCAACTTTGCGGATTGCGGATTGTGGGTATACCTTCCGCGCTTTCTTGAAATAACTTTCCGTAAAAATATTCCGCAACATAGTTTCTGCAACTCGAGCCGTTAACTCTCGGGCTCTTTCCTTTGCACAACGCGGTATTGATCGTCGATCTTTTTCAGATGGGATCTCGTCCATTGATCTAATATCAATGTGAAACGCTTCGTCTTGGCTTGCTAACTCCGGTGCACGTTCACTTGATTGATTCTTCCCCATTGTCGATCTTCCTTTCGGCTTTGATCTAAGCCATCCAACCTCTGTAATTTGGGTCGACTGTGACTCTGCCATTTCCTCGTGGATTGATCGTAGAATCGATCAATCTAAATCAGTCTTCGTTCGGGTCCTGATGGAAACTAAATACAAACAAGAAATTTACTCAACTACTAAATGGTGGTCAGTCTGCAAATGATTTGGGTTTCTCAATTGCACATGGAAATCACACAGATATGAAACAGAGACTCGGTCACACAGAAATCAGGCCAATAATTGCACACAGCTCTACCTGACATAATCTCAGGGCATTCCTCATTCAAGGTGTACAGTAACCCAATCGAAATACACAGAACTTCTAATTGTACTAACAGATAGCTAGAAAATTTACATTTCAACCAAAATGACCAACCCCCTTCTCACTCAGCTCTCCCCTTTTTATTCATTCTGCTCTCCCCCACAACAGAATGGCCGAACAGTCACAACAAACTAACAACCTCCCTCTCCCCATCACTGGAGGGGTCACTATCATCCTACAATAGACTACTAACTGGCTCGACTCCACGCAGGGAGCATCAACTCGCCACTATGCTCTACCTTCTCAAAAACTAACACGTACTATTTAGTTACACACTTGCAAATATTTCAAACTACTTAACAAAATGAATTCCCTTCATGACAGCTTGTCCTCCTGCTAGCCACAACATGTGAACACGCAATCACATTGTTGACTCAGCATTGATGCTCCTGCATCAGTGACCATCGAAGATCCAAATGAGTCACTGAATCAATGCGTGGCCATGGATTTACAATGGATTAACAATACAAATGGGTTTTATTAATCATGGAATGTAATCATGGAATGTAATCAATGCTTAAGTGTGAAGCTTTCTCTTGACCCTAAGAATAAAAAAATGTAAGTAGAATAAAATTACTCACTTGGGAGGTTTGCTAGCCTCCCAACCCAATAATGTGCCTCTCTTGGGAAAATTACTAGCTATGAAGGCCAACAACCCCCCATGTGGCCAATATGCATCTTCATCTTGTGTTTGAAGAGATTTTTCTTTGGTAAATAAACTAATAAAATTGTAAATTTTTTAAGTAAAATACTCCAAGTAAAGGCCCATCGCTCACCTAACAAGCCAATAGAATCCCCACGAAAATGATTTCTTTCGTAGGATCTCAATTCAGGGATGGGAAGGCCTATAAGATCCAGTCACTCACATTAGATATAGGAAACATGCAAACCTAATGATTTACGTCTCGCATGCTCATTTTTTACGATGAAAGTCTCGAAGAGTCCCATTACTCACTTGCTTGTCTTGCACGTCTTCTACTAAGTGAATTAACCTCCCAGGTAAGAGAACTCAACAATGAGAACCTGCATGAGTATCTTGCTCACTTGGAGAGGTCATATACCCTCCAAGCTAACCAGAAGCAACCCTTCACAAGCCTAAGCCAATTATCTCATCAATCTTGCATTCATCTTCTAATAGTGTAAGAAATGAATCATTGGGAATTTAAGAGGGAAAACTATGCCATTCACCTCTCATTCTCTCATTGTTCATTTACAATGTGCTTTCTCTTCATCGTTGCTTGCTTTCTCATACCTGTATTTTTGTTTTGCAGGTTTACACAATGTTGGAGTTAGGGAAACCATTATAACCGAAGAGAATCGATGTTTTAGACCATACATAATGCCAAGAGCATGAGGAAGAGCGTGCAACCCTAGAGAAACCAATTTGTAGCCCACATGTTGTTGGAGGAGCATATTGGGGTTTAGTGAGAAACATGTGTGTTTGCATAAGAAAACTCAAGCAAAAACTCCCCGTTGTGCAGGATTATTACCTTATAGTGAGGAGTGGACACTACCAAATTGGGTGGGGTGACAGGTAAATACATTCATTATATTGCATTTAGTTCTTTACAAAGGAAAGAGATCAAGATATCGAAAGATGTACCTTTTATCGACGGTTGGTCGTAGCTTTCGCTTGATTCTCCACTTGATGAACCTGCAACACAAAGGAAACCTTCCTCAGCGTATCTTGGCTGCAATAAATATGATGAATATTGAAAATAATTAAACATCAACTACAACAAGATATTAAGCCAAATGAACATGCAATCCAATAGACGTTCGATTTGGGACAGGAAGGGTATTTCAACCTTTTATTGTCAAAGAAACATGAATCAGTACAATTATACCTGACGTGTCAAGATGCTTCTGCAACAGAGTATTGGGCTCCTGCTCTTCACGCTGACTTGGGAATTCCTCCAGCATAACAACCCTTAAAGATTTCTTTCTAGCTCCCTCTCTCATGGATCCTCCTTGTATTTATGGGATAAGGTAGGCAGTTGAATTCGAGAGGTGGTTGGATTGGGAGGTTGGGGAAGTTGCAAACCAACTTCAACTAATCCCAATTCGTCAACTTAATATATTTTCTGATTTCATCTTAAGATGTGCACGAGTTTCTCTAAGGCAGAGTAGCGCACAGTATGCAACTTTACTATTTTGCAACAAGCGTTTGCAACTTTTATGAGGTATGCGCTAGTTTCTCTTGAGTAAAGTAGGGCATACTTCCAGATGTGCACTGGTTTGATGCCCAAAGAGTAGCACACATGTCAAAAGATCAGGGTAAATAGGGAAATTCTCAGCTGAAGAGGGTGGATCCAGTCCATAAGTCATCTAGGTCAACCTAGCTCTTCAATCCAAGGTGTCCTTTTGTGTGATCGATAGCGCAATGTGATCACGGACGGAGAAGTGCAGATTTGACCTATAACAGATGCCCCCTAATGTGTGAGGTTAGAGGGAAATGATGGTCGAAATACATTATAATTCCAAGTCAGAGGAGGAGTAAGAAACCACAGAACCAAGTCACAAAAACATCTGAAACAACGATCAAGGTCAGCGAGCAATTACAATCTTGACATCATATAGATGTGTAGAATGATACAACATGATCTCCGATACATAACTAGGAGATGTATATATAGCATGGCCACTAAAATACAATCGTGGATCCATGTCAAAATGAGAGATCATAGCCATAACCACAAACTGGATCTATGTCTCATGAAGAGCCAAAATGAGTGAGGCTCAGTCTTGCGCAGCTTGGGTGATAACATAAACAAGGTGATGCTATCAAAATCCCAAGGTCTTCATCCAAACAACCCAAGGTACAAACCCTAACCATGTGAATAAATGAGCTGGAGTTGAACATGGGAAGTATCGTTTGATTACTAGTCATTGATGTATACCGTTAACAAACGCGAGGGCTTCCATCAATAATGATAATGGGGCCCAAGGTACCTAGTACGATCCAATCAAATGTGAATAAGTGGAATTGAAGTCTAACACCTGAGGAACCTGTCGAATAAGGGACATTGATGTATTCTCGTTATCCAACAGCGAGGGAAACTGCCACTGATGACTGCAATCCCCAAGGTACTAACCGAAACTCTAAACTTCATTCCCGGAGCATAATGAGTTGATGTCGATGGGAAGAATTTCGCTGGAAGGGAGGCCTTAATGCATCCTCCATCATCCAACACGAGGAACACTCACAGGTATGAGCTGATGTGGAGTAGGACAAGTAACAAGATGAAACAAATTGACACCAGGATGGCCGACACATGAAATCAAGGTAAACTGCAGAATGGCCGACACAGGCAATATCCTTGAATAGTGAGCACAACACAAAGTGACTTAGGTAGTTTTTAATATGATGGGGAAGTGAAATGAGCCTGCAATGTAGGAGACATTAATAGACCCTCCATATGATTGGAAGAATAACCAATCGGGGGAGTAATAACTCGGAGATCAGGTTCACCCTATGGTCAAAAACTAAAACCCAACTGTATGATAGACTCAAATAGGTGTTGTGTTTAAGGATATGACTGACTTAACTGCCTTTGAAGCTAAAAAGGATGCGAGATACCGTTCTCATCCCTTATTCTTTTTGATAAAATAATATCCTTCTTGTTGTTTTAATGAGTCCGAGAAAGAGAGAAAACTCAATAAGTCCAACCATATAAAAAGTTTTAAGGAGCCCATGGGAGGAAGACTCAGAATCTTCTTCATTTTTTTTTTAAAGAGTTCGAAGAAGAGATAGACAAATACTCTATAATACTAATCTCTGGATTTTAATATCGAGTCGAGATCTATTCCTGCTCGCCGGTGTTTTCAATTTTAAGGAGTCTGGAAAACTTAAACAATAACTCCATACACCTACCCATGGATTTTAGTATCGAGCCCAGGTTGGTATATGCTTGCCGATGTTTTCCTGTTTATAGAGTCTGAAAAACTTAAACAATCCTCTATATACTCTCTCGTGGATTTCACATCGAGCCCAAGTAGGTGAATGCTCGCTTGGTATTTTCATATTTCGAGAGTCTGAAAACCCTAAAGAAGACTTCAAAAGTCATTTTTCGTACAGTTAGTCTCCTCCCCCGAAAAAATATAAAACAATGAGAGAAGAACTCTTCTAGCCATGTATGACTAGAGTATTCCTTTTTTGTAAGTAATCTGCAAAGGTCTGGAAAAGGGTTAAACTTATACCTAAGAAGATGTCCCTTCAAATCCTTTAACGAGTCTGAAAAGACAACTATACTCGGCAATCTCGTCATATTTAAAGAGTCTAACAAGAGCATGAAAGAACTCTATGGAAATATTTTTCGTAAAGTTTTAACGAGTCCGAAAAAGTAAACTCACGACCTCCTTACTGTTTTTAACGAGCTCAAGGAGAGATGGAAGAATGCTCAGGGCCTTCTTACTATTTTTAACGAGCTTGAAGTGAAGGTGAAAGAGTGCTCAGCGATGGGTCAATGTCCAAATGAATGGCAGACCGAATTATAGACTCTAGGAAAACTTCATCAGATGGAAGTATATCATCCCAAATAGAATGCATGTCTAAGCATTCAAATGGAGTTATCGCCTGGTCAATTGCCGGGACCCAGTCCCGAGAAGGTAAGCATGAATTCAGAGGCTTCTTCTCAGTAGCTATTGGACTCAAGGAACAATATGCCACATAATTTGATTGTGACATGGTAGTGCCTACTGACAGGGGACATACTTGGTCTATAGTTGGGTAATAAGAGGAATCAACAAATGTAAGTTGATCGATAGTGACAATGCTTTCGTTGTGAGGAAAATGCATCACACGAAAGAGCGTAGACACCATAGCCTGCATAGCATATACGTAATCATGCCCTAGGATCATATCAAAATCCATAGGGTCCTTTAAAACCATAAAATCAACCAAGACTGTTTTTCCACCCAAAGTAACGGGTACTTAAGGGAGGAATCCCAACGGTTCACTAGGTCTTTTATCGAAAGTCAACGGCCAATTAACATCTGGAACAAGTTTAGGAAAACCTAAATCTCTCCAAGCATAAGGGGATGAGATACTAATATAGGCTCCTTCATCTATAATACATCGATGAACCGCATGGTTTCCGATATCGACCTTTATTTGGAAAGGTGAAGAAGAAGGAATGCGAGGCCCAGTTAGATTGTTCCCTTCAAAGGAAATGATCCCAGAGCTTGGTAGGGGTTCACTCGGCATAGATGAAGTGCCCCCCATTTCAGAAACATCCTAACTGGTAATGCATAATACTTCAGGGATAGGTGCATCAGTCTCTGAAGAACTGATGGGATCAATCGAAGATTGCATCGATTCGATCACTTCACTCTCCGAAGGAAGAGTGGGGTTGACCAAAGATTGCATTGGTTCAATCACTTCATCAACCAAAGGTTGATTAGGCTGTTGGGAATCTATAAACAATTCAAGAGCAGAGGATCCTTCATACATGGACCACACTCTCCACACCTCTGGAATAGCAGGGCACAGGTGAGTAAGGTGATCTCCCTTACAAAGTTTACAAGGGAACTTTGGCTTCCGTCCTATAAGATTAGACTCCTTTACAACAACAGTACTCTCAGCATGACTAGCATTGGTTGATAACTTTCCCCCAGCATGACTTGCAGTGGTTGGTTGCTCAGAAGCAGAAGACTTTTGAACTATGGACCACACTCTTTGCACTTCTGGAAGTACAGGGCACAAATAGGTTAGGTGGTGTCCCTCACAAAACTTGCAAGGGAACTTAAGCTTTTGTTTATTAGGTTTGTCGACAATGTCAACTTTCTCAGCATGACTTGCAGTGGCTGATTCAGTGTCTCCAGTATGACTCACAGGAACTGGTGACTTATCATTAATATGACCAGTAGTGATTAATGACGTGTCCTCAACATGAGAAACAGTGGTTGAAGACATACTTTCAGTATGATTTGTAGTGACTGAAAGTTTGCTCCCAGCATGACCTCTAGAGGCTGGGTACGTTCCCCCAACATGACTTTCAGAGGTTGGGTGGGTGCCCCCAGCATGACTTCCAAAGGTAGGGTGGGTGGGTTAAGTATGATTTACAGTGACTGAGTGAGTTCTCCCAACATGACCACCAGAGGTTGGGTAGGTGCCCCTAGCATGACCTCTAGAGGCTGGTTGCATAGGTTCAGTATGATTTCCAGTGACTGAGCGAGTTCTCCCAACATGACCACCAGAGGTTGGGTAGGTGCCCCCAGCATGACCTTCAGAGGCTGGGTGGTGAGGTTCAGTATGATTTACAGTGACTGAAAGTTTCCCCCCAACATGACCTCCAGAGGTTGGGTGGGTGCCCCCAACATGACCTTTAGAGGATGGGTAACTGCCCCCTTGCTTTGGCATCTTCTTCCCATTCTTCCTCCGTCTATTCCTTTTAGACTACCGGTTACTAGTATTAATACTTTCACCACATGAGGTAGAAGGAGGAGAAGAAGATGTTATTGGCGAAGTAGGCATAGGGTTCTGATGCTCTTCATGTGAGGTGCTTACTTGAGAAGCATCAGGAGCATGCAAGGTGTTCGGAGTGGAAAAAAACCAAACTGATAGCCCTATAGTGAATCCTAGAAGATTCAAGGTAGACATTAAGGGAGTATCAATGTTCCCAATGAATGGAAAAGCACAAGGAGCCCCTTGAACAGGGGTCCCTTGATTGGTGCTCACCGGGATGCTATCCATGGTTTCCGAATCAATGGGCCAGAAAACTCTAAGGCCAACTAAAAACTAGCAGCACAAAGAGCACACTACTACACATGCATTGTACTCAGGTTGTTGGAATCCTACAAGTACCAGTAGCAGATTGCTGGGTCTAGTAAGAGGAGGGTTGAAAGGAGTATTAAAGTCTCTAGAAGTTAAGTCCTCAGCCTCGACAATATCAAAGACTTGTTGATACAGGGTTCTGGGCTGCGGTTCTTCAAGAACATCTGTTTCTCCCGTAAGTTCAAAAGAACCACGAGGATCAGTCCTCCGGCATCGCGGTAGCGGTGGAGGCTCCATAGTGAGTGGGGGAAGGTTTTGCAACCTCTGAGACTGACGAAGATGTTGGTCCTCCACAACTACAAAAAGAAAACTAAGTACTAAACCTAGTGGCCACTACGACTAAGGAGCAAACAACATACCACTAAAAATTTCCTAAGTAATCAACCAGGCAAACAATGGCAAATACTCTCAGAAGCAAGTCTGGGATGATTAGGGTCCAGAACGAACTAATAGAGTATCGATGGTCAGTTTTGCGGCATCCAATGGAGGTCCTCTGGGTGCAAGCGTTTGAATCACCAAACTGCCCTCTCGGGATTACTGCCAAAGGGTTACCTTCCGCTCTTGGCCAAGGTGAAGTGGGAATATCCGCCCACTCTACCTGTGTAGAACCCTAAAGGTTATGATACTAAGGATACCACCAATACGAAATAACCTGGGGGGACAGTCGTCAGCCTAGTCGAAACACATGGGTAGGGTAGCAAAGCCCGAAGTCCGAAAGGACCCCCTTACGTGAGTCAACTTTGGTTTATGGTTGATGGGAAAGTGAGGGGGTATCCTCAACAATTCCAATCGCCCACGACCTCGTGCTTAACTCTGGTTTGAGTAGAGAATCCCAGGACTATTTGATAGAAATGGATTTACCTAAAAGATAGTCGTACTATGATTGTTGAGCAATGAAGCCAGCTTCGAGTGGTTTAAGGTGATTTAAACCTAAAACTCTAGCTTAAGCTAGTTGATGATGTGTATTCCTAAAAAGAAAAATGTTGCTATTTGATTTTAATAAAATTTCTTTTTAAAGGCTACTTTTTACTCAAGGGTTGTAGTGCAGTGTGTGGAATGGTTTGAAAAGAAAGTAAAGTGCATGTACAGTAATGCTTTCAAATTCACAAAACTTTTTCCTTTTCGTTTAAAATATTTCAAAAACTAAGACTAAGCAATCCTAAATCGAAATTCTTTTTGTATTTTCTTTTAAATTTCAAAGCAAACTATGCTACTTCAAAACAATGGTAGACCTTACTACTAAGCTTCTTAAAACACTTTTTGTCTTTTCTGATAATTGTAAAATAAAAAGAACTTGTAAAAGAGCAAGTAAGACCTAAATGTAAAGTGTGAGTAAGACAAACACCTAAATGGTTCAAACAAACAAATCAAAAGACTTGAAGAAGACTCAACCTACCAAGTTGTTTCAAAATAAAAACTTTAGGCATGGAAACAAAGTGTAAAAGAAACAAGGCAAAGAGATGCTTGTAACGGAAAGGAAAACCTAAAAGGTTTCTCCTAAGCACCAAAACCCTAAGAAAACACTAAGCCAAGCAAAGGAGTAGGTAAGCAAACCACAAAGTGACCCTACCAACACACGGACTCAAAAGAAAGCTAAATAGAAGGCTTTGACTCACTTGGACTAAACTGAAAAGACAATCAGAAAGTATCCAAACCAAGCAACCTTTCAAAAGCACCCTAAGGACTCAAACTTGGGGTTTAACCCTAATGGAAAGGATAACCCTAATGGAAAGGATAAGATGCAGCGAAAGTGTACTACTGTTGCCACAAACAACAAATGTTAAGAACGCAGGTCTGTATGATTGCAACAAGCAACTAGGGTGGAAGTGTGCAACTATGTTTGAAAGAGAGAAGTGCACAAACTTCAAAAGGGCTAGAAAGCAGTGAAGACACTTAAACAAGTACTCAAGGAAGCAAAGACAAACTAAAGGACTCAGAGAGGTAAGTAAGACTCAAAAGAGACATAGAAGTCTTAGGGATCAGTCAAGAAGGCAAAGCAAAAGGATGGAAGTGAAACCAAACCACTGGAAATCAAACCCTAATAGTGAACTGAAAGTTACAGGAAAATGCAGTACTGTGTAGTATAGAAACCAGCGCACACTAGAAAAAATGCGCTATTGTTCAGTAAGAAAAGCAACGTTCATCAGGTGGTATGCGCTACTGTTAGTAGGGAAGACTAGCGCACATGTCTCAGAAGGACAGAAACAGGCTTTGCAACAGCAAACTGAGATGAATTAAACAAACAAGAACATGTAACAAAGACCTCTCAAAGAACAAATAAATTGAAAAAGTTTGGAAGGAAATCCTAACTAGGCCTCCTAGAGTAGAAAAACACACGGTTACTCCCTAGCGGAGTCGCTAGTCTGGTGTGCAGGATTATTACCTTATAGTGAGGAGTGGACACTACCAACTTGGGTGGGGTGATAGGTAAATACATTCATTATATTGCATTTAGTTCTTTACAAAGGAAAGAGATCAAGATATCGAAAGATGTACCTTTTATCGACGGTTGGTCCTAGCTTTCGCTTGGTCTTCTGCTTGATCCTCCACTTGATGAACCTGCAACACAAAGGAAACCTTCCTCAGCGTATCTTGGTTGCAATAAATATGATGAATATTGAAAACAATTAAACATCAACTACAACAAGATATTAAGCCAAATGAACATGCAATCCAATAGACGTTCGATTTGGGACAGGAAGGGTATTTCAACCTTTTATTTTCAAAGAAACATGAATCAGTACAATTATACCTGACGTGTCAAGATGCTTCTGCAACCGAGTCTTGGGATCCTACTCTTCACATTGACTTTGGAATTCCTCCAGCATAACAACCCTTAAAGCTTTCTTTCTAGCTCCCTCTCTCATGGATCCTCCTTGTATTTATGGGACAAGGTAGGCAGTTGAATTCGAGAAGTGGTTGGATTGGGAGGTTGGGGAAGTTGCAAACCAACTTCAACTAATCCCAATTCGTCAACTTAATATATTTTTTGATTTCATCTTAAGATGTGTGCGAGTTTCCCCAAGGCAGAGTAGCGCACAGTATGCAACAAGCATTTGCAACTTTTCTGAGGTGTGCGTTGGTTTCCCTTGAGTAAAGTAGGGAATACTTCCAGATGTGCACTGGTTTGATGCCCAAAGAGTAGCACATATGTCAAAAGATCAGGGTAAACAGGGAAATTCTCAGCTGAAGAGGGTGGATTGAGTCCATAAGTCATCTAGGTCAACCTAGCTCTTCAATCCAAGATGTCCTTTTGTGTGATCGACAACACAATGTGATCACGAACGGAGAAGTGAAAATTTGACCTATAACACTCCCTCAAGCTCTCACAAACTTAATGATTTCTCCAAAACACTTAGATGCGAGAGGCCCAAATGCTTTCCCAAACTCCAAATGTACTAAGTTGAGGAAAGTTTAAGAAGGAATGTAAAATGCCTTGAAGACCATTGGAACTCAAATTCAGCTACCATTACCATAACCAACTTTCTCTTCATGTCTATCACTCCTTTGTTATCCATTCATTCAAAGATTACAAGGAACCCTCCTGAAAAACCATGAGATGGATTGCGAACAATTAACCCCAAAGAATTCAAGGCCAAAACAAGTAAGGAGATCTTGGAGGATAAATCATAATGATTTCATGATTAAAAGGAGTTAATAACATAATTTAGAGGGAAGGTTGTTTAAACGTTTTATTTTTTGGATTTTTCCACTGATCACCATTGAAATCCAACAACTTAATTTTTGTTTAAATCTTGATTTTTCATTATTCAAAATCTAGTTTTTTTACTTCAGAAATGGATCCAATATATATTTATATTTACAATTCCAATCAGATTTCAAATAAAAATATTTGAAAACAAAAATTCAAAACTAAACGTTTAGAATACTCATTTGAATCCTTCTAGATTGAAAGAACATGGGAATCCTAAGTGTCCTCAAAATCTCTTATGTTGGTCGGCGAGGCATGTATCTTAGAAAACACTGCGTAGCATCTCTGATGTTGGTTGGCAACAAATTGTGGTCCATTTTCCCGAAAGTTGAAACGACATCAAGACTTGTGGTCCATTATGACAATTCTATATCGACGATCACATCTCCTGTCATTCTTCCATCCAAGGGAAACAAAATGACACGTATAGTTGTCCCTGATTTCTTTGAAAACAATAATGACATGTACAGTGCACCATCCTCTCGGTGGACCCTTCTCCGTGGTAAGAATTCCCTTCATCCATCCATAATCTGCCACTATCATTGCATGGACTTCGCAGATGGAGCCAAAAGGGGAGGATATGTACGCTAGTTTTGAATATTGACCGCCAACAAGGCATGTGCAACGTACTCATCAGCATCCTTCACCAAATCGCCATGGACTTTACTACTCTCAACTCGTGACCCACACGTTACATAGTTTGAAGATTTGGTGGAGATTACCAATGTGAGATTTTCTTCAGCCACCGGATTTGGAACCCCGGACTTGGAAATTCCTTCATATATGATGTTGATGCTGACTGGAAATAGTACTATGGGCTCTTCACATGCAAGGTTACTAAATTTCTTTCCCTTTCCATTGATATGTTTTATGTATTCAATTTGAATTGCATGTTTAAATGAATATGATATATAACATGGTATGGTGTGAACATGAAGGATCTTGTCCTCCCATCACCACCATTTCTAAAGTGCAACAGGATTTATGCTTCCACATAGTATTATCAACTAATACGTAAATAATGTTGGCGAGCATGATGCACAAGATAGAGATAGATTTGTCTTCAAGATGATATGTCATACTTGCACGACTAGTCCATGGCATGGCAATGGAATAAGGTATGTCGACTTCACTTTTACAATGGTGACATAGAAGTTGGAAAAGCCTTTTGGAAATCAGTATTGGTTACTAGATGAGGATTTAGGGCTAGAACAAGACTCTACAGCAGAATGGGATCAATATATTAAGAGATTAACCTATTGTGGAATTAGGCTTTCATGATTGGATGATGAAGTTGGCTAGTCTTGGAATGAATCAACAAGTCATGTAAGCACTGCGTTGGCTTACAAGGCTATCTCTTTTTCTTATTTGGAAACACATAATAAATGGTGTTATAAACAATTATTGAAGTGGAATGCTCCAATGAAATTGAAATGTTTTTGTTGGGTAGCGTTGCAGAATAAGATCATGACTTGGAATAAAATGTAAAAGAGGAGGTTATGGACCTAATTGTTGTTCCCTTTGCAAAAGAGATGATGAGTCTATCGGTCATCTTCCTATGGGTCACCTTCCTGTTTATTGTTCTATTTCTCAACAAGTTTGGATAGAAGTAGTTAGGAGTCTAAATGTATTTTTCAGTTGGGCTCATGGCTCTTTTGAAGAGAGTCTAAATTTCTGGATTTCTAGTGGTGTTAACTTTTCAAATTTTCCCTTGTACTATATTTGGGGGGTTTGGAGGCACAAGAATTTGGTTATGTTTGAGGATCTACAGTTTAATACCATTAGGGTAATTGTCCCCTCTTTCTCTGGGTATGTACCCATTAGGTTATTTGATGGGGCTTCTCAGATGGGGCACTATGGATATGGTATGGCTATTAGAGTTGATGATAATCACATGCACTTTAAGTGGATGGGATGTGGTGATAGCTCAAATACAAGAGTAGAGCTTATGGCTCTTTGGGGAGTGCTTTTCTTTTTCTCACTATAAAGGGATTTTGTCCCTCTAGGTTGCACGTGAATCAAGAGTGGTCATGGATTGGGTAGCAAGGACTTCAAATCTTCAGGTGGCCATTATGGAACATTGGATGCTTGGGATTAGGGAGCTTTAGGGAAAGTTTATTTACTTAAATTTCAAGCACATTTTTAGATAGTACAATTCTAAACTAGACTCTTTTTCCAAAAAAGCAATTGGATTGATGGAGGGTTATTTGTTCTAGGAATAGGTTCAGGACAATCAAGTGATATCTAGGGGATTACTTAAGGCATATTAGTATGGAACTTTCAAGTTTTACAAGGTCTACATGGATCTTTCAGTATTGTCCTTAGTTTAAATTTTGGGTGTTTGTGTTTTGAACGAGATCTTTTTGCTACTGTGATCAATAATGTTTGGGCAATGATCAATGTTTGGGGGTTTGAGGCCCTATACTTTCCTATAGGGATTTAGAAAACTAGAAGGATTGTCTCCGTGCTTTTTTGTAGTTGTTTGGTCATCTAGGATCTTTTTTTACTTTATATTGTGGACACTATGAATATGATTGGGCCTTAATTGGGTCTCTCTGGTTATGTATATGTTCTCTTTGGTTCAATCTTATGAATAATAAGGAACAATTTTTATTTTTATTTTGGTAAAAAACAGCTATAAAAGCCATGGTGATTCCAACACCGACATGGTAGGTTCATGAATCATCATGTTGTTCATGCAATACATTATATAAATTGAACCCGAGGGAAATCCAAATTTTGAATTGAGTGAATTTTGGCATAGCTAGTAGCTGTTGTCATAAAACAAATGGGAGGGAGATTCAAAATTTGAATTTAGTGAATTTTGGCATAGCATGTAGCTGTTGTCATAAAACAAATGGGAGGGAAATTCAAAATTTGAATTTAGTGAATTTCAACATTGGTTGTAGTTATTGTTTAGAAAACCACAATTGATTTAAAAAGCGAATACGCCATCACTCACCCAATGTTTTCCTTGTATTGTAGACACTTGGTTTGCTTCGTTGGTTTCTGAAAGACCCGTGGCTAGAGAAATGTTACTGATACAAATTGTTACGTCATACAAGTGGCCACTACCTAAGGCCATACATCATATGTGATCCAGATGTTACACTCACTCAAAGAACCAATGAACATGAATGCTTGAAATTGGACAACGATGGATTATGTGATGTAGTTTCCAATGAAAAGGTTTGTGAAATAACTCGTAGTTGCTTTTCCTAGGGGTTGCATAAACCTATTAATATTAGTGTTAACAATCATCACCATCTAAATTGAATTCATGGAGAGAGAGGGGTGGAAGAAATGGATCCTTGCATGCAAGCAATAGTAGAGCTTCCAAGATGGTTGTTCAACATGGTGGCTTTGATAACATCACTATGATGATGGTGGACTTAATGAAAGAGAACACATATACCTAAAACACCAAAAAATGGATGGATGGTCGATGGTCCCTTCTCATAATTAGATATAAATATATATGTATGATGCTACCTCGCTTGAGCCAAGTTTTCACGACTTCATTGCTTGTATATAATTTTGATTTAGAAATTATCCACATTGCATGGAGACTAATGTTCTCCTTTTAACTTTTGTTTTAATATACCCTGGAAACCAAGAGTGATCCAAAATTGCTCCTTGTGAACAAGTTTGAAGATTTGCATATTTGAATTTTTGTGTAATATAAGCTTCAAGAGGTTTCTTTCTCACAAAGTCCCTTATGAAAGGTGGTCAATGTAGAAAGTTGCATTAATGTTACTTGGAGCCTTGAGGAATAAATGTGACTTGGCCTTACGTGATCAATATGAATCAATTATACCTTGTGTTGGCCTAGGATGACAAAGTAAAGCATATACCCAAAAATTATGGGCAACATATGACATTGAGATAATAGCTACATAATCATGAAGGATGATACAACAACCTAATAGAATGACACATCTAATTTGCTGCAACAAATATGAGAAAACCTTTTCAAATTTGACGTAGGATTATAACATGTCAAACATTCTTTGTTTGGGACTTCATAAATTACATGCAAAGTTTTCCATGACAATTGATATAATTGTTTTATATAATAAAAATTCAAAAATTATTAAATAATCCTGTGTGAAGAAGAACAAGTTGAGAAATTAAGAATTCAACAATTCAATAAAGGTGTGAATCAAATCTTGTGAAGCTTGTGGCAACAAACAACTTGAATCCTAACATATTTAACAGTATGAATATTTCAAGTACTATTCAATACATCAAACATTTATCAAAAGGAAATCGGTCATATAAAATGTAATCAATTCCTTTAAAGATATACATCATACATATACTATGAACATGATGAAATAGTTGGTTGTCTGAGGCTTTTATTCGCAATCAAGAAGAGATTCACAATTTGAAATAGAGATGGAATTACATATTAAGAGAATTTTACTGATTAATGAAAAATGAGAGGTAGAATATCTTGGAGTATCTAGTCTATCTCATGATCTGTCCATTATGCCCCTCATACTGTTACGTGATCTCACAATCTTGAAAGTTTTCTTTCTCCCGAAAATTGCTTGATCATTTTTCTCTTGGGTTCCCCATTCCTTTTATATAGGGGAGTGCTTTCTTGATAATGTTCATCTACATCTTGATATTTACTTGTTTTGCTAAAACTACCCCTTTTCCCTTTTGGTTGTTTCAGCTTTGTTGCAAAATACAACGAAATATTTGGAATACAACAAAATCTTTGTTTTCTAGATTTTGAGAAAAAACCCTAGCGCGAATGGTTCATATCTTCAACTGAAAAATTATATGATCAAATCGTGACCGTCAATGCATGGCCCCTCATATTCGCTTACCATGTAGCTTCATTAGTGTGAATGGTTCAGATTAGAGGATGGGAAAGTTGCATGCTGAATTTCGGTCGTCTATGCATTCTTGGCACTCTAGAGAACATTGAACTAGTGCTTTTGTGTTGGGTTATGGAGTCTACCTCTTCCAATCAAATTCTTTGGGTCAATTCTGGTACCAACGGATTAATCCTACTGATAGTGTGAGGTTGTTTCAGGATTAATTAGAAGGCAGTTTCAAAAGCTTGTTGAGGGGAGCCTGAATGCTAGAGAGGGCACCACGTGGAGCTGATGGTTCTACTTCAAGATCATGTGCTTTGGTTAATTCTCAAGCACTTTCGTGGGCCTAATGGTCTTGTAACCATTGATTTAATTGCTTTCATTTTAGACCATTGATTTTATCACTTTCAATGCAATCACTTGTGTCTTCCTCCCGAGCTACTCTATATGTGTGGGTGCTTAATCGGCTTTGGGTGGTTCCCTTTGAGACTTTTTTGTTATCCTCATGAGAGCCCACATGGCTTCCAGCTGTCAGCAAGGAAGGTGGAAATGGCTCGGATGAAGATGATATAGAAAATGCAAATGTTGGATTCATTACTAATCAATAGGTGCCACGTAGCTTGGTGGTTTTCGCCCAATGACTCGTTGATTCAACGTTAAGACTCTTGCACTTTCGCGATGCACTATTGTGCTTAGCCATTGATTTGCTCACTAACCTATGGATCTACTCACTGACCTAACTTAGAATTACAACAAATTTGGGGTCTAAAATGGGCCTCATAAGAAAAAGAACCAACCATAATTTCTTGTTGAGTTGGAATTCAAGAACCTAGAGAGTTTCAAGAAAAAGTGTTAACCATAATGGTTGACTTGACATATTTGTTATAAAAATCTACTTTTTTTTTCTTTGTATAATCAACATATCTCCCTGTATTTTTACTCAAATTTCAAGTGGTAGCACTCGTTGGATGCATAATTAAATTCTGCATCCAACGAGTACTGTCACTGCATACTTTTGATGGACCCGACCCAACGAAAAATGAGAAATACATAAAAAAAAAGTAACATGTTTTTTTTTTATGTATTTCCCATTTTTGTTGGGTGGGGTCCATTAAAAGTATGCAATGTGGGTACTCCTTGGATGAAGAATAATTCTACATCCAATGAGTACTACCACTCGAAATTTGAGTAAAACCACAGGTAGATATGTTAAGAATACGAAGAAAAAAATAGTTTTTTTCTCTCTTCCTCCAAAATTCATAAATATTATTTTATTATTTTCCTTAGGAGGCCCATTTTAGACCCCAAATTTTCTCTAATGTGCCTTTTGGCTTGGATCTTGGTCCCAGCCACAAACACAATGACTAAAGCATTGGAAAAGTACTATCACTTGATTGGACCATTGTAATGTCCCCAGCTTGACCCTATTGCATTAATATTGTAAAAGATGTAAATATTGTTATTTAGTCATGGTGAGGAGCTCAAGGCCAAGGCCCCGCCATTGATTTATCGTATCGACAATTAGAATAGATGCATATGGTTCTTGTGCTAGCGGAGCACAAGGTAATTAAGACATCATGTAATTACGAAATTTGATGGAAAACCAACAGCTGGATACGCTATGCAACAAAAGAGATGGGGCATAATTCTACAAGGAAAAGGGGGGGGGGATTATTCAAACCCTTGAGCCATTTGTATAAATCCATGTGTCAATGGGGAAACCAAAAACCACCAACTACCCATTTTGTCTCATGCACCCAATCATTTAATTCTTCCAAAGATTGGTTGGGGCAGTTATTGTCTTGGGATGGGAGAAGTATGGCATCCAATTTCGTGCATGGGCAAGCCATCAACCTGGAAATTCGTGGTTTTTCTTGTTGGGCAAGAAAACACCCACGAAATGGTGCCCAATGCCATTCTGAATAGTTAGTCTTTCATCATTCACGCAGTTGGAGCTAGCTGGGTTTTCCCCTACACGTTTTTCATCCAAATCCTGCATTTTTCCATGCCGGGGAGTTCGTTTTTGCATATGCAGCAGCCTGGGAGAGAAGGGCCACGTTTTGGGGACTGTAAGGAGGTCGTTTTTGCCCCTGAATGTCTAAGGACGTCTTGCCAAAAACGGATTTGGCTTCCCAGGGTTATTCCCCATCTTCCAATTTCGTTTTTGTGTTTCTCCACGTTTTTCTGAGTGAGTTGAATCCCCATCTCATGCATTCCACTGTGGAAAACGTTTTCCTCATGCCCAGCACTTACACTTTTGCTGTTATATGTACCCATCTCTTAACAGCCTGAGAAACCCCATTTCTGATTGGCTTGGCTGATTTTGACATACCCTTGGCTATGTGAGAGCCTGTTTTCCCCTTTTTCCTTGTGGAGATCATGCCCAGCTCGGGGGTGGCAGTGGTGCTGAGAGATTGAGGAGCACACTAGCCTACGGTTGGGTGGAACGTTGCAGAAGCGTAGCCAGTTGCTGGGGACTACCTGATTGAGATAAGTATTCCCTTGTGTTAAATTTGCAATTATCAATCGATGGATATCTTGAATGTGTATTTAAAATTACTTCCACTGTGTTTTTAAAATAATTATGCATCTTCATATGCCTGTTATATTCACTGAATGCTTATGAATAAGATTGTGGGGCTAGGTGCCCAGTTGTAGCCCAATGGTTCTCCCTATCATGCTGGTATGATAGGAGGGGACATTACATTTGGTATCAGAGCTGCTGGTTGCAGCATTGGGCCTCTATGGGCCAAATCCAATGACAGTCTTCTCTGAAAGAAAGTTTTGCAAATTGTTTAAAGTCTGTTTGAAAAAGTTGTTTAAGACTGTTTCGGAAGAATTCCCGAATGCCTTCCGAACTTGCGGAAGCATTCGGCGAATTGCTCCGAAACTGCGGAAGCATTCCGCGAGTTTTTCCGCAGCGCGGAAGAGATCGGGAAGTCGCCCCGAAATTTGCGGAAGGAATTCCCTTCCGAAATTTGCGGAAGGAATTCTCTTCCGAAATTTGCGGAAGGATTCCGCAAGTTGTCCCGCAACGCCGAAAAATTCGGCAAAATGCTCCGAAAAAGAAAAAGAAGAAGAAAAATTTTTCTAAGTGTTTTGCGTTGAAAGAAAATTTCGGAGGAAATTCTCTTCCGAAATTGCGGAAGGAATTCCCTTGTGAAACTGCGGAAGGATTCCGCGAAGTGGTTCCGCAACGCGGAAGAGTTCGGCGAGTCGTTCCGCAACTGCGGAAGACTTCGCCGAATCGTTCCGCAACTGCGGAAGACTTCGGCGAGTCGTTCCGCAACTGCGGAAGACTTCGCCGAATCGTTCCGCAACTGCGGAAGACTTCGGCGAGTCGTTCCGAAGTTGCGGAAGGCTTCAGCGAATGGCTCCGCAACTGCGGAAGCCTTCGCCGAATGAAAAAAAAAAAAAAAAAAAAAAAAAAAAAACCAGTGAAGACGAAAACTTGGTTTTTGGATAGCAGGAACATCCGGGCTCGGAATGCGATGATTCCTGTGGGGCTCGGAGGCCATTGACGAGGGCCATGAAAGAACCAGTGAAGACCCCGAGCCCATTACACTCCGATTTGACAGAAAATGGATAATAGTGACTTTTGAAGGATGGAGTCCCGAAGCTTGACGGAAGGTCGGTTTGAGCTGAAATTGGTCAGGCACGGCCATGAAGCAGACGCGATGTTAAGTTCAGAATCTGGGAGCCAAACTCCAAAGGATGTGAAGTCGGGATGATCAAGAAGGCCAAAAAGCACTGTTCCGGGCCACTTTTTCGGGATTTTGAAAAGCTGATGGACAGAAAAAGTGACCCTAGATGTGGGAATCAGAAATTTTACTGAACTAGACATTTCATATTCTCATTAAGACGGACAGTTTCCGTTAGTCAAAGATTTTCCAGAAATGCACCGTTTGGGAGATAGCCATTTTTGGCCCAAAATTTGGAATTTTGTAAAAATGTGAAAAGTGAGAAGTAGTAAAACCCAGAAATTCATAGAAGATGAATGGTGCATCGGAATTGAAATTCGTGAATTGTTGAGTGTTCACTGTTATATGGAATAACTCCGCCCGATAGAAAAGTTTTTGTGATTCCTCATGGATTTTCTTCCACAGGTAGCTAAAGTTGGCATTCTAGACCAGAAAGGCAACTGTGTAAAATGTGTAGAGTTGGGGTGAAAGTTGTCATTTTTGAAAAGATGCAGTTTCCACACCCTGTGTCGGAATGAAGCATGAAGACAGGCATTGGAAAGCTTTCCCAGCAGGGAACAATGATACATAACCAGGGTTTGAATGAGGTCTGCATATATTATAGATATTTAGTGCCGAAGAGTGCCGGCGGCTGTTTTGACAAACAAATTTTGTTGTCATTATGGGCAATTTCTACAATTGCATGATATGGAACATGAATTCCAGGTTACGATGTGGGATCGAAAAGGGAAGAATTTCTTAAACCTCTGTTCGTTATCGTACTTATAATTAGGGCCAAATAAGCTCCTTGCCGATAAAGAGATACCTTTAACTATGAGTCCAGACTACATCTCGCCGCGTGCAGTGGATGCGTCGGCCATTAGACTTCTGAAGAGTCCAAAGTATGAGATACCACTCTCACTAATATCGAAGCATGTTGAGGTGGACAAAAATCTATTAGGAAAGATTCCAGAATGCAAATGGGAGGGCTATGATCTGCTAGCAATGTAGAAGGAGAATCCAACTGAACCAAAGTTCCCACAGTTCCAGCCCGACAAATACATGTACTGGAAGAATAATGCAAAGGGTGACCTCACCTTGGTCGCCGAGAGCTGGTTGTCCGGAGTAGCCAAGTCAAGGCTGCTCAACCTGCTAAGACTCCCACATTTCGACAGATCATCGGAGCTCAACGTGATGGTGCGAACTCTTATGGCTCGCATCCACCAGGGATATTTATGGCTAGACCAGAATATCAACTTGACAATTGACTTAATCCACCGTATAACTGGATTAAACAAAAGGGGAGAAGACCCAAAGAAGTTCTTCCAGGGAAAGACAAAGGACAAAGAGGTAGCAGCATTGATGAAGCAAACATAATTTGTGATCAAAGGGAAGCGAGGCTTCCAGACGGATTACATAAAGGACGAGGCAATAAGGTTTGTCACGCAGCTGTTAGCGGGAAAAATATTAAGAAAGTGCAAATCGTTAGAAGTAAACGCAGGCGTAGTACTACTTGGCGCTGTAGCTGCTGAAGGACAAGAATTCAATTGGTTCCAATATATATTAAATGAGTTCCTTGAAGAACTGAATGATACGCAAATCAATGGTGGAAAATTCCACTTCACCTGGCTCATCATATTGATCGGCTTCCTGGGGTGGAGGGAACCGAAACACTATGTCGAAGATGTCACAAACACTTTGGACTACAAAGGTGCTCGATTTTAGAATCTATGGGCGAACTTGAATCCAGAAAGACAGCACGAGACAACGCTAGTCTTTTACACATATTACGACTAGCTGCACGGGGCCATCATGCTTACACCTCGCATACCAAAGCAAGTAACAAGCAAATATATTTTCATTATAAATTTTTATGCTGCGATGAAATGCATCTCCATTTCAGCCAAAGCGCAGAAAAAGAATGCTAATTGGTACCTGGGAAATTACCATATGTACAAGAAAGATATTGAGAATATCATGAAGGAATGGCCAGTTGAATTCCGAGTTGAGGTCGTGGATATCCAGAGTGACTTTGGTGAAGATAACCCTATCCCCTATCCCATTGTAGAAGATAACGAGTCAAGCAAAAGGAAGGATGTTGGAAGTCCTTCGGGACACAAGGAAAAAAGGAAGAAGCAGAAAGCAAACAAAGACCAATTAGACATAGTGCTCCGCAAAGATGATTATTTAATGATTGCCACAAGGGTAACTGAACAAATGGAGGAACTTTCAACAGATGAAGAGAAGAAGGAAAAGGCAATTCAAGACAGCTTAAACCAGAACCTGAATACACTACAAGGGATATCCAAAAAATTTGATGAAGTTAGTAGAAGATTACCCTTGCACCATGAGTCAGTAGCTGAAAAAGGGTCTGCGGGGACTTCGCAGTAGCAAATAACGGTTCTCGCGAGGTCCCATATTGTCCATTTGCAGCCACTATCTATCAGGTTTCCCTTAAAAGATCAAGCAATGCTAGATACAAAGAATGTAGAGCGGGTGGAGCTTGATCTTGAAAGCATATAATTTCCAGGACTACATTACTTACAGATGCAAGTCAGTGAAGAAATGCATGACATAACCATAGAAGCGCTGAAAGGACAGGAAAATTTGCAAAGGCAACTCGAGGAAGATATCTCACGGAGTACTATGCAATTGCAGGATGAAAGAGATCGTCGACTGAGATTGGAGAACACGTTCACTACCATTGCAGATAATATAGATGAATTTGAAGTACAAATAGAACCAGCAGATACTATTGTCAAGATTGGTGATTTGGTCAATAGCCTAAAGACTGAGAAGGAAGACATGGAGATTCTCCATGAATTTGAAATTCCTTCCCTGAAAGCGCAGATCAATCCACAGATTCCACTAGATGAACAGCAGTTGAGACAGGGAGTAGTGAAGACCGCGGCACAGAATATTGCTATCGAAGTGACTAAGTGCCAAAGTCTACTGTAAGTAGCATTGAAGGCATTTAATGCCCTTGAAGAAGACCAACAATTGCTCGAATTAAAGAAGGAAGTGAAAGAAAAACAAGAAGCACTAGAAAAGATGGGTGAGGAGGCTAAGGCATTACTAGCAAGGGAGAAACTCCAAAAATACAGAGAAATCAACACCCTAAAGAAGGAAGTTAAAGCTTTGCGAGAGAAGGAGACAGAAATGGGCGATAAGTCGCAGCCATTATTAGAGGACGCCAGCACGATCTCACAGGAGATCGAAGAAAAGTTAAAGGAGCTGAACCAGAATCAAGAGCAGGTGGAACGCCAGATCGGCCATGAGATAACACTTGAGATGGTGGAAACAGTTGGGAAAATTGAACAAGATACAAAGGTCACGGTAGAAAATCTGACTCACACATTCAAGGATTTCGCTGCGAAGATCATCTTACAATCAGCAGAACACCTTCAAGGAGTTCCAGGTGGCTCGGGGGTGAGCCACATGTAATTGTTAGGGGCCTGTTGGGCCTGGCCCAGATGGGGCATTTTTGAACAGGAAGAATTTTGAGAACTACGGGGCTAAGCGTAGTTAAGTTTGAACAATTTTGGAATAAGTTCTGGTATGTTGCGAAGCTGCACATAGCACAGTGACAAAGGATATGCGAGATCGGTGCTGCGAGGAATACAGCGCTGCGATGTGCCACGTTGACGGAGATCCAGCTAAGCAGAGCATGGACGGATGAAGGCAGTTATTTTGGTTAGGTCACAGAAGACCTATTTTTGGCAAAGGTCGTCGATAACTACCAAGCAGTGGGTAGGTGCAGATCGGAGGTAGGTGACCGATCACAACAGACAGAAGACTATGACTACTGGAGCCGGTCATCTAAAGACAAGAAAGAAGAGCTCGATGGAAATAACCTGTTGGCGCGCATATAACTGAAGATCCACTGCTAGATATTAGTAGTTCAGTTTTGGGAAAACCACGATAGTTTTGTAAACCTAAGGGTTCTTCCTTCAAGATGTAAAAGACATGACCTACGGGTCTTGATCTATAAATAAGGCAATTTTGTAAAGGAAAAGGGTTAACTCTCAATTTTGTTGATATTATTGAATATTGTGATATCTAAGGATTTTAGGTTTCCGTGGTTTGTAGAGTTAGAAAGGGTTTCCTTCACATATTCAGTCTTGAAGATGAATCCAGCTTAGGATTCAAAACTTCAACGATAACCAAGATGCCGATCGTGGATTATCCAGAAACCCTTTCTAATTGTTATATCTGTTATATAAAAGCATTGTAAAGGCTTTGCAGCTGAGTGCACAGAGACCTAATTTAGAGAGAGAGAGAAAGAAGAGCGTCTGCAGCTAAGTGCGCAGAAGAAGAACTATTGTACCCTTTCCAAGATAAATAAACAACAGTTCTTGTGGACGTAGCTTCCCATCCGGGGGGGTGAACCACTTTAAACCACTGTGTTATGTGATTGCCGTGCATGATTATCATTAGTTGTTATTTAATTTACTTACAGTGCATGCATAAGTTACTGTTATCTTACACGTGTTTATCTTTTATCTATATTCACCATGGAAGGGATGGAATAAGATGTTAATAGTTCAGGTATGGATGAATGTTAGCAGGCAAGCACTTATAAGTCTCGAATGAATGGATCGATGAGATAACCGCACAGTTAATTGTTAAGGATTGAATTGTGGTATCAAAGCACACAACACTACATATCTCACTTATCTGCATAAGTCATGATGTTTATCAATCTAAGTAATGATGAATGCTTAAGGATGATCGAATAAGATTGAGTAGAAGTGATTAAGTATCATAAACCCCACTGCGCGGCCTGTGGACGCGTTGAGGGTGAAAATATCTTTGTTCCTAAAGATTCTCGACGCGAAGTAGAAGACTTCGCGCAGTCACTAAATGCAGTTGCACAGTCCATCATCGCGCTGTGCACTAATCAGTTGAATCACTCGGATCACAAGGTTGTGGAAACCTTTTTCTGCAACCAGCCCCTCAACTTTGCCTTGGGTGAGACCTCAGGCTACTTCAGTCTATTGCCGAAAGGGCCGGTGAATAGCGGTTTTTGTTGGTATCTGGTACTGCAAAGAACCTGGATCTACATTGGAAAATCTCTAGAACAATGCTGCAACCAACACATGCTAAATCCATAATATGAAAGGAAGAAACATCATGGAGGATGATTTGGCCAAAAAATAGTAAAACTAGTCAACTTAACCTTCCACCTTTCACCAAAAAATGGTAAAAATCAGTAATGCGCCTTTCATTCCAGGATTAGACAGAATGTTATCTGGAATATTTAGAAATGTGCCCAAGTGACTTAGGATTCTTGTGTTCCACACCAGGAATACTTGTGGTCCACACTAGGATGACTTGTAGTCCACACAATGAGTATTTTAGCCAACTACCTAGTCTAACACCTAGGAATTAATTAAAAATAATCAATTATGCTATCGCAAGGTATTAAATGACGTGGATGGGTTTAAATATTCCAACATATTCAAAACATCTGTTTACATAATAGAAAGTGATGATATTTATTAAAATTTCTCTTGGCCAAGATATGATAGTCTAGATTTTAGAATAGATAATTAGTCGTAGTTTCATTTGACAACTTTTAATTTGTTAGTTGATTTCATTTAGATTAAGTTGGATAACTTGTTTCTTGTTAAATAGTGGTTAAGAAAAACCCTTTAAAACTTAAATAGGAAGACCGTCTTTTAGAGAGAAGAAAACTGAAGGTAGCAAGATCATAACCCTACGAGAGTTAGATATTCCAAACACACTGGGGGATCCATTAAGCACCTTGTGTGGGCTATCTCTCCTTAGTTGGCCTATGACAGAAAATACAGCCAACAAGTGTGTTATCACTCCAGGAAGCCCTCTTAGGTTGTATTCAGAGATGCCTGGTAACTTAAACTTATCTCGAATGATGGGGTTTGTTTGGATCAAATTGGATGACTGAGATCAAAACTCACACACTCAGAACACACATAGGGACGCTCAGGGAGACAAGGCTTTGAATACTACTATTCAGAGGGTTGCTAAAAGGTTAATGGGAGTGAATCCTTATCGTGTCAGTAGACTCATACACAGAAATTTGTATATAAATGGCTAATCACAACAAAATAAATAACATGTATTTTAAGTTCTCAAATGCCAAAACAGGATAACAACTATCTAGCATAGACAAGTGAGCATACAAGAAATAAACCATCCACTGTAAATACAGAAACATAAGAAAGAGAAATATGAAAGCAAATAGTAAAAAAGGATTATATTATCTGAGAAGTCACTGAAGTCTAAAAATACAAATATAGATCAGTCTCTTCAAAATTGAACCCACGTTCTACTTTTGTTCTGGGCTTTATAGCCATTACAAAGTTTTTCAGATCCCAAAAGATGGATCGAATATACTAAAAATAACAACTAAGAACAGTTAATGAAAGATGTAACAGTGTGTCATGATCAAATTAACCGATCCTTGCTGGTACAACTACGCTTGACAGTTGAGACGAGCCTCTGGGAGCTGGAGGGCGAGTCTGAAATTGTTGTTCTGCAAAAAACCTGTAGGCGTCTTTTCTAAAAATAGGCAGGAATATTCCACTGTCAATTCTTCCAGCACCCTTAGTCTGGGACCAAAGGTGATCATGATGCAATTGAACACTTATGGATTCCCTGGAAAATGCCTTTAAGATGCTCGGGCTAACAAAAAGGGGTTTTGACGCCTACAGACGTACCTCTGCATTTTCTATGTTTTCGGTGGTTAACAAAACTGGGCTTGGAGGTGATAAGCAGCCGAAAGCTTGGTATCTGGTGGTTAATGAATTAGATTTACGCTTCGCCTAAACCAATGAATTGCTTCAAAGTGCTGGAAAACCTTTATCTCTTTTCGGTATCCAAGAGGACTCTGCTTGTACGTAGTAAACCACCAAAATGGGATTTGGAACCTAATGAACAACTCTTGTGTTCTCCCAAGCTGCCGAAAACAATGTATGATCCAACCTGCAAAAATTTAGCAGAACGGTGTTTCTGTCCCCTTGCTACCTGGATTTTTCTTCCTCCTGGGCCAAAGCCAGAGGGCTGGCAAAGTTGATTGCAGCTGCTGCTAAGGTCTCCAGGTCTGAATGTACCATGAGCTGTGGACTCTGAGTTTTGTCCTTACCCTCCAAAGCTTCAACCTTCCTCCTCAGTCTGATGTTTTTCCTGATCAGGCTAATGTTCCTCCCTCTCATTTGTCATGTTTCTTGGTCAACCCTTGGAAAGAAACATATAGCTCATTATACCTTTCGATTAGCCTCTGATTCTTTTCCTTGATGACTCTCTGGAGTATCTCGCGTTCATATGCCTGCTGGAGGAGTCGATTGATTTTCTGTGAGGCAGAAATCTTTGTGTTATGAATTGGCCCCTTAGCTACCTGCTGACCTTGTTCCTCCATAGGTATAGGAGAGGGAAAATTGACATAGGCATTCTCTTGTTCCATTACAGATGGGACTGCTTCCTGGGGTTCCTATTCTATCGCCACCTCCTCTTTTTCTGCTCCAGCTTCCTGTAATTCATCCTCCTCAGAATCGGTGTATGGGAGGTTTAAAATATTAGTACTCCTTGAAGGGGTCTCTTCTAAAACAACTCCCTCTTCCTCGGCCTTATCTTTAAATGCCAGTTTCCTTTTGGCCTTCTTCACCTTTGGATCTGAGGAAAGGGGTTCGGTTTGAATTAAGGGAAAAGCCCTCCTCTTTCTTTTCCCACTTCTAGGGGTGGATGATTTCTTCCCATCTTCTGGTTGCAATTATGTCTCGAACCCACTCTAGAATAGGAAGAAATCCCAGTACGTGCTTCTTCTCTGCAATAACTCAGAGACCAAGAGTTTTATCAGACCACGGTGGTACAATCTGCCTGCAATTTTGGTGGGCTGAGCTTTTACTTAGTGTGTCATTTTGGTGAGGCTCTTGTGGAGGTAGAAAGGGAGATTTAGAGAGCTCTTGCCAGTGAAGTGATCCAGTAGTTTAAAATGGTAAATTAGCACCCTGTTATACTTGCCCTCACAGGTTATATAGACCAGAATGGACTTCAATAAAAGCTACCATTTATCCTCCAGATATGACATGGGGATGTCTTTTTTCTAGACCAGGTTCCTATGCTCCGATTTCAGGTATGATTGAAATTCGAAATCCTTTTTGACAGTGGTCTTAAACCAGTCTTCTTCGGTTGTTGGAATTTCTGTCACCTGGGCTATAAGGGCCTTCTCCACCTGGAATTCTTCCTTGCCTATCACAGCCTTACTGCCGTCAAACGTGAGGGAAAATGCTTCGGCCACCTGTTGATGAGAACCCTTTAGCTTTTTGCAGAAATTATAGCAGCCGACATTCTTGAAAAGTTGATATACCTCGGGGTGTCCCTCTAGGTAGCAGATGTCACTCAATTCCTTTCTCAGGACCACTCCTCCTTCTTTCTTCATCGGTAACCTGCTCGCTGGCACTTGCTTCTCAAATCGGGACTGAGGGGGAGATGGGGAAACAGGGAGAAAAATAGTTCAATGGACGTGGTGAGGGCGAAAACAGAAAGGTGGTGTGGCTTTTCGGGAGCTGACTCCGAGGGTATGAAAAGGTGGATAATCATGAGGGCGTAATGATGGCCACTGCGACATGATTGCACTGGGGGAACGAATTTTTAGAAATGCTGTTATGTGGATGGGAAACGATGTAGGTCTGGTCAGAGTTATGGTGATGGCGTCCGGCCTTCCCTCGGGGTAAATCATGTTTTCGCTAAAATGACCCTTTCAGTGGATAAGCCATGATGGGTTCCCTATATTATGACCCAAAACCCCTGTTGGCTGCTTTCTGGACAGACCCGGGTTTTCAGGATGCGCAGCAACAAAACCCCTTGGCGCACTGGCCCTCTCAGCAACGAGCTACGCAGCAGCTCGAGGTCTCACCCGAAGTGGCTTATGGGGGCCTAAGGAATCAAGTTTCCTTAACCTGGCGATGCGAGGACTACTTCTTCTTCCACCCAGGAGGATTCCTCGGCGCGGAATGTCTTATCCTTCCATGAATCTCTCAGCGCGACAGCGCTGAAAGCCACTCCTCCGACACGACTTCATGGTAGCGTCGCTTCTGCGCGCGAGGTGTTACTGACTACGTATGATGCTCTAGTATCTCTGGATTTGCGCCACTGCGTAGTAACACACCACCTTGGTGCTGCGGCGTTAGAGTCTACCAACTCCTTCAACACTTAACAATTATAACTTCTTAGGAAGCTTAGAGAACTTATCATATGCGTTCATAAAGATAGCGAAGCCTCTGCGTAAACATAGATAGTAAACATAAACATGCATTCACGCAACACAGCATCATAACAACAAGAATTCTGTGGGTCGCTCCCACTGGAACATCATATTCACAAACGCTGTATTCTATAATATCACAAATGAGGATTACACAATATGCTGCGCACACAGCTGCAGCCTTAGATCTATCTGGGAAACTCCCCGCACACAGCTGGGAGCCCTTCTCTTAGACCTATTCTCTTCTTTTACAGAGATTACAATAGCTCAGACGTCGACTCAGACTGTCTGGCAACTCAGGGATTAGCTCCACGGCTATCCAGTTCTACCTCTTGTTTTCTAACACACAGTAGAAAACACTCGTCAACTACAAAAACCCAATGACTGACTAACTAACTAACTCTTTTCCTTATCAATTATACATATATATAGGTGGCCTTGATGGTCGCACCTTTACAAGACTGTGGGCCTTTCCCAACAGTAATCCCCAAAAACCCTAACCGCGGACATGGCTAGGTGTACTGTAGGCGCCGCTTGTAGTCACCTCGCCGCTTCCTGCAGACTCCGTGATTTCAGGCACAACTTGCAGGTATGGGCGCCGCTTCATCGTTCTTTGTTCCTTATCCTTTTCCTTAAATGCCTTGGTCCGTTGCTCTTCCTTGGTTGGAGAAACCATAACTTCTGTACTTAGCCTTAATGAGGGTAGATGAGCCCTCTACTCGTTGCTTCATTTATTGTGGTAGCTGAGCTTTCTACTCGGCCACCTTCACTCTTCTTTGACGTGTGCGCGCGAGCTCCGCGATTTTCGGCCCGTGATCTGTGCTGAGCTCGTCCATCTGGCGCCGTACTTGTTTACTTTTGCTCAAAATTGGTGCTTGCTCAAAATTAGCACTCTCTTCCACACTTATGCCTTTTCCTCAAAATTTGCAGCTTTACTATAGCTGTGGCCTAGGCTCCAACAGGCCCCTAACACTTACTTGTGGCTTGTCCCCGAGCCACTCGCACTAGCGTGTGGTCGCTTTACTTGCGCATCTGCCTTTGCTTTGGTCGCAGCAAATGCTTCCTTCCACTGCGCAATAGCGGTATCCATGTCGTCGACGCACTCCACAGCTGTCTGCACCATTTCTTCGATGGCTTCTTCTTCAGTTATGCCATCAACCATCTGTTGAGATTCAGCAAATTCTTTGATCTTTGCCTCGGCTTGGGCATCAAGTTCAGCATACTCGTCCATAAATGGCTGAATGCTGTTGGTGAGATTGGCATCTTCATTTCTGAGTTTGTGCAGCTGTTGTTGTACTCTGTGCACTGCACTCATTTTCCTCATTTTTGCTAAGCCTTCTAAGGCCTTAGCTTCTTCACTTAGAACAGTTAGGGACCGTTCTGCTGCTTGTACTTGTTCTAAAAGGCCAACTTTGAGAGGGAGCTTCTCAAGCTCAGACCAAGCCTCCATAGCTTGCGTCATCAGGTTCTCGGCTTCTTCTTCTCTGGACTTCATCTGTGTGGAAGCTCTGCGTAGCGCTTCAAATTGTTCCTGCCTCTCATCTGTAGGATGCACTGCAACACAAGCTTCCAACTCGACGATCTGTGTTCTATGGTCCTCAGCCATAGCAACTATTTCCTGCTCTAAGGCTTTCACCCTTCCTCCAATAATTTGTACTTTCTCAACCAGAGGAAGGTCTAGTTGAATCTCACAGGCCGGCATCTCCTGGGCGATTTCATTAACTACGTTTCTTAGCCCAGTGTCCCGTGCCTCGTAAAGTGCAATCTTCTCAGAGATGTTCTTATAACCTGCCTTCAGCTCTATTTCTTGGGATTGCAGTTTTTGGTTCTCATGGAATGTGGAGAGCTCTCTAGCTCTCAGCTCAATAGAGACCTTTTCTTGTACTAACTGCAAAGTTTCCATCGAAATTAAGGACAAATTTATTTCAATGGGTACATCTGCGCTTACCTGCAGTGTAGCCAAAGGATCCGGAAGTGTCATGCTTGTAGGCGGGATGTGCACGATAGTATGCCTTTCTGCGAGTTCTTCAACTCGCTCGGCGCTTGTAAATGGCTGTGGCGCCTGCGAACTGGATGCTGGTGCATGGGTCTGCGCGATTCTTCCTGCAAGACCTTTTATCTCCATGAACTGCATGTCCAGAGCACTTCTGATGTGAGCGTGCGAGGTCCGCAGCTCACGAAATTGCTCCTTCAGATACTGGTCGACCCCCGAGGCAATGGTCTCAGAGGGGTGCGACACCTTCTGTTTCTTGGCCGCTGGTTCCGGGGAACCTTCATCATCTCTCTGCTCGATCGCTTGCTTACCCTTATCCTTCTCTTGCGCAACAGGGGGTGGCGTCGCGGCAGCAACTTCAGCGGCCTGCCTCCATTCATCCGGCCAAGATTTCACAGTCTCGTCGACATCTTCAGTAGTCATCCGGTAAAGGTCGACGACCCATTCTTCCTGAATTCCGCAAGGGCGGAAGTAAATTTGATGCGAGTTGGCAGAGAAGACCAACTTGGTTGCATATATTTGTGCTGTCTCCTCACTCAGCCTTGGCATTTCCTGAATGGTATCCCTGAGGAGATAGTAATATTCACAAAACACAGCGTGGTTCATCTTGTGCTTCGCGGGATTGCTAGAATCCCAGAGGTTTACATAGCGCATTCCGGCAGGCTCTCCTGCGCGGCGCGGAAGGAACTGGGTGTTCGGGGGCTCCTTCCACCCAACAAAAGCACATAAAATTAAAAGCCAAGAAAAATGGAACAACTGACCGGCGGTGTCCTGGACGTTCCGGCATTCATCCAAGAAAGAATTGAGGAGGAAGAGAGACCAGTTATACTGTTCTCCCTCCGCAGCTGCGATAGCGAGCTCCACGACAGCTCCAATGACTTCTTTAGGTCTGCACTTTGTTAGAAGTCTGCCTGCTAGCAGACTACCTGTAAATCTAAGTGCTTCATCTTCCACTATAGTGAGGTCATAAGCCCGACCTCTGCGCAACAATTTATATTTCTGCACCAGTTGTGCAGCCAACTTTCTATCCTTATCTTTTCCAACAAAATGAATATTAGGGTCCTTACCAACCTGTTGATGCCTCGGATATCGTAGCATCAATCAGAAAGGGATTCTCCCCGAAAGACGGTCCCAATTAGACTATCTCCCGTTTGGTGTAGGGAATCCATCCGGTTAGCGGTTCCGGCAACCGTGGTTTTGGACTTTAAATCCGATTTTACCGGTTATGGCCCGATCCACCTTTCTTTTGGGTTTTATGTGTTTTATATGAGATGCATGTGCCTAAACTATGCTTAATCTAAATGCAATTAAAACAGATCTAAACTTAAAACTGGAACAGATCTATCTATCCCTGCAGGGAACATGCTAAAGGGAAGAGCAATCTGCTGTAACAAGAAGCGTAAGGAAAGAACGGATAGCCGTCCTTTCAGAAGCAAAGCTACAGCAAGATACATATTTCTAAAAGATAGCTTCTAGTTTATCATGTAACGTGTTCGTTGCTCATAAAACAGAAGAAAGGGGAAGAATAAAGACACAGATTAAAATGGAATTTAAAGAGTGCATCTATTGGTCATAACAGAAGGGAGCAAAATTATTTAATCTATGTAACAAAATAAAGAAACAGATCTGAACGTAACAAAACTGGAATTAAATTCAAAGATCCCTGCAAGGAGCAATTTAAAGTCATGAACAATGAGCTACATGAATTACCCTGAAGAAAGAACAGTTAGCCATTCGATCTAGACAAAGAAATTTACAGCAATACATTTCATTGTTCACAAAAATGGAGAGAACGCATACACAGCGGGGAGCAAAAATCATTAATGCAAAGAAATAATTCAGATGCCAAGAATGATCTCACATTGCAGAATTGCAGTCATTAGAATAGTCCAATATAGAGCAATCCAACATTCCAGGCAAAACGTCCATCTCCCGTGGCTTCTATTAGAAAATTAAATTTACAGACCCGATACAAGATAGCTCATATCGTTCGCCAAAATTTTCATTCCCTGCCAAAAGTCCTTTCTAATCTTTCCTAGCTTCTATTTATAGTTACAAATTTGCCCTCCGGGCTGACACCTAGCATTCCCCACCTGTCATTTACAGGAATTTCCTCTATAATCAAACACCAAAATGGCCACTTCCTTTACAAAAAAAAAATATTTTGACAAAATTAGGGACAGCTGTCCCATGGCTTACGCCTTACATATTCAAAATATACATAACAGAAAATTTGCTAACATCAAAGCGTTCCCTGCTGGGCACGTGTTTGTCTTCAGAGAGTGGCTCACTGAATTCAGCCTCCTCATTCCTGTGCGTGAGCTTCTTCTGGCAAAGGGTCGCCCAAGTTGATGGTCACTGATGCTGCCTGGGAAGAGGCCCTCGAATCTCCTGTTGATGCTGCTCCTAATTGGGAAGGGGGAATGGGACTGGCCAGACTTTCTGCCATTGCTGGGGAAGAGGCTGCTGGGAGAGGGGCTGTCGGATCTACTGATGCTTCTGCTGCTGCTGCAGCTTTCCTGACTTCCTCTTCTATGTAGCTGTGCCACACACCTGTGTCTCTTATGATTATGTTTGCTGCAGCAGGAAACAGGATTTTCTGAGAAGTCACATTCTTCCCGAGCTCTGTTTTAATGCTTTGTACTTCTGCTTCAGCAGCTTGATATGTTTCCTTCAGCAGATGGTTGTGAAGTGTTGATGAACCGATGTAATGTTGGAGATCATCCATGGCAAGGACATCAATGCTTTTCACATACTCCATCTGGACGCCTAGCTCTTCTTTCAGTTGAGATAACCGCTGCTCTTTTCCCGGGAAGTCTTCTAGGGTCTGAGGGAAACTCAATGAGCAGTTGTCATGGACTCCTTTGAGCTTTTGGTATAGGTTGTTGATTCTCTCTGTGGTTTTCTGCACACTGGCCATCAGCTTATTGGCACAGTTCCGGCCAAACTCCAACAAGGCTATATCTTCATTAAAACCTTCCACGGCCTTGAAAGGAAGATGCGGGGGGAAACCTCCTTTCCCTTCCCTCCATGCCATCTGACTTATGACATTTGCCTTGACACGGGTATTCTTAGCTTTGAGCCTGTGGGCTTCCGTATTGACCTCTTTTAGCCTACCCGTCATGGCCTTGAGTTTGCATACCTCATCAGTGATTAGCTCTTGAGAGCCATACACTTGCTGTAGGATATTGCATGACAGCTCGTGGAAGGGGGACATGTCCAAGGTTCTGCTTTCCGCTTTCTCTAACCGCTCAGCTAATGCCTACTTGTCTGCTTCTAGCTGGGAAGCCTTTTCTTCTGCTCCACTCTTCTCTGCTTCTGCAATCATTATTTGGAGTGCTAGCTGGTCCTTTTCCTCCTCCAGGTAGCTGTACTTGTTTGCCAACTCCTTATGCTCAGCGTACAAGCAATTGTATTTGTTCACTGCCAGGTCTCTTTGGGCTTGCTCATTAGCCACATTTTGTTGCAGGGTACGTGCTCTCTTCTTTGTCAATATATTTTCTTTGACTATAACCCCTACATTGGCAAATGATGCCTGTGCTGTTGCTATAGCTGCGGATGCCATGGCGATGGGATCTGCGTCTGTGTTCTGCATGACAGCGACCTCTCGGCGAGTAACTATGTCATCATGGAAGGGACTTTTAATCCTCTCTTCTGATTGGAGGACCATTGTTTTTCTTTTCTTATCATAGACAAACTCATTCCATTTGGACACCGTACGTTTCCCAGATGGAGTGTACGGTACAATTGGTCGGTTTATGATGTCTATGTCTTCTTCCATAGGTGGGGTCCGGACTTCCTGAGCGGGGTCTGTTCCTTCCTTTTGGGTACCAGAGCCACCTGCTTGAGAGGTGTCTATCTCCATGTCTTGCACACCGGACCCACCTACCTCGGTATTTCCCCTTGTCTTCAATTCTTCCTCCGCCTTCTTCCTTGCTTCAGCTCGTTCAGCCTCTGCTTCTTTCTGCTTTTGGGCTTCTTCAGCCTCTGCTTCTTTCTGCTTTTGGGCTTCTTCAGCCTCCTTCCGCAGTCTTTCATTTTCAGCGTCTTGTTGCTTTCTCGCTTCCTCGGCTTCCTTTTGTAACCTTGCCTCTTCTCTTAATCTGAGCTCTTCCTGAGCTCGGGCATCCTTGGCTTCTCTCTCCTTTTGCTGGATGGTCTTCTGGGCTCTGATTGAGCTAGAGCTCGCTCCAGTACTTTGGCGACAGATCCGTAGCTCAGTCATGTTGCTGATGCCTCTGAATGCTTCCTCCTCGGCATCGGGGTAGTGGGAGTATTCGAAGTTAGCATAGTTACCCTTGCAATGCTCGGCCACTTTACCCTTTCTGTCGTTCCTGTGGAAGATGACCTCACCGAAATGGAAGGCCTTCAACTCTTGAACAAATTCGTCGGCAGAGGCCACCCCTGAAAACTTGTAAGCACCTATGCAGAAAGGTAAGGGGGGAAAGGAAGCCTTGTGTAGCTTGTGGAGGAATGCTCCAATCCCATCCAAGAAGAGTTGTCTTACTGCTTCCTTGAGCACCACATAGTCTGTGGCATACTGCGGCAATATGTATGGGGGCTTAGTCCCTCCGAACATTCTCAAGTAGGTACCTTGTTCTGAAAAGTAGAAGTCCCCATAATCCTCAAGGACGTCCAAAGCGTTTTGTGACAGGCAACTTGGTTCTTCCTTGAACATTTTCTCGTATAGGGGCATGATGAACCCCTCACAGATGAGTTTGTAGCTGGGCTTGTAATTCTGAGCCCACAACATCTTGAATGCGATGTAGACCGGGGCTGTGGCCCTATCCCATGTACACCCCAATCCGGGGAACTCTATCTTGGCCAAGATACAATCTATTAGGTATGAAGACATGAAGAATTCAGCCTTCTTCACGGCCAGCCCGGGCTTAGCAGCACTTATCATTGAGGCCAGACTATCTGACAAGATAGTGGCCCAGTCAAACACTGTCCCCTGAAATGCCACATAGTGAATAATAGGGACCCACTGAATCTTGTATACTGTGCCATCGGGCATGCCGAATATTCTGCATAGCATTAAAGCGATCAATCTGAAAGGGGCCCTCAGGTTCTGCACGTCATATTCATCATTTCCCCTTTTTCTCAAATGCTTCCCTCCCCTTAATAGCTTCTTGGCCATCTCGACGTTATCCATTTGGCCCAACCACTCGTCAGTCAGAGCTTGTTGGACACGGGGGAACTTGTAGGCCGCCGCAATATACGCGGGTTGAAACGAGGCGATAGCCATTTTCCCGCTATCATTTATCACTCTCCCTTCAGCATCTGCATGTTGGAGTATCCACCCGATCACTTCAGCACAGGGGAACAGCTCAGGGCGGGTAGCGGCTCTAGTTATGCCTGAGGCTCTGATGTTAAGATAGATTGGTGCTTCCTCTAGCAGCATATCCGGGATTTCTTGGTCCCGGATCATTCTGTAGATGTCTCCCCATCTGATTTCTGGAGGGACACCAGTATTGCACCTAGTGTCTTGGAGCGAGGTTTCAATCTTGGGAGGGGCAGGCTTCTTTTCTGCCATCTTAGCTTTCTTCTTACCGGTTTTCGGCATCTTGTTTTATCCCTGATAACATCCATATCAAAGTCATTATTTGAGCACCAGGCTGTAAAGTTTTAGCAGAGAGTAACATTGCTTGATATTAATGAGATAAGTCAATGAAGCAAATATTTAGGAAGCACAACATTATTTTAATCATAAGACACATATTGAAACATTCGAAGTTCTTAAAAGACGAGTATGGGATAAGCTATGTTGCGGAAGCTATTGGTTTTCGGACCAATAGGCGATTCGCGGAAGCAATTGGCTTCCGGTTCCGCCTCGCGGAAGGAGATGTCTTTCGTTATAGCTGCGATTGGAGAGGTTGATGGCGGGGAGACGCGGGTTGACTCAGTGAGGGCTATGGATGCTATCGTCACGCGCGGCCACTCGCCGAGTTACTACGGGAGACTTTAGTCCGAGCGAAGGTAACGGCGCCGGGGATACGCTGACGGGGGGTGCTAGGGCGGCTGAGGCTTCAAGTTTCGGCTCGTGTGTAGGGGCTAAGGCTTATGGAAGGGGCCGGGTTTTTAAGTCCGAGTTAACGGCCAGGGACATGGAAAGCCCATAGGGTTTCGACATCTTCACCCAAGACGAGGGGCGCGGCCCGGGTTTTTTTAAAAAGAAATGGGGCATGGTTAACCGCCCGCACCCACTACTATTGAAATAAAATATAACGTTTTCACGAAGGCCTATGACGATTTTGTATAATGAAAACTCCGTTCACTATACCTGACGGGCAAAACATAGCCCTTTACGGGTGTTTTGTCCGTCAAAACCCCACTAAAACCGTTGTTTTTTTCAAAAAGACAACTCGGTAGTGAAAATCAAGGTTAAGATCCTACCTGGCACCGTGGGGATTGCTTGAGCAAGGTGGCTGCGAGCACGGATGAGCGAGGTGAGCTGGAGCGATTTGCACGGTATCGCACGTCGTTGGCCGAAAAAACAATGGTGTATTGGTCGAGCCCCTACCGTATTTTATAAAGAATGGGCACGTGTGAGCCTTTAATTTGGTAGTTGGTGTGATTAAAACGGGGTTTAAATTCGCCGCGCGTAGCGGTCATGTCAAACAATCTCGGTTTTCGTGCAACCGTCATTCGCGGGCCATTTTGCGAATCGCATCCGCCGTTGCGGAAGGGTTCAATGAAAGCTTCCGACGTTTCGGGGCTTAATGCGGAAGGGAAACTCGAAGCCCTCCGCGAGAGACCGCCGCGTGGCGGACGGGTAACGCCAAAGCTTCCGCCCTTTCGGAAAGATATAGCGAATGCTCCCGGTATTTTCGGAAGACTTTTGCGAAAGCTTCCGCGAACCAAAATTTCAAAGTCTCGTTGATTTTTTGGGAAGGTTTGGCGAAGGCTCCTGCTAGTTTCGGAAAGCTTTTGAGAATGGCTTCCGCCGTTTCGGAAGCAAAACTTATACTTTTCCGCATATTCACCCGGGGTCGTTTCGGAGTCCTTTGCCGAGCGGGTTGAGCGATTGGCTTCCGCTATTTCGGAAGGGTAGCCCGAAGGATTCCGCGTTTCGGGAGCAAAGGCTGAAGGCCTGCGCGACAGCTTCTTGAGAAAATTCTAAGTCCTTTTCATGATTTCGGAAGGCAATCGCGAATTCCTCCGCGGGACTTATGGGGATGGCTTCCGCTGTTTCGGAAGGGTTTCATCAAAACCTTCCGCAATTTTAACCAACCAACCCGACCTTTTCGGGCGTCTTTCCTAATCCCTTCCGCTGTTTCGGAGCGTTTTACGAACCATCCCCGCCGTTTCGGGAGGAAAACTCCAATCTCTCCACGGACGGTTGAAAAAAAGTTCTAAGTGCTTTTCGGGAGACTAAGGCGAATGAGTCTCTCCATTTCGGGAGGAAAGCCAGAACCTTTCCGCGGTTGCGGGAGGCCTGAGTGAAGGCTCCGCCGTTTCGGGAGCTAAGCCGTTTCAGAACTTGGACCGTTCCGCCGAAGCAACGATCGAAAATTTTCCAAGTCTTTTTACTTCGGAAGAAGCTGATGAATTCCTTTGCGTTATTTCGGCAAGTTTATCTGAATGGCTTCCGCCGTTTCGGAAGCTAGAGTTGAATTGTTCCGCCGTTTCGGCAAGGTTTCACCAAAGGTTTCCGCAACTTATGGCCATAATCAGAGTCTCTTTTCGGAGAGGTAAAACACGGAGGCTTCCGCCGTTTCGGGTGGCTTTGTTGAATTCCTTGCCGTTTCGGGAGAACAACGCGCACCTTTCCATGGTCGCGGAAGGCTTGAGCGAAGGCTTCCGCCGTTTCGGGTGGTTTTGCCCAATGGCCTCCGTGGATTTTGACAAAGAAAAACTAAGTCCTCCTTTCGGAAGAGTTGGACGTTTGACTCCCGCCGTTTCGGGACAATGTCCGAATTATTCCAAACCGTTTGGGAAAAACTAAGTTATCTTTCGGCTCAGTTGGGGAAAACACGGAAGGATTGACGGCAAGCTGTTCAGCAGGGAAGTAAAATTTTATGTTGAAAACAGAGCTGACGGCTGAGATGGCTTCTCAAGCAAACTTTCTACAAAAAAAACAGGAGGGGCCCCAACATGTACAAAATTTTGGGGAGGGGTGTTGCTGCAACAACACAACCTTAGATAGGCCAGTAATACGGTGAATCAAGTCGACATTCAAATCGATTGGCCTCCCCAGCCAAAGGTATCCACCATGAACGCAGGACAACAGTGCTTTAACAACTGCATTGACCTCATTGCTATGCCCGAAGTGCGGTAGCTTTAACAGATTCAAAAGGCCAGGTCTCTCCAGATTGGATGCAAATTCTTTTGGGACAAATTCATCAACTTTTCTAACAGGATTATGGACTATCGTCATGTACCGATCTGGCGCGAACTGAGGATATGTTCTGTAGTCTCCCAAGTTAAAATAAAAAAACTTAACCATTGGAAGGAATCCAAGCAGGGGCCCTTCTTGTCGTACGACTTCCGCCATTGGTGGCAGCGGAATCAGATACTTTGCATTCTTCGGAATATGCACCTTGGGTGCATCATCTGGACGCGCAGGAATGTAATTCACCATAGTAGCCAAGGGCTCTGGAACGGACTTGTCCGGTTGCTGTGGCTAAGATGCCCTTATGCCTAGAGATTGTCTGGGATCAGTCCAGCGAGGGTGCTTGTAAGTCGAGGTCGTCACCGGGGTAGCCATGCCAAAGTCTAAGCCTCGGTGCTTGAATCGACGAACAAGTTATTCAGTCGAAAGGTTCTCTGTCGTGAACTGGTATAGACAACAAGCACTTTGAATAGACAAATGGTGGAACAACGTAGGATACAAACGCCGAAAACAAAGGAAACAGGCTGCTCGGCACGGCTCTAAAAATAATAACTTGGATTCTCAAACAAGACACTATGCAACTTGAGAAAAGTAACCCGAAAATATACAAGTGTGGGGTATTTATAGCTAAGGCGACATTAAATGCGGACAAGTGGGGCTAATAGCCGTAGGTGCCTCTGCATGAGTTGACAACCCCCCTACCCATGCGGCGCATTAGCGAAGGATGGGCGCTGACATCCTTCGAAAAATGTGCCAAGTCCTTCAGATCGTTAACTTAAATGCAAATCTTTAGGGAAATCTCGCCGACTGTGTTTAGAGCAAGTATAACTTAATGGCGATCTTATCCTGCATTAATGCTCAGACGCGGATACATAATTTGAACAATTCAAATTTTCGGTGGGTCACTTCAACATAGGTAACTGTGCACAGGGATGGCTTCATGGCGAAGAGAACTCTTGAAGTGGCAAATTATCAAGAAGGAACTCCGCAAGAACGACGGTTGGATAACCTGGGGAAAACTTCGCAAGAGCGCAAAACAGGCTCGCTGGAAACAAGCTTTATTGACATGCGCAGATATTTCAAAGAACTGCGCAGGAAGCCGGAGACTGAAAGTGTTTCGCGACTTCCGTGTAGACTGATAATGCGATGCCTCTTTCAACTACACTGGGCAACTGCATTTCTTCAACAGCTAATTAAGTCGACAGGGCGGAGTGGCCGTCGCGATAAAGCTTGAGTCGACTCCCGTTGATCATTGTGGGTAGCGCTTCTCCATTGAGCTTTGCAAGCTGAACTGCTCCACCGTCTGTTATCTTTAGCACTTGAAAAGGGCCTAACCAATGGACATGGAACTTTCCTGGGAACTTGATGAACTTACTATCATAGAGGAGTACCAAGTCTCCTTCTTGAAAGACTTTATTCTTAATATACCTGTCATGCCAAGCCTTCTGTCTTGCCTTCTGCACCAGCTGATGGAATCCGGCTAAAAGTATGTCTTCTTCTAAGGCAAGCAATTATGACAGTCTTTCACTCATAGTATCAGTATCTGCCATTTCTGTAATTTGTGCGATTCTGAGGCTGGGAACAATGTATTCCATAGGCATAACTGCTTCTTGTCCATACACCAAACTGAAAGGTGTGTGACCTGTTAATTTCTTGCATGTGGTTCTGTAAGCCCATAACACAGCTATGACTCTAAGGTCCCAATCATCTCTTTGTTGGTTACAGATCTTCGTCAGGGCATTCTCGAGAATCTTATTTAATGCTTCCACCGTACCATTAGCTTGAGGGTGGTAGGGTGTACTCTTGTGATGACTGATATGGAATTCTTCAGTAAGGGCCAATATAGTCTCATTCAAAAAATGTGTGCCCTAATCACTCATTAGAATCAGTGGACATCCAAATCTTGTGACAATATTCTCAAAGATGAACTGTGCGGCAGTGACAGCGTCGCAATTCTTGACTGGCTTGGCCTCAGCCCATCTGGTGAGGTATTTAGTAGCTGTGATGATGTATCTTGTGCCGGTTCTCTTTCCTGGTGGGTTGATAGGTCCCACAAAATCAATGGCCCACTTATCAAAAGCACGCAGTGTTATCTGGGGTCTTAGCGGCATTTCATCTCTGCTTGAAGGTTTTCCCGTCCGTTGACACACATCTCAGCATTTGCAGAATTCCTTAGTATCCTTGTGCAATGTTGGCCACCAAAGACCTGCGGCTAAGATCTTCTGCGCAGTCGGCTTTCCTGCGAAATGGCCTCCTGCGGTTCCTGAGTGCGCTTCTGCGATGATGGAATTCTTCTCATGCGGTAAGATACATCTATGCAAGACTTCGTCAGGGCCTAACTTATAGAGCTGACCTGCTATCAAGGTGAAGTCTGCGGCTTTGACAACAAGTTGCTTCTTCTGCTGGATTGTAAACTCAACTGGTGCTTGCCCGGTAGTGAGAAACTCAAGAATATCGGAGTAATATTCATTGGCTGCTTGAACGGCAAATAGCTGCGCATCAGGCAAATTGTCCTCCAGATTTGTAGGTTCCTCTCCTGACTCTATTCGAGATAAATGGTTAGGTCCTGCATTCAATCTACCTGGCTTCACAATAACTTCAAAATCATACTCCTGGAAGAGCAGTATCCATCTGCAAATTCTTCCCCCTAACACTGCTTTATTGACCAAGTATTTCAAAGCAGAATGGTCAGTATACATTTTAAAATGAGCGCCCAATAGATAGTGTCTGAACTTCTGTAAGGCGTACACCATAGCTAGTCCTTCTCTTTCTGTAGTGGTGTAGTTCTTCTCAGCTATTGACAGCTTTCTGCTAGAGTAGGCAATGGGGTGGTCAATACCTCCTTCTCCCGGTTGTGTGAGCACAACCCCCAATGCTATGGAAGAAGCATCTACATGAACATGAAAAGGTTTTCTCCAATCTGGGAAAACTAGAATAGGCGCTGTGATCATCTTTTCTTTAAGTGTATCCAAGCTCTGTTGGCATTCTTCTGTCCATTGGAACTTTGAATCCTTCTTCAGCAGTCTTTCCATAGGCGCAGTGATCTTGGCATGGCCCTTGATAAATTTCCTGTAGTATCCTGTATGTCCCAATGTAGTGCGCAATTGTTTGACTGAGTTGGGCGCAGGTAAATTAGCAATGATGGCAACCTTCGCAGGATCCATCATAAGTCCTTGTCTGCATACAATATGACCCAACAAAATACCGAAAGGCGCACAAAATATACATTTTTTCAAGTTAAGGGAAATCTTATATTGTCTACATTTTTCTAACATCATCCTCAGATTCCCGATATGGTTTTTTAGTAAACCAAACACAGTCCAATCATCAAAATAGACTTCTATAAATTTATGAATGAATTCTTTAAACACAGCGACAACGACTCTTGAAAAGATAGCAGGAGCGTTTTTAAGACCAAAGGGAATTACCGTATACTGGAATGAGCCCCATTCAGTCGCAAAAGTAGTCTTATGGCAGTCTTCCGGGTGAATTCTGATCTGATGGTATCCCGAAAAGCCATCAGTGAAGGAGTAAGCCTCTTGTCCTCCAACATTATCCAGCACTTCATCTGTAAAGGGCGTAGGGAATGGATCATGCGCTGATGCGTCGTTGAGCTTGCACAAATCCATGCAGATTCTTATTTCACCTTTGGTTTTTTTCTCTTGTACCACCATCGGACTAATCCAATCACTTTCCTCTACTGGATCAATGATACCTGCTACGAGCATCTTATCAATTTCTTCTCTTACCTTTCCTTTATATCGCGGGTTCAGCCTGTATGGGCGCTGTTTTACCGGCTTAGTATCCGCTTTCAAAGGTATGCACATAACTCCTAAATCTCCTAGTATGCCTTTCATATCTGTAAACTTGGTAGGAAAGACATCCTGGTAATCACTTAGTAAATCTGCAATATGGCCAACAGTTTCATCATCCCAGTAATCTCCTCTAGAAGCAAACTTGGGTTCGGCTTCTGTACCAATGTTAATCTTCTTGAGCTTGATGTGTTCTGTAATGGCAGGGATGTCAAACTGAGGGTCTTCAACTTTGCGCGTCCCTTCTGATTCTTGAATATTGATGTTGCGAGGATCCTCCTCTTCTTCAGCGGTGAAATTATAGCATTCCAGGGCATGTTCCATCTGGACATCCCAATCTGGTTGAGAATATTCTAGTAACGGACATTTTTCAAATACCTTCTTTTTAATACACTTCAAAGCTTGATCGATGCTTGGATGTTCTGACTCAAAGTTGAAGGTAAGTTGAAAACTTTCAATAATAAGAGGCCAAGTGATAGTGCCTCGGCGCAATTCTGTTTCAGTATACCAGTTCCTTGGAACTGTATCCAACGTGTGGATGAATAGGTGAACCCACTCATCCTCTGGAATACTGACCATTGCTGAATACATGCTTCAATATGTGACCCGGGGTCACTCTGTCCATCATATTTGCGCAACATTGCTGCTGCATTTTCCTGAAATCTGCACAGTATCAATCTGCGACAGTCTTGCCATGTGTCAATATTTCCTTTATGTGCACCCCACCATCTTGCGGGTGTAGCGCGCAGTGCTACATCCAATGCTTGTATGCGCTGCTCATCTGGAATGTCCTGTTCATACGCATGTTTGAATTCACTTACTTCAGTTAAACCTTCAAATATTGGAGTGTTATTCAATTCTGTGCCAATCCATCGAATAGATTTATTCATCATGGTGCAACGCCTTGCAGAAACCTCATGTAAGCGATTCTGCCAGTTTTCCAATCCTGCGTTTGAATCTGATGCGCACGAGCTGTCGCATCGCCAGCTAATATGGCCGTCTGCTATGGGATTGACATAGTCACTGTGATTAGCAGTCATTTGATACAAACTTTCCATGTGGCGCACTTCTTCTTCTGCTCGAATAGGTTCAATATACCGTGGTCCTTGAAGGGGATCAAGCGGTGCGATGACCCTAATCTGGTCATCCTCAAAGGTCATCTGTCTTTTCTTCAAATTAATGACAGCCAAATTATAAAATGCCCAGTCTATGCCTAAAAGTGCTGGGTAAGGTCTACTATCATCGAGAATTTTGATTACTTCGAAGTCTGCAGAACTTCTTACTCCCTCAATGTCAATGGGTACATTGGGTAATCTACCCAATGGGGAAACTAGTTGCTGATTTGCAAGTCTTAGCTGGATTGGAGATCTGGTAAGCTGAGGACTACCCATCTGTTCCCATGTCTGCATGGTGAGAACATTAACTTCTGAGCCTAAGTCCAAAATGACTTCATCCATTTCAAATGCTCCAATCTGCGCTGTGAGTCTCATCTCTTTTCCAGTTCTAGAATAACTGCCAATCTGATGAACAACACGCTGCGGCGTATTCATCGAAGCAGATTGTTGACACTGATCCAACAGGTGTTGGAGTTCTAGAGTTTCTTTTTCATTGCACAACAACTTTAAACAGTTTCGCAGGAACGCATGAACACTGCCTAGTGCATCTTCGTCATCAGGCCTTCCCGATGTAGTGGCCTGCTCTGGCACCAGGTTCTCTTGACATGGCACGCGCGGTCTGATATCATTATGCACCATGGCGGTAGAAGTTGATGTTCGGGGATCTGAGAAATACTCTTGAGCTTGCTTGAATGCTTCTTTTTGCTTCTGTAGATCAAGCGGGGCTGGTTTGATATTAGCACGGCGCACCCATTGCGTCGCTGGCTTACTAATGCTCGACTGTGGCGCACCAGTAGTTGCTCCACTGCGCGTCACTATATTCACTGTAGGATCTGGTTCTCTTTTTTCTACTCCAATCTACTGGATATTTTGGTTAACCTGTGGCTTCTTTTCTTGCATCTTGGCCATCAACTGAGGGCATTCTTCGATGACATGATCATAAGATTTACAATATCTACAGAGGGTTGTAGGATTTTGGCAATCCCTTGCATAATGGCCTTGGGCTCCGCAGTTATAACAAGTGACCTGTCCTCTTCCACGACCAAAACCTGCTGCGCGTCCGCGGCCCCTGTAATTTCATCCTCGGCCTTCGCGAGCTTGGTCATACTGTGGCTCTATTACGGGTCCTTGTGCCTCTGACTGTACTCTATAGACATCATGTTTTCTTTCTATCATAAGCTCATATGCTCTATAGTTATTCTCATCATGGCCTACTGATTTACAGAAATTGCAATACAGATTCTTCGGGGTTTGTACATATTTCTGTAATAAGGGACATTCTTGTGGTCTATGACCTCTAGTTCTACAGATTTCACACCAAGGCCCTTGAGCCTGTGGTAAAGGGTTAGGTGCTCCAGTTGCAATATAATCTATGAACACAGGGCAATGGTCCTTTGAATGACCTTGCGCTCTACATTTCGTACACCAAATTTCTTCGATAACACCCTTTCCTTTCTTAATATCATGCACTTGCAGGGTTAAGTTTGCTAATTGGTTCTGCAACTGCGCAACATCATTGCTTGTTCCAGCCATTGGTGAAGCTTCTAGTTTCATAGCCATCTCTAGAGATTGTTCCTGAGTAGTGAGATTCTGCTGCATAAGAGGAAGTCTAATATGAGGAAGCAGTGCAGCAATGAACCACTCTTTATGCTGCTGCGGTGCAAACTCAAAGCTTACTTGATCTATCAATGCTTTGAACTTCTGGTCAAAGTCCCATACTGACTCGGTAGGTAACTGTTTTATGTCTTTAAGTTCGGTTATACACTGTGATTCTGATTTAGGTTTCTTGAATTCTTTAATCATAGCATTTCTTACCTCAGCAAGAGTCCTATTCTGCACTGCTGAGTATTTCATAAACCAAGTTAAGGCTCTTTCTCTTAGTGTGGTTGCTAACTGAACCAGCTTAACAGCATCATCATTAATTTGTTTAATCGTCCATATGGCTTCACATAGAAACCAGTGCTGCTCAGGGTCTTCTAGCCCTGTTCCCCTAAAAGTTGGTAGCTTCATGTCATCACCCATCCTTCTTGCGCGAGGTCGATGCGGAGGTGCTGTAGCACTGCCTCCGGGATGGTTAAACAAAGGTGGAGCTGAGGTACTGGAAGTACCGTACGGACTACTAGAAGGTGTTACTGCGGGGTTATACTGAGCCCCGTCTGGCTTTTGCGGTGTAAAAGGGTGATAAGGGATATGAGCACTCCCTTGTCTCTCTATATGGCTCGCTCTAGGAGCTTGACTATCTTCTGGGCTAGACTCGACAGAATGTTGGTCAAGGCCTACTTTATACTGTTTTTCACTACGAGTGCAACCAATAAGTTGAAGATCACTATCAAAATCTGTGGACATTACTTGGCTATGCTATTCATCGGAAGCTATGCATAGTTTTCCTTTTTCATGTAAGAGCATTTTAATTGACAGGTTCAGAGAATTTAAGAACTTACCTCCGTATGCTTTGAAGAAACTCCTCTCAGCCTCGCTGAAGCTCTTTCTGGTATCTACTGGAAATTCAGTGATGAAGCCTTCCAGCAGACTGTTCAACCAAAAGTCTACTGCGCGGGACACAGAATTATCGACCCGCTCCAAAATGCTAACTAGCCCAGGCGTCCAAACGACGGGTTGCTCAACACGCACAGTGGGTTGAGTATCTGCTAGCTTAGATATCCACGCATGCAACTCAAGTGCAAATGTTACGAAGAAAATCTCGTGGAGGTCAGTATAAATATGCTTCTGTAGCCAGTCCTCTGTTTGCAGTCTAGGACTTCTATTTTCTTGTTCAGCAAACTCTTCAGCCGTTGAATCAAACCAGTCTTGAATTTCTTTAGCTGTAGGATTCCAACACCACATTGTCTTTTAACCTAACAGGGTTAAAACCGACGACGGAACCATTTTTTGGTTTCCCTTTTCTCTAGGTTTCAAATTAATCTCGCACGTTGCTGGAGTAACAAGTCTCAAGGCAACGGAACCATTTGTTGGCTTCCCTTTTCTCTAGGTTTCAAATTAATCTCGCACGTCGCTGGAGTAACAAGTCTCAAGGCAACAGAACCATTTGTTTGCTGCTTTCTGGACAGACCCGGGTTTTCAGGATGCGCAGCAACAAAACCCCTTGGCGCACTGGCCCTCTCGGCAACGAGCTGCGCAGCAGCTCGAGGTCTCACCTGAAGTGTCTTATGGGGAGATAAGGAATCAAGTTTTGTTAACCTAGCGATGCAAGGACTACTTCTTCTTCCGCCCAGGAGGATTCCTCGACGCGGAATGTCTTATCCTTCCACGAATCTCTCAGCGCGACAGCGCTGAAAGCCACTCCTCCGACACGACTTCACGGTAGCGTCGCTTCTGCGCGCGAGGCGTTACCGACTACGTCTGATGCTCTAGTATCTCTGGACTTGCGCCACTACACAGTAACACACCACCTTGGCGCTGCGGCGTTAGAGTCTACCAACTCCTTCAACACTTAACAATTATAACTTCTTAGGAAGCTTAGAGAACTTATCATATGCATTCATAAAGATAGCAAAGCCTCTGCGTAAACATAGATAGTAAACATAAACATGCATTCATGCAACACAGCATCATAACAACAAGAATTCTGTGGGTCGCTCCCACTGGAACATCATATTCACAAACGCTGTATTCTATAATATCACAAATGAGGATTACACAATATGCTGCGCACACAGCTGCAGCCTTAGATCTATCTGGGAAACTCCACGCACACAACTGGGAGCCCTTCTCTTAGACCTATTCTCTTCTTTTACAGGGATTACAATAGCTCAGACGTCGACTCAGACTATCTGGCAACTCAGGGATTAGCTCCACGGCTATCCAGTTCTACCTCTTGTTTTCTAACACACAGTAGAAAACACTCGTCAACTACAAAAACCCAATGACTGACTAACTAACTAACTCTTTTCCTTATCAATTATACATATATATAGGTGGCCTTGACGGTCGCACCTTTACAAGACTGTGGGTCTTTCCCAACAGTAATCCCCAAAAACCCTAACCACGGACATGGCTAGGTGTACTGTAGGCGCCGCTTGCAGTCACGTCGTCGCTTCCTGCAGACTCTGTGATTTCAGGCGCAACTTGCGGGTATGGGCGCCGCTTCATCGTTCTTTATTCCTTATCCTTTTCCTTAAATGCCTTGGTCCGTTGCTCTTCCTTGGTTGGAGCAACCATAACTTTTGTACTTAGCCTTAATGAGGGTAGTTGAGCCCTCTACTCGTTCCTTCATTTATTGTGGTAGTTGAGCTTTCTACTCGGCCACCTTCACTCTTCTTTGACGTGTGCACGTGAGCTACGCGATTTCCGACCCGTGATCTGCACTGAGCTCGTCCATCTGGAGCCCCGTACTTGTTTACTTTTTCCCAAAATTGGTGCTTGCTCAAAATTAGCACTCTCTTCCACACTTATGCCTTTTCCTCAAAATTTGCAGCTTTACTATAGCTGCGGCCTAGGTTCCAACAACCCCCGATTTGACGTGTGCACCGATCGATGCCAACTCCCTTTTCGGCAGCCGGTAATCCGCCCTTGATCCCGTTTACCACGAAAAAATGATCTTAACCAGTTCCTTTTGCTTTCGGTGGCTGCAGACAACCCAACCTTTGGATATTAAGCTACAGAAAGTATCCACCTTTTCAGTGGTTAATGAACACTATTGTGTTCACCCAAACTCCCGAAATGGACGCATGGATTGCAAAAATGACCCTTTGTTTTCGACAGCTATGGAAGGTTATAAACTTGCACTGCGAACTGCATAAAATATTTACCTTTCGGTGGCTAATGAACACCATTGTGTTCGCCCAAGCCACCGAAAATTGCCCCACAACTCACGCTATAATTTTTCCCTTTCGGTAGCTGGAGCATATTTTCTTTCACATAATAAGCTGTCGAAAACAGGGTTTTCGGTAGCTAATGAACCATTTCCAGGCCCGCCTAAGCTACCCAAACCTGAAAATCACCTTTAGAAGGAGAGCTATCTTTAAAAAGTTATTTCAGACTTCATTACCTTCTTCAACCTATCAGATCGGAACTTAAACACATGGGAAAAACAAAAATTAAAAACTTCCTATCACCTAGACACCATGACTAGTTTATGTTTATTTCGGAGATAACATCTGGATCCTACTTGGGGATGGAAACCTCCCAGCGAGGTTCCAAGAACCATAGACCAAACACATTTCCTAAAAACAAAAAAAAACAAAACTCTAGCCCTAACTTCTAGTGTTCCATTGGGCATGGAGTTATTTGCAAACAAAACAAAAACAAATCTGAAAACAAAATGATATTTACATTGACCAGGCTATGAAGCCTCAGACGAAATAAAGTTTTAGGAAACACCCATTGACCGGGACACCAAACATCTCTTGACCTTCCAGACTTTGCAGTTTGAAGGTATTGTTCTGCTTTTCCTAAGTTATCAAGTAAGGACCTGTCCAGAGAGAATCAAACTTGCCGTGCTTGCCTTTGTCCTGCCGGGGGGCATCCCATTTCAATACCCAGTCCCCCACCTGAAAAGTGTCCATCTTGGCCTTCTTGTCAAAAGTACCTTTTATTTTTTCCTGATGAGCTTCTGACCTTTCCACTAGTTGTTCTCTGGTCTGTTGCAACTCCACCAAATCCAACATTCTTCTCACCATATCATTTGGTTCGTCCTGTTCCTCCTGAATGAATTTAGTCACTGGCAGAATTAACTGGACTGGGAAAATGGAATCAATGCCATAAACCAATCTGAAGGGAGAGGTCCCTATAGATTTCTTATTGGTCACCCTGTCAACCTAGAGAGCAAATTTTAGCTTAGAATCCCAACTCTTTTGATTTTCCTCCAATAGTTTTTTGATGATACTGACCAGACTTTTATTGGAAGATTCAGCGAGGCCATTGCCTTGAGGGTAGTAGCGGGTGGAGTGAACTAACTGAATGCCCATTGATTCACACATATAGACTAAATATTTATCTTTGAAAGCAGGTGCATTATCAGTTACCAGCCTTTTCGGGCAACCAAATCTGGTGATGATGTTTTCATACAGAAATTTGATGATAACCTGATGGTTAGCATTCCTGGTGGGAATTGCCTCTATCCATTTAGTGAAATAGTCAGTGGCTACCAAGATCCATCTGTGCTGACCACTGGATGAAGGATTGATCTCCCCTATGAAGTCAAGGCCCCATTGCTGGAAATGACCATTTACCACAATAGGCTTCAAGGTGAGGGATTTCAGCTGCTGTTTTCCTGTGAATCTTTGGAATTTGTCACAAGTTTTCAAAAACGTATATACGTCAGAGAATAGACAAGGCCAATAGTACCCAGCCCTCAAAAACTCGTGGGCAGTATTTTTCCAGTAGTGATGCCCCCCACACATGCTTGAATGGAAGTGATGCATGACTTGACTTGATTCTTCTTTGTCCAAACACCTTAACAGAACTCCAGTAGGGGCTTTCCAGTACAACAGATTTCCACTTATGCAGAATTTTGCAGATTTAAGCTTGAGAGATCATGCCTGAGTTGAACTAAGCCCAGGTGGGACTTCTAAATTCTGCAGGAAATGAATGATACCCGAATACCACTCACATGAGAGTAGATTTTCAGCCACCTATTGGCTGTTACATTGTTCTGCTACAGCTGCTTCTGTTGGCAAATTTTTAGAATTGGTTCCGATGAAATTAATGTCCAACAGTTTGCAATTCTCTCGAACCATTAGTTTGGCCAGAACTTGGCCCTTTTTTAACCTGGTGGGCTTCCCCTCTATGTCAAATTCGATCAGCTTGGCGATCCATTTGGCCCTCTTACCGTCAATGTCAGGCTGAGTTAGAACATCCTTCATAGAAGCTGAAGGGACATAGGTTATAACCTTTGCATGCAGGATATAAATTCGGAATGCTTTCAATGATTTAATTAGAGCATAGGCCTGTTTCTCTATGGGATCGTACTTCAGTTCAACATCCCTCAATGTTTTGCTGAAGAAATCAATCAGATGATCGAGCCCCTCTTCATCTTTCTGCAGCAAGACCACTACCACTGTATCATAGGAGGCGAAAGAGAAAATGTAGAACTCCTTGGTGTAATCTGGGCTGACTAGAGTAGGGGCCTTCATGATGGCCTGTTTGATGGCTTCGAAAGAATGTCTCACCTGTTCTGTCCACTTGGTTTCAGCTCCCTTTTTCAGCATGGAGGTTATATACTTTACCAGCTCAGAAAAATTCAGAATAAACCTCGTGACGAAATTTATCTTACCAAGGAAAGATTGGATATCCTTTTTCGACCTTGGTGTAGATAACTTCTGAATCGCTTCGACCCGAACTGGATCAATCATTACTCCCTGTGCTGAAACTATGTGGGCCAGGAGCTTCCCCTCCCCAAGACCAAACTGTGACTTCTTAGGGTTCAAAGAAATTCCAAACTGTCTGCATTTCATAAATACCTCTCTTAGGTGCTGCAAATGTTCCTCGTGACTGTTTGAGTATACTGTGATATCATTGAGGTATATGAGGACGAACTTATCCTTAATCCCCACAAATGTGATATCCATGGCCCTCTGAAAAGTGGCCCCGGCATTCATCAATCCAAACAGCATCTTGGCGCACATGAAGGTACCCCAAGGAGTGGTAAAGGTTGTCTTCAATTGATCATCGGGGTGCATAGAAATATGATTATAGCCTAAGAAGCCGTCTAGAAAAGACATGACCCTCGCTCCTGACACTCTCTGCAGTAAGTGCTCCATCTTGGGCAGAGGGTAGTTATCTTTTTGAGATCCCTTGTTTAGGTTCCTGAAATCGAAACATAACCTGACTTCACCATTCTTCTTCCTTACTATCACCAGATTTGCAACCCATTTAGAATACCTCAGTGGGATTATGATCTTAGCATCAAGGAGCTTTTTTATTTCCCTCTCGATCACAGGTAACAGGAGAGGGTTGATAGGCCTTAGCTTCTGTTTAAAAGGGGTGATTCCCTTTTCCAAAGGAATTCTATGTTGAATGGTGTCTTCATCATAAGTTTTTAGGTCATTGTATTCCCAAGCCAAGACATCTGCAAAATTCTTTACCAGGTGGTAGTAATCTGACTGCTGATCAACTGTCAATTCTGTGGACAGGTTTATGAATTTAGGGTGATCGTGGCTGCCTATGTTTTGTTCATGGACAGTTGGGTCTTTTTCCTCATTCACAGGTTTAAAGGGGATGTCATTATGGTAAAAACTCCTTTCGAGAGGTACTCGGCCCGTAGGTATATGATTCCCTCGAAATTGGAGAATATCATGTTGGCCTATTTTCCCTTTCAATTTAGATGTCTGATACTCTTCTATATTCAGGTTTTCTTGGTCAATATGCATATCAAAAAATTCTTCAACAACCTGGAGGAACCTACTGAACTCATCATCATTCTCAATGTTAGGAACCCATGTCTTTACTTTGTTAGTATGTTGTTGTTGGACGCATATGCTTTGTAAGTCGTCCCGTAGTATTTGTTGATCAATAGTTTGTGTTATTGTTGTTGGCGCATATGCTTTGTAAGTCGCCCGTAGTATTGTTGATCCATAGTTTGTAGTGGCCCATGGTTTTGACCCATAGTATTGGCACCTAGACTTAGTATATAAGTGTGTGTTGAGACCTATGAAGGCACCGTGAAGTTATTTGTATTGAGCTTGCTCATAGGAGGTTGCCCCCTCGAAATGGCCTGTGATCAATATAAAGTGATTCTGATTTCTGTCATTTCTGGTATTTCGCATATTCGTATTAATTAATTGTTAAAGGTGCATCACATCTGGTATCAGAGCACTTTCTTGGGCTCGCTGGGTGAAATTTCTGCCAAATTTTTTTTTTCGCATCTGTTGCAGGTTCGGATTTGGGAATAATCCCTATCCGCTTAACTGTGGGAAGTACTTGGGCATAAGCCCTAAAAATAATTGTGAGGAGTACCACAAGAACCCCGAAGTAGCTGGCCCATTGAGAGGACCTGCGAGCAAAAAGGGCAACGACCCCTACCTGATTGACTAGTTCCCACCCGTGAGGTAAACCAAGAGCTGTCGTTTGTGGCAAAGCGGTTATCAGTTTTACTTGAGCTATGGAGTGAGGGGTACTGCCACAATACGCAAGCCGTCAAATAGCATTGGTGGCCGAGTGAAACCCCTGAACTGTTAGGAAGCCGCACATACATGGGGTCCATATCTACTTTCAGCTGAACTATTGTTGTTCACTCCTACGCCGTTTCAGATCCATTTTGCAAGTCATTCCAGATCTAGCCGTTTTCAATCCATTCGGCATTGTTCTAGATCCCTTCCGAGCCGTAAGTTGGCCAGTATCTGAGGCAGTTGGCTGGGATGGTCTTTGCTGCTGTTTTGCAAGAGCGATAGCCTGTTTTGTAGGAGCAGCAGGCTACTTTGTGGGGGCGGGAGTCTTCTTCCCAGGAGCAAGGGTTAAAGGTTTCTTTGCAATAGTCCTGGACCTCAAATCATAGCTCCTTTGATCATCAGCCTGATACAGTGATTCCTCGGTGATTTGTTCATTCATGAGGGCTTCCTCATAATCAGATTGTGTCAGGAAGGAAAGGTCAACCTTATCCTCCATGTAGTTGACATTGTCTTCTCCTTCTGCTTCTCCCTGAATGAGTTACTGTTCTTCTTCTAATACTACATGCTGGAAAGGGGCTCTGATCCTTTGTTCTTCAGCAGGATTCCTGTCTCTCTGGAGGGTCGGAACCTGTGGGCCATTTCTTCTGTAAGGGGGAGCATCGGTGTTCCTGGGAACAAACTCATTCGGTCCTTTACTTCTCGCAGATGGATGGCCTTGCAATTTCAGCTTGGACATTTCAGAGGTCAGGCTGTCCAGCATTTTAGCCATTTTCTCCAGGTTAGTTCTTGACGAGGAGGAGGAATCTGGGGTCTGCCTTTTCTTGTCAATTTTCCCTTTGAGGATCTTAGATGCAACCATGTTTGAATCAACTTCGAGTGCGGAATCCTGCATGAGCAGTAAAGAGGCAGCTCTTCTTTCTCGGAGATGAAGACAGAAATCAGGGTCAAAAGCGTTGGCATAAGTGATCCTGGTAGAGGTATCAGTAGGTTTGATTTCAGCAGGGATTTTGCTAAACATTTTATTAAACCTCTTCATAAAAGCTGACACAGACTCACCACTTTCTCTCTTCAAGTTATCAAATTCTGTGAGATAATAAAGGTGGTCTCTTCTTTCCCCCCAATGTTTCAAAAACAATTCATCCAGGGCCTCGATGTCATTTATTGATCTAGCAGGCAGTTCTTTAAACCACTTTCTTGCCTTACCATCCAAACTTTGCACAAACACCCTAGTCCATACATCTTCGTGCTCGATATTGATATTCTCAGCATAGCTATAAAATGCTTGCAAGTGCTCCTTGGCTATAAAATCCCCCTCCCCGGTGAATTTAGGCATATATTTTTTGTAATCCTCGGTAGGCATAGCAGAAAGGGGATTAGGAAAATTTAGAGGGGCATACCTAGCAAGGAGGATCTTCTCCATTTTGGTTAAAGGGACAGCCATTGTGGGTGTGGGTACTGAAGGGATGGAAGAAAGCAATTTGAGTGTGGATGGTGGCTGAGGAGGTATAGGCAACGATGGAAGTGGAGGTTTTGTTTCAATGGAGTCACCAGAAATGGGGGTGAAATAGATTGATGGCTATTCTAAGCAATCAGTTTTCTTACTGGACTGTGCAAGTAAAGAGGATAGCCTTTGCTCACACTGGTCTAAAAGGTCCTGAAATATGTTTTCTATGGCAAGTATGTTGGTGTAAACAAAGGGGAACTTCTCTTCTAGTTCAGTCAATGAGGGTTGCAGGTAGGAGGAACAACCTTCTTATTTGATGGATTCTAGGATTTCTTTTCCTAGGTCAGCTCGGGTAGCAGAATCAGGGCTAGGGACTTGGGCAGCAGCAATGGATGAGGATACTTGGGCCCATAAATCTTCTGCTCTACTTATAGTTTCTTATGAACCAGCTACTTGAGAAAATGGAGATTCAAAAGGAATTTCATCTTATGAGACCGAAGAAATGCCTCTGGTAAGGCCTAATGTAGTCGGCCTTGTGGCTTTGGAAATCTGTCTCAGCATGGTCCTTCCTCTCCTTATAATTTGTTCAAGATCTGAAACAGGTGTCAATGGTGGCCTTTGAGGATTTGATCTGGTAGTTGGTCTTCTCGAAGCCACTTCATTCCAATGGAGTTGCCAGATAGATGTTTACAACCGAAATAGTGCCCAGGCTTTGTCTATCATCAAAGCTGGAACTGTGTTATCTCCCAGGGAAGCTGCTGCCTCAATAATCTTCCCCGGCAACGGTGCCAATTTGTTATCACTCCAAGAAGCTCTCTTAGGTTGTATTCAGAGATGCCTAGTAACTTAAACTTATCTCGAATGATGGGGTTTGTTTGGATCAAATTAGATGACTGACATCAAAACTCACACACTCAGAACACACATAGGGACACTCAGGGAGACAAGGCTTTGACTACTGCTGTTCAGAGGGTTGCTAAAAGGTTAATTTGAGTGAATCCTTATCATGTCAGATGACTCATACATAGAAATTTGTATATAAATGGCTAATAACAACAAAATAAATAACATGTATGTTCAGTTCTCAAATGCCAAAATAGGATAACACCTATCTAGCATAGACAAGTGAGCATAGAGGAAATAAACCATCCACTGTAAATACAGAAACATAAGAAAGAGAAATCTGAAAGCAAATAGTAAAAGAGGCTTATATTATCTGATAAGTCACTGAAGTCTGAAAATACAAATATAGATCAGCCTCTCCAAAATCAAACCCACGTTCTACTTTTGTTTTGGGCTATATAGCCATTACAAAGTTTTTCAGCTCCCAAAAGATGGATTGAATATACTAAAAATAACAACTAAGAACATTTAATGAAAGATGTAATAGTGTGTCATGATCAAATTAACTGATCCTTGCTGGTACACCTACGCTTGACAGCTGAGATGAGCCTCTGGGAGCTGGAGGGCAAGTTTGAAACTGCTATTCTACAAAAAACCTATAGGTGTCTTTTCTAAAAATAGGCAGGAATATTCCACTGTCAATTCTGCTAGCACCCTCAGTTTGGGACCAGAGGTGATCATGATGCAATTGAACACTTATGGATTCCCTGGAAAACGCCTTTAAGATGCTCGGGCTAACAAAAAGGGGTTTTGATGCCTACAGATGTACCTCTATGTTTTCTGTGCTTTTGGTGGTTAACGAAACTGGTCTTGGAGGTGATAAGCAGCCGAAAGCTTGGTATCCGGTGGTTAATTAATTAGATTTATGCTTCGCCTAAACCACCGAATCGCTTCAAAGTGTTGGAAAACGTTTATCCCTTTTTGGTATCTGGGAGGACTCTGCTTGTACGTACTAAACCACCAAAATGGGATTCGGCAGCTAATGAACAACTTTTGTGTTCGCCCAAGCTGTCGAAAACAATGTATGATACAGCTTGCAAAAATTGAGCAAAAAAGTGTTTTTGTCCTCTTGCTACCTGGATTTTTCTTCCTCCTGGGCCAAATCCAGAGGGCTGGAAAAGTTGATTGCAGCTGCTGCTAAGGTCTCCAAGTCCGAATGTACCATGAGCTGGGGAATCTAAGTTTTTTCCTTACCCTCCAAAGCTTCTACCTTCCTCCTCAATCTGATGTTTTCCCTGATCAGACTAATGTTCCTCCCTCTCATTTTGCCATGTTTCTTGGTCAACCCATGGAAAGAAACATATAGCTCATTATACCTTTCGGTCAGCCTCTGATTCTTTTCCTTGATGACTCTCTGGAGTATCTCACGTTCATATGCCTGCTGGAGGAGTCGATTGATTTTCTGTGAGGCAGAAATCTTTGTGTTATGAATTGGCCCCTCAGCTACCTGCTGACCTTGTTCCTCCACAGGTATAGGAGAGGGAAAATTGACATACGCATTCTCTTGTTCCATCATGGATGCGGCTGCTTCCTGGGGTTCCTGTTCTGTCGCCACCTCCTCTTTTTCTGCTCCAGCTTCCTGTAATTCATCCTCCTCAGAATCGGTGTATGGGAGGTTTAAAAGATTAGTACTCCTTGAAGGGGTCTCTTCTGAAACAACTCCCTCTTCCTTGGCCTTATCTTTAAATGCCAGTTTCCTTTTGTCCTTCTTCACCTTTGGATCTGAGGAAAGGGGTTCGGTTTGAATTAAGGGAATAGCCCTCCTCTTTCTTTTCCCACTTCTAGGGGTGGATGATTTCTTCCCATCTTCTGGTTGCAATTCTGTCTCGAACCCACTCCAGAACAGGAAGAAAGCCCAGTACGTGCTTCTTCTCTGCAATAACTCAAATACCAAGAGTTTTATCAGACCATGGTGGTACAATTTGCCTGCAATGTTGGTGGGATGAGCTTTTACTTGGTGTGCCATTTTGGTGAGGCTCTTGTGGAGGTAAAAGGGAGATTTAGAGAGCTCTTGCCAGTGAAGTGATCTAGTAGTTTAAAATGGTAAATTAGCACCCTGTTATACCTGCCCTCACAGGTTATATAGACCAGAATGGACTTCAATAAAATATGCCATTTATCCTCTAGATATGACAGGGAAATGTCTTTTTTCCAGACCAGGTTCCTATGCTCCGATTTCAGGTATGATTGAAATTCGAAATCCTTTTTGACAGTAGTCTTAAACCAGTTTTCTCCGGTTGTTGGAATTTATGTCACCTGGGTTATAAGGGCCTCGTGCACCTGGAATTATTCCTTTCCTATCACAGCCTTACTGCCGTCAAACGTGACGGAAAATGCTTCAGCCACCTGTTGATGAGAACCCTGTAGCTTTTTGCAGAAATTATAGCAGCCGACATTCTTGAAAAGTTGACATACCTTGGGGTGTCCCTCCAGGTAGCAGATGTCGCTCAATTCCTTTCTCAGGACCGCTCCTTCTCCTTTCTTCATCAGTAACCTGCTCGTTGGTTCCTTCTTCTCAAATCAGGACTGAGGGGGAGACAGCGAAACAGGTACTAAAAGAGTTCAATCGACGTGGTGAGGGCGAAAACAGAAAGGTCGTGTGGCTTTTTGGGAGCTGACTCCTAGGGTATGAAAAGGTGGATAATCATGAGGGCGTAATGATGGTCACTGCGGCATGATTGCACCGGGGGAACGCATTTTTAGAAATGTTGTTATGTGGATGGGAAACGATGTCAGTCTGGTCAAGGTTATGGTGATGGCGTCCGCCCTTCCCTCGGGGTAAATCGTGTTTTCGCTGAAATGACCCTTTCAGCGGCTAAGCCATGATGGGTTCCCTGTTTATGACCCAAAACCCCCGATTTGACGTGTGGACTAATCGACGGAAACTCCCTTTTCGGCAGTTGGTAATCTACCCTTGATCTTGTTTGCCACCGGAAAACGATCTTAACCAGTGCTTTTTGCTTTCGGTGGCTGCAGACAACCCAGCCTTTGGATATTAAGCTACGGAAAGTATCCGCCTTTTCGGTGGTTAATGAACACCGTCATGTTCGCCCAAACCCCCGAAACGGACGCATGGATTGCGAAAATGGCCCTTTCTTTTTGGCAGCTATGGAAGGTTCTAAACTTGCACTGCGAATTGCAGAAAATATTTACCTTTCGGTGGCTAATGAACACCATCGCATTCGCCCAAGCCACCGAAAAATGCCCCGCAACTCACGCTGTAATTTTGTTCTTTCGGTAGCTAATGAACCATTGCCAGGCCCGCCTAAGCTACCGAAACCTGAAAATCACCTTTAGAAGGAGAGATAACTTTAAAAATTTATTTCAGACTTCGTTACCTTCTTCAACCTATCAGACCAGAACTTAAACACATGGGAAAAACAAAAATTAAAAACTTCCTATCACCTAGACACCATGACTAGTCTATGTTTATTTCGGAGATAACAAAGTGTTTAAGATAAAGTCCTTTGTAGAATATGATTTCCTCCTCTACCATGGTTTTCACACCAATAATCTTTTCTTTCTAAAATATATCAAACATAGATAGCAATCTTAAGATAATATTCCAACTATTCTCTGTAACCTAAGATATGAGGTTTATTTATTTATTTACTCCAACTTATTCATAAACATGCTTTACTTGGGCATGACACCACAGAGAAACAATTTGTAATTTTATAAATTTTCGATGTTAGGTCACTATCTCTAATACCAGAGGCATGACCCTATTGCCTACAAGCATCCATAGCCTCGACGAAGTTTCCTCCTACACCCTTTCTACCTGAATGCTAGTTATCCCAAGCCATTTTTTTCATGTTAAATATATGAGCATATATTTTCTTTGCTTCTCTTTTTTCTTTTGATAATTTAGTTTTTTCATTTTTGGTGGATGCTGGAGTAAATTCAAAACCCCCTTAAAGGCATGGGATGGTATTAAGAGTCACTTTGATTTTCTAGCATCATCATTACTCATTGCATTCATGTGTAGACCACTTGAAAGCATAGTAGAATTAGCATATTTAATGTGTTGTGGGTGAAGCTTTCATAGAATACCTGAAAAAAACCTAGAGTCAGACATATGTATGTTCTAATGAAAGCTCTAAAACTTTGTGAGAGTAGCACCATGGAATGGATTACACCATATTCAAGTCAGAGATTATTAATATTTCTCAAAATGAATAGCTTCGAAGTTACATAGACTTTTATGTTGTGTCCATCCCAAGGTTCCATTTTCAGCTCTTGATATCCTAACCTCACTTCATTCAATAGAATTAGATAGAATAAGTATTTTAGTTCTAAGATTTTTATGGTTACATGAATCAAGTTTCAAGGGATTTATAAGAGAATTCAATGTAAGAAATCCTAGTTGTTCTTTCATATTTTAATAAGTATGTAACCATAATAGAAACCACTTAAAAAAACTTTATTATAAAAAACTAATTAAAACCAAGATGTTGTCCACATTCAAAAAATGAAAGAAGAACTTATTTAACGAAAGCAATCAATTCAACCTTTTTAAAGGTAAATTAATCAGAAGCAGTAAAAATCACTTGGAAAATACATTTTGAAAGTAAAATGAAACCTAAAAGAGAATAAACTAGAATGGAAACTACTATGCACAATACTAACTCACCAAAGGTGATTAAGATACGTATTTTTAACAATTTGACCATTGACAAGGAGATTCTTAGACTCCCCCTCTAAAGTTCTGAGACGAAAGGTTATTGGGCCAGTTTTTTCTTCAATCTAAAATAGGCCAAGCCACATTTGTTGAAGCTTGGTTTGATTCCCCCTAGCCTCATTAGATTTATCCCATTTTAGAAATAAGTCTCCCATATAAAAATCCACGTTATTAACAGATCTTTTCTCAAACCAACGCTTGACTAATTGTCAATGTTTATGAAACTTATGGTTAGCCTTTTCTCTTTCTTCCTCAAGTTTCAAGAGATTATTAATCTTTTGTTGAATGACCGGGAAATCAACTTCCCTAACAAATTGAGCTAATTGGAGAGGATGAAGAAACATATTAAGGGGTAAAATTGCCTCCTTATTATAAACAAGGAAGAAAGGAGACTTCCCTAATGATATTTTTGGTGTGAATCTATCAACCTAGAGAGAATTAGGTAAATCATTGTGCCAATTTTTTTGGTGTTTAGTCATGGTCTTTTTAAGTCTTACTAGAGTCTATGTTTTAGGCATATTTTCCCATATCTCTATTTTCTCGATAATGATACCTTTTCTTGTTGGAACACCCTATGAAAATAATAGTAAATGCTCATTTTTCCATTAAGAATGTAAACATATAAGTACAGTGTATGTGACCCTTGGTTTCATATTCCAAGAGGTCTCTTAGATTCCATTGATGTTTCATATTCACCTATGACAATTAAGTGAATAATGAATACAATTTACTAAATCCACAAGGATTAGGTTTCCAACATTTCCCCCTCAATTCGTAGGGGTGTATGTGAGTCCAAGAATCTTCTGAAAGAGAGTTTAAAATAGGAAGTGGGGAGCTTCCAAATGTTGAACACTTCATACTTGACAATATGAATTTGCCAAGTAAGCTACTAGAAGCTAATGTATTTAGCTAAGTGGTAAAAAAGAAGTTCTCTTTAAATCAATGTTTTTAGGATGACCACAAATTCAATGGTTTTGGATGACCAAAAACTTTTGAACTTGGTACTAAATCTAATTATGGCTCAACGGTTCCCTCTAGAACTTGGCTCTAACTCAGGTTCTGGCTCAACGGTTCCCTCTAGAACTTGGATATAAGGCTCAGGGGTTCCCTCTGGAACTTGGATATAAGGCTCGGTGGTTCCCTCTAGAAAATGGTAGTGTAAGGATCACAACAAACTAACGTCTAGCAGAAGCTGAAGTGTTCTACTAAATGGGTGGTTTTAGATGACCACCAATCAACGGGTTCTCTAGAACATGGCTCTAACTTTGTTTTCTATAAAAAAATTGGAATCTCGCTCTAGTTGTTGGATCTGGTTCTGACTATGGGTAAGGATCTCTTGTTCTAGTAGATAATAGGGATTCGAAACTTGAATCCTGACTATCAATGATATTCCTCCTATTATGATGAGGACATCAAGTAACTTTTGAGCCCCATTAAGAAGTGCCCGATATTCACGAACACTATTATCCACTTCAGTTATCTTGGATCCTACCAAAAATTGCATTAATAAGCTCAAAGAATTGGGTTGAATCAATCAGGAAAAAAATTATCAACAAAATTTATCCCATGAGATAATTTTTTTGATTTGTTTCCAAAAAAAAGATACGCCAATTTCCATTTTTTGTGTAAATTAATTCTCCCAAATTCCATGGGATAAAAAAAATTACTCTAAAAATTGTAAAAATGTATGGAAACTATATGAAACACTTAAGAATTTTAATTTTTCTTACAAAATATAGCCCAACATTTTATGGTTGGAAATTTAAGTGTTTGTAAAATTCACCAAAATTTCTACACTTTAAAAAAATTATGGATCCTTAAAATATTCCCTGGGGGTGCTACCAAGCTCCATAAAAGTTCCACTATTAGAATCCAGAATTACACACATCCAATAGAATGGATCTACACCGGTCGCTGAATGTATGCCATGTAGGGGAAAACTAGGGAATCAACTATCTCGGGCTTTTGATCACATATTTGGGGAAGTGAGTAAATTGGACAAATCGCCTTGAGGAGGTGCATCTACCTGTCCAATAAGAAGTTCCAAATTCCAAGTTTGGAAAATTAGGGTTTCTCTCACAAACCCTAGGCTAGCCAGCTCTAGAACCAGTTTAGGCATCTTAAAGTGGTAAGATCTAAATCTTTTCTATTCCCATTTGAGGTACTCTTTAAAAATGTCTCACCATACCAAGCTTGAGGATAAGCCCGAAGGAGATGATAACTTCCGAGCATGGAAGTATAGGATTGCACTTGTCCTAGAAGAAAATGATTTGGACAAATATGTGAATGAAGAGGTTCCAACACCAGAGGGAGATGAGGCTAAAGCCATCCATACGAACAAATTGGTTAAGGCCAAGAGAATCATTATAGATTCTATCAAGGATCATCTCATCCCACATGTGTCATCTTTGAAGACACCCAAAGAGATGTTTGATGCGTTGACAAAGCTGTTTGAAGGAAAGAACATCAATCGAAAGATGAACTTGAGGAACTAGTTGAAGAATGTGGAGATCCAGAATGCTGAGACCATGCAATATTATTTCACAAGAGTCTCACAAATCAAGGAGCAACTTGAAGCAGTTGAAGAAAAGGTAGAAGAAGGAAAAACTGTTATGACCACCTTGAATGGTCTCCCTGTTGGAATATTCTCACCCTCATCATATTGTATTTTCATGCATGCATGCATACTGCACGCATCCAGTTAGCAACAATGGAGTCTCCCAGCACCTAGTCCCTATTTTGCCCCCCCTAGAGCTTGTTTCTGGTCATTATTATCCCTCCTAGCCACTGATGTGCCCTTGTTTTCATCACTAGAGTACAAGTGTTCCCTCTTCCACTGATTTAGGAGATCTATCAGTCAGTTCCATGATTTGAGGATTGATTACTCAGTTAATTGGCTGTAGTTCTTAGATTAACTGCTACAGAGACTAGCAACGCCCTCCTTGACCACTGAAAACTAGTGTGTTCCCTCCTTGGAGTCTCCTTCCCTATTATTGTGCTCACATGGTTAAGTTATGTTCATTTCTACTACGGTTAACTGATCATTGACCATCGGTGGCCACTAGACCTTATCGAGAGATGGTTCCAATGCACACTAAGCCATGCCTTGAGGAGAATTCGAATCTTTCCATGGGTATCGAATTCATTCTATTGTATTGACATATTTTTTCCAGCAAACAGTTGATGAATGTATCAACATTAATTTATCACATCTTTTGAGTTTATGTGTGAATTTGATCATACTTCTTGTTAATTCTTCTTTGCAATTAACTGAGTGAAATTGTGAGTTTTTTTCAAGCTTAGTGATATACCCCTATGGAATTTCGCATGGTATCGGAGCTTGTTAGAGATTTTGAAGTTGCAATAGTTGTAGCGGTTTATTGAACAACTATTTTTCAGTAAGGCACCAGAAGCCTCTGGATTTCCACAGCAAATCCTGGTGTTATTACCTTGAATTCACTTGAGCAATCCAGTGAGGTCTATCCAGGTGTGAAGAATCCGGATAAAAGTTCCTATTGTCCTAAAGCAGTGTTCATTAGATTCTGCAACAATCCTCCAAACAAATTTTATTGTTTTTGCAGGTTACTCCATCATCAGAAGAGCATTCAATAGCTACTATGGATCTCTCCTTGATTCCAAAACTCACCTCCTTCAACTACTTCGAATGGAAGGGAAAAGTTGAGATCTTCATGCTCATCAGAGGTCTCTCTAGAGTGTTACTTGGGACTGAGGTCGAACCTAATGGTGCTACAGAGAAATCCAAGTATCTCAACAAACTTGATGAAGCAATTGGACTGCTACTCCTCAATATTTCTGGAAATATACTCTTTCATCTCACTCGTCTGAAGACTCTAAAGGAGTTTTGGAGAAATATCGAATCATTTTTTGGGAAGCAAGATGATTTGACAGGGCATCAGATGGAAAATGTATTAATCTCATTGAGCCCCAACAGTTTCGAATCTATCAGTGAATTCTTCACAAGGTTCAAGAACTTGGTTGTGCAGTTAAAGAAATGTGGAATTGAGAAAGATGACAAGAATCTCATTCTTGACATTCTTTCAAAATTGGGTGCAGATTATTCACTGTTTGTATCCACCTTCCAATTAGAAAAGCTATCCATTCCCAATTGGAAAATTCCCACTCTAGATGCATTCATCCTCTCTCTCTCAAAAGAGCAGGATAAATTGGTGCAAATGGGAGTGATCAAACAAAAGAGGGATTCAGCTCTTGCTGCTGCAGAAGGGAAGAATGAAAATGGCAGAGGGAAGCAAAAGGGTAAAGAAAATAATCCTTATGAGCAGAAGTCAAGAGATACTCCCAAACAGTCAGAAGGGACTTCGAATCCCAAGAGAGGCAAGCAAAGTCAGAAGGATAAAACCAAATGTCCATACTGTAACAGAGGTTTTAATCATGAGAGTGCTTGCATGAAGAAGACCATTGATCTAATCGCACATCTTCTTGAGAAAAACAACCTCCCAGTACCTTTACGTGCTAGAAGGAAAGAAGCTGATCCAAAATTAGAGGACAAAGAGAGGTGCCATGCACTCATGGATGGTACTTTGAATGACTCCTCCTTTATCATAGATTATGGAGCATCCAGGAACATGTCTGCTTGCAAGAATATCTTCTCTGATTTTGAATCTATAGTTGGACCTTCTATTTTGATGGGAGATGATTCTAAAGTCTCCTCCGAAGGGATTGGAAGGATCAATCTAGAGCATGGGTACTTCAATGATGTACTCTATGTTCCTACTCTTGCAACTAATATTCTTTCTCTTTACCAAATGACCCATATAGGAGTTCCCAAGAAGGTCATATTTACTCCTAATGAGGTCAAAATACAAGAGATCTCAACTGGAAAGATCATTGCACACGGCCTTGCTGATCACCATTCGAAACTCTATGAGTTTTCTCACTTCTTACCTTACTAAAAACAAAGTGCACTTCTTAATCATACAAATGAAGTGAGCAGACTTTGGAATTGTTAAGTTTATACTAATTTGACTAGCAAGATCACTGAAAGAAACACAATCACAAGATAGACAGAGATTTTACCCTGGGAAACCCTCATGGGGTAGAAAACCCATCAAAGCTTTCCTCAATAAGATGATCAACCAAATACAAGATGTAGTTCAAGACTAGAGCTCCTTCTCTACCTCCTATGCAGACCTCTCTCTCACTTGTGCGCTACTTTTCGAGTGATGGAAGAGTGAGATAAGTGAGGAACAACCTCCTCTACTTATACTTGTTTCCAGACTGAATTTTTATCCTATGGGGCCGACCTCTTCTAAGAGTGTCTAATAACCCCTAATAAATTAACTCAGGGCTAACCCCCACATGGGATATCTAATAACCCTAGTTACCATAATCCATCGGAGGAATAAACATCTCCGGATACATAATAAAGTCCATCAGAGGAATGAAACATCTCCGGAATAATACAAATATAATATTCTTACAAGTTACAATATTTCAACACTCCCCCTTAAATTGAAGGATATTATAACAACATCTGCAGGAGCAAGGAGTCATCGACTACATGATACATGATACATCTATAAATCATTGGAAGCTTTCTTTATACATCATCATCAGTAACTCAGACAATTACTGGAACATAATCAATACTGGAACATCAACATCGTCAGTATTGGGTCTTCATCTTCTGCAGCACTCGATTAGCTACAACATCATCATCTGGATCTCTCGATCAACAGCCTCATCATCTAGATCTACCGATCAATATCATCATCTAGATCCTTACGATCAACAGCATTGTTATCATGATCAGTAGCATCGTCATCTAGACCATCACGACCATAGCATTGTCATTTAGATCGTCATGATCACAGCATCGTCACCACACGATTTGCATCATCGTCATCACACGATCTGCATCATTGTCATCAACTGGATCCTCTCGATCAACAGCACAATAGCAGCATACCCTGCAACACACATGATCTATTTAAGACACCATATCATGTCTAGGGATGATGCAGTCCACTCAACAACTTAGAGAAAGTCTAAGGACCACTTCTTGGAGACATATGTCTACGGATCAATTTAGGGACCGAATTCCGGGGATGATACAATCCCCTCACTCTCGGATACATCTGTCTGCGGATCATTTTGGAACTGAAGTCCCAGGATAATACAATCCCCACTCTCGGTGACATATAGTCTATGACTCATTTTAGGACTGAAGTCCAAGGATGATACAATGCCCACTCTTGGTGACATATAGTTCGTGGCTCATTTTAGGACTGAAGTCCAAGGATGCTACAATCCCCACTCTTGGTGACATATAGTCTGCGGCTCATTTTAGGACTAAAGTCCAAGGATGATACAATCCCCACTCTTGGTGACATATAGTCTGCGGCTCATTTTAGGACTAAAGTCCAAGGATGATACAATCCCCACTCTCGGTGACATATAGTCTGCGGCTCATTTTAGGACTAAATTCCAAGGATGATACAATCCCCACTCTCGGTGCAATATATTATGCGGCTCATTTTAGGACTAAAGTCCAAGGATGATACAATCCCTACTCTCGGTGACATATAGTCTACAGCTCATTTTAGGACTAAAGTCCAAGGATGATACAATCCCCACTCTCGGTGACATATAGTCTACGGCTCATTTGAGGACTAAAGTCCAAGGATGATACAATCCCCACTCTCGGTGACATATAGTCTGCGGCTCATTTTAGGACTAAAGTCCAAGGATGATACAATCCCCACTCTCGGTGACATATAGTCTGCGGCTCATTTTGGGACTAAAGTTCAAGGATGATACAATCCCCATACTGTCCACTTAGACAAATTCTAAGGACCATTTTCATCGACCTCATCGTTGGAACATGCAACCTCATCATCAACCTCATCGTTGGAGTAGGTAGCCAAATCATTGATACAGTATCCTCATCAATACAGTTATCATTAGTACACATCATCAATACAAGTATCCTCATCAATACAGGTATACATATAATCAATACAAGTATCCTCATCAATACAGTTATCATTAGTACACATCATCAATACAAGTATCCTCATCAATACAGGTATACATATAATCAATGCAAGTATCCTCATCAATATATATCATCAATACAAGTATCCTCATCAATACATATCCTCATCAATATATATCATCAATACAAGTATCCTCATCAATGCAAGTATACATATCATCAATACAAGTATCCTCATCAATACATATCCTCATCAATCAATATAGGCAATCTAATCATCGATACAGGTATCCCCATCGTTACTAGTATCCAAATATTATCATCGACCATATCACTCCCCCTTTCGAGGAGGGTCCTTCTGAACTACACCAAGCTTGTCTCGGAAATACTCAAACTTTACTCGAGACAGAGGTTTGGTCAATACATTGGCAACTTGTTCATCAGTGCCTACATACTCGAGCTTGATAGCTCCTTTCTGCACCATATCCTGTATATAAAAATATGAGATCTCTATGTGCTTTGACTTATCATGGAACACTGGATTCTCTGTCATCTTGATACAACTTTGGTTGTCACATAGAATCACAGTGGGGTCCATTTCTAAGTCAAACAATCCTGATAATAACTTCCGAAGCCATACCGCTTCGCAACTAGCAGAGCAGGCAGCTATATATTCTGCTTCAGTTGTGCTGAGAGCCACAATTGACTACTTTCTGCTAAACCATGAGATCATGACAGATCCCAGACAATAACATCCACCCGATGTACTCTTCCTATCTGATACACTTCCTGCCCAATCAGCATCTGTGTAGCCATATAATTTGAAGTCATGATCTCCACGATAATAAAGACCAAAATCTATCGTACCTTTTAGGTACCTCATCACATGTTTTGCAGCAATTAGGTGAACTCGACTAGGTTCCACTAGATACTGACTCAGAGTGTTCACTGCAAAACATATGTTTGGCCTAGTATTTGTCAGGTACATTAATGACCCAATAATCTGTCTATACAGAGTCACATCCACTAACTCTGAAGAGTCATCAACTAATAGCTTTAAGTTGGAATCCATGGGAGTGGCCATGGCTTTGCATTCCAACATATCAAATCTTTTCAGGATTCCCACAGCATACTTACCTTGGTTGAGAAAGATTCCATTTGATCCTTGCCATACTTCCAAACATAGGAAGTAGTGCATTAATCCGAGATATTTCATCTCAAATTCTAATGAGAGCTTCTTTTTGCATTCGATAATTTGTTTCTCATTTCCAGTCAGAAATAGATCATCCACATATAGCAACAATATGACAGGTTCATCATTCATAACCTTGAGATAAAGATTAGGATCAGCTTTACTTTTGGTAAAACCCAAGTTTGTCAAGAAACTGTCAATTCTTCCATACCAAGCTCTGGGAGCTTGCTTCAACCCATATAAGGCCTTCTTCAGTTTGCATACATGGGTTCTTCCATCTTCTACCTCAAATCCTTGTGGTTGTTCTATGTACACTTCTTCCTCAATCACACCATTCAGGAAGGCTGTCTTTACATCCATATGGTGTAGATCCCATTTCATCATGGATGCAAGTGCCATGATGGTTCTAATGGAAGTGTACTTTGCAACTGGGGCAAAAGTTTCTTCATAGTCAATTCCCTCTTTGGAAATGGGTTCTTGATATTCTTTCCTTTTGCACACCCCTTGCATGTGCCATCATGATCAATCTTCAAATCAGGTACTCCTATGACAACCTTACTCACATGAGGTAGTGCTTTGTAGTTAATATGAACAACCCTCCTATGCCATAGTTCATTAGGGCTAGTAGTTTCATGATCAAGGGCAGCTTCTGGATGTCCCCTGAGTTTGTATAAACCTCCTTCCTCTTCACCAATAACAATTGAATCCTCAATAGATTTTCCTTTGGACCACATGAGTACTTGTCCATCTATGAATGCGACCCTATAACCTTCCTTATCTAGAGCTGAGATAGAAAGTAAGTTCTTCTTCAATCTTGGGACATATAATATCTCTTTCATCTTCAATGGTGTTCCAGAATCAAGCTTTTAGCTTGCTTCACCAATTCCCTTGATGGGATATTGATAGTCATCTCCTAATGACACCTTTTGTGGGGAGGTCTTCTCTTCCAGTTTTGAAAGAGTTTTCTTTTGTCCAGTCATGTGCTTTGAAGCACCACTATCAATCAGCCATGTATCTTCTCCAGGTGTTATAGATCCTGAGAGTGTAGAGAATAGAACATACTCTTATGCATCTTCTTCTTCATTCCTTCTAGATCTTTTCTTGAAGAGGGGCCTTTCTTCTTCTTCTTCTTCTCTTCTAGATCTTTTCTTGTGAGGCCTTTCTTCCTCTTCTTCTTCATCTTCAATTTCATCTTCTGCAAGATGTGCTTGATGTCTTTTATGGTGAAGATTTCTCTTCTTCTTTGAGGGACAATATTTAGCAATGTGTCCTTCTTTATGACAATTGAAACATTGGAAAGAAGAGTATTTTCTTCTTCCTCTTTTTTGAAATCTTCGTGGAGATTGAGACTCCTTGTGACTATCCTTCTTGAAGTAGGATTGATTCCTCCTTCTCTTGGTGTGTGTATCCAAGGCTTGGTCATCTTCTTTGAGCAGGGCTTCTCTGTTGGAAACCCTAGCTTCTTCTTGGATGCAATCTTCCCATACCACATCACACTTCATGCTCTCTTTTCTGGCACACATGGTTTGGATAAATGACTCCCATGGTCTAGTGAGACCATTTAGTGCAGTCATGACTAGTTCATCTTTATCAAGGGTATCTCCAATAACATCTAGTTGTTATTTGAGCTAGGAGATTCTTGAGAAATAGTCTTGAACATATTCTCTTTTGTTCATCTTTGTGCTCTTTAATTGAGCTCTCAGATTCATCTTCCTATTGATGTTCTTTCCCTCATACATTCTGGAAAGGGCATCATACATTTCCTTTGGAGTCTTATTGGATGCCACTTGGGGAATCAAGTGGTCTTTAATAGAATCAACAATAATTCTCTTTGCCCTAATCAAATCCTTCATATACTTCTCTTTGGCTTCATCCTCTCCAGGTTCTGCAATCTCATCCTTGATATACTGGTCAAGGTCATTCTCTTCAAGAATGAGGCCAATTCTGTATTTCCATGCCCGAAAATTTTCTATACCCTCTAGCTTGTCTTCAAGCTTAGTGCTTGGATCCATCTTCTCTAGGGGTCAAAAGAGATTGAAGTTTCTCAAGAGATAGAATAACACTTACCAGGAGATGTGCTTGATTGAATTGGAATATCTGGTGTGTTCGGCTTCTGGAGACTTAAAATTTTCACCTTTTGGATCTGCAACAGAATTTCTGGTTTTCTGGTGCACAGGTTCACAGCTTTTTTGGTTCTCTGGTTTCCTGGTTTTCTGCACTTTTGGTCAAACTAGGGTTTGACTTTCCCAGAGTTCTACCCAACCAAAAAACTCGACCCAGGGCTCAAAAATTCGATTTTGAGGAGGGCTATCCAGCCATGCAATCAGAATCCAAGAATACCAACTTTTGCAGAAACCCTAATTTTCACCGAAGGAGGAGAGAGAGAGATTTTCACTTTGTGAAAGATGTCCTATTCAACCTGGCTTTGATACCATGTTAAGTTTATACTAATTTGACTAGAAAGATCACTGAAAGAAACAAAATTGCAAGATAGACAGAGATTTTACCCTGGGAAACCCTCATGGGGTAGAAAACCCAACAAAGCTTTCCTCAATAAGATGATCAACCAAATACAGGATGTAGTCCAAGACTAGAGCCCCTTCTCTACCTCCTATGAAGACCTCTCTCTCACTTGTGTGCTACTTTCCGAGTGATGGAAGAGTGAGATAAGTGAGGAACAACCTCCTCTACTTATACTTGTTTCTCGACTGAATTTTTACCCTATGGGGCCGACCTCTCCTAAGAGTGTCTAATAACCCCTAATAAATTAACTCAGGGCCGACCCCCACATGGGAGATCTAATAACCCTAGTTACCATAATCCATCGAAGCAATAAACATCTCCGAATACATAATAAAGTCCATCGGAGGAATGAAACATCTCCGGAATAATACAAATATAATATTCTTAGAAGTTACAATATTTCAACAGGCATGAGAGGTTTGGGAACATCAACTATAAGTATTTGCAAGAACTTCACAATCAGAAAATGGTTGAAGGACTACTAAACATTAGATTCGCTAAAGGCACCTGTAAAGGTTGCTTGATTGGTAAGAATCCATAGCATAAGTTTGAGAAAGGGAAGGCAAGGAGAGCCTCTTCACCTCTTGAGATGATTCACACTGGCATTTCAGGACCTCTTCCTAACCTATCTTTGAACAATGCAAGATACATCTTAGCATTCATGGATGACTATTATAGATTCAATTGGGTGTATTTTCTTGAGTTGAAATCAAAAGTTTTTGGATACTTCAAGTTCTTCAAAGCTTCTGTAGAAAAGTTCTTTGATAATAAGATCAAGGTCCTTCGCTGACAATGGAGGAGAGTATGTAAAGAATGAGTTTCACTCTGTTTGTGCAGATGAAGGTATAGATATGTAGCACACTGTGCTCTACAAAATGGTGTAGCAGAGAGAAAGAACAGAACCTTGAAAGAGATGGAAACTTGCATGCTAGAGTCTAAAGGTTTGTCTCCTAGTCTTTGGGAAGAAGCTGTAAACTGTGTTGCTTACCTCCAAAATAGAGTTCCTCACAAAATACTACAAGGTAAAACTCCTTTCGAAGCATGGATTGGATACAAACCACTGCATGATGCCCACCATGTCGATGAAGACAACTTTCCAACTAATCCACCAAAACCTATTAAGCAAGATAACGAAGCATCCTCTCATGAAATTTCAGATTCTGACTACGAAAGTGAAGATGACCGAATGCTATATCCAGATCCAAAATAACTTGAAGATCTAGCAACTGAATATCCACTTCCTCTTCCAATATGGGATGCCATAACTCTTGAATCTATCGGTGATCTTGTTGGATATCCACATGATCCAAGAAGAACTAGATCTGATTTTCAAAATGCAAGGTTTGCACTTTCTTACACAGATCCATTTCTTGTTGAGAGATACTTTCTTATGATTGGATAAGATCCAAAAACCTTCTTTGAGGCCTCCCAAGATCCGATATGGATAGTAGCTATGGATGAAGAGTACCAATATCTTCAAAGAAATGAGACTTGGGAGCTTGTTTCTCTTGCTTCTGGTAGGAAGCTTGTTCAATGCAAGTGGGTATATAGAACAAAGATGGACTCAGATGGGGTCACAAGTAAATACAAGGCTTGCTTGGTTGCAAAATGTTTCTCCCAAGTTCATGGGATTGACTATTCTGAGATATTCGCTCCTATTGCAAAGATGGATTCCATCCGTCTTGTTCTTGCTCTTACTGCATCCAAGCACTGGGAAATGCATCACACGGATGTCAAGAGTGCCTTTCTTCATGGAGATCTAGAGGATGAGATCTACATGAAGCAGCCTTAAGGGTACATTAATGATCCTTCACTAGTGTGGATATTGAGGAAGTCCTTGTACTGGCTCAAGCAAGGTCCCCGAGCATGGTATTCTAAGATGGACACCTTTGTTAGGAACCCATGTCAACCCTTCTATTTACTTTGTTAGTATATTGTTGTTGGACGCATATGCTTTGTAAGTCGTCCCGTAGTATTTGTTGATCCATAGTTTGTATTATTGTTGTTGGACGCATATGCTTTGTAAGTCGTCCCGTAGTAATTGTTGATCGATATTTTGTATTGGCCCATGGTTTGTATTGACACATGGTATTGACCCATGGTATTGGTGCCTAGACTTATTACATAAGTTTGTGTTGAGACCAATGAAGGTACCGTGAAGTTATTTGTATTGAGCTTGCTCAAAGGAGGTTGCCCCCTCGAAGTGGCCTACGATCAATATAAAAGTGATTCTGAGTTCTGTTATTTATACTATCTCGTGTGTTTTCGTTAATTAATTATTGTAGGTTCATCACATCTGGTATCAGAGCACTTTCTTGGGCTCGCTGGGTGAAATTTCTGCCCAATTTTTTTCCGCATATGTTGTAGGTTCAGATTAGGGAATAATCCCTATCCACTTAACTATGGGAAGTACTTGGGCATAAGCCCTAAAACTCATTGTGAGGTGTACCACAGGAACCCCAAAGTAGCTGGCCCATTGAGAGGACCTAGCAGCGAAAAGGGCAACGACCCCTACCTGATTGACTAGTTCCCACCCATGAGGTAAACCAAGAGTTTTCGTTTGTGGCAAAGCGGTTATCATTTTTACCTGAGCCGTGGAGTGAGGGGTATTGTTCCAATACGCAAGCCGTCAGATAGCATTGGTGGCAGAGTGAAACCCTGAATGGTTAGGAAGCCGCACATACCTGGGGTCCATATCTATTTTCAGCTAAACTGTTGCTGATCACTGCCATGCCGTTTCAAATCCATTCTGAAAGCCATTCCAAATCTAGTTGTTTTCGATCCAGTCAACGCCGTTTCAAATCCCTTTGTTTTCGATCACTTCCACGCCGTTGCAGATCTACCTATTTCAAATCCCTCTATTTCCGATCACTTCCGTTCCATTGTAGATCTACCTATTTCAGATCCCTTTCGTGCCGTTGCAGATCCATTCCTGAATATAAAAAAAAAAAAAAAAAAATAATAATAATAAAATAAAAAAAATTCTGTTTTTTGGCCATATCTCCCTTATTTTCACTATGTTTCCCTTGAAACTCCCCTGACAAAAAAAAAAAAAAAAATTCTGTTTTTTGGCCATATCTCCTTTATTTTCACTATGTTTCCCTTGAAACTTCCCTGACACCCCGGTAATCGCATTCTTCATATTTCATTCCTGAGGACCCTATCCCAAATTCCACTTCCCAAAGCCTGAAATCCCACATTTGTCTATTTTTAGGGTTTACCATAACTTCTTTGGATTTCACCCAATCGCCTTCAAATTTTACCACAGAGTTCATTTCCTAATTCATCTTCTTTGTCCCTCTCTGCCAAATTTTCTCATTCTTTCATCCCGCTTCTGAAATCCCCATTTTTTGCTTCCCTATCCATTAGAATGTGTCCAAAACCTAGTCAAACCCCAATTACCCCTCCGAGTTTTTTCCCAAATCCAAATTTCCCTTTACTAAATAAGCTTTTGTTTGTGTTTTTCTATCCATTCCCCCCCCAAAAAAAAACTCCTGTTTATGGTTGTCACTCGCGCAGAAGCAACAACCATGGAGGAAGCACTTGCAGCCATCCAAACCAAACTCCAAGATCTGGATGAAAAATTTCTCAGCGTCCATCTTCAGCATTCAGCCATGAATAATAACTGACAACACGAATCTTCGGTAGCTAATGGGTTCTCTTCTTCCAGAAAATTCCGTGGTCTGAAGCTTGAATTTCCTTGCTTTAATGGTACTGATCCAATTGGATGGATCTATCGTGCAGAACAATATTTCAGTCTACATAATACTTTTGATGTCCAAAAAGTTCCACTTGAATCATTTCATTTGGAATAGGAAGCCCTTCAATGGTACCGTTGGTACATCAAGGCTCATGACGAGCCCAAATGGACATATTTTTGTCAACTGCTTTTGCAACGATTTGGTCCTATTGATTTTGATGACTTCATCGGAGCACTCACTAAACTTTGTCAAAGTGGCACTGTGAGAGAGTATCAGACAGAATTTGAGAAACTAGCCAATCACATAGAAGGATTGTCTGATGAATTCTACAGGAGTTGTTTCATCAGTGGTCTTAAGGATGAAATCCTGTCAGAGGTTAAAATGTTCTATCCCAACACAATGATGGAAGTCCTAGGGTTGACTAAGTTGGCAGAAGACAAGATTGCAACCCAACAATGCTCCAAACTCACTTTTGTTCCCTTCCGCAATATGGGTTCTCAACGACCTCCCATCCCGCCAACTCCTCGACCAACTCCTATAAAGCATTTGTCTGAAACAGAGATGCGGGCACACAAAGAAAAGGGCTTTGTTATAATTGTGATGAGAAATTCACTCGAGGACATAGATGTGTTCAACAAAATCTCTATCTCTTGGATATGGATTCTCCGCCTGCCTCTACACTTGGTCAAGAAACTCCAGATTCAATGGATGATCAGGTCGACATTCAAAAGCTGCCTATTGACCCCCCATCTCAGGATGAACAACCAGATATGTCTCTCCATGCTTTATCTGGCGTCACCACCCACCAAACAATGCGGGTTAGGAGTTACTTCAAGAAGCTTCCTCTTACAATACTCATTGATTCTGGTAGCACTCATAACTTCATTGACCCTTGGATCGCCAAACATGCTGATTGTTTTGTCCATCCTTGCTCCAACTTTGAAGTCATGGTTGCCAATGGGGGCACCTTACCTTGCAAGGGGAAGTGTCACAATGTGCATATCTCTCTAGAAGATTATAACCTACGCTCTAACATGTTTGCCTTATCCCTAGGCAGATGTGATGTGGTTTTGGGCATTCAATGGTTACGCACACTTGGCCCCATCTTATGGGATTTTGCTGAACTTTGGATGCAGTTTTTAGTCAGTGGGAAACAACACAAATTTAAGGGCTTACAACAAGGGTCTCTCCACATCATCAATTCACATCACTTGGAAAAGATCCTCAAGAAGAATTCACATGGTGTCATCGCTTAACTCCATTCCATTCAGATGCACCCATCAACGGTATCCCCTACTTCCTTGGATAGATATGCAGGTGTCCTTGCTGAACCAGTGGGCTTGTCGCCTTCAAGAGACCTTTGCAGTACAAATTTAGCCGCATCTACATCTTAGCAAGAAATGATGGCTACTTTGCATGCAGTACAGAAGTGGAAGCCATACCTATTAGGGAATTATTTTTGCATCAAGACTGATCTCCAAAGTCTAGAAAAATTCCTGGAACAATGGGTCTCCTCCCCAACACACCTGAAATGGGTTATCCAACTCATGCGCTATGCCTATGCGATCACTTACAAGAAGGGTAAGGACAATATGGTGGAAGATGCTCCTTCTCGCACATTTGATGACCCAGTTTCACTTACAGTTATTTCTCTGCTTGTTCCAAATTGGTTGCAATCTGTTCAACAGGGCTATCTTTTCTTTGAACTCCATGCTTCTTCATCAGTAGGGCACTTTGGGTTCCTCAAAATGTATGACCGGGAACAATGTAACTTCTTTTGGCAGGGACTGAAAATGACAATTCAACAGATGGTGGCTGACTGTGATACTTTCCAGGTCAACAAGGGTGAAACGACACTCCTTTCGGGACTACTCGAACCCTTTCCCATCCCTACACAGACGTGGACAACTATTTCTATGGATTTCCTAGAAGCGCTCTAGTGGTATAATACCACATCTAAAATGTGATGTACCTGCAATAATTAATTAATGCAAATACACGAGATATCAGAAATAATAGAACAGAATCGCTTTTATATTGATCACGGGCCACTTCGAGGGGGCAACCTCCTTTGAGCAAGCTCAATACAATTGACTTCACGGTGCCTTCAATGACCTCAGCACACACTTATATACTAAGTCTATGCCTAATACTATGAGTCAAAACCATGGGACATATAATACTACGGGACGACTTACAAAGCATATGCGTCCAATACTATGGGTCAATACTATGGGCTAATATAAACTACGGATCAACAAATACTACGAGACGACTTACAAAGCATATGCGTCCAACAACAATATACTAACATAGTAAAGAGAAGGGTTGACATAGGTTCCTAACATCCCCTCTCCCTTAGAAAAAGCTTTGTCCTCAAAGCTTTGGTTGGAGAAATTGTTGCAGAATCTGAAGGAGTGGTTCCTCGGTAGCATCATCGGTTTGCATTTCGGGCCACTGACGCCTTTGGAGTGTCAAGGAGGATTGCTTGGAAGGCTGTAGATGAAGAAGAACCCTGTCAGCTGCGTGGAAAATGCGCTTAGAACAGTGCTGATCAGCTTGTTGTTTCAGGCGAATTCTGGCCATGTGAAGATTGTCCTGCAGAATGAGAAGAATCTGATCGTGGTGTCGAAGAACTGAGTCAATTTCCTGAACTGGAGAGCTGCTAAGGGTGTATGGAAGAAGAACGGGCGGTGTTTTTCCATAGCCTGCTTCATATGGTGTCCTTTGAGATGTGGTATTGTACCACTAGAGCGCTGGTAGGAAATCCATAGAAATAGTTGGCCAAAGCTGTGTAGGGATGGCCACGGGTTTGAGCAATCCCGAAAGGAGTGTCGTTTCCCCCTTATTGACTTGGAAAGTATCATCGTCAGCCACCATCTGTTGAATTGTCATTTTTAGTCCCGACCAAAAGAAGTTACATTGTTCCCAGTCATACATTTTGCAGAACCCAAAGTGCCCTGTTGATGAAGAAGCACGGAGTTCATAGAAGAGATAGCCCTGTTGAACATATTGCAACCAATTTGGAACAAGCAGAGAAAGAGTTGTAAGAGAAACTGGGTCATCAATTGTGCGAGAAGGAGCATCTTCCACCATATTATCCTTACCCTTCTTGTAAGTGATCACATAGGGATAACCCATGAGTTGGATAACCCATTGCAGGTGTGTTGGGGAGGAGACCCATTGTTCCAAAAAAATTTCCAGACTCGGGAGATCAGTCTTGATGCAGAAATAATTCCCTAATAGGTATGGCTGCCACTTCTGTACTACATGCAAAATAGCCATCATTTCCTGCTGAGAGGTAGATGTGGTTACATTCTTACCGGAAAGGTCTCTTGAAGGCAGCAAGCACATTGGTTCAGCAAAGATACCTGCATATCTATCCAAGGAAGTAGTGGAGACTGTTGATGGGTGCATCTGAATGGAATTGAGCTGAGCGATGACACCATGTGAATTCTTCTTAAGGATTTTTTCCAGGCGATGAGAACTGATGATGTAGAGAGACTCTGGTTGTAAGCCCATAAATTTGTGTTGTGCCCCATTGACTTTGAACTGCATCCAAAGTTCCACAAAATCCCATAAGATGGGGCCAAGTGTGCGTAACCATTGAACGCCCAAAACCACATCACATCCGCCTAAGGACAAGGCAAACATGTCAGAGTGTAGGTTATAATCTTCCATAGAGATACGCACATTGTGACACTTCCCTTTGCAAGGTAAGGTACCCCCATTGGCAACCATGACTTCAAAGTTGGAGCAAGGATGGACAAAACAATCAGCCTGTTTGTCAATCCGAGGGTCAATGAAGTTATGAGTGCTACCAGAATCAATGAGGATGGTAAGAGGGAGCTTCTTGAAGTATCCCCTGACTCGCATTGTTTGTGGGGTGGTGACTCCAGTTACAGCATGGAGAGAGATCTCGGGTGGGTCGTCCTGAGATGGGGTGTCAACAGGCAGGTGTTGAATGTCGACCTGATCATCTACTGTATCTGTAGCTTCTTCACCAAGTTCTAAGGCAGGCAGAGAATCCAAATCCAAGAGATAGAGCTTTTGTTGAACACATCTATGTCCCCGAGTGAATTTCTCATCACAATTATAGCAAAGCCCTTTTTCTCGGCGTGCCTGCATTTCTATTTCAGACAAATGCTTGATAGGAGTTGGTTGAGGAGCAGGCGTGATGGAAGGTCGTTGGGAACCCATATTTCTGAAGGGAACAAAGGTGGGTTTGGAGCGTTGTTGAGCTGCAATCTTGTCCTCGGCCAGCTTAGCCAACCCTAGGACTTCCATCATTGTGTTGGGACAAAACATTTTGACCTCTGAGCGGATTTCATCCTTGAGACCACTGATAAAACAACTCCTGTAGAATTCATCAGACAATCCTTCTGTGTGATTGGCTAGTTTCTCAAATTCCGTCTGATACTCTCTCACTGTGCCAGTTTGGTGAAGTTTAGTGAGTGCTCCTGTGAAGTCGTCAAAAGCACTAGGACCAAATCGTGGCAAAATGAGGTGGCAAAAATCTGTCCAGTTTGGCTCGGGATGAGCTTTGATGTACCAACGGTACCATTGAAGGGCTTCCTATTCCAAATGAAAGGATGCAAGTGGAACTTTCTGAACATCAAAAGTATTATGCAGACTGAAATATTGTTCTGCCCGGTATATCCATCCAGTCGGATCAGTACCATTGAAGCGAGGAAAATCAAGCTTCGGCCCACGAAAATTGCTAGAAGAAGAGAACCCAGTGGCTGCAAAAGATTCTGGCTGTCTGGTATTGTTCATGGCTGAATGCTGAAGATGGAGGCTGAGAAATTTTCATCCAGATCCTGGAGTTTGGCTTGGATGGCTACAAGTGCTTCCTCCATGGTTGTTGCTCCTGCACGGGTGACAACCATAACCAGGATTTTTTTTTTTTTTGGTTGACTGGGTAGGAAAACAAAAACAGGAACTACTTCAGTAAGGGAAAATTTGGATTTGAGAAAAAATCAGAAGGGTAATTGGGGTTTGACTAGGTTTTGGACACTGTTGGATAGACAGGGAAGAAAAAATGAGGATTTCAGAAGCGGGGTGAAAGAATGGGAAAATTTGGCAGAAGGGAACAAAGAAGCAGAATTCAGAAAGGAACTCTGTGGTAAAATTTGAAGGTGATTGGGTGAAATCTGAGGAAGTGATGGCAAACTCTAAAAATAAACAAATGTGAGATTTCAGGCTGTAGGAAGAGGAATTGAGGATAGGGTCCTCAGGAATGATATATGTAGACTAGAGCGGTTTTTTTTTTTTTTTTTTTTTTTTTTTAGACTGGAGCGGCTATGGCTCGAATTTTTTTTTTTTTATTGACTGGAGCGGCTACGGCTCGGAAGGAATCTAGAACAACGCTGAATGGCTGGATCTGGAATGGCTTGCAAAATGGATCCGAAACGGCGCAGCAGTGATCGACAATAGTTCAGCTGAAAGTAGATATGGACCCCAGGTATGTGCGGCTTCCTAATAGTTCAGGGGTTTCACTCGGCCACCAATGCTGTCTGATGGCTTGCGTATTGGGGCAGTACCCCTCACTCCACGGCTCAGGTAAAACTGATAACCGCTTTGCCACAAACGACAGCTCTTGGTTTACCTCACGGGTGGGAACTAGTCAATCAGGTAGGGGTCGTTGCCCTTTTCGATGGCAGGTCCTCTCAATGGGCCAGCTACTTCGGGGTTCCTGTGGTACTCCTCACAATGAGTTTTAGGACTTATGCCCAAGTACTTCCCACAGTTAAGCGGATAGGGATTATTCCCAGATCCGAACCTGCAATAGAAAAAAATTGGGCAGAAATTCCACCCAATGTTCAAAAACCGGATCTATATTGCTCAGAATCGCTATTATAGCATGTTTCCGGAACTGGAACAACCACTCTGCTTCTTTCCCTGAAAGCGGAATAGAAATTTGGGCACTCGGTCAAAAGATTTTCTTGCCGCAATTTCCGCGGCCGTCACCGAAATTCTGAAAAATTGTTGATTTTAAATCCGCGATATCTCCACTTTTAGAACTCCAAATGAGATGATTTTTTTTTTGAAACTGCGTATTTTTGAAAGAGGAATTCAGATATGCAATCGGTTTCTTCTGATTTTGTGCAGAAAGTTTCAGAAATTGATCTGAAAGTCGCCGCCCAAAAAAAGAAAAAAAAAAAATCCCACTTGTGCCAAGGAAAGTGCTCTGATACCAGATGTGATGTACCTGCAATAATTAATTAATGCAAATACACGAGATATCAGAAATAATAGAACATAATCGCTTTTATATTGATCACGGGCCACTTCGAGGGGGCAACCTCCTTTGAGCAAGCTCAATACAATTGACTTCACGGTGCCTTCAATGACCTCAACACACACTTATATACTAAGTCTATGCCTAATACTATGAGTCAAAACCATGGGACATATAATACTATGGGACGACTTACAAAGCATATGCGTCCAATACTATGGGTCAATACTATGGGCTAATATAAACTACAGATCAACAAATACTACGGGACGACTTACAAAGCATATGCGTCCAACAACAATATACTAACATAGTAAAGAGAAGGGTTGACATAGGTTCCTAACATAAAAGGACACCATATGAACCAGTTTAGGGACAGGCACTGCTAGTTCTTCTTCCATACACGCTCAGTAGCTCCCCAGTTCAGGAAATTGACTCGGTTCTTCAAAACCACGATTAGATTCTTCTCATTCTACAGGACAATCTTCACATGGCAAGAATTCGACTGAAAAAACAAGCCGATCAGCACCGTTCTGAGCCCACTTTTCACGCAGCTAATATGGTCCTTCTTCATCTATAGCCTTCCAAGCAATCCTCCATAAAAATCAAAAGGTGTCAGTGGGCCGGAATGCAACCCGAGGATGCTACAGGGGAACCGCTCCTTCAGATTCTGCATCAATTTCCACATCTAAAGCTTTGAAGACAAAGCTTTTTCTAAGGGAGAGGGGATGTTAGGAACCCATGTCAACCCTTCTATTTACTTTGTTAGTATATTGTTGTTGGACGCATATGCTTTGTAAGTTGTCCCGTAGTATTTGTTGATCCATAGTTTGTATTATTGTTGTTGGACGCATATGCTTTGTAAGTCGTCCCGTAGTAATTGTTGATCCATATTTTGTATTAGCACATGGTTTGTATTGACACATGGTGGCACCTAGACTTAGTATATAAGTTTGTGTTGAGACCAATGAAGGTACCGTGAATTTATTTGTATTGAACTTGCTTAAAGGAGGTTGCCCCCTCGAAGTGACCTGTGATCAATATAAAAGTGATTATGAGATCTGTTATTTCTACTATCTCGTGTGTTTTTGTTAATTAATTATTGCAGGTTCATCACATCCTTCTTACTATCACAATATTTTCAGAGATGCAAGTCTGATTTGAATGTCTACATGAGACATGATGGTAACTCTATAGTCCTTATTGTCCTTTATGTTGATGATTTACTAATTATAGGGAGTCTCTCTTCATGTCTTAGATCTATCAAAATAGATTTGCACAACTCCTCTATGTCAGATATGGGATTGCTAAAGAAGTTTCTTGGTCTTGAAGTCTCTCAGAGTGACTCAAGAACCAAGATTGCATAGTCCAAATCTGCATCAGATCTACTTGACAGGTTTCATATGATGGAATGTGTAGCTAGGGTTTTCACCCTAGCTTGTGCAAATGAGCACCTACTAAGGAGAAGGGACTCCTTAGTAGCAGTTCAGAAAAACATTAAATGAAAGACAATACAGTAAAATGGTAATTATTCTAAACATGTGCGTAAAATAGAAAAGACAAGATAATAAAAAGGGTTTTTGTATTGATTATACCTCTAATGTGAAGGTTGGTGGAGCTCTTGCAGCAGTCCAGGAGGGTTGCTTCCAAGCTTCCAGCTTTGCTCCTTTCTCTTTCTCCAAAGGGTTGGAAATGGGCCAAAGGGGCACTCAAGGGTGAAAGTAGCTCAAGGGTGAGCTAGGGTTTCAAGAGTGATTTTGACAGAGTAAGGGTGTATTTGACTATGGATATGAAATGAGGGGCCTCCATCACCTATTTATAGGTTTTTAGTGGTGGAGTGTTGGCCCATGGTTTTGGGAACCATATGGTTTAGGTCAGCTGTATAAGGTTTTTTCCTTCTTTTTCCTCTTTTTTTGTATTTTTATTCCCTTTTTAGAGGGTTTTTGCTATTTTGAAGGAATTTTGAATTATTTTGGGGGAAAAAGGGGTTTTTTGGCCTTTTGGAGGTTTTTTTAGTGGTTTTGTGGCCTTTTGGAGACTTTTTTGGCCTTTTGGAGGCTTTTTTAATGGGATTTTAAGGTTTTGGAGGAAAATATGGTAGGAAATATGGACAAATGAGTCATGTAATGGGGTAGATGAGGTAGTGAGCACTTTTTGGGTGTTAACAGATTGCCCCCTGTTGTGTGAGGGCAGGAGCTCATCGTATGGCCGATAGACATCATAATTCTTTTATGGTTTTCTTGGGGTGTGGAGAAGAGAAGAAATGAGCTAGAGCCTGGAACAACAGTCCCGAACAAACTGCAAAAACTGAAAGTACATGACCTCAATAATGAATGAGGAATAATCTGAACATATGGACGAGGCAGGAATTCCCATGCTCGTATCAAGATATAGAATAATAATAACAATGGGGTCCAAAATATGGGGACCTGAAATATACATGGCCTCAACTAATGAATGAGGAAGAATCTCAATATATGGATGAGGCGGGCATACCCATCCTCGTATCAAGATACATAAAAAATAATAGTGAGGCCCGAAAAGGGGGACCTGTAGAATACATAGAGAACCACTGTGTACATCATAAGGGTCCAGAGGGGACACAAATCTGGGACATACTGCTGGGCTGACCATGTCTGAGTTGAAGAACTGATACACTGGAATAACAACAGTGCTGCTGAGTGTGGTACTAGAGGAACTGATGAGCTACTAGAGCATAGTGACGGGGAGTCATGTCCTCAATGGTACACTGAACTGGAACTAAACTGGGTACTCAAGGAATCATATAACTGGATGGATTTTGAATACAATCGCCAACACAACCCAGACATCCACGGGAACATATAACTGGGCATTCCGAAGTGACTCACCAATGTGCTAGAGTCGGGGGAAATCCAGGGTCTTCGACCAATAACTGAAGGGATATAAACCCTACGCGATTCTCAACGATGCGATCAAGGTGTTGAAGTCGAGCATGTGAGAAACAACCACTCGAAGAGGCAATGATGACTTCTCTCAGAATGGTCCATAGGCACTCACCATAGATGGTGATGGGTCCAAGGCGTAGGGATCTCTGGGTCTATCCTCTGGAATAGAGGGGCTGTCGTCGATAGAGGGAGACCTACAACTATCAAGGCAATGATGTTTCCTTGACAGGAGCATGAGGTGGAGAACCGAAGTGTGAGAGTACTGATGGTAGGACTGACATACTGTGGGGGATAACTGGGCAAGTAGAGTGGGTGGACTCAAACTTCCTTTTTTCAGAGTATGATGGCGGGGATGATCGGGCAGCATATGAAACTGACTGGTGGGAAAGGGGTCATAGCTGTACTGGATCGAGGATAGTCACGGGGATGAGGGATACTCAAGCTGGTGTAAAATGGCAGGAGACTACAGACTACTCTGAACAAAGGCGACCTGATTGGGGGTGCTGCCGAGATGATCGATCATAGTGTCAAGAGGCACGGGGGGAATTCTTCATGGGTTAAGGAACTAGAAGAAGTGTGTGTAAAATGGTACTGTCGTGTGGATTTATACGAGCCCAGGACAGTTCATGTTCGTGATTGCTTTCAATTTTAAGGAGTCTGAAAGCGATAAGAAGACTTTGAAATAATGGAATGGTACCATCATGTGGATTTGTACGAGCCTAGGATGGCGCATGCTCGTGGTTGCTTTCAATTTTAGAGAGTCTGAAAGCAAATAAGAAGACTCCAGGGGGGTGATTTTTCATGTGTTAGTCTCCAAGGCCCAAAGAAGCATAAAAGGATGCAATGAAGAACTCTTCTAGCTGGTGTGACTAGAGTATTCCTTTTTCGCAATTAGTCTACCAGGTCCGGAAAAGGGTTAAACTTATACCAGATAGACACCCTTTCAGGTAATTTAATGAGCATGAAAGGAAGCAAGATTGCTCGGTGATCTTTTCATTGTTTTAGGAGTCAGAAAAGAGCTTAACAGAAACTCCCTAAGTGCCTTTTTCGTAAAGGACTTGTCCGGCCCGAAAAAGGGATAAAATTATACCGAACAAAAGGAATGGTCAGGCAAGGAGGAAGTACTCAATTAAGGAACATTGATGATGACCAAGAACGAGGGTAGGGGGAACACTGGTGGGCCACCTTGCGGGATAATCAATGGTGGAAAAATAATGAAATAATTGCGGTATGACAGGAGTGAATGGATCATGTAAAAATGTGGAACAATCCGATGGCGGCCGATGTGGTGCGCAAATCGAGGCAGCAAGGTGTCGAGACACAATGGTGAAATTGTACCTGGTGAGAGCGAGAAATGATCTCAAGCATCATCACGAGCTCTGAAAAATGAATCCAACGATAGAAAAAGTGTCAAAAACTGAGAACGGCTGAAGTGGGACGCAAACCGAAGTGACGTGGGGCATTTTGGAAAAAATACCCAAAACATCTGGGGGTGAGAGTGAGAAATGATATCAAGCATCATCACGGGCTCGGAAAAATGAATCCAATGATATAAAATATATCGAAAATGAGCTACGGCCGATGTGGCACGCAAAACGGGGCAACAAGGTGTCAAGACACAATGTTGATATTGGTCCTGGTGAGAGCGAGAAATGATCTCAAGCATCATCATGGGCACGGAAATATGAATCCGGCAGTGAAAATGGTGCGAAAAACGGAGGTCATAAGGACTCCAGAATGGTCAAAGAAAATAACTAGGTTAAAAAATGGTTGCAAATAAAGGTGAGCCTACCAAGCCAAGGATGCAGTGGTGGGGAAAAATGATGACCCGCGGGGGCAGAATACTAGGTGTATCAAATCAAATCAACTATACAAGGGATATGTGACCTCAAAAATGGTTGAGATCACGCATGTGAAAAAGTGAGCAGGGTTAATGACCTGCCCCCATGCTATGTGCATAGGGCTTGTGATTGTGGATCACATATGTGTTGGTTTGAACGATGGCTTCATTGACGTGCTGAGATAGATGTGATGGGGTAGGGTCAAAATGATTGATCATGCCCCCTATTCCAGGGTCGAGGTAATCTATTAGGCCCCCTAACTCAGCGGTGTCAATGTGGTGTTCTATGATAGTGGGGTCAAGACTAGGCATTTTCGTATAGGACCAGACAAAGACATCATGCAACTCTTGGAAGCCTTTTTTGTACTCTCCAATCTCATAATCACTGCAGGAGGCTCCAAATGTAATGATTTCAAGAGCACCAGGTGGGTCAGAGATATCTATGTGGATGACAGGTGAGATGTTGGCCATGTTACCTTCCTCAAAGGCATCAGGAGCGGGAATAGGATCCTTAAACCAGTCGACTTTGGTGGGAAGGAAATCTTTGGACTCAACCACAAATGGGGTGGCTGTGGTGGAGGAGGACTCTTCTGGGAGGAAATAGGAACGATGGTGCATGTCATCCCAGGGATAATCTGGGGTAGTGAGAGCCTCTAGAATCTCCTCATCATTGCGGAAACTTTGATTTGTCAAATCAGTTGACAAGGGAGTGGTAGTCGAAGAGATCATATAAATGGTGTTAATCTCTCCGGATGGGGGTGATACCGGGGGGGTGGATCTCCTCAATTGTGGGGGGTGCCATCTCAAGTTCCAAATTATTCATCTCGTAGAGAGCTGCTCTGTAATCCGGGAGATCAGGATAGGGATGTGAGTAATGGCCATAAATACAGCATATTGTACAAGGGTGGTTGGTACGTAGTGATTTATCACAGGCTTAGGGGTTGGAACGAGTTCGACAACCGGGATGTTGGGGTCGTCGTCAATCATTTGCATGTGTTCCTGTAATGCCGGTAATTATGGACATTGATGAGTCGGATGGCCTAACTCATCACACAACGAGCATTTGGGGGGAGCACGAAACACGAGGGGTGGTTTAACTGTTTTGGGAGAGGGTATAGCAGTGTATGGTTGTGGGCCTCTGCCCCCAGTGGGCTTGATAAGAGGAGGGGGATTCGTAGAGGACGAAGGGGTAGTGACACCGGGAGGTGGTTGACTAGTAGTGGCAATGGTTTGCATCGGTTGTAGGATGACATTTGGTGTCGGTGGGGGAATGGGAGGAGAAATATACCACACGGGTAATCCCAAGGTTAACCCGGGGAGGCTAAGAGTAGCCATAACCGGGGTGCTTACTATGCCCGAGGGAGGGAATAGGAAGGGAATTGTGTGGATAGGTGTAACACCAATGTGACTAGGTACCAATGGTGGTTTGGGTAACAAGGGCGGTTGATTGTTGGGTGTTTGTGTATTGTGGGAAAGGGTACATAGGTCAGATACTTCGGTCGTGGGTGACGTGGGTGGAATGGATTGGAATGTTGAGGTCATCGGCGGATCTGAGTAAATTCTGGGTCCCGCGGAGGAAACAAACGAGGTAGTTGCACCACAAACAGGTTGTTCAACCATGGGGAGAACATTTTCGGGTGCAGCGGGGGAATTGGGATCGTAATAGGTGAGTTGGTCGACCTTGACCACGCTTCCGTCATGGGGGAACATCATGGTATGAAAAACAGATGAGGAAACCGCCCGCATGGCATACATGTAGCAGCGGCCAAGTAAGAGGTTATAATCAAGTTGGGCATTGATAACCTCTATGTCAATGAGCACAATTTTTCCAGCCAACTGGACGGGGACATTAGTTAAGAGACCTTGGAGTTGAGCCGAACGGCCGTCTTAGGCTCGCAACGCAGTGGTGGACTGCTGGAGAGTAGGGGATCCCAACTTCTGCCAAATGAATGTGGACATAATGCATGTAGAGGCACCTTCATCGATGATGCACCGATGGATGACAAGATTCCGAATGGAAATAGAAACTTGGAACGCTAAAGTGGAAGGCAGGCGTCGTTCGGACTGGTCCAAATCGAAGGCCATCAGTTGTGAATCATTTGGGTCAATAGCACCAATGGCAGAGAGCAAAGTCTTGTGCTGTGAAGGACAGTTTTGTAAAACTTCTAACGCAAACATGGCTGCAGGAGATTGGGCTAAGTCATCTACAGTGTTGTAATTTGATGCAGAACGAGCATTGGGGTTATTGTTGATGCGATGAAGTGGGAAGCGAGGTGCTTTGGAGGTGCCATCTAATGGAGCCGGAGGTATACGTAACGTCTGATTAGTGGGATGAGCGTTAGTGTTTTTGTCGACGAGAGAAGCTTCAAGGATGGAGCCATATTAGTTCCGATGGGTTTGGAGGTTGACATCGGTGGATGACATCATTAACAAGTGGTGGGTACCTGAGTCTAACATGGGTTGATCAGGAGCGGCATAAGTGATCTGCTGTTGTGGTGGCGTGTTGCCTTGAGGGGGAGCCAATGGCTGAGTGTTCACTACGCCTTGGGTTGGTAAGGGGTTTTGCAGCACCAAAGGTTGGTGCTGAGGGGGTGGGGGGGTTGGGTGGCGCCTGAGGAGCCGCGTGCCCTTGGAAATGGGCATCATCAGTCCAGAGTTGCCGAGATCGCTCCAAATGTGGGCAAGCATGTGTATTGTGGCCATAGACCTCGCAAATAGAACAAGGATGGTTTGTTCGCAAATTAGGATTTTTGGCCTGCTTGGGCGGTCGATCAGGGTTTTGGTTTCCAGGGGCCGCGTTATTGTTGTTTGGGGGATTGGGAGGTTGACCACCTTGTTCTGGAGGGGGGTTGTTCCCACGGTTACGGCCTTTTCCACGGTTTTGCTGGCCCTGTTAGCGCTGGTTATTTTGGTTCTGTTGTGGATTCTATTGGGCGTACACTTGCCCTTGGGCAGCAGGTGGGTTCTGGGGTTGTGCAGGTGCGGGAGCAGGCTGCGGTGGATAATAAGTAGGTGGAGGCGGCACAGGTGCTGAACCTTTTGAGGGTTGCTGATACGTCTACGGAACGGGTTGTGGGTTTACTGCGGGGGCTGCCTCTGGTGGGTAATAAGCAGGTTGGGCTTGAGAGGACACTGGAGCTGGTGCAGCTTGTGGGTGGTAATATGGCTGAGGTGCGACTGGGGGGCGTAAGTGGGGGATGCATGACCAAAGCACTGAGGTGGACAGGAGGGTCCGTGGGAATGGTGGTGATGTGTCATGGGAGCATACGAATTGGTGGCTCCGGATTGAGATGTAGACCGCGAAAGGTTGGGGCCATGGCTAGGACATGCTACAGAAAAGGGTTGGGGATGCAAGGCAACATAGCCAATGATGTCGTCTGTGGCATGGGATGCCCCCGGCGCATCATGTTGGGAGGAATCACCGCGAGGTGCATCAGGTATGATGGTATATAGATAACCCGACTAGGCGTAAATGAGGTCAAATTGCTGGGCTTTGAGGATGGCCTCTTCTTCGAACTGGGGTCGTTTAGATGCCACATCCTTGGCAATGACAGGAAGGAGGGATTTTAGAAACCAATCTAAGAAGATATGGTCGTCTAACTTTATTTTGCAGAGGTTGTGGTGTCGACTCCACTCATGAATGTGATCAGTGATGTGGGTAGCCGTGTTCTGCCTGCAAGATAGTAGGATCTCAACTCCCGCATCATAGCAGACAGGTAACTGAAAGAACTATAGAAAAGTCGAGGCAAGGGAGGTAAAGGTGGCATGGGTCCCATGGGGCTGCTCGATGTACCACTTAGCTACAGAGCCAGTGACGGTGCGCTATAACAGACGGAGGCGGATAGAGTCATCCACTATGGATTTGGAGGAACACCATAGATGGAAGGACATAATATGGTTCTGGGGGTCCTCACCTCCCTTGCCCTCAAACTTAGGGATGTCGGAGGGGAGCTTGGTGGGCATGTGAGGCCATGCAGGGTCGTGTCTGATGGGATCGTTAGTCAGTCTAGCTAGGTCAGGAAGGTTGAGGCTAGCCATGAATGGAAAACTAGTAGAAGGATGTGACATACTAGTGGGTTGAACCATGTTGGGGCCAATGCCCCCAAGTGGAGGGGAAGGGTTTGGGATGTTTCCTCCAAGTGGAGGGACGAAAGTGGTATGGGATGGTCCTGCACCACCAAGGGTAGTGTGAGTCACTAATGGAGTGGCGATAGGTATGCCAGCTCCTGGAATGGGTATAGTGATCGGAATGGTAGATGTGGGCCCCATCAAGGGCATACCTAAAGCAGGTGTGGTAGCTGGTGTGGTGGTGGATGCTCCACCAATGGTCTCTACAAAGAAAGGGGTGGAAGTCACGCCAACCATGGGGCTGGTTGGTGCAGTGTAAATGGGGTTCTCAGACTCTGCCTCATAATCAGAGGTAAAATAAGGGGCGTCTAGCTCGGGTGACGGAGTGCTATGCCGTTGACGAGTGGAGTCAAGTGACAAGACTCGATATCTATGATGAGTGGTATCAAGTGATGAAGATCTATGTCTATGACGGGTGGTGTCAAGTGAACCGTGCTGTGGGGGCTGGCCCCAGAGGCGCCGAGAATGTCTCGGGGACTCAATGGTGACAGATGGTGTCAAATATCTGGGGGTTGTGTTGAGTGAAAAATAGCTCAAAAACCCTAATGCAACCGAGTGTGCAGAAGGAGAGCTCAAAAAATATGGCACTCAGGCCAACAACCAACTCAAAACACTTACTGTAACAGCTGTGCTATAATAAGTGGAGTATCAACAAAAATGGTCAGAATACCAACAAGCAGCAGGTTTCCTAAAAAATAAAAATAGTGGACTCGCTAGACCAAAAGGAGGTAAGGGAGAATGCAAACACCTAGCTAAATAGTATTTTGACTCAACTAGACATATCCTCTGCAAGGTGATGAAATCCAAGTCAGACAATATGGATAGTAGAGCCAAGTGGCTAAAGATATCACCCTACCGGGAGGGACACCGGGTAGTCAATCCTAGAAGAAAGGAAACTAAGATACCCTATCCATGACATGTCCAGAAAAGGTGAATCTGTTGTTTGGTTCTATCGTCGCGGTATCCCCATACGGGTGATACCCCGAGAACTGCGAAAGGTAGCCTTCGGTTACTGAATGGATTGCGGTATTCCACTCAGGCCTCCGGAACCAGTCTGGCGACTTCAACCCTCCTAGGGGAGAGGCCCTCTGATAAAATGGTTGTGATTGTGCCAAAAAATACTAGGGGATTTTGGTTCCCTAATGGACAATAGCTATGTCTCAATTGTAAGCAACCGAGGGGTGTTATTTGGATGCTTATCCCCCCGATCCTACCTAACTACAAAAATTCTTATGTGTTCCCCAAGTGGGGTTATAATGTTGGTTGTGTTAAGTAGTATTTTATGGCTCACTTGAATTAGGTGATAGAGTGTGTGTGTGTGAGATGATGAACCCAAGTAAAAGTGCCACAGGTGGGCAACTTTCTAACTAAAAATGACAATGCATAATTTAAACTTTGAAATGCAAAATTTTCTCTTTTTCAAGTAAAATGCTGAAATTCAAAAGATATTCTGTAAATGGAATAGAAATAAAACTGCAGAAAAGGCTATAGGGAAGGATGGCTATAGGTAGGACAGATGGCTATGCAAGTGCATAAAATATTGCAGCAAAGTGTTGGGTTCAAAATAGTAAAAAAGATGCAGAAAACAGACCGTGGGTCTGTGGCAAATCTGGGAGGTCGGACCGCGGGAAACATCTCAACAGTCGCGGACAGGTTGTGGGATTTTGGTCGAAATACATAGTCGGACCATGGGAAACAGGTCGAAAGCCGTAGGTGGGTTGCAGGAAAATGGCTGAAAGCCGCAAATGGGATGCGGGAAAAAGGCCGAAAGACGCAGGCAGGTTGCAGAAAAATAGCTGAAAGCCACAAGCGAGACGCGGGAAAAAGGCCGAAAGACGCAGGCGGGTTGCAGAAAGATGGTTGAAAGCTGCAAGTGGGACACGGGAAAAAAGGCCGAAAGACACAGGTGGGTTGTAGAAAAATGGCTGAAAGCCGCAAGCGGCCCGCGGAAAAATGGGTTAACAGCCGCTGTCAGATCGCAGCAAACAAGCAAATAGCCACGGTCAGATCGTAGGTAACAGACTGGAAACCGTCGGTAGGTCGCCGGAAACAGTCTGAGAGCTGTGGTCGAACTACAGGTAAATTCCTGAAAGACGCGGTCGGAACGCAACGGCGGGGGGCAGAAGACGCGGTTTACGGCAGCCAAAAGGGACAGCCGAAAGGAAAAAACAGAAAAATATTGCAGAAAATTGAAAACGTTTAAAACTTTAAAAATATAACCAGAAATTCAAAGGAGCACAAGGGGAGTCGCCAAAACTGTAGCTAGGGTTTTCACCCCAGCTTGTTCAAATGAGCACCTACTAAGAAGAAGGGACTCCTTAGTAGCAGTTCAATAAACAGTAAATTAAAGCACTAAAACAATATGAAATTTAACCTAGCATGAGCATTAACAAAAATAACAAAACATGAAAATATGGTAAAAGATTTCTCTTTTTGTATTAAAGATTTACCTCAGGTGTAGAGGTTGGTGAAGCTCTTGCAGCAGTCCAGGAGGGTTGCTTCCAAGCTTCCAGCTTTGCTCCTTTCTCTTTCTCCAAAGGGTTGAAAATGGACCAAAGGGGCACTCAAGGGTGAAAGTAGCTCAAGGGTGAGCTAGGGTTTCAAGAGTTATTTTGGCAGAGTAAGGGTGTGTTTGACTGTGAATATGAAATGAGGGGCCTCCATCACCTATCTATAGGTTTTTAGTGGTGGAGTGCTGACCCATGGTTTTGGGAACCATATGGTTTAGGTCAGCTGTATAGGGTTTTTTCCTCCTTTTTCCCTCTTTTTCCTCTTTTTTGTATTTTTATTCCCTTTTTAGAGGGTTTTTGCTATTTTGGAGGAATTTTGAATTATTTTGGGGGAAAAAGGGGTTTTCTGGCCTTTTGGAGGCTTTTTTAGTGGTTTTGTGGCATTTTGGAGACTTTTTTTTGGCCTTTTGGAGGCTTTTTTAATGGGATTTTAAGGTTTTGGAGGCAAATATGGTAGGAAATATGGACAAATGAGTCATGTGATGGGGTAGATGAGGTAGTGAGCACTTTTTGGGTGTTAACAGAATGCAAACCAACATCATTTCCTTTTCTTTCAGGGATCAACCTTGAGGATGGTTCTTACACACCTTTGGTGGATAGTACTTTGTATCAACAATTGATCAAGAGTCTTTTGTTTCTTACACATACTCGCCCTAATCTATCCTATGCAGTCAGTGCTACCTCCATATACATGCAAGAGCCTCATGAGCTTCACTGGAAGGCAACAAAGAGGATCTTGCATTATGTGCAAGGGAAGAATACCTATGGTATTAACTATGCAGTTGGGTCTCCTTTGAACCTAGTTGGGTATAGAGATTCATATTGGGATGGATACAGCTCAGATCGGAAGTCTGCATATGGTTTTGTTTTCATGATTGGATATGGTCCTATCTGTTGGTTGAGCAAAAAGAAGACTGCTTTAGCTCTTTCTTCAGCTGAGGCCGTGTACAGAGGTGCAATGAATGCAACCACACAGTGCATTTCATTGCGGGGCATCTTGTTAGAGTTTGGGATTCACTATAGTACTCCACCAATCATCTACTGTGACAATCAGAGTGCTATCAGGATTTCTACAGATCTGGTTCTGAGATAGAGAACCAAACACATTGAGATACACATGCATTACATCCGAGGACTGGTGCATGATCGTATCATCACACTACTCTATTGTCCTACAGAAGAGAAGATTGCAGATATTTTCACCATGTCTTTTTCAGTGAAGAAGTTCACTTACCTCTGATCCCTTCTTGGGGTGAGTGATGCCTTGGCTTGATTAGCTTTTTACACTATATCTTGAGGGGGGGTTTTTCCCCCTCTGGGTTTTCCCTCTTTCCTCGCATTTTTTTTAGATTGTTGTACGGGGTGACCTTTGGTCTCAGTAACCAAGGCCCTATTTTTTCAGTTATATTTCCTCATAGTCCAGCTTAGGGGGGGGGGTGTTGGAATATTCTCACCATCACCATATTTTATTTGAATGCAATGCATACATTTTTCCTGCATGCATGCATATTGCCAACAGCAGTGGAGTCTCCTAGCAGCTAGTCCATATTCCCCTCCCCTAGAGCTTGTTTCTGGTCATTATTAGCCCTCCTAGCCCCTGATGCACCCTTTTTTCATCACTGGAGTACAAGTGCACCCTCTTCCATTGATTTAGGAGATCTATCAGTCAATTCCATGATTTGAGGATTGATTACTTAGTTAACTGACTGTAGCTCTTAGATTGACTGCTACAGAGACTAGGAGCGCCCTCCTTGAACACTGATAGCTAGTATGCACCCTCCTTGGAGTCTCCTTCCCTATTATTGTGCTCACATGGTTTAGTTATGTTCAGGTCTACTCCGGTGGGCTAATCATTGACCATCAGTGGACACTAGACCTTATCGGGAGATGGTTCCAATGCACACTAAGCCATGCCTTGAGGAGAATTCAAATCCTTCCATGGGTATCGAATTCATTCTATTGTATTGACATATTTTTTCCAAAAAAACAACTGATCAATGTATAAAGAACAATTTCTCACATCTTTTGAGTTTGTGTGAATTTGGTCATACTTCTTTTTAATTCTTCTCTGCAATTAATTGAATGAAATTGTGAGGTTTGTTCAAGCTTAGTGATATACCCCTATGGAATTTAACAGTCCCAAGATCATGGGACTCATTCATTCAAGGGATTTGTTCTAGAAAGAAGTTGATAACATTCAGTAGGCTATGGGAAGAGTGCACACAAGAAGAAGCTTGACTTGTGGCTTAAGAAGAGAAGCTGGGAACAAATGATGATCAAGCTCTCACAACTCACACTAGAAGGAATAATAACAAGAAGGAGCACCATCATCACAGTAAGAAGGAGAAACACCATCAAAATCAGAGGGAGAACTACGATGGACAAAGAAGACCCAGAAAATATCTATCCAACATTAGATTTTATATATGTGATGAGAAGGGACACTATAGAAATTGTCCTAGAAATAGAAATGGCTCCCATAGAAAGAAGAACAACAAGAAAATACACCATGCCCACATCGCCGAAGATGATGAACTTCAAAGGAAGAGAACCAGAGAAGAAAGAGACTATTCTTCAAGTTATGAAGAATATGTATTGTAATGAAGGTAACCAACTACAAGAAATTCATTCAGAAAAGTTCCACCTCATACGATAAAGCGAGAGATTACTTTATGTATTACATGAAAGAAGTAGGAGAAGCTCCTACAAAGTTGGACTCCAGAAAAAAAAATGAAGATCAATGCTCTATGGAAGAAGCTTCATCCATTTTCAGCATTGGTTAAGGTGCAGAAGAAAGGAGCACACTATCAGAGACTCCAGTAGTTCCGATAAGGAATCAAAGATCAAGAGGGAGCACACTCCAGTAGTTCCTGTAAGGAAGAAAATATCAAGAGGGATTCCACTCAAAAACCAAACAAAGATAAGTATTTGAATTGTCATTTCTTGCATATCTAATTACTTAAATGATGTTGTTCAGTTGTGCACATACGAATGTTCCTAGATTTAGGATGTGTATTATGTATGTTAGAAAAGTTGCATTAATGAACATAATACTACTAATATGAAAGTAACGGGTAAGTGGCCTATGGTATTGTACAACATTCCATTTGCTACTTATCTAGAATGAAACCTCTTTGCTGACATGTACAACATTCCATTTGCACACTCTTAACAATGTTCTGGTAGAGATGCAAGGCATCTAGGAAGTTGCCATATAAATACGGGATATAGATGAATGTTGTGTTGAATCATTGGCTAAGATAGTTGCATGACTGTGTGACCTATATCTTTATGCATAAGAATTTGTTTTGACAATTTTGAAATGTTTCTAATCACACAACCAAATTGACTTCTAAGAAAGATCTTGTACTACAAGAGAGACTTGTCTCAAAGGACAAGTGACGATGATTCAACTATAAAAATTCAAGAGGATTTATAAGACAAGTTGAAGAGATTGAAGAACCTGGAGTAACCAGGATTATAGATGGAAGAAGCAGTTCCAGAAGACCATGAAGATCGTGAAATAGAAGAATCACAAGAAATTGTAGATCCACCTTGTGAGAAGAACTCCCACACGAGGAAACCAACATGGGTACGAGAATCAATACAAGATGCAGAGAAGTATGGCGCTCCAGAGGGGATGCATAGAGAAAGTAAGAGACCTAGGAAATACTCCAACTATGTAGCCCTGTTGTGCGACATCATTGACAAGGAACCTTTAACTTATGAGTAAGCAACAAAAAAGAAAGAGTGGAAGGACGCCATGATCGAGGAGTACCAGTTGATTATGAATAATGATGTTTGGGAGGTAGTTCCGAGACCAGAAGGGAAGTCTGTTGTGACTTCAAAGTGGATCTACAAGATCGAGCATGCTGCAGATGGTAGCATTGAGAAACACAAGGCAAGGTTTGTAGCACGTGGATTCTCCCAGAAGGAAGGCATAGACTACGAGGAGACATTCGCACCTGTTGCGAGATAAAATTCCATCATATCAGTACTAGCACTGGCTATAGTAACGAAATGGAAAGTACACCAGATGAACGTCAAGACATCATTCTTGAATGGTGTAGTGGAAGAGGAAATGTATGTGGAGGATCCACTTGGATTTGAGACACATCAAAGGCAGAATCATGTGTCCAAGTTGAAGAAGGCCTTGTATGGATTGAAATAGGCACCCAGGACGTGGTACGAAAAGAATTATAGATTCCCGATGAGCTTGGGATTTACCAAGAGTAAAGCAGATTCCAACCTTTACTACAAGGTTGAAGTGGTCAATCCAATGATTTTTATACTCTATGTAGATGCCCTCTTTGTAATAGGAGAGGATGGGATCATTGCGGATACGAAGAGGAATATTTCTGCAGAGTTCTGAATGAAGGACTTGGGTATGATGCTCTATCTCCTAGGCATGGAGGTGTGGCAGAGTAAGGATGGAATCTTCCTTGGATAAGGAAAGTATGTAGTAGAGATTCTGAAGAGGTTCAAAATGATGGACTGCAGATGGTTGCGTCATTGATGTACCTGAGAAACATGAGACCAGACATATGCCTTGCTGTGAACACATTGAGCCAGTTCCTGATGGATCCGAGACAAGTTCACCTGGTTGCTGCAAAGCATATATTGAGGTACTTGAAGGGTACAATTGATTATGGGATCAAGAATGACGCGAATCAAAAGATTAGCCTACAGGTTTATGTTGATTTGGATTGGGAAGATAGTTCCACTGATAGGAATAGCACCTCGGGATGTTGCTTTAGTATGGGATCCAATATGATCTCCTGGCTTAGCAGGAATCAGCCCTACGTGGAACTGAGTACAGTCGAAGCAGAGTATGTTGCATCTTGTTCAGCTAGTTGTGAGGTAGTATGGCTGAGGAAGCTACTGCTTGATTTTTTTGATCTCCAGTTAGAGGTGACTTGCATATTCTATGACAACCATAGTTGTGTGAAGTTGTCCGAGAACCCAATGTTCCATGACAAGTCGAATCACATTGAGATCAAGTACCACTATATCAGGGATATGGTGCATAGAGGAGCAGTGAAGCTTCAGTATGTTGTGACGGGTGAGTAGATATCCAGCAAGTTGACCAAGTCGCTAGCCAGAGTGAAGTTCGAGTACTCCAGAGAGAATCTTGGTGTTCTTCAGATCGAGGTTACTCCTAAGAGGGAGAGATGCGTCTGGAACATGAAAATGCACCTGGGCCATTCTCGCAGAGTGGTAGGCTCGTGCCTCCTATGTTGGTATATGTAAGGGTCGAGCCATTCTCGCATAGTGGTAGGCTCATGTCTCCTATGTTTGTAGATGTAAGGGCTAATCCATTCTTGCATAGTGGTAGGCTCGTGCCTCCTAGGTTGGTAGATGTAAGGGCTGGGCCATTCTTGCATGGTGGTAGGATCGTACCTCCCATGTTGGTATATGTAAGGGATGGTCCATTCTCGCATGGTGGTAGGATCGTTCCTACCATGTTGGTAGATTTAAGGGTAGATTCATTCTCGCATGGTGGTAGGATCGTGCCTCCCATGTTGGTAGACGTAAGGGCCGATCCATTCTCACATGGTGGTAGGCTGGTGCCTCCCATGTTTGTAGATGTAAGGGTTGATCCATTCTCGCATGGTGGTAGGCCAGTGCCTCCCATGTTGGTAGATATAAGGGTTGGGTCTCGCATGGTGGTAGGCTTGTACCTCCCATGCTGGTAGACGAGGTCTCATATGGTGGTAGGCTTATTCCTCCCATACTGGAAACATCCACCGTTGTGTAACATGTGATGTGCATCTGGGTTGTGCTCCATGTGACAATGAGATGATCTAAAGACGATGATGCGATAGTAGGATATGCAGGTGTTTGTAAAGGCAATGTAATGACTGATATTTGTCTGTACCTTGTTGATGGATTGCTTGTAGAGATGATGAATACCTAAAGGAGTGCCAGGCCTACATCCAACATGAAAAAGGGCTGGCTCTGTAGAACTTCCTATGACAAGTAGAATTGAGAGATCTCACCAATCAATGATCAACATGATGAGGACTGCAGTAGAGACGATGATGATCCAGTGTTGATGACGATGTTCCAACATTGGTGATGATCCAATGATGATGATGTTATCCAGACTTGTCTCCAATGGGGTTTATGACTATGGCAAGAGAATACCTTCCTAGTTAAGAGGGAGTGTTGATGTAAATGTAACTTCGGAAGATATTCTATTGTATTTTGTATTGTAATTATTATTGTATTTTATTTGTACCTTTGTTGGAGATGTTTTTCCTCCACTCGGGGATGTCATTATGATGCTTAGTCAGCCTATGTCATTGAGGTATAAACCTCCCATGTATCCCGGGGCAATAGTTCCCCAAAATATTAAATTGTAAGGGTTTACTAGGTCTCCTAGAGAAGTCAGCCCATTTGGATAAAAGGGTCACCCCAAAAGTAAAGTATAAATAGACAGCTTAGCTCTCTCATTTGACACATCACTCACTCACTAAAGTTCTCATCAGTGAGAGAGAGAAGACAAGTTTGCATAAGAGAATAAGAGAGGAACTGTAGAAGACCATCTTTGTTTTGGGGTTTTACTTTTGTGATATTGTATTGGTGACTATTCTATCTCTGAGCAAGTTGCGGGGTTTTCTCCTTTATGGTTTCCCTGAGGAAATTCTCTGTGTCTATTGTGTTATGATGTGCATGTCATTATTTCAGTAAAGATCCTAGAGAATATTGATTAAAATTTAAAAATCTAACAACAAAAACACACAACAAGGAATATTCTTAGGCAATTAAATTCACCCAACAAGACTATACATGCCCTAAAAACTACAGGGATCTGATACCATTATTGGAACACCATATGAAAGATAATCACGAATGCTCATTTTTCCATTAAGAATGTACACATATAAGTACAATGATGTGAACCTTAGTTTCATTTTCAAAGAGGTCTCTTGGACTTTTGATGATGTTTCATAGTCACCTATGACAACTAAGGGAAGAATGAATACAATTTACCGAATCAAAAAGGATTAGGTTTCCAACATTTCCCATAATAGAATATGATCCCTCAAGATTTTTAATTAGATTTATATCTATTGTGGCAATTTGAATAATTCATGTAGAGAAATATTAGCTCTAGTTTTCTTCATATCTTCTACAAAATCGTATTCTAGAGCAGGACATGAAGAGGGTTTTATTGGGGTAAAGGCAACCTTGGTGGTCGTTTATGTTTTCTTACAAAATTCAAAGTGGATGGGGAATATATTTTCATATGAATTTTGAGCCATATGAATCTATTTGATATCATCGTCTTCATCTTCTCCAAACTGGTTATAAGAAACATCCCAAAGTGATTAAATGTATGCTCTAACATTTTCTTCTCCATCACCCTATTCTCCTCCTCTTTTCATCATTTTCCTACCTAAATAATATTCAGACCCATAAATGAGGGCTTTAAACACATTCATAAAATATTCCATGTTAATTCCTTCAATAGGTGGAGAATTTTGATTAGTTGAAGGAAAAGTATTTTTGAAAGGAAGTTAGAAATAACCTTTGGTGGATGGACCTTCTCCTGAATTTATCTTTAGGTATACAATCTCATTTGAAATATTATTAACTATTCTCTATAGGTTTTCCATATCCATAGAGTCTTGTTCCTTCTTCTGTAAAGAGAGTTTGACCTGATAATATTTTTTTACTATATCAGACCCCATGTTCTTTGTCAATCCTTGGATTACCTTTCAGACTAATCATATCCTTTTCATATTTGTAGAGGCATTTGGAGTTAACTTGAAAAGGGCCACGAGGTCTCAGGTCAACTTTGAAATTCATTGTTTCAATGGAATTTATGTGAGTCAAATCTTAGGAATGGGTGAAGAGGCTCACTTGGATGCTCACTAGACCTTCAAAAATGATAATTCCATTTCTATTCAAATGCTAAGTGTGGAATACACTTAGAGATTTGTTGTCTCCATGGAACAAAAGAGGGACATTAAGGAAAATCATGTCTTCTTTCAATTTGTAGATCATTATACAAATGTTTATCAAGAAAATATTTCAAGGGTTAGCACAATCATATTACCAACTATAGATAACCTATTATCCTATCTTCAAATTATTGAGGTGAGTAACAAACCATTTAAATTAATGAAGAGAACCAGAACATGCATGTTAAATTTTGAGCATTAATTCACAATACTCTAAGATCTTGACTGAGAGAATAACATATACAGTATATCAATGCATGACAATCACAATAAGCATCACAAGCATCACAAGAATCAAAAGCATGAGAGACAAGAGACACAGAGTTTCCGTTGGGAAAACCCTAAGGTGAAAAACCCCACAAGTTCCTCAGAGATAGAGAGAGCAATGGCTCAACCAAAGTACAACCAAAATACACTGAGATAGTCTCCTAGTAGCAGATGATCCTCCTCCTCACTAGTGCGCCACTTTCTAAGTGAGAGTGAGATACTATTCCGAGTGATCTAAATAGAGATCACCTGATCTCTATTTATACTAATCTATTTTCCTAGTGACCTTATGGGACCGACTTGTCTAGCTAGGTACATCCACATTATAATATATATAATCCAGGGCCGACCCCACATGGTGGTCTAATAACCCATCGGCAAGTACACACACTTGCGACACTTGTCAATCCACATGACGACACTTCCTTATAGAGGAATAACACATCTCTTATAAGGGTACAATAAATATATATAAAATACACAGATGAAATACATTCCGAAGTTACATATACATCAACACTCCCTCTTAACTAGGAAGGTATTTCTCGACACAGATCTGCTAGACAAGTCTTCTTCTCGGGATCATCGTCATCGATGCATCGTCATTGCTGCTACTATCTCAATCAATCTCTGACTCTACTCATCATAGGAGGTTCTACAGAGACAATCCTTTTTCATACTGGATGTAGGCCCACTACTTGCAGGTCTTCGTCATCACTGGCCATACTGTGGAATCCTCAGGACTTATTATGTGCGTCACAAAACCTCGAAAGAGCATCCCAGGATGTTACGAGCACACGGATCTACCTATAGGATCTCCCAGGGCCATATTATATGTGACCTCACCACAAAACCTCGCAAGAGCATCCCAGGATGTTACGAGCATGCGGCTTTACCTATAGGATCTCCCAGGGACAGATTATATGTGGTCACCACAAAACCTCGCAAGATCATCCCAGGCTATTACGAGCACGCAACTCGACCTATAGGATCTCCTAGGGACAGATTATATGTGGTCATGGCAAAACCTCACAAGAGCATCCTAGGACTTATTACGGGCACACAGCCCAACCTATCGGATCTCCCAGGGACATATTATATGCCATAGGACAAAACCTCGAAAGAGCATCTGCCAGATATCCTAGGGCACGAATTACATGCCATAGGAAAAACCTCGAAAGACTAACTACAGATCTCCCAGGGCCAAATTATATGTCCTCCCAGAGCAAAACCTCGAAAGAGCATTTTCCAGATATCCCAGGGCACGAATTACATGCCATAGGCAAAACCTCGAAAGACTATCTGCAAATCTCCCAGGTCCAAATTATATGCTCATCTGCACAACCTGATCCATGGCCATAGAGCATCAACCTGATACTCACCATACATCATCCTAATGTACACATATCATCCTGATCATCATCACTACAACATCCTGCTGCATGTCATCTGGAGCAACATCCTGAAGCTCGTCATCCACGATCATCCTGATCATATAATGCATCTACCTGATGCATACCAAGTATCTACCTGATACATATCATCATACATGATCCACCTGATCATACAATGTATCCACCTAATACAAATACAAATACATGATACATATCACCATACATGATCCACCTGATCATACAATGTATCCACCTGATACATATACAGATACATGGTCCAAGCATCCAACATGATGCATATAAAATACATACAAATGATCCTACTGATCATATCCAGCATCCAACATGATGTGTACATACATATACATATAAATGATCCAACTGATCATATCCAGTATCCAACATGATGCGTGCATACATATACATATAAATGATCCAACTGATCATATCCAGCATCCAATATGATGCATACATATAAAAATGATCCAACTGATCATACAAAGCAGAAACCAGAACATCATCCTAATGTTCATCATCAAACGCTTACATCCATAGCCATGTGAAGGATCCTCCTTCCAACATGATTGGAATGGTTTCAGCATATGTGTCTATCACTTCTTCCTTGAAGTGTCCTCAATCTGAAGAACACCAAGCCTCTCCCTGAAGTACTCAAACTTCACCCTGGCTAGTGGCTTCGTCAGCACATCTGCAATCTGCTCGTCCGTCGCAACATACATGAGCTTCACAGCTCCTCTCTGCACCATATCCTTGATATAGTGATATTTGATCTCTATGTGTTTCGACCTGTCATGAAACACTGGGTTCTCGGACAGCTTCACACAACTCTGGTTATCACAAAAAATACCAGTAGCATCCAACGGGAGATCAAATAACTCAGACAGTAGCTTTCGTAGCCATACTGCCTCACAACTAGCTGAACAGGTTGCAACATACTCTACCTCAGCTGTACTCAGTGCTACGCAGGACTGCTTCCTGCTAAACCAAGAGATCACACCTGATCCCATACTAAAGCAACATCCAGATGTGCTCTTCCTATCTGCAGAACTGCCAGCCCAATCTGAATCAACATAACCCTATAGGTTAAACTTTTGATTTTCCTCATACTTGAGCCCATAATCCACTGTACCCTTCAGGTACCCCAGAACATGCTTTACAGCAACTAGATGAACACTCCTCGGATCTGTCAGGAGCTGACTCAATGTGTTCACCGCAAAGCAAATATCTGGTCTCGTGTTCGTCAGGTACATCAAGGACCCAATCATCTAATGATACATAGAGACATCAATCGGCTCAGATGAAGCATCAGATAGAAGCTTCAGATTCGATGCCATAGGTGTGGCCATGGCCTTGCAATCCATCATCCCGAATCTCTTCAGGATATCTACTATGTACTTCCCTTAACCAAGGAAGATCTCACCTGCACTCTGCCACACCTCCATACCTAGGAAATAATGCATCATTCCCAAATCTTTCATATCAAACTCAACAGCAAGCTTCCTCTTTGTATCACACCAAGTTCTGGGAGCTTGCTACAAGCCATACAAGGCTTTCTTCAATCTGCACACATGTGACTCCCTGTCAGGTCTTGGGACTGCATCCCAAACATCTTCTTCATGATCGACGGATCATGGCATTCCATTTCTTCATCCCAAATCCTTGGAACTTCAATGTCCTCAATAGATATCTTTGTTGCTGGAACAAATGTTGTAGTCCTTCTTTTGTAGGTGAAGATATATGGTCTTTCCTACAAAACAAGTTAAATTGCATGATTAAAAACATCTCATAATTTTCAGAACAAATTCTTTACACATAAAGAAATATGTCATGCAGTCATGCAGTTATCTTAGCCAATGCTTCAATACAACATTTATCCATGTTCCACAACTTTCTAGATGCCTCCAGTCTATACCAGAACATTGTTAAGAGTTTGCACTACTCCCAACATGCTAGCAAAGAGGTTTCATTCTAGATAAGTAGCACTGGAATGTTGTACAGTGCCATAGGCCACTTACCCATCACATGTATATTAGTAGTATGTTGTTCATTAATGCAATCATTCTAATATGCACAATACATCTCCTAAGTCTAGGAACATAAGCATAATATTATTTAAACAAACAAAATAGGCAAGAAATGATAATTGAAATACTTATCTTTGTTTGTTTGTTGGGTGGACTCCCTCTAAGTCTTTGCTTCTTGGCAGGAGCTGCTGAAGTAGCTTCTTCTACACCTTTTTGTTGTGGAATGTAGGAAGATGTTCAACTCCCTTTGAAAATCTACATCCTTGCAGGAGCTACTGGAGTGTGCTCCCTCTTGATCTTTGCTTCCTATATTATCTATCCTTGAACTTATATTCATCCTTTCTGACTTCAATCTTCTTGAACCCTGGAAAGTATATTCTGTAAGCCTTCGAGATTTCACTGTAACCCACAAAGATACCCTTCTTTCCTGAAGGATCTAGTTTAGTCCTCTTTTCCTTTGGGACATGAGTGTATATTGGACAACCAAATATTCTGAGATGGCTGATTTCACGTTTCTTACCGGAAAAGACCTCTTCTGGTGTCTTGTTGTCCAATATCTTGTGGGGTGTTCTGTTCTGCACATATACAACTGTTCTAGCTGCTTCTGCCCATAGATGCATAGGTAGATCCTGGTCATGCAGCATTTCCCTTGCTGCTTCCATGATAGTTCTGTTCTTCCCTTCTGCAACTCCATTCTATTGAGGATTATAAGGAGTAGTCAACTCCCTCTTAATCCCTGAATCACTACAAAGCTTCTTGAAGTCACCTGAGGTGAATTCTCCACCATTGTCGGATCTGAATGTTTTGATCTTCTTGTCAGTTTGATTCTCCATCAAGGTTTTTAATTCCTTGAACTTATCAAACACCTCATCTTTGTTCTTCAAGAAGTATACCCAAGTCTTCCTGGAGAAGTCATCAATAAATGAGACATAATAAACATACCCACTTAGAGAATTGGATGACATAGGACCACATACATCTGAGTGGATGATTTCCAGGATATATTTTGCCTTGCTTTCACTGCTTGGGAAAGTCTTCTTTTTTGCACATCCTTTGCAAACACCTTCATGTTTGGTCTTGATTTTAGGAAGACCCTCTACAGCCTTGCTTGTAATTGGAAGTGCCCTATAGTGCATATGAGCAAGTCTTCTATGCCAAAGTTCACTTGGCTCCATGGATTCATGCACCATGGCATGTTCAGGTTTTCCCTTCAATTTATACAACCCTCCCTCTTGCTCTCCAATCACTACTGCATCATCTATGGTCTTTCCCTTTGGCCACATTAGGACTTGGACATCCACAAATGCAACCCTCATACCTTTTGCATCCAAAGCAGAGATGGAGAGTAAGTTCTTCTTGAGCCCAGGTACATAAAGGACTTCTTTCATTTTCAAAGATTTTCCAGAATCTAGGTTGTAGGAGGCTTCACCACTTCCTTTGATTGGGTATTGATAATCATCCCCAAGTTTCACCTTATGGGGTGATTCATGTTCAGATAGATTCACAAAAGATTCCTTAAACCCAGTCATGTGTTTGGAAGCTCCACTATCAATCAACCAATCATTAAAACCATGGGATATGGTACCTGTGAGAGCAGAGATTAGAACATACTCTTCTTCACTTGATGAGTCAACATCACTATCATCACTTTCTTCCCTAGCCTTCTTCTTTGGAGGTTTATCATCCTCGACAGCATGAGCATGAAACTTTCTTTTGCTGCCCTTCTTCTTCTTGTTGGAGTTGTTGTTATTATCCCTTTTGTTCTTGGGACAATCTGAAGCAAAGTGACCCTTCTCATTGCATGTGAATCATCTTAGATCCTTCTTATTCTTTTGATAGGATCTCTTGTGGCGAGAGTGCTCCTTCTTGGGCTTGATTCTTTTGGTGTGAGCTGCAAGAGCTTGATCTTCACCTCCCATTTTTTTCTCACGAGCTATAAGTCTAGCTTCTTCTTGAGAGCATTCTTCCCGTAATCTGTTGAAGGAGCTCAACTTCTTCCTTGCACAAATCCCTTGAATAAAGGAATCCCATGACCTGGGTAAGCCATTTAGAGTGGTCATCACCACTTCACCATTCTCCACCATTTCATCCACTGCTTCTAGTTGTTCCTTGATCTGGGAGACCCTTTGAAAAATAAGATTGAATGGTTTCTCCATTCTGAAACTTTACTCCTTTCAATTGGTTCTGCAGGGTCATCTTCCGATTTATGTTCTTCCCTTCAAATAGCTTGGTCAAAGAGTCAAACATCTCCTTGGGTGTCTTGAGAGAAGACACATGGGGTATGATATGGTCTTTGATAGAATCAACAATGATTCTCTTTGCCTTGACCAAGTTCTTCTTATGCAATACCTTGTCCTCTTCATCCTCTAGGATAGCGATGTGTTCTTTTATATATGAGTCCAACTCATTCTCTTCCAGTATTAACCCAATCCTATACTTCCAGGCTCGGAAGTTATCAGCCCCTTCAAGCTTATCCTCAAGCTTGGTGTGGAGAGACATCTTAAAGAGTACTTCAAATGGAAATAGAAAAGATTTAGGTCTTACCACTTGAATGCTGAAAACTGGATCTGGTCCCGGATTAGGGTTTGTCGGAAAACCCCTAAAAATTCAAAATGTGAATTTCAAATTTTTGAAAGGATAGAAAGATGTGCGTTGATGAGCTGATCAGCCTGGTGCATTCAGAATTTGAGATCAGCAAAGTTTTTCCCTTCAGATTTGACTTTTTGTCCTCCTGGGTTCACTGGGGAGAGCCCTGAATTAGGGTTTGAGTTTCCCGGAGATCTACCCAGCCAAAAATATTGATCTAAAGCTCTAAAATTTTATTTTTGCAAGGAGCTTCCAGCTGTGTCTTCAGATTCCAGAAATTCCTATTTTTGTGGAAACCCTAATTTTTAGGGCCAAATCTGAAAATGCTCGGAATTGAATTCTGGCTGGACAAATAGATGCGCCTTGATGAGTAGAGTTAATCTACTATACTGTTTTTCCAAAATCTGTGAAGAGAAACCCAATAAACAATAAAATCAAGTTTCTGTCACTGCAAAATGTCTTCTTCTCAGGTTAGCTCTAATACCATGTTAAATTTTGAGCATTAATTCACAATAATCTAGGATCTTTACTGAGAGAATAACATATACAGTATATCAATGCATGACAATCACAATAAGCATCACAAGAATCAAAAGCATGAGAGACAAGAGACACAGAGTTTCCATGGGGAAAACCCTAAGGTGAAAAACCCCACAACTTCCTTAGAGATAGAGAGAGCAATGGCTCAACCAAAGTACAACCAAAATACACTGAAATAGTCTCCTAGTAGCAGATGATCCTCCTCCTCACTAGTGCGCCACTTTCTAAGTGAGAGTGAGATACTTTTCCGAGTGATCTAAATAGAGATCACCTGATCTCTATTTATACTAATTTGTTTGCCCAGTGACCTTATGGGGCCGACTTGTCTAGCTAGGTACATCCACATTATAATATATATAATCCAGGGCTGACCCCACATGGTGGTCTAATAACCCATCGGCAAGTACACACACTTGCGACACTTGTCAATCCACATGACGACACTTCCTTATAGAGGAATAACACATCTCTTATAAGGGTACAATAAATATATATAAAATACACAGATGAAATACATTCCGATGTTACATATACATCAACAATGCATTGTGAAATAATCCACCGAACTAGATGGGTTAAGCCAGCTTTAGAGAAATTTTGAATACTAAAACTTGTTGAATATTGTAACTTCTAAGAATATTATATTTGTATTTTATTATTCCAGAGATGGTTCATCCCTCCGAGGTTATTCTATTATTATTCCGAAGATGTTTATTCCTCCGAGGGATTGTGGTAACCAGGGTTATTAGACCCACCATGTGGGGGTCGGACCCGAATGATCTTGCTCATTATATCAAGGATGAAGTTGCAGAACCTGAAGGAGATGAAGCCAAAGAGAAGCATAGGAAGGATTTGATTAGGGCAAAGAGAATCATAGTTGATTCTATTAAAGACCACTTGATTCCCCAAGTGGCTTCCAAGAAAACCCCAAAAGAAATGTATGATGCCCTAGGAAGGATGTATGAGGGAAAGAACAACAATAGGAATATGAACCTAAGAACTCAGTTGAAGAGTACCAAGATGCACAAAGGAGAATCCATTCAAGACTACTTCTCAAGGGTCTCCCAAATCAAGGAACAACTAGATGCCATTGGTGATACTCTTGATGAAGATGAACTTGTGATGACTGCTCTAAATGGTCTCACTAGACCTTGGGAGTCATTTATACAAACTATGTGTGCCAGAAAAGAAAGTATGAAGTTTGATGTAGTATGGGAGGATTGTGTTCAAGAAGAAGCTAGGGTAGCCAATAGGGAAGCTCTTCTCAAAGAGGATAATCAAGCCCTAGCTACTCACATCAAAAGAAGGAGAAAAGGTCACTTCAAGAAAGTTGATTACAAAGGGTCTCAACCTTTCCCTAGATCTAAAGGGGGAAGAGGACCCAACCCAGAAAGAGATCTCTCCACAGTCAAATGTTACAAGTGTCTTAAACTAGGACATATGGCCATATTTTGTCCTTCACAAAAGAAAAAGTTTTTTCACAAAAGACATCATGCACATATGGCAGAAAATGATAGTGGAGAAGAAGAAGAAGAAGAAAGGCCTCGAAGGAAAAGATCCAAAGTAAAGAAAGAAGATCCAGAAGAATATGTCCTATTTTCTGCACTCTATGGATCTGTCTCTCCTGGAGAAGATACATGGCTCATTGATAGTGGTGCTTCAAAGCACATGACAGGTCAAAGGAAAACTCTCTCAAGACTTGAAGAAAAGTCTTCTCCTCAAACGGTATCTCTAGGAGATGATTATCAATATCCCATCAAGGGAATTGGTGAAGCAAGTTACAAGCTTGATTCTGGAACACCTTTAAAGATGAAAGAAATTTTATATGTACCAGGGTTGAAGAAAAATCTACTTTCTATCTCAGCACTAGATAAGAAAGGTTTCAGAATTGCATTTATTGATGGACAAGTACTTATGTGGCCCAAAGGAAAATCAATTGAAGATGCAATTGTCATTGGTGAAGAGGAAGGAGGTCTTTACAAGCTCAAGGGTCACCTAGAAGCTGCCCTTGTTCATGAAAGCACTATCCCCAGTGAGCTATGGCATAGAAGGCTGGCTCACATTAACTACAAGGCCCTACCCTATGTGAGCAAGGTGGTCATAGGTCTACCAGACTTGAAGGTTGATCATAATAGCACATGCAAAGGATGTGTAAAAGGGAAGAATATTAAGAACCCTTTCCCAAAGAGTGAAACAAAGACTAAGAACATTCTAGAAATAATACATTCAGATGTATGTGGACCAATTCCCACCACATCCCTAAGTGGGTTTGAATACTATCTCTCTTTCATTGATGACTATTCAAGGAATACTTGGATATACTTTCTAAAAGGTAAGAATGAAGTTTTTGGAAAATTCAAAGAATTCAAGGCCTTAATAGAAAATATCTCAGAAAAGAAAATCAAGATTCTTAGAACAGATAATGGTGGAGAATATACCTCAAAGGACTTTGAATAATTTTGTAAAGAAGCTGGAATCAAGAGGGAACTAACCACTCCCTACAATCCCCAACAAAATGGGGTTGCTGAAAGAAAGAATAGAACTATCATGGAAGCTGTAAAGACTATGATACATGACCAAGATCTACCCATGTATCTATGGGATGAAGCAGCCAGGACAGCTGTCTATGCACAAAATAGACTTTCTCATAGTGCTCGTGAATTTAAGACTCCAGAAGAAGTGTTCACAGGAAAGAAGCCTGAGATAAGTCATCTCAAAATATTTGGATGTCCTGTGTACATTCACATTCCAAAAAAAAAAGAGAACCAAGTTGGATCCCTCTGGTAAGAAAGGAATATTTGTTGGATATTGTAAAACATCCAAAGCTTTCAGAATTTACATACCTGGTTTTCATCATATGGAAATAAGTAGAGATGTAACATTTGATGAAGAAGCAGCTATCAAGAAATCTAGGAAGTGCCAACTTGAAGAAATATATGAAGAAGATACACCTCCTAGAATCACAGAAGCTGTACCCATTCCTGAATATGATGCACCAAAGGACCATGACATGATAGAACCACAAGAACCCCCCATTACAAATCTATCTAGAAAAAGAAGGCCAGCATGGGCTAGAGACATTATTCAAGGAGCTCCTAAAGGTTCCACTAGAGAGAGAAAGAAACCCAAGTTAGTATCCAACTATGTGGCTTTGATGTGTGATCTTGTGGATCAACAACCTACTAGCTATGAAGAGGCAACTCAGAAGAAAGAGTGGGTAGAAGCAATGACAGAAGAATACCAGTCAATAATGAAAAATGATGTTTGGGATATAGTTCCCAAACCAAAAGATAAAAGTGTGGTTTCTTCCAAATGGATATTCAAGATAAAACATGCTGCAGATGGTAGCATTGAAAAACATAAGGCAAGATTTGTAGCCAAAGGATTCTCTCAAAAGGAGGGAATTGACTATGGAGAAACATTTGCACCAGTTGCTAGGTACACCTCAATTAAAACTATCATGGCACTTGCATCTATGATGAAGTGGAAATTACACCAGATGGATGTTAAAACAACCTTCATGAATGGTGTAATTGAAGAAGAAGTGTACATAGAACAACCAAAAGGATTTGAGGTTAAAGATGGAAGAACACATGTATGCGAGCTAAAAAAGGCTTTGTATGGATTAAAGCAAGCTCCTAGAGCTTGGTACGGAAGGATTGACAGTTTCTTAACAAGCATGGGCTTTACCAAGAGTAAAGATGATCCAAATCTCTATCTCAAGGTTATGGATGATGAACCTGTTATATTACTATTATATGTAGATGATCTATTTCTAACAGGAAATGAGAATCAAATCATCGAATCCAAGAAGAAGCTTTCTTCAGAATTTGAAATGAAGGATCTTGGATTAATGCACTACTTCTTAGGTCTAGAAGTATGGAAAGAACCAAAAGGAATCTTTCTAAATCAAGGTAAGTATGCTGTGGGGATTTTGAAAAGATTTGATATGTTGGAGTGTAAAGCCATGGCCACTCCCATGGACTCCAACTTGAAGTTATTAGTTAATGACTCATCAGAATTAGTGGATGTAACTCTATATAGACAAATCATTGGGTCATTGATGTATTTAACAAATACCAGACCAGATATTTGCTTTGCTGTAAATACCCTGAGTCAGTATCTAGTAGAACCTAGGAAGGTTCACCTAATTGCTGCAAAGCATGTAATGAGGTATCTAAAGGGTACATTAGATTTTGGTCTATACTACCTTGGAAATCATGAACTCAGATTACATGGTTACTCAGATTCCGATTGGGCAGGAAGTGTTTCAGATAGAAAGAGTACATCAGGTGGATGTTATGGTCTTGGATCTGCCATGATCTCATGGTTTAGCAAGAAACAATCTAGTGTGGCTCTCAGTATTGCTGAAGCAGAATATATAGCTGCCTACTGCTAACTGTGAAGCAGTGTGGCTTCGGAAACTATTATCTGGAGTGTTTGACTTAGAAATGGATCCCACTGTGATCATGTGTGACAATCAAAGTTGTATCAAAATGACATAAAATCCTGTATTCCATGATAAGTCAAAACACATAGAGATCCGATACTTTTATATACGAGATATGGTGCAAAGAGGAGCTATCAAGCTTGAGTATGTGAGTACTGAGGAACAAATTGTTGATATATTAACCAAACCTTTGTCTCGAGTGAAATTTGAATACTTCCGAGACAAGCTTGGTGTAGTTCAAAAGGACCCTCCTCGAAAGGGGGAGTATTATCATCACTGATGATGAGATTTCCCTCATCAACAGCAAGGTTAATGATGAGGATACTTGTTTACCACTTTTAGATATTTATGCTTAGATTATTTAGATTTAGGATTCTTATACTTAGAACACTTATATGCTTTGATGATATATGTATTGATGAGGATACATGTATTGATGAGGATACATGCTTTGATGATATATGTATTGATGAGGATACATTCTTTGATGATGTATATATTGATGAGGATACTTGTATTATTGATGAGGATACTTGTATCGATGATATGTATACATATATTGATACATCCAGCATGAAAAAGGGCTAGCTCTGTAGATGTGGTACATCCGGCATGAAAAAGGGCTAGCTCTATAGATGTGGTACATCCGGCATGAAAACAGGTTGGCTCTGTAGATATGGTACATCCGGCATGAAAAAGGGCTGGCTCTGTAGATGTGGTACATTCGGCATGAAAAAGGGCTGGCTTTGTAGATGTGGTACATCCAGCATGAAAAAGGGTTGGCTCTATAGATGTGGTACATTCGGCATGAAAAAAGGTTGTCTTTGTAGTTGAGATACATCCAGTATGAAAAAGGACTGGCTCTATGGTGATTAAATCCTAGATCTAGCCTAGGTCACATCCAGTATGAAAAAGGACTGGCACTGTGGTCGGGATTGCATCATCCCCAGACATGAACTTGTCTTAAAAGGATCAGGATTGATTATCCTGTAATGTAGATCGAGATGATCCAGATGTTGTAGATCGAGATGATCTAGATGCTATAGATCGAGATGATCCAGATGTTGTAGATCGAGACGATCTAGATGCTGTAGATCGAGATGATCCAGTTGTTGTAGATCAAGATGATCCAGATGTTGTAGATCAAGACGATCCAGATGCTGTAGATCGAGATGATCCAGATGTTGTAGATCGAGATGATCCAGATGCTGTAGATCGAGATGATCTCGATGCTAATGATCATATGATGACGATGATGATGACCGTATGATGACGATTTTGATGATCGTGTGATGACGATGATAATGACGATGCTGATGATCGTATGATGACGATGCTGATGATCGTGTGATGACGATGATGATGACGATGCTGATGATCATATGATGATGATGTTGATGATTGTGTGATGATGATGATGATGATGATGTTGATTATCGTGTGATGACGATGCTGATAATCGTGTGATGACGATGTTGATGATCGTGTGATGATGATGTTGATGATCGTATGATGACGATGCTGATGATATAGTGAAGAAAGCTTCCGATGATATACAGATGTATCATGTATGATGTAGTCGATGACTCCTTGCTCCTGCAGATGTTGTTATAATATCCTTCTCATTAAGGGGGAGTGTTGAATATTGTAACTTCTAAGAATATTATATTTGTATTTTATTATTCTGGAGATGGTTCATCCCTTTGAGGTTATTCTATCATTATTCCGGAGATGTTTATTCCTCCAAGGGATTGTGGTAACCAGGGTTATTAGACCCACCATGTGGGGGTCGGCCCTGAGTTTATTTTTTAGGGGTTATTAGACTTCACTAGGAGAGGTTGGCCCCATTAGGGATTTTGGTCAATCGGGAACTAGTATAAGTAGAGGATGAGAGCTCCTCATTTGACACACTTCCTCAACTCAGAAAGTAGCGCACTTGTGTCTGGGAGGTCTGTCTAGGAGGTAGAGAAGAAGGACAAGTCTTGGAGCACATCTTGTATTTTGGTTGATCATCTTATTGAGGAAAGCTCTGCTGGGTTTTCTACCCCATGAGGGTTTCCCAGGGTAAATTCTGTGTCTATCTTGTGATTATGTTTCTTTCAATGATCTTGCTAGTCTAATTGGTTTAAACTTAACAAAACTTAGTCCACATAAGGAGATCATCTAACGAAGTGTAATACCCCAATTTTGACCCTTGTGATTTATTGGCTTTTGTGTAAATATTGTGTACACGCGATGTATGTTTCCCTAGTGTGGAGCTCAAGGCCAAGGCCCCTCTAGTATATGTTCGTATGTTATTTTAAATGGACAAGCATTTGACATTTTGTTTCCCATGTGCTATTAAGCCATGGAATATTGTAAATTGATGTAAATATTTAATATTGCAATAAAATACCAAAAACCAGCTATGGGAGCAACGAATGAGAAGGGGCCATGTGTATTCCACTAGGGAGTGGTGAGGGGGTTTTGGGGATGAACCATATGCTTCCAAATGTCATTATGAGAACCCATTTGACTTTCCTTGATGACATTTATTTCTGTTGTAAGGAAGTAGTTGAGGATTTCAGTGCATGGCTTCAATGGAGCATGGGAAGCCCAGAAATTTGTATGGCAGAGTATGGGCTCTGTTTTCTTGTACCACAAGTCACTCTACCTCATGGGAGTTGCTTCTTTCTCATTCCCATGGGAGTGTGGAAGACCCAACATCAATTTTTCATCCAAAAACGAATTCCCAATAGTGAGCAAAACAAAAAATCGCAACTTTGCAAGAACCCACGTTTTGAAGAGCCAAAAACGCTCAGATTTGGTATTTCACAGTAAAATCCAATGGGGGATCCATAGATATAAACCTTGGGAGAATTTGAGAGTATTAGATACCTTGAAATCCATTGGAAAACCCAGTTTTTACAGCCCAGAAACCAGTGACGGGATTGAGTTATTTGATGAATAGAATTGTGAGAAATCCAATTGTGAATGACTGAGCAGAGGTTGGGTTTGCTTGATAAACCCAGTGAAGGCTAGAATCTCAAGGAATTAGTAGCTGGACATTGCTATGCCCATCCTGAAGAGAACTGGAGGGAAGGAACGCCTGAGGGACTGTGCAACAGAGAAGGGGACCTTCCTTGTGTTGGATGGGTAGGTAATGTGGGTGCCTTGACTACTGAATTAACTTGAGATGCTTGTAGCTATGTGGATGAGCTCACTAGCTTAGCATCTTCCTCATTTGTCATTTGTATGCTTGATAAACCCAACTATGTGTTGTCTTAGCATAGTTGTTGAGTGAAACCATGGCTGTGAGTGAGCCTGTTTAGTTCCTCCTTAGTGGATACACAATCCAGCTCGGGGGTGATCTCTCAGCTGAAAGAATACAAGCTAGACAGAGATCTATGGTTGGGTGGAACGTTGCTCTCACATAGCCAATTGTTTGGACAGCTTCATCTTCAAGATAAGTGTTCTTTGTGATTTACATTATATGCATTATGTGTTTTGCAGTGTGTTAATCCTGAATGTTGATTGCCATGTTAATGAAATGAAATGATTGTCTTAATGCAATCAACATGAAGTCTGTGCATAGCATGAGTACGAGATTGAATTCTCTGCATGATGAACCATCATATGCATGTGTTAGATATGATGATGCATTACTGTTTTTGTTCTTGCAAATATGTTTATTTTCGTTGTGTTTATATTGAGTATGAGTATGGACACAGAAGATTTTAATTGTTATGAGTTTATGAGTAATGTATGGGGCTGAGATCGTCAAGTAATCTTGGTAGATTGGTCACGTTTCCTTCCTTGCACCGGATTTGGGGGAAGGGGACGTTACACGAAGTCATTGACTGATAGTGAATAAGGTCATTTCCCACTCAAGTACAAATCTTGAGGAGGAACTCCCCTGCTGGGTGGTTGTAAACTATGATAATTATATTCTACTACCCAATTTGTCAAACCCCACAACATTTATACCTTTAATAGAAGTGCCAAAAAATCGTGTAAGATTTCTTACCTTTACCTACAATGCTTTCTAACATTCAGATCTATTCAAGTTGTTGCTAGACATCTATGTTCTGTACATTTACCCATTCCCTCTGACCCACTTGTAGATCCAAAACAAAAATAGAATTTACAATGCCACGGGTCCAAATTAGTCCAATGTGGTGTTTAATAGACAAGTATGACCTACAAGATAAGCATCCAACCAGATTCATATCGCATTCTCTTGATAAATATGGGCAGTTTCATTTATTTCACAAACCTCTATCATATATAGATCTCCTTCATGGTTTTCTTACATTGATCGTATCTCTCACAAAATTATATTCAAAAGCATTAGCCATTGATTTCCATTCTTTTGTTTCTAAATCATAAATTTCTCTTTTCTCTTCAACTATGTTTTTTGTTTTCTCCATTTGGATTCAAGCATATTGGGTTTTTTGAGCATTTGGGTGAGGAACCATCAACCAGAAGTGCATATAAGGCGATATATAATGACGTTTATGTGTGTATATAAGCGAGGGGCAAAAGATGAAGGTGAAAAATCTGAAAAAGAAATCGATCAATCTACAGACATTAGAGCAAATTTGGGGTCTAAAATGGGCCTTACAAGAAAACAAGCTACGTCGTAAGAAAACAAGCCATTGAGTTCAATAACCAATAGAATTTCAAGAAAAGAGTCAACCATAATGGTTGAGTTGGCATATTTAACATTAAAAAAACTACTTTTTAATTCGTATTTTCAACATAGCTCCCTATCATTTTACTCAAATTTCAAGTGGGAGCACTCGTCGGGTGCAGAAATATATTTTTCATGTAGTGAGTAACCACACTACATACTTTTGTGGGACCTAACCCCATGAAAAATGAGAAATACATAAAAAACGTGTTACTTTGAAATGTAGAACATATTTTTATGTTTTTCTCATTTTTCGTGGGGTGGGGTCCCTCAAAAGTATGCAGCATGGGTACTTGTTGGATGCGGAATTTAATTTTGCATCCAATGAGTGCTCCCGCTTAAAATTTGAGTAAAATGATAGGGAGATATGTTGAAAATAAGAAGAAAAAAAGTATTTTTTTTTTCTCTTTTCCTCCAAAATTCATAAATATTATTTTATTATTTTCCTTAGGAGGCCTATTTTAGACCTCAATTTTTTTTTAATGTAAGAGTGAGCTCCATTCCGAAGAAGGTATAAAATGTCAAAGGTAGCAAAGGAAAGGATTTGAATTACAGAAATATATACATGTCATATGTTCCTTCAAGAAGCCACGACGCTACTGGTTTTCACTACAATGAGAGACCAATTGATCGACGAATCAAACTATCTAAATCATCAACTAAATAATCAACGACCGAAAATGAGTAAAAACCAAAATTTGGGGAGTCTTTCCCACTTGGAAAACATTGTACGGTGTAATTTTTTTAGGTGAACACAAGTCACTTGTAAACGTTTCCTCAAATTTGCAAAGACAAATATTTCATTAAATCCAAATTTGACACATTAAATGACATTAGTTTTATTTTAAATATTATTAGAAAGACAACATAATTCTTCACAATTGTTTTATTGCATCTTGAAATTCACAAGGCATAGATGAGTTTCGAGGGATTCAATTTAATAAATGAGTAAAGTATATATTTTATATTTTATATTGTCACATTTGGCCAAAAAGGGTTACCCATTTTCAGGGAGTCACCCATTAGAGTGTTTAAGATAAATTTCTTTGTATAATATAGTTTCCTCCTCTACCATGGGTTTCACATCAATAAGCCTTTCTTTCTAAAATATATGAAACATAGATAGCAATCTTAAGATAATATTCCAACTATTCTCTGTAACCTAAGATATGAGGTTTATTTATTTATTTACTCCAACTTATTCATAAACATGCTTTACTTGGGCATGACACCACAGAGAAACAATTTGTGATTTTACAAATTTTCGATGTTAGGTCACCATCTCTGATACCAAAGGAATGACCCTATTTACCACAAGCATCCATAGCCTCGATGGAGTTTCCTCCTACGCCCTTTCTTCCTGAATGCTTTTATCCCAAGCCATATTTTCACGCTGAATATATGAGTACATATTTTCTTTGCTTCTCTTTTTTCTTTTGCTAATTTGAGTTTTATGTAAGGAACCTGCAACAATTAATTGATGAAATGAAAGATATATCAGAACACATAATACTTTTATTGATCACAGGCCACTTCGAGGGGGCAACCTCCTTTGAGCAAGCTCAATACAATTAACTCATTGATTCCTTCATTCGCCTCAACACAAACTTATATACTAAGCCTATGCGCCAATACTATGGATCAATACCATGGAACATATAATACTATGGGCTAATACAAACTATGGATCAATACCGTGGAATATATAATACTATGCGATGAATTACAAAGCATATGCGTCCAACAAAAATATATTAACAAAGTAAAGAGAAGGGTTGAAACAGGTTCCTAACATCCCCTCCCCTTTAGAAAAAGCTTTGTCCTCAAAGATTTAGATGTGGAAATTGTTGTTGAATCTGAAGGAGTGGTTCCCATGTAGCATCCTCTGGTTTCATTCCGTGCCACTGAATTATACCTCTATGATAGATCAACAGCGAAGCTGACAAGTGCGCTGATAGAGCATGTCCTTTGACTCTAAAGGGATGGATCCTTCATTATCCAGTTATGGTAAAATATTTTGTCCTCTGATGTTGGTGCCAATAACTTTCTTGAGACAAGAGACATGAAATACTGGATAAATGCGGGAAGAAGGAGGAAGTTCCAATTTATAAGCAACAAACCCAATCTTCTGAAGAATCTTATATGTCCCATAGAACTTTGGAGCGAGCTTATGATTCCCTTTGTGTTTCGGGGAGGGTTGCTTGTAAGGCTGTAGACGAAGAAAAACCATATCACCTGCTTGGAAAGTGTGCTCAGAATGGTGCTGATCGGCTTGTTGCTTCATTCAATTTCTTGCCAGCTAAAGATTGTCCCGCAAAATGCGAAGAATTTGATCGCGGTTTAGAAGGACTGTGTCAACTTCCTGAACTGGTGAACTGCTAGGGGTGTATGGAAGAAGAACTGGCACTACCTGACCATAGACTGCTTCATATGGAGTCATTTTAGAGGCAGTATGGTAAGAGGTATTGTACCACCATTCAGAAAGAGGGAGCCACTTTTCCCACTGATGTTGTTGTTCAGAGGTGAAGCAACGAAGATAAGTTTCCAAACATTTATTTATAATTTAAGTTTGACCATTTGTTTGTGGGTGATACCCTGAACTCATCTTCAGTTTGGTGCCAGTGTGGTGAAATAGTTCTGTAAAAAAATCATTGGTGAAAGTTGCACCACGATCCGAGACAATGGAAGAAGGGATTCCATGAAGACGAAATATTTGGTCCAGGAAAATTTGTGCGACTGGGGAGGCTATATAGGGATGGTTGAGGGAAAAAAATGACTATATTTAGAGAGGCGATCAACCACAACCAAAATAACTGTCTTCCCTCCAGATTTAGGGATCCCTTCAATGAAATCCATAGAAATATCTGTCCAAATTGGTGTAGGGATGGGCAAGGGTTCGAGCAATCCCAGAGGAGTTTCGTTTCACCCTTATTGCACTGGTGGGTATCACATTCAACCACCATCTGTTGAATTGTCCTTTTCATTCCCTTCCAAAAGAAGTTACGCCATGCCCCCTCATACGTTTTGAGGAACCCAGAGTTCCTTGCCGATGGAGAAGCATGGAGTTCATAGAAGATAACCTGTTGAAGATCTGTGCCCTAGGGAAGCACCAGGTGACCCAGCTTGTATCTCAGGGAAGCACCATCCCAAGAGTAATGCGGTACAACAGAAGGGTTGTTGGCCAAACGTCGAATAACTGAGATAATGAAGAGTCCTTGACATAGCCCTGTTGAACAGATTGCAACCAATTTAGAACATGCATGGAAATAGCGGAAAGAGAAACTTGGTCATCAAATGTACGAGAAAGAGCATCCGCCACAAGATTTTCCTTACCCTTCTTGTAAGTGATCTCATAGTCATAAAACATGAGTTTGATAACCCATTTCTATTGTGCTAGGGAGGATACCCGTTGTTCCAGGAAATATTTAAGACTCTGGTGATCAGTCTTGATGCAGAAATGATTCCCTAATAGGTATGGGTGCCACTTCTGTACTACATGAAAAATAGCCATCATTTCCTTCCCATATGTAGAGGTAGCTAAATTCTCACCAGAAAGGGCTTTGCTGGTGAACGCAATGGGATTTTCATCTTGAAGGAGAAAAGCACAAAGTCCATTTACGCAAGCATCACTCTCAATAGTGAAGAGCTTGGAAAAATAGGGCATAGTTAGAACAAGTGTAGTACACATAGCTTGTTTTAGTTTGTCAAATGCACACTCAGTAGCATGGGTCCATGTAAAAACATTCTTTTTCAATAGAGCGGTTAATGGAGCTGCAACCTTCCCATAATCCTTGAAAATTTGCGGTAGTATCCAATCAATCCCAAAAAAATCACGAAGGCTCTTGAGTGTATGAGGAGGCGACCAATTTTTCATGGCATCTATTTTGGTAGGATCCACGTGAACCCCTTGTGCTGAAATAATGTGCCCGAGATACTCTACTTACTTCTGTCCAAAAACACATTTGGACTCTTTGGCGTGGAGATGATGATCAGAGAAAAGTTGCATTACAAGTTCCAGATGCTGGAGATGCTCAACCCATGTTTTACTATAGATGAGGATATCATAAAAAAAGACTAGAATGAATTTCTGCAAGTAGGGCCGAAATATTTTATTCATTAATACCTGGAATGTGGAAGGAGCATTAGTGAGGCCAAAGGGCATGACCAAAATCTCATAGTGGCCATCTTGTGTGCGGAAAGATGTTTTAGGGACATCATCCACATGAACCCGAATTTGATGATACCCAGAACGAAGATCCAACTTGGAGAAAAATTGAGCATCATGAAGCTCATCAATAAGCTCATCAACAACATGAATTGGAAACTTATTCTTGATTGTGAGGTGATTAAGTGCTCGGAATTCAATGCAGAGGCACCATGACTCATATTTTTTTTGGACAAGAAGAACTGGTGAAGAAAAGGAACTAGTACTAGGGAGAATAATACCTTGCTTCAGTAAGTCCCGAACGAGCATCTCAATCTCTATTTTTTGGTGAAATGGGTAGCGATAGGGCATGATGTTGGGAGGAATGCTAGCAGGAAGGAGATGAATATGATGGTCCTCTGGTCTTGAAGTTGGCAATCCCACTGGTTCAGAAAAGATACCTATATATCTATCCATAATTTGTTGTAGATCCAAACGAGTAATGGAGACCGCTGATGGTGTGGCATCTGAATGGAATGGATCTAAGCAATGACACCATGTGAACTCTTCTTAAGGCATTTTTCCATGCGATGTGAACTGATGATAGTGAGAGACCCTAGTTGTAATCCTGTCAATGTGTGTTTTTTCCCATTGATTGAAAACTGCATCCAAAGTTCAAAAAAATCCCATAAGATGGGGCCAAGTGTGTGTAGCCATTGAGCGCCAAAAACCACATCACTTCCACCTAAGGCCAAGGAAAACATGTCATAGTGCAGGTTATAATCTCCCATAGAGATATGCGCATTGCGACAAATCCCCTTTCAAGGTAAGGTGCCCCCATTGGAAATCATGACTTCAAAGTTGGAGCAAGGATGGAGAAAACAATCAGCCTGTTTGGTGATCTGAGGGTCAATGAAGTTATGAGTGATACCAAATTCAATGAGTATTGTAAGAGGGAGCCTCTTGAAGTAACCCCCTGACCCACATTGTTTGGGGGGTGGTGACTTCAACTAAAGCATGGAGAGATATCTCTAGGTGGTCGTCCTGAGATGAAGGGTCAACAGGCGGCTGATGAATGTCGACCTAATCATTGAGTGTATCTGGAGCTTCTTCACCAATTTCAGAGGTAGGCGAAGAATCCACATCTAAGAGATAGATATTTTTCTCAACACATCTATGTCCCCAAGTGAATTTCTCATCACAATTATAACAAATCTCTTTTTCTCTACGTGCCCCTATCTCGGCTTCAGACAAACACTTGATAGGAGTTGGTCGAGGAGCTAGCATGATGGGAGGTTGTTGGGAACCCACATTTATTAAGGGAACAAAAGTGGGTTTGGAGTGTTGTTGGGATGTGATCTTGTCCTCTGCCAACTTAGACAACCCCAAGGATTCCATCATTGTGTTTGGACAGAACATTTTGACCTTAGATCGGATTACATCCTTTAGACCACTGATAAAACAACTTCTGTAGAATTCATCAGGAATTCCTTCTGTGTGATTGGCTAGTTTCTTAGATTCTATTTGATACTCTCTCACAGTGCCAATTTGACGAAGTTTAGTGAGTGCTCCTGTGAAGTCATCAAAGTCACTAGGAACAAATTGTTGCAAAATGAGCTGGAAAAAATCTGTCCATTTTGGCTCTTCATGAGCCTTGATGTACCAACGGTACCGTTGAAGGGATTCCTGTTCCAAATGAAAGGATGCAAGTGGAACTTTGTTGACATCAAAAGTATTATGTAGACTAAAATATTGTTCTGCCCGGTATATCCATCCAGTCGGATCATTACCATTGAAGCGAGGAAAATCAAGCTTTGGCCCATGAAAATTGTTGGAAGAAGAGAACCCATTGTTTGCAGAAGACTCTGACTGGCGTTTATTGTTCATGGCTGAATGATCAAGATGGAGGCCGAGATAGTTTTCATCTAGATCTTGGAGTTTTTTTTTTAGGGCTGCAAATCATTCTTCCATGGTTTTTTCTCCTGCACGGGTGACCACCATAACCAGGAGAGTTTTTTTTTTTTTTAATGGGTAGAAAAAATAAAACAGAAACTATTTTAGTAAAGGAAAATTTGGATTTGGGAAAAAATCTGAGGGGTAATTGGGGTTTGACTAGGTTTTGGACACTTTCGAATGGACAAAGAAGCAGAAAATGAGGATTTCAGAAGCGGGGTGAAAGAATGGGAAAATTTGTCAAAGAGAGACAAGGAAGCAGAAATAGGAAATGAACACTGTAGCAAAATTTGAAGGCGATTGGGTGAAAATCGACAAAGTTATGGCAAACCCTAAAAATAGACAAATGTGGGATTTATGGCAACGGGAAGTGGAATTTGGGATAGGGCTCTCAGGAATGAAATATGTATAATGGGATTGCAGGGGTGTCAGTGAAGTTTCAAGGGAATCAGAGTGAAAAGAAAGAAGATATGGCGAAAAAATTGAATGGAATGGATCTACAATGGCGCAGAAGTGATCAGCAATAGAATGGATCTGCAACGACGCGGAAGTGATCGGAAACAGTTCTGGACAGATGTAATCTACGATTTATCAGCTGGAAATAGATATGGACCCAAGGTATGCACAAATTCCTAAAGGTTCAAGGGATTCACTCGGCCACCAATGTTGTCTAACGGCTTGCGTATTGTGGCAATATCCCTCACTCCACGACTCAGGTAAAAATGATAACCGCTTTGCCACAAACGACAACTCTTGGTTTACCTCACGGGTGGGAACTAGTCAATCAGGTAGGTGTCATTGCCCTTTTCGCTGGTAGGTCCTTTCAATGGGCCAACTACTTTAGGGTTCCCGTGGTACTCCTCACAATGATTTTTAGATCTTATTCCCAAGTACTTCTTACAGTTAAGACGATAGGGATGATTCTCGTATCCGAACCTACAATTGATAGGAACAAATATAGATGTGAAATTGTTTTTGGCAGAAATTCCACCCAACGAGCCCAAGAAATTGCTTTGATACTAGATGTGAGGAACCTACAACAATTAATTGATGAAATGAAAGATATATCAGAACACAAAATATTTTTATTGATTGCAGGCCACTTCGAGGGGGTAACCTTCTTTGAGAAAGCTCAATACAATTAACTCATGGATGCCTTCATTGGTCTCAACACAAAATTATATACTAATCCTATGCGCCAATACTATGTTTCAATACCATGGAACATATAATACTATGGGCTAATACAAACTATGGATCAATACTATGGAACATATAATACTACGAGACGACTTACAAACCATATGCGTCCAACAACAATATACTAACAATGTAAAGAGAAGGTTGACACAGGTTCCTAACATTTTTGCATTTTTGGTGGATGTTTGAGTAGATTCAAAATCCCCTTAAAGGCATGGGATGGTATTAAGAGTCACTTTGATTTTCTAGCATCATCATTACTCATTGCATTCATGTGTAGACCACTTGAAAGCATAGTAGAATTAGCATATTTAATGTGTTGTGGGTGAATCTTTCATAGAATACCTGAAAAACACCTAGAGTCATACATATGTATGTTCTAATGAAATCTTTAAAACTTTGTCAGAGTACCACCATGGAAAAAATTACACCATATTCAAGTAAGATATTATTAATATTTCTCAAAATGAATAGCTTCAAAGTTATGTATACTTTTATGTTTTGTCCATCCCAAAGTTCCATTGTCGGCTCTTGGTCCCCTAACCTCACGTAATTCAATAGAATTGGATAGAATAAGTCTTTTGGTTCGAAGAGTTTTATGGTTACATGTGTAACATCCCCAAATTTCACAAAAATTTAAATTTTCTAAGTAGTAATAAATGCTTATAATTGTTATGTGGAAAGTATTATTAATGATAACTTGATTCATTTAACAAGAGACTGGTTTTATTCTATGACGACACATACTTCAAATAGTCTTTAATGTTTATATATATGTTACATCGATTACACACTATGCTTATAATTTGTGGTAATTGTCTTTACTGCATACGAATGATTGAATGTAAGTATTAATGCTGTAATGACATGCCAAATGTTTGTGTCTTAACTTTGTCGTCCGAATATTTATGGTTACTGTTATATATGTATATACATCGTCATTCAATTTAAATCATACTATACTATTGTTTCATTCATAGATACTAACCGTTTGATTTTCCTTTTTGATGAAGGGGTCCTAAGAGTACCCCAAGGCTTACTTAGCTATTTTATAGCAACACTCTTTAACATTTCTGTACAGATTCGCAGGTAAGAGATATACTTCCAAGTTTTAAAGATTGAGACTACAATAGAGTATGTCCATTCTTATCTTAATGTTCTTTACACTGGTTGTAATGATATTTATCAACATAAAGAATTTGTTTAGTGGAAAAACAATGTATATAATGAAAGTGTAGGACTATACTAGCTTTGTACAGAGCTTGCATGATAGCTTAAGCTTATCAAAAGTATTCTTTATTTGTGTTCACTATGGGTTAACAACTCCAACCTAAGTCATCTATATGTTATTGTCATTTTATCATTATATCATGATCATGGTGTAATTTATATATATTCAAACCTTACTACTATAAAAATCTTATATGAGACAAGTTATATCTGACAGGATCAAAATCCCACGATCATGTTTAAAACCTTATCATGTACAAGCATAAATAAGATTGGATGTATTACGTTCCAATTTTATAAAATATACCATGAGTAAATCGAAGTTTTGTTTTAATGATTTTCATGTGGGAAATAAGGTTAGTGATTATTTGGTTTTTGACTATAGGAAGAGGTATTATATTTAATCCATGGTGGATTTCTTGCTGGTAGCGTACCGATTCCTTGACAGTGTAGAACTTAAATGCATTTCAGTGTAAACTTTTAATGAAGTGTATCGTGGTAGTCCCTACGGTGTTCGACCATGTGATGGCTTGGGATTTCGTGAAGAACCCTAACTACTGCTTTGAATGACCTCGACGAGGCTTAACTCCTTCCATTCATTTTGCATGTTGGTGGTAGGAAAGGTCGACAGGCTCTCGGAAAAGTAGGGTCTGCACAACTGTTGTTATTCCTCCATGGTTTCGATAGTGAGACCTCTGTAACTCAGCTCTAGGATCTTTTAAGGCGAAGAATTGTGTCTTAAAGCCATACTCAGAGGTGAGCCGGTAATTATTGTAATGCATTGTTTTACTATTTAAGCCTTTAAACCCTGAATGCCATTGATTCTTAACTTCTTTGGTTTGATTGTGTTGGAGTTACTTGACAGGGCACGATAATGGTGGTAGACGAGTGGCAACGGTTCTCTGAGGCGTTATGCTCTTAACCTGGTAATCCTCGGGAAGTCTCAACAAGACTATTGGTATATGTGGAGGTGTTTGGAAATGATGCAAAACTGTTCCACAAAGAAGATAAAGTTAATAAGCAAATACTATGGTTATTTCTTTGTGTTAAGTATTTTCACCGTAAGGTTTCGATTTTTAAACAGAAGGGGATTAAAATCCTGAGCTTCGGCTCTTTGTAAATTTAGTGCTTAAATACATTGTATGATTTGTTCACGTTCTGTACAGTATTTAACTGTGTAAAAATGGTTGTGAAAATATGTATACTTCTGGGTTTGAAATCCTTACGCTTATATTGCTTTTTGTTTTAAGGAAAAAAAATGGCTATGTGCAACACTAGCAATCTTGTTGTTTTCTATGTAAGTAGTTTTATCCTTGCCTCGTAGGTGTAAGCCCTGGAATGTTTTCGGTGGTTGTGTGTAAACTCGGCATTAAAGAGTGAAAACAACCGAACGATGGTTAGACATAAAGTGGTAATGGTGATTTCGTAAAGAAGTAATAACACTCTTCTATTTGGTTTTAACTGTATGTATTTACACAATGTAAACCGGATGGAAAAAATTGTAAAAAGGGTTAAACCCTTGAGCCTTTGGCTCCACTCGAATTTAGAAATAAGTCTGTTTGATTACAAAACTGTGTGTTTCGACTTGATGCCCTCGAGATACGGTTCTGGTTTAAAATGAAAATATTCGGTGTATAAATTATAATGGATAGTTTTTATATTCAACCATTCCCATGTTAAAAGCTTACTACTGTGTTTTAGAAGTTGCTAAGTTCTGGGCGAAAAGGATTAAATGTGAATTCTGTAGCTTTAGGGATTTTTTGGAAAAATAAACCCTTATTGGTTCTTTTAATCTATGAGAAAAACTCTCAGCCTTTTATGGCCCTGACGAATCATTTGACCAGCATAGGTAAAGGACCCCTCTACGGGCATTTTTTGGAGACTTGCGGGCATAATCAAGGACAAGTCAACTTCTAGATCTTATGGAGAAGAAAAGAATATAAATATAAGACAAAACTTTAATTTGAATGTGAGTGGATGAGAATGTGAGGAGAAAGGAGCTCGTGTGGTGTAATTGAGGCACCCTGAGACCCACAAATTTCACAACAGAATATCTTTTGGGGTTCTTACAAGACTGTGGACAATATGAGGTCAAGGGTTGACATGTGTTTATTACATGTCTCAAGTTGACAGTTCTAAATTGTTGGAGATTGACATTGGCATCCTGAAATTTGAAGAATTTGACAACCCAAATTGAAAAAGAGATAGTCCGAAATTTTACAGGAGATAGACAGTTTGAATTGTGAAGAGTTTTGAAGTATCTTGACACGGAAAACAATGATATACAGTGATATATTCTATGCACAGTAAGTTCAACAATCAAAATTGATAGGTCCACAAGTTCAGAAGTTCAAGATCATTTTATTCTTTAGGGTGGTAGGGTGGTGCTAGGGCTCACATATTTGTGAGTTAAGTTGTTGTAGCAGCTTGTCAGTTGCAGTTGAGGAAGCGTATGGGGTTGTAGCCCCTTCCAGTTGTAGCTGGAAAAGATGTATCAAATTTGTTATTCCAGTTGTTGCTGGATCAAATTTATTATAAAAGGCTTCAGTTGTTTTTCCCCGAGGACTTGGGTTTCCACGTAAAAATTATGTGTACCGTGCATCTTTTTTTTATGAATGATGATAATATACTGCTATGATTGGTGATTAGCAAAGTGCTCTTGATTAAATTTTAAATATTGTGCAAACACTGATTCACCCCCCCCTCTCAGTATTTCAACAACTTTTATTCGTAATCAAGAATAGATTCACAATTTGAAATAGAGATGGAATTACATATTAAGAGAATTTTACTGATTGATGCAAAATGAGAGGTAGAATATCTTGGAGTATATAGTCTATCTCATGATCTATCCATTATGCCTCTCATACTGTTATGCGATCTCACACTCTTGAAAGTTGTCTTTCTCCCAAAAATTGCTTGATCATTTTTCTCATGGGTTCCCCATTCCTTTTATATAGGGGGAGTGCTTTCTTGATAATGTTCATCTACATCTTGATATTTCCTTGTTTAGCTAAAACTACCCCTTTTCCATTTTGGTTGTTTAAGCTTTGTTTCAAAATACAACGAAATATTTGGAATACAACAAAATCTTTGGCTTCTAGTTTTTAAGAAAAACCCCTAGCATGAATGGTTCATATCTTTAGCTGAAAGATATATGATCAAATCGTGACCGTCGACGCATGGCCCCTCCTATTCACTTACCATGTAGCTTCATTGGTGTGAATGGTTTAAATTAGAGGATGGGAAAGTTGCATGTTGAATTCCAGTCGTTTATGCATTCTTGGCACTCTAGAGAACATTGAACTAGTGCTTTTGTGTTGGGTTATGGAGTCTACCCCTTCTAATCAAATTCTTTGGGTCAATTCTAGTACCAACAAATTAATCCTACGGATAGTGTGAGGTTGTTTCAGGCTTGGTTAGAAGCCGGTTTCAAAAACTTGTTGAGGGGAGATTGAATGCTAGAGAGGGCACCACGTGGAGCTGATGGTTCTACTTCAGGCTCATGCGCTTTGGTTAATTCTCAAGCACTTCCGTGGGCCTAATGGTCTTGTGACCATTGATTTAATTGCTTTCATTTTAGACCATTGATTTTATCACTTTGAATGCAATCACTTGTAACCGTTGATTTAATCGCTTTGATTTTAGACCATTTTTCATGTTATCCCCTTAGATGTTTCGGGTTGTTATTGACACTATGCCAAGGCATCATACAACTCAATGTATTTAGATTTAGATTTAAAGCTCAATATTTTGTGAAACATAACTTTCAAGTTTCCTTTTAACTCTTGCACACATTTAGGACAAATAGGCAAGATGAGGTAAGATTTTCAACTCCAAATTCATTTTCCCACTTTGTATTCAGGTGTCTTCATTTAGAAAGAAAGAATGAAAGAATATATGGAAAGAATTGGAATGAATAGATGGAATAATATATGGGAACAATTGGAAATATACAAGGTATCTTTAGGGATAAATCTTGTAATCTCTTTGAAAGATGAATGGACCAAACAATTACGAATTCAACAGTTTAACAAAATTGCGAAGAAGAGCATGTTGAGCAGTTAAGAATTCAATAGTTCAATAAAGGTGCGAATTAAATCTTGTGAAGTTGGTGGCAACAAACAACTTGAATCCTAACCTCTTGAAATCCCCTAAGGTGTCTCTAGCGTTAAGATAGATTATAATGGAAATGGTTTCCGGGTCCACGAAGGTAGGACCAATAGAATTAAATGAAGATTTATTCCAAAATTGTTTGCTCGTCTAAATGTGTCTCTGAATGACACATGGTAGGAGCTAAAGTGGTCCATGATACGAATGAGAAAAAATCGGCGTGTGATAACTGGCACTCAAATCGCCCCCTGTCAGCGACGGAAAATTTTTCGGCGAGGCACAGTTCCACCTCTTCTCGTTATTTTTTTGGAATTTCTACGAGTTGGGTCGTCTTAAAATGGCCCAAAACCCCTAGGGGCACAGTTCCATGACATAGTTCCACTGTAAATGGAGTGGAACTATGATTCCGCCGGTTTTTATAACCGGATCTACGGAACAAATCGTCAGAAAAGTGGGGCGATTTGAGTGCCAATGATCCCACGCTGAAAAAATCCGTCATAAGTGAACGAATGTTACCAGCCATGTGACATGTGTCAAACGATCCACATTATCAAGGTGACACTAGCTTGGCCTGTCAACAAATGTATAGAATACATAGATGGTTTAATGAGAAAATGACACTGCCACATCATTAAGAATTCAACGAAGATATCCTTATTCGTTACCCTGTAAGAATTAATGTGATTTTATAAGCATTTCAGTTCCGCAGACCCCCGGTTAGAGTTTGGCACATTTCCATGTTGTTTCCTTTGAGTCTTGGTGTCCGGAATCCTGTCTCCACCACTGTGTTATCGTGTGGATCACGGATGGGGAATTGAAGTAAAGTCCATGGCGATGGCCCACTGCACATGCCATAACGTCTAGACTGTAGTAGTCTTTGCCAGGGAATATCCAGAATATTCCATTGAAAATATCGAGAATATGATGTTAGTGGGGTGTGATCACTAGTCTTTGCCATAGTACGCCCTTTTCCATTAATTCCACGCGGGGTCGGACAGTGTTGTCATATAAGCGAATTCCACCAAAAGTCCTGGCAAAAGGAGAAGTCATTTTCTTTGGATGGTGGAATATGGTTGGATGAAGGGAATTCCACCAAAAGTCCTGTCAAAAGGAGAACGCTTTAAATATCCTTTCGTTTCATTTTCTTTGGATGGCAGAAAATCTTCGTGTGGCAGTTACTGAACCGAGTGTCCAAAATCTTCGTGTGGCAGTTACTGAACCGAGTGTCCATGCTCTACAATTATTGACTCCAATTCCTGTTTTTGTTTTATGTCGTTTCGGCCAAGGGACCAAATGTTGTGGGCCTGTGCCCGTAAACCGTGTGGGGTCTATGCAACATCGGAGATGCCACGCTGACGCTCTGTATGATTTTTGCATACGGCATGGATTTATTTTATCTGAAGTGAAATGAATGTGTTCTTTTGCCTTTTCCTTTTTCACATTTTGCATTTTAAACATTTTTTCCATCAAAATTTTAAAATAATTACAATGGAAAAAGATGCTTACAAAAACGGGAATAATTACAATGGAAAAATATACTTATTAAAAACCAAAATCTATGCTAATGCTTTTAAAGGGATTTTAAAGTACTAATTATTAAGCAGAATATTTATAATGAAATCCACTGACACACCAAGTCGCTCCACATTCTCCTCTAGGGTTTTGGAGATACGGTTTACCAAGGATGTAATACTAGGGGACAAAAAATGTGGTCCTCCACAAGAAATAAGTCCTCGGAGTAGTCAAACTAGAGGGTAATACTTGTGTATAGCAATTTCCTTTTCTCACATATATATATATATAATTATTTGCTAATGCCATGAGCAATTTCCTTTTCTCTCACACATATATATATTTTATTATTTGCTAATTTCATATATCCAATCTCACACATATATGTAACACATATATATACATATATCATAAGCAATTTCCTTTTCTCTCACACATATATATATTTTATAATTTGCTAATACCATATATCCAATCTCTCTCTCTCTCTCTCTCTCTCACACACACACACACACACATATATATTATTATTTGCTAGTGCCATATATCCAACCTTAGATCAACTAAATGTCTTTAAATAATAATTTATTTCTTAATTTGGAGTTTGACTACATCACACCACTTAAATAACTCCAACATGGATTTTTTAAATAACCTTTTTATTTGGTTTTAATTTTTAATTTTATGTGCTTGTTTTTTTTTTTTTATGAGTCGACATGAATTTTTTTAATTGTTTTTATTTATTTATTTTTGGTGTTAGGAATGTGTGCCACTCCCAATGCAACCCATCAACTTAGTGAGCTTTCCCAACAAAATGTGAAACTCCCCATATGAAAACAACACTCCAATTCCATGGATCATTCTGCAATCACATATTCCACCCCAAGGGCTCAAGTGGAACCCTCTTGCACTGCTGTGCATGAGACAAGTATTAAGTGGCGTTGGTAGGTGCCATTGATTCTCACCATATTGAAGGAGGACCAAGTGTGTGTTCCAGTGATCAAGATCAATGTAATACACCAGGATTTAATAAATCATTATTAAATACTTTTATGAATATTAAAATTTATTTTATTTTTAAATATTTTTGACAAGAAGTAAAAAAATAAAACAATGTAATGGATTATTCTTTTATTAATAAAAATACTGAAAGGGCAACATAAATGAAATAGTTGTTGCATGAGTGATTGCTGACCCACACGAGGAAAATCCAAGTGGCTGAAGCTATTGAGTGAGAACTCAAGGTGCATGAGGCATCTTCCCCAAAATCAGGTCACAACTCCTAGTTGAGTGCTAAAGAGAAGGAGGCTCATAAATGACGAAGTCTTAAGAAAAATACTATATAATAGTATGTCCATACGTAGTAGGAGGCTAGCATTGGATGGGGATTGAATATGATAATGCAAGAGATAGTGCATTAGGTGGAATTTTCTCTTGTGGTTCAACGACCAGGCTCGGGGGTTCTGGAAAAAGTGATACTTAGCTGCTCTAGGAGTTGGTTGGGAGGAACGACTCTTTCATTTATGTTTTCCCGATAGTGGTGCCAGGTTCCTTGTTCTACTTCTTACTGGTCTAAATTAAATTACAGTAGGAGTTTTTATTTTCTGTTATAAATCGCATCTTACTCCTAGTATAGTTTCTAGTATGCATCTAAATAGACACAAGAATTATATTATGCATATGTGCAACATACCTCTATTATGTTTCAAATTCAAATAATCCGTCATATTAGATTATAAAGCATTTATAATAGTTTATGTACAAATATACAGATCTTTGTTATGATTTAAGTATCTTTTATTATCTTATCTTTCTAATATAAGCATTTCCATTTTATCGAGATCTATATTATTTTATTTTTATAAATGAAAACATTTTCTGTCAATTCTTTTTACATCTATGTTCATAGGAGAACCATTGGTAATGTTTCCCAATAAATCCTCGTTCTCATTTCAAGAATAATATAAAATACATTTAGTTAAATAACAAAGTTAATATATGATCTAACTTTTACAACGCAACTACCTAAGATTGCCATAGAACAAAGCAAAGAACTGCTATAGCCAAGTATCCTATCCCACTGTATAAACTTTACTTTTATACGTTTTCATTTCATAAACCTCATTACTGATCAGAGATCGTTAGATCTGGACCCAACACGAACAATGTAAAATATACCCCTTATCACACTATAGTTTTGCTAGAGGATTATGGGTATAGTGTAATCGCAATATAAACCCTCGATTTTACCTACTTATATCAATAACATTATTAGGGTATTCATTGCATAATTCATGGATCTAAAACAAAGTTACAAGGATTTCCAACTAATAGTTAAACCAACCAAATCAAATCGATAAGATTTAAATCCTGGATCAAACCCTGTCGAAGGTTTGTAAATAAGAAAATCAATGGGATTGCTTTTCAATTATCCATTTATTTTCACACAACGTCTAAGCTTAGTATTAAAAAGGGTTAACTAAAATGCATGGAATTACTGCATTGTCATTCTGGATTTATCACAGAGAAAGGAAAAGGCCCTAAGGGTCATCGTCTTTTCATTTAAAACACATAAATTAATAGTGGGACTCACATCCCTATAAACACAAGCTTTTTGCTATATAAATTTGAAGGACCAAAAATTTTAATTACTGAGGCAATAAATTTAGGAGCCACCCAAGTTGGAAAAAAAACAAAGTTGTAAAAATTTACAAGTTAAGGTTGAAACGAAGGCTAAGAGTTAACCTCTGCCTTTAATTTTTTCATAAACCCTGTAAGGGAAACCACTTAAGCATTTTTTTAAATTATCTTTTTATCAATTGCCCGTTCCTTTCTCGCGGTTCCAAAACCCCGCACAAGGTTCCTGTAGCAACCGGAATTTGTTTTAGTTAGTATTCAAACATTTAAAAAAAAAACTCCAATTTATATATTAAAGGGTTTCGAGGCACGACACTTCCTCACCTGGGTGTTTTGAAACACAGGATCGAGAAGAGAAGAACCTGTCGCCCAACTGAAAGATGCCTTCATCCTGCATTAACTTTTACACAGTCAGAATCCTTATGAAGTATGAGTGAATCGTGTATATATTGAAGTAAAATATTTAAAAAACTTACCTATGCATACTGCGGACAATGCCAGGGGTCGACTCTTCCTGAGTTACCCTTATCACTCTAGCTACCTGTAAGAAAACTTAACATTGAACCCTAAACTCCTAATGCTGCAAAAATGCGGTATAACTATTTTAAAATCCTGAATTGAGTTATGTTTCACTTACCAATATTTTGGCAGCTTGAGGTCGACTTAGTGTCTCTATTCCAGCCGCAGCAACCCGCAAGGATCGTGTGTGGCGACCTCCAACCTCGCATAACCATGGAGAACACCTATTGATGAGTACCTTATCAAATGAAGCATAGAGGCTACACAAACACCATGAACATGCAGAGACTTTGCTCGCAGACCCACAACAACAAACAACAAATGAAGTTTCAGACCACCAAACATAAACATTAAACCCTACAAATCCCAATGCTTGATGGACAGTTACGATCAATTTCCAGCATAGGCCATAAAAGCCTGGCTGCGCTGTCAACTCGCAGCCAGGATGGCGTATTAAATGTTACCATCTACCTTAGCACAAACAACCAACAAACTCGAGTAATAGGGTAAATCAAACATTATATTCAGATCAAGGTTCAACTATGATAAATAACCATAGCCCCATTACATTCACGCATGCATTTGCATGGGCAATACTTACTTTTAAACCAAAGGTTAAACCTTGATACCTTTAAATTGTTTTGGATCAAAACTATAGCCATAGTCTTCCTCCTTTTGGGGCTTTCAACTTATTTTAAAACAGAGTTTAAACTAGGATCAAGGATCCAACTTAGCCCTAGGGCCAAGCTAAAATGTATTTAAAAAAATAACAAGAATAGGAACAATGTAAAACATTACCTTCGTTCGTAATGGAGACACACCATTTATTTGGTGGAGCATCCAAGTTGTAGGCAACCTGACCAACAGTGATAAATTACATTAATAACTTTATAAACATGATGACCTTAGCACAATAGTTTTTACTCGCTAAGAATGCAGGTATGTTATGTAGTATATCGAATTAAGAATGATGTTTTTACAAGGTTACATGCATTAATTTTATTTATTAATTTATGATTTTTCGAGGTACATGACATAATGGTATTAGAGCATGGTTACAACACTTGGCCTGAACAGGCCCAACATTGCAGCTATTAAGTAAAACAGAAAACTATTTTTTGTTTATTTTATTTTGGGTTTGATTCTCTTACTAAACAGGAAGAGGAAGAAAACTTTATGTTTGCAGGAAAACTATGGCATAATTCGTAATGCCCGAAGGAGAGGAATCGCCCCCTAGAATACCGGTGAACAATGAAGGAGGTTAAATCTGGGTAAACTTAAATGAGAGTAGAACCGAAAATCCATCAGAATTAAAACAGACTGTCAAAGAATTGAGGTCAGAATTAAAAAGATTTAGGGATGAAAACAAACGAATTATGAAAGCACAAGAAGAGAAAAATAATATTCTGCTGGCTAAAATGCACAGTAATGAAAAAGATAAAAACAAAGAAACTAAAGAAGATAAGCCAAAAGCTACACGTTATAAACGTAAGGGAAGAAAGTTGGAATTTTCCAGCCATGGGGCTGAAACTTCCAGTGAAGAATCACAAAAACAAGAACATCAGGATTCTAGTGAAAGTAGTGACAGTCATAAAGATAAAAGAAGTACAAACCCTATGAAGAAATCTTAGGAGGATTTAAAAAAATTAAACCTCCTATGCTTAAAGGTGAAATTGAGAAAGGAGAAGAGGCAAAAGCCTGGTTGTTTGGAATGAAGAAATACTTCCAGGGTACAACTATTCTGATGAACTAAAGGAAAAAATGGCCATCTATAACTTAAGTGGAAAAAAAGATATCTGGTGGCAAGATATCAAAAAATTAAAAGCTATAAAAGAGCGACAAGTAACCTGGAAAACCTTTAAGAAACTGTTTAAAGAAAAGTATCTTTCGGAACAGTACTATGAGGAATAAGCGAAAGAATTCTATGAGTTAAGATTAGGTGCTTTGACCATGAAAGAACTCTATAGTAAATATCTAAGTCTGCTTCGTTATGTACCTTACATAATAGATGAAAAACCAAAAATACAGCGTTTTCTCAGTTTCCTGCCTACACCGTTTAAAGAGCGGATTGAATATGACAATCCAAAGATGCCAGAAGAAGCAATGAGGAAAGCGAATTAATGTTACGAACATAATACAAACAAAAGAGAAAATGTACCTAATTGGAACACTAAAATACGGGATAACTTTGACCCAAGAAGAAATAATAATAACAATAAATTTCAGAGAAATTCTGGGAGTAATTACATAGGATATCAGGGTAATAATTACAAAAGTTTTAAAACAAAACACCCTGCAACAAAAGAAAGAGAACCTTCCCATAATTTTAATAAAACACTGCACAGTGGGAACCCTTAAAATGTTGGGAATGTGGTGACCCACATTACTTTAAATACTGTCTTGTAAGAAATTATTTTTTTAATAAAGTCCACTCCATTCATGAAGCTGTTACAGTTGGAGATATGGCGAGAAGTATGCCTAGAATCAATGCTGCATTGCAGAATCGACAGGCAAAACATTAGGCTTCAATGGTCGAGATCGAAGGTATGATAAAAAGTCAACCTATTTCCATCCTAATTGATCTAGGTACAAGTTTAAGTTATGTATCACCTAGGATTGTTGAATTATGTAATTTAGTACCAATTTTTTTTGAAAAATCTTGGCTGGTATAGTTAGCCACAGTTACTAAACATAAGGTCACTAGTTATGTGAAAAATTGTGAAGTATTGATGAATGTATTTTATATGCATGATGATCTGAATATTCTACCATTAGGTTCCTATGATATGCTGATAGGAATGGATTGGTTGGAGAAACACAAGTTTATATTGAATTGTTATGACAAAGATTTTACATGCATAGATAACACTGGAAATACAATTAAAGTAACATGAATTCCTAGAAAAACAACTATAAGGGAGATATCAACCTTACAAATGAAGAGATCCATACATAAGGGATGTATAATATTTGTTGTTTATGTATTAGATGACAAATATCAAGATAACAAACTTACAATATAATATATACCTATCTTACAAGATTTTAAAGACATCTTTCCAGAAGAAGTCCTTGGACTACCTCCGAAAAGAGACATAGACTTTACAATCGATCTGATACTAGGAGTGGTACCAACATCAAAAGCTCCGTATCAGATGAATATAATAGAACTTATAGAATTTAAATCACAGTTACAAGAATTAATTGACAAGAAGTACATTCGACCTAGTGTTTCCCCTTGGGGAGCACCGGTCTTATTCGTAAAGAAGAAAGAAATAACCTTAAGATTATGCATAGACGATAGACAATTAAATAAAATAACTATTAAAAATCGATATCCTTTACCCCGGATAGAGGATCTATTCGATTAGTTCCAAGGGGAAACAATATTTTAAGAGAACAAGAACATGAAGAACACTTAAAAATAGTTATGCAAATTTTAAGAGAACAACAACTGTTTGCTAAGTTTAGCAAGTGCAATTTCTATAAAGACGGAATTCAATATCTAGGACATGTAATGTCTAAGGATGGAATATTTTTCGACCTCGACAAGGTTAAGGCTATCACTGAATGGCCAGTTCCTAAAAATGTAATGGACAGAAGGTCATTCATGGGGATTACAGGTTACTATCGGAAATGTATTGAAGGATTTTCTAAGATAGCTTACCTAATAAATTCACTACAGAAGAAAGGTAAAAAGTTTGACTGGAATGAAAAGTGTATGGGAAGTTTTAATAAACTAAAACATCTATTAACCACCGCCCTTATACTAAAAATCGTTGATCCTTTTAAGGATTTCATCATGTGCACCGACGCATGTAATGAAGGATTAGGCGGGGTACTAATTCAAGAAAATCATGTCGTGGCCTATGAATCCAGAAGATTAAAAGAACTTAAAAAAAATTACGATATGCATGATCTAGAACTTGCTACAATTATACATGCGTTAAAGATGTGGCGACACTACCTCATTGGAAGAAATGTTTTACTAATGTCAAATAACATAAGTCTAAAATACTTGTTTGATCAGCAGAATTTAAACACTAGACAAGCAAGGTGGCTTTCATTCTTAAGCAAATATGACTTCGAGATAAAAAAAACATAAAAGGTAAAGAAAACAAAGTTTGAGACGCTTTAAGTCGTCATGCAAATTTATTATTTGCAAGCAGCAGTTATGAATCTGATTTAGAAAATCAGAATTTAAATGCAAAAAATTATGATAAAGAGTACCAAAATTTAATGGAAAAGACTACTGAAAATGAAAAAGACTAGATAAAAACATATTTCCATTTAAATGAAAGAGAGTTACTGCTGCATAAAAATAGATTGTACATACCAAACATAGCAGAAGTTAAATTAACATTCATGAATGAGTTACACAAACGACCATATACAGGACATCTTGGATACCAGAAGATGATCACCATGATCAGAAAAGACTTCTTTTGGCCCAACATGAAGAAAGAAGTGGCATAATACTTAGCTCGCTACATATAATGCTAACAAGTCAAGGCTGAGCACCAAAATCCAGCTGGGTTATTACAACCGCTACCCATTCCAGAATGGAAGTGGGAAATAATCAACATGGACTTTATAACAAACCTACCTAAAAATGTTAGGCAACGCGACTCAATCATGGTCGTAGTCGATAAATTAAGCAAAGCAGCTCACTTTATACCAGTAAAATCTACTTATAAGGATGTTAACATTGCAAATATATTTATGAAAGATATTTTTAGGTTACATGGCGTACCAAAGACAATAATATTAGACAGATATTTAAAATTTATTGGTAATTTCTGGAAAGCTTTGTTTAAAGAGTTAGGTACTCAGTTGAATTTCAGTATTGCGTATCATCCGCAAATGGATGGGAAGACTGAAAGGGTAAACCAAGTCTTTGAGGACATGCTAAGAATATATGTAATGGACAAACCGGGTAAGTGGGAAGACTACCTACACTTAGTATAATTTGCTTACAATAGTCATTTTCAAGTATTAGCTGGTATGAGTCCCTTTTAAATTATGTATGGACGTAAATGTAATACTCCCATTTCATGGAGCAACCTAGTAGACCGATTAATGTTAGGACCCAAATTCTTAAAAGATATGGAACTAACCGTGAAGCAGGTACAACAAAATTTGAAGGCTTCCCAAGGCAGGCAGAAAAGTTATGCTGACTTAAAAATAACTCATCGAGAGTTCTAGGTAGGCGAGCATGTGTATATAAAGGTAAGACCCAAGAAAATCTCCTTAAGGCTGGGAAGGTACTCAAAATTGGCACCCAGGTATTGTGGGCCATTTGAAATTTTGGCTAAAGTAGGGTCGGTAGCATATCAGTTAGCCCTACCACCTACTATTAAAGTACATTATGTTTTTCATGTTTCCATTTTAAAGAAGTATGTGCATGACACTACTCATGTGATTGGTTGGGATGTTATACAGGTGGAACCCGAGGGAGTGTTCCAGGTGGAACTGGAGCGTATCCTCGACAAAAGAGAACTTCTACTCTTGAACCGTACCATTGAAAAAGTCAAGGTGCAATGGAAGCACCTTAGTCTGGAAGAGTCCACTTGGGAATTGGAAAGTGATATGCAGGAGGCATATCCAATCCTATTCTGGGACGAAGAAATGGAAGAATAAAGACAAAAAAATAATAACACCGAGGACGGTGTTATCCTTTAAGAGGAGGTGTATGTAATACACCAAGATTTAATAAATCATTATTAAATACTTTTATGAATATTCAAATTTATTTTATTTTTAAATATTTCTGACAAGAATTCAAATATAAAACAATGTAATGGATTATTCTTTTATTAAAAAAAATATTGAATGGGGGAAATAAATGAAATAGTTGTTACATGAGTGATTGCTGACCCACAAGAGGAAAATCCAAGTGGCTGAAGCTGCTGAGTGAGAACTCAAGGTGCAGGAGGCATCTTCCCCAAAATCAGGTCACAACTCCTAGTTGAGTGCTAAAGAGAAGGAGGCTCATAAATGCCCAAGTCCTAGGAAAAATACTATATAGTAGTATGTCCATAAGTAGCAGGAGGCTAGCATTGGATGGGGATTGAATCTGATAATGCAAGAGATGGCGCATTAGGTGGAATTTTATCTCATGGTTCAGCGATCAGGCTCGGGGGTTTTGGAGCAAGTGAGACTTGGCTGCTCTAGGATTTGGTTGGGAGGAACGACTGTTTCATTTTTGTTTTCCTGACAGTGGTTCCAGGTTCCTTGTTCTGCTTCTTACTGGTCTAAATTAAATTACAGTAGAAGTTTTTATTTCTAGTTATAAATCGCATCTTACTCCTGGTAGAGTTTCTAGTATGCATCTAAATAGACACAGGAATTATATTATGCATATGTGCAACATACCTCTATTATGTTTCAAATTCAAATAGTCTGTCATATTATATAATAAAGCATTTATAATAGTTTATGTACAAATCTACATATATTTGTTACGATTTGAGTATCTTTTATTATCTTATCTTTCTAATATAAGCATTTCCGTCGTATCGAGATCTATATTCTTTTATTTTTATAAATGAAAACATTTTATGTCAATTATTTTTACATCTATGTTCATAAGAGAACCATTGGTAATGTTTCCCAATAAACCCCTATTCTCATTTCAGGAATAGTATAAAATACATTTAGTTAAATAACATAGTTAATAAATGATCTAGCTTTTACAATTTAACTACCGAAGATCGCCATAGAACAAAGCAAAGAACTGCTACAACCGAGTATCCTATCCCACTGTATAAACTTTACTTTTAAACGTTTTCATTTCATAAACCTCATTATAGATCAGAGATAGTTAGATCTGAACCCAACACGAATAATGTAAAATATACCTCTTATCACACTACAGTTTTGCTAGAGAATTATGGGTATAGTGTAATAGCAATATAAAACCTCGATTTTACCTACTTATATCATTAACTAAATTAGGGTATTCATTGCATAATTCATGGATCTAAAACAAAGTTACAAGCATTGCCAAGTAATAGTTAAACCAACCAAATCAAATCGTTAGGATTTAAATCCTGGATCAAACCCTGTTGAATGTTTGTAAATAAGAAAATCAACGGGATTGATTTTCAATTATCCATTTATTTTCACACAATGTCTAAGCTTACTATTAAAAAGGGTTAACTAAAACACATGGAATTATTGCATTGTCATTCTGGATTTATCACAGAGAAAGGCAAAGACCCTAAGGGTCACCATATTTTCATTTAAAATGCAGACATTAATAGAGGGACTCACATCCCTATAAACACAAGCGTTTCGCTATATAAATTTAAAGGACCAAAACTTTTAATTATTGAGGCAGTAAATTTAGGAGCCACCCAAGTTGGGAAAAAAACAAAGTTGTAAAAAGTTACAAGTTAAGGCTGAAATGAAGGCTACGAGTTAACCTCTGCCTTTAATGTTTTCATAAACCCTGTAAGGGAAACCACTTAAGCATTTTTTTAACTTATATTTTTATCAATTGCCCGTTCCTTTATCGCGGTTCCAAAACCCCACACAAGGTTCCTGTAGAAACCAGAATTTGTTTCAATTAGTATTCAAACATTTAAAAAAAAAAACTCCAATTTATATATTAAAGGGTTTCGAGGCTCGATACTTCCTCACCTAGGCATTTTGAAAAGTAGGTTCGAGAAGGGAAGACCCTGTCGCCCAACTGAAAGACGCCTTCATCCTGTATTGACTTTTACATAGTTAGAATCCTTATAAAGTATGAGTCAATCATGTAGATATTGAAGTAAAAGATTAAAAAAACTTACCTATGCATATTGCGGACAACATTAGGGGTCGACTCTTCCTGAGTTACCCTTATCACTCCAGCTACCTATAAGAAAACTTAACATTAAACCCTGAACTCTTAATTTTGTAAAAATGCAGTATAAACTATTTGAAAAGCCTGAACTAAGTTTTGTTTCACTTACCAATATTTTGGGAGCTTGAGGTCAACTTAGTGTCTCTATTCCAATCACAGCAACCCGCAAGTACTGTGCGTGGCGACCTCCAACCTCGCATAACCATGGATAACACCAATTGATGAGTACCTTATCAAATCCAACATAGAGGCTACACAAACGCCATGAACTTGCAGAGTCTCTGCTCGTAGAGCTCGCAGACCCACAGCGACAAACAACTAATGAAGTTTCAGATCACCAAACATAAACATTAAATCCTACATCAAAACCCTGCAAATCCCAATGCTTGATGGACGATTATGATCGCTTTCCAGCATAGGACATAAAAGCTTGGATGTATTGTCAACTCGTAGCCAGGATGGCGTATTAAATGTTACCATCCACCTTAGTACAAACAACCAACAAACTCGAGTAATAGGGTAAATCAAACATTATATTCAGATCAAGGTTCAACTATGATAAATGACCATAGCCCCATTACATTCACGCATGCATTTGCATGGTCAATACTTACTTTTAAACCAAAGGTTAAACCTCGATACCTTTACATTGTTTTGGATCAAGACTATAGCCATAGTCTCCCTTCTTTTGGGGCTTTCAACTTATTTTAAAACATAGTTTAAATTAGGATCAAGGATCCAACTTAGCCTTAGGGCCAAGCTAAAATGTATTTAAAAAAATAACAATAATAGGAACAATGTAAAACATCACCTTCATTCATAATGACGACATGCCATTTATTTGGTGGAGCATCCAACTTATAGACAACCTGACCAACAGTGATAAATTACATTAATAACTTTACAAACATGACGACCTTAGCACAATAGTTGTTACTCGCTAAGAATGCAGGTATGTTATGTAGTATATCGAATTAAGAACAATGTTTTCACAAGGTTACATGCATTAATTTTATTTATTTATTTATGATTTTTCGAGGTACATGAAAATCAAGTTGAAAAGAAGACACATGTGTCACTTTATTTTCATGAAGCATCAATAAAAATGGTCCCTCCATCAAACCAAAATTCCCTTTCACATCCTCAGGTGCTAGGAGTGAAGGAAAGTAGGCCAGCTGCAACTCCCCATAAAGATCATCCACTGAAACAGTAGATGCATGGAATTCATTGTTGGTTGGTCCAACAAGAATGTACATGTATGCCTCATCCAAGGAGGGGAATTTCCTCCACATAGGCAAGTTGATATCTTCCTTATGCAAGGCTAATTCCTCAACATGATATATACCAATTTCTTCATGGCAACTTGCTTGCCTAACTGACTTCCACATAGCATGCGAAGAACTCTTTCTGTAAGATGTCTCCATGTGTGCCATGTAATATTCCACCCAATCCATGTGTAGATGAATGGCATCAAATGTCATCCAATTGTGCATAGGCTATTGGTCATCTAACTGGGCATTGTTAGAGATGTTAGTGGAATCAGAGAATGTGCTCTCACCTCTAGAAGTCCTTATCTTTGGAATGCATCTATCCATAGATGGACAGATCTCACTACTGCTGCATGGTCCAAGTGGAATGCACTCAGGTACATGCTCCATAGATGAGTCTTCCTCATATAGGGAAATATTATAATCCTCCAAGTATGAAACAAGTTCTCTACAACCAATTTCCATATCACTACTACCATCATGCACTTGCATTACTGAATACTCCTCATGCTCACCTTGCACACGAGGCTCCTCCAATGCAACATGTGTGAAACCAACCACACACATCACATTACTAGTAGTCCTGGGAGAGGGAAGAGAATCTTCCAATTACATATAAAATTGCTCCCCTTCTACTGCGACTTTGTCTTCAACGGTTTTGAGATCCATGTCTCTATCCATGAACATCTGCAAGTAGTCTTCTTTCATCTTTTCCATATCTCCTTTAATGATGCACAGTTCAGAGCTAGAGACTCTCCCATAAAATCCACCTTGTCTCTCCTCCAATTGAAATCTCCCAACAAAATCCTCCATGAATCTATGTGCATCATTAGTTCTGGACAACACTTGCAACATCCTCTCTTTGGTGACTAGGGGTAAGCTCTCCAAATCCCTCCATGACTACTTGACTACATCAAGTGTGATTTCACATGTGGGATCATCCCCCATACGAGTATCATGCAAACTCTCCTCCCAACTTCCATCCCTATTGTTGATGTATTTGTAACTTCGGAAGATATTCTTCTATGTATTACATTTGTACTTTATTGTATATCCAACAGAGATGCTATATTCCTCTGATTGGAAGTGTCGTCATTTGTATTTGCAAGTGTCGCAAGTTATATTACAAGTGTTGTCATTTGTATTGATGGGTGATTAGACCACCAGTGTGGGGTCAGCCCTAGTTAGGTCATGTGGTTGGGTTATTAGACCTCATTGGGAGGTCGGCCCTGATTGGTTTATTGGCAGGTCAAGTCAAGTATAAATAAGAGGTGTGCCTCTCTCATTCTATTCATTCACTCACTTCTCAAGCTCGCATTAGTTGTGAGAGAGAGTGGCGCACATGTAAAGGAGTCGGAGCATCTACTAGAGACATCTTATTGGGTTTGATCATTGTGATCTTGTATTGGGGCTTATTCTATCTCTGAGGAAGTTGCGGGGTTTTTCACCTTCTTGGTTTTCCCCGGTGAAACTCTGTGTCTCTTGTGTGATTGATATTGTCTCTATGATTGATATGATGTACATGTTATTCCCTTAGAGATCCTAATGATAATGGAATGAAATTATCAAAAAATTAACACCTATCACTGCATTCATCCACACCCGAAATTTGAGCCTCCTCACTAGGGAACTCCACCATGCCAACCTTCTTCCTGGAAGTGGCTTCAATATTGTGATGACCCAAAGGAATATAAAATTCAGAATTTTATTCATACCTTTGCATCCCATATTTCTCTTTATGTGGAAGATCTATGGTGGTCTTTTCTTCCACCAAAATCTCTGGTTTGCACCCAACTAGTGTGTGCATGTCTTCTAGATCTGCTCCTCTAGATGACTCACTATCACAGAGTTCGATTAAACTCATCTCATCTTCAATACTCTTTGCAATGATCTTGAAACCACCAAAAAAGACACTGGTAGAGGTTTCTGGCATGGCATCTCTGAAATAGCTTAAAGAGTGGTTTGGGTTCACCCCTAGATGCTCAGTTGAGCCCTCTGGGTGAATGAATGCACCCTATAGATGATTGAATGCGCCCTCCTTGAGACTGGTTGGATCCTGCAAGACAATAGAAGGAGAAAAGAATAGATTGATAGCTCTGATACCATGTGAAATTTAGATCACACCAAGATCTGATCAATAAATTACACTCTCTCACAATCAATCTCACACAACAAGTCAAGAACACTGAAAATCAGTCACTTATGATGCAAACATAATTACTCTCATGAATAATAATACATCAGCCAACTTTGGGAAAGTAATAGGCTGTCAATATATAGAATTACATCAGATATTCGAATGCATAAGGATGCCATTCGGATCCTCACAAAAGCAGAGTTACTAAAAATATGCAAAACCCCCCTAGGTGGAAAGAGTGTTTTACAAGTCACCACAAAGGCTCATGAATTTATGATTTAATGATTAGATAGTGATGTGGGATGAAAAAGCATGCTATTGGGCCTGGCCCAAATGGGGTATTTTTGAACAGGAAGAATTTTGAGAACTGCGGGGCCAAGCGCAGTTAAGTTTGAACAATTTTGGGATAAGTTTTGGTATGCTGCAAAGCTGTGTGTAGCACAGTGACAAAGGAGCTGCGAGATCAGTGCTGCGAGGAATATGGCGCCGCGATGTGCCACATCGACGGAGATCTAGCTAAGAAGAGCATGGACGGATGAAGGCAAATATTTTGGTTAGGTCACAGAAGACCTATTTTTGGAAAAGGTCGTCGATAACTACCAAGCAGTGGGTAGGTGTAGATCGGAGGTAGGCGACTGATCACAACAGATAGAAGACTATGACTACTGGAGACAGTCATCTAAAGATGAGAAAGAAGAGCTTGGCAGAAACAACCTGTTGGTGTGCATATAATAGAAGATCCGCTGCCAGATATCAGTAGTACGGTTTTGGGAAAACCGTGACAGTTTTGTAAACCTAAGGGTTCTGCCTTCAAGACGTAAAATACATGACCTACGGGTCTTGATCTATAAATAAGGAAATTTTGTAAAGGAAAAAGGTTAACTCTCAATTTTGTTGATATTATTGAATATTGTGAGATCTGTTAGATAAAAGCATTATAAAGGCTCTCCAGCTGAGTGCGTAGAGACCTAATTTAGAGAGAGAGAGAAATAAGAGTGTCTGCAGCTGAGTGTGCAAATGAAGAACTGTTGTACCCTTTCCAAGATAAATAAACAACAGTTCTTTTGGATGTAGCTTCAAATCTGGGGGGGGACCACGTTAAACCACTGTGTTATGTGATTGCTGTGCATGATTGTCATTAGTTGTTATTTAATTTACTTACAGTGCATGCATAAGTTATTGTTATCTTATACATGTTTATCTTTTATCTATATTCACCGCGGAAGGGATGGAATAAGATGTTAATAGTTCAGGTATGGATGAATGTTAGCAGGAAAGCACTTATAAGTCTCAAATGAATGGATCGATGAGATAACCGCACAGTTAATTGTTAAGGATTGAATCGCGGTATCAAAGCACACAGCACTACATATCTCACTTATCTGCATAAGTCATGATGTTTATCAATCTAAGTAATGATGAATGCTTAAGGATTATCGAATAAGATTGAGTAGAAGTGATTAAGTTTCATAAACCCCACTGTGCGGCCTGTGGACGCACTGAGGGTGCAAATATCTTTGTTCCTAAAGATTCTCGACGTGAAGTAGAAGACTTCACGTAGTCACTAAAAGCAGTTGCGTAGTCCATCACCGCGCTGTGCACTAATCAATTGAATCACTTGCATCACAAGGTTGTGGAAACCTGCTTCTACAACCACCCCCTGAACTTCGTCTCGGGTGAGACCTCAGGCTGCTTGCAGCCTGTTGCCGAAAGGGCCGGTGAATAGGAGTTTTTGTTGGTATCTGGTACCACGAAGAACCTAGGTCTACATTGGAAAACCTCTAGAACAGTCTATGCAACCAACAAATGGTTCCGTTTCCGCGCTAAGACCAGTGATGCAATAGTGTATTCATAAAAGTAATGTCTGACAGTTGGCATCCAGAAAAGAAAGAGATCTGGGCTTGGTGCGATAAGATCGAAAGAGACTTCACAAAGAAATAAAATAGACATCCGCGTCTATCTGACGTACAATGGTTGACTAGATACTTGTGGAGGGACATCCATGAATTTTTTTGGGCTTCGTTTCCAAACAAGCTACACGAGTGGATATCGCGCCTAGCAAAAAGAAAGAATTGTTCCCAAGGCGGAGTACCGACAGAGTAGAGTCTAGAGCTTATTGAACAGGTCAAAGCAATCGATAGCCCACTGTCGTGAGTAGTTGACTTCTGGGTTGATAGCATACTAGAAGGTTTTGTGATCGAGTTTGATGTAGATACGTTGAATCATACAACCAAGCTAAAGCATACTTTTTCGAAGGATTAAGAGGTAAGTTCCTGAAAAACCTCAGCCTATATATTAAAATGCTTTTAGCTGAGAAAGGTGTTTTAAGAATGCAACAATAATTCTAAATCTGTCACGGTAGAGAATAAACACATTGATTCTGACGAAGAAAACCATACTTTGAGAAGTGGAAAGAGATATAAGCTTACTAACGAAAAGAATCCTAGACAATCTAGAAACCGTATAGATACTGAAATTCCATGTGACCTCAATAGTAAGAACACTCAGTTATCAGCCACAATCCAGCGTATTACACCTTAGAATCAATCATTCCAGAACCCACCCGTTGCGAGTGTCGCGCAGCCTATCCCACAGATCATTAATACTAGTAACACTGCAGGAGCGAGTGCTCATAGCACTACGACTCAGACTATTCCATAGAATACTGTCCTTAGCACAATCAAACAGCCCGTGTCTAATTTTGTCACAGGGAATCAGTTCCAGAACAGTACACAATCCAAAAGGAGAATGACATATAATGATATAAAACTGTCGATATTCAAAGAAATGGGTCAGGAAGACCCTGATCAACACTGGTTTCTATGCGAAGTTGTGTGAAGTGTTAAGCAAGTGACAGATGATGCTATAAAGAGAGCACAGCTCATAACTACTTTTAGAGACAGGGCGCTGCACTAGTTTATGAAGTATTCTCAAGCACAACAAAGAACCTTAGCAGACATCAAGACCGCAATTGCAACAAAGTTTAAAAAGCCCAAATCAGAATCATAGTGCATAACAACGTTGAAAGAAATCAAGCATAAACATATTGAATCGGTATGGGAACTCGACCAAAAATTCAAAACATTGTTGGACCAAGTGAGTTTTGTTATAGCTCCGCAACAGCATCAAGAATGGTTCATTGCTGCGCTGTTGCCCCATATCCGACAACCACTGATGCAACATAAGGTTGTATCTCAAGTTGAGGCCTTGGAGATTGTAATAAAATTGGAAGCCTCACCAATTGGAGAAAGTAGTTCTGGGATGATACAGATCCAGAACCAGTTGGCTACCTTGACATTAGAATTACAAGGTATGAAAAATGGAAAAGAACATAGACATGAACAAAGACATGAAGTTTGGTGCACAGGATGCAAAGGTGTTAACACCCAAAAAGTGCTCATTAGCTCATTCCCTTATTCACATGACCCATTTGTCCACTTTTTCCACCATTTGAGCCTCTAAAACCTTCAAAAGGTCACCAAAAAGACCATAATACCCCCTTTTCCCCTCAAAATATGTATTTTTTCTCAAAAAACACAAAAAACCCTCAAAAAGGGTCCAAAATTCCCAAAAAATATTAAAAGGGAATTAAAATATAAAAAATATTCAAAAAAGGAAAAAGAGGGAAAAAGAGACCTAAACCATGTTGGTTAATACAATTAGTTTCCTCAAAACCATAATGGTATTCCCCATCACCAAAAACTATAAAAAGGTGATAAGGGCTCCTCACTTTTCATCCACATTTCATCCTATCCTTATGCTGCCAAATTCCTTTTGAGAGCCATTGCCTCCCATTTTCGAGTTTGAAGATCCCCATTGAAGCTTTGGAGAAGAAGAGACCATTGGATATTGGAGCTTCTCAACCTTGGAGTTGCTCAACACCCATCATCCTCACCATTTGAGGTAATACAAAATCAAATACTTTTCAAGTTATTGTTTTTCCATAGATCTTATTGCTTATGTTTTGAAATCTAGTTTTTTATTTATTTGCACATGCTTATGTTAGATCAGATTATATTAGTTTATTCATAGTTGTTTTTGTTTTATATTGAAATTGCTATTACAAGTTAATAGGTGCATCCTTGCACATGCTTGGTTGAAAAACCAAGCAACAAAAGGGGAGGGCCACACTAGAGAACATTGCCCCTTATTTCAAGATTATCTTAACAGTGGCACACCAAACCCAATAAATATGAATCAGAACCAGGCGCCATGGTGTGAAATTTGTAGAACAGAAGGACACCGGCCTGAGGATTGTTACCTCATTCAGAAATATGTCAAAACGTCTAAAAAATTATACTATAATTTCTGTAAATCAGTTGGACACAACGAGTCCAACTGTCGCGCTTATGAATTAATGACTAAAAGAAAGCGAGATACGGAAGCAATGCAAGGTGCTGGAATGTATTGCGTCCAAGAGGAAAATCAGCCAAAGCAAGAGAACACCCATTATGATCAAGGAGGATATAGAGGCCGCGGTGGTGGATATCGCAGGAGAGGAAGAAATACTGGTCAAAATCAAGGAGGAGGATGAGGCCAGGTCATATGCTATAACTGTGGTCAGCCAGGTCATGTATCAAGAGAATGTACTAATCCATGCACCACATGCAATTACTGTAAATAATTTGATCATTTGATTGAGGATTGCCCCGTGCTTGAGGTAGAAATGTAGAAGAGGAGAAGAACAGAAACACCGAACCCTAACATACAGTTGATTGCATCAGAGAACAGACCTGCAGGTCAGAGCGTCAATGCAGTAACGCGGAGTGGCGTTGATACAGGAAAAGACAATAGTGCAGAAGCCTCGACTTCTGGGACAACTGATCTTAAAAAGAACCCTGGAGAAATAGTAGGAATTAGAAAAGCTCCTAGGAAAGCACCTCCATTGAAATTACAGAAAAATAAGGAAATATTTAAAGAAATGCGGGACATGTTTAAACAACCACCACCTACTTCACCAAGGATCTCGTTGCGAAGTGAAGTACCGCAAATAGAAGATATGCCACTGGCATATGATCAGACGCGCACAGCACCAGATACATCTATTTTTGTTGCGCAGTTTCTACAAAGCTGCATCAAGTTATTAAAAAATAAAGACACTCTAATGGAATTTGAAAAACTAATAAATCAGTATGAATCATGCAGTAAGAAAGGAATAGCACATGGCGCAGTACATACATTATATGTCCCAAAAGAACTGGCAGCGAAATACAGTTCACTGCACAGATAGGAGATTACGAGATGGACGAGATCATTCTTGATCTCGGATCTGAAGTAAATGTCTTGACCAAGCAGACATGGAAAGCGATGGGAAAACCAAAATTACAGTGGTCACCTATACAACTAAGAATGGCTAATCAAGACATAGTTATACTGCTGGGAAGGTTAACCAATACCATTGTCGACAATGATGGAGTGCGAAGTTATGCAGACTTTGAAGTAATTGAAATTGTAAATGATAGCAATCCTTATCCAGCACTGCTGGGCATCGATTGGGTAATGACAAACTCCACTGTCATCAATCTAAAAATAATGAAAATGATATTTGAAGGAAATGACATAAGGGTTGTTGCACCATTGGATCCTTCACAGGGGGAGCGATATGTTGAACCTATTCAAGAAGAGTACAGAGCTCAAGACCTTGACCGTATCTATAAAATGACAACAAATACTACGGATTATACTTATCCTACCGAGGATGGAACGCTCAACTGGCGTTGCGATAGTTCTTGCATCTCAGACTTTGACGCAGGATTAGAAAACTGGCAACACAGAATGCATGAAGTATCTTCCAGGAGATGCGCGACAATTACAAGGTCACTCTGCTAGATTGGAAAACAGGTAAGTGCAATCCCCACTTATGATGGTACAACTAACATCTATTCATTTATCAAAGAATACACTGCAGTAGTTGCAGATGAACATCGCATCTCAACATTAGACATGGCACTCCGTGAAACACCTGCTAAATGGTGGACCACACATAAAAAGACATTGACAACTTGGGACAAGTGCAGAATCAAACTACAGATCAAATTCGCTGATAAGGTCACACTACCATTTGAGAAATATAATGGCCAGACAGCTACAAAGGATCATATGAGAGCATGTGCAAAAGCGTGGGAAGAAAGACCATAGACAGAATGGGTACATCTCTTTGTGCATACGTTGGAGGAGCCTATTCCAAAGAAATGGTACCTAGAGGAGGAACTGCACAGAGAAATAGCGGATTGGTCTGTCCTTACTGTGAGTTTCTAAAAGGACTTTAGCTTTGAAGACGACCATCTGACTATCCAAGACGCACTGCAGCTTATCAAGGAAAAGATATTTACACCAAATCCCATGGAGGAAAACATAACATTAGAAGAATTTTTTGAAGCAAACAATGTACTTGCGAGTCTACAACCAGATCGGATAGAACAAGTAGATCAAGTCATCGGCTGCTATAACTTAGCTGAAAATGATGAAGATAAGGAAGACAACAATGACGAGGACCCACGCAATATAAAGATCCCTGAATCTGAAGGAATGCGCGAAGTAGAAGGACCTCCATTAGAGATTCCTGACATGAGTGGACCGGTCAAAACAAAGAAAGTGAACATCGGTACTAGTGAAGAGCCGAAGTTTGCATCAATAGGAGACTACTGGGATGATGATACAGTTGCAGAGATCACAGCTATATTACAGGAATATCAGGAAATATTCCCAACGAAGTTCACAGAGATGAAAGGTATTCTAGGAGACTTAGGAGTGATGAGAATTCCTCTTAAACCTGGAGCGAAACCTATTAAGCAAAGACCATATCGACTGAATCCATGCTACAAAGAACGAGTTAAGGCAGAACTCGACAAGATGCTCGATGCAGGAATCATTGAGCTAGTTGAAGAATTTAAATGGATAATCCCAATGGTCATCCAAGACAAGAAAACAAAGGGTGAGATTAGGATCTGTGTTGACCTCTGAAAGTTGAATGATGCCTCTATGCATGATCCATTTCCTACACCTTTTACCGATGAAGTACTTGATAACGTTGGAGGGAATGAAGCATACTCTTTTACTGATGGATTTTCTGGATACCATCAGATAAAAATTGATCCAACCGATAGGCACAAAACCACTTTTGCAACAGAATGGGGTTCATTCCAGTATATAGTGATGCCTTTTGGCTTGAAGAATGCACCAGCCATATTTTCAAGAGTGGTGATCGCAACATTTAAAGAATTCATCCACAAGTTTTTAGAAGTTTACTTTGATGATTGGACCATTTTTGGGTCACTGAAGAACCATGCCATGAACCACAGAATGATGTTGGAAAAATGTAGACAGCATCAGATTTCATTTAATTTAAAGAAATGTATTTTCTGTGTTCCTTATGGGATTTTGCTGGGACATATCGTCTATAAGCAAGGATTGATGGTTGATCCGCGAAGATCGCAGTTATTGTAAACTTGCATACACTAAATTAAGTTAAACAATTGCACACTAAACTAGGGCATACCATATACTACAGGAAATTCATAAAGAGGTATGCACAGATAACCGCAACAATGGAGAAGCTTTTAAAAAAGGATGCACCATTCAATTGGAATGAGGATTGTGAGAAAGGATTCAACACATTGAAAGAAAAAATGGTCACTGTGCCGATCCTAGTTTTTCCAGACTGGGAAAATCCATTTCACGTACATGTTGATGCTTCATGTATAGCATTGGGTATTGTTCTTGTGCAGCTAGGAGAAGGAGGAATTGATTATCCCATTGCATTTTTGAGCAGAAAGCTGTCATCTGCTGAGAAGAACTATACCACTATTGAAAGGGAAGGACTTGCAATGGTATATGCACTACAGAAGTTCAGAAACTATTTGCTTGGTGCGCACTTCTATATGTTTACTAACCATTCTGCATTAAAATATTGGTCAATAAGGCAGTGTTAGGGGGGCGAATATGCAGATGGCTCTTACTCTTCCAAGAGTATGATTTTGAAATAGTAGTTAAACCAGGCAGATTAAATTTAGGACCTGATCATCTATCAAGGATCGAGTCAGGAGAGGAACCTACAAATCTAGAAGACAATTTGCCTGATGTGCAATTGTTTGCTATATAGATTGTCGATGATTATTATAAGGATATCATTGACTTTCTAACTACCGGGTTCGCACCTACAGAATTCACTACACAGCAAAAGAAACAGCTTGTAGTCCGAGCCGCAGACTTCACCATTATCGCAGGACAACTCTACAAGTTAGGCCCTGATGAAGCGCTGCGAAGATGTGTATTAGAACATGAGAAGCAATTTATATTAGCCGATGCGCATTCAAGAGTCGCAGGAGGTCATTATGCAGGAAGGGCTACTGCGCAGAAGATACTGCGCGCAAGGCTATGGTGGCCCACAGTTCATAAAGACTCCAAAGAATATTGCCAGAACTGCGATGTCTATCAAAGGATAGGGAAACCATCAAGAAGAGATGAAATGCCGTTGAACCCTCAGCTGACCTTGCAGGCATTCGAGAAATGGGAAATTGATTTCATGGGACCTATTAACCCACCGAGAAAAAGAACTGGTGCTAGGTACATTATTACAGCAACTGATTACCTCACCAGATGGGAAGAAGCAAAACCAGTTAAAGACTGTAGCGCAGCTATAGCCGTGCAATTTATTTTTGAGAACATCCTTACATGATTTGGATGCCCAAAAATTTTGATGAGTGATCAAGGCACCCATTTTCTAAACAGAACTATTGAAGCTTTGATTGAAGAGTTTTACATCCATCATCAGCGCAGTACGCCTTATCACGCATAAGTGAATGGCACTGTTGAAGCATTTAATAAAGTACTTAAGAATGCGCTAACCAAGATATGCAATGTAAACCGTGATGACTGGGACCTGTGCATTCCATATGTATTATGGGCGTACAGAACGACATGCAAGAAATTAACTGGACATACACCTTTCAGATTAGCTTACGGACAAGAAGTAATAATGCCGATGGAGTACATTATACCCAGCTTGAGAATAGCTTCATTTACATGGATGGAAGATCGCGTAGGACTAGAAGAAAGGCTGTTACACTTGGTTGGTTTGGAAGAAGAGCGCTTCATCACAGGATTCCACCAGCAAGTGCAGAAAGAACGAGAAAAAGCATGGCATGATCGCCACATCAAGAATAAGTCTTTTCAGGTAGGTGATCTAGTCCTAATGTATGATAGTAAATTCATGAAGTTTCCTGGAAAATTTAAAATGCATTGGCTTGGACCATATACTGTAATAGATGTTACTAACGGTGGCACAGTTCAGTTACTTACTTTAGTCGGTGATACACTACCCAATTTGATAAATGGAAGCAGACTAAAGCTTTACCGCGATAGTCCTGCTCCGCAGCATCCGGTATGACCATAAAGAAGGAAAAGTTTCTAGGTGCCAAATATAGTCGTAATTGGGCACTAGAAACTATGGAAAAGTCTGTACATAGACTTGCAGAGATAGATCTATACAACGCACCACATTGAAAAAAAAAAGAAAAAAGAAAAAAAACAATGCGTTGTTGCGACATTCAAAAAGCAGCAACTGGAAAGAAAATAAATTATATACCACGAAATCATTGCGCAGAACCAAAGATTTTCTACCACGCAGTTCGACGCAAGGCTCTAGAAAATAGCCGTTACAGTGTCGATTGGGAACATAGCTGTTATACAGTAGTTTCCTACCGACCGCTCGGGCATTTAAATCACAGATAGCCGTTCTAAGCACAATTTTGAAAGACAAGATACAATAAGCAACCGGATTTGGCCAACGGATACCACCATTAAATGCATATCTATCCGTTCAAGGGCACGGAGGAGGGTCCACCGTGCCTATAAATAACACTACATATCATCTCGTGGGCGTATTAAACACTTAGAATTTTCTGCAAATACTTCTATCTAAGCTAGTTTTCGTAAGCCGTCTACATCCGTTGAACCATTTTGCATGTCTAAGAGATTTTCATTTGAAGAAGAGTTCACGGTTGAAGAGACTGTGAGGTTGTTCCAACACAGAGGAATTGACGAATTAATGAGAACCCCAAACAAGAAAATTTTTACAGAATCAGAACAAAATCCAAGAAGATCACCAAGACACGACCCCTCAATGCAAGACAAAGGGAAAAATCCAGTAGCGCCGAGATCAAAACTACCGAAGACAAGTTCGGTAGGGCCAAATAAGCCCCTTGCCGATAAAGAGATACCTTTAACTATGACTCCAGACTACATCTCGCCACGTGCAGTGGATGCACCGACCATTAGACTGCTGAAGAGTCCAAAGTATGAGATACCACTCTCACCAATATCGAAGCATGTTGAGGTGGACAAAAATCTGTTAGGAAAGATTCCAGAATGCAAATGGGAGGACTATGATCTGCTAGCAATGTAGAAGGAGAAGCCAACTGAACTAAAGTTCCCACAGTTCTAGCCCGACAAATACATGTACTGAAAGAAGACTGCAAAGGGCGACCTCACCTTGGTCACCGAGAGCTGGTTGTCCGGAGTAGCCAAGTCAGGGCTGCTCAACCTGCTAAGACTCCCACATTTTGACAGATCACCGGAGCTCAACGCGGTGGTGCGAACTCTTATGGCTCGCATCCACCAGGGATATTTATGGCTAGACCAGAATATCGACCTGACAATTGACTTAATCCATCGTATAACTGGATTAAACAAAAGGGGAGAAGACCCAAAGAAGTTCTTCCAGGGAAATACAAAGGACAAAGAGGTAGCAGCATTGATGAAGCAAACATAATCTGTGATCAAAGGGAAACGAGGCTTCCAGACGGATTACATAAAGGACGAGGCAATAAGGTTTGTCATGCAGCTGTTAGCGGGAAAAATCTTAAGAAAGTGCAGACCATTAGAAGTAAACGCAGGCATAGTACTACTTGGCGCTGTAGCTACAGAACGACAAGAATTCAATTGGTGCCAATATATATTAAATGAGTTCCTTGAAGAAATGAATGATACGCAAATCAATGGTGGAAACTTCCACTTCACCTGTCTCATCGTATTGATTGGCTTCCTGGGGTGGAGGGAACTGAAACACTATGTCAGAGTGGTCACAAACACTTCGGACTGCAGAGGTGCTTGATTTTAGAATCTATGGGCGAACTTGAATCCAGAAAGATAGCACGAGACAACGCTATTCTTTTACACATATTACGACTAGCTGCACGGGGCCATCATGCTTACACCTCGCATACCAAAGCAAGTAACAAGAAAATATATTTGCATTATAAATTTTTATGCTGCGATGAAATGCATCTCCATTTCAGCCAAAGCGCAGAAAAAGAATGCTAATTGGTACCTGAGAAATTACCATATTTACAAGGAAGATATTGAGAATATCATGAAGGAATGGCCAGTTGAATTTCGAGTTGAGGTCGTGGATATCCAGAGTGACTTTGGCGAAGATAACCCTATCCCTTGTCCCATTGTAGAAGATAACGAGTCAAGCAAAAGGAAGGATGTTGGAAGTCCTTCGGGACACAAGGAAAAAAGGAAGAAGCAGAAAGCAAACAAAGACCAATTAGACACAGTGCTCTGCAAAGATGATTATTTAATGATTGCCGCGAGGGTAACTTAACAAATGGAGAAACTTTCGACAGACGAAGAGAAGAAGGAAAAGGAAATTCAAGATAGCTTAAACCAGAACCTGACTACACTACAAGGGATATCCCAAAAATTTGATGAAGTTAGTAGAAGATTACCCTTGCACCATGAGTCAGTAGCTGAAAAAGGGTCTGCGGGGACTTTGCAGTAGCAAATAACGGTTCTCGCGAGGTCCCGTATTGTCCATTTGCAGCCACTATCTATCAGGTTTCCCTTAAAAGATCAAGCAATGCTAGATACAAAGAATGTAGAGCGGGTGGAGCTTGATCTTGAAAGCATATAATTTCCAGGACTACATTACTTACAAATGCAAGTCAGTGAATAAATGCATGACATAAGCATAGAAGCGCTGAAAGGATAGGCAAAGTTGCAAAGGAAACTCGAGGAAGATAGCTCACGGAGTACTATGCAATTGCAAGATGAAAGAGATCGTCGACTGAGATTGGAGAACACGATCACTACCATTGCAGATAATATAGATGAATTTGAAGTACAAACCGAACCAACAGATACTATTGTCAAGATTGGTGATTTGGTCAATAGCCTAAAGACTGAGAAGGAAGACATGGAGATTCTCCATGAATCTGAAATTGCTTCCCTGAAAGCGTAGATCAATCGAAATATTCCACTAGATGAACAACAGTTGAGACAGTGAGTAGTGAAGACCGCGGCATAGAATATTGCTATCGAAGTGACTAAGTGCCAAAGTCTAATGGAAGTAGCATTGAAGGCATTTAATGCCCTTAAAGAAGACCAACAATTGCTCGAAGTAAAGAAGGAAGTGAAAGAAAAACAAGAAGCACTAGAAAAGATGGGTGAGGAGGCTAAGGCATTACTAGCAAGGGAGAAACTCCAAAAATACAGAGAAATCAACACCCTAAAGAAGGAAGTTAAAGCTTTGCGAGAGAAGGAGACAGAAATGGGCGATAATTCGCAGCCATTATTAGAGGATGCCAGCATGATCTCACAGGAGATCGAAGAAACATTAAAGGAGTTGAACCAGAATCAAGAGCAGGTGGAAGGCCAGATCGACCATGAGATAACAATTGAGATGGTGGAAACGGTTGGGCAAATTGAACAAGATACAAAGGTCACGGTAGAAAAGATGACTCACACATTCAAGGATTTCGCTGCGAAGATCATCTTACAATGAGCGGAACACCTTCAAAGAGTTCCAGGTGGCTCAGGGGTGAGCCACATGTAAGTGTTAGGGGCCTGTTGGGCCTGGCCCAGATGGGGCATTTTTGAACAGGAAGAATTTTGAGAACTGCGGGGCTAAGCGCAGTTAAGTTTGAACAATTTTGGAATAAGTTCTGGTATGTTGCGAAGCTGCACATAGCACAGTGACAAAGGAGATGCGAGATCGGTGCTGCGAGGAAGACAGCGCTGCGATGTGCCATGTCGACGGAGATCCAGCTAAGCAGAGCATGGACGGATGAAGGCAGTTATTTTGGTTAGGTCACAGAAGACCTATTTTTGGAAAAGGTCGTCGATAACTACCAAGTAGTGGGTAGGTGCAGATCGGAGGTAGGTGACCGATCACAACAGACAGAAGACTACGACTACTGGAGCCAGTCATCTAAAGACAAGAAAGAACAGCTCGACGGAAATAACATGTTGGCGCGCATATAACTGAAGATCCGCTGCCAGATATTAGTAGTTCGGTTTTGGGAAAACCGCGATAGTTTTGTAAACCTAAGGGTTCTTCCTTCAAGATGTAAAAGACATGACCTACAGGTCTTGATCTATAAATAAGGCAATTTTGTAAAGGAAAAGGGTTAACTCTCAATTTTGTTGATATTATTGAATATTGTGATATCTAAGGATTTTCGGTTTCCGTGGTTTGCAGAGTTAGAAAGGGTTTCTCTCACATATTCAGTCCTGAAGATGAATCCAGCTTAGGATTCGAAACTTCGACGATAACCAAGATGCCGACCATGGATTATCCGGAAACACTTTCTAATTGTTATATCTGTTATATAAAAGCATTGTAAAGGCTTTGCAGCTGAGTGCACAGAGACCTAATTGAGAGAGAGAGAGAAAGAAGAGCGTCTGCAGCTAAGTGTGTAGAAGAAGAACTATTGTACCCTTTCCAAGATAAATAAACAACAGTTCTTGTGGATGTAGCTTCCCATCCAGGGGGGTGAACCACTTTAAACCACTGTGTTATGTGATTGCTGTGCATGAATATCATTAGTTGTTACTTAATTTACTCACAGTGCATGCATAAGTTACTGTTATCTTATACGTGTTTATCTTTTATCTATATTCACCATGGAAGGGATGGAATAAGATGTTAATAGTTCAGGTATGGATGAATGTTAGCAGGCAAGCACTTATAAGTCTCGAATGAATGGATCGATGAGATAACCGCACAATTAATTGTTAAGGATTGAATCGTGGTATCAAAGCACACAACACTACATATCTCACTTATCTGCATAAGTCATGATGTTTATCAATCTAAGTAATGACAAATGCTTAAGGATTATCGAATAATATTGAGTAGAAGTGATTAAGTATCATAAACCCCACTGCACGGCCTGTGGATGCGTTGAGGGTGCAAATATCTTTGTTCCTAAAGATTCTCGACGCGAAGTAGAAGACTTCGCGCAGTCACTAAATGCAGTTGCATAGTCCATCATCGCGCTGCGAACTAATCAGTTTAATCACTCGCATCACAAGGTTGTGGAAACCTATTTCTGCAACCAGCCCCTCAACTTCGCCTTGGGTGAGACCTCAGGCTGCTTCAGTCTGTTGCTGAAAGGGCCGGTGAATAGGGGTTTTTGTTGGTATCTGGTACTGCAAAGAACTTGGGTCTACATTGGAAAATCTCTAGAACAGTGCTGTAACCAACACATGCTAAATCCATAATATGAAAGGAGGAAACATCATGGAGGATGATTTGGCCAAAAAATAGTAAAACTAGTCAACTTAACCTTCCACCTTTCACCAAAAAATGGTAAAAAGCAGTAATGCGACTTTCATTCCAGGATTAGACAGAATCTTATCTGGAATATTTAGAAATGTGCCCAAGTGACTTAGGATTCTTGTGTTCCACATCAGGAATACTTGTGGTCCACACTAGGATGACTTGTAGTCCACACAATGAGTATTTTAGCCAACTAACTAGTCTAACACCTAGGAATTAATTAAAAACAATCAATTATGCTATCGCAAGGTATTAAATGACGTGGATGGGTTTAAATATTCCAACATCTTCAAAACATCTGTTTACAGAATAGCAAGTGATGATATTTATTAAAATTTCTCTTGGCCAAGATATGATAGTCTAGATTTTAGAATAGATAATTAGTCGTAGTTTCATTTGACAAATTTTAATTTGTTAGTTGATTTTATTTAGATTAAGTTGGATAACTTGTTTCTTGTTAAATAGTGGTTAAGAAAAACCCTTTAAAACTTAAATAGGAAGACCCTCTTTTAGAGAGCAGAAAATTGAAGGTAGCAAGATCATAACCCTACGAGAGTTAGATATTCCAAACACACTGGGGGATGCATTAAGCACCTTGTGTCAGCTATCTCTCCTTACTTGGCATATGATAGAATATCCAGCCAACAAGTGTGTTATCACTCTAGGAAGTTCTCTTAGGTTGTATTCAAAGATGCCTGGTAACTTAAACTTATCTCGAATGATGGGGTTTGTTTGGATCAAATTGGATGAATGAGATCAAAACTCACACACTCAGAACACACATAGGGACGCTTAGGGAGACAAGGCTTTGACTACTGCTGTTCAGAGGGTTGCTAAAAGGTTAATGGGAGTGAGTGCTTATCGTGTCAGCAGACTCATACACATAAATTTGTATATAAATGGCTAATCACAACAAAATAAATAACATGTATGTTAAGTTCTCAAATGCCAAAACATGATAACAACTATCTAGCATAAACAAGTGAGCATACAAGAAATAAACCATCCACTGTAAATACAGAAACATAAGAAAAAGAAATCTGAAAGCAAATAGTAAATGAGGCTTATATTATCTGAGAAGTCACTGAAGTCTGAAAATACAAATATAGATCAGTCTCTCCAAAATCGAACCCACGTTCTACTTTTGTTCTGGGCTTTATAGCCATTACAAAGTTTTTCAGATCCCAAAAGATGGATCGAATATACTAAAAATAACAACTAAGAACAGTTAATGAAAGATGTAACAGTGTGTCATGAGCAAATTAACCGATCCTTGCTAGTACAACTATGCTTGAGAGCTGAGACGAGCCTCTGGGAGTTGGAGGGCAAGTCTGAAACTGATGTTCTGCAAAAAACCTGTAGGCGTCTTTTCTAAAAATAGGCAGGAATATTCCACTGTCAATTCTGCCAGCACCCTTAGCCTGGGACCAAAGGTGATCATGATGCAATTGAAAACTTATGGATTCCCTGGAAAATGCATTTAAGATGCTCGGGCTAACAAAAAGGGGTTTTGATGCCTACAGACGTACCTCTGCATTTTCTGTGTTTTCGGTGGTTAACAAAACTGGTCTTGGAGGTGATAAGCAGCTGAAAGCTTGGTATCCAGTGGTTAATGAATTATATTTATGCTTTGCCTAAACAACCGAATTGCTTCAAAGTGCTGGAAAACCTTTATCTCTTTTCGGTATCCAGGATGACTCTTCTTGTACGTAGTAAACCACCAAAATGGGATTTGGCAGCTACTGAACAACTCCTATGTTCGCCCAAGCTTCCGAAAACAATGTATGATCCAACCTGCAAAAATTTAGCAAAACGGTGTTTCTGTCCCCTTGCTACCTGTATTTTTCTTCCTCTTGGGCCAAATCTGGAGGGCTGGCAAAGTTGATTGCAGTTGCTGCTACGGTCTCCAGGTCCGAATGTACCATGAGCTAGGGACTCTGATTTTTTTCCTTACCCTCCAAAGCTTCGACCTTCCTCCTCATTCTGATGTTTTCCCTGATCAGCCTAATGTTCCTCCCTCTCATTTTGTCATGTTTCTTGGTCAACCCCTGGAAAGAAACATATAGCTCATTATACCTTTTGGTTAGCCTCTGATTCTTTTCCTTGATGACTCTCTGGAGTATCTCGCATTCATATGCCTGCTGGAGGAGTCGATTGATTTTTTGTGAGGCAGAAATCTTTGTGTTATGAATTGGCCCCTTAGCTACCTGCTGACCTTGTTCCTCCACAGGTATAGGAGAGGGAAAATTGACATAGGCATTCTCTTGTTCCATTATGGATGGGACTGCTTCCTGGGGTTCCTGTTCTATCGCCACCTCCTCTTTTTCTGCTCCAGCTTCCTGTAATTCATCCTCCTCAGAATCGGTGTATGGGAGGTTTAAAAGATTAGTACTCCTTGAAGGGGTCTCTTCTGAAACAACTCCCTCTTCCTTGGCCTTATCTTTAAATGCCAGTTTCATTTTGGCCTTCTTCACCTTTGGATCTGAGGAAAGGGGTTCACTTTGAATTAAGGGAAAATCCCTCCTCTTTCTTTTCCCACTTTTAGGGGTGGATGATTTCTTCCCATCTTCTAGTTGCAATTCTGTCTCGAACCCACTCCAAAACAGGAAGAAAGCCCAGTACGTGCTTCTTCTCTGCAATAACTCAGAGACCAAGAGTTTTATCAGACCATGGTGGTACAATCTGCCTACAATTTTGGTGGGATGAGCTTTTACATAGTGTGTCATTTTGGTGAGGCTCTTGTGGAGGTAGAAAGGGAGATTTAGAGAGCTCTTGCCAGTGAAGTGATCTAGTAGTTTAAAATGGTAAATTAACACCCTGTTATACTTGCCCTCACAGGTTATATAGACCAAAATGGACTTCAATAAAAGTTGCCATTTATCCTCCAGATATGACATGGGGATGTCTTTTTTCCAGACCAGGTTCCTATGCTCCGATTTCAGGTGTGATTGAAATTCAAAATCCTTTTTGACACTGGTCTTAAACCAATTTTCTTTGGTTGTTGGAATTTCTGTCACCTGGGCTATAAGGGCCTTGTCCACCTGGAATTCTTCCTTGCCTATCATAGCCTTACTGCCATCAAACGTGAGGGAAAATGCTTTGGCCACCTGTTGATGAGAACCCTGTATCTTTTTGCAGAAATTATAGCAGCCGACATTCTTGAAAAGTTGATATACCTCGGGATGTCCCTCCAGGTAGCAGATGTCGCTCAATTCCTTTCTCAGGACCACTCCTCCTCCTTTCTTCATCGGTAACCTGCTTGCTGGCGCAATCGACGTGGTGAGGGAGAAAACAGAAAGGGGGTGTGGCTTTTCGGGAGCTGACTCCGAGGGTATGAAAAGGTGGATAATCATGAGGGTGTAATGATGGCCATTGCGGCATGATTGCACCGGGGGAACGAATTTTTAGAAATGCTGTTACGTGGATGGGAAACAATGTCGGTCTGGTTAGAGTTATGGTGATGGCGTCCGGCCTTCCCTGGGGGTAAATCATGTTTTCGCTGAAATGACCCTTTCAACGGCCAAGCCATGATGGGTTCCCTATTTTATGACCCAAAACCCCCGATTTGACGTGTGCACTGATCGATGCCAACTCCCTTTTCGACAGCCAGTAATCCGCCCTTGATCCCGTTTGCCACCAAAAAACGATCTTAACCAGTGCCTTTTTCTTTCGGTGGCTACAGACAACCTAACCTTTGGATATTAAGCTACAGAAAGTATCCACCTTTTCGGTGGTTAATGAACACCGTCATGTTCGCCCAAACCCCTGAAATGGACGCATGGATTGCGAAAATGACCCTTTGTTTTCTATAGCTATGGAAGGTTATAAACTTGCACTGCGAACTGCATAAAATATTTACTTTTCGGTGGCTAATGAACACCATCGTGTTCGCCCAAGCCACCGAAAACTGCCCCACAACTCACGCTGTAATTTTTCCCTTTCGGTAGCTGGAGCGTATTTTTCGTTCACACAATAAGCAGTCGAAAACAGGGTTTTCGGTAGCTAATGAACCATTTCCAGGCCCTCCTAAGCTACCGAAACCTGAAAATCGCCTTTAGAAGGAGAACTAGCTTTAAAAAGTTATTTCAGACTTCATTACCTTCTTCAACCTATCAGATCGGAACTTAAACACATGGGAAAAACAAAAATTAAAAACTTCCTATCACCTAGACACCATGATTAGTCTATGTTTATTTCAGAGATAACATCTGGCTCCTACTTGGGGATGGAAACCTCCAAGCGAGGTTCCAAGAACCGCAGACCAAACGCATTTCCTAAAAAAAAAAAAATAAAACTCTAACCCTAACTTCTAGTGTTCCATTGGGCATGGAGTTATTTGCAAACAAAACAAAAACAAAACTGAAAACAAAATGATATTTACACTAACCAAGCTATGAAGCCTCAGATGAAATAAATTTTCAGGAAACTCCCATTGACCGGGACACCAAACATCTCTTGACCTTGCAGACTTTGCAGGTTGAAGGTATTGTTCTGCTTTTCCTAAGTTATCACGTAAGGACCTGTCCAGAGAGAATCAAACTTGTCGTGCTTTCCTTTGTCCTGCCAGGGGGCATCCCATTTCAATACCCAGTCCCCCACCTGAAAAGTGTCCATCTTGGCCTTCTTGTCAAAAGTACCTTTTATTTTTTCCTGATGAGCTTCTGACCTTTCCACTAGTTGTTCTCTGGTCTGTTGCAATTCCACCAAATCTAGCATTCTTCTCACCATATCATTTGGTTCGTCCTGTTCCTCCTGAATGAATTTAGTCACTGGCAGGATTAACTGGAATGGGAAAATGGCATCGGTGCCATAAACCAATCTGAAGGGAGAGGTCCCTATAGATTTCTTATTGGTCACCCTGTCAGCCTAGAGAGCAAATTTTAGATTAGAATCCCAACTCTTTTGATTTTCCTCCAATAGTTTTTTGATGATCCTGACCAGACTTTTATTGGAAGAATCAGCGAGGCCATTGCCTTGAGGATAGTAGGGGGTGGAGTGAACTAACTGAATTCCCATTGATTCACACATATGGACTAAATCTTTATCTTTGAAAGCAGGTGCATTATCAGTTACCAGCCTTTTCGGGCAACCGAATCTGGTGATGATGTTTTCATACAGAAATTTGATGATAACCTGATGGTTAGCATTCCTGGTGGGAATTGCCTCTATCCATTTCGTGAAATAGTCAGTGGCTATCAAGATCCATCTGTGCTGACCACTAGATGAAGGATTGATCTCCCCTATGAAGTCAAGGCCCCATTGCTGGAAAGGACCATTTACCACAATAGGCTTCAAGGGGAGGGATTTCAGCTATTGTTTTCCCGTGAATCTTTGGAATTTGTCACAAGTTTTCACAAAAGTATATACGTCAGAGAATAGACAAGGCCAATAGTACCCAGCCCTCAGAAACTCATGGGAAGTAGTTTTCCAGTAGTGATGCCCCCCACACATGCTTGAATGGAAGTGATGCATGACTTGACTTGATTCGTCTTTGTCCAAACACCTTAACAGAACTCCAGTAGGGTCTTTCCAGTACAGCAGATTTCCAGTTATGCAGAATTTTACAGATTTAAGCTTGAGAGATCGTGCCTGAGTTGAACTAAGCTCGGGTGGGACTTCTAAATTCTGCAGGAAATGAATGATACCCGAATACCACTCGCATGAGAGCATATTTTCAGCCACCTATTGGCTGTTACATTGTTCTGCTGCAGCTGCTTCTGTTGGCAAATTTTTAGAATTGGTTCCGATGAAATTAATGTCCAACAGTTTGCAATTCTCTTCAACCATTAGTTTGGCCAGACCTTGGCCCTTTATTAACCTGGTGGGCTTCACCTCTATGTCAAATTCGATCAACTTGGCGATCCATTTGGCCCTCTTACCGTCAATGTCAGGCTGAGTTAGAACATCCTTCACGGAAGTTGAAGGGATATAGGCTATAACCTTTGCATGCAGGATATAAATTCGGAATGCTTTTAATGATTTAATTAGAGCATAGGCCTGTTTCTCTATGGGATCGTACTTCAGTTCAGCATCCCTCAATGTTTTGCTGAAGAAATCAATCAGATGATCGAGCCCCTCTTCATCTTTCTGTAGCAAGACGACTGCCACTGTATCATAGGAGGCGAAAGAGAAAATGTAGAACTCCTTGGTGTAATCTGAGCTGACCAGAGTAGGGGCCTTCATGATGGCCTGTTTGATGGCTTCGAAAGAATGTCTCACCTGTTTTGTCCACTTTGTTTCAGCTCCCTTTTTCAGCATGGAGGTTATATACTTTACCAGCTCAGAAAAATTCAGAATAAACCTCCTGACGAAATTTATCTTACCAAGGAAAGATTGGATATCCTTTTTCGACCTTGGTATAGATAACTTCTGAATCACTTCGACCCGAACTGGATCAATCCTTACTCCCTGTGCTGAAACTATGTGGCCCAGGAGCTTCCCCTCCCCAAGACCAAACTGTGACTTCTTAGGGTTCAAAGAAATTCCAAACTGTCTGCATTTCAGGAAGACCTCTCTTAGGTGCTGCAAATGTTCCTCGTGACTGTTTGAGTATACTGTGATATCATCGAGGTATATGAGGACGAACTTATCCTTAATCCCCACAAATGCGATATCCATGGCCCTCTGAAAAGTGGCCCCGACATTCATCAATCCAAACGGCATCTTGGCGCACATGAAGGTACCCCAGGGAGTGGTAAAGGATGTCTTCTCCTGATCATCGGGGTGCACAAAAATCTGATTATAACCTAAGAAGCCATCTAGAAAAGACATGACCCTCACTCTTGACACTCTCTGCAGTAAGTGCTCCATCTTGGGCAGAGGGTAGTTATCTTTTTGAGAGCCCTTGTTTAGGTTCCTGAAATTGAAACATAACCTGACTTCACCATTCTTCTTCCTTACTATCACTAGATTTGCAACCCATTTAGAATACCTCAGCGGGATTATGATCTTAGCATCAAGGAGCTTTTTTATTTCCCTCTTGATCACAAGTAACAGGAGAGGGTTGATAGGCCTTAGCTTCTGTTTAAAAGGGGTGATGCCCTTTTCCAATGGAATTCTATGCTGAATGGTGTCTTCATCATAAGTTTTCAGGTCAGTGTATTCCCAATCCAAGACATCTACAAAATTCTTTACCAGGTGGTAGTAATCTGACTGCTAATCAACTGTCAATTCCGTGGACAGGTTTATGAATTTAGGGTGATTGTGGCTGCCTATGTTTTGTTCATGGACAGCTGGGTCTTTTTCCTCATTCACAGGTTTAAAGGGGATGTCATTATGGTAAAAAATCCTTTCGAGAGGTACTAGGCCCCTAGGTATATGATTCCTTGGAAATTGGACAATATCATGTTGGCCTATTTTCCCTTTCAATTTAGATGTCTGATACTCTTCTATATTCAATTTTTCTTGGTCAATATGCATATCAAAAAATTCTTCAACAACCTGGAGGAACCTACTGAACTCATCATCATTCTCAAAGACTTTCCAAAATTTGACATTGTCGGGTAGGGATGGCCTGTACCTGACTTGGATATCATAATTCAAATTGGGAGGCATCGGAGGAATGAATGTGCTGGCAGAGACAACAAGGGAATCGGCCAGGCGGTTCATGGCTCGCGGGATATAAGAAATCTCGAAAAACATGAAGGAATCTCTGATTTTCCATACCTCATCTCTGTATGACTTCAGCCCGATGTTCTTTACCTGATAATTTCCATTCACCTGCTGTATGATGAGCTCTGCATCCCCAAAAATTTTCAGGCACATGATTCCCATTTCTTTCGCAGCCTTGACTCCCAACAACAAAGCCTCGTACTCTGCTATATTGTTTGTAGTCTTGAACTCCAATTTATAAGACAAATGGGTAACGTCCTTCAGAGGGGAGATCAAAACTACACCTGCACCTGCTGAAGCCTGGGTGCTGGCGCCATCGAAAAACATGTTCCACACAGTAGTGGTCACTTCCTCAGGTTGCTGACCAGTGGGCTTGGTGAGCTGCAAAGGGGCTGGCTGTTCATCATCTATTTGTAGGATGCATGCCCCAAAATATGTATCTACTGCGTAGATGGGATGGTTTACAGAATTCTTCTCATTGCTAATGTCATAAGCCAACCTTTTTTCCCTATAGAGCCTTTTAGTTTCTCCTCCAAACATAGGAATGGTAACATAAGTCAGATCCATATGTAGGGTACCCCCTAGCTGCTTACTTCATGACCGGGACAATAGGATACCAAACTTCGGTGGGATGTCAGAAACCACTACATCCATTACCATAATTTTCGAAGGCAGCTGAGTCAGGTTTATGACAAGATATTTTATGAGGCCTAGGCATCTAACCTTTCTGGAATCAAAAGAGAAGAGATCACGGTAGGGTTTTGTGATCCTATGCCCAAGTTCGTCCATCACAGCTTTAGGCATGAGGTTGTGAGAGGCTCCTGAGCTGAGTAAGCGATTGTGAATAATTTTGTCATGGATGTTTAAGGATATATAAAAAGGTGGGCAGGACCCGTCCTGTTCTTCGGCCATGGGACCTAGGGTTACTGTAAGCTTATCGTCTTGTAAATTAACAAAGTCAGCATCTACGGGTGCTTTTGGTAGTAGGGATTTCAATATGGATGACTTGAAGGAATCATTTTTCATCAGCTTGATTAGTGGAAAAGGGATTTTTATTTTCTGAATCTCAGTTTCGATATTGAAAGAGTAGGGAAACTTGTCTAGGAGTCTTGTCTCTTGGGATGGAGCTGTAAGTTGGCCAGGATCTGAGGCAGCTGGGTGGGATGGTCTTTGCTGCTTTTTTGCAAGAGCGATAGCCTATTTTGTAGGAGCAGCAGGCTGTTGTTTTGACAGAGTGACAGACTCTTTTGTAGGAGCAGCAGGATGCTTCGTGGGGGCGGGAGTCTTCTTCCCAGGAGAAAGGGTTAAAGGTTTCTTTGCAACAGTCCTGGACCTCAAATCATAGCTCCTTTGATCATCAGCCTGATACAGTGATTCCTCGGTGATTTGTTCATTCATGAGGGCTTCCTCATAATCAGATTGTGTCAGGAAGGCAAGGTCAAACTTATCCTCCATGTAGTTGACATTGTCTTCTCCTTCTGCTTCTCCCTGAATGAGTTCCTGTTCTTCTTCTAATACTACATGCTGGAAAGGGGCTCTGATCCTTTGTTCTTCAGAAGGATTCCTGTCTCTCTGGAGGGTCGAAACATGTGGGCCATTTCTTCTGTAAGGGGGAGCATTGGTGTTCCTGGGAACAAACTCATTCAGTCCTTTACTTCTCGCAGATGGCTAGCCTTGCAATTTCAGCTTGGACATTTCAGAGGTCAGGCTGTCCAGCATTTTAGCCATTTTCTCCAGGTTAGTTCTTGACGAGGAGGAGGAATCTGGGGTCTGCCTTTTCTTGTCGATTTTCCCTTTGAGGATCTTAGATGCAACCATGTTTGAATCAACTTCGAGTGCGGCATCCTGCATGAGCAGTAAAGAGGAAGCTCTTCTTTCTCGGAGATGAAGACAGAAATCAGGGTCAAAAGCATTGGCATAAGTGATCCTGGCAGAGGTATCAGTAGGTTTGATTTCAACAGGGATTTTTCTAAACATTTTATTAAACCTCTTCGTAAAAGCTGACATAGACTCGCCACTTTCTCTCTTCAAGTTATCAAATTCTGTGAGATAATAAAGGTGGTCTCTTCTTTACCCCCAATGTTTCAAAAAAAATTCATCCAGGGCCTCGATGTCATTTATTGATCCAGTAGGCAGTTCTTTAAACCACTTTCTTGCCTGACCATCCAAACTTTGTACAAACACCCTAGTCCATACATCTTCGTGCTCGATATTGATATTCTCAACATAGCTATAAAATGCTTCCAAGTGCTCCTCGGCTATAAAATCCCCCTCCCCGGTGAATTTAGGCATATATTTTTGGTAATCCTCGGTAGGCACAGCAGAAATGGGATTAGGAAAATTTAGAGGGGCATACCTAGCAAGGAGGATCTTCTCCATTTTGGTTAAAGGGACAGCCATTATGGGTGTGGGTACTGAAGGGATGGCAGAAAGAAATTTGAGTGTGGACGGTGGCTGAGGAGGTATAGGAAACGATGAAAGTGGAGGTTTTGTTTCAATGGAGTCACCAAAAATGGGGGTGAAATAGATTGATGGCTATTCTGGGCAATCAGTTTTCTTATTGGACTGTGCAAGTAAAGAGGACAGCCTTTGCTCACACTGGTCTAAAAGGTCCTAAAATATGTTTTCTATGGCAAGTACGTTGGTGTAAACAAAGGGGAACTTCTCTTCTGGTTCAGTCAATGAGGGCTGCAGGTAGGAGGAACAACCTTCTTATTTGATGGATTCTAGGATTTCTTTTCCTAGGTCAGCTCGGGTAGCAGAATCAGGGCTAGGGACTTGGGCAGCAGCAATGGATGAGGATACTTGGGCCCATAAATCTTCTGCTCTACTTATAGTTTCTTATGAACCAGCTACTTCAGAAAATGGAGATTCAAAAGGAATTTCATCTGATGAGACCGAATAAATGCCTTTGGTAAGGCCTGATGTAGTCTGCCTTGTTGCTTTGGAAATCTGTCTCAGCGTGGTCCTTCCTCTCCTTATAATTTGTTCAGGATCTGAAACAGGTGTCACTGGTGGCCTTTGATGATTTGATCTGGTAGTTGGTCTTCTCAAAGCCACTTCATTCCAATGGAGTCGCCAGATAGATGATTACAACCGAAATAGTGCCCAGGCTTTGTCTATCATCAAAGCTGGAACTGTGTTATCTCCCAGGGAAGCTGCTGCTTCAATAATCTTCACCGGCAATAGCGCCAATTTGTTATCACTCCAGGAAGCTCTCTTAGGTTGTATTCATAGATGCCTAGTAACTTAAACTTATCTCGAATGATGGGGTTTGTTTGGATCAAATTGGATGATTGAGATCAAAACTCACACACTCAGAACACACATGGGGACGCTCAAGGAGACAAGGCTTTGACTACTGCTGTTCAGAGGGTTGCTAAAAGGTTAATGGGAGTGAATCCTTATCGTGTCAGATGACTCATACATAGAAATTTGTATATAAATGGCTAATAACAACAAAATAAATAACATGTATGTTCAGTTCTCAAATGCCAAAACAGGATAACAGCTATCTAGCATAGACAAGTGAGCATACAGGAAATAAACCATCCACTGTAAATACAGAAACATAAGAAAGAGAAATATGAAAGCAAATAGTAAAAGAGGCTTATATTATCTGAGAAGTCACTGAAGTCTGAAAATACAAATATAGATCAGCCTCTCCAAAATCAAACCCACGTTCTACTTTTGTTTTGGGCTTTATAGCCATTACAAAGTTTTTCAGATCCCAAAAGATGGACTGAATATACTAAAAATAACAACTAAGAATAGTTAATGAAAGATGTAACAGTGTGTCATGATCAAATTAACTGATCCTTGCTGGTACACCTATGCTTGATAGCTGAGACGAGCCTCTGGGAGCTAGAGGGCGAGTTTGAAACTGTTATTCTACAAAAAACCTGTAGGCATCTTTTCTAAAAATAGGCAGGAATATTCCACTGTCCATTCTGCTAGCACCCTCAGTTTGGGACCAGAGGTGATCATGATGCAATTGAACGCTTATGGATTCCCTGGAAAACGCCTTTAAGATGCTCGGGCTAACAAAAAGGGGTTTTGATGCCTACAGATGTACCTCTATGTTTTCTGTGCTTTTGGTGGTTAACAAAACTGGGCTTGGAGGTGATAAGCAGCCGAAAGCTTGGTATCTGGTGGTTAATGAATTAGATCTATGCTTCGCCTAAACCACCGAATCGCTTCAAAGTGATGGAAAACATTTATCCCTTTTCGGTATCTGGGAGGACTCTGCTTGTACATACTAAACCACCAAAATGGGATTCGACAGCTAATGAACAACTCCTTTGTTCGCCCAAGCTGCCGAAAACAATGTATGATACAGCCTGCAAAAATTTAGCAAAACAATGTTTCTGTCCTCTTGCTACCTGGATTTTTCTTCCTCCTGGGCCAAAGCCAGAGGGCTGGAAAACTTGATTGCAGCTGCTGCTAAGGTCTCCAAGTCTGAATGTACCATGAGCTGGGGACTCTAAGTTTTTTCCTTACCCTCCAAAGCTTTGACCTTCCTCCTCAGTCTGATGTTTTCCCTGATCAGCCTAATGTTCCTCCCTCTCATTTTTCCATGTTTCTTGGTCAACCCCTGGAAAGAAACATATAGCTCATTATACCTTTCGGTCAGCTTCTGATTCTTTTCCTTGATGACTCTCTGGAGTATCTCACGTTCATATGCCTGCTGGAGGAGTCAATTGATTTTTTGTGAGGCAAAAATCTTTGTGTTATGAATTGGCCCCTCAGCTACCTGCTGACCTTGTTCCTCCACGGGTATAGGAGAGGGCAAATTGACATAGGCATTCTCTTGTTCCATCATGGATGCGGCTGCTTCCTGGGGTTCCTGTTCTGTCGCCACCTCCTCTTTTTCTGCTCCAGCTTCCTGTAATTCATCCTCCTCAGAATCGGTGTATGGGAGGTTTAAAATATTAGTACTCCTTGAAGGGGTCTCTTCTGAAACAACTCCCTCTTCCTTGGCCTTATCTTTAAATGCCAGTTTCCTTTTTTCCTTCTTCACCTTTGGATCTGAGGAAAGGGGTTCGGTTTGAATTAAGGGAATAGCCCTCCTCTTTCTTTTCCCACTTCTAGGGGTGGATGATTTCTTCCCATCTTCTGGTTGCAATTCTGTCTCGAACCCACTCCAGAACAGGAAGAAAGCCCAGTACGTGCTTCTTCTCTGCAATAACTCAAATACCAAGAGTTTTATCAGACCATGGTGGTACAATTTTGCTACAATGTTGGTGGGATAAGCTTTTACTTGGTGTGCCATTTTGGTGAGGCTCTTGTGGAGGTAGAAAGGGAGATTTAGAGAGCTCTTGCCAGTGAAGTGATCTAGTAGTTTAAAATGGTAAATTAGCACCCTGTTATACCTGCCCTCACAGGTTATATAGACCAGAATGGACTTCAATAAAAGATGCCATTTATCCTCCAGATATGACATGGGAATGTCTTTTTTCCAGACCAGGTTCCTATGCTCCAATTTCAGGTATGATTGAAATTCGAAATCCTTTTTGACAGTAGTCTTAAACCAGTTTTCTCCGGTTGTTGGAATTTATGTCACCTAGGATATAAGGGCCTCATCCACCTGGAATTCTTCCTTGCCTATCACAGCCTTACTGCCGTCAAACGTGAGGGAAAATCCTTCAGCAACCTGTTGATGAGAACCCTGTAGCTTTTTGCAGAAATTATAGCAGCCGACAGTCTTGAAAAGTTGACATACCTCGGGGTGTCCCTCCAGGTAGCAGATGTCGCTCAATTCCTTTCTTTGGACCGCTCCTTCTCCTTTCTTCATCTGTAACCTGCTCACTAGCACCTGCTGCTCAAATCAGGACTGAGGGGGAGACAGCGAAACAGGGACAAAAAGAGTTCAATCGATGTGGTGAGGGCAAAAACAGAAAGGTGGTGTGGCTTTTTGGGAGCTGACTCCGAGGGTATGAAAAGGTGGATAATCATGAGGGAGTAATGATGGCCACTGCGGCATGATTGCACCGGGGGAACGAATTTTTAGAAATGTTGTTATGTGGATGGGAAACGATGTCATTCTGGTCAGAGTTATGGTGATGGCGTCCGGCCTTCCCTCGGGGTAAATCGTGTTTTCGCTGAAATGACCCTTTCGGCGGCTAAGCCATGATGGGTTCCTTGTTTATGACCCAAAAACCCTGATTTGACGTGTGGATTGATCGACGGCAACTCCCTTTTCAGTAGTTGGTAAACTGCCCTTGATCCCGTTTGCCACTGGAAAATGATCTTAACCAGTGCTTTTTGCTTTCGGTGGCTGCAGACAACCCAACCTTTGGATATTAAGCTACGGAAAGTATCCGCCTTTTCGGTGGTTAATGAACACCATCATGTTCACCCAAACTCCCGAAACGGATGCATGGATTGCGAAAATGACCCTTTCTTTTCAGCAACTATGGAAGGTTCTAAACTTGCACTGCGAATTGCAGAAAATATTTACCTTTCGGTGGCTAATGAACACCATTGCGTTCGCCCAAGCCACCAAAAACTGCCCCGCAACTCACGCTGTAATTTTGCCCTTTCGGTAGCTGGAGCATATTTTCTTTCACACAATAAGCTGTCGAAAATAGGGATTTCGGTAGCTAATGAACCATTTCCAGGCCCGCCTAAGCTACTGAAACCTGAAAATCACCTTTAGAAGGAGAGCTAGCTTTAAAAATTTATTTCAGACTTCGTTACCTTCTTCAACCTATCAGACTGGAACTTAAACACATGGGAAAAACAAAAATTAAAAACTTCCTATCACCTAGACACCATGACTAGTCTATGTTTATTTCAGAGATAACAAAGTGTTTAAGATAAAGTCCTTTGTAGAAAATGATTTCCTCCTCTACCGTGGGTTTCACACCAATAATATTTTCTTTCTAAAATATATGAAACATAGATAGCAATCTTAAGATAATATTCCAACTATTCTCTGTAACCTGAGATATGAGGTTTATTTATTTATTTACTCCAACTTATTCATAAACATGCTTTACTTGGGCATGACACCACAGAGAAACAATTTATAATTTTATAAATTTTCGATGTTAGGTCACTATCTCTAATACCAGAGGCATGACCCTTTTTCCCACAAGCATCCATAGCCTCGACGAAGTTTCCTCCTACACCCTTTCTACCTGAATGCTAGTTATCCCAAGCCATTTTTTTCATGTTAAATATATGAGCATATATTTTCTTTGCTTCTCTTTTTTCTTTTGATAATTTAGTTTTTTCATTTTTGGTGGATGCTGGAGTAAATTCAAACCCCTTAAAGGCATGGGATGGTATTAAGAGTCACTTTGATTTTCTAGCATCATCATTACTAATTGCATTCATGTGTAGACCACTTGAAAGCATAGTAGAATTAGCATATTTAATGTGTTGTGGGTGAAGCTTTCATAGAATACCTGAAAAAAACCTAGAGTCAGACATATGTATGTTCTAATGAAAGCTCTAAAAATTTGTAAGAGTAGCACCATGGAATGGATTACACCATATTCAAGTCAGAGATTATTAATATTTCTCAAAATGAATAGCTTCGAAGTTACATAGACTTTTATTTTGTGTCCATCCCAAGGTTCCATTTTCAGCTCTTGATATCCTAACCTCACTTCATTCAATAGAATTAGATAGAATAAGTCTTTTAGTTCCAAGATTTTTATGGTTACATGAATCAAGTTTCAAGGGATTTATAAGAGAATTCAATGTAAGAAATCCTAGTTGTTCTTTCATATTTTAACAAGTATGTAACCATAATAGAAACCACTTAAAAATACTTTATTATAAAAAACTAATTAAAACCAAGATGTTGTCCACATTCGAAAAATGAAAGAAGAACTTATTTAACGAAAGCAATCAATTCAACCTTTTTAAAGGTAAATTAATCAGAAGCAGTAAAAATCACTTGGAAAATACATTCTGAAAGTAAAATGAAACCTGAAAGAGAATAAATTGGAATGGAAACTACTATGCACAATACTAACTCACCAAAGGTGATTAAGATACGTATTTTTAACAATTTGACCATTGACAAGGAGATTCTTAGACTCCCCCTCTAAAGTTTTGACACGAAAGGTTATTGGGCCAGTTTTTTCTTCAATCTAAAATAGGCCAAGCCACATTTGTTGAAGCTTGGTTTGATTCCCCCTAGCCTCATTAGATTTATCCCATTTGAGAAATAGGTCTCCCATCTAAAAATCCGCGTTATTAACAGATCTTTTCTCAAACCAACGCTTGACTAATTGTCAATGTTCATGAAATTTATGGTTAGCCTTTTCTCTTTCTTCCTCAAGTTTCAAGAGATTATTAATCTTTTGTTGAATGACCGGGAAATCAACTTCCCTAACAAATTGAGCTAATTGGAGAGAATGAAGAAACATATTAAGGGGTAAAATTGCCTCCTTATTATAAACAAGGAAGAAAGGAGACTTCCCTAATGATATTTTTGGTGTGAATCTATCAACCTAGAGAGAATTAGGTAAATCATTGTGCCAATTTTTTTGGTGTTTAGTCATGGTATTTTTAAGTCTTACTAGAGTCTATGTTTTAGGCATATTTTCCCATATCTCTATTTTCTCGATAATGATACCTTTTCTTGTTGGAACACCCTATGAAAATAATAGTAAATGCTCATTTTTCCATTAAGAATGTAAACATATAAGTACAGTGTATGTGACCCTTGGTTTCATATTCCAAGAGGTCTCTTAGATTCCATTGATGTTTCATATTCACCTACGACAATTAAGTGAATAATGAATACAATTTATTAAATCCACAAGGATTAGGTTTCCAACATTTCCCCCTCAATTCGTAGGGGTGTATGTGAGTCCAAGAATCCTCTGAAAGAGAGTTGAAAATAGGAAGTGGGAAGCTTCCAAATGTTGAACACTTCATACTTGACAATATGAATTTGCCAAGTAAGCTACCAGAAGATAATGTATTTAGCTAAGTGGTAAAAAAGAAGTTCTCTCTAAATCAATGTTTTTAGTATGACCACAAATTCAATGGTTTTGGATGACCAAAAACTTTTGAACTTGGTACTAAATCTAATTATGGCTCAACGGTTCCCTCTAGAACTTGGCTCTAACTCAGGTTCTGGCTCAACGGTTCCCTCTAGAACTTGGATATAAGGCTCAGCGGTTCCCTCTGGAACTTGGATATAAGGCTCGGTGGTTCCCTCTAGAAAATGGTAGTGTAAGGATCACAACAAACTAACGTCTAGCAGAAGCTGAAGTGTTCTACTAAATGGGTGGTTTTAGATGACCACCAATCAATGGGTTCTCTAGAACATGGCTCTAACTTTGTTTTCTATAAAAAAATATGAATCTCGCTCTAGTTGTTGGATCTGGTTCTGACTATGGGTAAGGATCTCTTGTTCTAGTAGATAATAGGGATTCGAAACTTGAATCCTGACTATCAATGATATTCCCCCTATTATGATGAGGACATCAAGTAACTTTTGAGCCCTATTAAGAAGTGCCCAATATTCACGAACACTATTATCCACTTCAGTTATCTTGGATCCTACCAAAAATTGCATTAATAAGCTCAAATAATTGGCTTGAACCAATCAGGAAAAAAATTATCGACAAAATTTATCCCATGAGATAATTTTTTCCATTTGTTTCCAAAAAAAAGATACGCTAATTTCCATTTTTTGTGTAAATTAATTCTCCCAAATTCCATGGGATAAAAAAAATTACTCTAAAAATTGTCAAAATGTATGGAAACTATATGAAACACTTAGGAATTTTAATTTTTCTTACAAAATATAGCCCAACATTTTATGGTTGGAAATTTAAGTGTTTGTAAAATTCACCAAAATTTCTACACATTAAAAAAATTATGGATCCTTAAAATATTCCCTGGGGGTGCTACCAAGATCCATAAAAGTTCCACTATTAGAATCCAGAATTACACACATCCAATAGAATGGATCTACACCGGTCGCTGAATGTATGCCATGTAGGGGAAAACTAGGGAATCAACTACTGTCGAGAGGAAAACTAGGGAATCAACTATCTTGGTCTTTTGATCACATATTTGGGGAAGTGAGTAAATTGGACAAATCGCCTTGAGGAGGTGCATCTACCTATCCAATAAGAAGTTCCAAATTCCAAGTTTGGAAAATTAGGGTTTCTCTCACAAACCCTAGGCCAGCCAGCTCTAGAACCAGTTCAGGCATCTTAAAGTGGTAAGATCTAAATCTTTTCTATTCCCATTTGAGGTACTCTTTAAAAATGTCTCACCATACCAAGCTTGAGGATAAGCCCAAAGGAGCTGATAACTTCCGAGCATGGAAGTATAGGATTGCACTTGTCCTAGAAGAAAATGATTTGGACAAATATGTGAATGAAGAGGTTCCAACACCAGAGGGAGATGAGGCTAAAGCCATCCATATGAACAAATTGGTTAAGGCCAAGAGAATCATTATAGATTCTATCAAGGATCATCTCATCCCACATGTGTCATCTTTGAAGACACCCAAAGAGATGTTTGATGCGTTGACAAAGCTGTTTGAAGGAAAGAACATCAATCGAAAGATGAACTTGAGGAACTAGCTGAAGAATGTGGAGATCCAGAATGCTGAGACCATGCAATATTATTTCACAAGAGTCTCACAAATCAAGGAGCAACTCGAAGCAGTTGAAGAAAAGGTAGAAGAATGAAAAAATGTTATGACCACCTTGAATGGTCTCCCTGTTGGAATATTCTCACCCTCATCATATTGTATTTTCATGCATGCATGCATACTGCATGCATCCAGTTAGAAACAATGGAGTCTCCCAGCACCTAGTCCCTATTTTGGCCACCCTAGAGCTTTTTTCTGGTCATTATTATCCCTCCTAGCCACTGATGCGCCCTTGTTTTCATCACTAGAGTACAAGTGTGCCCTCTTCCACTGATTTAGGAGATCTATCAGTCAGTTCCATGATTTGAGGATTGATTACTCAGTTAATTGACTATAGCTCTTAGATTAAGTGCTACAGAGACTAGCAATGCCCTCCTTGGAGTCTCCTTCCCTATTATTGTGCTCACATGGTTAAGTTATGTTCATTTCTACTACGGTTAACTGATCATTGACCATCGGTGGCCACTAGACCTTATCGAGAGATGGTTCCAATGCACACTAAGCCATGCCTTGAGGAGAATTTGAATCTTTCCATGGGTATCGAATTCATTCTATTGTATTGACATATTTTTTCCAGCAAACAGTTGATGAATGTATCAACATTAATTTATCACATCTTTTGAGTTTATGTGTGAATTTGATCATACTTCTTGTTAATTCTTCTTTGCAATTAACTGGGTGAAATTGTGAGTTTTTTTCAAGCTTAGTGATATACCCCTATGGAATTTCACATGGTATCGGAGCTTGTTAGAGATTTTGAAGTTGCAACAGTTGTAGCAGTTTATTGAACAACTATTTTTCAGTAAGGCACCAGAAGCCTCTGGATTTCCACAGCAAATCCTGGTGTTATTACCTTGAATTCACTTGAGCAATCCAGTGAGGTCTATCCTAGTATGAATAATCTGGATAAAAGTTCATATTTTCCTAAAGCAGTGTTCATTATATTCTGCAACAATCCTCCAAACAAATTTTATTGTTTTTGCAGGTTAATCCATCATCAGAAGCGCATTCAATAGGTACTATGGATCTCTCCTTGATTCCAAAACTCACCTCCTTCAACTACTTCGAATGGAAGGGAAAAGTATAGATCTTCATGCTCATCAGAGGTCTCTCCAGAGTGTTACTTGGGACTGAGGTCGAACCTAATGGTGCTACAGAGAAATCCAAGTATCTCAACAAACTTGATGAACCAATTGGACTGCTACTCCTCAATATTTCTGGTGATATACTCTTTCATCTCACTCATCTGAAGACTCCAAAGGAGTTTTGGAGAAATATCGAATCATTGTTTGGGAAGCAAGATGATTTGATAGGACATCAGATGGAAAATGCGTTAATCTCAGTGAGCCCCAACAGTTTCGAATCTATCAGTGAATTCTTCACAAGGTTCAAGAACTTGGTTGTGCAGTTAAAGAAATGTGGAATTGAGAAAGATGACAAGAATCTCATTCTTGCCATTCTTTCAAAATTGGGTGCAGACTATTCACTATTTGTATCCACCTTCCAATCAGCGAAGCTATCCATTCCCAATTGGAAAATTCCCACTCTAGATGCATTCATCCTCTCTCTCTCAAAAGAGCAGGAGAAATTGGTGCAAATGGGAGTGATCAAACAAAAGAGGGATTCAGCTCTTGCTGCTGCAGAAGGGAAGAATGCAAATGGCAGAGGGAAGCAAAAGGGTAAAGAAAATAATCCTTATGAGCAGAAGTCAAGAGATACTCCCAAACAGTCAGAAGGGACTTCGAATCCCAAGAGAGGCAAGCAAAGTCAGAAGGATAAAACCAAATGTCCATACTGTAACAGAGGTTTTAATCATGAGAGTGCTTGCATGAAGAAGACCATTGATCTAATCACCTAGCTTCTTGAGAAAAACAACCTCCCAGTACCTTTACGTGCTAGAAGGAAAGAAGCTGATCCAAAATCAGAGGACAAAGAGAGGTGCCATGCACTTATGGATGGTACTTCAAATGACTCCTCCTTTATCATAGATTATGGAGCATCCAGGAACATGTCTGCTTGCAAGAATATCTTCTTTGATTTTGAATCTATAGTTGGAACTTCTATTTTGATGGGAGATGATTCTAAAGTCTTCTCCAAAGGGATTGGAAGGATCAATCTAGAGCATGGGTACTTCAATCATGTACTCTATGTGCCTACTCTTGCAACTAATATTCTTTCTCTTTACCAAATGACCCATACAGGAGTTCCCAAGAAGGTCATATTTACTCCTAATGAGGTCAAAATACAAGAGATCTCAACTGGAAAGATCATTGCACACGACATTGCTGATCGCCATTCGAAACTCTATGAGTTTTCTCACTTCTTACCTTACTAAAAACAAAGTGCACTTCTTAATCATGCAAATGAAGTGAGCAGACTTTGGCATTGTTAAGTTTATACTAATTTGACTAACAAGATCACTGAAAGAAACACAATCACAAGATAGACAAAGAGTTTACCCTGGGAAACCCTCATGGGGTAGAAAACCCAGCAAATCTTTCCTCAATAAGATGATCAACCAAATACAAGATGTAGTTCAATACTAGAGCTCCTTCTCTACCTCCTATGCAGACATCTCTCTCACTTGTGCGCTACTTTCTGAGTGATGGAAGAGTGAGATAAGTGAGGAACAACCTCGTCTACTTATACTTGTTTCCCGACTAAATTTTTACCCTATGGGGCCGACCTCTTCTAAGAGCGTCTAATAACCCCTAATAAATTAACTCAGGGTTGACCCCCACATGGGAGATCTAATAACCCTAGTTACCATAATCCATCGGAGGAATAAACATCTCCGGATACATAATAAAGTCCATCAAAGGAATGAAACATCTCTGGAATAATACCAATATAATATTCTTAGAAGTTACAATATTTCAACACTCCCCCTTAAATTGAAGGATATTATAACAACATCTGCAGCAGCAAGGAGTCATCGACTACATGATACATGATACATCTATAAATCATTGGAAGCTTTCTTTATACATCATCATCAGTAACTCAGACAGTTACTGGAACATAATCAATATTGGAACATCAACATCGTCAGTATTGGGTCTTCATCTTCTGCAGCACTCGATCAGCTACAGCATCATCATCTAGATCTCTCGATCAACAGCCTCATCGTCTAGATCTACCGATCAATATCATCATCTGGATCCTTACGATCAACAACATTGTCATCACGATCAATAGCATCGTCATCTAGACCATCACGACCATAGCATCGTCATCTAGATCATCATGATCACAGCATCGTCACCACACAATCTGCATCATCATCATCACACGATCTGCATCATTGTCATCAACTGGATCCTCTCGATCAACAACACAATAGTAGCATACCCTGCAACACACATGATCTATTTAAAACACCATATCATGTCTAGGGATGATGCAGTCCACTCAACAACTTAGAGAAAGTCTAAGGACCACTTCTCGGAGACATATGTCTACGGATCAATTCAGGGACTGAAGTCCAGGGACGATACAATCCCCTCACTCTCGGATACATCTGTCCGCGGATCATTTTGGAACTGAAGTCCAAGGATAATACAATCCCCACTCTCGGTGACATATAGTCTGCGACTCATTTTAGGACTAAAGTCCAAGGATGATACAATCCCCACTCTCAGTGACATATAGTATGCGGCTCATTTTAGGACTAAAGTCCAAGGATGATACAATCCCCACTCTTGGTGACATATAGTCCGCGGCTCATTTTAGGACTAAAGTCCAAGGATGATACAATCCCCACTCTCGGTGACATATAGTCTGCGGCTCATTTTAGGACTAAAGTCCAAGGATGATACAATCCCCACTCTCGGTGACATATATTCTGCGGCTCATTTTAGGACTAAAGTCCAAGGATGATACAATCCCCACTCTCGGTGACATATAGTCTGCGGCTCATTTTAGGACTAAAGTCCAAGGATGATACAATCCCCACTCTCGGTGACATATAGTCTGCGGCTCATTTTAGGACTAAATTCCAAGGATGATACAATCCCCACTCTCGGTGACATATAGTCTGTGGCTCATTTTAGGACTAAAGTCCAAGGATGATACAATCCCCATACTGTCCACTTAGACAAATTCTAAGGACCATTTTCATTGACCTCATCATTGGAACAGGCAACCTCATCATCAACCTCATCATTGGAATAGGTAGCCAAATCATTGATACAGTATCCTCATCAATACAGTTATCATTAGTACACATCATCAATACAAGTATCCTCATCAATATAGGTATACATATAATCAATACAAGTATCCTCATCAATACATATCCTCATCAATATATATCATCAATACAAGTATCCTCATCAATACAAGTATACATATCATCAATACAAGTATCCTCATCAATACATATCCTCATCAATATATATCATCAATACAAGTATCATCATCAATGCAAGTATACATATCATCAATACAAGTATCCTCATCAATCAATATAGGAAATCCAATCATCGATACAGGTATCCCCATCGTTACTAGTATCCAAATATTATCATCGACCATATCACTCCCCCTTTCGAGGAGGGTCCTTCTGAACTACACCAAGCTTGTCTCGAAAATACTCAAACTTTACTCGAGACAGAGGTTTGGTCAATACATCGACAACTTGTTCATCAGTGCCTACATACTCGAGCTTGATAGCTCCTTTCTGCACCATATCCCGTATATAAAAATATCGGATCTCTATGTGCTTTGACTTATCATGGAACACTGGATTCTCTGTCATCTTGATACAACTTTGGTTGTCACATAGAATCACAGTGGGGTCCATTTCTAAGTCAAACAATCCTGATAATAACTTCCGAAGCGATACCGCTTCGCAACTAGCAGAGCAGGCATCTATATATTCTGCTTCAGTTGTGCTGAGAGCCACACTTGACTGCTTTCTGCTAAACCATGAGATCATGACAGATCCCAGACAATAACATCCACCTGATGTACTCTTCCTATATTATACACTTCCTGCCCAATCAACATCTGTGTAGCCATATAATCTGAAGTCATGATCTCCACGATAATAAAGACCAAAATCTATCGTACCTTTTAGGTACCTCATCACATGTTTTGCAGCAATTAGGCGAACTCATCTAGGTTCCACTAGATACTGACTCAGAGTGTTCACTGCAAAACATATGTCTGGCCTGGTATTCGTCAGGTACATTAATGACCCAATAATCTGTCTATACAGAGTCACATCCACTAACTCTGAAGAGTCATCAACTAATAGCTTTAAGTTGGAATCCATGGGAGTGGCCATGGCTTTGCATTACAACATATTGAATCTTTTCAGGATTCCCACAGCATGCTTACCTTGGTTGAGAAAGAGTCCATTTGATCCTTTCCATACTTCCAAACCTAGGAAGTAGTGCATTAATCCGAGATCTTTCATCTCAAATTCTAATGAGAGCTTCTTTTTGCATTCGATAATTTGTTTCTCATTTCCAGTCAGAAATAGATCATCCACATATAGCAACAATATGAAAGGTGCATCATTCATAACCTTGAGATAAAGATTAGGATCAGCTTTACTTTTGGTAAAACCCAAGTTTGTCAAGAAACTGTCAATTCTTCCATACCAAGCTCTGGGAGCTTGCTTCAACCCATATAAGGCCTTCTTAATTTTGCATACATGGGTTCTTCCATCTTCTACCTCAAATCCTTGTGGTTGTTCTATGTACACTTCTTCCTCAATCACACCATTCAGGAAGGCTGTCTTTACATCCATATGGTGTAGATCCCATTTCATCATGGATGCAAGTGCCATGATGGTTCTAATGGAAGTGTACTTTGCAACTAGGGAAAAAGTTTCTTCATAGTCAATTCCCTCTTTGGAAATGGGTTCTTGATATTCTTTCCTTTTGCACACCCTTTGCATGTGCCATCATGATCAATCTTCAAATCTAGTAGTCCTATGACAACCTTACTCACATGAGGTAGTGCTTTGTAGTTAATATAAGCAAGCCTCCTATGCCATAGTTCATTAGGGCTAGTAGCTTCATGAACAAGGGAAGCTTCTGGATGTCCCCTGAGTTTGTATAAACCTCCTTCCTCTTCACCAATAACAATTGCATCCTCAATAGATTTTCCTTTGGACCACATGAGTACTTGTCCATCTATGAATGCGGCCCTATAACCTTTCTTATCTAGAGCTGAGATAGAAAGTAAGTTCTTCTTCAATCCTGGGACATATAATATCTCTTTCATCTTCAATGGTGTTCCAGAATCAAGCTTGTAGCTTGCTTCACCAATTCCCTTGATGGGATATTGATAGTCATCTCCTAATGACACCTTTTGTGGGGAGGTCTTCTCTTCCAGTTTTGAAAGAGTTTTCTTTTGTCCAGTCATGTGCTTTGAAGCACCACTATCAATCAGCCATGTATCTTCTCCAGGTGTTATAGATCCTGAGAGTGTAGAGAATAGAACATACTCTTATGCATCTTCTTCTTCATTCCTTCTAGATCTTTTCTTGAAGAGGGGCCTTTCTTCTTCTTCTTCTTCTCTTCTAGATCTTTTCTTGTGAGGCCTTTCTTCCTCTTCTTCTTCATCTTCACTTTCATCTTCTGCAAGATGTGCTTGATGTCTTTTATGGTGAAGATTTCTCTTCTTCTTTGAGGGACAATATCTAGCAATGTGTCCTTCTTTATGACAATTGAAACATTGGAAAGAAGAGTATTTTCTTCTTCCTCTTTTCTGAAATCTTCATGGAGATTGAGACTCCTTGTGACTATCCTTCTTGAAGTAGGATTGATTCCTCCTTCTCTTGGTGTGTGTAGCCAAGGCTTGGTCATCTTCTTTGAGCAGGGATTCTCTGTTGTAAACCCTAGCTTCTTCTTGGATGCAATCTTCCCATACCACATCAAAATTCATGCTCTCTTTTCTGGCACACATGGTTTGGATACATGACTCCCATGGTCTACTGAGACCATTTAGTGCAGTCATGACTAGTTCATCTTTATCAAGGGTATCTCCAATAGCATCTAGTTTTTCTTTGAGCTGGGAGATTCTTGAGAAATAGTCTTGAACAGATTCTCCTTTGTTCATCTTTGTGCTCTTTAATTGAGCTCTCAGATTCATCTTCCTATTGATGTTCTTTCCCTCATACATTATGGAAAGGGCATCATACATTTCCTTTGGAGTCTTATTGGATGCCACTTGGGGAATCAAGTGGTCTTTAATAGAATCAACAATGATTCTCTTTGCTCTAATCAAATCCTTCATATAATTCTCTTTGGCTTCATCCTCTCCAAGTTCTGCAATCTCATCCTTGATACACTGGTCAAGGTCATTCTCTTCAAGAATGAGGCCAATTCTGTATTTCCATGCCCAAAAATTTTCTATACCCTCTAGCTTGTCTTCAAGCTTAGTGCTTGGAGCCATCTTCTCTAGGGGTCAAAAGAGATTGAAGTTTCTCAAGAGATAGAATAACACTTACCAGGAGATGTGCTTGATTGAATTGGAAGATCTGGTGTGTTCGGATTCTGGAGACTTAAAATTTTCACCTTTCGGATCTGCAACAGAATTTCTGGTTTTCTGGTGCACAGGTTCGCAGCTTTTCTAGTTCTCTGGTTTCCTGGTTTTCTGCACTTTTGGTCAAACTAGGGTTTGACTTTCTCGGAGTTCTACCCAACCAAAAAACTCGACCCAGGGCTCAAAAATTCGATTTTGAGGAGGGCTATCCAGCCATGCAATCAGAATCCAAGAATACCAACTTTTGCAGAAACCCTAATTTTAACCAAGGAGGAGAGAGAGAGATTTTCACTTTGTGAAAGATGTCCTATTCAAGCTGGCTTTGATACCATGTTAAGTTTATACTAATTTGACTAGCAAGATCACTGAAAGAAACAAAATCACAAGATAGACAGAGATTTTACCCTGGGAAACCCTCATGGGGTAGAAAACCCAGCAAAGCTTCCTCAATATAGATTACTAGCAAATACAAAAGATGTAACCAAAGGCATGATCTCCTCCTCCACCATAGCAGACCTCTCCTCCACAAGTGCACTATTCTCAAGTGAGTGAGTGTGTGTTAAATGAGGAATACACCTCCTCTATTTATACACTACTCCGACTTGTCTTTTACATAAATCATGTACGCTCGTATTTAACCATTGGGTTAAATACCCCATTACAACTAGCTGGGCCGACCCCACTAGGGTGGTCTAACAACCCTTTGACCCACATAACACATACAAGGCTGAACCCCACTAGGGAAGTCTAATAACCCAAGTTACCACATTCCGACGGAGGAATAAACATCTCCGGATATACAATAAGATCTTCAGGGAGGAATGAAGCATCTCCGGAATAATAAAGTACAAATATAATATTCTTAGAAGTTACAATATCTCAACACTCCCCCTTAACGAGAAGGATATTATAACAACATCTGCAGGAGCAAGGAGTCATCAACATGATACATCTTTAAATCATTGGAAGCTTTCTCAATATCATCAGTAACTCAACCAGTTACTGGAACATCTTCAATACTTGAACGTCAGCATCTTCAGTACTGAGTCCTTATCTTCTACGGCACTCAAACAACTACAACAACATCAACATCTGAATCCTCACAATTGTCAGCATCGTCATCACACGATCATCAGCATCGTCATCACATGATCATCAGCATCGTCATCACACGATCATCAACATCGTCATCTAGATCAACATGATCATCATTGTCACATCATCTCGATCTACAGCATCTGGTTCATCACGATCTACAGCATCTGGTTCATCACGATCTACAGCATCTGGTTCATCACAATCTACAACATCTGGTTCATCATGATCTACAGCATCTGGATCATCTCAATCTACATGATCAACATCATCGTCATCTAGATCAACACAATCAGCAGCATCGTCATCTAGATCAATACGATCAGCAGCATCGTCATCTAGATCAACAGTATTAGTATCCACACCAATACAAGTATACACATCATCAATACAAGTATCCACACAATACAAGTATACACATCATCAATACAAGTATCCACACAATACAAGTATACACATCATTAATACAAGTATTCACACAATACAAGTGTACACATCATCAATACAAGTATCCACATAATACAAGTATACACATCATCAATACAAGTATTCACACAATAGCACCATACCCTGCAACACACACGATCATATTATAGGATGATCAATCCTACTCTCTTTAGGACATAGGTCCATGGATGATGCAATCCTGTCATGTACCTTTTGAACCGAGGTCCAAGGACGATCCAGTCCTACCATGTACCTTTTGAACTGAGGTCTAGGGATGATCCAATCCTACCATGTACCTTTTGAACCGAGGTCCAGGGATGATCCAATCCTATCATGTACCTTTTGAACCGAGGTCCAGGGACGATCCAGTCCTATCATGTACCTTTTGAACCGAGGTCCAGGGATGATACATTCCTATCATTCAATTCTTGGAGACCTCATGTCTACGGCTCATTTCAAAGGACCGAAGTCCGAGGATGATCCAATCCCCTTACCTGTTCATTCAGGATTTATTTTCGGAGACATCTTGTCTACGGCTCAATTCAAAGGACAAAAGTCTGAGGACGATCCAATCCCCTTACCTGTTCATTCAGGATTTTATTTTCGAATACATCTTGTCTATGGCTCAATTCAAAGGACAAAAGTCCGAGGACTATCCAATCCCCTTACCTGTTCATTCAGGACTTTATTTTCGGAGACATCTTGTCTATGGCTCAATGCAAGGGACCAAAGTCCGAGGACAATCCAATCCCCTTTCCTGTTCATTCAGGATTTATTTTCGGAGACATCTTGTCTACGGCTCAATTCAAAGGACAAAAGTCCGAGGACGATCCAATCCCCTTACCTGTTCATTCAGGATTTTATTTTCGGAGACATCTTGTCTATGGCTCAATTCAAAGGACAAAAGTCTGAGGACGATCCAATCCCCTTACCTGTTCATTCAGGACTTTATTTTTGGAGACATCTTGTCTACGGCTCAATTCAAAGGACAAAATTCCGAGGATGATCCAATCCCCTTACCTGTTCATTCAGGACTTTATTTTTGGAGACATCTTGTCTACGGCTCAATTCAAAGGACAAAAGTCAGAGGACGATCCAATCCCCTTACCTGTTCATTCAGGACTTTATTTTCGGAGACATATTGTCTACGGATCTCTTTAGGACTGAAGTCCAGGGATGATCCAATCCCCACATGTCCACCAAGGACTTCATTCTCGAAGACAACTGTCTACGGATCCTTTTAGAACATGTGTTCAAGGATGATGCCATCCCTCTTCTTTCTCGAAGACAACTGTCTACGGATCCTTTTAGAACATGTGTTCAAGGATGATGCAATCCTATTGTCAACTTAGACCCTATCTAAGGACCATCCACAAACCTCTCTGTTGGCATCACCAATATAGGTAACCACATCATCGACCTCTCTGTCGATGCAGGCAATCTCATCATAAGTGATCACATCACTCCCCCTTTCGAGGAGGGTCCTTCTGAACTATATTAAGTTTGTCTTGGAAAACTTTACTTGAGGTAGAGGTTTGGTTAGTACATCGGCAACTTGTTCACTTGAGGTAGAGGTTTGGTTAGTACATTGGTAACTTGTTACAAATTCGAACTTTTAGTTCCTTTCTGCACCATATCTTGGAACACTAGATTCTCTGCCATCTTGATACAACTCTGTTTGTCACATAGGATCATAGTTGGGTCTATCTCTAAGTCAAACAATCCTGAAGCCATACTGCTTCATAACTTAGCAAAGCAAGCAGCCATATATTCTTCTTGTGCTAATCGTCACACTAGACTACTTCCTTCTAAACCACAAGATCATGGTTGATCCCCGACAATAACATCTTCTCGATGTGCTCTTCCTGTCTAATACACTTTCTGCTCAATCAACATCTGTGTAGCCATCTGAAGTCACGATTTCTAAGATAACATAGATCAAAGTCTATCGTATCCTTTAGGTACCTCATCACATGCTTTGCAACTAACAGGTGAACACATCTAGTTTCCACTAGACACTGACTCAAGGTGTTCACAGCAAAGCATATATCTGACCTAGTATTTGTTAGACACATCAATGACTCAATAATTTGTCTGTACAGAGTTATATCCACTAACTCTGATGAGTCATCTACTAACAACTTCAAGTTGGAATCCATGAGAGTGGCCATTCCAACACATCAACTCCTTTTAATATTTCTCAGCATACTTTCCCCGGTTGAGAAAGATTCCTTCTGAGCCTTGCCATACTTCCAGACCTAGGAAGTAATGCATCAATCTGAGATCTTTCATTTTCATTTCTGCAGCCATCTTCTTCTTTCTTTTCATGATCTGTTTCTCATTCCTTGTCAGAAAGAGATCATCGTCATACAATAATGGTATGATAGGTTCATCATCCACAACCTTAAGGTCAAGGTTAGGATCATCTTTACTTCTGGTAAATACCAAGCTTTGTCAAGAAGCTGTCAATTGTCCATCATTCACACTCTGCATTGAGTGATCTTCTACATATCTATCTGTGCCATCTGTCGTCAGATGGGTCTACTAATATGAGCCTCAAAATCATTCGAACTCTGTGGTGAGTTCCTTCTTGTATCCATGTCATATGTGTATAGAAGCCATATTCAACCTTGTAGAAAAGGTTGAGATCCACATCACCCATGATGATCATTAAGCTCATCAATTGACTACCAATCCTAGGTACCCATACATAACCTAATTAAACCCAATTGAGAATATACTAATGAATGTATGTTTATGTATGAGATCATGAGGATGACACTTTTGGATCTTCTAGACAGGATCCCGAACTAGGGTTTGATGAAGCCCACCCTTCTGCCCAATCAAAAGGTTCGATCCAAGGCTCTAAACTCTTATTTTTCTGAGGAGCTTCCAGCCGTGGTTACAGACTTAAAAAATTCCAACTTTTGCTGAAGCCCTAATTTTCCATCTTTCCGATCAAAATCCCGAACTGGGGTTTGATCAAGCCCAGTATTCTACCCAACCAAAAAATTTGATCTTGGACTCTAAATTTCAATTTTCCTGAGTAGCATTCAGCCATGGATTCCGATTCCAAAAATTCTAACTTTCTCCTAAACCCTAAATTCTGGAATCCATGAATGAAGGTGCTCCAAAAATAATTCTGTTTTGACATAAATATGTACCTGATTGTTTCTGCTGTAACTCCTAACTTTTCGCTCCACAGGGTTTGAAACTTTTTCTGTGGTAGCCTGACCTGTCATCTTTCCATCCCAACAGGTCTGACCTCAATTGGATTTTCTGAGAGAGAGTTATGCCAAGTGTCACAACATGACCTGTTTATGGGATAAAATAGGAGAGCGAACTTGTACGGCGTTCCACGTGTCACTGGATCAACGTCGGCCTCTAAAAACATTTTCTGAGATAGTGCAGTCTGTGTACTACCTGTCACTTTTTACAAAATTTCATTTGGAGCTTCCTAGCCCAAGTTATGACCTTTTTTCCAAGGTCACTTGATTTTGACTGAGATCTGGAAGAGGCAGAAACCCTAACTTGTACTGATCATAACTCACAAATTACAATGAATCTGAGGGTGTCCTTTGGACACAAGGTACCTGGGGATGTTATCTTCGACCTGTAAATGTTTCAGATCCTAAACCTTTGTAGACATGGATTTATAGCGAAAGTTCCACGATGACTGGTTTTTTCTATGTAAAACCCAAACCTTCAAATTGTCGCAAGTGAAGCAAGTGTCGTAAGTGCCATACATTGCCTTCCTTCAGGTTAGCTCTGATACCATGTGAAGATTTAATATACTAACATAGAAAATAGCAGCATTACATTCCATTTCACAATAATAGCATATACAGGATCACTGAAGAAACAACAAGCACAACATAAACACAAGAGACACAGATTTATCCTGGGAAACCCTCATGGGGTAGAAAACCCAGCAAAGCTTCTTGAATATAGATGACCAGCAAATAAAAAATATGTAACCAAAGGCATGATCTCCTCCTCTACCATAGAATACCTCTCCTCCATAAGTGTGCTATTCTCAAGTGAGTGAGTATGTGTTAAATGAGGAATACACCTCCTCTATTTATACACTACTCCGACTTGTCTTTTACACAAATCATGTAGGCTCGTATTTAACCATTGGGTTAAATACCCCATTACAACTAACTGGGCCGACCCCACTAGGGTGTTCTAACAACCCTTTGACCCACATAACACATACAGGGCCGACCCCCACTAGGGAAGTCTAATAACCCAAGTTACCATATTCCGACGGAGGAATAAACATCTCCGAATATACAATAAGATCTTCACGGAGGAATGAAGCATCTCCGGAATAATAAAGTACAAATATAATATTCTTAGAAGTTACAATATCTCAACAGGATGACTATTCTAGATTCAATTGGGTGTATTTTCTTAAGTTGAAATCAAAATTTTTTGGATACTTCAAGTTCTTCAAACCTTCTGTAGAAAAGTTCTTTTATAATAAGATCAAGGTCCTTCGCTGACAATGGAGGAGAGTATGTAAAGAATGAGTTTCACTCTTTTTGTGCAGATGAAGGTATAGATATGTAGCACACTATGCTCTACACACCACAACAAAATGGTGTAGTAGATAGAAAGAACATAACCTTGAAAGAGATGGAAACTTGCATGCTAGAGTCTAAAGGTTTGTCCCCTAGTCTTTGGGAAGAAGCTGTAAACTGTGTTGCTTACCTCCAAAATAGAGTTACTCACAAAATACTACAAGGTAAAACTCCTTTCGAAGCATGGATTGGATTCAAACCACTGCATGATGCCCACCATGTCGATGAAGACAACTTTCCAACTAATCCACCAAAACCTATTGAGCAAGATAGCGAAGCATCCTCTCATGAAAGTTCAGATTTTGACTACGAAAGTGAAGATGACCGAATGCTAGATCCAGATCCAAAATAACCTGAAGATCTAACAACTGAAGATCCACTTCGTCTTCCAATATGGGATGCCATAAATCTTGAATCTATCGTTGATCTTGTTGGATATCCACATGATCCAAGAAGAACTAGATCTGATTTTCAAAATGCAAGGTTTGCACTTTCTTACACAGATCCATTTCTTATTGAGAGATGCTTTCTTATGATTGGATAAGATCCAAAAACCTTCTTTGAGGCCTCCCAAGATCCGATATGGATAGCAGCTATGGATAAAGAGTACCAATATCTTCAAAGAAATGAGACTTGGGAGCTTGTTTCTCTTGCTCCTGGTAGGAAGCTTGTTCAATGCAAGTGGGTATATAGAACAAAGATGGACTCAGATGGGGTCACAAGTAAGTACAAGGATTGCTTGGTTGCAAAAGGTTTCTTCCAAGTTCATGGGATTGACTATTCTGAGACATTCGCTCCTATTGCAAGGATGGATTCCATCCGTCTTGTTATTGCTCTTACTGTTAGGATATTCCTATACTCCATCCTAGTCCCACCAGTATTTTGATCATTTACATTTTCAGTCATGCATGCACCTTTTAGGGTTTGCATGCATTCTAGGGTTTGCATGCATTTTGCATGCATCCCAGTCATCAGTCAGTTACACTCAGTTACATTGAGTTACACTCAGTTACATTCAGTTACAGTCAGTTACACTCAGTTACACTCAGTTACATTGAGTTACACTCAGTTACACTCAGTTACACTCAGTTACATTCAGTTACTCTTAGTTACATTGAGTTACACTTAGTTACATTGAGTTACACTCAGTTACACTCAGTTACACTTAGTTACACTGAGTTACACTTAGTTACACTGAGTTACACCTACCAGAGTTAGTTTGACTGATGGTTGATAGTTACTTGAGCATTGATGACTCCACTGATGATGATGAAGACTTCCAGTTGCGCTCCGATGATCATGAGGACACCTAGTTGTGCTCCGATGACACTCCAGTGATCCTTTGATCACTCCATGAAGGCTAATTCGAATTGCCACCTTAGGCATTCGAATTCCTCATGCATTGTATTATTTATATGTCCATTTGTGATTAATAATCTAGTATGACCGAAGTATTATTGCTTCTATCTGAGTTCTACTGTACCATATTATTCTGTTGCTCATTATACTGCATGTATCACTCTTCTTCTATTTTCTTGCTTAATCATAATTATTCTCTTGTGAGATACATCATCTCTTAGATCTGCTGTGAGGATTTTCACATGGCATCAGAGCATGTTGAGAGTATTGTTTATCTCCATTCTTGAGAGTTTTTTGCAGGTTATTACCAAGATTTCGAGTGTAGCAGAATCTGCATTTTTGCAGCAGTAGCAGTTGCAGTTATTCTATATTGTTTTTGCAGGTCTTATACAACTTCAATGAATTTAGAAGAAATTACTCCTCTTTCTCCATTCAACTATGATGAATGGAAACCAAGAATGATAGCATATTTGAAGAGCCATGATCTCTTTGATTGCTATTTTGAAAGAGAGTTCGAATCCTCTACAAAGAAGATTAAATGGTTGAATAAAGGTGACATGCACATTGGAAGAATGATGCTTGCTATGACCGATTACATATTGTACCCGACCATCATTGATATTGAAACTCCAAAAGAGTTATGGGCTCATCTAGATGAAAGATTCGGCAAAAAGAATGGTGGTTTTGGTCCAAATCCCTTCAAAAGCAAGCAAGTTGATGCATTCGCTCCACTTGATGGTCTCTCAGATCATGATGCATTCGCTCCTCCTGATGGTCTCTCAGATCATGTTGCATTCGCTCCCCTTGATGATCTCTCAGATCATGAACCAGTATCATCTCATATTGAAGTTGTTGACAAAGAACTTGCAGATTCTCCGCTCATGCTCAAACTTTCTTCTCTTTCTGTGCCAGCTCACACTCTAGATATTGCAGAAGGTCCTAAATCCTGTCTTGCACCAGAGTTTGTTGGTTTGCATCATGATCACATGATTATTTCGGAGGTAACATCAGCTATTGGAGGTAATGCATTCGCTCCTCTTCAGCAAACATCTCTTATTTACTACTATATGATCATTAGCACATGCTTTCAGAAGGTTATTGAAGAATATGGCCATTGCCACCCGCTTGAGATAATTTCTCATGCATCATATGATAGTTTTGATCTCACCCCTGCTGGTTCAAAGGAGATCTCAAGAAACTGTTTTGAAAGTCTTAAATCTGATTTTGATTTCAAGCAAACATGTAATAGTTCTTTTTGGCATAATCTCACCCATGGTGGTTCGAAGGAGAAGACAAAGGACTATATGCACATTCAAAAATTTGATCCTACCTCAGCTGATTCGAATCACAGGTTCAAGGATCATTCTAATACTGTTGGATTTGTTCTCATCACATTCGATCTGAAGAGCAAGTACAAGCCCATGCTTTTTGAGCATGATCCACTTCTTCCCAAGAAGAAGATACCTCCAGACATATGACCAAGCATCACACATGCTTGAGTTTGGAGCTTTTATTTTTTATGTGTGCCTTACAGTCTATTTTTTGAGGAGGGGGTATGTTTCCCATGAAATTTTTCCACTTCCTTGGTTTATTGATTGTTATTATTCATTGTATTGGGTGACCTTTGGTCTTAGTTACCAGGGCCCAGGATGGATTAAGGGGGGGTGTTAGGATATTCCTATACTCCATCCTAGTCCCACCAGTATTTTGATCATTTACATTTTCAGTCATGCATGCACCTTTTAGGGTTTGCATGCATTCTAGGGTTTGCATGCATTTTGCATGCATCCCAGTCATCAGTCAGTTACACTCAGTTACATTGAGTTACACTCAGTTACACTCAGTTACATTCAGTTACAGTCAGTTACACTCAGTTACACTCAGTTACATTGAGTTACACTCAGTTACACTCAGTTACATTCAGTTACTCTTAGTTACATTGAGTTACACTTAGTTACATTGAGTTACACTCAGTTACACTCAGTTACACTTAGTTACACTGAGTTACACTTAGTTACACTGAGTTACACTTAGTTACACTGAGTTACACCTACCAGAGTTAGTTTGACTGATGGTTGATAGTTACTTGAGCATTGATGACTCCACTGATGATGATGAAGACTTCCAGTTGCACTCCGATGATCATGAGGACACCTAGTTGTGCTCCGATGACACTCCAGTGATCCTTTGATCACTCCATGAAGGCTAATTCGAATTGCCACCTTAGGCATTCGAATTCCTCATGCATTGTATTATTTATATGTCCATTTGTGATTAATAATCTAGTATGACCGAAGTATTATTGCTTCTATCTGAGTTCTACTGTACCATATTATTCTGTTGCTCATTATACTGCATGTATCACTCTTCTTCTATTTTCTTGCTTAATCATAATTATTCTCTTGTGAGATACATCATCTCTTAGATCTGCTGTGAGGATTTTCACACTTACTGCATCCAAGCACTGGGAAGTGCATCACACGGATGTCAAGAGTGCCTTTCTTCATGGAGATCTAGAGGATGAGATCTACATGAAGCAGCCTAAAGGGTACATTAATGATCCTTCACTAGTGTGGATATTGAGGAAGTCCTTGTACGGGCTCAAGCAAGCTCCCCGAGCATGGTATGCTAAGATGGACACCTTTGTTAGGAACCCATGTCAACCCTTCTATTTACTTTGTTAGTATATTGTTGTTGGATGCATATGCTTTGTAAGTCGTCCCGTAGTATTTGTTGATCCATAGTTTGTATTATTGTTGTTGGACGCATATGCTTTGTAAGTCGTCCCGTAGTAATTGTTGATCGATATTTTGTATTGGCCCATGGTTTGTATTGACACATGGTATTGACCCATGGTATTGGCGCCTAGACTTAGTATATAAGTTTGTGTTGAGACCATTGAAGATACCGTGAAGTTATTTGTATTGAGCTTGCTCAAAGGAGGTTGCCCCCTCGAAGTGGCCTACGATCAATATAAAAGTGATTATGAGTTTTGTTATTTCTACTATCTCGTGTGTTTTCGTTAATTAATTATTGTAGGTTCATCACATCTGGTATCAGAGAACTTTCTTGGGCTTGCTGGGTGAAATTTCTGCCCAATTTTTTTTTCGTATCTGTTGTAGCTTCGGATCAGGGAATAATCCCTATCCACTTAACTGTGGGAAGTACTTGGGCATCAGCCCTAAAACTCATTGTGAGGAGTACCATAGGAACCCCAAAGTAGCTAGCCCATTGAGAGGACCTACCAGTGAAAAGGGCAACGACCCCTACCTGATTGACTAGTTCCCACCCATGAGGTAAACCAAAAGTTGTCATTTGTGGCAAAGCAGCTATCAGTTTTACCTGAGCCGTGGAGTGAGGGGTACTGCTCCAATACGCAAGCCGTCAGATAGCATTGGTGGTCGAGTGAACCCCTAAATGGTTAGGAAGCCGCACATACCTGGGGTCCATATCTATTTTCAGCTGAATTGTTGCTGATCACTGTCGTGCCGTTTCAGATCCATTCTGAAAGCCGTTCCAGATCTAGTTGTTTTTGATCCAGTCGACGCCGTTTCAGATCCCTCTGTTTTCGATCACTTCCGCGCCATTGCAGACCTACCTATTTCAGATCCCTCTGTTTTCGATCACTTCCGTTCCATTGCAGATCTACCTATTTGAAATCCCTTCCGTGCCGTTGCAGATCCATTCCTAAAAAAAAAAAAAAAAAAAAAAAAAAAAAAAAAAAAAAAAAAAAAAAAAAAACCACTTTTTTTTTGCCATATCTCCCTTATTTTCACTCTGTTTCCCTTGAAACTTCCCTGACACCTCGGTAATCCCATTCTTCATATTTCATTCTTGAGAAAAAAAAAAAAAAAAAAAACTGTTTTTTGGCCATATCTCCCTTATTTTCACCCTGTTTCCCTTGAAACTTCCCTGACACCTCGGTAATCCCATTCTTCATATTTCATTCTTGAGAGAAAAAAAAAAAAAAAAACTGTTTTTTGGCCATATCTCCCTTATTTTCACTCTGTTTCCCTTGAAACTTCCCTGACACCTCGGTAATCACATTCTTCATATTTCATTCTTGAGGAACCTATCCCAAATTCCACTTTCCAAAGCCTGAAATCCCACATTTGTCTATTTTTAGGGTTTTCCATAACTTCTTCGGATTTCACCCAATCGCCTTCAAATTTTACCACAGAGTTCCTTTCCTAATTCAGCTTCTTTGTCCCTCTCTGCCAAATTTTCTCATTCTTTCACCCCGCTTCTGAAATCCCCACTTTTTGCTTCCCTATCCATTAGAATGCATCCAAAACCTAGTCAAACCCCAATTACCCCTCCGAGTTTTTTCCCAAATCCAAATTTCCCTTTACTAAATAAGTTTTATTTGTGTTTTTCTATCCATTCCCCCCCCCCAAAAAAAAACTCCTGGTTATGAATGTCACCCGCGCAGGAGCAACAACCATGGAGGAAGCACTTGCAACCATCCAAACCAAACTCCAAGATCTGGATGAAAAAATTCTCATCCTCCATCTTCAGCATTCAGCCATGAACAATAACTGACAGCACGAATCTTCGGTAGCCAATGGGTTCTCTTCTTCCAGCAAATTTCGTGGTCCGAAGCTTGAATTTCCTTGCTTTAATGTTACTAATCCAATTGGATGGATCTATCGTGCAGAACAATATTTCAGTCTACATAATACTTTTGATGTCCAAAAAGTTCCACTTGAATCCTTTCATTTGGAACAGGAAGCCCTTCAATGGTACCGTTGGTACATCAAGGCTCATGACGAGCCCAAATGGACATATTTTTGCCAACTGCTTTTGCAACGATTTGGTCCTATTGATTTTGATGACTTCATTGGAGCACTCACTAAACTTTGTCAAAGTGGCACTGTGAGAGAGTATCAGACAGAATTTGAGAAACTAGACAATCACACAGAAGGATTGTCCGATGAATTCTATAGGAGTTGTTTTATCAATGGTCTTAAGGATGAAATCTAGTCAGAGGATAAAATGTTCTATCCAAACACAATGATGGAAGTCCTAGGGTTGACTAAGTTGGTAGAAGACAAGATTGCAACCCAACAACGCTCCAAACCCACTTTTGTTCCCTTCCACAATATGGGTTCTCAACGACCTCCCATCCTGCCAACTCCTCGACCAACTCCTATAAAGCATTTGTCTGAAACAGAGATGCAGGCACACAAAGAAAAGGGCTTTGTTATAATTGTGATGAGAAATTCACTCGAGGACATAGATGTGTTCAACAAAATCTCTATCTCTTGGATATGGATTCTCCGCCTGCCTCTACACTTGGTCAAGAAACTCCAGATACAATGGATGATCAGGTCGACATTCAAAAGATGCCTATTGACCCCCCATCTTAGGATGAACAACCAGATATGTCTCTCCATGCTTTATCCGGCGTCACCACCCCCCAAACAATGCGGGTCAGGGGTTACTTCAAGAAGCTTCCTCTTACAATAGTCATTGATTCTGGTAGCACTCATAAATTCATTGACCCTCGGATCGCCAAACATGCTGATTGTTTTGTCCATCCTTGCTCCAACTTTGAAGTCATGGTTGCTAATGGGGGCACCTTACCTTGCAAGGGAAAGTGTCACAATGTGCGTATCTCTCTGGAAGATTATAACCTACACTCTAACATGTTTTCCTTGTCCCTAGGCAGATGTGATGTGGTTTTGGGCGTTCAATGGTTACGCACACTTGGCCCCATCTTATGGGATTTTGCTGAACTTTGGATGCAGTTTTCAGTCAATGGGAAACAACACAAATTTAAGGGCTTACAACAAGGGTCTCTCCACATCATCAATTCAAATCACCTGGAAAAGATCCTTAAGAAGAATTCACATGGTGTCATCGCTCAACTCCATTCCATTCAGATGCACCCATCAATAATATCCCCTACTTCCTTGGATAGATATGCAGGTGTCCTTGCTGAACCAGTGGGCTTGTCTCCTTCAAGAGACCTTTCCAGTACGAATTTAGCCGCATCTACATCTTAGCAGGAAATGATGGCTATTTTGCATGCAGTACAGAAGTGGCAGCCATACCTATTAGGGAATTATTTTTGCATCAAGACTGATCTCCAAAGTCTAGAAAAATTCCTGGAACAATGGGTCTCCTCCCCAACACACCTGAAATGGGTTATCCAACTCATGGTTTATGCCTATGCGATCACTTACAAGAAGGGTAAGGAAATTATGGTGGAAGATGCTCCTTTTTGCACATTTGATGACCCAGTTTCACTTACAGTTATTTCTCTGCTTGTTCCAAATTGGTTGCAATCTGTTCAACAGGGCTATCTCTTCTATGAACTCCATGCTTCTTCATCAGCAGGGCATTCTGGGTTCCTCAATATGTATGACCGAGAACAATGTAACTTCTTTTGGCAGGGACTGAAAATGACAATTCAACAGATGGTGGCTAACTGTGATACTTTCCAGGTCAACAAGAGTGAAACGACACTCCTTTTGGGACTACTCGAACCCTTTCCCATCCCTACACAGACGTGGACAACTATTTCTATGGATTTCCTAGAAGCACTCTAGTGGTACAATACAACATCTAAAAGGACACCATATGAACCAGTTTATGGACAGGCACCGCCAGTTCTTCTTCCATACACGCTCAATAGCTCCCCAGTTCAGGCAATTGACTCGGTTCTTCAAAACCACGATTAGATTCTTCTCATTCTACAGGACAATCTTCACATGGCAAGAATTCGACTGAAACAACAAGCTGATCAACACCGTTCTGAGCCCACTTTTCACGCATCTAATATGGTCCTTCTTCGTCTATAGCCTTCCAAGCAATCCTCCATAAAACTCAAAAGGTGTCAGTGGGCCGGAATGCAACCCGAGGATGCTACAAGGGAACCGCTCCTTTAGATTCTACATCAATTTCCACATCTAAAGCTTTGAGGACAAAGCTTTTTCTAAGGGAGAGGGGATGTTACGAACCCATGTCAACCCTTCTATTTACTTTGTTAGTATATTGTTGTTGGACGCATATGCTTTGTAAGTCGTCCCGTAGTATTTGTTGATTCATAGTTTGTATTATTGTTGTTGGACGCATATGATTTGTAAGTCGTCCCATAGTAATTGTTGATCCATATTTTGTATTGGCACATGGTTTGTATTGACACATGGTATTGGCACCTAGACTTAGTATATAAGTTTGTGTTGAGACCAATGAAGGTACCGTGAATTTATTTGTATTGAGCTTGCTTAAAAGAGGTTGCCCCCTTGAAGTGGCCTGTGATCAATATAAAAGTGATTATGATATCTGTTATTTCTATTATCTCGTGTGTTTTTGTTAATTAATTATTGCAGGTTCATCACATCTTTCTTACTATCACAATATTTTCAGAGATGCGAGTCTGATTTGAATGTCTACATGAGACATGATGGTAAATCTATACTCCTTATTGTCCTTTATGTTGATGATTTACTGATTATAGGGAGTCTCTCTTCATGTCTTAGATCTATCAAAACAGATTTGCACAACTCCTCTATGTCAGATATGGGACTGCTAAAGAAGTTTCTTGGTCTTGAAGTCTCTCAGAGTGACTCAGGAATCAAGATTGCACAGTCCAAATATGCATCAGATCTACTTGACAGGTTTCATATGATGGAATGTGTAGCTAGGATTTTCACCCTAGCTTGTGCAAATGAGCACCTACTAAGGAGAAGGGACTCCTTAGTAGCAGTTCATAAAAACATTAAATGAAAGACAATACAATAAAATGGTAATTATTCTAAACATGTGCGTAAAACAGAAAAGACAAGATAATAAAAAGGGTTTTTGTATTGATTATACCTCCAATGTGAAGGTTGGTGGAGCTCTTGCAGCAGTCCAGGAGGGTTGCTTCCAAGCTTTCAGCTTTGCTCCTTTCTCTTTCTCCAAAGGATTGGAAATGGACCAAAGGGGCAGGGTGAGCTAGGGTTTCAAGGGTGATTTTGACAGAGTAAGGGTGTATTTGACTGTGGATATGAAATGAGGGGCCTCCATCACCTATTTAAAGGTTTTTAGTGGTGGAGTGCTGGCCCATGGTTTTGGGAACCATATGGTTTTAGTCAGCTGTATAGGGTTTTTTCCTCCTTTTTTCCTCTTTTTCCTCTTTTTTTTGTATTTTTATTCCCTTTTTAGAGGGTTTTTGCTATTTTGAAGGAATTTTGAATTATTTTGGGGGAAAAAGGGGGTTTTGGGCCTTTTGGAGGCTTTTTTAGTGGTTTTGTGGCCTTTTGGAGACTTTTTTGGCCTTTTGGAGGCTTTTTTAATGGAATTTTAAGGTTTTGAAGGCAAATATGGTAAGAAATATGGACAAATGAGTAATGTAATGGGGTAGATGAGGTAGTGAGCACTTTTTGGGTGTTAACAGATTGCCCCCTGATGTGTGAGGGCAGGAGCTCATCGTATGGCCGATAGACATCATAAGTCTTTTATGGTTTTCATGGGGTGTGGAGAAGAGAAGAAACGAACTAGAGCCCGGAACAACGGTCTCGAACAAACTGCAAAAACTGAAAGTACATGACCTCAATAATGAATGAGGAATAATCTGAACATATGGACGAGGCGGGCATTCCCATGCTCGTATCAAGATATAGAATAATAATAACAATGGGGTCCAAAATATGGGTACCTGAAATATACATGCCTCAACTAATGAATGAGGAAGAATCTCAATATATGGATGAGGCGGGCATACCCATGCTCGTATCAAGATACATAAAAAATAATAGTGAGGCCCGAAAAGGGGGACTTGTAGGATACATAGAGAACCACTGTGTACATCATAAGGGTCCAGAGGGGACACAAATCTGGGACATACTGCTGGGATGACCATGTCTGAGCTGAAGAACTGATACACTGGAATAACAACAGTGCTGTTGAGTGTGGTACTAGAGGAACTGATGACCTGCTGGAGCATAGTGACGGGGAGTCATGTCCTCAATGGTACACTGAACTGGAACTAAACTGGGTACTCAAGGAAGCATATAACTGGATGGCTTCTGAATACAATCGCCAACACAACCCAGACATCCACGGGAACATATAACTGGGCGTTCCGAAGTGAATCACCAATGTGCTAGAGTCAGGGGAAATCCGGGGTCTTCGACCAATAACTGAAGGGATATAAAACCTACACGATTCTCAACGATGCAATCAAGGTGTTGAAGTCGAGCATGTGAGAAACCACTCGGAGAGGCAATGATGACTTCTCTCATAATGGTCCATAGGAAATCACCATAGATGGTGATGGGTCCAAGGCGCAAGGACCTCTGGGTCTATCCTCTGGAATAGAGGGGCTATCGTCGACAAAGGGAGACCTACAACTATCAAGGCAATGATGTTTCCATGATAGGAGCGCGAGGTGGAGAACCGAAGTGTGAGAGTACTGATGGTAGGACTGACATACTGTGGGGGATAACTGGGCAAGTAGAGTGGGTGGACTCAAAATTCCTTTGTTCAAAGTATGATGGAGGGGATGATCGGGCAACATATGAAACTGACTGGTGGGAAAGGGGTCATAGCTGTACTGGATCGAGGATAGTGACGGGGATGAGGGATACTCAAGCTGGTGTAAAATGGCAGGAGACTGCAGACCAATTTGAACAAAGGCGACCTGATTGGGGGTGTTGCCGAGATGATCAATCATAGTGTCAAGAGGCACAGGGGGACTTCTTCATGGGTTAAGGAACTAGAAGAAGTGTGTGTAAAATGGTACTGTCGTGTGGATTTATACGAGCCCAGGACAGTTCATGCTCGTGATTGCTTTCAATTTTAAGGAGTCTGAAAGCGATAAGAAGACTCTGAAATAATGGAATGGTACCGTCATGTGGATTAGTACGAGCCCAGGACGGTGCATGCTCGTGGTTGCTTTCAATTTTAGAAAGTTTGAAAGCAAATAAGAAGACTCCAGGGGGGTGCTTTTTCGTGTGTTAGTCTCCAAGGCCCGAAGAAGCATAAAAGGATGCAATGAAGAACTCTTCTAGCCAGTGTGACTAGAGTATTCCTTTTTCGTAATTAGTCTAGTAGGTTCGGAAAAGGGTTAAACTTATACCAGATAGACACCCTTTCAGGTACTTTAACAAGCAAGAAAGGAAGCAAGATTGCTCGGTGATCTTTTCATTGTTTTAGGAGTCAGAAAAGAGCTTAACAGAAACTCCCTAAGTGCCTTTTTCGTAAAGGACTTGTCCGGCCCGAAAAAGGGATAAAATTATACCGAACAAAAGGAATGGTCAGGCAAGGAGGAGGTGCTCAATCAAGGAACATTGATGATGACCAAGAATGAGGGTAGGGGGGAACACTGGTGGGCCTCCTTGCGGGATAATGAATGGTGGAAAAATAACGAAATAATTGCAGTATGATAGGAGTGAATGGCTCATGTAAAAATGTGGAACAATTCGATGGCGACCGATGTGGTGCGCAAATCGAGGCAGCAAGGTGTCAGGACACAATGGTGAAATTATACCTGGTGAGAGCGAGAAATGATCTCAAGCATGATCATGAGCTCTGAAAAATGAATCCAACGATAGAAAAAGTGTCAAAAACTAAGAACGGTTGAAGTGGCACGCAAACCGAAGTGACGGGGGGCATTTTGGAAAAAATACCCAAAAAATCTGGGGGTGAGAGCGAGAAATGATCTCAAGAATCATCACGGGCTCGGAAAAATGAATCCAATGATATAAAATATATCAAAAATGGGCTACGGTCGATGTGGCACGCAAACCGAGGCGACAAGGTGTCGAGACACAATGTTGATATTGGTCCTGGTGAGAGCGAGAAATGATCTCAAGCATCATCACGGGCATGGAAATATGAATCCGGCAGTGCAAATGGTGCAAAAAACGGAGGTCATAAGAACTCTGGAATGGTCAAAGAAAATAACTAGGTTAAAAAATGGTTGCAAATAAAGGTGAGCGTACCAAGCCAAGGATGCAGTGGTGGGGAAAAATGATGACCCGCAGGGGCAGAATACTAGGTGTATCAAATCAAATCAACTATACAAGGGATATGTGACCTCAAAAATGGTTGAGATCACGCATGTGAAAAAGTGAGCAAGGTTAATGACCCGCCCCCCATGCTATGTGCATAAGGCTTGTGATTGTGGATCACATATGTGTTGGTTTGAATGATGGGTTCATTGACGTGCTGAGATAGATGTGATGGGGTAGGGTCAAAATGATTGATCATGCCCCCTCTTCCAGGGTTGAGGTAATCTATTAGGCCCCCTAACTCAGTGGTTTCAATGTGGTGTTCTATGATAGCGGGGTCAAGACCAAGCATTTTGGTATAGGACTAGGAAAAGACATCACGAAACTCTTGGAAGCATTTTTTGTACTCTCCAATCTCATAATCACTGCAGGAGGCTCCTAATGTAATGCTTTCAAGAGAACCAGGTGGGTCAGAGATATCTATGTGGATAACAGGTGAGATGTTGTCCATGTTACCTTCCTCAAAGGCATCAGGAGCGGGAATAAGATCCTTAAACCAGTCGACTTTGGTGGGAAGGAAATCTTTGGACTCAACCAAAAATGGGGTGGCTGTGGTGGAGGACTCTTCTAGGAGGAAATAGGAACGATGGTGCATGTCATCCCAGGGATAATCCAGGGCAGTGAGAGCCTCTAGAATCTCCTCATCATTGCGGAAACTTTGAGTTGTCAAATCGGTTGACAAGGGAGTGGTAGTCGAAGAGATCATATAAATGGTGTTAATCTCTCCGGATGGGGGTGATACCGGGGGGTGGATCTCCTCAATTGTGGGGGGTTCCGTCTCAAGGTCCAAATTATTCATCTCGTAGAGAGCTGCTCTGTAATCTGGGAGATCAGGACAGTGATGTGAGTAATGGCCATAAATACCGCATATTGCACAAGGGTGGTTGGTACGCAGTGATTTATCAGGAGGCTTAGGGGTTGGAACGAGTTTGACAACCGGGATGTTGGGGTCGTCGTCAAGAATTTGCATGTGTTCCTGTAATGTAGGTAATTGTGGACATTGATGAGTCAGATGGCCTAACTCATCACACAACGAGCATTTGGGGGGAACACGAAACATGGGGGGGGGGGTTAGCTGTTTTGGGCAAGTGTACAGCAGTGTATGGTTGTGGGCCTCAGCCCCCAGTGGGCTTGATAAGAGGAGGGGTATTCGTAGAGGACGAAGGGGTAGTGACACCGAGAGGTGGTTGACTAGTAGTGGCAATGGGTTGCACCGGTTGTCGGATGACATTTAGTGTCGGTGGGGGAACGGGAGGCGAAATATACCACACGGGTAATCCCAAGGTTAACCCGGGGAGGCTAAGAGTAGCCATAACCGGGGCACTTACTACGCCCGAGGGAGGGAATAGGAAGGGGATTGTGTGGATAGGTGTAACACCAATGTGACTATGTACCAATGGTGGTTTGGGTAACAAGGGCGGTTGATTGTTGGGTGTTTGTGTATTGTGGGAAAGGGTACATAGGTCAGATACTTCGGTCGCGGGTGACGGGGGTGGAATGGATTGGAATGTTGAGGTCATCAGCAGATTTGAGTAAAGTCTGGGTCCCGCAGAGGAAACAAACGAGGTAGTTTCACCACAAACAGGTTGTTCAACCATGGGGAGAACATTTTCAGGTGCAACGAAGGCATTGGGATCGTAATAGGTGAGTTGGTCGACCTTGACCACGCGTCCGTCATGGGGGAACATCATGGTACGAAAAACAGATGAGGAAACCGCCCGCATGGCATACATGTAGCTGCGGCCAAGTAAGAGGTTATAATCAAGTTGGGCATTGATGACCTCTATGTCAATGAGCACGGTTTTTCCATCCAACTGGACGAGGACATTAGCTAAGAGACCTTGGGGTTGAGCCGAACGGCCGTCATAGGCTCGCAACGCAGTGGTAGACTGTTGGAGAGTAGGGGATCCCAACTTCTGCCAAACGAATGTGGACATAACGCATGTAGAGGCACCTTCATCGATGATGCACCGATGGATGGCAAGATTACGAATGGAAACAGAAACTTGGAACGCTAAAGTGGAAGGCAGGAATCTATCGGACTGGTCCAAATCGAAGGCCATCAGTTGTGAATCATTTGGGTCAATAGCACCAAAGGCGGAGAGCAAAGTCTTGCGCTGTGAAGGATAGTTTTGTAAAACTTCTAACGCAAACATGGCTGTGGGAGACTGGGCTAAGTCATCTACAATGTTGTAATTTGACGCAGCACGAGCATTGGGGTTATTGTTGATGCAACGAAGTGGGAAGCGAGGTTCTTTGGAGGTGCCATCTAATGGAGCCGGAGGTATACGTAACGTCTATTCAGTGGGATGAGCGTTAGTGTTTTTGTCGGCGGGAGAGGCTTCAAGGGTGGAGCCATATTAGTTCCAATGGGTTTGGAGGTTGATATCGACGGATGACATCATTAACAAGTGGTGGGTACCTGAGTCTAACATGGGTTGATCAAGAGCGGCATAAGTGATATGCTGTTGTGGTGGTACGTTGCCTTGAGGGGGAGCCAACGGCTGAGTGTTCACTACGCCTTGGGTTGGTAAGGGGTTTTGCAGCACCAAAGGTTGCTGCTGAGGGGTTGGGGGGTTGGGTGGCGCTTGAGGAGCCGCGTGCCCTTGGCAATGGGCATCATCAGTCCAGAGTTGCCGAGATCGCTCCAAATGTGGGAAAGCATGTGTATAGTGGCCATAGACCCCGCAAATAGAACAAGGATGGTTTGTTCGCAAATTAGGATTTTTGGCCTGCTTGGGTGGCCGATCAGGGTTCTGGTTGGCAGGGGTCACGTTATTGTTGTTTGGGGGATTGGGAGGTTGACCAACTTGGTCTGGAGGGGGGTTGTGACCACGGTTACAGCCTTTGCCACAGTTTTGCTGGCCCCGTTGGCGCTGGTTATTTTGGTTCTGCTGCGGATTCTATTGGGCGTACACTTGCCCTTGGGCAGCAGGTGGGTTCTGGGGTTTTGCAGGTGCGGGAGCAGGCTGCAGTGGATAATAAGTAGGTGGAGGCGGTGCAGGTGCTAAACCTTGTGAGGGTTGCTGATAAATCTGCAGAACAGGTTGTGGGTTTACCGCAAGGGCTGCCTGTGGTGGGTAATAAGCAGGTTGGGCTTGAGAGGACACTGGAGCTGGTGCAGCCTGTGGGTGTTAATATGGCTGAGGTGCAACTGGGGGGGCGTAAGCAGGGGATGCATGACCAAAGCACTGAGGTGGACAGGAGGGTCCGTGGGAATGGTGGTGATGTGTCATGGGAGCATACGAATTGGTGGCTCCGGATTGAGATGTAGCCCATGAAAGGTCGGGGCCATGGCTAGGACATGCTATGGAAAAGGGTTGGGGATGCAAGGCAACACAGCCAATGATGTCGTCTGTGGCATGGGATTCCCCCGATGCATCGTGTTGGGAGGAATCGCCGCGAGGGGCATCAGGTATGATGGTATATAGATAACCCGGCTGGGGGTAAATGAGGTCAAATTGCTAGGCTTTGAGGATGGCCTCTTCTTCGGACTGGGGTCGTTCAGATGCCACATCCTTGGCAATGATAGGAAGGAGGGATTTTAGAAACCAATCTAAGAAGATATGGTCGTCTAACTTGATTTTGCAGAGGTTGAGGCATCGACGCCACTCATGAATGTGGTCAGTGATGTGGGTAGTCATGTTCTGCCTGCAAGACAGTAGGATCTCAACTCCCGTTTCATAACGGACAAGTAACTGAAAGAAATGCAGGAAAGTCGAGGCAAGGGAGGTAAAGGTGGCATGGGTCCCATGGGGCTGCTCGATGTACCACTTAGCTGCAGAGCCAGTGATGGTGCACTGTAACAGACGGAGGCGGATAGAGTCGTCCACTATGGAGTTGGAGGAACACCATAGATGGAAGGACATAATATGGTTTTGGGGGTCCTCACCTTCCTTGCCCTCAAACTTAGGGATGTTGGAGGGGAGCTTGGTGGGCATGTGAGGCCACGCAGGGTCGTGTCTGATGGGATCGTTAGTCAGTCTAGCTAGGTCAGGAAGGTTGAGGCTAGCCATGAATGGAAAACTAGTAGAAGGATGTGACATACTAGTGGGTTGAACCATGTTGGGGCCAATGCCCACAAGTGGAGGGGCAGGGTTTGGGATGTTTCCCCCAAGTGGAGGGACGAAAGTGGTATGGGACAGTCCTGCACCACCAAGGGTAGTGTGAGTCACTGATGGAGTGGCGATAGGTATGCCAGCTACTGGAATGGTTACAGTGATCGGAATGGTAGATGTGGGCCCCATCGAGGGCATACCCAAAGCAGGTGTGGTAGCTGGTGTGGTGGTGGATGCTCCCCCAATGGTCTCTACAAAGAAAGGGGTGGAAGTCACGCCAACCATGGGGCTGGTTGGTGCAGTGTAAATGGGGTTCTCGGACTCTGCCTCATAATCGGAGGTAAAATAAGGGGCGTCTAGCTCAGGTGACGAAGTGTTATGCCGTTGACGAGTGGATTCAAGTGACAAGGCTCGAGATCTATGATGAGTGGTATCAAGTGATGAAGATCTATGTCTATGACAGGTGGTGTCAAGTGAACCGTGTTGTGGGGGCTCACCCCGGAGGTGCCGAGAATGTCTCGGGGACTCAATGGTGATAGATGGTGTCAAATATCTGGGGGTTGTGTTGAGTGAAAAATAGCTCAAAAATCCTCATGCAACCGAGTGTGCAAAAGGAGATCTCAAAAAATATGGCACTCAGGACAACAACCAACTCAAAACACTTACTGTAACAGCTGTGCTACAATAAGTGGAGTATCAACAAAAATGGTCAGAATACCAACAAACAACAGGTTTCCTAAAAAATAAAAATAGTGGACTCGCTAGACCAAAAGGAGGTAAGGGAGGATGCCAACACCTAGGTAAATAGTATTCTGACTCAAATAGACATATCCTCTGCAAGGTGATGAAAGCCAAGTCAGACAATATGGATAGTAGAGCCAAGTGGATAAAGATATCCCCCTACTGGGAGGGACACCGGGTAGTCAATCCTAGAAGAAAGGAAACTAAGATACCCCGTCCATGACACGTCTAGAAAAGGTGAATCTATTGTTTGGTTCTATCGCCGCGGTATCCCCATACGGGTGATACCCTGAGAACTGCGAAAGGTAGCCTTCGGTTACTGAATGGATTGCGGTATTCCACTCAGGCCTCCGGAACTAGTCTGGCGACTTCAACCCTCCTAGGGGAGAGACCCTCTGATAAACTGGTTGTGACCGTGCCAAAAAATGCTAGGGAATTTTGGTTCCCTAATGGACAACAGCTATGTCTCAAGTGTAAGCAAACGAGGGGTGTTATTTGGATGCTTATCCCCCCGATCCTACCTAACTACAAAAATTCTTATGTGTTCTCCAAGTGGGGTTAGAATGTTGGTTGTGTTAAGTATTATTTTAGGGCTCACTTGAATTAGGTTACAGAGTGTGTGTGTGTGAGATGATGAACCCAAGTAAAAGTGCCACGGGGTGGGAAACTTTCTAACTAAAAAGGACAATGCAGAATTTAAACTTTGAAATGCAAAATTTTCTCTTTTTCAAGTAAAATGCTGAAATTTAAAAGATATTCTGTAAATGGAATAGAAATAAAACTGCAGAAAAGGCTGTAGGGAAGGATGGCTACAGGTAGGACAGATGGCTGTGCAAGTGCAGAAAATATTGCAGCAAAGTGTTGGGTTCAAAACAGTAAAAAAGATGCAGAAAACAGACCGCGGGTCTGTGGCAAATCTGGGCAGTCGGACTGCGGGAAACAGCTCAACAGTCGCGGAAAGGTTGCGGGATTTTGGCCGAAAGACGCAGTCGGACCGCGGGAAACAGCTCAACAGTCGCGAACAGGTTGCGGGATTTTGGCCGAAAGACGCAGTCAGACCGCGGGAAATAGGTCGAAAGCCACAGGCGGGTTGCAGGAAAATGGTTGAAAGCTGCAAGCGGGACGCGGGAAAAAGGTCGAAAGACACAGGCGGGTTGCAGAAAAATGGCTGAAAGCCGCAAGCGGGATGCGGGAAAAAGGCCGAAAGACGCAGGTGGGTTGCAGAAAGATGGCTGAAAGATGCAAGCGGGACGTGGGAAAAAGTCTGAAAGACGTAGGTGGGTTGCAGAAAAATGGCTGAAAGCCGCAAGCGGCCTGCGAAAAAATGGGTTAACAGCCGCTGTCGGATCGCAACAAACAAGCTAATAGCCGTGGTTGGATCGCAGGTAACAGACTGGAAACCGTCGGTAGGTCACCGGAAACAGTCTGAGAGTTGTGGTCGGACCGAAGGTAAATGCCTGAAAGACGCGGCCGGAACGCAACTACGGGGGGCAGAAGACGCGGTTTACGGCAGCCGAAAGGGACAACTGAAAGGAAAAAACAGAAAAATATTGCAGAAAATTGAAAACGTTTAAAACTTTAAAACTATAACCATAAATTCAAAGGAACACAACGGGAGTCGCCAAAACTGTAGCTAGGGTTTTCACCCCAGCTTGTGCAAATGAGCACCTACTAAGGAGAAGGGACTCCTTAGTAGCAGTTCAATAAACACTAAATTAAAGCACTAAAACAATATGAAATTTAACCTAGCATGAGCATTAACAAAAATAACAAAACATGAAAATATAGTAAAATATTTCTCTTTTTGTATTAAAGATTTACCTCAGGTGTAGAGGTTGGTGAAGCTCTTGCAACCGTCCAGGAGGGTTGCTTCCAAGCTTCCAGCTTTGCTCCTTTCTCTTTCTCCAAAGGGTTGGAAATGGGCCAAAGGGGCACTCAAGGGTGAAAGTAGCTCAAGGGTGAGCTAGGGTTTCAAGAGTGATTTTGGCAGAGTAAGGGTGTGTTTGACTGTGGATATGAAATGAGGGGCCTCCATCACCTATTTATAGGTTTTTAGTGGTGGAGTGTTGGCCCATGGTTTTGGGAACCATATGGTTTAGGTCAGCTGTATAGGGTTTTTTTCCTCCTTTTTCCCTATTTTTCCTCTTTTTTTGTATTTTTATTCCCTTTTTAGAGAGTTTTTTCTATTTTGGAGGAATTTTGAATTATTTTGGGGGAAAAAGGGGGTTTTTGGCCTTTTGGAGGCTTTTTTAGTAGTTTTGTGGTAGATGAGGTAGTGAGCACTTTTTGGGTGTTAATAGAATGCAAACCAACATCATTTCCTTTTCTTTCAGGGATCAACCTTGAGAATGGTTCTTACACACCTTTGGTGGATAGTACTTTGTATCGGCAATTGATCGAGAGTCTTTTGTTTCTTACACATACTCGCCCTGATCTATCCTATGCAGTCAGTACTGCCTCCATATACATGCAAGAGCCTCATGAGCTTCACTGGAAGGCAACAAAGAGGATCTTGCATTATGTGCAAGGGAAGAATACCTATGGTATTAACTATGCAGTTGGGTCTCCTTTGAACCTAGTTGGGTAAACAGATTCATATTGGGATGGATACAACTCAAATTGGAAGTCTGCATATGGTTTTGTTTTCATGATTGGATATGGTCCTATCTGTTGGTTGAGAAAAAAGAAGACTACTTTAGCTCTTTCTTCAGCTGAGGATGAGTACAGAGGTGCAGTGAATGCAACCACACAGTGCATTTCGTTGCGGGGTGTAACGCCCCCTTCCATCGTCAAAGGCAAGGAGGGGAAAACGTTAACAACACACGGGCTTATCGAAGACTTAGCCCCAATAATTTTTGCACATAAAATCCTAACATTTTAAAAACGTCCTTGTGCAGATTCATCTCAATTTAAACACAGCGGCAATTAATCATTACGTATGCACACCATTTCTTCATACATTCAGCATACCCATATCATTCATACATGTAACAGTTACCAAATTTCATTAAGCATGGACAATTTATTACACTGCATAAAACATGATGCATTTCATTCCATTAATCATGAATGCATTGCAAAACACATACTGTATATAAATTAAATCACAGATTACTCATCTTGAACTGTAATGGTCCAAACGACTGGCTATGGAAGGTCAACGTTCCTCCCAACCGTAGACCTCTGTCCAGCTTGTGTTCTTTCAGCTGAGAGGTCACCCCCGAGCTGGGCCGTGTATCCACTAAGGAGGACTAGCTGGGTTCACTCATAGTCATGGCTTCAGTCAAGCATCCAAGCAGATAGAGGAGGGTAGTGCTAAGCCAGTGAGCTCAACCACAGAGCTACAGGCATCTCAAGTGAACTCAACAGTTAGGCACCCACATTACCTACCACATCCAACACAAGGAAGATCCCCTTCTCTGTTACACAGTCCCTCAGGAAACTCTTCCCTCCAGTGCTCTTCAGGATGGGCATAGAAAGGTCCAGCTGCTGATCTTTGAGATCCTAGCCTTCACTGGGTTTATCAAGCACACCCAACCTCTGCATAGTCAATCCCAACTTGATTTCTCACCATTCTGCTCACCAAATGCTCAAATCCGTCACTCGTTTTCTGAGCTGCAAAAACTGGGTTTTCCCATTGATTTCGGGGTAGCTAATGCTCCCAAATTCGCCCCAAGGTTCATGCTATTGGATCCCCCATTGGATTTCCCTGTCCCATGCCAAATCTGGACGTTTTTGGTCTTTCAAAAACTGGGTTCTCTCAAGGTCGCGATTTCTGGTTTTTCCTCACTGCTGGCACTCGTTTTTGGATGGGAATGATGCTAGGTAGTTTCACAATGGACTGGGGTGAGAATCAAGCAACCCCCCATGAGGTTGAGTGACTTCTTGCCCAAGTAATCAGAGCCCATGCCCACCCATACGAATTTCAGGGCTGCCCATGCTCCATTGAAGCCATGGGCTGAAATCTCAACCACCTTCTTACAGCAGGCATTAATGTCACCTAGGGAAGTCAATGGGTTCTCATAATGACAAATGGCAGCCTAGGGTTTAATCCCATAGCCCCCTCACCACTCCCTAGTGGATACACGTGGCCCCTTCTCATTCGTTGCCTCCATAGCCAGTTTTTGGTATTTTATTTCAATGTTAAATATTTACATCAATTTACAATATCCCATGGCTTAATAGCACGGGGGTAACAAAATATCAAGCGTGTCTAATTTAAATAAAATCCGAGCATAAACTAGCGGGGCCTTGGCCTTGAGCTCCACGCTAGGGAAACATACATCGCGTATTTGCAATATTTACATTAGAGCCAATATTGCCTAAGGGTTCAAAATTGGGGTATTACACGGGGCATCTTGTTAGAGTTTGGGATTCGCTATAGTACTCCACCAATCATCTATTGTGACAATCAGAGTGCTATCAGGATTTCTATAGATCTGGTTCTGAGATAAAGAACCAAACACATTGAGATACACATGCATTACATCCGAGGACTGGTGCATCATCGTATCATCACACTACTCTATTGTCCTACAGAAGAGAAGATTGCAGATATTTTCACCATGTCTTTTTCAGTGAAGAAGTTCACTTACCTCTGATCCCTTCTTGGAGTGAGTGATGCCTTGGCTTGATTAGCTTTTTACACTATATCTTGAGGGGGGTTTTTTCCCCCTTTGGGTTTTCCCTCTTTCCTCACATTTTTTTTAGATTGTTGTATGGGGTGACCTTTGGTCTCAGTAACCAAGGCCCTATTTTTTCAGTTATATTTCCTCATAGTCTGGCTTAAGGGGGGGGGTGTTGGAATATTCTCACCATCACCATATTTTATTTGAATGCAATGCATACATTTTTCCTGCATGCATGCATACTTCCAACAGCAGTGGAGTCTCCTAGCACCTAGTCCATATTCCCCTCCCCTAGAGCTTGTTTCTGGTCATTATTAGCCCTCATAGCCCCTGATGCACCCTTTTTTCATCACTAGAGTACAAGTGCACCCTCTTCCACTGATTTAGGAGATCTATCAGTCAATTCCATGATTTGAGGATTGATTACTTAGTTAACTGACTGTAGCTCTTAAATTGACTGCTATAGAGACTAGGAGCACCCTCCTTGACCACTGACAGCTAGTATGCGCCCTCCTTGGAGTCTCCTTCCCTATTATTGTGCTCACATGGTTCAGTTATGTTCAGGTCTACTCCGGTGGGCTGATCATTGACCATCGGTGGCCACTAGACCTTATCGGGAGATTGTTCCAATGCACACTAAGCCATGCCTTGAGGAGAATTCGAATTAATTCTATTGTATTGACATATTTTTTCCAAAAAAACAACTGATGAATGTATAAAGAACAATTTCTCACATCTTTTGAGTTTGTGTGAATTTGGTCATACTTCTTTTTAATTCTTCTCTGCAATTAATTGAATGAAATTGTGAGGTTTGTTCAAGCTTAGTGATATACCCCTATGGAATTTCACAGTCCCAAGATCATGTGACTCATTCATTCAAGGGATTTGTTCCAGAAAAGAAGTTGATAAGATTCAGTAGGCTATGGGAAGAGTGCACACAAGAAGAAGCTCGACTTGTGGCTTAAGAAGAGAAGCTGGGATCAAATGATGATCAAGCTCTCACAACTCCACACTAGAAGGAATAATAACAAGAAGGAGCACCATCATCACAGTAAGAAGGAGAAACACCATCAAAATCAAAGGGAGAACTATGATGGACAAAGAAGACCCAGAAAATATCTATCCAACATTAGATGTTATACATGTGATGAGAAGGGACACTATAGAAATTGTCCTAGAAATAGAAATGGCTCCCATAGAAAGAAGAACAACAAGAAAATACACCATGCCCACATCGTCGAAGATGATGAACCTCCAAGGAAGAGAACCAGAGAAGAAAGAGACTATTCTTCAAGTTATGAAGAATATGTATTGTAATGAAGGTAACCAACTACAAGGGTTCATTTAGAAAAGTTTCACCTCATACGATAAAGCGAGAGATTACTTTATGTATTACATGAAAGAAGTAGGAGAAGCTCCTACAAAGTTGGACTCCAGAAAACAAATGAAGATCAATTCTCTATGGAAGAATCTTCATCCATTTTCAGCATTGGTTAAGGTGTAGAAGAAAGGAGCGCACTATCAGAGACTCCAGTAGTTCCGACAAGGAATCAAAGATCAAGAGGGATCACACTCCAGTAGTTCCTGTAAGGAAGCAAGTATCAAGAGGGATTCCACCCAAAAACCAAACAAAGATAAGTATTTGAATTGTCATTTCTTGCATATCTAATTACTTAAATGATGTTTTTCAGTTGTGTACATACGAATGTTCCTAGATTTAGGATGTGTATTATGTATGTTAGAAAAGTTGCATTAATGAACATAATACTACTAATATGAAAGTAACGGGTAAGTGGCCTATGGTGCTGTACAACATTCCATTTGCTACTTATCTAGAATGAAACCTCTTTGCTGACATGTACAACATTCCATTTGCACACTCTTAACAATGTTCTGGTAGAGATGCAAGGCATCTAGGAAGTTACCATATAAATACGGGATATAGATGAATGTTGTGTTGAATCATTGGCTAAGATAGTTGCATGACTGTGTGACCTATATCTTTATGCATAAGAATTTGTTTTGACAATTTTGAACTGTTTCTAATCACACAACCAAATTGACTTCTAAGAAAGATCTTGTACTACAAGAGAGACTTGTCTCGAAGGACAAGTGACGATGATTCAACTATAAAAATTCAAGAGGATTTATAAGATAAGTTGAAGAGATTGAAGAACCTGAAGTAACCAGGATTATAGATGGAAGAAGCAGTTCCAGAAGACCATGAAGATCGTGAAATAGAAGAATCACAAGAAATTTCAGATCCACCTTGTGAGAAGAACTCCCACACGAGGAAACCAACATGGGTACGAGAATCAATACAAGATGCAGAGAAGTATGGCGCTCCAGAGGGGATGCACAGAGAAAGTAAGAGACCTAGGAAATACTCCAACTATGTAGACCTATTGTGCGACATCATTGACAAGGAACCTTTAACCTATAAGGAAGCAACAAAAAAGAAAGAGTGGAAGGACGCCATGATCGAGGAGTACCACTTGATTATGAATAATGATGTTTGGGAGGTAGTTCTGAGACCAGAAGGGAAGTCTGTTGTGACTTCGAAGTGGATCTACAAGATCGAGCATGCTGTAGATGGTAGCATTAAGAAACACAAGGCAAGGTTTGTAGCACGTGGATTCTCCCAGAAGGAAGGCATAGACTACGAGGAGACATTTGCACCTGTTGCGAGATAAAATTCCATCATATCAGTACTAGCACTGGCTATAGTAATGAAATGGAAGGTACACCAGATGAACGTCAAGACATCATTCTTGAATGGTGTAGTGGAAGAGGAAATGTATGTGGAGGATCCACTTGGATTTGAGACACATCAAAGGCATAATCATGTGTCCAAGTTGAAGAAGGCCTTGTATGGATTGAAATAGGCACCCAGGACGTGGTACGACAAGAATTATAGATTCCTGATGAGCTTGGGATTTACCAAGAGTAAAGCAGATTCCAACCTTTACTACAATGTTGAAGTGGTAAATCCAACGATTTTTATACTCTATGTAGATGACCTCTTTGTAATAGGAGAGGATGGGATCATTACGGATACGAAGAGGAATATTTCCGCAAAGTTCTGAATGAAGGACTTGGGTATGATGCACTATTTCCTAGGCATGGAGGTGTGGCAGAGTAAGGATGGAATCTTCCTTGGACAAGGAAAGTATGTAGTAGAAATTCTGAAGAGGTTAAAAATGATGGACTGTAGATGATTGGGTCATTGATGTGCCTGAGAAACATGAGACCAGACATGTGCCTTGCTGTTAACACATTGATCCAGTTCCTGATGGATCCGAGACAAGTTCACCTGGTTGCTGCAAAGCATATATTGAGGTACCTAAAGGGTACAATTGATTATGGGATCAGGTATGACGGGAATCAAAAGATTAACCTGCAGGTTTATGTTGATTTGGATTGGGAAGACAGTTCAACTGATAGGAATAGCACCTCGGGATGCTGCTTTAGTATGGGATCCCGTATGATCTCCTGGCTTAGCAGGAATCAGCCCTACGTGGAATTGAGTACAGCTGAAGCATAGTATGTTGCATCTTGTTCAGCTAGTTGTGAGGTAGTATGGCTAAGGAAGTTGCTGCTTGATTTGTTTGATCTCCAGTTAGAGGTGACTTGCATATTCTATGACAACCATAGTTGTGTGAAGTTTTCCGAGAACCCAATGTTCCATGACAAGTCGAATCACATTGAGATCAAGTACCACTATATCAGGGATATGGTGCATAGAGGAGCAGTGAAGCTTCAGTATGTTGTGACGGACGAGTAGATATCCGACGTGTTGACCAAGTCGCTAGCCAAAGTGAAGTTTGAGTACTCTAGATAGAAGCTTGGTGTTCTTCAGATCGAGGTTACTCCTAAGAGGGAGAGATGCGTCCGGAACATGAAAATGCACATGGGCCATTCTCGCAGAGTGGTAGGCTCGTGCCTCCTATGTTGGTATATGTAAGGGTCGAGCCATTCTCGCATAGTGGTAGGCTCATGCCTCCTATGTTGGTAGAAGTAAGGGCTAATCCATTCTTGCATAGTGGTAGGCTCGTGCCTCCTAGGTTGGTAGATGTAAGGGCTAGGCCATTCTTGCATGGTGGTAGGATCACACCTCCCATGTTGGTAGATGTAAGTGATGGTCCATTCACACATGGTGGTAGGATCATTCCTACCATGTTGGTAGATTTAAGGGCAGATTCATTCTCGCATGGTGGTAGGATCGTGCCTCCCATGTTGGTAGATGTAAGGGCCGATCCATTCTTACATGGTGGTAGGTCGGTGCCTCCCATGTTTGTAGATGTAAGGGTTGATCCATTCTCGCATGGTGGTAGGCCAGTGCCTCCCATGTTGGTAGATATAAGGGCTGGGTCTCGCATGGTGGTAGGCTTGTACCTCCCATGTTGGTAGACGAGGTCTCATATGGTGGTAGGATCATTCCTCCCATACTGGAAACATCCACCGTTGTGGAACATGTGATGTGCATCTAGGTTGTGCTCCATGTGACAATGAGATGATCTGAAGACGATGATGCGATAGTAGGATATGCAGGTGTTTGTAAAGGCAATGTAATGACTGATATTTGGCTATACCTTGTTGATGGATTTCTTGTAGAGATGATGAATACCTAAAGGAGTGTCAGGCCTACATCCAACATGAAAAAGGGCTGGATCTGTAGAACTTCCTATGACAAGTAGAATTGAGAGATGTCACCAATCAATGATCAACATGATGAGGACTGCAGTAGCGACGACTATGATCCAGTGTTGATGACAATGTTCCAACATTGGTGATGATCCAATGATGATGATGTTATCCAGACTTGTCTCCAATGGGGTTTATGACTATGGCCAGAAAAAACCTTCCTAGTTAAGAGGGAGTGCTGATGTAAATGTAACTTCGGAAGATATTCTATTGTATTTTGTATTGTAATTATTATTGTATTTTATTTGTACCTTTGTCGGAGATGTTTTTCCTCCACTTGGGGATGTCATTATGATGCTTAGTCAGCCTATGTCATTGGGGTATAAACCTCCCATGTATCCCGGGGAAATAGTTCCCAAAAGATTAAATTGTAAGGGTTTACTAGGTCTCCTAGAGAAGTCGGCCCATTTGGATAAAAGGGTCACCCCAAAAGTAAAGTATAAATAGACAGCTTAGCTCTCTCATTTGACACATCACCCACTCACTAAATTTCTCATCAGTGAGAGAGAGAAGACAAGTTTGCATAGGAGAATAAGAGAGGAATTGTAGAAGACCATCTTTGTTTTGGGATTTTACTTTTGTGATATTGTATTGGTGACTATTCTATCTCTGAGCAAGTTGCGGGGTTTTCTCCTTTATGGTTTCCCCGAGGAAATTCTCTGTGTCTATTGTGTATGATGTGCATGTTATTATTTCAGTAAAGATCCTAGAGAATATTGATTAAAATTTAAAACTCTAACAACAAAAACACACACCAAGGAATATTCTTAGGCAATTAAATTCGCCCAACAAGACTATACATGCCCTAAAAACTACAAGGATCTGATACCATTATTGGACCACCATATGAAAGATAATCATGAATGCTCATTTTTCCATTAAGAATGTACACATATAAGTACAGAGATGTGAACCTTAGTTTCATTTTCAAAGAGGGTCTCTTGGACTTTTGATGATGTTTCATAGTCACCTATGACAACTAAGGGAAGAATGAATACAATTTACCGAATCAGAAAGGATTAGCTTTCCAACATTTCCCATAATAGAATATGATCCCTCAAGATTTTTAATTAGATTTATATGTATTGTGGAAATTTGAGTAATTCATGTAGAGAAATATTAGCTCTAGTTTTCTTCATATCTTCTACAAAATCGTATTCTAGAGCAAGACATGAAGAGGGTTTTATTGTGGTAAAGGCAACCTTGGTGGTCGTTTATGTTTTCTTACAAAATTCAAAGTGGATGGGGAATATATTTTCATATGAATTTTGAGCCATATGAATCTATTTGATATCATCGTCTTCATCTTCTCCAAACTGGTTATAAGAAACATCCCAAAGTGATTAAATGTATGCTCTAACATTTTGTTCTCCATCAGCCTATTCTCCTCCTCTTTTTCATCATTTTCCTACCTAAATAATATTCAGACCCATAAATGAGGGCTTTAAACACATTCATAAAATATTCCATGTTAATTCCTTCAATAGGTGGAGAATTTTGATTAGTTGAAGGAAAATTATTTTTGAAAGGAAGTTAGAAATAACCTTTGGTGGATGGACCTTCTCCTGAATTTCTCTTTAGGTATACAATCTCATTTGAAATATTATTAACTATTCTCTATAGGTTTTCCATATCCATAGAGTCTTGTTCCTTCTTCTGTAAAGAGAGTTTGACCTGATAATATTTTTTTACTATATCAGACACCATGTTCTTTGTCAATCCTTGGATTACCTTTCAGAATAATCATATCCTTTTCATCTTTGTAGAGGCATTGGAGTTAACTTGAAAAGGGCCATGAGGTCTCAGGTCAACTTTGAAATTCATTGTTTCGATGGAATTTATGTGAGTCAAATCTTAGGAATGGGTGAAGAGGCTCACTTGGATGCTCACTAGACCTTCAAAAATGATAATTCCATTTCTATTCAAATGCTAAGTGTGGAATACACTTAGAGATTTGTTGTCTCCATGGAACAAAAGAGGGACATTAAGGAAAATCATGTCTTCTTTCAATTTGTAGATCATTATACAAATGTTTATCAAGCAAATATTTCAAGGGTTAGCACAATCATATTACCAACTATAGATAACCTATTATCCTATCTTAAAATTATTGAGGTGAGTAACAAACCATTTAAATTAATGAAGAGAACCAGAACATGCATGTTAAATTTTGAGCATTAATTCACAATACTCTAGGATCTTTACTGAGAGAATAACATATACAGTATATCAATGCATGACAATCACAATAAGCATGACAAGCATCACAAGAATCAAAAGCATGAGAGACAAGAGACACAGAGTTTTCGTGGGGAAAACCCTAAGGTGAAAAACCCCACAACTTCCTCAGAGATAGAGAGAGCAATGGCTCAACCAAAGTACAACCAAAATACACTGAGATAGTCTCCTAGTAGCAGATGATCCTCCTCCTCACTAGTGCGCCACTTTCTAAGTGAGAGTGAGATACTTTTCCAAGTGATCTAAATAGAGATCACCTGATACCTATTTATACTAATCTGTTTTCCCAGTGACCTTATGGGGCCGACTTGTCTAGCTAGGTACATCCACATTATAATATATATAATTCAGGGCTGACCCCACATGGTGGTCTAATAACCCATCGGCAAGTACACACACTTGCGACACTTGTCAATCGACATGACAACACTTCCTTATAGAGGAATAACACATCTCTTATAAGGGTATAATAAATATATATAAAATACACAGATGAAATACATTCCGAAGTTACATATACATCAACACTCCCTCTTAACTAGGAAGGTATTTCTCGACACAGATCTGCTAGACAAGTCTTCTTCTCGGGATCATCGTCATCGATGCATCATCATCATCATTGTCACTGCTGCTGCTATCTCAATCAATCTTTGACTCTACTCGTCATAGGAAGTTCTACAGAGCCAGTCCTTTTTCATACTGGATGTAGGCCCACTACTTGCAGGTCTTTTTCATCACTGGCCATACTGTGGAATCCTCGGGACTTATTACGTGCGTCACAAAACATCGAAAGAACATCCTAGGCTGTTACGAGCACACGGCTCTACCTATAGGATCTCCCAGGGCCATATTATATGTGACCTCACCACAAAACCTCGCAAGAGCATCCCTGGCTGTTACGATCACGCAGCTCTACCTATAGGATCTCCCAGGGACAGATTATATGTGGTCACCACAAAACCGTGCAAGAGCATCCCAGGCTATTACAAGCACGCAGCTCTACCTATAGGATCTCCTAGGGACAGATTATATGTGGTCATGGAAAAACCTCGCAAGAGCATCCCAGGACTTATTACGGGCACACAGCCCAACCTATCGGATCTCCCAGGGACAAATTATATGCCATAGGACAAAACCTCGAAAGAGCATCTGCTAGATATCCCAGGGCGCGAATTACATGCCATAGGCAAAACCTCGAAAGACTATCTGCAGATCTCCCAGGGCCAAATTATATGTCCTCCCAGAGCAAAACCTCGAAAGAGCATTTGCCAGATATCCCAGGGCATGAATTACATGCCATAGGCCAAACCTCAAAAGACTATCTGCAAATCTCCCAGGGCCAAATTATATGCTCATCTGCACAACTTGATCCACGGCCATAGAGCATCAACCTGATACTCACCATACATCATCCTGATGTACACATGATCATCCTGATCATCATCACTGCAACATCTTGCTGCATGTCATCTGGAGCAACATCCTGAAGCTCGTCATCCACGATCATCCTGATCATATAATGCATCTACCTGATGCATACCAAGTTTCTACCTGATACATATCATCATACATGATCCACCTGATCATACAATGTATCCACCTGATACAAATACAAATACATGATACATATCACCATACATTATCCACCTGATCATACAATGTATCCACCTGATACATATACAGATACATGGTCCAAGCATCCAACATGATGCATACAAAATACATACAAATGATCCTACTGATAATATCCAGCATCCAACATGATGCGTACATACATATACATATAAATGATCCAACTGATCATATCCAGCATCCAACATGATGCATACATACATATACATATAAATGATCCAACTGATCATATCCAACATCCAACATGATGCATACATATAAAAATGATCCAACTGATCATACAAAGCAGAAACCAGAACATCATCCTGATGTTCATCATCCAGCGCTTACATCCACAGCCATGTGAAGGATCCTCCTTCCAACATGCTTGGAATGGTTTCAGCAAATGTGTCCATCACTTCTTCCTCTAAGTGTCCTTGATCTGAAGAACACCAAGCCTCTCCCTGAAGTATTCAAACTTCACCCTAGCTAGTGGATTCGTCAGCACATCTGCAATCTGCTCGTCCGTCGCAACATACAGGAGCTTCACAACTCCTCTCTGCACCATATCCCTGATATATTGATATTTGATCTCTATGTGTTTCAATCTGTCATGAAATACTGGGTTCTTAGACAGCTTCACACAACTCTGGTTATCACAAAAGATACCAGTAGCATCCAACGGGAGATCAAATAACTCAGACAGTAGCTTTCATAGCCATACTTCCTCACAACTAGCTGAACAGGCTGCAACATACTCTGCCTCAGCTGTACTCAGTGCTACGCAGGGACTGCTTCCTGCTAAACCAAGAGATCACACCTGATCCCATACTGAAGCAGCATCCAGATGTGCTCTTCCTATCTGCAGCACTGCCAGCCCAATCTGAATCAACATAACCCTGCAGTTTAAACTTTTGATTTGCCTCATACTTGAGCCCATAATCCACTATACCCTTCAGGTACCTCAGAACATGCTTTACAGCAACCAGATGAACACTCCTCGGATCTGTTAGGAGCTGACTCAATGTGTTCACCGCAAAGCAAATATCTGGTCTCGTGTTCGTTAGGTACATCAAGGACCCAATCATCTAATGATACATAGAGACATCAATCGGCTCAGATGAAGCATCACATAGAAGCTTCAGATTCGATGCCATAGGTGTGGCCATGGCCTTGCAATCCATCATCCCGAATCTCTTCAGGATATCTACTATGTACTTCCCTTGACCAAGGAAGATCCCACCTGCACTCTGCCACACCTCCATACCTAGGAAATAATGCATCATTCCCAAATCTTTCATATCAAACTCAGCAGGAAGCTTCCTCTTTGTATCACATCAAGTTCTGGGAGCTTGCTACAAGCCATACAAGGCTTTCTTCAATCTGCACACATGTGACTCCCTGTCAGGTCTTGGGACTGCATCCCAAACATCTTCTTCATGATCGACAGATCATGGCATTCCATTTCTTCATCCTAGATCCTTGGAACTTCAATGTCCTCAATAGATATCTTTGTTGCTGGAACAAATGTTGTAGTCCTTCTTTTGTAGGTGAAGATATACAGTCTTTCATACAAAACAAGTTAGATTGCATGATTAGAAACATCTCATAATTTTCTGAATAAATTATTTACACATAAAGAAATATGTCATGCAGTCATGCAGTTATCTTATCCAATGCTTCAATACAACATTTATACATGTTCCACAACATTCTAGATGCCTTCCAGTCTCTACCAGAACATTGTTAAGAGTTTGCACTACTCCCAACATGCCAGCAAAGAGGTTTCATTCTAGATAAGTAGCATTGGAATGTTGTACAGTTCCATAGGCCACTTACCCATCACATGTATATTAGTAGTATACTGTTCATTAATGCAATCATTCTAATATGCACAATACATCTCCTAAGTCTAGGAACATAAGCATAATATTATTTAAACAAACAAAATAGGCAAGAAATGATAATTGAAATACTTATCTTTGTTTGTTTGTTGGGTGGACTCCCTCTAATTATTTGCTTCCTGGCAGGAGTTGCTGAAGTAGCTTCTTCTACACCTTTCTGTTGTGGAATGTAGGAAGATCGTCAACTCCCTCTGAAAATATACATCCTTGTAGGAGCTACTGGAGTGTGCTCCCTCTTGATCTTTGCTTCCTAGATTATCTATCCTTGAACTTATATTCATCCTTGCTGACATCAATCTTCTTGAACCCTGGAAAGTATATTCTGTAAGCCTTGAAGCTTTCACTGTAACCCACAAAGATACCCTTCTTTCCTGAAGGATCTAGTTTATTCCTCTTTTCCTTTGGGACATGAGTGTATATTGGACAACCAAATATTCTGAGATAGCTGACTTCACGTTTCTTACCGGAAAAGACCTCTTCTGGTGTCTTGTTGTCCAATAACTTGTGGGGTGTTCTGTTCTGCACATATACAGCTGTTCTAGCTGCTTCTGCCCATAGATGCATAGGTAGATCCTGGTCATGCAGCATTTCCCTTGCTGCTTCCATGATAGTTCTGTTCTTCCTTTCTGCAAATCCATTCTGTTGAGGATTATAAGGAGCAGTCAACTCCCTCTTAATCCCTGAATCACTACAAAGCTTCTTGAAGTCACCTGAGGTGAATTCTCCACCATTGTCAGATCTGAATGTTTTGATCTTCTTGTCAGTTTGATTCTCCATCAAGGTTTTGAATTCCTTGAACTTATCAAACACCTCATCTTTGTTCTTCAAGAAGTATACCCCCAAGTCTTCCTGGAGAAGTCATCAATAAATGAGACATAATAAACATACCCACTTAGAGAATTGGATGACATAGGACCACATGCATCTGAGTGGATGATTTCCAGGATATCTTTTGCCTTGCTTTCACTGCTTGGGAAAGTCTTCTTAATGTTCTTACCTTTTGCACATCCTTTGCAAACACCTTCATGTTTGGTCTTGATTTCAGGAAGACTCTCTACAGCCTTGCTTGCAATTGGAAGTGCCCTATAGTGCATATGAGCAAGTATTCTATGCCAAAGTTCACTTGGCTCCATGGATTCATGCACCATGGCATGTTCAGGTTGTCCCTTCAATTTATACAACCCTCCCTCACTCTCCAATCACTACTGCATCATCTATGGTCTTTCCCTTTGGCCACATTAGGACTTGGCCATCCACAAATGCAACCCTCATACCTTTTGCATCCAAAGCAGAGATGGAGAGTAAGTTCTTCTTGAGCCCAGGTACATAAAGGACTTCTTTCATCTTCAAATATTTTCCAGAATCTAGGTTGTAGGAGGCTTCACCACTTCCTTTGATTGGGTATTGATAATCATCCCCAAGTTTCACCTTATGGGGTGATTCATGTTCAGATAGATTCACAAAAGATTCCTTAAACCCAGTCATGTGTTTGGAAGCTCCACTATCAATCAACCAATCATTAAAACCATGGGATATGGTACCTGTGAGAGCAGAGATTAGAACATACTCTTCTTCACTTGATGAGTCAACATCACTATCATCACTTTCTTCCCTAGCCTTCTTCTTTGGAGGTTTATCATCCTCGGCAGCATGAGCATGAAAATTTCTTTTGCTTCCCTTCTTCTTCTTGCTGGAGTTGTTGTTATTATCCCTTTTGTTCTTGGGACAATCTAAAGCAAAGTGACCCTTCTCATTGCATGTGAAGCTTCTTAGATCCTTCTTATTATTTTGATAGGATCTCTTGTGGTGAGAGTGCTCCTTCTTGGGCTTGCTTCTTTTGGTGTGAGCTGTAAGAGCTTGATCTTCACCTCCCATCTTTTCCTCACGAGCTATAAGTCTAGCTTCTTCTTGAGAGCATTCTTCCCGTAATCTGTTGAAGGAGATCAACTTCTTCCTTGCACAAATCCCTTGAATAAAGGAATCCCATGACCTGGGTAGGCCATTTAGAGTGGTCATCACCACTTCACCATTCTCCACCATTTCATCCATTGCCTCTAGTTGTTCCTTGATCTGGGAGACCCTTGAAAAATAAGATTGAATGGTTTCTCCATTCTGAAACTTTACTCATTTCAATTGGTTCTGCAGGGTCATCTTCCGATTTATGTTCTTCCCTTCAAATAGCTTGGTCAAAGAGTCAAACATCTCCTTGGGTGTCTTAAGAGAAGACACATGGGGTATGAGATGGTCTTTGATAGAATCAGCAATGATTCTCTTTGCCTTGACCAAGTTCTTCTTATGCAATACCTTGGCCTCTTCATCCTTTGGGATAGCGATGTCTTCTTTTATATATGAGTCCAACTCATTCTCTTCCAGGATTAACCCAATCCTATACTTCCAGGCTCGAAAGTTATCAGCCCCTTCAAGCTTATCCTCAAGCTTGGTGTGGAGAGACATCTTAAAGAGTACTTCAAATGGAAATAGAAAAGATTTAGGTCTTACCACTTGAAATGCTGAAAACTGGATCTGGTCCCGGATTAGGGTTTGTCGAAAAAACCCTAAAAATTCAAAATGTGAATTTCAAATTTCTGAAAGGATAGAAAGATGCCCTTTAATGAGCTGATCAGCCTGGTGCATTCAGAATTTGAGATCAGCAAAGTTTTACCCTTCATATTTGACTTTTTGTCCTCCCGGGTTCACTAGGGAGAGCCCTGAATTAGGGTTTGAGTTTCCCAGAGATCTACCCAGCCAAAAATCTCGATCCAAAGCTCTAAACTTCGATATTTGCAAGGAGATTCCAGCTGTGTCTTCAGATTCCAGAAATTCCTATTTTTGTGGAAACCCTAATTTTTAGGGCCAAATCTAAAAATGCTCAAAATTGAATTCTGATTGGACAGATAGATGCGCCTTGATGAGTTGAGTCAATCTACTATACTGTTTTTCCAAAATCTGTGGAGAGAAACCCAATAAACAAGAAACTCAAGTTTTCATCACTACAAAATGTCTTCTTCTTAGGTTAGCTCTGATACCATGTTAAATTTTGAGCATTAATTCACAATACTCTAGGATATTTACTGAGAGAATAACATATATAGTATATCAATGCATGACAATCGCAATAAGTATGAAAATCATCACAAGAATCAAAAGCATGAGAGACAAGAGACACAGAGTTTTCGTGGGGAAAACCCTAAGGTGAAAAACCCCACAACTTCCTCGGAGATAGAGAGAGCAATGGCTATTAAGTACAACCAAAATACACTGAGATAGTCTCCTAGTAGCAGATGATCCTCCTCCTCACTAGTGCGCCACTTTCTAAGTGAGGGTGAGATACTTTTCCGAGTGATCTAAATAGAAATCAACTGATCTCTATTTATACTAATCTGTTTTCCCAGTGACCTTATGGGGCCGACTTGTCTAGCTAGGTACATCCACATTATAATATATATAATTAAGGGCCGACCCCACATGGTGGTCTAATAACCCATCGGAAAGTACACACACTTCCGACACTTGTCAATCCACATGACGACACTTCCTTATAGAGGAATAACACATCTCTTATAAGGGTACAATAAATATATATAAAATACACAGATGAAATACATTCTGAAGTTACATATACATCAACAATGCATTGTGAAATAATCCACCGAACTAGATGGGTTAAGCCAGCTTTAGAGAAATTTTGAATACTAAAACTTGTTGAATATTGTAACTTCTAAGAATATTACATTTGTATTTTATTATTCCAGAGATGGTTCATCCCTCCGAGGTTATTCTATTATTATTCCGGAGATGTTTATTCCTTCGAGGGATTGTGGTAACCAGGGTTATTAGACCCACCATGTGGGGGTCGGCCCCGAATGATCTTGCTCATTATATCAAGGATGAAGTTGCAAAACCTGAAGGAGATGAAGCCAAAGAGAAGCATAGGAAGGATTTGATTAGGGCAAAGAGAATCATAGCTGATTCTATTAAAGACTACTTGATTCCCCAAGTGGCTTCCAAGAAAACCCCAAAAGAAATGTATGATGCCCTAGGAAGGATGTATGAGGGAAAGAACAACAATAGGAAGATGAACCTAAGAACTCAGTTGAAGAGTACCAAGATGCACAAAGGAGAACCCATTCAAGACTACTTCTCAAGGGTCTCCCAAATCAAGGAACAACTAGATGCCATTGGTGATACTCTTGATGAAGATGAACTTGTGATGACTGCTCTAAATGGTCTCACTAGACCTTGGGAGTCATTTATACAAACTATGTGTGCCAGAAAAGAAAGTATGAAGTTTGATGTAGTATGTGAGGATCGTGTTCAAGAAGAAGCTGGGGTAGCCAATAGGGAAGCTCTTCTCAAAGAGGATGATCAAGCCCTAGCTACTCACATCAAAACAAGGAGAAAAGGTCACTTCAAGAAAGTTGATTACAAAGGGTCTCAAATTTTCCCTAGATCTAAAGGGGGAAGAGGACCCAACCCAGAAAGAGATCTCTCCACAGTCAAATGTTACAATTGTCTTAAACTAGGACATATTGGCATATTTTGTCCTTCACAAAACAAATTTTTTTTTCAGAAAAGACATCATGCACATATGGCAGAAAATGATAGTGGAGAAGAAGAAGAAGAAGAAGAAGAAGAAGAAGAAAGGCCTCGAAGGAAAAGATCCAAAGTAAAGAAAGAAGATCCAGAAGAATATGTCCTATTTTATGCACTCTCTGGATCTATCTCTCCTGGAGAAGATACATGGCTCATTGATAGTGGTGCTTCAAAGCACATGACAAGTCAAAGGAAAACTCTCTCAAGACTTGAAGAAAAGTCTTCTCCTCAAAAGGTATCTCTAGGAGATGATTATCAATATCCCATCAAGGGAATTGGTGAAGCAAGTTACAAGCTTGATTCTGGAACACCTTTAAAGATGAAAGAAATTTTATATATACCAGGGTTGAAGAAAAATCTACTTTCTATCTCAGCACTAGATAAGAAAGGTTTCAGGATTGCATTTATTGATGGACAAGTACTTATGTGGCCCAAAGGAAAATCAATTGAAGATGTAATTGTCATTAGTGAAGAGGAAGGAGGTCTTTACAAGCTCAAGGGTCACCCAGAAGCTGCCCTTGTTCATGAAAGCACTAGTCCCAGTGAGCTATGGCATAGAAGGCTTGCTCACATTAACTACAAGGCCCTACCCTATGTGAGCAAGGTGGTCATAGGTCTACCAGACTTGAAGGTTGATCATAATGGCACATGCAAAGGATGTGTAAAATGGAAGAATATCAAGAACCCTTTCCCAAAGAGTGAAACAAAGACTAAGAACATTCTAGAAATAATACATTCAGATGTATGTGGACCAATTCCCACCACATCCCTAAGTGGGTTTGAATACTATCTCTCTTTCATTGATGACTATTCAAGGAAGACTTGGATATACTTTCTAAAAGATAAGAATGAACTTTTTGAGAAATTCAAAGAATTCAAGGCCTTAATAGAAAATATCTTAGAAAAGAAAATCAAGATTCTCAGAACAGATAATGGTGGAGAATATACCTCAAAGGACTTTGAATAATTTTGTAAAGAAGCTGGAATCAAGAGGGAACTAACCACTCCTTACAATCCCCAACAAAATTGGGTTGCTGAAAGAAAGAATAGAACTATCATGGAAGCTGTAAAGACTATGATACATGACCAAGATCTACCCATGTATCTATGGGCTGAAGCAGCCAGGACAGCTGTCTATGTACAAAATAGAATTTCTCATAGTGCTCTTGAATTTAAGACTCTAGAAGAAGTGTTCACAGGAAAGAAGCCTGAGGTAAGTCATCTCAAAATATTTGGATGTCCTGTGTACATTCACATTCCAAAAGAAAAGAGAACCAAGTTGGATCCCTCTGGTAAGAAAGGAATATTTGTTGTATATTGTGAAACATCCAAAGCTTTCAGAATTTACATACCTGGTTTTCATCATATGGAAATAAGTAGAGATGTAACATTCGATGAAGAAGCAACTATCAAGAAATCTAGGAAGTGCCAACTTGAAGAAATCTATGAAGAAGATACACCTCCTAGAATCACAAAAGCTGTACCCATTCCTGAAGATGATGCACCAGAGGACCATGACATGATAGAACCACAAGAACCCCCCATTACAAATCTATCTAGAAAAAGAAGGCCAGCATGGGCTAGAGACATTATTCAAGGAGCTGAAAAATATGGAGCTCCTGAAGGCTCCACTAGAGAGAGAAAGAAACCCAAGTTAGTATCCAACTATGTGGCTTTGATGTGTGATCTTGTGGATCAAAAACCTACTAGCTATGAAGAGGCAGCTCACAAGAAAGAGTGGGTAGAAGCAATGACAGAAGAATACCAGTCAATAATGAAAAATGATGTTTGGGATATAGTTCCCAAACCAAAAGATAAAAGTGTAGTTTCTTCCAAATGGATATTCAAGATAAAACATGCTGCAGATGGTAGCATTGAAAAATATAAGGCAAGATTTGTAGCCAAAGGATTCTCTCAAAAGGAGGGAATTGACTATGGAGAAACATTTGCACCAGTTGCTAGGTACACCTCAATTAGAACTATCATGGCACTTGCATCTATGATGAAGTGGAAATTACACCAGATGGATGTTAAAACAGCCTTCCTGAATGGTGTAATTGAAGAAGAAGTGTACATAGAACAACCACAAGGATTTGAGGTTAAAGATGGAAGAACACATGTATGCAAGCTGAAAAAGGCTTTGTATGGATTCAAGCAAGCTCCTAGAGCTTGGTACGGAAGGATTGACAGTTTCTTAACAAGCATGGGCTTTACCAAGAGTAAAGATGATCCAAATCTCTATCTCAAGGTTATGGATGATGAACCTATTATATTACTGTTATATGTAGATGATCTATTTCTAACAGGAAATGAGAATCAAATCATCGAATGCAAGAAGAAGCTTTCTTCAGAATTTGAAATGAAGGATCTTGGATTAATGCACTACTTCTTAGGTCTAGAAGTATGGAAAGAACCAAAACAAATCTTTCTAAATCAAGGTAAGTATGCTGTGGGGATTTTGAAAAGATTTGATATGTTGGAGTGTAAAGCCATGGCCACTCCCATGGACTCCAACTTGAAGTTATTAGTTAATGACTCATCAGAATTAGTGGATGTAACTCTATATAGACAAATCATTGGGTCATTGATGTATTTAACAAATACCAGACCAGATATTTGCTTTGCTGTAAATACCCTGAGTCAGTATCTAGTAAAACCTAGGAAGGTTCACCTAATTGCTGCAAAGCATGTAATGAGGTATCTAAAGGGTACATTAGATTTTGGTCTATACTACCTTGGAAATCATGAACTCAGATTACATGGTTACTCAGATTCCGATTGGGAAGGAAATGTTTCAGATAGAAAGAGTACATCAGGTGGATGTTATGGTCTTGGATCTACCATGATCTCATGGTTCAACAAGAAACAATCTAGTGTGGCTCTCAGTACTGCTGAAGCAGAATATATAGCTTCCTGCTCTGCTAGCTGTGAAGCAATGTGGCTTCGGAAACTATTATCTGGAGTGTTTGACTTAGAAATGGATCCCACTGTGATCATGTGTGACAATCAAAGTTGTATCAAAATGACAGAAAATCCTGTATTCCACGATAAGTCAAAACACATAGAGATCCGATACTTTTATATACGAGATATGGTGCAAAGAGGATCTATCAAGCTTTAGTATGTGAGTACTGAGGAACAAATTGTTGATATATTAACCAAACTTTTGTCTCGAGTGAAATTTGAATACTTCCGAGACAAGCTTGGTGTAGTTCAAAAGGACCCTCCTCGAAAGGGGGAGTAGTATCATCACTGATGATGAGATTTCCCTTATTGAAAGCAAGGTTAATGATGAGGATACCTGTTTACCACTTTTAGATATTTATGCTTAGATTATTTAGATTTAGGATTCTTATACTTAGAACACTTATATGCTTTGATGATATATGTATTGATGAGGATACATGTATTGATGAGGATACATGCTTTGATGATATATGTATTGATGAGGATACATGCTTTGATGATGTATATATTGATGAGGATACTTGTATTATTGATGAGGATACTTGTATCGATGATATGTATACATATATTGATACATCCAGCATGAAAAAGGGCTAACTCTGTAGATGTGGTACATCCAGCATGAAAAAGGGCTGGCTCTCTAGATGTGGTACATCTGGCATGAAAAAGGGCTGGCTCTGTAGATGTGGTACATCCGACATGAAAAAGGGATGGCTCTGTAGATGTGGTACATTCGGCATTAAAAAGGGCTGGCTTTGTAGATGTGGTACATCCGGCATGAAAAAGGGCTGGCTCTATAGATGTGGTACATTCGGCATGAAAAAAGGTTGTCTTTGTAGTCGAGATACATCCAATATGAAAAAGGACTGGCTCTGTGGTGATTAAATCCTAGATCTAGCCTAGGTCACATCCAGTATGAAAAAGGACTGGCACTGTGGTCGGGATTGCATCATCCCCAGACATGAACTTGTCTTAAAAGGATCAGGATTGATCATCCTGTAATGTAGATCGAGATGATCCAGATGCTGTAGATCGAGATGATCCAGATGCTATAGATCAAGATGATCCAGATGTTGTAGATCGAGATGATCTAGATGCTGTAGATCGAGATGATCCAAATGTTGTAGATCGAGATGATCCAGATGCTGTAGATTGAGATGATCGAGATGCTATAGATCGAGACGATCCAGATGTTGTAGATCGAGATGATCTAGATGTTGTAGATTGAGATGATCCAGATGCTGTAGATCGAGATGATCTTGATGCTAATGATCACATGATGACGATGCCGATGATCGTATGATGACGATTTTGATGATCGTGTGATGACGATGATAATGACGATGCTGATGATCGTATGATGACGATGCTGGTGATCGTGTGATGACGATGATGATGACGATGTTGATAATCGTATGATGACGATGTTGATGATCGTGTGATGACGATGATGATGATGATTGTGTGATGACGATGTTGATAATCGTGTGATGACGATGTTGATGATCGTGTGATGATGATGTTGATGATCATATGATGACGATGCTGATGATATAGTGAAGAAAGCTTCCGATGATATACAGATGTATCATGTATGATGTAGTCGATGACTCCTTGCTCCTGCAGATGTTGTTATAATATCCTTCTCATTAAGGGGGAGTGTTGAATATTGTAACTTCTAAGAATTTTATATTTGTATTTTATTATTCTGGAGATGGTTCATCCCTTCGAGGTTATTCTATTATTATTCCGGAGATGTTTATTCCTCCGAGGGATTATGGTAACCAGGGTTATTAGACCCACCATGTGGGGGTCGTCCCTGAGTTTATTTTTTAGGGGTTATTAGACTTCACTAGGAGAGGTTGGCCCCATTACGGATTTTGGTCAGTCGGGAACTAGTATAAGTAGAGGAGGAGAGCTCCTCATTTGACACACTTCCTCAACTCAGAAAGTAATGCACTTGTGTCTGGGAGGTCTGTCTGGGAGGTAGAGAAGAAGGACAAGTCTTGGAGCACATCTTGTATTTTGGTTGATCATCTTATTGAGGAAAGCTTTGCTGGGTTTTCTACCCCATGAGGGTTTCCCGGGGTAAATTCTGTGTCTATCTTGTGATTATGTTTCTTTCAATGATCTTGCTAGTCTAATTGGTTTAAACTTAACAAAACTTAGTCCACATAAGGAGATCATCTAACGAAGTGTAATACCCCAATTTTAAATATTGTATACATGCGATGTATGTTTCCCTAGTGTGGAGCTCAAGGCCAAGGCCCCTCTAGTATATGTTCATATGTTATTTTAAATGGACAAGCATTTGACATTTTGTTTCCCATGTGCTATTAAGCCATGGAATATTGTAAATTGATGTAAATATTTAATATTGCAATAAAATACCAAAAATCGGATATGGGAGCAACGAATGAGAACGGGCCATGTGTATTCCACTAAGGAGTGGTGAGGGGGTTGTGGGGATGAACCATATGCTGCCAAATGTCATTATGAGAACCCATTTGACTTTCCTTGATGACATTTATTTCTGTTGTAAGGAAGTAGTTGAGGATTTCAGTCCATGGCTTCAATGGAGCATGGGCAGCCCAGAAATTCGTATGGCAGAGTATGGGCTCTGTTTTCTTGTACCACAAGTCACTCTACCTCATGGGAGTTGCTTCTTTCTCATTCCCATGGGAGTGTGGAAGACCCAACATCAATTTTTCATCCAAAAACGAATTCCCAGCAGTGAGCAAAACAAAAAATCGCAACTTTGCAAGAACCCATGTTTTGAAGAGCCAAAAACGCTCATATTTGGTATTTGACAGTAAAATCCAATGGGGGATCCATAGATATGAACCTTGGGAGAATTTGAGAGTATTAGATACCTTGAAATCCATTGGAAAAGCCATTTTTTACAGCCCAGAAACCAGTGACGGGATTGAGTTATTTGATGAATAGAATTGTGAGAAATTCAATTGTGAATGACTGAGCAGAGGTTGGGTTTGCTTGATAAACCCAGTGAAGGCTAGAATCTCAAGGAATTAGCAGCTGGACATTGCTATGCCCATCCTGAAGTGAACTGGAGGGAAGGAATGCCTGAGGGACTGTGCAGCAGAGAAGGGGACCTTCCTTGTGTTGGATGGGTAGGTAATGTGGGTGCCTTGACTACTGAATTAACTTGAGATGCCTGTAGCTCTGTGGATGAGCTCACTAGCTTAGCATCCTCCTCATTTGTCATTTGTATGCTTGATAAACCCAACTGTGTGTTGTCTTAGCATAGTTGTTGAGTGATACCATGGCTGTGAGTGAACCTGTTTAGTTCCTCCTTAGTGGATACACAATCCAGCTCGGGGGTGATCTCTCAGCTGAAAGAATACAAGCTGGACAGAGATCTATGGTTGGGTGGAATGTTGCTCTCACATAGCCAGTTGTTTGGACAACTTCATCTTCAAAATAAGTGTTCTTTGTGATTTACATTATATGCATTATGTGTTTTGCGGTGTGTTAATCCTGAATGTTGATTGCCATGTTAATGAAACGAAATGATTGTCTTAATGCAATCAACATGAAGTCTGTGCATAGCATGAGTACGAGATTGAATTCTCTGCATGATGAACCATCATATGCATGTGTTAGATATGATGATGCATTACTGTTTGTGTGCTTGCAAATATGTTTATTTTTGTTGTGTTTATATTGAGTATGACTCTGGACACAAAAGATTTTAATTGTTATGAGTTTATGAGTAATGTATGGGGCTGAGATCGTCAAGTAATCTCGGTAGATTGGTCATGTTTCCTTCCTTGCACCGGATTTGGGGGAAGGGTACGTTACACGAAGTCATTGACTGATAGTGAATAAGGTCATTTCCCACTCAAGTACAACTCTTGAGGAGGAACTCCCCTACTGGGTGGTTGTAAACTATGATAATTATATTCTACTACCCAATTTGTCAAACCCCACAACATTTCTACCTTTAATAGAAGTGCCAAAAAATCGTTTAATATTTCTTACCTTTACCTGCAATGCTTTCTAACATTCAGATCTATTCAAGTTGTTGCTAGACATCTATGTTCTCTACATTTACCCATTCCCTCTGACCCACTTGTAGATCCAAAAAAAAAATAGGATTTACAATGCCACGGGTCCAAATTAGTCCAATGTGGTGTTTAATAGACAAGTATGACCTACAAGATAAGCATCCAACCAGATTCATATCGCATTCTCCTGATAAATATGGGCAGTTCCATTTATTTCACAAACCTCTATCATATATAGATCTCCTTCGTGGTTTTCTTACATTGATCGTATCTCTCACAAAATTATATTCAAAAGCATTAGCCATTGATTTCCATTCTTTTGTTTTTAAATCATAAATTTCTCTTTTCTCTTCAACTACGTTTTTTGTTTTCTCCATTTGGATTCAAGCATATTGGGTTTTTTGAGCATTTGGGTGAGGAACCATCAACCAGAACTGCATATAAGGCGATATATAATGACGTTTATGTGTGTATATAAGCGAGGGGCAAAAGACGAAGGTAAAAAATATGAAAATAAATCGATCGATCTACAGACATTAGAGCAAATTTGGGGTCTAAAATGGGCCTTACAAGAAAACAAGCTACGTCGTAAGAAAACAAGCCATTGAGTTCAATAACCAATAGAATTTCAAGAAAAGAGTCAACCATAATGGTTGAGTTGGCATATTTAACATTAAAAAAACTACGTTTTAATTCATATTTTCAACAAAGCTCCCTATCATTTTACTCAAATTTCAAGTGGGAGCACTCGTCGGGTGCAGAATTATATTTTTCATGCAGTGAGTAACCACACTACATACTTTTGAGGGACCTAACCCCATGAAAAATGAGAAATACATAAAAAAACATGTTACTTTGAAATGCAGAACATGTTTTTATGTATTTCTCATTTTTCGTGGGGTGGGGTCCCTCAAAAGTATGCAGCATGGGTACTTGTTGGATTCGGAATTTAATTTTGCATCCAATGAGTGCTCCCGCTTGAAATTTGAGTAAAATGATAGGGAGATATGTTGAAAATACGAAGAAAAAAAGTATTTTTTTTTTCTCTTTTCCTCCAAAATTCATAGATATTATTTTATTATTTTCCTTAGGAGGCCTATTTTAGACCTCAATTTTTCTTTAATGTAAGAGTGCAATCCATTCCGAAGAAGGTATAAAATGTCAAAGGTAGCAAAGGAAAGGATTTGCATTGCAGAAAGATCTACATGTCATATGCTCCTTCAAGAAGCCACGACGCTACTGGTTTTCACTACAATGAGAGACCAATTGATCGACGAATCAAACTATCTAAATCATCAACTAAACAATCGACGACCAAAAACGAGTAAAAACCAAAATTTGGGGAGTCTTTCCCACTTGGAAAACACTATACGGTGTAATTTTTTTAGGTGAACACAAGTCACTTGTAAACGTTTCCTCAAATTTGCAAGGACAAATATTTCATTAAATCCAAATTTGACACATTAAATGACATTAGTTTTATTTTAAATATTATTAGAAAGACAACATAATTCTTCACAATTGTTTTATTGCATGTTGAAATTCACAAGGCATAGATGAGTTTCGAGGGATTCAATTTAATAAATGAGTAAAGTATATATTTTATATTTTATATTGTCACATTTGGCCAAAAAGGGTTACCCATCTTCAGGGAGTCACCCATTAGAGTGTTTAAGATAAATTTCTTTGTATAATATAGTTTCCTCCTCTACCATGGGTTTCACATCAATAAGCCTTTCTTTCTAAAATATATGAAACATAGATAGCAATCTTAAGATAATATTCCAACTATTCTCTGTAACCTAAGATATGAGGTTTATTTATTTATTTACTCCAACTTATTCATAAACATGCTTTACTTGGGCATGACACCACAGAGAAACAATTTGTAATTTTACAAATTTTCGATGTTAGGTCACCATCTCTGATACCAAAGGAATGACCCTATTTACCACAAGCATCCATAGCCTCGATGGAGTTTCCTCCTACGCCCTTTCTACCTGAATGATTTTATCCCAAGTCATATTTTCACGCTGAATATATGAGTACATATTTTCTTTGCTTCTCTTTTTTCTTTTGATAATTTGAGTTTTCTGTAAGGAACCTGCAACAATTAATTGATGAAATGAAAGATATATCAGAACACAAAATATTTTTATTGATCGCAGGCCACTTCGAGGGGGCAACCTCCTTTGAGCAAGCTCAATACAATTAACTCATTGATTCCTTCATTCGCCTCAACACAAACTTATATACTAAGCCTATGCGCCAATACTATGGATCAATACCATGGAACATATAATACTATGGGCTAATACAAACTATGGATCAATACCGTGGAACATATAATACTACGGGATGAATTACAAAGCATATACGTCCAACAAAAATATATTAACAAAGTAAAGAGAAGGGTTGAAACAGGTTCCTAACATCCCCTCCCCTTTAGAAAAAGCTTTGTCCTCAAAGATTTAGATGTGGAAATTGTTGTTGAATCTGAAGGAGTGGTTCCCATGTAGCATCCTCTGGTTTCATTCCGTGCCACTGAATTATACCTCTATGATAGATCAACAGCGAAGCTGACGAGTGCGCTGATAGAGGATGTCCTCTGACTCTAAAGGGATGGATCCTTCATTATCCAGTTATGGTAAAATAGTTTGTCCTCTGATGTTGATTCCAAGAACTTTCTTGAGACAAGAGACATGAAATACTGGATGAATGCGGGAAGAAGGAGGAAGTTCCAATTTATAAGCAACAAACCCAATCTTCTGAAGAATCTTATATGTCCCATAGAACTTTGGAGCGAGCTTATGATTCCCTTTGTGTTTTGGGGAGGGTTTCTTGTAAGGCTGTAGACGAAGAAAAACAATATCACCTGCTTGGAAAGTGCGCTCAGAATGGTGCTGATCGGCTTGTTGCTTCATTCAATTTCTTGCTAGCTAAAGATTGTCCCGCAAAATGCGAAGAATTTGATCGCAGTTTAGAAGGACTGTGTCAACTTCCTGAACTGGTGAACTGCTAGGGGTGTATGGAAGAAGAACTGGCTCTACCTGACCATAGGCTGCTTCATATGGAGTCATTTTAGAGGCAGTGTGGTAAGAGGTATTGTACCACCATTCAGAAAGAGGGAGCCACTTTTTCCACTGATGTTGTTGTTCGGAGGTGAAGCAACAAAGATAAGTTTCCAAACATTTATTTATACTTTAAGTCTGACCATCTGTTTGTGGGTGATACCCTGAACTCATCTTCAGTTTGGTGCCAGTGTGGTGAAATAGCTCTGTCAAAAAATCACTGGTGAAAGTTGCACCACGATCCGAGACAATGGAAGAAGGGATTCCATGAAGACGAAAGATTTGGTCCAGGAAAATTTGTGCGACTGGGGAGGCTATATAGGGATGGTTGAGGGGAAAAAATGACTATATTTAGAGAGGCGATCAACCACAACCAAAATAACTATCTTCCCTCCATATTTAGGGAGCCCTTCAATGAAATCCATAGAAATATCTGTCCAAATAGGTGTAGGGATGGGCAAGGGTTCGAGCAATCCCGGAGGAGTTTCGTTTCACCCTTATTGCACTGGTGGGTATCACATTCAACCACCATCTGTTGAATTGTCCTTTTCATTCCCTTCCAAAAGAAGTTACGCCATGCCCCCTCATACGTTTTGAGGAACCCAGAGTTCCTTGCCGATGGAGAAGCATGGAGTTCATAGAAGACAACCTGTTGAAGATCTGTGCTCTAGGGAAGCACCATGCGACCCAGCTTGTATCTCAGGGAAGCACCATCCCAAGAGTAATGCGGTACACCAGAAGGGTTGTTGGCCAAATGTCGAATAATTTAGATAATGAAGAGTCCTTGACATAGCCCTATTGAACAGATTGCAACCAATTTAGAACATGCATGGGAATAGTGGAAAGAGAAACTTGGTCATCAAATGTACGAGAAAGAGCATCCGCCACAAGATTTTCCTTACCCTTCTTGTAAGTGATCTCATAGTCATAAAACATGAGTTTGATAACCCATTTCTATTGTGCTAGGGAGGATACCCATTGTTCCAGGAAATATTTAAGACTCTGGTGATCAGTCTTGATGCAGAAATGATTCCCTAATAGGTATGGGTGCCACTTCTGCACTACATGAAAAATAGCCATCATTTCCTTCCCATATGTAGAGGCAGCTAAATTCTTACCAGAAAGGGATTTGCTGGTGAATGCAATGGGATTTTCATCTTGAAGGAGAAAAGCACAAAGTCCATTGCCGCAAGCATCACTCTCAATAGTGAAGAGCTTGGAAAAATAGGGCATAGCTAGAACAAGTGTAGTACACATAGATTGTTTCAGTTTGTCAAATTCACACTCAGTAGCATGGGTCCATGTAAAAACATAATTTTTCAATAGAGCGGTTAATGTAGCTACAACCTTCCCATAATCCTTGAAAAATTTGCGGTAGTAGCCAATCAATCCCAAAAAAAGCACGAAGGCTCTTGAGTGTATGAGGAGGCGACCAATTTTTCATGGCATCTATTTTGGTAGGATCCACGTGAACCCCTTGTGCTGAAATAATGTGCCCGAGATACTCTACTTACTTCTGTCCAAAAACACATATGGACTCTTTGGCGTGGAGATGATGATCAGAGAAAAGTTGCATTACAAGATCCAGATGCTGGAGATGCTCAACCCATGTTTTACTATAGATGAGGATATCATAAAAAAAGACCAGAATGAATTTCCGCAAGTAGGGACGAAATATTTTATTCATTAATACCTGGAATGTGGAAGGAGCATTAGTGAGGCCAAAGGGCATGACCAAAATATCATAGTGGCCATCATGTGTGCGGAAATATGTTTTAGGGATATCATCCACATGAACCCGAATTTGATGATACCCAGAACGAAGATCTAACTTGGAGAAAAACTGAGCACCATGAAGCTCATCAATAAGCTCATCAACAACATGAATTGGAAACTTATTCTTGATTGTGAGGTGATTAAGTGCTCGGAATTCAATGTAGAGGCGCCATGACTCATATTTTTTTTGGACAAGAAGAACTGGTGAAGAAAAGGAACTAGTACTAGGGAGAATAATACCTTGCTTCAGTAAGTCTCGAACGAGCATCTCAATCTCTATTCTTTGGTGAAATGGGTAGCGATAGGGCATGATGTTGGAAGGAATGCTAGCAGGAAGGAGATGAATATGCTGGTCCTCTGGTCTTGAAGTTGGCAATCCCACTGGTTCAGAAAAGATACCTATATATCTATCCATAATTTTTTGTAGATCCAAAGGAATAATGGAGACCGCTGATGGTGCGACATCTGAAGTGAACTCTTCTTAAGGAATTTTTCCATGCGATATGAACTGATGATAGTGAGAGACCCTAGTTGTAAACCTGTCAATGTGTGTTTTTTCCCATTGATTGAAAACTGCATCCAAAGTTCAAAAAAATCCCATAAGACGGGGCCAAGTGTGCGTAGCCATTGAGCGCCAAAAACCACATCACTTCCGCCTAAGGCCAAGGAAAACATGTCATAGTGCAAGTTATAATCTCCCATAGAGATATGCGCATTGCGACAAATCCCCTTGCAAGGTAAGGTGCCCCCATTGGAAATCATGACTTCAAAGTTGGAGCAAGGATGGAAAAAACAATCAGCCTGTTTGGTGATCCGAGGGTCAATGAAGTTATGAGTGCTACCAGATTCAATGAGTATTGTAAGAGGGAGCCTCTTGAAGTAATCCCCTGACCCACATTGTTTGGGGGGTGATGACTTCGGCTAAAGCATGGAGAGATATCTCTAGGTGGTCGTCCTGAGACGAAGGGTCAATAGGTGGCTGATGAATGTCGACCTGATCATTGAGTGTATCTGGAGCTTCTTCACCAATTTCATAGGCAAGCGGAGAATCCACATCTAAGAGATAGATATTTTTCTCAACACATCTATGTCTCCAAGTGAATTTCTCATCACAATTATAACAAAGCCCTTTTTCTCTACGTGCCCTCATCTCGGCTTCAAACAAACGCTTGATAGGAGTTGGTCGAGGAGCTAGCATGATAGGAGGTTGTTGGGAACCCACATTTATTAAGGGAACAAAAGTGGGTTTGGAGTGTTGTTGGGATGTGATCTTGTCCTCTACCAACTTAGACAACCCCAAGGCTTCCATCATTGTGTTTGGACAGAACATTTTGACCTTAGATCGGATTACATCCTTTAGACCACTGATAAAACAACTCCTGTAGAATTCATCAAGAAATCCTTCTGTGTGATTGGCTAGTTTCTTAGATTCTATTTGATAGTCTCTCACAATGCCAATTTGGCGAATTTTAGTGAGTGCTCCTGTGAAGTCATCAAAGTCACTAGGAACAAATCGTTGCAAAAGGAGCTGGAAAAAATCTATCCATTTTGGCTCTTTATGAGCCTTGATGTACCAACGGTACCGTTGAAGGGATTCTTGTTCCAAATGAAAGGATGTAAGTGGAACTTTGTTGACATCAAAAGTATTATGTAGACTAAAATATTTTTCTGCCCAGTATATCCATCCAGTCGGATCATTACCATTGAAGTGAGGAAAATCAAGCTTTGGCCCACGAAAATTGTTGGAAGAAGAGAACCCATTGTTTGCAGAAGACTCTGACTGGCGTTTATTGTTCATGGCTGAATGATCAAGATGGAGGCCGAGATAGTTTTCATCTAGATCTTGGAGTTTGGTTTTGAGGGCTGCAAATCATTCTTTCATGGTTTTTTCTCCTGTGCAGGTGACCACCATAACCAGGAGAGTTTTTTTTTTTTAATGGGTAGAAAAAATAAAACAGAAACTATTTTAGTAAAGGAAAATTTGGATTTGGGAAAAAATCTGAGGGGTAATTGGGGTTTGACTAGGTTTTGGACACTTTCGAATGGACAAAGAAGCAAAAAATAAGGATTTCGGAAGTGGGGTGAAAGAATGGGAAAATTTGTCAAAGAGAGACAAAGAAGCAGAAATAGGAAATGAACACTGTAGCAAAATTTGAAGGCGATTGGGTGAAAATCGACGAAGTTATGGCAAACCCTAAAAATAGACAAATGTGGGATTTCTGGCGACGGGAAGTGGAATTTGGGATAGGGCCCTCAGGAATGAAATATGTAGAATGGGATTGCAGGGGTGTCAGTGAAGTTTCAAGGGAATCAGAGTGAAAAGAAAGAAGATATGGCGAAAAAATTGAATGGAATGGATTTACAATGGCGCAGAAGTGATCGGCAACAGAATGGATCTGCAACGAGGCGGAAGTGATCGGAAACAGTTCTGGACAGATGTAATCTACGATTTATCAGCTGGAAATAGATATGGACCCAAGGTATGCACAAATTCCTAAAGGTTCAGGGGATTCACTCGGCCACCAATGTTGTTTAACGGCTTGCGTATTGTGGCAATATCCCTCACTCCACGACTCAGGTAAAACTGATAACCGCTTTGCCACAAACGACAACTCTTGGTTTACTTCACGGGTGGGAACCAGTCAATCAGGTAGGTGTTATTGCCCTTTTCGTTGGTAGGTCCTTTCAATGGGCCAACTACTTCAGGGTTCCCGTGGTACTCCTCACAATGATTTTTAGATCTTATTCCCAAGTACTTCTTACAATTAAGAGGATAGGGATGATTCTCGTATCCGAACCTACAATTGATAAGAACAAATATAGATGTGAAATTGTTTTTGGCAGAAATTCCACCCAACGAGCCCAAGAAATTGCTTTGATACTAGATGTGAGGAACCTGCAACAATTAATTGATGAAATGAAAGATATATCAGAACACAAAATATTTTTATTGATTGCAGGCCACTTCGAGGGGGAAACCTCCTTTGAGAAAGCTCAATACAATTAACTCACGGATGCCTTCATTGGTCTCAACACAAACTTATATACTAAGCCTATGCACCAATACTATGTTTCAATACCATGGAACATATAATACTATGGGCTAATACAAACTATGGATCAATACTATGGAACATATAATACTACGAGACGACTTATAAAGCATATGCGTCCAACAACAATATACTAACAATGTAAAGAGAAGGTTGACACAGGTTCCTAACATTTTTGCATTTTTGGTGGATGTTTGAGTAGATTCAAAATCCCCTTAAAGGCATGGGATGCTATTAAGACTCACTTTGATTTTCTAGCATCATCATTACTCATTGCATTCATGTGTAGACCACTTGAAAGCATAGTAGAATTAGCATATTTAATGTGTTGTGGGTGAAGCTTTCATAGAATACCTGAAAAACACCTAGAGTCATACATATGTATGTTCTAATGAAATCTTTAAAACTTTGTCAGAGTACCACCATGGAAAAAATTACAGCATATTCAAGTAAGATATTATTAATATTTCTCAAAATGAATAGCTTCAAAGTTATGTATACTTTTATGTTTTGTCCATCCCAAAGTTCCATTGTCGGCTCTTGGTCCCCTAACCTCACGTAATTCAACAGAATTGGATAGAATAAGTCTTTTGGTTCCAAGAGTTTTATGGTTACATGTGTAACATCCCCAAATTTCACAAAAATTTAAATTTTCTAAGTAGCAATAAATGCTTATAATTGTTATGCGGAAAGTATTATTAATGATAACTTGATTCATTTAACAAGAGACTGGTTTTATTCTATGACGACACATACTTCAAATAGTCTTTAATGTTTATATATATGTTACATCGATTACACACTATGCTTATAATTTGTCGTAATTGTCTTTATTGCATACGAATGATTGAATGTAAGTATTAATGCTGTAACGACATGCCAGATGTTTGTGTCTTAACTTTGTCGTCCGAATATTTATGGTTACTGTTATATATGTATATACATCGTCATTCAATTTAAATCATACTATACTATTGTTTCATTCATAGATACTAACTGTTTGATTTTCCTTTTTGATGAAGGGGTCCTAAGAGTACCCCGAGGCTTACTTAGCTATTTTATAGCAACGCTCTTTAACATTTCTGTACAGATTCCCAGGTAAGAGATATACTTCCAAGTTTTAAAGATTGAGACTACAATAGAGTATGTCCATTCTTATCTTAATGTTCTTTACACTGGTTGTAATGATATTTATCGGTATAAAGAATTTGTTTAGTGGAAAAAAAATGCATATAATGAAAGTATAGGACTATACTAGCTTTGTACAGAGCTTGCATGATAGCTTAAGCTTATCAAAAGTATTCTTTATTTGTGTTCACTATGGGTCAACAACTCCAACCTAAGTCATCTATATGTTATTGTCATTTTATCATTATATCATGATCATGGTGTAATTTATATATATTCAAACCTTACTACTATAAAAATCTTATATGAGACTAGTTATATGTGACGGGATCAAAATCCCACAATCATGTTTAAAACCTTATCATGTACAAGCATAAATAAGATTGGATGTATTACGTTCCAATTTTATAAAATATACCATGAGTAAATCGAAGTTTTGTTTTAATGATTTTCATGCGGGAAATAAGGTTAGTGATTATCTGGTTTTTGACTATAGGAAGAGGTATTAGATTTAATCCATGGTGGATTTCTTGCTGGTAGCATACCGATTCCTTGACAGTGTAGAACTTAAATGCATTTCAGTGTAAACTTTTAATGAAGTGTATTGTGGTAGTCCCTACGGTGTTCGACCATGTGATGGCTTGGGATTTCGTGAAGAACCCTAACTACTGCTTTGAATGACCTCGACGAGGCTTAACTCCTTCCATTCATTTTGCATGTTGTTGGTAGGAAAGGCTGACAGGCTCTCGGAAAAGTAGGGTCTGCACAATTGTTGCTATTCCTCCATGGTTTCGATAGTGAGACCTTTGTAACTCGGCTCTAGGATCTTTTAAGGCGAAGAATTGTGGCTTAAAGCCTACTCAGAGGTGAGCCGGTAATTATTGTAATGCATTGTTTTACTGTTTAAGCCTTTAAACCCTGAATTCCATTGATTCTTAACTTCTTTGGTTTGATTGTGTTGGAGTTACTTGACAGGGCACGATAATGGTGGTAGACGAGTGGCAACGGTTCTCTGAGGCGTTATGCTCTGAACCTGGTAATCCTCGGGCAGTCTCAACAAGACTATTGGTATACGTGGAGGTGTTTGGAAATGATGCAAAACTGTTCCACGAAGAAGATAAAGTTAATAAGCAAATGCTATGGTTATTTCTTTGTGTTAAGGATTTTCACCGTAAGGTTTCGATTTTTAAACAGAAGGGGGTTAAAATCCTGAGCTTCGGCTCTTTGTAAATTTAGTGCTTAAATACATTATATGATTTGTTCACGTTCTGCACAGTATTTAACTGTGTAAAAATGGTTGTGAAAATATGTATACTTCTGGGTTTGAAATCCTTACGCTTATATTGGTTTTTGTTTTAAGGAAAAAAAATGGCTATGTGCAACACTAGCAATCTTGTTGTTTTCTATGTAAGTAGTTTTATCCTTGCCTCGTAGGTGTAAGCCCTGGAATGTTTTCGGTGGTTGTGTGTAAACTCGGCATTAAAGAGTGAAAACAATCGAACGATGGTTAGACATAAAGTGGTAATGGTGATTTCGTAAAGAAGTAATAACACTCTTCTATTTGGTTTTAACTGTATGTATTTACACAATGTAAACCGGATGGCAAAAATTGTAAAAAGGGTTAAACCCTTGAGCCTTTGGCTCCACTTGAATTTAGAAATAAGTCTGTTTGATTACAAAACTGTGTGTTTCGACTTGATGCCCTCGGGATACGGTTCTAGTTTAAAATGAAAATATTCGGTGTATAAATTATAATGGATAGTTTTTATATTCAACCATTCCCATGTTAAAAGCTTACTACTGTGTTTTAGAAGTTGCTAAGTTCTGAGCGAAAAGGATTAAATGTGAATTCTGTAGATTTAGGGATTTTTCGGAAAAAATAAACCCTTATTGGTTCTTTTAATCTATGAGAAAAACTCTCATCCTTTTACGGCCCTGACGAATCATTTGACCAGCATAGGTAAAGGACCCCTCTACGGGCATTTTTTGGAGACTTGCGGGCATAATCAAGGACAAGTCAACTTCCAAATCTTATGGAGAAGAAAAGAGTATAAATATAAGACAAAACTTTAATTTGAATGTGAGTGGATGAGAATGTGAGGAGAAAGGAGCTCGTGTGGTGTAATTGAGGCAGCCTGAGACCCACAAATTTCACAACAGAATATCTTTTGGGGTTCTTACAAGACTGTGGACAGTCTGAGGTCAAGGGTTGACATGTGTTTATTACAGGTCTCAAGTTGACAGTTCTAAATTGCTGGAGATTGACATTGGCATCCTGAAATTTGAAGAATTTGACAGCCCAAATTGAAAAAGAGATAGTCCGAAATTTTACAGGAGATAGACAGTTTGAATTGTGAAGAGTTTTGAAGTATCTTGACATGGAAAACAATGATATACAGTGATATATTCTATGCACAGTAAGTTCAACAATCAAAGTTGACAAGTCCACAAGTTCAGAAGTCCAAGATCATTTTATTCTTTAGGGTGGTAGGGTGGTGCTAGGGCTCACATATTTGTGAGTTAAGTTGTTGTAGCAGCTTGTCAGTTGCAGTTGAGGAAGCGTATGGGGTTGTAGCCCCTTCCAGTTGTAGCTGGAAAAGATGTATCAAATTTGTTATTCCAGTTGTTGCTGGATCAAATTTATTATAAAAGGATTCAGTGGTTTTTCCCCCAGGACTTGGGTTTCCACGTAAAAATTATGTGTACCGTGCATCTTTTTTTTATGAATGATGATAATATACTGCTATGATTGGTGATTAGCAAAGTGCTCTTGATTAAATTTTAAATATTGTGCAAACACTGATTCACCCCCCCTCTCAGTATTTCAACAACTTTTATTCGTAATCAAGAATAGATTCACAATTTGAAATAGAGATGGAATTACATATTAAGAGAATTTTACTGATTGATGCAAAATGAGAGGTAGAATATCTTGGAGTATATAGTCTATCTCATGATCTGTCCATTATGCCTCTCATACTGTTATGCGATCTCACACTCTTGAAAGTTGTCTTTCTCCCAAAAATTGCTTGATCATTTTTCTCTTGGGTTCCCCATTCCTTTTATATAGGGGGAGTGCTTTCTTGATAATGTTCATCTACATCTTGATATTGCCTTGTTTAGCTAAAACTACCCCTTTTCCCTTTTGGTTGTTTAAGCTTTGTTTCAAAATACAACGAAATATTTGGAATACAACAAAATCTTTGGCTTCCAGTTTCTAAGAAAAACCCCTAGCACGAATGGTTCATATCTTTAGCTGAAAGATATATGATCAAATTGTGACCGTCGACGCATGGCCCCTCCTATTCACTTACCATGTAGCTTCATTGGTGTGAATGGTTTAAATTAGAGGATGGGAAAGTTGCACGTTGAATTCCAGTCGTTTATGCATTCTTGGCACTCTAGAGAACATTGAACTAGTGCTTTTGTGTTGGGTTATGGAGTCTACCCCTTCTAATCAAATTCTTTGGGTCAATTCTAGTACCAACAGATTAATCCTACGGATAGTGTGAGGTTGTTTCAGGCTTGGTTAGAAGGCGGTTTCAAAAACTTGTTGAGGGGAGACTGAATGCTAGAGAGGGCACCACGTGGAGCTGATGGTTCTACTTCAGGCTCATGCGCTTTGGTTAATTCTCAAGCACTTCCGTGGGCCTAATGGTCTTGTGACCGTTGATTTAATTGCTTTCATTTTAGACCATTGATTTTATCACTTTGAATGCAATCACTTGTAACTGTTGATTTAATCGCTTTCATTTTAGACCATTTTTCATGTTATCCCCTTAGATGTTTCGGGTTGTTATTGACACTATGCCAAGGCATCATACAACTCAATGTATTTAGATTTAGATTTAAAGCTCAATATTTTGTGAAACATAACTTTCAGGTTTTCTTTTAACTCTTGCACACATTTAGGACAAATAGGCATGATGAGGTAAGATTTTCAACTCCAAATTCATTTTCCCACTTTGTATTCAGGTGTCTTCATTTAGAAAGAAAGAATGAAAGAATATATGGAAAGAATTGGAATAATAGATGGAATAATATATGGGAACAATTGAAAATATGCAAGGTATCTTTAGGGATAAATCTTGTAATCTCTTTGAAAGATGAATGGACCAAACAATTACGAATTCAACAGTTTAACAAAATTGCGAAGAAGAGCATGTTGAGCAGTTAAGAATTCAATAGTTCAATAAAGGCGCGAATTAAATCTTGTGAAGTTGGTGGCAACAAACAACTTGAATCCTAACCTCTTGAAATCCCCTAAGGTGTCTCTAGTGTTAAGATAGATTATAATGGAAATGGTTTCCCGGTCCGCAAAGGTAGGACCAATAGAATTAAATGAAGATTTCTTCCAAAATTGTTTGCTCGTCTAAATGTTTCTCTGAATGACACATGGCAGGAGCTAAAGTGGTCCATGATATGAATGAGAAAAAATCGGCGTGTGATAACTGGCACTCAAATCGCCCCCTGTCAGCGACAGAAAATTTTTCGGCGAGGCACAGTTCCACCTCTTTTCGTTATTTTTTTGGAATTTCTACGAGTTGGGTCATCTTAAAATGGCCCAAAACCCCTAGGGGCACAGTTCCATGACATAGTTCCACCGTGAATGGAGTGGAACTATGATTCCGCCGGTTTTTATAACCGGATCTAGGGAACAAATCGTCAAAAAAGCGGGGCGATTTGAGTGCCAGTGATCCCACGCTGAAAAAATCTGTCATAAGTGAACGAATGTTACCAGCCATGTGACATGTGTCAAACGATCCACATTATCAAGGTGACACTAGCTTGGCCTGTCAACCAATGTATATAATACATAGATGATTTAATGAGAAAATGACACTGCCACATCATTAAGAATTCAACGAAGATATCCTTATTCGTTACCCTGTAAGAATTAATGTGATTTTATAAGCATTTCAGTTCCGCAGACCCCCGGATAGAGTTTGGCACATTTCCATGTTGTTTCCTTTGAGTCTTGGTGTCCGGAATCCTGTCTCCACCATTGTGTTATCGTGTGGATCACGGATGGGGAATTGAAGTAAAGTCCATGGCGATGGCCCACTACACATGCCATAACGTCTAGAAGGAGAAGTCATCTTCTTTGGATGGTGGAATATGGTTGGATGAAGGGAATTCCACCAAAAGGAGAACGCTGCATCGCTACCTACCCTAAATATCCTTTCGTTTCATTTTCTTTGGATGGCGGAAAATCCTGACAGGATATCTAATCGTTTCATTTTCATTTTCTTTGGATGGCGGAAAATCCTGACAAAATCTTCGTGTGGCAGTTACTGAACCGAGTGTCCATGCTCTACAATTATTGACTCCAATTCCTGTTTTTGTTTTATGCCGTCGTTTCGGCCAAGGGACCAAATGTTGTGGGCCTGTGCCCGTAAACCGTGTGGGGTCTATGCAGACCAACATCGGAGATGCCACGCTGACGCTCTGTATGCTTTTTGCGTACGGCATGGATTTATTTTATCTGAAGTGAAATGAATGTGTTCTTTTGCCTTTGCCTTTTTCACATTTTGCATTTTAAACATTTTTTCCATCAAAATTTTAAAATAATTACAATGCAAAAAGATGCTTATAAAAAACCGAAATAATTACAATGGAAAAAGATGCTTACAAAAACGGGAATAATTACAATGGAAAAATATGCTTATTAAAAACCGAAATCTATGCTAATGAAATCCAGTGAATTTAGATCACACCGAGTCGCTTCACATTCTCCTCTAGGGTTTTGGAGATACGGTTTACGAAGGATGTAATACTAGGGGACAAAAGATGTGGTCCTCCACGAGAAAGTCCTCGTAGTAGTCAAACTAAAGGGTAATACTTGTCCAATGATTCAAAGCAATATCTTTCTCACACCGAGTGAAAGAGGAATGAAATTTGACGAATTGAAGGGTCATTTAGTCGCTTCACATTCTCCGCTAGGGTTTTGGAGATACGGTTTACCAAGGGTGTAATACTAGGGGACAAAAAATGTTGTCCTCCACGAGAAATAAGTCCTCGGAGTAGTGAAAATAGAGGGTAATACTTGTGTATAGCAATTTCCTTTTCTCATATATATATATATATATATATATATATATATATATATATAATTATTTGCTAATGTCATGAGCAATTTCCTTTTCTCTCAAACAAATATATATTTTATAATTTGCTAATGCCATATATCCAATCTCTCTCTCACACACACACACATACACACACATATATATATTTTATTATTTGCTAATGCCATATATCCAACCTTAGATCAACTAAATGTCTTTACATAATAATTTCTTTCTTAATTTGGAGTTTGACTACATCACACAACTTAAATAACTCCAACATGGATTTTTTAAATAACTTCAACATGGATATTTTAAATAACCTTTTTATTTGGTTTTAATTTTTTATTTTATGTGCTTGTTTTTTTTTATGAGTCGACATGAATATTTTTAATTGTTTTTATTTATTTATTTTTGGTGTTAGGAATGTGTGCCACTCCCAATGCAACCCATCAACTTAGTGAGCTTTCCCAACAAAATGTGAAACTCCCCATATGAAAACAACACTCCAATTCCATGGATCATTCTGCAATCACATATTCCACCCCAAAGGCTCAAGTGGAACCCTCTTGCACTGCTGTGCATGAGACAAGTATTAAGTGGCGTTGGCAGGTGCCATTGATTCTCACCATATTGAAGGAGGACCAAGTGTGTGTTCCAGTGATCAAGATCAATGTAATACACCAGGATTTAATAAATCATTATTAAATACTTTTATGAATATTAAAATTTATTTTATTTTTAAATATTTTTTACAAGAAGTAAAAAAATAAAACAATGTAATGGATTATTCTTTTATTAATAAAAATACTGAAAGGGCGACATAAATGAAATAGTTGTTGCATGAGTGATTGCTGACCCACAAGAGGAAAATCCAAGTGGCTGAAGCTGTTGAGTGAGAACTCAAGGTGCATGAGGCATCTTCCCCAAAATCAGGTCACAACTCCTAGTTGAGTGCTAAAGAGAAGGAGGCTCATAAATGACCAAGTCCTAGGAAAAATACTATATAATAGTATGTCCATACGCAGTAGGAGGCTATCATTGGATGGGGATTGAATATGATAATGCAAGAGATAGTGCATTAGGTGGAATTTTCTCTTGTGGTTCAGCGACCAGGCTCGGGGGTTCTGGAGAAAGTGATACTTAGCTGCTCTAGGAGTTGGTTGGGAGGAACGACTCTTTCATTTATGTTTTCCCGATAGTGGTGCCAGGTTCCTTGTTCTGCTTCTTACTGGTCTAAATTAAATTACAGTAGGAGTTTTTATTTTCTGTTATAAATCGCATCTTACTCCTAGTATAGTTTCTAGTATGCATCTAAATAGACATAGGAATTATATTATGCATATGTGCAACATACCTCTATTATGTTTCAAATTCAAATAATCCATCATATTGGATTATAAAGCATTTATAATAGTTTATGTACAAATATACAGATCTTTGTTATGATTTAAGTATCTTTTATTATCTTATCTTTCTAATATAAGCATTTCCATTGTATCGAGATCTATATTATTTTATTTTTATAAATGAAAACATTTTCTGTCAATTCTTTTTACATCTATGTTCATAGGAGAGCCATTGGTAATGTTTCCCAATAAATCCCCGTTCTCATTTCAAGAATAATATAAAATACATTTAGTTAAATAACAAAGTTAATATATGATCTAACTTTTACAACGCAACTACCTAAGATTGCCATAGAACAAAGCAAAGAACTGCTACAGCCAAGTATCCTATCCCACTGTATAAACTTTACTTTTATACGTTTTCATTTCATAAACCTCATTACTGATCGGATATCGTTAGATCTGGACCCAACACGAACAATGTAAAATATACCCCTTATCACACTACAGTTTTGCTAGAGGATTATGGGTATAGTGTAATAGCAATATAAACCCTCGATTTTACCTACTTATATCATTAACATAATTAGGGTATTCATTGCATAATTCATGGATCTAAAACAAAGTTACAAGCATTGCCAACTAATAGTTAAACCAACCAAATCAAATCGATAAGATTTAAATCCTGGATCAAACCCTATCGAAGGTTTGTAAATAAGAAAATCAATGGGATTGCTTTTCAATTATCCATTTATTTTCACACAACGTCTAAGTTTAGTATTAAAAAGGGTTAACTAAAATGCATGGAATTACTGCATTGTCATTCTGGATTTATCACAGAGAAAGGAAAAGACCCTAAGGGTCATCGTCTTTTCATTTAAAATGCATACATTAATAGAGGGACTCACATCCCTATAAACACAAGCTTTTCGCTGTATAAATTTAAAGGACCAAAAATTTTAATTACTGAGGCAATAAATTTAGGAGCCACCCAAGTTGGAAAAAAAACAAAGTTGTAAAAATTTACAAGTTAATATTGAAACGAAGGCTACGAGTTAACCTCTGCCTTTAATTTTTTCATAAACCCTGTAAGGGAAACCACTTAAGCATTTTTTTAAATTATCTTTTTATCAATTGCTTGTTCCTTTCTCGCGGTTCCAAAACCTCGCACAAGGTTCCTGTAGCAACCAGAATTTGTTTCAGTTAGTATTCAAACATTTAAAAAAAAACTCCAATTTATATATTAAAGGGTTTCGAGGCATGACACTTCCTCACCTGGGTGTTTTGAAATGCAGGCTCGAGAAGAGAAGAACCTGTCGCCCAACTGAAAGACGCCTTCATCCTGCATTGACTCTTACACAGTCAGAATCCTTATGAAGTATGAGTGAATCATGTATATATTGAAGTAAAATATTAAAAAAACTTACCTCTGCATATTGCGGACAATGCCAGGGGTCGACTCTTCCTGAGTTACCCTTATCACTCTAGCTACCTGTAAGAAAACTTAACATTAAACCCTAGACAAGCAAGGCGGCTGTCATTCTTAAGCAAATATGACTTCGAGATAAAAAAATATAAAAGGTAAAGAAAACAAAGTTTGAGACGCTTTAAGTCGTCATGCAAATTTATGATTTGCAAGCAGCAGTTACGAATCTGATTTAGAAAATCAGAATTTAAATGCAAAAAATTCTGATAAAGAGTACCAAAATTTAATGGAAAAGACTACTGAAAATGAAAAAGACCAGATAAAAACATATTTCCATTTAAATGAAAGAGGGTTACTGCTGCATAAAAATAGATTGTACATACCAAACATAGCAGAAGTTAAATTAACATTCATGAATGAGTTACACAAATGACTGTATTCAGGACATCTTGGATACCAGAAGATGATCACCATGATCAGAAAAGACTTATTTTGGCCCAACATGAAGAAAGAAGTGGCATAATACTTAGCTCGCTACATATAATGCTAACAAGTCAAGGCTGAGCACCAAAATCCAGCTGGGTTATTACAACCGCTACCCATTCCAGAATGGAAGTGGGAAATAATCAACATGGACTTTATAACAGACCTACCTAAAAATGTTAGGCAACGCGACTCAATCATGGTCGTAGTCGATAAATTAAACAAAGCAGCTCACTTTATACCAGTAAAATCTACTTATAAGGATGTTAACATTGCAAATATATTTATGAAAGAGATTTTTAGGTTACATGGCATACCAACGATAATAATCTCAGACAAATATTTAAAATTTATTGGTAATTTTCTGAAAGCTTTGTTTAAAGGGTTAGGTACTCAGTTGAATTTCAGTACTGTGTATCATCCGCAAATGGATGGGAAGACTGAAAGGGTAAACCAAGACTTTGAGGACATGCTAAGAATGTATGTAATGGACAAACTGGGTAAGTGGGAAGACTACCTACACTTAGTAGAATTTGCTTACAATAATCATTTTCAAGTATTAGCTGGTATGAGTCTCTTTGAAATTATGTATGGACATAAATGTAATACTCCCATTTCATGGAGCAACCCAGTAGACTGATTAATGTTAGGACCCAAATTCTTAAAAGATATGGAACTAACCGTGAAGCAGGTACAACAAAATTTGAAGGCTTCCTAAGGCAGGCAGAAAAGTTATGCTGACTTAAAAATAACTCATCGAGAGTTCCAGGTAGGCGAGCATGTGTATATAAAGGTAAGACCCAAGAAAATCTCCTTAAGGCTGGGCAGGTACTCAAAATTGGCACCCAGGTATTGTGGGCCATTTGAAATTTTGGCTAAAGTAGGGCCAGTAGCATCAGTTAGCCCTACCACCTACTATTAAAGTACATGATGATTTTCATGTTTCCATTTTAAAGAAGTATGTGCATGACACTACTCATGTGATTGGTTGGGATGTTATACAGGTGGAACCTGAGGGAGAGTTCCAGGTGGAACTGGAGCGTATCCTCGACAAAAGAGAATTTCTACTCCTGAACCGTACCATTGAAAAAGTCAAGGTGCAATGGAAGCACCTTAGTCTAGAAGAGTCCACTTGGGAATTGGAAAGTGATATGCGGGAGGCATATCCAATCCTATTCCGAGACGAAGAAATGGAAGAATAAAGACAGAAAAATAATAACACCGAGGACGGTGTTATCCTTTAAGAGGAGGTGTATGTAATACACCAGGATTTAATAAATCATTATTAAATACTTTTATGAATATTAAAATTTATTTTATTTTTAAATATTTTTGACAAGAATTCAAAAATAAAACAATGTAATGGATTATTCTTTTATCAATAAAAATATTGAATGGGGGAAATAAATGAAATAGTTGTTGCATGAGTGATTGCTGACCCACAAGAGGAAAATCCAAGTGGCTGAAGCTGCTGAGTGAGAACTCAAGGTGCAGGAGGCATCTTCCCCAAAATCAGGTCACAACTCCTAGTTGAGTGCTAAAGAGAAGGAGGCTCATAAATGCCCAAGTCCTAGGAAAAATACTATATAGTAGTATGTCCATAAGTAGCAGGAGGATAGCATTGTATGGGGATTGAATCTGATAATGCAAGAGATGGCGCATTAGGTGGAATTTTATCTCGTGGTTCAGCGATCAGGCTCGGGGGTTTTGGAGCAAGTGAGACTTGGCTGCTCTAGGATTTGGTTGGGAGGAACGACTGTTTCATTTTTGTTTTCTCGATAGTGGTTCCAGGTTTGTTGTTCTGCTTCTTACTGGTCTAAATTAAATTACAGCAGGAGTTTTTATTTCCAGTTATAAATCACATCTTACTCCTGGTAGAGTTTCTAGTATGCATCTAAATAGACACAGGAATTATATTATGTATATGTGCAACATACCTCTATTATGTTTCAAATTCAAATAGTCTGTCATATTAGATTATAAAGCATTTATAATAGTTTATGTACAAATCTACATATATTTGTTACGATTTGAGTATCTTTTATTATCTTATCTTTGTAGCTAGGGTTTTACCCCTAGCTTGTGCCAATGAGCACCTACTAAGGAGAATGGACTCCTTAGTAGCAGTTCAGTATATTAAACTAATTATGCAAAAACAAAAAATTAAATTATTTCTAAGACAAGCATGAAGCATAAACACCAAAATGAAAGAATGACTTTGTATTGATGTTACCTTGAGTGTCAAGGTTGGTGAAGCCCTTTGCAGTGTCCAAGAGGATGCTCCAAGCTTCTGAATGCTCTTTCTCCTTCTCCAATGTTGGGGATGGGCCAAAGGTGGCTCTCAAGGTGAAAATAGTTCAAAGGTGAACTAGGGTTTCGAGAGAGATTTTGGCAGAGTAAGGGTGCTTGTGATTGTGGATGTGGAATAAGGGATCTCCATCACCTATTTATAGTTTTTTGGTGGTGGAGTGCTGACCCATGGTTTTAGGAAACACATGGTTTTAGGCAGCTGTATAGGGTTTTTTCCTCCTTTTCCTCATTATTTTATATTTTTTATTCCATTTTTAGGGGATTTTGCTATTTTTGGAGGAAAAGGGGGTTTTTTAGCCTTTTTTAGGCTATTTTGATGGTTTTGTGGCCTTTTGGAGGCATTTTAGGCCTTTTGGAGGCTTTTTAATGGGATTTTTTGGGATTTTAATGGAAATATGGTAGGAAAATGGACAAATGAGCCATATAATGTGGTAAATGAGCTAGTGAGCACTTTTTGGGTGTTAACAGATTGCCCCCTGATGTGCGAGGGCAGGAGCTCATCGTATGGCCGATGGACATCATAAGTCATGAATGGTTTTCCTGGGATGTGGAGAGAAGAGAAGAAACAAACTGGAGCCCGGAACAACGATCCCGAACAACTGCAAGAACTAAAAGTACATAACCTCAATAAAGGATGAGGAATCATCTGATCATATGGACGAGGCGGGCATTCCCATGCTCGTATCAGGATATAACATAATAACAACAATGGGGTCCAAAAAATGGGGACCTGAAATATACATGACCTCAAATACTGACTGAGGAATAATCTCAATATATGGACAAGGCGGGCATACCCATGCTCGTATCAAGATACATAACCATAACTGTAAGGCCCGAAAAGGGGGACCTGTAAGACACATGACCACTGTGTACATCATAAGAGTCCAGAGGGGACACAAATCTGGGACATACTGCTGAGCGGATCATGTGTGAACTGCAGAACTGGTGCACCGGAACAATCAACAGTGCTACTGAGTGTGGTACCAAAGGAACTGATGAGCTGCTGGATCATAGTGACTGGGGTCATACTCTCCATGGTACACTGAACTGGAACTGGAACTGAACTGGGTACTCGAGCAAGTATGTAACTGGATGGCTTCCGAATACAAACGCCAACGCAGCCCGGACATCCATGGGAACATACAACTGGGCGTTCCAAAGTGACTCACCAATGTGCTAGAGTCGGGGGAAATCCGGGGTCTTCAACTAAAAACCGATGGAATATAATCCTACGCGATCCTCAACGATGCGATCAAGGTGCTGAAGTCGAGCATGTGAGGAACAACCACTCGGAGAGGCAATGATGTCTCCTCTCGGAATGATCCGTAGGCACCTACCACAGATGGTGATAAGTCCAAGGCGTAGGGACCTCTGGGCCTATCCTCTGGAATAGAGGAGCTGTCGTCGACAGAGGGAGACCTGCAACTATCAAGGCAATGATGTTTCCTTGACAGGAGCGCGAGGTACAAGACCGAAATGTGATAGTACTGATGGCAGGACTGACCGAACTACAAGGGGATAACTGGGCAAGTAGAGTGGGTGGACTCAAACTTCCTTTGTTCAGAGTATGATAATGGAAATGATCTGGCAGCATATGAAACTGACTGAGGGGAAAGGGATCATAGCTGTAATGGCTCAGGGAGAGTGACTGGTCTGAGGGAGACTCAAACTGGTATAAAATGGCAGGAGACTGCAGAATACTCTGAACAAAGGCGACCTGATTGGGGGTGCTGCCGAGATGATAGATCAAAGTGCCAAGAGGCACGGGGGAAAACTTCTTCATGGGTTAAGGAACTAGAAGAAGTGTGTGTAAAATGGTACTGTCGTGTGGATTTTACGAGCCCAGGACAGTTCATGCTCGTGGTTGCTTTCAATTTTAAGGAGTCTGAAAGCGATAAGAAGACTCTGAGATGATGGAATGGTACTGTCGTGTGGATTTTATGAGCCCAGGACAGTTCATGCTCGTGGTTGCTTTCAATTTTAGAGAGTCTGAAAGCAAGTAAGAAGACTCCAGGGGGTTGCTTTTTCGTAGATTTAGTCTCCAAGGCCCAAAGAAGCATAAAAGGATGCAATGAAGAACTCTTCTAGCCGGTGTGACTAGAGTATTCCTTTTTCGTAATTAGTCTACCAGGTCCGGAAAAGGGTTAAACTTATACCAGATAGACGCCCTTTCAGGTACTTTAACGAGCATGAAAGGAAGCAAGATTGCTCGGCGATCTTTTCATTCTTTTAGGAGTCAGAAAAGAGCTTAATGGAAACTCCCTAAGTGCCTTTTTCGTAAAGGACTTGTCCGGCCCGAAAAAGGGATAAAATTATACCGAACAAAAGGAATGGCCAGGCAAGGAGGAAGTGTTCAATCAAGGTTTAGTAATGATGACCAAGAACGAGGGTAGGTGGGAACACTGATGGACCTCCTTGCGGGGTGGATGAAATGGTGGCAAAATAACGAAATATTTGCAGTATGACAGGAGTGAATGGCTCATGTAACAATGTGGAACAATCCGATGGCGGTCGATGTGGCGCGCAAACCGAGGCAGCAAGGTGTTGGGACACAATGTTGAAATTGTACCAAGTGAGAGCGAGAAATGATCTCAAGCATCATCACGAGCTCGGAAAAATGAATCCGGCGATATAAAGGATGTCAAAAACGGGTGACGGCCGATGTGGCACGCAAACCGAGGTGACGGGGGCATTTTGAAAAATGCCCGGAAAATCTGGAGGTGAGAGCGAGAAATGATCTCTAGCATCATCACCAGCTCGGAAAAATGAATCCGATGATATAAAATATGTGAAAAACGGAGAACGGCCGATGTGGCACGCAAACCGAGGCGACTAGTGGCGTCTGAAAAATGGGTAAAAAATGACAGGACAAAAATAATGCAACGAGGTGACCATCATGACGGTCACGTCGCGCTGATCCCAGTGGTGGAAACGGTTTGTAAAACGGACGCCGTATGGGGCCAGAATGACCAAAACAAGAAAAAGTCAACCGACTATAAATAGTGGTGGGTCCAACATGACATGTGTCATTTGTACTTTGTTGACTTTGACTTGTGAGTTGAGTGGACCAGAGCTTAGGTGGCATTTCTGGACGATCCGTCTGGCTGTTTGCAGATCCGCGAGATACAGGTATTTCAGTAAACTCATACCTGCATATTTTTTCGGGAGGGGGGTTGGGTAGTGGGTCCCAGGGTTGACTTGTACGGTCCACGTGGGGTGGACCGCGGGTTAGGGGGTCGAAACCGCGGTTGAAGACCGCGAGTTTCGAGCCGAACCACACGGTTGGAGACCGCGTGTTTCGGGCCGAACCACGCGGTTGGAGACCGCGTGATTCCTGGATGCAACCACGGTCGAGTGCCGCGAGTTCCAAAGAGGAACACGCGGTTCCCAACCGCGGGTTTTGGGATGACAGGCGCGGTTGGGAACTGCGGCTATCTGCCTGACAGCCGCGGTTGGAAACCGCGGCAGGAAGCCCGAAAGCCGCGGTTTTGGGCCGAGCTATTAGGGCTTCTTGGAGGGGGAAAAGTATTTTTCTTAAGTTGTCATGAGACTGATGAGTTCACTTTGTGTGATTGGCAGGATGCCCCAGGTTCTTTGGAGAGAGCGGGAGATCCCTGATGAGACCATGGGTTTTATCCGAGAGAATCGCCATGTGCGATCTGTGCTGGGATTGTGCGGACTTTTGAAGTTCGCACAGATACCTATGATACGGACAGCAACATTGTTGCTGAACCGTCTGATCAGTTTCTGGGAGCCGGATATACAGGCTTTCCGGGTACAGGGTGAGAGGGTGGACCTTACCCTGACCGATGTTTACTTTCTGACGGGGTTACCCTGCTTGGGCAGGGTGGCAGACACACAGCCGCGGGTTGCCGCGGACGTCGACATGGAGGACATGTTGGAGAGGTACTGCGGTCAGGACGCGAGGGTGCATAGGAATGCACTCCTGGTGAGGGATCTACAGGAGCGGGCAGTGCAGGCCATGGCGGCGTGTGTGGTGCGGGTATTGGGTTCCCAGTCACCGGAGAAGGTGTCTGGGGGGCAGATGCAGATGGTAGAGCGCGTCTTAGATGGGACGTACTACGCCTGGGGCCAGATGTTCCTGACCTACGTTCAGCGACAGCTGACGGCAGCGAAGGAAGATGGCAAGGGCTTTTGCTTTGGGTCCTTCCTATGTGCCTTCTTTATGGAGAGGGTACCCACACTGCGGCCACGGGTGCCGATTAGGGCAGGAGGGATGAGGGAGCCGAGGATGGTCCGTTGGGGTGAGATGATGCGCCGCCGTGGTGGCGGCGATGTGGGCAGATATTTTACGCAGGAGTTGTACCTGCAGTGGCTTCAGATACCACTGACGCTGGATGACTTCCCGTATCGGGATATGGACTTCACAGGAGATCCGGAGGCGCCACGAGCACCAGGACAGGCATGGGGTCCCGACGGTACGTATATGTTTGTTATTGCATGTTATGTATGTCAGATTTTGATTTGTATGATAGTAGATAGATATACTGTGACTGACATGTGGTTGATCTGTGCAGATGTGGGCCCGAGGCCACCTCCAGGGCATGTGGCCCGGCGGGGTATTGTGGCCGTGCCAGCTCTGCCTGGACGAGGAGAGGTGCGGCGCCGGGACCCAGAGGTGACCCTACAGTCTGTACGGGAGCTTTTAGATCGGTTATTGATAGGAGTGACAGACGAGGGTTGGCGAGATGTCGATCCGGATGTGGTACGGGATTGCATGGGGGCACCCCGTGAGTTTAGGTCCATCGCGATTCGGGTGGCGATTTTGGTGGACCGGGCTCGGGCACAGGAGGCCGGAGGCGAGGAGGACTTGCCGGAGGAGGAGCGAGGGGAGGACTCAGAGGCAGCCGATGCTGGCAGTGATGCAGGATACGACTCTCATTAGGGAGTGCAGGGGACTCCCCCCGAGTTTTGTAGCTACGGCATGTATGTAGATGAGGTTGTAGGCATGTATAGCCATTTTTTGTATAGCTGAGTACAGGGGTACTCAGGACATGTATAGCACTGAACATGTATATTTTTTGAGAGATATATATATGCACGTGGATGCACCTTTATATATGATGTTGTTGTATTTGTACGCACGTGGATGCGCTTTATGTGTTATGATATGTTTACATTGCACGTGGATGCAAGTAGGTTAGGATGTTAGGCACATGGATGCCCCTTGTGTATTTTATGTGATGTGACATGATATATGTATGTTTAGGCACATGGATGCCCCTATGGATATGCATGTGGTGTATGTACAGGGATGCAAATGTAGATGCGATGCAATCTTTTTGGGTTTTTATATGTATTTTTATGAGGTGCTATGGGATGATGATGCATGATGTTACATGGCATGATTGATATGCCAGTCTAGGATGTTGTTGGCCATTTGGTCTGCGACACGATTTTGAGCTCTGGGAACATGTGTGAATGTGATGGATTCAAATTGTCGACTGAGTTGTTTTGTGCGCAGGAATTTTCTAAAAAGGCAGGGATCACGCACCTGGTAGCAGTTGTTGAGCTGGGAGACAAGTAGCTGGGAGTCAAGGAACACATGAAGGTGACTTATGCCCATTTGGAGGGCGGCAGTCAGGAGACCGGTCACGGAATCATACTCCGCCTGGTTATTGGTAGCAGCGCCTATACATATCCCGTCAAGGTGAATCATCTCGTTGGAAGGGGAGTACAAGACCCATGCTGCAGAAGCCAGGTTGGGAGACCAGCGGCTTGCGCCATCAGCGAAGCCAGTGTAACTAGGTGGAAGATGGTCCATCTGTAATCATGCAGAAATGATGAATGTAAGATGATGGTAAAAAAGTGAAAAACAAAAAGAGAGCAAACTGTACAATGCGGACCAAAATGGGGCCGCGAATTATTCTATGGATAGAGATTCCGTAGGATGCAACCCATCATGGGGGTTGCGTAAAGGGAGGCCTTTAGAGTTGGTTTCAGTAAGAACATGGAGTTCCTCTGGCCGTGTGTCTATGTGATGGTTGAGAATGGTGGTGTCGAAACCGGGCATTCCGTTAGAGGGCCAAGAAAAGACATCACGGAACTCTTGGAAGAGTTGTATATAATCCTCAATCTATCGCCCGCTGCAGGAGGCTCCTAAAGTGATGAGTTCAGGGGCATATTCTGGGAACTTTGAGGGAGGAAGAGGATGTGGTTTTTGACGAACGGGGGTTACATCAGGCCATGTGTCAATGTGGTGCTCTATAATTGCGGGATCAAGACCAGGCATTTCGGTATAAGACCAGGCAAAGACGTCACGGAATTTTTTGAAAAGGTGTGTGTAGTCCTCAATCTCTTGTTTACTGCAGAATGCTCCTAAAGTAATGAGTTCAGGAGCACGACCTGGAGCAGCAATATCAACTTGGATGACAGGTGAGATGTTGGCCATGTTGCCCTCCTCGAAGGCATCAGGAGCAGGAATAGGGTCCTTGAACCAGTCAACCTTGGTGGGGAGGAAGTCTTTGGATTCGACCGCGTATTGGGTAGCGGTGCTAGAGGGAGACGCTTCTGGGATGAAATAGGAACGGTGGTGCATATCATCCCAAGGATAATCCGGGGCAGTTAGGGCCTCAAGGATCTCCTCATCAGTACGGAAAGTCTGCGTCGTCAAATCGGTTGACGAGGGGGTAGTGTAAGTGTTGGTTGAAGAGATCATGTAGATGATATTAACCTCTTCAGAAGGGGGAGAGACCGGGGGGTAGATCTCCTCAATGGTAGGTGGTGCCGTCTCAAGGTCCAGATTGTTCATCTCATAAAGAGCTGCTCTGTAATCCGGGAGATCGGGACAATGATGTGAATAGTGCCCGTAAATACCGCATATGGCGCAGGAGTGGTTGGTACGTAGGGACTTATCTTTAGGCTTAGGAGTAGGGTTTAGTTCGACAGTTGGGATGTTGGGGTCATCATCGAGCATTTGCATGTGCTTCTGTAATGCGGGTAACTGTGGGCATTGGTGGGTCGCATGGCCCAACTCGTCACACAGCGAGCATTTGGGAGGAGCACGAAACACTGGAGGGTTCTTGACTGTCTTGGGAGGTGGGACAGCAGTGTAAGGTTGTGGACCTCTGCCCCCAGTGGGTTGAGGAGGAGGAGGAGGTGTCGTGGAGGACGAAGGGGTAGAGACACCGGGAGGTGGCTGAGTGGTAGTAGCCATGGGTTGCACCGGCTGGAGGACGACATCAGGTGTCGGCGGGCGAACGGGAGGCGAAAGGTACCATACAGGTAATCCCAAGGTTAACCCAGGGAGGCTAAGGGTAGCCATGACCGGGGCGCTTACTACTCCTGCTGGAGGAACTAGGAAGGGGATCGTATGGATTGGTGTAACACCAATGTGACTAGGTACCAATGGTGGTTTAGGCAACAAGGATGGTTGATTGTTAGGTGGTAGGATGTCATGGGACAAGGTACATAAGTCAGACATTTCGGGCGTAGATGATGGCGGAGGAATGGATTGAAAGGTGGAGGTCATCGGCGCGTCTGAGTAGACTCCAGGCCCCGTAGAGGAAACAAACGAGGTGGTGGCAGGGGAAACAGGTTGTTCAACCATGGGGAGAACATTTTCCGGTGCCGCCGGAGCACTGGGATCATAGTAGGTGAGCTGGTCAATCTTAACCACGCGTCCTTCATGGGGGAACATCATGGTGCGAAAGACAGAAGAGGCAACCGCCCGCATGGCATACATGTAGCTGCGGCCAAGTAGAAGGTTGTAATCCAATTGGGCATTGATTACCTCTATGTCAATAAGAACTGTTTTACCACCTAACTGGACTGGAACGTTGGGTAGAAGGCCTTGGGGCTGGGGCCGAACGACCGTCGTAGGCACGTAACGCAGTGGTGGACTGCTGGAGAGGAGGGGATCCTAGCTTCTGCCATACAAATGTAGACATAACGCATGTGGAAGCACCCTCATCGATGATGCACCGATGGATAACAAGATTCCTAACGGAGACAGTAACTTGGAAGGCTAAGCTGGAAGGTAGGCGTGGTTCAGACTGGTCTAAATCAAAGGCCATCAAATGCGAATCGGTTGGGTCAATCCCCCCAATGGCGGAGAGTAAAGTCTTGCGCTGGGAAGGGCAGTTCTTCAAAACTTCCAATGCAGACATGGCTGCGGGAGATTGGGCTAAGTCGTCTACGATGTTGTAGTTTGACGCAGCACGCGCATTAGGGTTATTGTTGATTCGGCGAAGTGGGAAACGAGGTGCTTTCGCAGCGCCGTCTATGGGCGGCGGAGGTATACGTAACGCCTGATCGGTGGGATGGCCGTTAGTAGGTTTATCCGTGGGAGGGGCTTCAGAGGTGGAGCCATATTGGTTCCGAAGGGTCTGGAGGTTGACGTCAGCAGATGACATCATCAGTAAGTGGTGGGTACCTGAGTCAAACATGGGTTGATCAGGGGCAGCGTAGGTGATCTGTTGTTGTTGGGTCGCATTGGCTTGATGGGGAGCCAACGGCTGAGTGTTCACTACGCCTTGGGTCGGTAAGGGGTTTTGCAGCACCAAAGGGGGTTGCTGAGGTTGGGGGGGGTTGGGCGGTGCTTGGGGAGCCGCATGCCCTTGGCGATGGGCCTCGTCAACCCAAAGATGCCGAGCTCGCTCTAAATGTGGGAAAGCGTGGGTGTAATGTCCATAGACTCCGCAAATAGAACAAGGGTGGTTTGTTCGCAGATTGGGGTTTTTGGCCTGCTTGGGCGGGCGATCAGGGTTTTGATTAGCGGGGGCCGCATTATTGTTGTCAGGGGGATTAGCCGGTTGACCAGCTTGGTCTGCAGGTTGGTTATTTCCCCGATTACGGCCTTTGCCGCGGTTCTGTTGGCCCTGGTTACGTTGTTTATTCTGGTTTTGCTGCGGGTTATGTTGGGCGTAAACTTGCCCTTGGGCAGCAGGTGGATTTTGAGGTTGCGCAGGTGCTGGAGCAGGCTGCGGAGGATGATATGTAGGTTGAGGCTGAGCAGGTGCAGCAACTTGAGGGGGTTGCTGATAGGACTGCGGAGCAGGTTGTGGATGTGCCGCAGGGGCTCCTTGGGGCGGATAATAAGCTGGTGGGGCTTGTGAAGGCGCAGGAGCTGAGGCAGCCTGCTGATGGTAGTAAGGCTGAGGGGCGACTGGAGGAGCATAAGCAGGAGTCGCATACCCGAAGCACTGTGGTGGACATGAGGGCCCATGGGAATGGTGATGTGTCATGGGAGCATACGAGTTGGTTTCTCCAGACTGTGAAGTAGCCCGCGACAGGTCGGGGCCAGGGGTAGGACGTGCTATAGAAAATGGTTGGGGATGCGAAGAAACACGGCCAATGATACCATCTGCAGCGTGGGATGCCCCCGGCGCATCATGATGGGAGGAGTCGCCGCGAGGGGCGTCAGGTATAATGGTATAAAGGTAACCCGACTGGGCGTAAATGAGGTCGAACTGCTGTGCCTTAAGGATGGCCTCTTCTTCAGACTGGGGTCTTTCTGAAGCTACATCCTTAGCGATGACAGGAAGCAGGGACTTGAGGAACCAATCGAGGAAGATACGGTCATCTAGTTTAATCTTGCATAAGCTATGGCGTCTACGCCACTCATGGATGTGGTCCGTGATATGGGTAGCCGTGTTTTGTCTACAAGATAGAAGGATCTCAACGCCCGCGTCATAGCGGACTGGCAACTGGAAGAACTGCAGGAAGGTCGAGGCCAGGGAAGAAAAGGTGGCGTGGGTCCCATGAGGCTGCTCAATATACCACTTGGCTGCAGAGCCAGTAAAGGTGCGCTGTAAGAGACGGAGGCGAACAGAGTCGTCCACTATGGAGTTAGAGGAACACCATAGGTGGAAAGACATGATGTGGTTCTGTGGGTCCTCACCGGCCTTACCCTCGAATTTAGGGATGTCAGAGGGTAGTTTGGTAGGCATATGAGGCCACATAGGGTCGTGTCGAATAGGATCGTTGGTCAATCTGGCCAGGTCAGGTAGGTTGAGGCTAGCCATGAACGGCAAGCTGGAAGAAGGATGTGACACAGTAGTGCTGTGGACCAAGTTGGGGCCAGTGCCCCCAAGTGGAGGGACAAGATTTAGGGTGGTGCCCCCAAGTGGGGGAACTGAGGTAGTGGAGTATGGTCCAGCACCACCATGGGTAGTGTGAGCCACTGATGTAGTGGGGATAGGTATTCCCGCTGTGGGAATAGGTACCGTGAGGGGGGCGGTAGATGGTTGCCCCATGGAGGGCATACCAAAAACAGGTGTAGTAACTGGTGTAGTGGTGGATGTGCCACCAATGGTCCCTATGACAAATGGAGTGGAAGTCGTACCATCCATGGGGCTAGTAGGGGCAGTATAAATAGGGTTCTCAGACTCTTCGTCAGAATCAGAGGTAAAGTAAGGTGCGTCACTATCTGGTGACGGAGACCTACGTCGCTGACGGGTGGAGTCAAGTGACAAGGCTCTAGATCTGTGATGAGTGGTATCAACGGACAATGATCGGAATCTATGACGAGTGGTGTCGAGAGAACCGTGCTGTGGGGGCTCGCCCCTGAGGCGCCGAGAATGTCTCGGGGACTCAATGGTGACAGATGGTGTCTAAATCTCTGTGGGTTGAGGTGAGTATGAAAACAGCTCAAAAATCCTAATGCAACCGAGTGTGCAGAAGGAGAGCTAAAAAGCAAGGCACTCAGGCCAACAACCAACTCAAAACACCCAGTGTAACAGCTGTGCTACAATAGGTGGAGTAACAACAAAGATGGTCAGAATACCAACAAGCAGCAGGTTTCCTAAAAAAGAAAAATGGTGGACTCACTAGACCAAGGGAGGTAAAGGAGCATGCAAACACCTAACTAAAAGTATTCTGACTTAACTAAACATATCCTCTGCAAGGTGATGAAATCCAAGTCAGACAATATGAGTAGGAAAGCCAAGTGGCTATGATATCCCCCTACCGGGAGGGATACCGGGTAGTCAATCCTAGAAGAATGGCAACTAAGATACCCCGTTCATGACACGTCCAGAAAGGTGAATCTGCCGTTTAGTTCGTTGACCGCAATACCCCTATACAGGGATATCCCGCGAACCGCGAAAGGTAGCCCTTCGGTTACTGAATGGAGTGCGGTATTCCACTCAGGCCTCCGGAACCAGTCTCCCGACTTCAACCCTCCTAAGGGAGAGGCCCTCTGATAAACTGGTCGTGACCGTGCCAAAAAGTACTAGGGGATTTTGGTTCCCTATTTGGACAACAACTATGTCTCAAGTGAAATAACCAAGGGGTGTTATTGGAAGCCTATCCCCCTGATCCTACCTAACTACAATGATTCTTTTGTGTTCCCCAAGTGGGGTTAGAATGTTGGTTTAGTTAGGTACTTTTTAAGGCTCACTTGATTTAATGTGACAGAGTGTGTGCTCGTGAGGTGTTGAACCCAAAAACAGAAGTGCCACAAGGGAGGGCAACTTCCAATCTATCAATAATGCTGAAATTGATTCTTTTAATTTGCAAATTTTTCTGAAATAAAAATATTGAAATTTTAAAAAGATTCTGTAAAAGGAACAGGAATTATGTTGCAGAAAGGCTGTAAGGAAGTGGGCTGCAGGTGGGACAGAGGGCTGTTCAAATGCAGAAAATATTGCAGCAAGAGGGGCTGGGCTCAAAACAGGAAAAGAGCAGAAATCAGACCGCGGGTCTGTGGCGGATCAGAACAGGCCGACCGCGGGTTTAAGGGAAACAGCGGCGGTCAGGTCGCGGCTATCGGGCCAACAGAGGCAGTCGGGACGCAGGAAACAGGGGAAAAGGCACAGTCGGGTCGCGGCTATCGGGCCAACAGTGGCAGTCGGGACGCAGGAAAAATGGAAAAAGACACAGTCGGGTCGCGGCAAAAGGGCTAACAGGCACAGTCGGAACGCGCGAAAGAGGCAGAAAGCCGCAGTCGCGACGCAGGAAAAAGGCCGACAGGCGCAGTCAGATCGCGACAAACAGGCTGATTAGCCACGGTCGGATCGCAGGTAACAGACTTGAATCCGCCGGCGGAGCGTCGGAAGCAGTCTGAGAGCCACGGTCGGATCGCGGGTAAAGGCCTGAAAGGCGCGGTCGGGACGCGACTGCAGAGGAAAAAGACGCGGTATGCAGCGGCCGAAAGGGACAGCCGAAAGAAAAAATTTAAAAACGGAAACCAGAAATTCGAAAACTAGGGGAGTCGCCAAAACTGTAGCTAGGGTTTTACCCCTAGCTTGTGCCAATGAGCACCTACTAAGGAGAATGGACTCCTTAGTAGCAGTTCAGTATATTAAACTAATTATGCAAAAACAAAAAATTAAATTATTTCTAAGACAAGCATGAAGCATAAACACCAAAATGAAAGAATGACTTTGTATTGATGTTACCTTGAGTGTCAAGGTTGGTGAAGCCCTTTGCAGTGTCCAAGAGGATGCTCCAAGCTTCTGAATGCTCCTTCTCCTTCTCCAATGTTGGGGATGGGCCAAAGGTGGCTCTCAAGGTGAAAATAGTTCAAAGGTGAACTAGGGTTTCGAGAGAGATTTTGGCAGAGTAAGGGTGCTTGTGATTGTGGATGTGGAATAAGGGATCTCCATCACCTATTTATAGTTTTTTGGTGGTGGAGTGCTGACCCATGGTTTTAGGAAACACATGGTTTTAGGCAGCTGTATAGGGTTTTTTCCTCCTTTTCCTCATTATTTTATATTTTTTATTCCATTTTTAGGGGATTTTGCTATTTTTGGAGGAAAAGGGGGTTTTTTAGCCTTTTTTAGGCTATTTTGATGGTTTTGTGGCCTTTTGGAGGCATTTTAGGCCTTTTGGAGGCTTTTTAATGGGATTTTTTGGGATTTTAATGGAAATATGGTAGGAAAATGGACAAATGAGCCATATAATGTGGTAAATGAGCTAGTGAGCACTTTTTGGGTGTTAACAATCTTTCTAATATAAGCATTTTCGTCGTATCAAGATCTATATTCTTTTATTTTTATAAATGAAAACATTTTATGTCAATTATTTTTACATCTATGTCCATAAGAGAACCATTGGTAATGTTTCCCAATAAAACCCTATTCTCATTTTAGGAATAGTATAAAATACATTTAGTTAAATAACATAGTTAATATATGATCTAACTTTTACAACGTAACTACCGAAGATCGCCATAGAACAAAGCAAAGAACTGCTACAACCGAGTATCCTATCCCACTATATAAACTTTACTTTTAAACGTTTTCATTTCATAAACCTTATTATAGATCAGAGATCGTTAGATCTGAACCCAACACGAACAATGTAAAATATACCTCTTATCACACTACAGTTTTGCTAGAGAATCATGGGTATAGTGTAATAGAAATATAAACCCTCGATTTTACCTACTTATATCATTAACTTAATTAGGGTATTCATTGCATAATTCATGGATCTAAAACAAAGTTACAAGCATTGCCAAGTAATAGTTAAACCAATCAAATCAAATCGTCAGGATTTAAATCCTGGATCAAACCCTGTCGAATGTTTGTAAATAAGAAAATCAACGGGATTGCTTTTCAATTATCCATTTATTTTCACACAATGTCTAAGCTTAGTATTAAAAAGGGTGAACTAAAACACATGGAATTACTGCATTGTCATTCTGGATTTATCACAGAGAAAGGAAAAGACCCTAAGGGTAACCATATTTTCATTTAAAATGCAGACATTAATAGAGGGACTCGCATCCCTATAAACACAAGCGTTTCGCTATATAAATTTAAAGGACCAAAACTTTTAATTATTGAGGCAGTAAATTTAGGAGCCACCCAAGTTGGAAAAAAAACAAAGTTGTAAAAAGTTACAAGTTAAGGCTGAAACGAAGGCTACGAGTTAACCTCTGCCTTTAATGTTTTCATAAACCCTGTAAGGGAAACCACTTAAGCATTTTTTTAACTTATATTTTTATCAATTTCCCGTTCCTTTATTGCGGTTCCAAAACCCCACACAAGGTTCCTATAGGAACCAAAATTTGTTTTAGTTAGTATTCAAACATTTAAAAAAAAAACTCCAATTTATATATTAAAGGGTTTCGAGGCTCGACACTTCCTCACCTGGGCATTTTGAAAAGTAGGCTCGAGAAGGGAATACCCTGTCGCCCAACTGAAAGACGCCTTCATCCTGTATTGACTTTTACATAGTCAGAATCCTTATAAAGTATGAGTTAATCGTGTAGATATTGAAGTAAAAGATTTTAAAAACTTACCTATGCATATTGCGGACAACGCTAGGGGTCGACTCTTCCTGAGTTACCCTTATCACTCCAGCTACTTGTAAGAAAACTTAACATTAAACCCTGAACTCTTAATTTTGTAAAAATGCAGTATAAACTATTTGAAAAGCTTGAACTGAGTTCTGTTTCACTTACCAATATTTTGGGAGCTTGAGGTCAACTTAGTGTCTCTGTTCCAGTCGCAGCAACCCGCAAGGACTGTGCGTGGCGACCTCCAACCTCGCATAACCATGGATAACACCAATTGATGAGTACCTTATCAAATCCAACATAGAGGCTACACAAATGCCATGAACTTGCAGAGTCTCTGCTCGCAGAGCTCGCAGACCCACAACGACAAACAACTAATGAAGTTTCAAACCACCAAACATAAACATTAAACCCTACATCAAAACCCTACAAATCCCAATGCTTGATGGACGATTATGATCGCTTTCCATCATAGGCCATAAAAGCTTGGATGTGCTGTCAACTCGCAGCCAGGATGGCATATTAAATGTTACCATCCACCTTAGTACAAACAACCAACAGACTCGAGTAATAGGGTAAATCAAACATTATATTCAGATCAAGGCTCAACTATGATAAATAACCATAGCCCCATTACATTCACGCATGCATTTGCATGGTCAATACTTACTTTTAAACCAAGGTTAAACCTCGATACCTTTACATTGTTTTGGATCAAGACTATAGCCATAGTCTCCCTTCTTTTAAAACATAGTTTAAATTAGGATCAAGGATCGAACTTATCCTTAGGGCCAAGCTAAAATGTATTTAAAACAATAACAATAATAGGAACAATGTAAAACATCACCTTCATTCATAATGACGACATGCCATTTATTTGGTGGAGCATCCAACTTATAGGCAACCTGACCAACAGTGATAAATTACATTAATAACTTTACAAACATGACGACCTTAGCACAATAGTTGTTACTCGCTAAGAATGCAGGTATTTTATGTAGTATATCGAATTAAGAACAATGTTTTCACAAGGTTACATGCATTAATTAATTTATTTATTTATGATTTTTTGAGGTACATGAAAATCAAGTTGAAAAGAAGACACATGTGTCACTTTCTTTTCATGAAGCATCAATAAAAATGGTCCCTCCATCAAACCAAAATTCCCTTTCACATCCTCAGGTGCTAGGAGTGAAGGAAAGTAGGCCAGCTGCAACTCCCCATAAAGATCATCCACTAAAATAGTAGATGCATGGAATTCATTGTTGGTTGGTCCAACAAGAATGTACATGTATGCCTCATCCAAGGATGGGAATTTCATCCACATAGGCAAGTTGATATCTTCCTTATGCAAGGCTAATTCCTCAACATGATATATACCAATTTCTTCATGGCAACTTGCTTGCCTAACTGACTTCCACATAGCATGCGAAGAACTCTTTCTGTAAGGTGTCTCCATGTGTGCCATGTAATATTCCACCCAATCCATGTGTAGATGAATGGCATCAAATGCCATCCAATTGTGCATAGGCTATTGGTCATCTAACTGGGAATTGTTAGAGATATCAGTGGAATCAGAGAATGTACTCTCGCCTCTAGAAGTCCTTATCTTTGGAATGCATCTATCCATAGATGGACAGATCTCACTACTGTTGCATGGTCCAAGTGGAATGCACTCAGGTACATGCTCCATAGATGAGTCTTCCTCATATAGGGAAATCTTATAATCCTCCAAGTATGAAACAAGTGCTCTACAACCAATTTCCATATCACTGCTACCATCATGCACTTGCATAACTGAACACTCCTCATGCTCACCTTGCACATGAGTCTCCTCCAATGCAACATGTGTGCAACCAACCACACACACCACATTACTAGTAGTCCTGGGAGAGGGAAGAGAATCTCCCAATTACATATAAAATTGCTCCCCTTCTACTGCCGCTTTGTCTTCAACGATTTTGAGATCCATGTCTCTATCCATGAACATCTGCAAGTAGTCTTCTTTCATCTTTTCCATATCTCCTTTAATGATGCACAGTTCAGAGCTAGAGACTCTCCCATATAATCCACCTTGTCTCTCCTCCAATTGAACTCTCCCAACAAAATACTCCATGAATCTATGTGCATCATTAGTTCTGGACAACACTTGCAACATCCTCTCTTTGGTGACTAGGGGTAAGCTCTCCAAATCCCTCCATGACTGCTTGACTACATCAAGTGTGATGTCACATGTGGGATCATCCACCATATGAGTATCATGCAAACTCTCCTCCCAACTTCCATCCCTATTGTTGATGTATTTATAACTTCGGAAGATATTCTTCTATGTATTACATTTGTACTTTATTGTATATCCAACAGAGATGTTATATTCCTGAAAAACCTTAGCCTATATATTAAAATGCTTTTAGCTGAGAAAGGTGTTTTAAGAATGCAACAATAATTCTAAATCTGTCATGGTAGAGAATAAACACGTTGATTCTGACGAAGAAAACCATACTTTGAGAAGTGGAAAGAGATATAAGCTTACTAACGAAAAGAATCCTAGACAATCTAGAAACCGTATAGATACTGAAATTCCATGTGACCTCAATAGTAAGAACACTCAGTTATCAGCCACAATCCAGCGTATTACACCTCAGAATCAATCATTCCAAAACCCACCCGCTGCGAGTGTCGTGCAGCCTATCCCACAGATCATTAATATTAGTAACACCACAGGAGCGAGTGCTCATAGCACTACGACTCAGACTATTCCATAGAATACTTTCCCTAGCACAATCCAGCAGCCCGTGTCTAATTTTTTCACAGGGAATCAGTTCCAGAATAGTACACAATCCAGAAGGAGAATGACATATAATGATATAAAGATGTCGATATTCAAAGAAACGGGTCAGGAAGACCCTGATCAACACTGGCTTCTATGCGAAGCTATGTGAAGTGTTAAGCAAGTGACAGATGATGCTATAAAGAGAGCGCAGCTCATAACTACTTTTAGAGACAGAGCGCTGCACTGGTTTATGAAGTATTCTCAAGCACAACCAAGAACCTTAGCAGACATCAAGACCATAATTGCAACAAAGTTTAAAAAGCCCAAATCAGAATCACAGTGCATAACAACATTGAAAGAAATCAAGCAGAAACATACTGAATCGGTATGGGAATTCGAACAAAAATTCAAAACATTGTTGGACCAAGTGAGTTTTGCTATAGCTCCACAATAGCATCAAGAATGGTTCATTGCTACATTGTTGCCCCATATCCGACAACCACTGATGCAACATAAGGTTGTATCTCAAGCTGAGGCCTTGGAGATCATAATGAAATTGGAAGCCTCACCAATTGGAGAAAGTAGTCCTGGGATGATACAGATCCAGAACCAGTTGGATACCTTGACATTAGAATTACAAGGTATGAAAAATGGAAAAGAACAGAGACATGAACAAAGACATGAACACAGACATGAAGTTTGGTGCACAAGATGCAAAGGTGTTAACACCCAAAAAGTGCTCACTAGCTCATTCCCTTATTCACATGACCCATTTGTCCACTTTTTCCACCATTTGAGCCTCTAAAACCTTCAAAAGGTCACCAAAAAGACCATAATACCCCTTTTTCACCTCAAAATATGTATTTTTCCTCAAAAAACACAAAAAAACCCTAAAAAATGGTCCAAAATTCCCAAAAAATATTAAAAGGGAATCAAAATATAAAAAATATTCAAAAAAAAAGAGGAAAAAAGAGACTTAAACCATGTTGGTTAATACAATTAGTTTCCTCAAAACCATAATGGTATTCCCTATCACCAAAAACTATAAAAAGGTGATAAGGGCTCCTCACTTTTCATCCACATTTCATCCTATCCTTATGCTGCCAAATTCCTTTTGAGAGCCATTGCCTCCCATTTTCGAGTTTGAGGATCCCCATTGAAGCTTTGGAGAAGAAGAGGCCATTGGATATTGGAGCTTCTCAACCTTGGAGTTGCTCAACACCCATCATTCTCACTATTTGAGGTAATACAAAATCAAATACTTTTCAAGTTATTGTTTTTCCATAGATCTTATTGCTTATGTTTTGAAATCTAGTTTTTTATTTATTTGCACATGCTTATGTTAGATCAGATTATATTAGTTTATTCATAGTTGTTTTTGTTTTATATTGAAACTGCTATTACAAGTTAATAGGTGCATCCTTGCACATGCTTGGTTGAAAAACCAAGCAACAAAAGGGGAGGGCCACACTAGAGAACATTGCCCCTTATTTCAAGATTATCTTAACAGTGGCGCACCAAACCCAATAAATATGAATCAGAACCAGGCGCCATGGTGTGAAATTTGTAGAACCAGAGGACACAGGCCTAAGGATTGTTACCTCATACAGAAATATGTCAAAATATCTAAAAAATTATACTATAATTTCTGTAAATCAGTTGGACACGATGAGTCCAACTGTCGTGCTTATGAATTAATGACTGAAAGAAAGCGAGATATGGAAGTGATGCAAGGTGTTGGAATGTACCGCGTCCAAGAGGAAAATCAGCCAAAGAATGATCAAGGAGGATATAGAGGCCGCGGTGGTGGATATCGCGGGAGAGGAAGAAATACTAGTCAAAATCAAGGAGGAGGACGAGGCCAGGTCATATGCTATAACTGTGGCCAGCAAGGTCATGTATCAAGAGAATGTACTAATCCATGCACCACATGCAATTACTGTAAATCATTTGATCATGTGATTGAAGATTGCCCCGTGCTTGAGGTAGAAATGCAGAAGAGGAGAAGAACAGAAACACCGAACCCTAACATCCAGTTGATTGCATCAGAGAATAGACCTGCAGGTCAGAGCGTCAATGCAGTAATGCGGAGTGGTGCTGATACAGGAAAAGACAACAGCGCAGAAGCCTCGACTTCTGGGACAACTGATCTTAAGAAGAACCCTGGAGAAATAGTAGGAATTAGAAAATCTCCTGGGAAAGCACCTCCATTGAACTTACAGAAAAATAAGGAAATATTTAAAGAAACACGGGACATGTTTAAACAACCACCACCTACTTCACCAAGGATCCCGTTTCGAAGTGAAGTACCGCAAATAGAAGATATGCCACTGGCATATGATCAGACGCGCACAACACCAGATACATCTATTTTTGTTGCGCAGTTTCTACAAAGCTGCATCAAGTTATTAAAAAATAAAGACACTCTAATGGAATTTGAAAAACTAATAAATTAGTATGAATCATGCAGTAAGAAAGGAATAGCACATGGCGCAGTACATAACATTAGAAGTCCCAAAAGAACCGGCAGGGAAATGCAGTTCACTGCATAGATAGGAGATTACGATATGGACGAGATCATTCTTGATCTCGGATCTGAAGTAAATGTCTTGACCAAGCAGACATGGAAAGCGATGGGAAAACCAAAATTACAGTGGTCACCTATACAGTTAAGAATGGCTAATCAAGACATAGTTATACCGCTGGGAAGGTTAACCAATACCATTGTCGACATTGATGGAGTGCGAAGTTATGTAGACTTTGAAGTAATTGAAATTGTAGATGATAGAAATCCTTATCCAGCACTGCTGGGCATCGATTGGGCAATGACAAACTCCACCGTCATCAATCTGAAAACAATGAAAATGATATTTGAAGGCAATGACATAAGGGTTGTCGCACCATTAGATCCTTCACAGGGGGAGCAATATGTTGAACCTATTCAAGAAGAGTACATAGCTCAAGACCTTGACCGTATCTATAAAATGACAACAAATACTATGGATTATACTTATCCTACCAAGGATGGAATGCTCAACTGGCATTGCGGACTCTGACGCAGGATTAGAAAACTGGCAACACAGAATGCATGAAGTATCTGCCAGGAGATGCGCGACAATTACAAGGTAACTCTACTGGATTGAAAAACAGGTAAGTCCAATCCCCACTTATGATGGTACAACTAACATCTATTCATTTATCAAAGAATACACTGCAGCAGTTGCAGATGAACATCGCATATCATCATTAGACATGGCACTCCGTGAAACACCTGCTAAATGGTGGACCACACATAAAAAGACATTGACAACTTGGGACAACTGCAAAATCAAACTACAGATCAGATTCACTGATAAGGTCACACTACCATTTGAGAAATATAATGGCCAGATAGCTACAAAGGATCATATTAGAGCATGTGCAAAAGCATGGGAAGAAAGACCATAGACAGAATGGGTACATCTCTTTGTGCATACGTTGGAGGAGCCTATTCCAAAGAAATGGTACCTTGAGGAGGAACTGCGTAGAGAAACAACGGATTGGTCTGTCCTTACTGCGAGTTTCCAAAAGGACTTTAGCTTTGAAGACGACCATCTGACTATCCAAGACGCGCTGCAGCTTATCAAGGAAAAGATATTTACACCAAATCCCATGGAGGAAAACATAACATCAGAAGAATTTTTTGAAGCAAACAATGTACTTGTGAGTGTACAACCAGATTGGATAGAACAAGTAGATCAAGTCATCGGCTGCTATAAATTAGCTGAAAATGATGAAGATAAGGAAGACAACAATGACGAGGACCCGTGCAATATAAAGATCCCTGAATCTGAAGGAATGCACGAAGTAGAAGGACCTCCATTAGAGATTCCTGACATGAGTGGACTGGTCAAAACAAAGAAAGTGAACATCGGTACTAGTGAAGACCCGAAGTTCGCATCAATAGGAGACTACTGGGATGATGATACAGCTGCGGAGATCGTAGCTATATTACAGGAATATTAGGAAATATTCCCAACGAAGTTCACAGAGATGAAAGGTATTCTAGGAGACTTAGGAGTGATGAGAATTCATCTTAAACCTAGAGCAAAACCTATTAAGCAAAGACCATATCGACTGAATCCACGCTACAAAGAACGAGTTAAGGTAGAACTCGACAATATGCTCAATGCAGGAATCATTGAGCCGGTTGAAGAATCTGAATGGATAAGCCCAATGGTCATCCAAGACAAGAAAACAAAGGGTGAGATTAGGATCTGTGTTGACCTCCGAAAGTTGAATGATGCCTCTATGCATGATCCATTTCCTACACCTTTTACCGATGAAGTACTTGATAACGTTGGAGGGAATGAAGCATACTCTTTTACTGATGGATTTTCTGTATACCATCAGATAAAAATTGATCCAACCGATAGGCACAAAACCACTTTTGCAATAGAATGGGGTTCGTTCTAGTATACAATGATGCCTTTTGGCTTGAAAAATGCACCAACGATATTTTCAAGAGTGGTGATCGCAACATTTAAAGAATTCATCCACAAGTTTTTAGAAGTTTACTTTGATGATTGGACCATTTTTGGGTCACTGAAGAACCATGCCACGAACCTCAGAATGATGCTGGAAAAATGTAGACAGCATCAGATTTCATTGAATTTAAAGAAATGTATTTTCTGTGTTCCTTATGGGATTCTGCTGGGACATATCATCTATAAGCAAGGATTGATGGTTGATCCCGCGAAGATCGCAGTTATTGTAAACTTGCCTACACCAAATTCAGTTAAACAATTGCACACTACACTAGGGCATACCGGATACTATAGGAAATTCATAAAGGGGTATGCACAGATAACCACAACAATGGAGAAGCTTTTAAAAAAGGATTGTTAACACCCAAAAAGTGCTCACTACCTCATCTACCCTATTACATGACTCATTTGTCCATATTCCCTACCATATTTGCCTCCAATACCTTAAAATCTAATTAAAAAGCCTCCAAACGGCCACAAAACCATTAAAAAAGCCTCCGAAAGGCCAAAAAACCCCCTTTTCCCCCAAAATAATCCAAAATTCCTCCAAAATAGCAAAAGCCATCTAAAAAGGGAATAAAAAATACAAAAAAGAGGAAAAAGAGGGAAAAATGAAGCAAAAACCCTATACAGCTGACCTTGCCCAAAACCATGTGCCAACACTCCACTAAAAACCTATAAATAGGTGATGGAGGCCCCTCATTTCATATCCACAGTCAAACACACCCTTACTCTGCCAAAATCACTCATGAAACCCTAGCTCACCCTTGAGTTACTTTCACATTTGAGTGCCCCCTTTGGCCCATTTCCAACCCTTTGGAGAAAGAGAAAGGAGCAAAACTGGAAACTTGGAAGCAACCCTCTTGGACTGCTGCAAAGGCTTCACCAACCTTCACATTGGAGGTATAATCAATACAAAAACCCTTTTTATTATCTTGTCTTTTCTGTTTTATGCACATGTTTAGAGTAGTTATTATTTTACTGTATTGTCTTTCATTTAATGTTTTTCTGAACTGCTACTAAGGAGTCCCTTCTCCTTAGTAGGTGCTCATTTGCACGAGCTAGGGTGAAAACCCTAGCTACATTTTTGGTGACTCCGCTGGGGATCCTTTGAATTTCTGGTTATAGTTTTAAAGTTTTAAACGTTTTTAATTTTCTGCAATATTTTTCTGTTTTTTTCCTTTCGGTTGTCCCTTTCGGCTGTCGTAAACTGCGTCTTTCGGCCTTTTTTCCCACATCTCGCTTGCGGCTTTCAGCCATTTTCCTGCAACCCGCCTGCGTCTTTCGTCCTTTTTCCCGCATCCCGCTTGCGACTTTCAGCCATTTTCCTGCAACCCGCCTGCGTCTTTCGGCCTTTTTCCCACATCCCGCTTGCGGATTTCAGCCATTTTCTTGCAACCCGCCTGCGTCTTTCGGCCATTTTCTCGCGTCCCGCTTGTGGTTTTCAGCCATTTTCCTGCAACCCGCCTGCGACTTTCGACCTTTTTGCCGCGGTCCGACTGCGTCTTTCAGCCAAAATCCTGCAACCCGTCTGCGACTATTGAGCTGTTTCTCGCGGTCAGACCGCCCAGATTTGCCACAGACCCGCGGTCTGTTTTTTGCACTTTTTTCACTGTTTTGAACCCAACACTTTGCTGCAATATTTTCTGCACCTGCACAACCATCTGTCCTATCTGCAGCCATACTTCCCTACAGCCTTTTTCCTGCAGTATTATTTCTGTTCCATTTACATAATATTTTTTAAATTTCTGCATTTTAATTGAAAAGAGAAAATTCTGCATTTTAAAGTTTAAATTCTGTATTGTTAGTTAGAAAGTTGCCCACCCCGTGGCACTTTTACTTGGGTTTATCATCTCACACGCACACACTCTGTCACCTAATTCAAGTGAGCCCTAAAAATACTACTTAACACAACCAACATTCTAACCCCACTTGGGGAACACATAAGAATTTTTGTAGTTAGGTAGGAACGGGGGGATAGGCATCCAAATAACACCCCTCGGTTGCTTACACTTGAGACATAGTTGTTGTCCATTAGGGAACCAAAATCCCCTAGTATTTTTTGACACAGTTTAAAACCAATTTATCGGGAAGGCCTCTCCCCTAGGAGGGTTGAAGTCGCCAGACTGGTTCCAAAAGCCTGAGTGGAATACCGCAATCCATTCAGTAACTGAAGGATACCTTTCGCAGTTCTCAGTGTATCACCCATATGGGGATACAATGGCGATAGAACCAAACGGCAGATTCACCCAACCGAACGTGTCATGAACGGGGTATCTTAGTTTCTTTTCTTCTAGGATTGACTACCCGATGTCCCTCCGGGTAGGGGGATATCTTTAGCCACTTGGCTCTACTATCCATATTGTCTAACTTGGATTTCATCACCTTGCAGAAGATATGTCTAGTTGAGTCAGAATACTATTTAGCTAGGTGTTTGCATGCTCCCTTACCTCCTTTTGGTCTAGCGAGTCCACTATTTTTATTTTTTTTAGGAAGCCTGCTACTTGTTGGTATTCTGACCATTTCTGTTGATACTCCACTTATTGTAGCACAACTGTTACAGTAAGTGTTTTGAGTTGGTTGTTGGCCTGAGTGCCATATTTTTTGAGCTCTCCTTCTGCACACTCGGTTGCATTAGGGTTTTTTGAGCTGTTTTTCACTCAACACCACCCCCAGATATTTGACACCATCTGTCACCATTGAGTCCCCGAGACATTCTCAGCGCCTCCAGGGCGATTCCCCACATCACGGTTCACTTGACATCACCCGTCATAGACATAGATATTCATCACTTAATACCACTCATCAAATATCTCGAGCTTTGTCACTTGACTCCACTCGTCAATGGCATAGAACTCCGTCACCCGATCTTGATGCCCCTTATTTTACCTCTGATTCTGAGGTAGAGTCTGAGAACCCCATTTACACTACACCAACCAGCCCCATGGTTGGCATGACTTCCACCCCTTTCTTTGTAGGGACCATTGGTGGAGCATCCACCACCACACTAGCTACCACACCTGCTTTAGGTATGCCCTCGATGGGGCCCACATTTACCATTCCGATCACTGTACCCATTCCAGTAGCTGGCATACCTATTCCCACTCCATCAGTGACTCACACTACCCTTGGCGGTGCAGGACCGTCCCATACCACTTTCGTCCCTCCACTTGGGGGCAACATCCCAAACCCTGTCCCTCCACTTGGGGGCATTGACCCCAACATGGTCACACCCACTAGTATGTCACATCCTTCTACTAGTTTTCCATTCATGGCTAGCCTCAACCTACCTGGCCTAGCTAGACTGACTAACGATCCCATCAGACACGACCCTGTGTGGCCTCACATTCCCACCAAGCTCCCCTCCGACATCCCTAAGTTTGAGGGCAAGGCAGGTGAGGACCTGCAGAACCATATTATGTCCTTCCATCTATGGTGTTCCTCTAACTCCATAGTGGATGACTCTGTCCGCCTTCGTCTGTTATAGCGCACCCTCACTGGCTTTGCAGCTAAGTGGAACATTGAGCAGCCCCATGGGACCCATGCCACCTTTACTTCCCTTGCCTCGACTTTCCTGCAGTTCTTTTAGTTACCTGTCCACTATGACGCGGGAGTTGAGATCCTACTGTCTTGTAGACAGAACACGGCTACCCACATCACTGACCACATCCATGAGTGGCGTCGACGCCGCAGCCTCTACAAAATCAAGTTAGACGACCGTATCTTCTTAGATTGGTTTCTAAAATCCCTCCTTCCTGTCATTGCCAAGGATGTGGCATCCGAACGACCCTAGTCCGAAGAAGAGGCCATCCTCAAAGCCCAGCAATTTGACCGCATTTACGCCCAATCAGGTTATCTGTATTCCATCATACCTGACGCCCCTCGTGGCGATTCCTCCCGTCATGATGTGCCGGGGGCATCCCATGCCGCAGATGCAATCATTGGCCGTGTTGCCTCGCATCCCCAACCCTTTTCCATAGCATGTCCTAGCCATGGCCCCGACCTTTTGCGGGCTACATCTCAATCCGAAGCAACCAATTCGTATGCTCCTATGGCACATCACCACCATTCCCATGGACTCTCATGTCCACCTCAGTGCTTTGGTCATGCATCCCCCGCTTACGCCCCCCCGGTCGCACCTTAGCCATATTACCACCCACAGGCTGCACCAGCTCCTGTGTCCTCTCAAGCCCAACCTGCTTATTACCCGCCACAGGCAGCCCCTGCGGAAAACCCACAACCCGTTCCATAGACGTATCAGCAACCCCCACAAGGTTTAGCACTTGTGCAGCCTCCACCTGCTTATTATCCACTGTAGCCTACTCCCGCACCTGCAAAACCCCAGAACCCACCTGTTGCCCAAGGGAAAGTATATGCCCAACAGAATCCGCAGCAGAACCAAAATAATCAGCACCAACAGGGCCAGCAAAACCGTGGCAAAGGCCGTAACCGTGGGAACAACCCCCCTCCAGACCAAGCCGGTCAACCTCCCAATCCCCCAAACAACAATAACGCGACACCTGCCAACCAGAACCCTGATCGACCGCCCAAGCAGGACAAAAATCCTAATTTGTGAACAAACCATCCTTGTTCTATTTGCGGGGTCTATGGCCACTATACACATGCTTTCCCACATTTGGAGCGAGCTCGGCAACTCTGGACTGATGATGCCCATCGCCAAGGGCACACGGCTCCTCAGGCGCCACCCAACCCCCCACCCCCTCAGCATCAACCTTTGGTGCTGCAAAACTCCTTACCAACCCAAGGCATAGTGAACACTCAACCGTTGGCTCCCCCTCAAGGCAACGCGCCACCACAACAACAGATCAGTTATGCCGCTCCTAATCAACCCATGTTAGACTCAGGTACCCATCACTTGTTAATGATGTCATCCACCGATGTCAACCTCGAAACCCGTCGAAACCAATATGGCTCCAACCCTGAAGCCCCTCCCGCCGACAAAAACACTAACGCTCATCCCACTGATCAGATGTTACGTATACCTCCGCCTCCACTCGATGGCGCCTCCAAAGCACCTTGCTTCCCACTTTGTCGCATCAACAATAATCCCAATGCTCGCATTGCGTCTAATTACAACATTGTAGATTACTTAGCCCAGTCTCCCGTAGCCATGTCTGCGTTGGAAGTCTTAAAAAACTGTCCTTCACAGCGTAAGACTTTGCTCTCCGCCATTGGTGCTATTGACCCAAATGATTCACGACTGATAGCCTTCGATTTGGACCAGTTCGAACCATGCCTGTCTTCCACTTTAGCATTCCAAGTTTCTGTTTTCGTTCGGAATCTTGTCATCCATTGGTGCATTATCGATGAAGGTGCCTCTACATGCGTTATGTCCACATTCGTTTGGCAGAAGTTGGGATCCCCTACTCTCCAGCAGTCCACCACTGCGTTGCGAGCCTACGACGACTGTTCGGATTACCCATGTGGTATATTTGCTCCCGTTCCCCCGCCGACACCAAATGTCGTCTTACAACCGGTGCAACCCATTGCCACTACTAGTCAACCACCTCCCGGTGTCACTACCCCTTCGTCGTCTACGAATCCCCCCCTCTTATCAAGCACACTGGGGGCAGAGGCCCACAACCATACACTGCTGTACCCCCGCCCAAAACAGTTAAACCCCCCCCGCGTTTCGTGCTCCTCCCAAATGCTCGTTGTGTGATGAGTTAGGCCATCCGACTCATCATTGTCCACAATTACCTGCATTACAGGAACACATGCAAATGCTTGACGACGACCCCATCATCCCGGTTGTCGAACTCGATCCAACCCCTAAGCCTCGTGATAAATCACTGCGTACCAAGCACCCTTGTGCAATATGCGGTATTTACGGCGATTACTCACATCACTATCCCGATCTCCCAGATTACAGAGCAGCTCTCTACGAGATGAATAATTTGGACCTTGAGACGACACCCCCCACAATTGAGGAGATCCACCCCCCAGTATCACTCTCATTAGGAGAGATTAACACCATTTATATGATCGCTTTGACTACCACTCCCTTGTCAACTGATTTGACAACTCAAAGTTTCCGCAATGATGAGGAGATTCTAGAGGCTCTCACTGCCCCGAATTATCCCTGGGGCGACATGCACCATCGTTCCTATTTCCTCCTAGAAGACTCCTCCTCTACCACAGCTACCCAATTTGTGGTTGAATCCAAAGATTTCCTTCCCGCCAAAGTCGACTGGTTTAAGGATCCCATCACCGCTCCTGATGCCTTTGAGGAGGGTAACATGGCTAACATCTCACCTGTCATCCACATAGATATCTCTGACCCACCTGGTGCTCTTGAAATCATTACATTAGGAGCCTCCTACAGTGAGTATGAGATTGGAGAGTACAAAAAACTTTTCCAAGAGTTCTGTGATGTCTTTTCCTGGTCCTATACCGAAATTCCTGGTCTCGACCACGCTATTATAGAGCACCACATTGACACATGCTCAGATGTACCCCCCGTTCGCCAGTAACAGCGCCCCATTCATCCTTCAAAGCTCCCTGCTGTTAAAGCAGAGATTGAGAAACTTCGCAAAGCAGGATTCATTTATCCTATTGCATATACCACCTGGGTTTCAAACCCCGTCCCTGTTAACAAAAAACAAGGCACCATCAGAGTATGTACTGACTTCCGTGATTTAAACCGAGCCTGTCCCAAAGACAACTTCCCCACACCATTTATTGACCAACTCATCAATGCGTGTGCGGGGCATGAAGTCCTATCTTTCATGGACGGTTTTTCCAGATACAACCAGATTTAGATCCGTAAGGAGGATCAGTACAAGATTTCCTTTACTACCCCATGGGGCACCTTTGCCTATCGCGTCATGCCTTTCGGCCTCAAAAATGATGGTGCACCTTGCAGCGGGCCATGACCTATTTTTTTCACGACTTGGTCCATATCTTGCTAGTCTATCTTGACAACCTTACAGCTCATTCCTGGAAACGATCAGACCACCTTAACGACCTTTGACAAGTCTTTCTGCGTTGTCGCAAATATCAAATCCGCTTGAACCCACACAAGTGTGTCTTTTGCATTCCGGCAAGCCGGTTGTTGGGTTTCATTGTTTCCCAGAAAGGAATCGCTGTTGATCCCCTGAAAGTCCAAGCCATCATAGACCTTCCCTCTCCTCGCACGCTTCGACAGCTCCAGAGTCTACAGGGGCGATCTAATTTCCTTCGTCGCTTCGTTCCTGATTATGCCACCACCGTTCATGGTTTCTTACGCCTGCTTCGTACCCACATACCCTTTGTTTGGGATGAGAAATCAGAAGCTGCATTCGAAGCCGTCAAGAAAGCTCTCACACAAGCCCCTTTGATCTCCCCTCTGGATTTCTCTCAGGACTTCATCCTTTACGTCTCGGCATCCGATTATGCCGTGTCCGGAGTCCTTGTTCAAGAAGACGCCTCTCTCCAGGAGCATGTCATTTATTACGTCAGCCAGACCTTGTCTGGACCACCCCTACGTTACCCATATGAGGAAAGACTAGCCCTTGCTATGGTATTTTCCGTCCAAAAATTGCGACACTACATTTTACTCAGTCATACCACAGTTGTCGCCGACTCAAACCCCATGGTCTATCTCTTAAATCGACGCCTCCTGCAAGGTCGCGTTGCTAAATGGGTAATTATCATCCAAGAATATGACCTCACTTTCAGAACCCCTAAGAGCACTAAAGCCCTCGCGCTTGCCCAGCTCATCACTGATCTCTCCTCCCTTCTGTCGTCCCCAGAAATCTTCGATGAGTTACCCGACAATCACTTGTTCATCATCTCGTCTGATGATCCATGGTACAATGATATTTTGCTATACCTCCGCACGAAGAAGTTCCAACCCAACATCAGTCGTGATGGACGCCGTCGTATCTGTCACCAGGCCTCTCGATATATCCTCTTAGGTGATGTCCTTTACCGGCGAGGGGTTGACACGATTCTCCATCGCTTCCTTACACACAAGGAAGCTGAACACGTCCTCAATGACTGCCATAGCGGTGCCTGCGACGGACATTTCTTTGGAATGGACACCGCCCAAAAGGTCATCCACGCCGGATACTTCTGGCCTACACTCCTCACTGACTTCATCACAGCGGTCAAACATTGCCATAATTTCCAACTTTTTTCCCCCAAGGCCCGGACACCACCCGCTCCGTTACACCCAGTCGTCACCGTTGGCCCCTTTTGTAAATGGCCCATCGAATTCATGGAATGTAAACCCTCATTTGCCAACGGCCATAAGTACATCATTGTCGCCGTCGATTACTTCACCAAATGGGCTGAAGCCATGCCCACCTTCAATTGTAAAGATGACACCGCTGCCTGTTTCTTTTTTAACCATGTTATCACTCAATTCGGGGTCCCCAAACAGTTGGTCTCATACCATGGTTCACACTTCGAAGATGCCCTTTGGCACGAGTTATCCACCCTATTGAAGTTCGAACATCAGTATTCCTCTGCTTACTACCTCCAAGGGAACGGTTAAGTAGAGGCCATTAACAGAATTTTAAAAACCATCCTCCAACGCACTGTCGACCGGCATAAGTCCAATTGTCACCACATGTTATTCCCTGCCTTATGGGCTTACCGTACATCCACCAAAACCGCCAATGGTTTTACCCCATTTCATTTAGTTCACGGTGTAGAGTCTGTCCTCCCCATCGAGTGTTAGATACCTGCCTTACACATCGCCGTCGAGCTTCTCCCAGACACCTCCCCACTTGAGCACCGTCTGCTATCACTAGAACAAGCTAATGAAGACCGTCGTTCCACTCTCCAGACCATTGAAGCCTCCAAGAACCGCTCCAAAGCTGGTTACGACAAACATGTTCACCATCGAACTTTCTGTGAAGGGGACCTCATCCTCGCCTATGACCAAGCCCACGACAAGACTGGTAAAGGAAAGTTTGACTCCATGTGGCAAGGCCCTTACATCGTGTTAAATTTTCAGAATTTACTTCAATCTGATCTAGGATCTTAACTGAGAGAACAACATGTACAGCAAATCTACAACATATCAATCATGGACACAACAATGCAAGCACACAAGAGACACAAAGTTTACTTGGGGAAAACCATAAAGGTGAAAAACCCCAATAAATTCCTCAGAGATAGATAGAGCAATGATACAACCAGAATACAAGAGATAGTCTTGTCCTAGCAGCAGATCCTCCCCCTCCACAAGTGCGCCACTCTCCCAAGTGTGAGTGAGAGAATAGAATGTGTAAAATGAGAGAGACACACTCTCTATTTATACACTAACTTTACTTGACCTTTACTCAACTAGGTCGGCCTCAACTTAACCACTTAACATAATGCTGACTGGGCCGACCCCCACTAGGGTGTTCTAATAACCCTTTGACCCACATGGCCGACCCCCAATAGGGTGGTCTAATAACCCTTTGACCCACATGACTTATACAGGGCCGACCCCAACAAGGTGGTCTAATAACCCATCAAGTATAAGTTACGACACTTACAATATAAATGACGACACTTCCGTATAGAGGAATAATAACATCTCTATAGGAATAGAATATACATATATGTGAAATACATTCTGAAGTTACATATACATCAACACTCCCTCTTAACTAGGAAGGTATTTCTCGACACAGGTCTTCTAGCACAAGTCATCTTCTTTGGATCATCGTCACTGGATAATCATCATCAAGTCATCATCATTGTCACTGCTGCTGCTATCTCAATCAATCTCTGAATCTACTCGTCATAGGAAGTTCTACAGAGCCATTCCTTTTTCATACTAGATGTAGGCCCACCGCCTGCAGGTCTTCGTCATCACTGGCCATACTGTGGAAATATCAGGACTTATTACGTGCGTCACAAAACCTTAAAAGAGTCTCTTGACTAGCAAGAGCCCTAAAGAGCATCTAAGGCCTTTTTCATCCTGTACAGATCTCCAGGACTTATTACATGTGACCCCACCAAAAAACCTCGAAAGAGAATCCCAGGACTGATTACGAGCACAAGGCTCAACCTATCGGATCTCCCAGGGCACAAATTACATGTGGTCACCACAAAACCTCGAAACAAAATCCCAGGACTGATTACGAGCACAAGGCTCAACCTATCGGATCTCCCAGGGCACAAATTACATGTGTTCATGGCAAAACCTCGAAAGAGCATCCCAGGACTGATTACGAGCACACGACTCAACCTATCGGATCCCCCAGGGCACAAATTACATGTGGTCATGGAAAAACCTCGAAAGAGCATCCCAGGACTGATTACGAGCACACGGCTCAACCTATCGGATCTCCCAGGGAAAAAATTACATGCCATAGGACAAAACCTCGAAAGAGCATCTGCCAGATATCCCAGGTCACAAATTACATGCCATAGGAAAAACCTCGAAAGACTATTTGCAGATCTCCCAGGGCACAAATTATATGTCCTCCCAAGCAAAACCTCGAAAGAGCATTTTCCAGATATCCCAGGGCACAAATTACATGCCATAGGCAAAACCTCGAAAGACTATCTGCAAATCTCCCAGGGCACAAATTACATGCTTATCTGCACAACCTGTTCCACGTCCACAGAGTATCAACCTGATACTCACCATACATCATCCTAATGTACACATGATCATCCTGATCATCATCATTGCAACATCCTGCTGCATGTCATCTGGAGCAACATCCTGAAGCTCGTCATCCATGATCATCTTGATCATACAATGCATCTACTTGATGCATACCAAGTATCTACCTGATACATATCATCATACATGATTCACCTGATCATACAATGTATCCACCTGATACAAATACAAAACATGATCCACCTGATCATACCTGATACATATCAACATACATGATCTACCTGATCATACACAGTATCCAACATGATGTGTACATACATATACATATAAACGATCCAACTGATCATATCCAGCATCCAACGTGATGCATACATACATAGCAGTAACTGGAGCATCGTCCTGATGCTCATCATCCAACGCTTACATCCACATCCATGTGAAGGATCCTCTTTCCAACATGCTTGGAATGGCTTCTGCAAATGTGTCCATCACTTCTTCCTCGAAGTGTCATCAATCTGAAGAACACCACGCCTCTCCCTTAAGTACTTGAACTTCACCCTGGAAAATGGCTTCATCAGCACATCTGCAATCTGCTCGTCCGTCGCAATATACAGGAGCTTCGGCTGTACTTAGTGCTACGCAGGACCGCTTCCTGCTAAACGAATAGATCACACCTAATCCCATACTGAAGCAGCACCCAGAAGTGCTCTTCCTATCTGTAGCATTGCATGCCCAATCTGAATCAACATAACCCTGCAGGTTAAACTTTTGATTCGCATCATACTTGAGCCCATAACCAACCAGATCAGATGGAGCATCATACAAAAGCTTCAGGTTCGATTCCATAGGTGTGGCCATAGCCTTGCAGTCCATCATCCCGAACCTCTTCAGGATCTCTAATGCATACTTCCCTTGTCCAAGTAAGATTCCATCTGCACTCTGCCACACCTTCATGCCAAAAACAAATAGTGCATCATCCCCAAGTTCTTCAACTCGAACTCGGCAGCAAACTTCCACTGCATGTCAGAAATCAATCTATCCTCACCTGTTACGAACAGGTCATCCATATACAAAAGTAGTATCACTGGATTGCCTTCCTCAACCTTAAAGGTTGGAATCTGCTTTACTCTTGGTATCTTCCACTTCATCACTGCAGCCAGAGCAAGTACGGATCTAATGGAAGTGTATTTGGCTACAGGAGCAAAAGTCTCTATGCTACCACCTGCAGCATGCTTGATATTGTAGATCCTCTTGGAAGTCACTACAGACTACCTTTTGTGACTGCATCCCAAACATCTTCATGATCGACTGGTACTCCTCGATCATGGCATTCTTCCCAAATCCAGGGAACTTCAATATTTTCAATAGATAACTTTGTTGCTGAACAAATGTTGTAGTCCTTCTTTTGTAGGTGATGGTATACGATCTTTCCTACACAACAAGTTAAATTGCATGATTAGAAAACATCTAATAGTTTTCAGAACAAATTCTTACACATAAAGAAATATGTCATATAGTCATGCAATTATCTTAGCCAATGCTTCAATACAACTGTTTATCCATATTCTGTAACTTTCTAGATGCCTTCCAATCTCTACCAGAACATTGTTAAGAGTGTGCACAACTCCCAGCATGTCAGCAAAGAGGTTTCATTCTAGATAAGTAGCAATGGAATGTTGTACAGTTCCATAGGCCACTTACCCATGCATATTACTAGTATACTGTTCATCAATGCAACTATTCTAATATGCATAATACACAACCTAATTCTAGGAACATCAGTATATACATTATTGAACACTATTATTTAAACAATAAAATATGCAAGTAATGACAATTCAAATACTTATCTTTGTTTGTTTGTTGGGTTGACTCCCTCTCAATCTTTGATTCTTTTCTGCAACTCCATTCTTATGTGGATTGTGAGAAGTGGTCAACTCCCTCTGAATATCTGCATCCTTGCAGAAACTACTGAAGTGTGCTCCTTTGCTTTCTTGCAGGAACAACTGGAGTGTGCTCCCTCTTGATCTTTGCTTCCTGGATTACCTGTCCTTGAAATTACATCCATCCTTAATCACTATGCATTCTTATTAGTATCATCATTGTGTTATCCTTGAGGTCTCATACATAATCACACATTTATTAGTATAATCTTAATACTATCAAAACACAATAATCTTAAACATGTATATTAATGATCATTCACATATAATAAACATTAGTATTCAAGGTTTCAGGGAAGTCTTCTTTTACTCATACACATTCTTATTTGATCATAGGACTCTTCTGGTTAGTTGAATCATCAATCAAGATAAGAGATATAATATGCATAAAACCCGTGATTATTCAAACCTATACCTTCATGATTCTTCAAACCTATGATTATTCAAACCTATGACTTCATGAATAATCATTATCAACAACACAACAGTACAAGATCCTAACACAAGGTAGGATTCTAGCTTGATATAGGAAAAACATACCTAGATTAGCATGCTAGCTAGTTATGTCTAACATACCCGCATAATGTCTTCTAGTTCTCTTTAGGGACTTGTGCTAGTAACCTACATGTCTCATAAGTTAACCATTGTAGAACCAAGTTATACATACCTAGAAAGTAGATCTTCTATGTGATCCATGACAATGGATGAATCTTTGTCTTCATGTCACCATGAGCATATGTTCTTGAAGTAGAACATGATTTGAATTTCTTGGTGTACCTTTTTTGTTAGCAAACAACATAAACCTCATACAACATCACAATGCATTAGTACAATCATAAGTGTCAATACCTTAATCAATGAATATCTTCTATTAAGGTGATACGACAAGTCTAGTAATTAATCAAGATTGTACTGTAATGATATGAAGACAAACATATGATAAACTTAACCATGAAACATAACTGTAATCCATACTTGTCAAGATTGCTTGTAATCTTCTTATGGAAGGCCTTAGCTGTTCGGATATCCACATCATCTTTTTCAGGATCTTGCATGCAATTAGGGTTTGCATGCATTTTGCATGCATCCCAGTCACCAGGTTGATGCCTCCAGCACCTTAGCCACCTTATTCTAGCACCCGGGAGCCACTTAATTCAGTTCTTTAGCCCTCCTAGTCTGAAAGGCGCCCACTTCTCACCTACTTCCAGAGAAGGGCGCACTTCTTCACCTACCACTGCAGTTCCACTTCAGTTACATTCAGTTAAATCCGATTCTCCCTGATTTGAGGCTAGTTTCACTCCCGACTGACTGTTTCACTTCTGTTGGACCTCCAGATTGACTAGATGACTTGTTCTGACTTCAGTTAGCCTCCCATGCGCCCCCCACTGAGCCTCTTTCCCTTAATCAGTGCTACACACTTCAGTTACACTTGTTGCACTCAGTTAGACTCATATTGACACCTGGATGACTGGTTCTTGTGCATTGATGAGCACCACCGATTGATGATGAGGACTCCTAGTTGGAGTCAAGCTACTCCATTCAGTGATTCGAATGGCCTACTTAGTCAATTCGAATTGCTCACTCACATTGTCAGATTGTATTGTAATTATTCACCCTTATTGGGATATTGAGCACTACTGCATGTTTTGCACAGTTTTGCACCATATTTTCTATGTTCATCTGTTGTGATTGATTTACTTGTTCATTAGATTTGCCGTGACTAATTTTACATGGTATCAGAGCCATGGTAGGGACAAGATTTATTTTCTACAGGTGTTCTACATGAAGAGAGAGCAATCTTTGCTCACCAATATATTTCAGCAGCGGCATGCAAAATCTCATGTGCATTCGCTCATGTGCATGCAAGGCTGAAAACATAGTGTTTGTTTGTGTGTGATTTGCAGGTTTCTTACTTCCTCCATGTGCATTCGCTGATGCAAAGATGGAGACTTCTTCTTCACAAAATATTCTTACTCCATTCAACTATGATGAATGGAAACCAAAGATGATTGCATTCTTGAAGAGACAATGTCTTTTTGATATGTGCATTGGTAATACAAGAGATTTTGATTCCGATGAAGAGGAGAATGATTGGCTCAATGATTGTGATAGAGATTTTGGAGAAATATGTCTTGCTATGTCTCCTTGTATGCGCTACCTTAGTAAGACTGCTGAAAATCCAAGTGATCTATGGGTCCAACTTGACAGAGAATTTGGAAAGCAGGAAGAAGAGGATCACGCTAGCCTTTTGGAGAACAAGCCCAGTGAGATCTCCTTATGTGTTCTTTCCGATCATGTGTTGGCCTCAACAATTGTTCAAGATGAAGAAGAAACTGTACATTCAACACTCATTCTCTCAAAGTCTTCTATTTCGAATTCTGAGCAAGATAAACAAGCTCATACTCTAGATTTCGAAGAGGTTCTTGAATCCTCTCTTTCACATGAGTTTGCCAGCATGCAGAATAATGATCTACTTGATGTTTTGGAGGTAAAATCTGATTTTGGAGGTGAAGCATTCGTCCTCCTTGATTGCATGCCTCCTATAGACTTATGTTCTATCATTTGCAAAGTTTCTCAGATTTTTAATGAAGATGAAGAGCACTACCATTCGCTTGAGTTCAATTCTCATGCACTTTTTGCTGATTTTGGTTTTGATCTCACCCTTGTTGGTTCAAAGGAGATCTCAAGAAACCATTCATCTATTTTTGGAGCTGATTTAACTTCTATTGATAAGAAGTTCAAGTTTCAAGATCTATTTTATCCGATTGGAGCTATTCCTACCTCACTTGGTTCGAATCACAGGTTCCAGGATCATCCTTATATTTTTAGATTTGTTCTCACCATTTTCGGTATGAAGAGCAAGTTCTTAAAGTCTCCACATTTGCTTGCATCCACTGATGGAGAATTCAAGCACATGTTTTTGGAGCATAATCCATTTACTCCCAAGAGTAAGATAACTCCAGACATATCTATTTTAGTTTGGAGCAGTTAAATCTTTTGGTGTGTTACAGTTTATTTTGAGGGGGGGTATTTTTCCCATGAGGTTTTCCCCATTTCCTTGGTTTATTTACTGTTATTAGTTTGGATTATTATTGTATTGGGGCGACCTTTGGTCTTAGTTACCAAGGCCCCACATTATTTTTTTTGCACATCATAGTCTAGCTTGAGGGGAGGTGTTCGGATATCCACATCATCTTTTTCAGGATCTTGCATGCAATTAGGGTTTGCATGAATTTTGCATGCATCCCAGTCACCAGGTTGATGCCTCCAGCACCTTAGCCACCTTATTCTAGCACCCGGGAGCCACTTACTTCAGTTCTTTAGCCCTCCTAGTATGAAATGCGCCCACTTCTCACCTACTGCCAGAGAAGGGCACACTTCTTCACCTACCACTGCAGTTCCACTTCAGTTACATTCAGTTAGCTCCGATTCTCCCTGATTTGAGGCTAGTTTCACTCCCGACTGACTGTTTCACTTCTGTTGGACCTCCAGATTGACTAGATGACTTGTTCTGACTTCAGTTAGCCTCCCATGCGCCCCCCACTGAGCCTCCTTCCCTTAATCAGTGCTACACACTTCAGTTACACTTGTTACACTCAGTTAGACTTAGATTGACACCTGGATGACTGGTTCTTGTGCATTGATGAGCACCACCGATTGATGATGAGGACTCCTAGTTGGAGTCAAGCTAATCCATTCAGTGATTCGAATGGCCTACTTAGTCAATTCGAATTGCTCACTCACATTGTCAGATTGTATTGTAATTATTCACCCTTATTGGGATATTGAGCACTGCTGCATGTTTTGCACAGTTTTGCACCATATTTTCTATGTTCATCTGTTGTGATTGATTTACTTGTTCATTAGATCTGCTGTGACTAATTTTACATTAGCCTCATCTCCCTCTGAGATAGGAACTTCTTCACTTATGCAGGTGACCAATCCATCTTCTTCTAGGATTAACCCAATCCACTTGATTTGCAAGAACTGGACCTGGAGCTGGATTAGGGTTTGTCAAAGAAACCCCAAAAATTCAAACTTTGAATTTCAAACTTCTGAAAGGATAGAAATATGCGCCTTGATAAGCTGATCAAGCTGGTATATTCAGAATTTGAAAACCGCAAAGTTTCACTCCTCAATTTTGCCTTTGAAACTTTCGGATTCACTGGACGTGACCTCGAACTAGGGTTTGATGAAGCCCACTATTCTTCCCAATCAAAATATTTGATCCAAATCTCTAAGCTTCTATTTTTATGAGGAGCTTCCAGCCGTGGTCACAGATTTCAAAAATTCCCATTTTTGCAGAAGCCCTAATTTTCCACTTTTCTGATCAAAGTCCCGAACTAGGGTCTGATCAAGCCCAGCCTTCTGCCCAACCAAAAATTCTGATGTTGGTATCTAAATTTTTATTTTGATGAGTAGCATTCAGCCGTGGTATCCTATTACAAAAATTACAACTTTCTCCGAAGCCCTAAATTCCGGAAGCCATGAATGAAGGTGCTAAAAAATAATTCTGATTTGACAGACATATGTACCTGATTGTTTCTGGTGTAACTCCAAACTTTTCAATCCACAGGGTCTGAAAAGTTTTCTTGAGATAGCCCGACCTGTTATCTTTCCATCCTGATAGGCCTGACCTCAATTGGATTTTCTGAGAGAGAGTTATGCCAAGTGTCGCAACGTGACCTGTTTATGGGATAATACAGTAGAGATAACTTTTACGGTGTGCCACGTGTCACTGGTTCAACTTCGGCCTCTGAAAAATTTTCTTGAGATATCACAGTCTGTGTACTACCTATCACTTTTGATGAAATTTCATTTGGAGCTTCCTAGCCCAAGTTATGACCTTTTTCCCAAGGTCACCTAATTTTGACTTAGATCTGGAAGAGGCAGAAACCCTATATTGTACAGATCATAAATCACAAAGTAAAACGAATTAGAGGTTGTCCTTTGGACAAAAAGTACATGGGGATCTGATATTCTACCTGTAAAAGTTTTAGATCCGAAAAATTCGCCAAAACGGATTTATAGCGAAAGTGCTAAGATGACTGGTTTTTTCTATATCAAGCCCTAGCATCGTAAGTGCAACAAGTGTCATACATGCCATATCATGCCTTCTTTCAGGCTAGCTCTGATACCATGTTAAATTTTCAGAATTTACTTCAATCTGATCTAGGATATTAACTGAGAGAACAACATGTACAGCAAATCTACAGCATTTCAATCATGGACACAATAATGCAAGCACACAAGAGACACAGAGTTTACTTGGGGAAAACCATAAAGGTGAAAAACCCCAATAACTTCCTCAGAGATAGATAGAGAAATGATACAACCAGAATACAAGAGATAGTCTTCTCCTAGTAGCAGATCCTCCTCCTCCACAAGTGCGTCACTCTCCCAAGTGTGAGTGAGAGAATAGAATGTGTAAAATGAGAGAGACACACTCTCCATTTATACACTAACTTAACTTGACCTTTACTCAACTAGGTCAGCCTCAACTTAACCACTTAACATAATGCTGACTGGGCCGACCCCCACTAGGGTGGTCTAATAACCCTTTGACCCACATGACTTATACAGGGCCGACCCCAACAAGGTGGTCTAATAACCCATCAAGTATAAGTTACAACACTTACAATATAAATGACGACACTTCCGTATAGAGGAATAATAACATCTCTAAAGGAATACAATATACATATATGTGAAATACATTCCGAAGTTACATATACATCAACACATCGTGCACACCTACCTTGGCAATGGGGCATACATTTTAACTGACTCAGAAGGTCACCCTTTGCGCAACCCCCGTAATGGGTTGTATCTTAAACGCTTTTATCCCTAAATGAACTCGCGGCCCCATTGGTCCGTATTGTACAGTTTGCTCTCTTATTGTTTTTCACCTTTTTTACCGCAATCTTACATTCATCATTTTTTCATGACCACATATGGACCATCTTCCACCTCATTACATTGGCTTCGCCGATGGAGCAAGCCGCTGGTCTCCAAACCTGGCTTCTACAGCATGGGTCTTATATTCCCCTTCACATGAATTGATTCACCTTGACGGAATGTGCATAGGTGCTGCTACCAACAACCAGGCGGAGTATGATGCTGTGACCGGTATCTTGACCGCTGCCCTTCAGATGGGCATATGTCACCTTCATGTGTTCGTTGACTCCCAGCTACTTGTCTCCCAGCTCAACAACTGCTACCAAGTGCGTGATCCCTACCTCTTTAGAAAATTCTTGCGCACAAAACAACTCAGCCGACAATTTGAATCCATAACATTCACCCATGTCCCAAGAGCTCAAAATAGTGTTGCAGATCAAATGGCTAACAACATCCTATATTGGCACATCAATCACACCATGTAAAACCTCCATCATGCATCTCATTAAAAATATATAAAAATCCAAAAGATTGCCAGGGGCATCCATGTGCCTATCATCACATAACCATTTGCATCCATGTGCAATAACATAAAAACACATTACTATACAGGGGCATCCATGTGCCTAATCCTACATACATCATATTGCATAACATAAAATACACAAGGGGCATCCAAATGACACTTGTCATGTTGGACCCACTTACTATTTATAGTTCGTTGAATTTTTCTTGTTTTGGCCATTCTGAACCCATACAGATTCCATTTTTCGAACCGTTTCCACCACTGGAATCAGCACGACGAGACCGTCATGATGGTCAACTTTTTTTCTTATTTTTTTCCCATCATTTTTGGAGCATTTTTTAGACACCACTAGTCGCCTCGATTTGCGTGCCACTTCGGCTGCTCTCCGTTTTTGATATATTTGATATCATCGGATTCATTTTTCCGAGCCCGTAATGATGCTTGAGATGATTTCTCGCTCTCAACCCCAGATTTTTTGGGTATTTTTTCCAAAATGCCCCTTGTCGCCTCGGTTTGCGTGCCACATCAACCGTTATCTGTTTTTGACACCTTTTATATCGCCATATTCATTTTTCCGAGCTCGTGATGATGCTTGAGATCATTTCTCCCTCTCACTAGGTACAATTTCAACATTGTCTCCCGACACCTTGCTGCCTCGATTTGCGCGCCACATCGGCCGCTATCGGGTTGTTCCACATTTTGACTATTGTTAAAAATATGTATAGTATTGTACAATATTTGAGTTATCCTTAGTGAGATAGTCTTTTAGTGGGTAAATAACATTTTGTCAAGATGTATGTCATCCTCACAGTGTTGTTTATAATTTTATATGCCTTTAACATATCTCATTTTTTATACATATTTCAGTCATTATTCATGAATCATCGGATATACATAAAATATATATTGAAAGTTTTCCATTGGGATTTTACCAGAGTTTTTATTAGTGGAGGGTATAGTTACATTCATAATTCATACCACTCTCTTTTCCAAGAATAATCACTATAATTCATAATTTTCCTGGTTCAATGTGGGCTGGGTCGAACCGGATATCTTTGGGCACATCAAGTGTATGGTGTGCAACCAGACATAATGACTTTGGCAAAGCCTTTGGCTGGAGGTTTACCTATTGGTGATGTTTTGTTAACAGATAAGGTGGCTAGGGCTATAGGTCCCGGGGATCATGGAAGTATATTTGCTAAAGGGCCTCTTGTTTTCCATGCTTCCCTTGCAGTGTTCGATAGAATTCAAGCACGTGGGTTTCTAGAAAGTGTAACTAATAAAGGGCAGTATTTAAAACGTTTACTAATAGAAAAACTCAGGAGAAATGCTCATCTGAAAGAAATTAGGGGCTCAGGACTACTCGTGGGTGTTGAGCTTGATGTTCCTGCTACTCCTATGGTTGATGTTGCTCTACGATATGGCGTCCTGATTCTAACAGCCGGGAAGGGTAATATTCTTAGGCTTGCACCACCTCTTATTATTTCACAACAAGAGTTGGAACATGTAGTTGACATTCTATCAACATGCATTTTGGCTTTGGATGAATAAAAATAATAAGAGTGGTTTATAAGAATGTTGCAATTCAAATGCTCAATTGAGTACAGAAATTCTAGATATATGTACTGGAATTCAAATTGTATGTACTGGACTGAAAATAAAATGATGTTCTCAATTTGAATCACGTGCGCTTAAAACTTTAAGTTCTAGTGATAAAAGTGATTTATAATGAATTATTAGTTTGTATTCAAGTTAGTCTTTTTTCTAGTTCAATTGTTGGTGTATTTCCCATTGCTTTTATGTATCAAGTTTTCTCATGTTTTTGGATTTATAAGTTCTTTTAGGTATAAAGTTTTCTCATGTTTTTGAATTTATAAGTTCTTTTTTTTCTCATTCCTATTTACACCTTTGATTTATGATCATAAATATTAAAGCTCTTAGAAAAGAGCATAGTTGAGAAGAACAACTATGACAGTATTTGGAATTGATTGTGAATAGTGAATGTTCCGAGGACTTTTTGTAGCGAATAGATTATACTTGCATTTTACTACTTCAATTTTCTTTTGGAACTGAGTGCCAAGATGTTCTTCTATTCTTCTTCAATTTTCTTCTAGGACTGAGTGCCAATATGTTCTTCTATTCTTCTGTTGGTTCCATGTGTTTGAGATTCAATTAACTCAGTGGGCTTTAAATCAGTATATCAATTAACTCAGTGAGCTTTAAATCAGTATATCATTCTGCATTAGTCTAATGAGCATGTAAGTAAAATAACATTGTATTCTAATGTCTTGATATGATGGAAGTTATTTAGTCAACTACTGAAGGGCATAAAGGATTTCTTAAATTGCAAATAGTTTTCGTGCTAAGGGGAACACGTGGCTCTAGAAATAGGAAAACAGAGTTAGAAATCTTATGGTGGAGTTCTTAAACTGCAAATAGTTTTTGTGCTAAGGGGAACATGTGGCTCTAGAAATAGGACAACGAAGTTAGAAATGTGCTCCATATGGAAAGATCAACATTGCCTAAAAAACAGATACTTGAAACTCCATCCGCTTTTTGAGCAGATTTTCCTAGACCCTAGGGTTTCTCCCCAAACTTCAGGACTCTGAAGCTATTAGCCAAGATAGATTGTTGACGAAATGGATTTCTTGAGATGGATTGCTTAAAGATAATGCTTTGCAAGATGAAGACCAAAATTGGCCATCAAAGCAAATTCCTTGTGCATGTTAGAATGCATTTATAAAATTTGAGATGCCTTCGAAGTGGATTGATACAAATTTGACTCGAAGAAGAGAATTCCTCCTCAAACACTTGAATACAGAACTAGAAGAAACAAAAGGATGCTAGCCAAATCATTCTGAGCTAAAGAAAAAAGTAATTAGGCCAGGTATAGGCCACTATGCAAAGGTTGTTAACATTTCCTTTGAGCATGACTGTTACACAACTGCACTTGAATTGTGAGGCTCACGAAGCATCTCAGGGCATGTCTTAGGAGAATCTTAATTTAACACATTCTGTCAAATTATATTTCAAATAATTTGCAATAACATGCAGTGTGAAGCACCGAATTAAAACACACTTTAAACGTAAGATTCTCAAAAGTTTGCTTAGAGGTACTTAAGAACCTTCATAATTTAGTGGAATGTTCTCACGGGATGAATGAATGATAGTTTAAAATGAAGAGTCAGGAAATCATGAATGATAGTTTAAAATGATAAAATGCTCAAAATAGTACACAGTGTGGGTAACCATTCCTCCAAACCACTGTTGTTTTTCTTGTTGTTTTGGGTGATTTTTTTGACAAATTGTAACAAGTGTTTCTTATGATTGATGGAATTTGAGTTTTCAATCAATTCTGGCAATGTTGTAGTTGGTCCCATTTCAGATTCGGGAGATGGAGAGGAGTTGTTTTCCATTTGTTTTTGTTTTTTTTGAGATTTTGGAAGAAATGCACAAAAAGAAGGGAACAGTAGCCTTTGTTTCTACCTTTGCAAACTTCAGTGGCTTTGGGAACCACTGATTTAACCAAGAAAAGATTTGATAATCACAATAAAAAATAAGAACCTGGAGGTCTGCAAAATGCACTTCAGTCTTCAATACACCAAGGGCTCTAGTCCAATCTGTTGTTTGCATAGGCAAATTCTCTGAAGTTTGCACACAACACTCACAGGCAGAGTCAAGAGAGACCACTGCATTTGAGGTTTTAACTGTTGAGACAGCCTCGTCTTGCATCTTTGCAAAGGCAAAGTTGATTCCTGGTAGGGTGAGAGTGGTAGTGCGAGAGGTGGCTCCAAACAGAAATTGTAGGCTGTGTGTAAGGGAAATCTGGTGTCTCTGTGAGAGTGAATGAGGAACGAGAAGTAAAATGAGAGGTCTGAGTGTTAGAGTAGGGATTTACTCACCTTCTCTTGTATTGCACTTATTTTCATTTTAGTTTGTTTTTAAATCTCCATAAGCCATTGCAGTGTGATTGATGAACTGGTGAGCCTGAATTTTCAAGGGCACAAGGGACTGTGCCTTAAATGTTCCCGATTTCTGGACTAGAATGGCTCGAGTACGGGCTAAATGCTCCGGAGTCCCCAATGATGTCCTTGAGCAAGTTAAACATTCCCAAGGTGTTCCAAGGTTAACCAAAATGTGGGATTGGCAAGGCAAGCACATCAGTTTTTTAGGTGGTGATGCGTCCCTTTGCAACACAGGCCTTTTTTTTGAGTTTGTTTTCTTGAGTTTTATTTTTCCCGTGTCTTGCTGGCAGGCTTATGTGTTAATAGGATTTGCCAATTTAGAATGATTCAGCTTTTGACTCTTAGCCTTTTAGCATTATTGTGTGAACCAAAGGTTATGTTTTAAGCAGGTTTTGCATGAAGTTACCTAGGTTTTGTAGACTGTGAGTTGACAAGGAATTTCTGGCTCTCAGAATCATATAGAGCAGGTGATTGACTAACATAAATCCTAAACATTAATTCTTCTACTAAGTCATCTCTCCACCAACTATAGTAGTAGTTTGGCACTTCCACCATTTCCACCAATCTTTAAACTCAGGTTATTTGGTAATTCCACCAACTAGACTTCAGTTTGGCGCTCGCTATTTAAGTTCACCAAATATGAGAACTAGGCCAAATATCCAAAACTTGCTACCACTTAGCCACTCTAACAATTATCTACCTCTGTCATAATACTCCACCAATCTTTACTCCTTTATTTCTAAATTCACCAACTATGGCACTAACCCATGCGGATGTTGATGTATATGTAACTTCGGAAGATATTCACTTGTTACTATCTCTCGGGTTTGATCATTGTGATCCTTGTATTGATGCTTATTCTATCTTTGAGGAAGTTGCGGGGTTTTTCACCTTCTTGGTTTTACCTGGTGAAATGTTTTGTGTCTCTTGTCTCTTATCTCTTATGCTTGATATGTTGTACATGTTGTTCTTTCAGTTAAGATCATAGATCTATTGAATTAAATGATGAAAAACTAACAACGAAATCTCTATCGTCCATTGATCTTCTCTTATCCAACGATAAGATTCCTCCTTCAATCTTTAACAGATTATAACCAGTCAACCTTCCTTCAGCGTGCAACCCTAGTTACATAGACTCAAAATATAATCATACAGGGAACATTCAATCTGTCTCTAAACTTCAACTTTCTAATCTTCAATACAATTGCAACTAAAGTATATGACGGTTCTCAACATCATAGGAAGGAAAAACTAAACATAGGATGGAGCTAAGTAGAAAATTATTGAGAAGAAGCTTGGCAATCTATATTAAAAAATTGGAAACCTTTGCATTCTTGTCCTGTAGACATGAATAACTCAGAAAAGAGCCTAATCATGTCCCTTCACTCTAAAAGCAAGATAATCCCGAAGGAATGGATTGATATGCCGAGATATAGTGAAAAAATGAGAATGGCAGATATAATGTTAGTGAGGGATACTTGTATGCATTATCCAAGAAAGAAAATATCCAGGATCAAAGGGAAAGGAGGAAAACTTGCATCCCTGGAAAATAGGAGAAAGTTGTAGCATCCATTTGTTTACCAAACTAATGAAAAATTATGTCAATAGAGGCTCTCAGATAGAGGGGTAGAGAAGCCTATACCAGATGGAGTGGTTTTCCAATGGAGGTAGAAGACGGATGATATAGATATGAAAGTATGGGATCTATGAGAAAATGTTGTTGACCAAAAAGTACTAGCCTCTTCTTCTATCAGAGGATTAATATCATCCTTGGGTCAATCACCCTAGAAATATGTAGTCTTGAAGAAGCCTTGGGAGTTAAAGGTTTTATCACATGGTCATTTTGGAAGTCAAGAAGCCTTAAAAAATTCAACCAAAAATTCCTCACTGCAGAAGAGATCTAGTTAAGACCTCAACAGGCAATCCAAGATACTGTCAATGTGTGAAGCAAAAAGAAGGAAGATCCTCCCTCCAAATATGAACTGAAACTGATGAGAAAACTCAATTTGAAACATGCTCATCCTTCAGGATTCAAATAATAACAACTGTTCCAAGCAGGATCCCATTAAGCAACCCTGGGAACACCTTGATGAAGGGTGGAAGAAATTGAACCTTGATGGGGAGTCTAGAGGTAATACAAGACTTCCTAGTGTAGAGGGTATGCTATGAAACCATGCAGAGCTCATCAAATCTGCTTATTTTTGCTTCCTACAGCAGGGAACAAATAATATACAGGAAGGTATGGAAATTATTAAAGGTATTGACTTAGCTCGGCATTTCAAAATCAGTGTATTAATTACAGAGTGTCATTCAGAAATATTCATAAACATATCAAAAGGAAAATTTTAGACTATTGTGAAGCAAAAATTCAGCCCACGGTGAGATTGTTATGAGCCATGGCACCTAGACATCAGTGAAGGAAGAAAATCCTGACAAAGAAAAAGCTCAATCCAAGAAGGAATGGCTGTGCTGAGATGGTTTTTTGTCTCTACTTGTTCTCTGTATGTGTTAATGACCGTCTCTAAAGTCCTGTAACCTCCCTATATACAAGGTTTCTAAAGTTTTTGTTTGTATGATCATCCTTGTATTACTCAAACAGGGGAAGTTCTCCTATGGTTGGAATGTAGGCATTCTCTCATACAGGATACACACATTGCACTATGCATATTTAGGGTGAGGGTTTCCTAACCTAGCATAGGTAGAACAAAAGGATGGTTGGAATTGATTGTAAACCTTAGGCCTCTTATTTTCTAAAGGAGAGATGGGGTTCACCATTCAGATGATTAGACATATAGGTGTTTGAGCTATTGCATTGTATTTTTCTTCTTCTAGTTAATGGAAGACATATGTGATTGACTATTGTAGATTTGTTATTGTTGTCCTGATTTTTAGAGTGTTGCGTCCCATATGGTTGATGCTTCTAAAGACTTGCGGAATATCTATAGAAAATTGTTCCTAGTGATCCGCTAGAACTTTTTGTTGAACTTATAGGGGATGGAATCTATCTTAGGGAACTCCGTCTCTCATTTCCTTGGTTTCCTTAAACACCTCTAAATCAAGGGTTTGTGTTTGTGACTGTGAGAAGGTATTCCTCTTTGATTGAGATAGCATGGCAGAGACCACTCACCTTTTTGTTCCTTGACTTATCTCCTATAGTTCTGACACCCTGTCTAGGCAATCTTTGGAAGTGTTCTTGGAAAATTGCCCAAATTTGTCTTTCATCCTTGACTATTCTTTTTTTATGGAGTGATTAATGCACCTACCAAGCATTATTTTCCTAATGAAAATTACTCCATCTTTGTGAATTTTCCAGTTGCACATTAAGGTTCATATCCTCCCGTGACTTCGATATTAAACTGGGTATTTCAATTCAACTAAGACTTTCCTTTTATCTTAGTAATTTGTTAGTGGGAACTTGTTGAAGAATTGTAGAAAAGCATTCTTAGTATATGTAATCTTATTGGTAGTACTGCTTATCCTTTGCATGCTTAATTTTGACATGATACATTGTCAATGGTTACTTCAATTTTCAGAAATCAACATTGTTTTCAAAGTTAAGATAATGATGCTTTATTGAGATAAGAGAAGATAATTTTATTAATTTAGAGTTGTTTCATGAATCTTGATGGCCTTCATAAATCATTGTTAATTATAGTGTTTTTTATTTTGCTTTTTTATAGTGTGTAATTGGTTATCTTTATCTCTGCAAAATAATTTTCAGAAATCTATACTGGTGATGGTTATTTTGTTCCTTATTTGTACACATAGAGCCAATGTCTTATCCTTTGACCAGTTGATAACAATTCAACAATTTTTCCCCTTTTGTTAGTTTCCATTCCTTTAGGATAGGAGTAAAGATGCAATTTTATAAAAATGATAATTATGTGGCTATATGACAATCCTAAAAGGCCTGTTTCAAAAATGAACCTTAGGAAGTATTAAATTTTGGGTGCAGTTACCATAATTGCCAGGGGTGTTGAACCTGTACTTGGCCTGGCTTGGAGTTGTCAAAGCACTGATATGCCATCAAACAACCAGGAATCACCCTTTTTTTTCAGAATTTATGGGTCTGGCATAATGGGATCTGTTTCCTATAGATGGAAATGGTTCCGAATATCTGGAACTGTTTTCAGCTACAGGAGACAGTTCCTGTGAAAAACAAATAAAGAGAGATCAGACATCCGTGTGAGAAAATTCTAATTTTTGACAAAAATATCTCAAGGAAAAGGAAGAATTTTATGTGGCACCCATATCTTTTACTGGTTCCAATCTGGACCCATGGATCATGTAACCTTGTTTGTTACATTTTGCTGAGCAACTGGAATTTGTTTAAGTGATCCTTTCTTGGCTACAACTATCTGACAATTGTGTCTGTGGGTGTTTTGGATGAGATCACTACCCATACAATAACAATGTTGCATTCAATGGTTAATTCCCATAAGCATTTTGGTGGTGAAATTTACCAAGGGTCTAATAGGTTTTTGAGTTTTAGTATTACCAGTTTGGAATCCCCAGTCTCTGTTGCATTTTACCAGGACACATTTTTGGGCTTTTGCTTCTTAGTAAATAAATACTAAAAATCTCCAGGCTTAATAGATTGAATGTCTGCAATGGTTGTCTTTTTCTCGGTTTTGCTTGGATGGCAGATAGGTAGAGCACAAAAAAGGAATGTATCTCAAAAAACATGAATTGATTTTCTTCTAGCCTTCAACTTAGTCCCGTGCTAAGTACTACCAGCTTTAAATTTTATGAAAATGTCCTTTTCTTGATAGCATTTGTCAGGAGCATTGAATCTTACTTGAAACTCTCATCCACAAATAAGTCACTTTCAAAAATTTCTCTTTGATCCAAGCACAAGAGTTGGCCCATATCATGATTTAGACACCCTACAGACTATAACCACTATTTATGTGTTTGTTTAAAATTTATAAGTTTACAAATTAACACCTAGAATAACTGAAATCCTCCTCCATCTTGAAGTAGATTCAGGGTCAGCTACAAAAATAGATAAAAATGAGACATTGAAGAAACCTTACCTAGTCAAACCCGTTCACCAATTTGCAGATATTCCAATCGGATTTCACATTCTGCAACATCATCCATTATAGGATGTGTATTATGGGTATTAGTTGAAGGAACAGGTTCACCCTCTGAATTTCGCCTGGAATCTACTAACCCAACAACCTGGCTTTCAGATTCAAAAGGTTGTCCTTCCCCTCTCTTGTGAGCACATTCCCTACCAACTAAATTGAGTAGTGTGGCATTATTAACTCCTACATTTTTTTATTTGCAAGGGACAAAGATATGTCTAAATTTATTTCAACATTTTCAGGAGCTTCATTAAGATTGTTACAATTACTTGTCACTATAACACTGGAAGACTTCTGTGTATTTGAGTATGTTGAGATGAGGTTTCCATTCTTGGAGAAGGGATTGATGAAATATGACTATTGCTTATATCTGGAATATCGGGAATGGGAATATGCACAACTTATGAAGTTGAAATTTCCATCAAAGAAGTACTATCCAAAGCCCCAGCCTCTGGTACTTTTTTTAGTCATCTTCCCTCCACAAGTTCCAACTGATATTTTTCATTTACACCATTGTTACATGTTAAATATTTTTGCTGCATGATAGGTTTTGGAGATCGTCCAGGGCCCGAGGAAATTTTATCTTGTCATTTTAAAAAATCATTAATTTCTCTTTCCTCGATGATATTCTTTTGTTGGCTAAATTTATGTTCTCCTGCACATTCTTGTGAACTGATGCCAACAAATAAATGTGGAGGAGCTGGAACACGACTCTCCAATAAAATAGCATGTAATCTTTGTGCAAACTCAGGATTTTCCGAAGCTGCATTCATCACATAGTGTGATACATTTTTCAATTTCCTCTTCTCAGCAACTGAAACTGCTCCCTCTATCCATGATGGAGATCTCCTTGGATGCTTTGATGGCAGATTCAATATTCCAAATCCTGGTTCAATAAATTCACAGTGATACCCCTCTTTGAGCTTGACATCATTCATGCTTGACTCAAGAGGACTGCAGGTGGCCGACTCAAAATTTAATTTATTGTCTTCCCTTCCATAGTCACCACCATAATCATTGATGCAGACAAATGCTGCTTATTTTCTGTCAGTGGATCAGTGAGTATCCTTCTCTTCAAGTGTTGAGCACAAATTATGAACTGCTTGTGCAAGTATATGCTGTCACGTGCTCAAGTTATCTATTACAGGGTTCTAAATAGAAGCTACAGTAGGTGTTTCAGTGGGAATCAGCGTACCAGGAGCTCCCATCAGATCAATGATGAATTCCCTGAAATAAATCAATATTCAAGTTAGCATCTCTCCTCCCTCTCTTCCTACCTCTTTCACACAAAGGAAAACACAGAAACAATTACACATTCATTCCCACATACAATTTACAAACAGGAACTTTCCCATAAAAAGATATGCCAAAAACCAAAGAATTAGAACCATGTAGAGAACTCCACCATGCCAACCTTCTCCCTGGAAGTGGCTTCAATATTGTGATGACCCAAAGGAATATAAAATTCAGAATTTTATTCATACCTTTGCATCCCATATTTCTCTTTATGTGGAAGATCTATGGTGGTATGTTCTTCCACCAAAATCTCTGGTTTGCACCCATCTAGTGTGTGCATGTCTTCTAGATCTGCTCCTCTAGATGACTCACTATCACAGAGTTCGATTAAACTCATCTCATCTTCAATCCTCTTTGCAATGATATTGAAACCACCAACAAAGACACTGGTAGAGGTTTCTGGCATGGCATCTCTGAAATAGCTTTTAGAGTGGTTTGGGTTCACCCCTAGATGCTCAGTTGAGCCCTTTGGGTGAATGAATGCACCCTATAGATGACTGAATGCGCCCTCCTTGAGACTGGTTGGATCCTGCAAGACAATAGAAGGAGGAAAGAATAGATTGATAGCTCTGATACCATGTGAAATTTATATCACACCAAGATCTGATCAATAAATTACACTCTCTCACAATCAATCTCACACAACAAGTCAAGAACACTGAAAATCAGTCACTTATGATGCAAACATAATTACTCTCATGAATAATAATACATCAGCCAACCTTGGGAAAGTAATAGGCTGTCAATATATAGCATTACATCAGATATTCGAATGCATAAGGATGCCATTCGAATCCTCACAAAAGCAGAGTTACTAAAAATATGCAAAACCCCCCTAGGTGGAAAGAGTGTTTTACAAGTCACCACAAAGGCTCATGAATTTATGATTTAATGATCAGATAGTGATGTGGGATGAAAAAGCATGCTATTGGGCTTGGCCCAGATGGGGTATTTTTGAACAGGAAGAATTTTGAGAACTGTAGGGCTAAGCACAGTTAAGTTTGAACAATTTTGGGATAAGTTCTGGTATGCTGCAAAGTTGTGTGTAGCACAGTGACAAAGGAGATGCGAGATCGGTGCTGCGAGGAATACGGCGCCGCGATGTGCCACATCGACGGAGATCCAGCTAAGTAGAGCATGGACGGATGAAGGCAGTTATTTTGGTTAGGTCACAGAAGCCCTGTTTTTGGAAAAGGTCGTCGATAACTACCAAGCAGTGGGTAGATGTAGATCGGAGGTAGGTGACCGATCACAACAGACAGAAGACTACGACTACTGGAGCCAGTCATCTAAAGATGAGAAAGAAGAGCTTGGCAGAAACAACCTGTTGGTGCACATATAATAGAAGATCCGCTGCCAGATATCAGTAGTACGATTTTGGGAAAACCATGACAGTTTTGTAAACCTAAGGGTTTTGCCTTCAAGATGTAAAAGACATGACCTACGGGTCTTGATCTATAAATAAGGAAATTTTGTAAAGGAAAAGGGTTAACTCTCAATTTTGTTGATATTATTGAATATTGTGAGATTTGTTAGATAAAAGCATTGTAAAGGCTCTCCAGCTGAGTGCGCAGAGACCTAATTTAGAGAGAGAGAGAAAGAAGAGTGTCTGCAGCTGAGTGCGTAGATGAAGAACTTTTGTACCCTTTCCAAGATAAATAAACAACAGTTCTTGTGGATGTAGCTTCAAATACGGGGGGGTGAACCACGTTAAACCACTGTGTGATGTGATTGCTGTGCATGATTGTCATTAGTTGTTATTTAATTTACTTACAGTGCATGCATAAGTTACTGTTATCTTATACATGTTTATCTTTTATCTATATTCACCGCGGAAGGGATGGAATAAGATGTTAATAGTTTAGGTATGGATGAATGTTAGCAGGAAAGCACTTATAAGTCTCGAATGAATGGATCGATGAGATAACCGCACAGTTAATTGTTAAGGATTGAATTGCGGTATCAAAGCACACAGCACTACATATCTCACTTATCTGCATAAGTCATGATGTTTATCAATCTAAGTAATGATGAATGCTTAAAGATTATCGAATAAGATTGAGTAGAAGTGATTAAGTATCATAAACCCCACTGTGCGGCCTGTGGATGCACTGAGGGTGCAAATATCTTTGTTCCTAAAGATTCTCGACGTGAAGTAGAAGACTTCACGCAGTCACTAAAAGCAGTTGCGCAGTCCATCACCGCGCTGTGCACTAATTAGTTGAATCACTCGCATCACAAGGTTGTGGAAACTTGCTTTTGCAACCACCCCCTCAACTTCGTCTCGGGTGAGACCTCAGGCTGCTTGTAGTTTGTTGCCGAAAGGGCCAGTGAATAGCGGTTTTTTTTGGTATCTGGTACCATGAAGAACCTGGGTCTACATTGGAAAACCTCTAGAACAGTCCATGCAACCAACAAATGGTTCCGTTGCCGCGCTAAGACCAGTGATGCGATAGTGTATTCATAAAAGTAATGTCTGACAATTGGCATCCAGAAAAGAAAGAGATCTGGGCTTGGTGCGATAAGATCGAAAGAGACTTCACAAAGAAAGAAAATAGACATCTGCGTCTATCTGACGTACAGTGGTTGACTAGATACTTGCGGAGGGACATCCATGATTTTTTTTGGGCTTCGTTTCCAAACAAGCTACACGAGTGGATATCGCGCCTAGCAGAAAGAAAGAATTGTTCCCAAGGTGGATTACCGACAGAGTGGAGTCTGGATCTTATTGAACAGGTCAAAGCAATCGATAGCCCACTTTCGTGAGTAGTTGACTTCTGGGTTGATAGCATACTAGAAGGTTTTGTGATCGAGTTTGCTGTAGATACGCTGAATCATACAACCAAGCTGAAGCATACTTTTTCGAAGGATTCAGAGGTAAGTTCCTGAAAAACCTCAGCCTATATATTAAAATGCTTTTAGCTGAGAAAGGTGTTTTAAGAATGCAACAATAATTCTAAATCTGTCACGGTAGAGAATAAACACATTGATTCTGATGAAGAAAACCATACTTTGAGAAGTGGAAAGAGATATAAGCTTACTAACGAAAAGAATCCTAGACAATCTAGAAACTGTATAGATACCAAAATTCCATGTGACCTCAATAGTAAGAACACTCAGTTATCACCCACAATCCAGCGTATTACACCTTAGAATCAATCATTCCAGAACCCACCCGCTACGAGTGTCGCGCAGCCTATCCCACAGATCATTAATACTAGTAACACCGCAGGAGTGAGTGCTCATAGCACTACGACTCAGACTATTCCACAAAATACTGTCCCTAGCACAATCCAGCAGCCCGTGTCTAATTTTGTCACAGGGAATCAGTTCCAGAACAGTACACAATCCAAAAGGAGAATGACATATAATGATATAAAACTGTCGATATTCAAAGAAACGGGTCAGGAAGACCCTGATCAACACTGGTTTCTATGCGAAGCTATGTGAAGTGTTAAGCAAGTGACATATGATGCTATAAAGAGAGCGCGACTCATAACTACTTTTAGAGATAGAGCGCTGCACTGGTTTATGAAGTATTCTCAAGCACAACCAAGAACCTTAGCAGACATCAAGACCGCAATTGCAACAAAGTTTAAAAATCCCAAATCAGAATCACAGTGCATAACAACGTTGAAAGAAATCAAGCAGAAACATATTGAATCAGTATGGGAATTCGACCAAAAATTCAAAACATTGTTGGACCAAGTGAGTTTTTTTATAGCTCTGCAACAGCATCAAGAATGGTTCATTGCTGCGCTGTTGCCCCATATCCGACAACCACTGATGCAACATAAGGTTGTATCTCAAGCTGAGGCCTTGGAGATCGTAATGAAATTGGAAGCCTCACCAATTGGAGAAAGTAGTTTTGGGATGATACAGATCCAAAACCAGTTGGCTACCTTGACATTAGAATTACAAGGTATGAAAAATGGAAAAGAATAGAGACATGAACAAAGACATGAAGTTTGGTGCACAGGATGCAAAGGTGTTAACACCCAAAAAGTGCTCACTAGCTCATTCCCTTATTCACATGACCCATTTGTCCACTTTTTCCACCATTTGAGCCTCTAAAACCTTCAAAAGGTCACCAAAAAGACCATAATACCCCCTTTTCCCCTCAAAATATGTATTTTTCCTCAAAAAACACAAAAAACCCTAAAAAAGGGTCCAACATTCCCAAAAAATATTAAAAGGGAATTAAAATATAAAAAATATTCAAAAAAGGAAAAAGAGGGAAAAAGAGACCTAAACCATGTTGGTTAATACAATTAGTTTCCTCAAAACCATAATGGTATTCCCCATCACCAAAAACTATAAAAAGGTGATAGGGGCTCCTCACTTTTCATCCACATTTCATCCTATCCTTATGCTGCCAAATTCCTTTTGAGAGCTATTTCCTCCCATTTTCGAGTTTGAAGATCCCCATTGAAGCTTTGGAGAAGAAGAGACCATTGGATATTGGAGCTTCTCAACCTTGGAGTTGCTCAACACCCATCATCCTCACCATTTGAGGTAATACAAAATCAAATACTTTTCAAGTTATTGTTTTTCCATAGATCTTATTGCTTATGTTTTGAAATCTAGTTTTTTATTTATTTGCATGTGCTTATGTTAGATCAGATTATATTAGTTTATTCATAGTTGTTTTTGTTTTATATTGAAATTGCTATTACAAGTTAATAGGTGCATCCTTGCACATGCTTGGTTGAAAAACCAAGCAACAAAAGGGGAGGGCCACACTAGAGAACATTGCCCCTTATTTCAAGATTATCTTAACAGTGGCGCACCAAACCCAATAAATATGAATCAGAACTAGGCGCCATGGTGTGAAATTTGTAGAACCAGAGGACACCGGCCTGAGGATTGTTACCTCATACAGAAATATGTCAAAACGTCTAAAAACTTATACTGTAATTTCTGTAAATCAGTTGGACACAATGAGTCCAACTGTCACGCTTATGAATTAATGACTGAAAGAAAGCGAGATATGGAAGCGATGCAAGGTGCTGGAATGTACCGTGTCTAAGAGGAAAATCAGCCAAAGCAAGAGAACACCCATTATGATCAAGGAGGATATAGAGGCCGCAGTGGTGGATATCGCGGGAGAGGAAGAAATACTAGTCAAAATCAAGGAGGAGGACGAGGCCAGGTCATATGCTATAACTGTGGTCAGCCAGGTCATGTATCAAGAGAATGTACTAATCCATGCACCACATGCAATTACTGTAAATCATTTGATCATGTGATTGAGGATTGCCCCGTGCTTGAGGTAGAAATGCAGAAGAGGAGAAGAACAAAAACACCGAACCCTAACATACAGTTGATTGCATCAGAGAACAGACCTGCAGGTCAGAGCGTCAATGCAGTAACGCGGAGTGGCACTGATACAGGAAAAGACAATAGTGCAGAAGCCTCGATGTCTGGGACAACTGATCTTAAGAAGAACCCTGGAGAAATAGTAGGAATTAGAAAAGCTCCTGGGAAAGCACCTCCATTGAACTTACAGAAAAATAAGGAAATATTTAAAGAAACGCGGGACATGTTTAAACAACCACCACCTACTTCACCAAGGATCTCGTTGCGAAGTGAAGTACCGCAAATATAAGATATGCCACTGGCATATGATCAGACGCGCACAGCACCAGATACATCTATTTTTGTTGTGCAGTTTCTACAAAGCTGCATCAAGTTATTAAAAAATAAAGACACTCTAATGGAATTTGAAAAACTAATAAATCAGTATGAATCATGCAGTAAGAAAGGAATAGCACATGACGCAGTACATAACATTAGAAGTCCCAAAAGAACTAGCAGGGAAATGCAGTTCACTGCACAGATAGGAGATTACGAGATGGATGAGATCATTCTTGATCTTGGATCTGAAGTAAATGTCTTGACCAAGCAGACATGGAAAGCGATGGGAAAACCAAAATTACAGTGGTCACATATATAGCTAAGAATGGCTAATCAAGACATAGTTATACCGTTGGGAAGGTTAACCAATACCATTGTCGACATTGATGGAGTGCGAATTTATGCAGACTTCGAAGTAATTGAAATTGTAGATGATAGCAATCCTTATCCAGCACTGCTGGGCATCGATTGGGCAATGACAAACTCCACTGTCATCAATTTGAAAATAATGAAAATGATATTTGAAGGCAATGACATAAGGGTTGCCGAACCATTGGATCCTTCACAGGGGGGGCAATATGTTGAACCTATTCAAGAAGAGTACAGAGCTCAAGACCTTGACCGTATCTATAAAATGACAACAAATACTACGGATTATACTTATCCTACCGAGGATGGAACGCTCAACTGGCGTTGTGATAGTTCTTGCATCTCAGACTCTGACGCAGGATTATAAAACTGGCAACACAGAATGCATGAAGTATCTGCCAGGAGAGGCGTGACAATTACAAGGTCACTCTGTTGGATTGGAAAATAGGTAAGTCCAATCCCCACTTATGATGGTACAACTAACGTCTATTCATTTATCAAAGAATACACTGCAGTAGTTGCAGATGAACATCGCATCTCAGCATTAGACATGGCACTCCGCGAAACACCTGCTAAATGGTGGACCACACATAAAAAGACATTGACAACTTGGGACAAGTGCAGAATCAAACTACAGATCAGATTCGCTGATAAGGTCACACTACCATTTGAGAAATATAATGGCCAGACAGCTACAAAGGATCATATTAGAGCATGTGCAAAAGCGTGGGAAGAAAGACCATAGACAGAATGGGTACATCTCTTTGTGCATACATTGGAGGAGCCTATTCCAAAGAAATGGTACCTAGAGGAGGAACTACGCAGAGAAACGACTTATTGGGCTGTCCTTACTGCGAGTTTCCAAAAGGACTTTAGCTTTGAAGACGACCATCTGACTATCCAAGACGCACTGCATCTTATCAAGGAAAAGATATTTACACCAAATCCCATGGAGGAAAACATAACATCAGAAGAATTTTTTGAAGCAAACAATGTACTTGCGAGTCTACAACTAGATTGGATAGAACAAGTAGATCAAGTCATCGGCTGCTATAACTTAGCTGAAAATGATGAAGATAAGGAAGACAACAATGATGAGGACCCGCGCAATATAAAGATCCCTGAATCTGAAGGAATGCATGAAGTAGAAGGACCTCCATTAGAGATTCCTGACATGAGTGGACCGGTCAAAACAAAGAAAGTGAATGTCGGTACTAGTGAAGAGCCGAAGTTTGCATCAATAGGAGACTACTGGGATGATGATACAGTTGCGGAGATTGCAGCTATATTACAGGAATATCAGGAAATATTCCCAACGAAGTTCATAGAGATGAAAGGTATTCTAGGAGACTTAGGAGTGATGAGAATTCTTCTTAAACCTAGAGCGAAACCTATTAAGCAAAGACCATATCGACTGAATCCACGCTACAAAGAACGAGTTAAGGCAGAACTCGACAAGATGCTCGATGCAAGAATCATTGAGACAGTTGAAGAATTTGAATGGATAAGCCCAATGGTCATCCAAGACAAGAAAACAAAGGGTGAGATTAGGATCTGTTTTGACCTCCGAAAGTTGAATGATGCCTCTATGCATGATCCATTTCCTACACCTTTTACCGATGAAGTACTTGATAACGTTGGAGGGAATGAAGCATACTCTTTTACTGATGGATTTTCTGGATACCATCAGATAAAAATTGATCCAACCGATAGGCACAAAACCACTTTTGCAACCGAATGGGGTTCATTCCAGTATACAGTGATGACTTTTGGCTTGAAGAATGCACCAACCATATTTTCAAGAGTAGTGATCGCAACATTTAAAGAATTCATCCACAAGTTTTTAGAAGTTTACTTTGATGATTGGACCATTTTTGGGTCACTGAAGAACCATGCCATGAACCTCAAAATGATGCTGGAAAAATGTAGACAGCATCAAATTTCATTGAATTTAAAGAAGTGTATTTTCTGTGTTCCTTATGGGATTCTGCTGGGACATATCGTCTATAAGCAAGGATTGATGGTTGATCCCGTGAAGATCGCAGTTATTGTAAACTTGCCTACACCAAATTAAGTTAAACGATTGCGCACTACAATAGGGCATACCAGATACTACAGGAAATTCATAAAGGGGTATGCACAGATAACCACAACAATGGAGAAGCTTTTAAAAAAGGATGCGCCATTCAATTGGAATGAGGACTGTGAGAAAGGATTCGACACATTGAAAGAAAAAATGGTCACTGCGCCGATCCTAATTTTCCCAGACTGGGAAAATCCATTTCACGTACATGTTGATGCTTCATGTATAGAATTGGGTATTGTTCTTGTGTAGCTAGGAGAAGGAGGAATTGATCATCCCATTGCATTTTCAAGCAGAAAGCTGTCATCTGCTGAGAAGAACTATACCACTATTGAAAGGGAAGGACTTGCAATGGTATATGCACTACAGAAGTTCAAAAACTATTTGCTTGGTGCGCACTTCTCTATGTTTACTAACCATTCTGCATTAAAATACCTGGTCAATAAGCCAGTGTTAGGGGGGCGAATATGCAGATGGCTCTTACTCTTCCAAGAGTATGATTTTGAAATAGTAGTTAAACCAGGTAGATTAAATTTAGGACCTGATCATCTATCAAGGATCGAGTCAGGAGAGGAACCTACAAATCTAGAAGACAATTTTCCTGATGCGCAATTTTTTTCTATATAGATTGCCGATGATTATTATCAGGATATCATTGACTTTCTAACTACCGGGTTCACACCTACAGAATTCACTACACAGCAAAAGAAACAGCTTGTAGTCCGAGCCGCAGACTTCACCATTATCGCAGGACAACTCTACAAGTTAGGCCTTGATGAAGCGCTGCGAAGATGTGTATTAGAACACGAGAAGCAATTTATATTAGCTGATGCGCATTCAAGAGTCGCAGGAGGTCATTATGCAGGAAGGGCTACTGTGCAGAAGATACTGCGTGCAGGGCTATGGTGGCCCACAGTTCATAAAGACTCCAAAGAATATTGCTAGAATTGCGATGTCTGTCAAAGGATAGGGAAACCATCAAGAAGAAATGAAATGTCGTTGAACCCTCAGCTGACCTTGCAGGGATTCAAGAAATGGGCAATTGATTTCGTGGGACCTATTAACCCACTGGGAAAAAGAACTGGTGCGAGGTACATTACTACAACAACTGATTACCTCACCAGATGGGCAGAAGCAAAACCAGTTAAAGACTGTAGCGCAGCTATAGCCGTGCAATTTATTTTTGAGAACATCCTTACACGATTTGGATGCCCAAAAATTTTGATGAGTGATCAAGGCACCCATTTTCTAAACAGAACTATTGAAGCTTTGATTGAAGAATTTACATCCATCATCAGCGCAGTACGCCTTATCACCCAAAAGAGAATGGCACTGTTGAAGCATTTAATAAAGTACTTAAGAATGTGCTAACCAAGATATGCAATGTAAACCGTGATGACTGGGACTTGTGCATTCCATATGTATTATGGGCGTACATAACGACATGCAAGAAATTAACTGGACATACACCTTTCAGATTAGCTTACAGACAAGAAGCAATAATGCCGATGGAGTACATTATACCCAGCTTGAGAATAGCTTCATTTACATGGATGACAGATCGCGTAGCACTAGAAGAAAGGTTGTTACACTTGGTTGGTTTGGAAGAAGAGTGCTTCATCGCAGGATTCCACCAGCAAGTGCAGAAAGAATGAGAAAAAGCATGGCACGATCGCCACATCAACAATAAGTCTTTTCAGGTAGGTGATCTAGTCCTACTGTATGATAGTAAATTCATGAAGTTTCCTGGAAAATTTAAAATGAATTGGCTTGGACCATATACTGTAATAGATGTTACTAATGGTGGCACAGTTCAGTTAGCTACGTTAGTCGGTGATACACTACCCAATTTGATAAATGGAAGCAGACTAAAGCTTTACTGCGATAGTCCTACTCCGCAGCATCCGGTATGACCATAAAGAAGGAAAATTTTCTAGGTTCCAAATATAGTCGGAATTGGGCACTAGAAACTATGGAAAAGTCTGTACATAGACTTGCAGAGATAGATCTATACAATGCAACGCGTTGAAAAAAAAAGAAAAAAGAAAAAAAAAACAATGCGTTGTTGCGACATTCAAAAAGCAGCAACTGGAAAGAAAAGAAATTATATACCACGAAATCACTGCGCAGAACCAAAGATTGCCTACCGCGCAGTTCGATGCAAGGCTCCAGAAAATAGCCATTACAGTGTCGGTTGGGAACATAGCTGTTATACAGTAGTTTCCTACCGACCGCTCGGGCATTTAAAGCACAGATAGCCGTTCTGAGCACAATTTTGAAAGACAAGATACAATAAGCAACCGGATTTGGCCAACGGATACCACCATTAAATGCATATCTATCCGTTCAAGGGCGCGGAGGAGGGTCTGCCGCGCTTATAAATAACACTGCATATCATCTCGTGGGCGTATCAAACACTTAGAATTTTCTGCAAATACTTCTTTCTATGCTAGTTTTCGTAAGCTGTCTACAACCGTTGAACCATTTTGCACGTCTAAGAGATTTTCATTTGAAGAAGAGTTCACGGTTGAAGAGACTGTGAGGTTGTTCCAACACAGAGGAATTGACGAATTAATGAGAACCCCAAACAAGAAAATCCTTACAGAATCAGAACAAAATCCAAGAAGATCACCAAGACACGGCCCCTCAATGCAAGAAAAAGGGAAAAATCGAGTAGCGCTGAGATCAAAACTACCGAAGACAAGTTCGGTAGGGCCAAATAAGCCCCTTGCCGATAAAGAGATACCTTTAACTATGACTCCAGACTACATCTCGCCGCGTGCAGTGGATGCGTCGACCATTAGACTGCTGAAGAGTCCAAAGTATGAGATACCACTCTCACCAATATCGAAGCATGTTGAGGTGGACAAAAATCTGTTAGGAAAGATTCCAGAATGCAAATGGGAGGACTATGATCTGCTAGCAATGTAGAAGGAGAATCCAACTGAACCAAAGTTCCCACAGTTCCAGCCCGACAAATACATGTACTGGAAGAAGAATGCAAAGGGTGACCTCACCTTGGTCACCGAGAGCTGGTTGTCCGGAGTAGCCAAGTCAGGGCTGCTCAACCTGCTAAGACTCCCACATTTCGATAGATCACCGGAGCTCAACGGGGTGGTGCGAACTCTTATGGCTCGCATCCACCAGGGATATTTATGGCTAGACCAGAATATCGACTTGACAATTGACTTAATCCACCGTATAACTGGATTAAACAAAAGGGGAGAAGACCCAAAGAAGTTCTTCCAGGGAAAGACAAAGGACAAAGAGGTAGCAGCATTGATGAAGCAAACATAATCTGTGATCAAAGGGAAGCGAGGCTTCCAGACGGATTACATAAAGGACGAGGCAATAAGGTTTGTCACGCAGCTGTTAGCGAGAAAAATCTTAAGAAAGTGCAGACCGTTAGAAGTAAACGCAGGCGTAGTACTACTTGGCGCTATAGCTGCCGAAGGACAAGAATTCAATTGGTGCCAATATATATTAAATGAGTTCCTTGAAGAACTGAATGATACGCAAATCAATGGTGGAAACTTCCACTTCACCTGGCTCATCGTATTGATCGGCTTCCTGGGGTGGAGGGAACCGAAACACTATGTCGAAGTGGTCATAAACACTTCGGACTACAGAGGTGGTCGATTTTAGAATCTATGGGCGAACTTGAATCCAGAAAGACAGCACGAGACAGCGCTAGTCTTTTACACATATTACGACTAGCTGCACGGGGCCATCATGCTTACACCTCGCATACCAAAGCAAGTAACAAGCAAATATATTTGCATTATAAATTTTTATGCTGCGATGAAATGCATCTCCGTTTCAGCCAAAGTGCAGAAAAAGAATGCTAATTGGTACCTGGGAAATTACCATATGTACAAGGAAGATATTGAGAATATCATGAAGGAATGGCCAGTTGAATTCCGAGTTGAGGTCGTGGATATCCAGAGTGACTTTGGCGAAGATAACCCTATCCCCTGTCCCATTGTAGAATATAACGAGTCAAGCAAAAGGAAGGATGTTGGAAATCCTTCGGGACACAAGGAAAAAAGGAAGAAGCAGAAAGCAAACAAAGACCAATTAGACACAGTGCTCCACAAAGATGATTATTTAATGATTGCCGCGAGGGTAACTGAACAAATGGAGGAACTTTCAACAGACGAAGAGAAGAAGGAAAAGGCAATTCAAGACAGCTTAAACCAGAACCTAACTACACTACAAGGGATATCCCAAAAATTTGATGAAGTTAGTAGAAGATTACCCTTGCACCATGAGTCAATAGCTGAAAAAGGGTCCGCGGGGACTTCGCAGTAGCAAATAACGGTTCTCGCGAGGTCCCGTATTGTCCATTTGTAGCCACTATCTATCAGGTTTCCCTTAAAAGATCAAGCAATGCTAGATACAAAGAATGTAGAGCGGGTGGAGCTTGATCTTGAAAGCATATAATTGCCAGGACTACATTACTTACAGATGCAAGTCAGTGAAGAAATGCATGACATAACCGTAGAAGCGCTGAAAGGACAGGCAAAGTTGCAAAGGCAACTCGAGGAAGATAGCTCATGGAGTACTATGCAATTGCAAGATGAAAGAGATCGTCGACTGAGATTGGAGAACACGATCACTACCATTGCAGATAATATAGATGAATTTGAAGTACAAACAGAACCATCAGATACTATTGTCAAGATTGGTGATTTGGTCAATAGCCTAAAGACTGAGAAGGAAGACATGGAGATTCTCCATGAATTTGAAATTGCTTCCCTGAAAGCGCAGATCAATCCACAGATTCCACTAGATGAATAGCAGTTGAGACAGGGATTAGTGAAGATCGCAGCACAGAATATTGCTATTGAAGTGACTAAGTGCCAAAGTCTACTGTAAGTAGCATTGAAGGCATTTAATGCCCTTGAAGAAGACCAACAATTGCTCAAATTAAAGAAGGAAGTGAAAGAAAAACAAGAAGCACTAGAAAATATGGGTGAGGAGGCTAAGGCATTACTAGCAAGGGAGAAACTCCAAAAATACAGAGAAATCAACACCCTAAAGAAGGAAGTTAAAGCTTTGCGAGAGAAGGAGACAGAAATGGGCGATAAGTCGCAGCCATTATTAGAGGACGCTAGCACGATCTCACAGGAGATCGAAGAAAAGTTAAAGGAGCTGAACCAGAATCAAGAGCAGGTGGAAGGCCAGATCGGCCATGAGATAACACTTGAGATGGTGGAAACAGTTGGGAAAATTGAACAAGATACAAAGGTCACGGTAGAAAAGCTGACTCACACATTCAAGGATTTCACTGCGAAGATCATCTTACAATCAGCAGAACACCTTCAAGGAGTTCCAGGTGGCTCGGGGGTGAGCCACATGTAAGTGTTAGGGGCCTGTTGGGCCTGGCCCAGATGGGGCATTTTTGAACAGGAAGAATTTTGAGAACTGTGGGGCTAAGCACAGTTAAGTTTGAACAATTTTGGAATAAGTTCTGGTATGTTGCGAAGCTACACGTAGCACAGTGACAAAGGAGATGCGAGATCGGTGCTGCGAGGAATACAGCGCTGTGATGTTCCACGTTGACGGAGATCCAGCTAAGCAGAGCATGGACGGATGAAGGCAGTTATTTTGGTTAGGTCACAGAAGACCTATTTTTGTCAAAGGTCGTCGATAACTACCAAGCAGTGGGTAGGTGCAGATCAGAGGTAGGTGACTGATCACAACAAATAGAAGACTACGACTACTGGAGCCAGTCATCTAAAGATAAGAAAGAAGAGCTCGATGGAAATAACCTGTTGGCGCGCATATAACTAAAGATCCGCTGCCAGATATTAGTAGTTCGGTTTTGGGAAAACCACGATAGTTTTGTAAACCTAAGGGTTCTTCCTTCAAGATGTAAAAGACATGACCTACGGGTCTTGATCTATAAATAAGGAAATTTTGTAAAGGAAAAGGGTTAACTCCTAATTTTGTTGATATTATTGAATATTGTGATATCTAAGGATTTTAGGTTTCCGTGGTTTGCAGAGTTAGAAAGGGTTTCCTTCACATATTCAGTCCTGAAGATGAATCCATCTTAGGATTCAAAACTTCGACGATAACCAAGATGCCGACCGTGGATTATTCGGAAACCCTTTCTAATTGTTATATCTGTTATATAAAAGCATTGTAAAGGCTTTACAGCTGAGTGCACAGAGACCTAATTTAGAGAGAGAGAGAAAGAAGAGCGTCTGCAGCTAAGTGCGCAGAAGAAGAACTATTGTACCCTTTCCAAGATAAATAAACAACAGTTCTTGTGGACGTAGCTTCCCATCCGGGGGGGTGAACCACTTTAAACCACAGTGTTATGTGATTGCTGTGCATGATTGTCATTAGTTGTTATTTAATTTACTTACAGTGCATGCATAAGTTACTGTTATCTTATACGTGTTTATATTTTATCTATATTCACCATGGAAGGGATGGAATAAGATGTTAATAGTTCAGGTATGGATGAATGTTAGCAGGCAAGCACTTATAAGTCTCGAATGAATGGATCAATCAGATAACCGCACAGTTAATTGTTAAGGATTGAATCGTGGTATCAAAGCACACAACACTACATATCTCACTTATCTGCATAGGTCATGATGTTTATCAATCTAAATTATGACGAATTCTTAAGGATGATCGAATAAGATTGAGTGGAAGTGATTAAGTATCATAAACCCCACTGCACGACCTGTGGATGCGTTGAGGGTGCAAATATCTTTGTTCCTAAATATTCTCGACGCGAAGTAGAAGACTTCGCGCAGTCACTAAATGCAGTTGCACAGTCCATCATCGCGCTGCGCACTAATCAGTTGAATCAATCGCATCACAAGGTTGTGGAAACCTGTTTCTGCAACCATCCCCTCAACTTTGCCTTGGGTGAGACCTCAGGTTGCTTCAGTCTGTTTCCAAAAGGGTCAGTGAATAGGGGCTTTTGCTAGTATCTGGTACTGCAAAGAACCTGGGTCTACATTGGAAAATCTCTAGAACAGTGCTGCAACCAACACATACTAAATCCATAATATGAAAGGAAGAAACATCATGGAGGATGATTTGGCCAACAAACAGTAAAACTAGTCAACTTAACCTTCCACCTTTCACCAAAAAATGGTAAAAATCAGTAATGCGCCTTTCATTCCAGGATTAGACAGAATCTTATCTGGAATATTTAGAAATTTGCCCAAGTGACTTAGGATTCTTGTGTTCCACACCCGGAATACTTGTGGTCCACACTAGGATGACTTGTAGTCCACACAATGAGTATTTTAGCCAACTACCTAGTCTAATACCTAGGAATTAATTAAAAATAATCAATTATGCTATCGCAAGGTATTAAATGACGTGGATGGGTTTAAATATTCCAATATCTTCAAAACATCTGTTTACAGAATAGAAAGTGATGATATTTATTAAAATTTCTCTTGGCCAAGATATGATAGTCTAGATTTTAGAATAGATAATTAGTCATAGTTTCATTTGACAACTTTTAATTTGTTAGTTGATTTTATTTAGATTAAGTTGGATAACTTGTTTCTTGTTAAATAGTGGTTAAGAAAAACCCTTTAAAACTTAAATAGGAAGACCCTCTTTTAGAGAGAAGAAAACTGAAGGTAGCAAGATCATAACCCTGCGAGAGTTAGATATTCCAAACACACTGGGGGATGCATTAAGCACGTTGTGTGGGCTATCTCTCCTTAGTTGGCCTATGACAGAAAATCCATCCAACAAGTGTGTTATCACTCCAGGAAGCTCTCTTAGGTTGTATTCAGAGATGCCTGGTAACTTAAACTTATCTCGAATGATGGGGTTTGTTTGGATCAAATTGGATGACTGAGATCAAAACTCACACACTCAGAACACACATAGGGATGCTCAGGGAGACAAGGATTTGACTACTGCTGTTCAGAGGGTTTCTAAAAGGTTAATGGGAGTGAATCCTTATCGTGTCAGCAGACTCATACACAGAAATTTGTATATAAATGGCTAATCACAACCAGAGTATTTTTTAAGGATTATAAAAGTATACTTAAGTATAGTATTCTAGGCGATTATTTTGGATTGAAAAAAGCATATATATAGATTGGTAGGCGAATATTAAATATGAAACATAGGATTTACTATTGAATCTTGTAAATTTTGGCGAATATTATGCTAAAAAAACATATTTTATGTAAATATAGGCGATATTAGAGGCTAAAAATGACCAAATAGCGAATTTATTTTTTGAAAAAAAACCCAAAAAATAGCCAATTGGCTAAATTTCGCCCCTAAAAATTTCCCTGATCACAACAAAATAAATAACATGTATTTTAAGTTCTCAAATGCAAAAACAGGATAACAACTATCTAGCATAGACAAGTGAGCATACAAGAAATAAACCATCCACTATAAATACAGAAACATAAGAAAGAGAAATCTGAAAGCAAATAGTAAAAAAGGCTTATATTATCTGAGAAGTCACTGAAGTCTGAAAATACAAATATAGATCAGTCTCTCCAAAATTGAACCCACGTTCTACTTTTGTTCTGGGCTTTATAGCCATTACAAAGTTTTTCAGATCCCAAAAGATGGATCGAATATACTAAAAATAACAACTAATAACAGTTAATGAAAGATGTAACAGTGTGTCATGATCAAATTAACCGATCCTTGCTGGTACAACTACGCTTGACAGCTGAGACGAGCCTCTGGGAGCTGGAGGGCGAGTCTGAAACTGCTGTTTTGCAAAAAACCCGTAGGCGTCTTTTCTAAAAATAGGCAGGAATATTCCACTATCAATTCTGCCAGCACCCTTAGTCTGGGACCAAAGGTGATCATGATGCAATTGAACACTTATGGATTCCCTGGAAAATGCCTTTAAGATGCTCGGGCTAACAAAAAGGGGTTTTGATGCCTACAGACGTACCTCTGCATTTTCTGTGTTTTCGGTGGTTAACAAAACTGGGCTTGGAGGTGATAAGCAGCCGAAAGCTTGGTATCCGGTGGTTAATGAATTAGATTTATGCTTCGCCTAAACCAACGAATTGCTTCAAAGTGCTGGAAAACCTTTATCTCTTTTCGGTATCCAGGAGGACTCTGCTTGTACGTAGTAAACCACCAAAATGGGATTTGGCACCTAATGAACAACTCCTGTGTTCGCTCAAGCTGCCGAAAACAATGTATGATCCAACCTGCAAAAATTTAGCAAAACGGTGTTTCTGTCCCCTTGCTACCTGGATTTTTCTTCCTCCTAGGCCAAAGCCAGAGGACTGGCAAAGTTGATTGCAGCTGCTGCTAAGGTCTCCAGGTCCGAATGTACAGGAGTTCCCAAGAAGGTCATATTTACTCCTAATGAGGTCAAAATACAAGAGATCTCAACTGGAAATATCATTGCACATGGCCTTGCTGATCACCATTCGAAACTCTATGAGTTTTCTCACTTCTTACCTTACTAAAAACAAAGTGCACTTCTTAATCATACAAATGAATTGAGCAGACTTTGGCATTGTTAAGTTTATACTAATTTGACTAGCAAGATCACTGAAAGAAACACAATCACAAGATAGATAGAGATTTTACCCTGGGAAACCCTCATGGGGTAGAAAACCCAGCAAAGCTTTCCTCAATAAGATGATCAACCAAATACAAGATGTAGTTCAAGACTAGAGCTCCTTCTCTACCTCCATTGCAGACCTCTCTCTCACTTGTGCGCTACTTTTCGAGTGATGGAAGGGTGAGATAAGTGAGGAACAACCTCCTCTACTTATACTTGTTTCCCGACTGAATTTTTATCCTATGGGGATGACCTCTTCTAAGAGTGTCTAATAACCCCTAATAAATTAACTCAAGGCTGACCCCCACATGGGATATCTAATAACCCTAGTTACCATAATCCATTGGAGGAATAAACATCTCCGGATACATAATAAAGTCCATCAGAGGAATGAAACATCTCCGGAATAATACAAATATAATATTCTTAGAAGTTACAATATTTCAACACTCCCCCTTAAATTGAAGGATATTATAACAACATCTACAGGAGCAAGGAGTCATCGACTACATGATACATGATACATCTATAAATCATTGGAAGCTTTCTTTATACATCATCATCAGTAACTCAGACAGTTACTGGAACATAATCAATACTGGAACATCAACATCGTCAGTATTGGGTCTTCATCTTCTGCAGCACTCGATTAGCTACCACATCATCATCTGGATCTCTCGATCAACAGCCTCATCGTCTAGATCTACCGATCAATATCATCATCTGGATCCTTACGATCAACATGATTGTCATCACGATCAATAGCATCGTCATCTAGACCATCACGACCATAGCATTGTCATCTAGATCATCATGATCACAGCATCGTCACCACACGATCTGCATCATCGTCATCACACGATCTGCATCATTGTCATCAACTGGATCGTCTTGATCAACAGCACAATAGCAGCATACCCTGCAACACACATGATCTATTTAAGACACCATATCATGTCTAGGGATGATGCAGTCCACTCAACAACTTAGAGAAAGTCTAAGGACCACTTCTTGGAGACATATGTCTACGGATCAATTCAGGGACCGAAGTCCGGGGACGATACAATCCCCTCACTCTCGGATACATCTGTCTGCGGATCATTTTGGAACTGAAGTCCAAGGATAATACAATCCCCACTCTCGGTGACATATAGTCTACGACTCATTTTAGGACTGAAGTCCAAGGATGATACAATGCCCACTCTCGGTGACATATAGTACGTGGCTCATTTTAGGACTAAAGTCCAAGGATGATACAATCCCCACTCTTGGTGACATATAGTCTGTGGCTCATTTTAGGACTAAAGTCCAAGGATGATACAATCCCCACTCTTGGTGACATATAGTCTGTGGCTCATTTTAGGACTAAAGTCCAAGGATGATACAATCCCCACTCTCGGTGACATATAGTCTGCGGCTCATTTTAGGACTAAAGTCCAAGGATGATACAATCCCCACTCTCAGTGACATATATTATGCGGCTCATTTTAGGACTAAATTCCAAGGATGATACAATCCCCACTCTCGGTGACATATAGTCTACAGCTCATTTTAGGACTAAAGTCCGAGGATGATACAATCCCCACTCTCGGTGACATATAGTCTACGGCTCATTTTAGGACTAAAGTCCAAGGATGATACAATCCCCACTCTCGGTGACATATAGTTTGCGGCTCATTTTAGGACTAAATTCCAAGGATGATACAATCCCCACTCTCGGTGACATATAGTATGCGGCTCATTTTAGGACTAAAGTCCAAGGATGATACAATCCCCATACTGTCCACTTAGACAAATTCTAAGGACCATTTTCATCGACCGCATCGTTGGAACATGCAACCTCATCATCAACCTCATCGTTGGAATAGGTATCCAAATCATTGATACAGTATCCTCATCAATACAGTTATCATTAGTACACATCATCAATACAAGTATCCTCATCAATACATATCCTCATCAATATATATCATCAATACAAGTATCCTCATCATTACAAGTATACATATCATCAATACAAGTATCCTCATCAATACATATCCTCATCAATATATATCATCAATACAAGTATCCTCATCAATTCAAGTATACATATCATCAATTCAAGTATACATATCATCAATACAAGTATCCTCATCAATCAATATAGGAAATCTAATCATCGATACAGGTATCCCCATCGTTACTAGTATCCAAATATTATCATCGACCATATCACTCCCCCTTTCGAGGAGGGTCCTTCTGAACTACACCAAGCTTGTCTCGGAAATACTCAAACTTTACTCGAGACAGAGGTTTGGTCAATACATCGGCAACTTGTTCATTAGTGCCTACATACTCGAGCTTGATAGCTCCTTTCTGCACCATATCCTGTATATAAAAATATCGGATCTCTATGTGCTTTGACTTATCATGGAACACTGGATTCTCTGTCATCTTGATACAACTTTGGTTGTCACATAGAATCACAGTGGGGTCCATTTCTAAGTCAAACAATCCTGATAATAACTTCCGAAGCCATACCGCTTTGCAACTAGCAGAGCAGGCAGCTATATATTCTGCTTCAGTTGTGCTGAGAGCCACACTTGACTGCTTTTTGCTAAACCATGAGATCATGACAGATCCCAGATAATAACATCCACCCGATGTACTCTTCCTATCTGATACACTTCCTACCAAATCAGCATCTATGTAGCCATATAATCTGAAGTCATGATCTCCACGATAATAAAGACCCAAATCTATCGTACCTTTTAGGTACCTCATCACATGTTTTGCAGCAATTAGGTGAACTCGTCTAGGTTCCACTAGATACTGACTCAGAGTGTTCACTGAAAAACATATGTCTAGCACATTAATGACCCAATAATCTGTCTATACAGAGTCACATCCACTAACTCTAAAGAGTCATCAACTAATAGCTTTAAGTTGGAATCCATGGGAGTGGCCATGGCTTTGCATTCCAACATATCGAATCTTTTCAGGATTCCCACAACATACTTACCTTGGTTGAGAAAGATTCCATTTGATCCTTGCCATACTTCCAAACCTAGGAAGTAGTGCATTAATCTGAGATCTTTCATCTCAAATTCTAATGAGAGCTTATTTTTGCATTCGATAATTTGTTTCTCATTTCCAGTCAGAAATAGATCATCCACATATAGCAACAATATGACAGGTTCATCCTTCATAACCTTGAGATAAAGATTAGGATCAGCTTTACTTTTGGTAAAACCCAAGTTTGTCAAGAAATTGTCAATTCTTCCATACCAAGCTCTGGGAGCTTGCTTCAACCCATATAAGGCCTTCTTCAGTTTGCATACATGGGTTCTTCCATCTTCTACCTCAAATCCTTGTGGTTGTTCTATGTACACTTCTTCCTCAATCACACCATTCAGGAAGGCTGTCTTTACATCCATATGGTGTAGATCCCATTTCATCATGGATGCAAGTGCCATGATGGTTCTAATGGAAGTGTACTTTGCAACTGGGGCAAAAGTTTCTTCATAGTCAGTCCCCTCTTTGGAAATGGGTTCTTGATATTCTTTCCTTTTGCACACCCCTTGCATGTGCCATCATGATCAATCTTCAAATCTGGTAGTCCTATGACAACCTTACTCACATGAGGTAGTGCTTTGTAGTTAATATGAGCAAGCCTCCTATGCCATAGTTCATTAGGGCTAGTAGCTTCATGAACAAGGGCAGCTTATGGATGTCCCCTGAGTTTGTATAAACCTCCTTCCTCTTCACCAATAACAATTGCATCCTCAATAGATTTTCCTTTGGACCACATGAGTACTTGTCCATCTATGAATGCGACCCTATAACCTTTCTTATCTAGAGCTGAGATAGAAAGTAAGTTCTTCTTCAATCTTGGGACATATAATATCTCTTTCATCTTCAATGGTGTTCCAGAATCAAGCTTGTAGCTTGCTTCACCAATTCCCTTGATGGGATATTGATAGTCATCTCCTAATGACACCTTTTGTGGGGAGGTCTTGTCTTCCAGTTTTGAAAGAGTTTTCTTTTGTCCAGTCATGTGCTTTGAAGCACCACTATCAATCATCCATGTATCTTCTCCAGGTGTTATAGATCCTGAGAGTGTAGAGAATAGAACATACTCTTATGCATCTTCTTCTTCATTCCTTCTAGATCTTTTCTTGAAGAGGGGCCTTTCTTCTTCCTTCTTCTTCTTCTTCTCTTCTAGATCTTTTCTTGTGAGGCCTTTCTTCCTCTTCTTCTTCATCTTCACTTTCATCTTCTGCAAGATGTGCTTGATGTCTTTTATGGTGAAGATTTCTCTTCTTCTTTGAGGGACAATATTTAGCAATGTGTCCTTCTTTATGACAATTGAAACATTGGAAAGAAGAGTATTTTCTTCTTCCTCTTTTTTGAAATCTTCGTGGAGACTGAGACTCCTTGTGACTATCCTTATTGAAGTAGGATTGATTCCTCCTTCTCTTGGTGTGTGTATCCAAGGCTTGGTCATCTTCTTTGAGCAGGGCTTCTCTGTTGGAAACCCTAGCTTCTTCTTGGATGCAATCTTCCCATACCACATCAAACTTCATGCTCTCTTTTCTGGCACACATGGTTTGGATAAATGACTCCCATGGTCTAGTGAGACCATTTAGTGCAGTCATGACTAGTTCATCTTTATCAAGGGTATCTCCAATATCATCTAGTTGTTCTTTGAGCTGGGAGATTCTTGACAAATAGTATTGAACAAATTCTCGTTTGTTCATCTTTGTGCTCTTTAATTGAGCTCTTAGATTCATCTTCCTATTGATGTTCTTTCCCTCATACATTCTGGAAAAGGAATCATACATTTCCTTTGGAGTCTTATTGGATGCCACTTGGGTAATCAAGTGGTCTTTAATAGAATCAACAATAATTCTCTTTGCCCTAATCAAATCCTTCATATACTTCTCTTTGGCTTCATCCTCTCCAGGTTCTGCAATCTCATCCTTGATATACTGGTCAAGGTCATTCTCTTCAAGAATGAGGCCAATTCTGTATTTCCATGCCTGAAAATTTTCTATACCCTCTAGCTTGTCTTCAAGCTTAGTGCTTGGATCCATCTTCTCTAGGGGTCAAAAGAGATTGAAGTTTCTCAAGAGATAGAATAACACTTACCAGGAGATGTGCTTGATTGAATTGGAAGATCTGGTGTGTTCGGCTTCTGGAGACTTAAAATTTTCACCTTCCGGATCTGCAACAGAATTTCTGGTTTTCTGGTGCACAGGTTCGTAGCTTTTCTGGTTCTCTGGTTTCCTAGTTTTCTGCACTTTTGGTCAAACTAGGGTTTGACCTTCCCAGAGTTCTACCCAACCAAAAAACTCGAACCAGGGCTCAAAAATTCGATTTTGAGGAGGGATATCCAGCCATGCAATCAGAATCCAAGAATACCAACTTTTGCAGAAACCCTAATTTTCACCGAAGGAGGAGAGAGAGAGATTTTCACTTTGTGAAAGATGTCCTATTCAACCTGGCTTTGATACCATGTTAAGTTTATACTAATTTGACTAGCAAGATCACTGAAAGAAACAAAATCACAATATAGACAGAGATTTTACCCTGGGAAACCCTCATGGGGTAGAAAACCCAACAAAGCTTTCCTCAATAAGATGATCAACCAAATACAGGATGTAGTCCAAGACTAGAGCTCCTTCTCTACCTCCTATGTAGACCTCTCTCTCACTTGTGTGCTACTTTCCGAGTGATGGAAGAGTGAGATAAGTGAGGAACAACCTCCTCTACTTATACTTGTTTCCCGACTGAATTTTTACCCTATGGGGCCGACCTCTCCTAAGAGTGTCTAATAACCCCTAATAAATTAACTCAGGGCCGACCCCCACATGGGAGATCTAATAACCCTAGTTACCATAATCCATCGGAGGAATAAACATCTCCGAATACATAATAAAGTCCATCAGAGGAATGAAACATCTCCGGAATAATACAAATATAATATTCTTAGAAGTTACAATATTTCAACAGGCATGAGAGGTTTGGGAACATCAACTATAAGTATTTGCAAGAACTTCACAATCAGAAAATGGTTGAAGGACTACTAAACATTAGATTCGCTAAAGGCACCTGTAAAGGTTGCTTGATTGGTAAGAATCCATAGCATAAGTTTGAGAAAGGGAAGGCAAGGAGAGTCTCTTCACCTCTTGAGATGATTCACACTGACATTTCAGGACCTCTTCCTAACCTATCTTTGAACAATGCAAGATACATCTTAGCATTCATGGATGACTATTCTAGATTCAATTGGGTGTATTTTCTTAAGTTGAAATCAAATTTTTTTGGATACTTCAAGTTCTTCAAAGCTTCTGTAGAAAAGTTCTTTGATAATAAGATCAAGGTCCTTCGCTGACAATGGAGGAGAGTATGTAAAGAATGAGTTTCACTCTTTTTGTGCAGATGAAGGTATAGATATGTAGCACACTGTGCTCTACACACCACAACAAAATGGTGTAGAAGAGAGAAATAACAGAACCTTGAAAGAGATGGAAACTTGCATGCTAGAGTCTAAAGGTTTGTCTCCTAGTCTTTGGGAAGAAGCTGTAAACTGTGTTGCTTACCTCCAAAATAGAGTTCCTCACAAAAGACTACAAGGTAAAACTCCTTTCGAAGCATGGATTGGATACAAACCACTGCATGATGCCCACCATGTCGATGAAGACAACTTTCCAACTAATCCACCAAAACCTATTGAGCAAGATAGCGAAGCATCCTCTCATGAAATTTCAGATTCTGACTACGAAAGTGAAGATGACCGAATGCTAGATCCAGATCCAAAATAACCTGAAGATCTAGCAACTGAATATCCACTTCCTATTCCAATATGGGATGTCATAACTCTTGAATCTATCGGTGATCTTGTTCGATATCCACATGATCCAAGAAGAACTAGATTTGATTTTCAAAATGCAAGCTTTGCACTTTCTTACACAGATCCATTTCTTGTTGAGAGATACTTTCTTATGATTGGATAAGATCCAAAAACCTTCTTTGAGGCCTCCCAAGATCCGATATGGATAGTAGCTATGGATGAAGAGTACCAATATCTTCAAAGAAATGAGACTTGGGAGCTTGTTTCTCTTGCTCCTGGTAGGAAGCTTGTTCAATGCAAGTGGGTATATAGAACAAAGATGGACTCAGATGGGGTCACAAGTAAATACAAGGCTTGCTTGGTTGCAAAAGGTTTCTCCCAAGTTCATGGGATTGACTATTCTGAGATATTCGCTCCTATTGCAAAGATGGATTCCATCCGTCTTGTTCTTGCTCTTACTGCATCCAAGCACTGGGAAATGCATCACACGGATGTCAAGAGTGCCTTTCTTCATGGAGATCTAGAGGATGAGATCTACATGAAGCATCCTGAAGGGTACATTAATGATCCTTCACTAGTGTGGATATTGAGGAAGTCCTTGTACTGGCTCAAGCAAGGTCCCCGAGCATGGTATGCTAAGATGGACACCTTTGTTAGGAACCCATGTCAACCCTTCTATTTACTTTGTTAGTATATTGTTGTTGGACGCATATGCTTTGTAAGTCGTCTCGTAGTATTTGTTGATCCATAGTTTGTATTATTGTTGTTGGACGCATATGCTTTGTAAGTCGTCCCGTAGTAATTGTTGATCGATATTTTGTATTGGCCCATGGTTTGTATTGACACATGGTATTGACCCATGGTATTGGCGCCTAGACTTAGTATATAAGTTTGTGTTGAGACCAATGAAGGTACCGTGAAGTTATTTGTATTGAGCTTGCTCAAAGGAGGTTGCCACCTCGAAGTGGCCTACGATCAATATAAAAGTGATTCTGAGTTCTGTTATTTCTACTATCTCGTGTGTTTTTGTTAATTAATTATTGTAGGTTCATCACATCTGGTATCAGAGCACTTTCTTGGGCTCGCTGGGTGAAATTTCTGCCCAATTTTTTTTTCGCATCCATTGTAGGTTCGGATCAGGGAATAATACCTATCCACTTAACTATGGGAAGTACTTGGGCATAAGCCCTAAAACTCATTGTGATGAGTACCACAGGAACCCCAAAGTAGCTGGCCCATTGAGAGGACCTAACAGCGAAAAGGGCAACGACCCCTACCTGATTGACTAGTTCCCACCCATGCGGTAAACCAAGAGTTGTCGTTTGTGGCAAAGCGGTTATCAGTTTTACTTGAGCCGTGGAGTGAGGGGTACTGCTCCAATACGCAAGCCGTCAGATAGCATTGGTGGCAGAGTGAAACCCTGAATGGTTAGGAAGCCGCACATACCTGGGGTCCATATCTATTTTCAACTGAACTGTTGCTGATCACTGCCATGCCGTTTCAGATCCATTCTGAAAGACGTTCCAGATCTAGTTGTTTTCGATCCAGTCAACGCCGTTTCAGATCCCTCTGTTTTTGATCACTTCCGTGCCGTTGCAAATCTACCTATTTCAGATCCCTCTATTTCCGATCACTTCCGTGCCATTGCAGATCCATTCCTAAAAAAAAAAAAAAAAAAAAAAAACAAACAAACAAACAAAAAAACAAAGAAAAACAAAAAACAAAACAAAACAAAAAACAAAACAAAAAAAATCTTCTGTTTTTTGACCATATCTCCCTTATTTTCACTATGTTTTCCTTGAAACTTCCCTGACACCCCGGTAATCCCATTCTTCATATTTCATTCCTAAGGACCCTATCCCAAATTCCACTTCCCAAAGCCTGAAATCCCACATTTGTCTATTTTTAGGGTTTGCCATAACTTCTTCGGATTTCACCCAATCGCCTTCAAATTTTACCACAGAGTTCCTTTCCTAATTCAGCTTCTTTGTCCCTCTCTGCCAAATTTTCTCATTCTTTCACCCCGCTTCTGAAATCCCCAGTTTTTTGCTTCTCTATCCATTAGAATGTGTCCAAAACCTAGTCGAACCCCAATTACCCCTCCGAGTTTTTTCCCAAATCCAAATTTCCCTTTACTAAATAAGATTTTGTTTGTGTTTTTCTATCCATTCCCCCCCCAAAAAAAAAACTCCTGGTTATGGTTGTCACCCGCGCAGGAGCAACAACCATGGAGGAAGCACTTGCAGCCATCCAAACCAAACTCCAAGATCTGGATGAAAATTTTCTCAGCCTCCATCTTCAGCATTCAGCCATGAACAATAACTGACAGCACGAATCTTCGGTAGCCAATGGGTTCTCTTCTTCCAACAAATTCCGTGGTCTGAAGCTTGAATTTCCTTGCTTTAATGGTACTGATCCAATTGGATGGATCTATTGTGCAGAACAATATTTCAGTCTACATAATACTTTTGATGTCCAAAAAGTTCCACTTGAATCCTTTCATTTGGAACAGGAAGCCCTTCAATGGTACCGTTGGTACATCAAGGCTCATGACGAGCCCAAATGGACATATTTTTGCCAACTTCTTTTGCAATGATTTGGTCCTATTGATTTTGATGACTTCATCGAAGCACTCACTAAACTTTGTCAAAGTGGCACTGTGAGAGAGTATCAGACAGAATTTGAGAAACTAGCCAATCACACAGAAGGATTGTCTGATGAATTCTACATGAGTTGTTTTATCAGTGGTCTTAAGGATGAAATCCTGTCAGAGGTTAAAATGTTCTATCCCAACACAATGATGGAAGTCCTAGGGTTGACTAAGTTGGCAGAAGACAAGATTGCAACCCAACAATGCTCCAAACCCACTTTTGTTCCCTTCCGCAATATGGGTTCTCAACGACCTCCCATCCTGCCAACTCCTCGACCAACTCCTATAAAGCATTTGTCTGAAACAGAGATGTGGGCACACAAAGAAAAGGGCTTTGTTATAATTGTGATGAGAAATTCACTTGAGGACATAGATGTGTTCAACAAAATCTCTATCTCTTGGATATGGATTCTCCGCCTGCCTCTACACTTGGTCAAGAAACTACAGATTCAATGGATGATCAGGTCGACATTCAAAAGCTGCCTATTGACCCCCCATCTCAGGATGAACAACCAGATATGTCTCTCCATGCTTTATCCGGCGTCACCACCCACCAAACAATGCGGGTTAGGGGTTAATTCAAGAAGATTCCTCTTACAATACTCATTGATTCTGGTAGCACTCATAACTTCGTTTGACCCTCGGATCGCCAAACATGCTGATTGTTTTGTCCATCCTTGCTCCAACTTTGAAGTCATGGTTTCCAATGGGGGAACCTTACCTTGCAAGGGGAAGTGTCACAATGTGCGTATCTCTCTTGAAGATTATAACCTACGCTCTAACATGTTTTCCTTGTCCCTAGGCAGATGTGATGTGGTTTTGGGCATTCAATGGTTACGCACACTTGGCCCCATCTTATGGGATTTTGCTGAACTTTGGATGTAGTTTTCAGTCAATGGGAAACAACACAAATTTAAGGGCTTACAACAAGGGTCTCTCCACATCATCAATTCACATCACCTGGAAAAGATTCTTAAGAAGAATTCACATGGTGTCATCGCTTAACTCCATTCCATTCAGATGCACCCATCAATGGTATCCCCTACTTCCTTGGATATATATGCAGGTGTCCTTGCTGAACCAGTGGGCTTGTCGCCTTCAAGAGACCTTTCCAGTACGAATTTAGCCGCATCTACATCTTAGCAGGAAATGATGGATATTTTGCATGCAGTACAGAAGTGGAAGCCATACATATTAGGGAATTATTTTTGCATCAAGACTGATCTCCAAAGTCTAGAAAAATTCCTCGAACAATGGGTCTCCTCCCCAACACACCTGAAATGGGTTATCCAACTCATGGGTTATGCCTATGAGATCACTTACAAGAAGGGTAAGGACAATATGGTGGAAGATGCTCCTTCTCACACATTTGATGACCCAGTTTCACTTACAGTTATTTCTCTGCTTGTTCCAAATTGGTTGCAATCTGTTCAACAGGGCTATCTCTTCTTTGAACTCCATGCTTCTTCATCAGTAGGGCACTTTGGGTTCCTCAAAATGTATGACCGGGAACAATGTAACTTCTTTTGGCAGGGACTGAAAATGACAATTCAACAGATGGTGGCTGACTGTGATACTTTCCAGGTCAACAAGGGTGAAACGACACTCCTTTCGGGACTACTCGAACCCTTTCCCATCCCTACACAGACGTGGACAACTATTTCTATGGATTTCCTAGAAGCGCTCTAGTGGTATAATACCACATCTAAAAGGACACCATATGAACCAGTTTATGGACAGGCACCGCTAGTTCTTCTTCCATACACGCTCAGTAGCTCCCCAGTTCAGGAAATTGACTCGGTTCTTCAAAACCACGATTAGATTCTTCTCATTCTACAGGACAATCTTCACATGGAAAGAATTCGACTGAAAAAACAAGCCGATCAGCACCGTTCTGAACCCACTTTTCACGCAGCTAATATGGTCCTTCTTCATCTATAGCCTTCCAAGCAATCCTCCATAAAACTCAAAAGGTGTCAATGGGCTAGAATGCAACCCGAGGATGCTACAAGGGAACCGCTCCTTTAGATTCTGCATCAATTTCCACATCTAAAGCTTTGAGGACAAAGCTTTTTCTAAGGGAGAGGGGATGTTAGGAACCCATGTCAACCCTTCTATTTACTTTGTTATTATATTGTTGTTGGACGCATATGCTTTGTAAGTTGTCCCGTAGTATTTGTTGATCCATAGTTTGTATTATTGTTGTTGGACGCATATGCTTTGTAAGTCATCCATATTTTGTATTGGCACATGTTTTGTATTGACACATGGTATTGGCACCTAGACTTAGTATATAAGTTTGTGTTGAGACCAATGAAGGTACCGTGAATTTATTTGTATTGAGCTTGCTTAAAGGAGGTTGCCCCCTCGAAGTGGCATGTGATCAATATAAAAGTGATTATGAGATTTGTTATTTCTACTATCTCATGTGTTTTTGTTAATTAATTATTGCAGTTTATCACATCCTTCTTACTATCACAATATTTTCAGAGATGCAAGTCTGATTTGAATGTCTACATGAGACATGATGGTAACTCTATAGTCCTTATTGTCCTTTATGTTGATGATTTACTAATTATAGGGAGTGTCTCTTCATGTCTTAGATCTATCAAAACAGATTTGCACAACTCCTCTATGTCAGATATGGGACTACTAAAGAAGTTTCTTGGTCTTGAAGTCTCTCAGAGTGACTCAGGAACCAAGATTGCATAGTCCAAATCTGCATCAGATCTACTTGACAGGTTTCATATGATGGAATGTGTAGCTAGGGTTTTCACCCTAGCTTGTGCAAATGAGCACCTACTAAGGAGAAGGGACTCCTTAGTAGCAGTTCAGAAAAACATTAAATGAAAGACAATACAGTAAAATGGTAATTATTCTAAACATGTGCGTAAAATAGAAAAGACAAGATAATAAAAAGGGTTTTTGTATTGATTATACCTCCAATGTGAAGGTTGGTGGAGCTCTTGCAGCAGTCCAGGAGGGTTGCTTCCAAGCTTCCAGCTTTGCTCCTTTCTCTTTCTCCAAAGGGTTGGAAATGGGCCAAAGGGGCACTCAAGGGTGAGCTAGGGTTTCAAGAGTGATTTTGACAGAGTAAGGGTGTATTTGACTGTGGATATGAAATTCGGGGCCTCCATCACCTATTTATAGGTTTTTAGTGGTGGAGTGTTGGCCCATGGTTTTGGGAACCATATGGTTTAGGTCAGCTATATAGGGTTTTTTCCTCCTTTTTCCCTCTTTTTCCTCTTTTTTTTGTATTTTTATTCCCTTTTTTAGAGGGTTTTTGCTATTTTGAAAGAATTTTGAATTATTTTGGGGGAAAAGGGGGGTTTTGGCCTTTTGGAGGCTTTTTTAGTGGTTTTGTGGCCTTTTGGAGACTTTTTTGGCCTTTTGGAGGCTTTTTTGATGGGATTTTAAGGTTTTGGAGGCAAATATGGTAGGAAATATCGACAAATGAGTCATGTAATGGGGTAGATGAGGTAGTGAGCACTTTTTGGGTGTTAACAGATTGCCCCCTGATGTGTGAGGGCAGGAGCTCATCGTATGGCCGATAGACATCATAAGTCTTTTATGGTTTTCCTGGGGTGTGGAGAAGAGAAGAAATGAACTAGAGCCCGGAACAACGGTCCTGAACAAACTACAAAAACTGAAAGTACATGACCTCAATAATGAATGAGGAATAATCTGAACATATGGACGAGGCAGGAATTCCCATGCTCGTATCAAGATATAGAATAATAATAACAATGGGGTCCAAAATATGGGGATCTGAAATATACATGGCCTCAACTAATGAATGAGGAAGAATCTCAATATATGGACAAGGTGGGCATACCCATGCTCGTATCAAGATACATAAAAAATAATAGTGAGGCCCGAAAAGGGGGACCTGTAGGATACATAGAGAACCACTGTGTACATCATAAGGGTCCAGAGGGGACACAAATCTGGGACATACTGCTGGGCTAACCATGTCTGAGTTGAAGAACTGATACACTGGAATAAAAACAGTGTTGCTGAGTGTGGTACTAGAGGAACTGATGAGCTGCTAAAGCATAGTGACGGGGAGTCATGTCCTCAATGGTACATTGAACTGGAACTGAACTGGGTACTCAAGGAAGCATATAACTGGATGGCTTTTGAATACAATCGCCAACGCAACTCAGACATCCATGGGAACATATAATTGGGCGTTCTGAAGTGACTCACCAATGTGCTAGAGTCGGGGGAAATCCGGGGTCTTCGACCAATAACTGAAGGGATATAAACCCTAGGCGATTCTCAACGATGCGATCAAGGTGTTGAAGTCGAGCATGTGAGAAACAACCACTCGAAGAGGCAATGCTGACTTCTCTCAGAATGGTCCATAGGCACTCACCATAGATGGTGATGGGTCCAAGGCGCAGGGACCTCTGGGTCTATCCTCTGGAATAGAGGGGCTGTCATCGATAGAGGGAGACCTACAACTATCAAGGCAATGATGTTTCCTTGACAGGAGCGTGAGGTGGAGAACCGAACTGTGAGAGTACTGATGGTAGGACTGACATACTGTGGGGGATAACTGGGCAAGTAGAGTGGGTGGACTCAAACTTCCTTTGTTTAGAGTATGATGGCGGGGACGATCGGGCAGCATATGAAACTGACTGGTGGGAAAGGGGTCATAGCTGTACTGTATCGAGGATAGTGACGGGGATGAGGGATACTCAAGCTGGTGTAAAATGGCAGGAGACTGCAGACTACTCTGAACAAAGGTGACCTAATTGGGGGTGCTGCCGAGATGATTGATCATAGTGTCAAGAGGTACGGGGGGACTTCTTCATGGGTTAAAGAACTAGAAGAAGTGTGTGTAAAATGGTACTGTCGTGTGGATTTATACGAGCCTAGGACAGTTCATGCTCGTGATTGCTTTCAATTTTAAGGAGTCTGAAAGCGATAAGAAGACTCTGAAATAATGGAATGGTACCATCGTGTGGATTTGTACGAGCCTAGGATGGTGCATGCTCGTGGTTGCTTTCAATTTTAGAGAGTCTGAAAGCAAATAAGAAGACTCCAGGGGGGTGCTTTTTCGTGTGTTAGTCTCCAAGGCCCGAAGAAGCATAAAAGGATGCAATGAAGAACTCTTCTAGCCAGTGTGACTAGAGTATTCCTTTTTCGTAATTAGTCTACCAGGTCCGGAAAAGGGTTAAACTTATACCAAATAGACGCCCTTTCAGGTACTTTAACGAGCATGAAAGGAAGCAAGATTGCTCGGTGATCTTTTCATTGTTTTAGGAGTCAGAAAAGAGCTTAAGAGAAACTCCCTAAGTGCCTTTTTCGTAAAGGACTTGTCCGGCCCGAAAAAGGGATAAAATTATACCGAACAAAAGGAATGGTCAGGCAAGGAGGAAGTACTCAATTAAGGAACATTGATGATGAGCAAGAATGAGGGTAGGGGGGAACACTGGTCGGCCACCTTGCGGGATAATGAATGGTGGAAAAATAACGAAATAATTGCAGTATGACAGGAGTGAATGGCTCATGTAAAAATGTGGAACAATCCGATGGCGGTCGATGTGGTGCACAAACCGAGGAAGCAAGGTGTCGAGACACAATGGTGAAATTGTACCTGGTGAGAGCGAGAAATGATCTCAAGCATCATCACGAGCTCTGAAAAATGAATCCAGGGATAGAAAAAGTGTCAAAAATTGAGAACGGCTGAAGTGGCACACAAACCGAAGTGACGGGGGGTATTTTGGAAAAAATACCCAAAACATCTGGGGGTGAGAGCGAGAAATGATATCAAGCATCATCACGGGCTCGGAAAAATGAATCCAATGATATAAAATATATCAAAAGCGAGCTATGGCCGATGTGGCACGCAAACCGGGGCGACAAGGTGTCAAGACACAATGTTGATATTGGCCCTGGTGAGAGCGAGAAATGATCTCAAGCATCATCACGGGCACGAAAATATGAATCCGGCAGTGCAAATGGTGCGAAAAACGGAGGTCATAAGGACTCCAGAATGGTCAAAGGAAATAACTAGGTTAAAAAATGGTTGCAAATAAAGGTGATCCTACCAAGCCAAGGATGCAGTGGTGGGGAAAAATGATGACCCGCGGGGGCAGAATACTAGGTGTATCAAATCAAATCAACTATACAAGGGATATGTGACCTCAAAAATGGTTGAGATCACGCATGTGAAAAAGTGAGCAGGGTTAATGAACTGCCCCCATGCTATGTGCATAGGGCTTGTGATTGTGGATCACATATGTGTTGGTTTGAACGATGGGTTCATTGACGTGCTGAGATAGATGTGATGGGGTAGGGTCAAAATGATTGGTCATGCCCCCTATTCCAGGGTCGAGGTAATCTATTAGGCCCCCTAACTCAGCGGTGTCAATGTGGTGTTCTATGATAGCGGGGTCAAGACCAGGCATTTTGGTATAGGACCAGGCAAAGACATCACGGAACTCTTGGAAGCGTTTTTTGTACTCTCCAATCTCATAATCACTGCAGGAGGCTCCTAATGTAATGATTTCAAGAGCACCAGGTGGGTCAGAGATATCTATGTGGATGACAGGTGAGATGTTGGCCATGTTACCTTCCTCAAAGGCATCAGGAGCGAGAATAGGATCCTTAAACCAGTCGACTTTGGTGGGAAGGAAATATTTGGACTCAACCACAAATGGGGTGGCTGTGGTGGAGGAGGACTCTTCTGGGAGGAAATAGGAACGATGGTGCATGTCATCCCAGGGATAATCCGGGGTAGTGAGAGCCTCTAGAATCTCCTCATCATTGCGGAAACTTTGATTTGTCAAATCAGTTGACAAGCGAGTGGTAGTCGAAGAGATCATATAAATGGTGTTAATCTCTCCGGATGGGGGTGATACTGGGGGGTGGAACTCCTCAATTGTGGGGGGTGCCGTCTCAAGGTCCAAATTATTCATCTCGTAGAGAGCTGCTCTGTAATCCGGGAGATAGGGATAGTGATGTGAGTAATGGCCATAAATACCGCATATTGCACAAGGGTGGTTGGTACGCAGTGATTTATCACGAGGCTTAGGGGTTGGAACGAGTTAGACAACCGGGATGTTGGGGTCGTCGTCAAGCATTTGCATGTGCTCCTGTAATGCAGGTAATTGTGGACATTGATGAGTCGGATGGCCTAACTCATCACACAACGAGGATTTGGGGGGAGCACGAAACACGGGGAGGGTTTTAACTATTTTGGGCGAGGGTATAGCAGTGTATGGTTGTGGGCCTCTGCCCCCAGTGGGCTTGATAAGAGGAGGGGGATTCGTAGAGGACGAAGTGGTAGTGACACCGGGAGGTGGTTGACTAGTAGTGGCAATGGTTTGCACCGGTTGTAGGATGACATTTGGTGTCGGCGGGGGAACGAGAGGCGAAATATACCACACGGGTAATCCCAAGGTTAACCCGGGGAGGCTAAGAGTAGCCATAACCGGGGCGCTTACTACACCCGAGGGAGGGAATAGGAAGGGGATGGTGTGGATAGGTGTAACACCAATGTGACTAGGTACCAATGGTGGTTTGGGTAACAAGGGCGGTTGATTGTTGGGTGTTTGTGTATTGTGGGAAAGGGTACATAGGTCAGATACTTCGGTCGCGGGTGACAGGGGTGGAATGGATTGGAATGTTGAGGTCATCGGTGGATTGGAGTAAAGTCTGGGTCCCGCGGAGGAAACAAACGAGGTAGTTGCACCACAAACAGGTTGTTCAACCATGGGGAGAACATTTTCGGGTGCAGCGGGGGCATTGGGATCGTAATAGGTGAGTTGGTCGACCTTGACCACGCGTCCGTCATGGGGAACATCATGGTACGAAAAACAAATGAGAAAACCGCCCGCATGGCATACATGTAGCTGCGGCCAAGTAAGAGGTTATAATCAAGTTGGGCATTGATGACCTCTATGTCAATCAGCACAATTTTTCCAGCCAACTGGACGGGGACATTAGCTAAGAGACCTTGGAGTTGAGCCGAACGGCTGTCTTAGGCTTGCAACGCAGTGGTGGACTGCTGGAAGTAGGGGATCCCAACTTCTGCCAAATGAATGTGGACATAATGCATGTAAAGGCACCTTCATCGATGATGCACCAATGGATGACAAGATTTCGAATGGAAACATAAACTTGGAACGCTAAAGTGGAAGGCAGGCATCGTTCGGACTGGTCCAAATCGAAGGCCATCAGTTGTGAATCATTTGGGTCAATAACACCAATGGCGGAGAGCAAAGTCTTGCGCTTTGAAGGACAGTTTTGTAAAACTTCTAATGCAAACATGGCTGCGGGAGATTGGGCTAATTCATCTACAGTGTTGTAATTTGACGCAGCATAAGCATTGGGGTTATTGTTGATGCGACGAAGTGGGAAGCGAGGAGCTTTGGAGGTGCCATCTAATGGAGCCGGAGGTATACGTAACGTCTGATCAGTGGGATGAGCGTTAGTGTTTTTGTCGGAGGGAGAGGCTTCAAGGGTGGAGCCATATTATTTTCGATGGGTTTGGAGGTTGACATCGGTGGATGACATCATTAACAAGTGGTGGGTACCTGAGTCTAACATGGGTTGATCAGGAGCGGCATAAGTGATCTGTTGTTGTGGTGGCGCGTTGCCTTGAGGGGGAGCCAACGGCTGAGTGTTCACTACGCCTTGGGTTGGTAAGGGGTTTTGCAGCACCAAAGGTTGGTGCTGAAGGGGTGGGGGGGTTGGGTGGCGCCTGAGGAGCCGCGTGCCCTTGGAAATGGGCATCATCAGTCCACAGTTGCCGAGATCACTCCAAATGTGGGCAAGCATGTGTATTGTGGCCATAGACCCCGCAAATAGAACAAGGATGGTTTGTTCGCAAATTAGGATTTTTGGCCTGCTTGGGCGGCCGATCAGGGTTTTGGTTGGCAGGGGCCGCGTTATTGTTGTTTGTGGGATTCGGAGGTTGACCACCTTGTTCTGGAGGGGGGTTGTTCCCACGGTTACGGCCTTTTCCACGGTTTTGCTGGCCCTGTTGGCGCTGGTTATTTTCATTCTGTTGCGGATTCTATTAGGCGTACACTTGCCCTTGGGCAGCAGGTGGGTTCTGGGGTTGTGCAGGTGTGGGAGCAAGCTGCGGTGGATAATAAGTAGGTGGAGGCGGCGCAGGTGCTGAACCTTGTGAGGGTTGCTGATACGTCTACGGAACGGGTTGTGGGTTTACCGTAGGGGCTGCCTGTGGTGGGTAATAAGCAGGTTGGGCTTGAGAGGACACTGGAGCTGGTGCAGCCTGTGGGTGGTAATATGGCTGAGGTGCGACTGGGGGGCTTAAGCAGGGGATGCATGACCAAAGCACTGAGGTGGAGAGGAGGGTCCATGGGAATGGTGGTGATGTGTCATGGGAGCATACGAATTGGTGGCTCCAGATTGAGATGTAGCCCGCGAAAGGTTGGGGCCATGGCTAGGACATGCTACGGAAAAGGGTTGGGGATGCGAGGCAACATAGCCAATGATGCCGTCTGCGGCATGGGATGCCCCCAGCGCATCGTGTTGGGAGGAATCACCGCGAGGGGCATCAGGTATGATGGTATATAGGTAACCCGACTGGGCGTAAATGAGGTCAAATTGCTGGGCTTTGAGGATGGCCTCTTCTTCGAACTGGGGTCGTTCAGATGCCACATCCTTGGCAATGACAGGAAGGAGGGATTTTAGAAACCAATCTAAGAAGATATGGTCGTCTAACTTTATTTTGCAGAGGTTGCGGCGTCGACGCCACTCATGAATGTGGTCAGTGATGTGGGTAGCCGTGTTTTGCATGCAAGACAGTAGGATCTCAACTCCCGCGTCATAGCGGACAGGTAACTGAAAGAACTGCAGGAAAGTCGAGGCAAGGGAGGTAAAGGTGGCATGGGTCCCATGGGGCTGCTCGATGTACCACTTAGCTACAAAGCCAGTGAGGGTGCGCTGTAACAGACGAAGGCGGATAGAGTCGTCCACTATGGAGTTGAAGGAACACCATAGATGGAAGGACATAATATGGTTCTGGGGGTCCTCACCTCCCTTGCCCTCAAACTTAGGGATGTCGGAGGGGAGCTTGGTGGGCATGTGAGGCCACGCAGGGTCGTGTCTGAAGGGATCGTTAGTCAGTCTAGCTAGGTCAGGAAGGTTGAGGCTAGCCATGAATGGAAAACTAGTAGAAGGATGTGACATACTAGTGGATTGAACCATGTTGGGGCCAATGCCCCCAAGTGGAGGGGCAGGGTTTGGGATGTTGCCCCCAAGTGGAGGGACGAAAGTGGTTTGGGTAACAAGGGCGGTTGATTGTTGGGTGTTTGTGTATTGTGGGAAAGGGTACATAGGTCAGATACTTCGGTCGCGGGTGACGGGGGTGGAATGGATTGGAATGTTGAGGTCAGCGGCGGATCTGAGTAAAGTCTGGGTCCCGCGGAGGAAACAAACGAGGTAGTTGCACCACAAACAGGTTGTTCAACCATGGGGAGAACATTTTCGGGTGCAGCGGGGGCATTGGGATCGTAATAGGTGAGTTGGTCGACCTTGACCATGCGTCCGTCATGGGGGAACATCATGGTACGAAAAATAAATGAGGAAACTGCCCGCATGGCATACGTGTAGCTGCGACCAAGTAAGAGGTTATAATCAAGTTGGGCATTGATGACCTCTATGTCAATGAGCATAATTTTTCCAGCCAACTGGACGGGGACATTAGCTAAGAGACCTTGGAGTTGAGCCGAACGGCTGTCTTAGGCTCGCAACGCAATCGTGGACTGCTGGAGATTAGGGGATCCCAACTTCTGCCAAATGAATGTGGACATAATGCATGTAGAGGCACCTTCATCGATGATGCACCGATGGATGACAAGATTTCGAATGGAAACAGAAACTTGGAACGCTAAAGTGGAAGGCAGGCGTCGTTCGGACTGGTCCAAATCGAAAGCCATCAGTTGTGAATCATTTGGGTCAATAGCACCAATGGTGGAGAGCAAAGTCTTGCGCTGTGAAGGACAGTTTTGTAAAACTTCTAATGCAAACATGGCTGCGGGAGATTGGGCTAAGTCATCTACAGTGTTGTAATTTGACACAGCACGAGCATTGGGGTTATTGTTGATGCGACGAAGTGGGAAGTGAGGTGCTTTGGAGGTGCCATCTAATGGAGTCGGAGGTATACGTAACGTCTGATCAGTGGGATGAGCGTTAGTGTTTTTGTCGGCGGGAGAGGCTTCAAGGGTGGAGCCATATTAGTTCCGATGGGTTTGGAGGTTGACATCGGCGGATGACATCATTAACAAGTGGTGGGTACCTGAGTCTACCATGGGTTGATCAGGAGCGGCATAAGTGATCTGTTGTTGTGGTGATGTGTTGCCTTGAGGGGGAGCCAACGGCTGAGTGTTAACTACGCCTTGGGTTGGTAAGGGGTTTTGCAGCACCAAAGGTTGGTACTGAGGGGGTGGGGGGTTGGGTGGCGCCTGAGGAGCCGCGTGCCCTTGGAAATGGGCATCATCAGTCCAGAGTTGCCGAGATCACTCCAAATGTGGGAAAGCATGTGTATTGTGGCCATAGACCCCGCAAATAGAACAAGGATGGTTTGTTCGCAAATTAGGATTTTTGGCCTGCTTGGGCGGCCGATCAGGGTTTTGGTTGGCAGGGGCCGCGTTATTGTTGTTTGGGGGATTGGCAGGTTGACCACCTTGTTCTGGAGGGGGGTTGTTCCCACGGTTATGGCCTTTTCCATGGTTTTGTTGGCCCTGTTGGCGCTGGTTATTTTGGTTCTGCTGCGGATTCTATTGGGCGTACACTTGCCCTTGGGCAGCAGGTGGGTTCTGGGGTTGTGCAGGTGTAGGAGCAGGATGCGGTGGATAATAAGTAGGTGGAGGCGGTGCAGGTGCTGAACCTTGTGAGGGTTGCTGATACGTCTACGGAACGGGTTGTGGGTTTACCGCAGGGGCTACCTGTGGTGGGTAATAAACAGGTTGGGCTTGAGAGGACACTGGAGCTAGTGCAGCCTGTGGGTGGTAATATGGATGAGGTGCGACTGGGGGGCGTAAGCGGGGGATGCATGACCAAAGCACTGAGGTGGACAGGAGGGTCCGTGGGAATGGTGGTGATGTGTCATGGGAGCATACGAATTGGTGGCTCCAGATTGAGATGTAGCCCGCGAAAGGTTGGGGCCATGGCTAGGACATGCTACGGAAAAGGGTTGGTGATGCGAGGCAACATAGCCAATGATGCCGTCTGCGGCATGGGATGCCCCCGGCGCATCGTGTTGGGAGGAATCACAGCGAGGGGCATCAGGTATGATGGTATATAGGTAACCCGACTGGGCGTAAATGAGGTCAAATTGCTGGGCTTTGAGGATGGCCTCTTCTTCGAACTGGGGTCGTTCAGATGCCACATCCTTGGCAATGACAGGAAGGAGGGATTTTAGAAACCAATCTAAGAAGATATGGTCGTCTAACTTTATTTTGCAGAGGTTGCGGCGTCGACGCCACTCATGAATGTGGTCAGTGATGTGGGTAGCCGTGTTCTGCCTGCAAGACAGTAGGATCTCAACTCCCGCGTCATAGCGGACAGGTAACTGAAAGAACTGCAGGAAAGTCGAGGCAAGGGAGGTAAAGGTGGCATGGGTCCCATGGGGCTGCTCGATGTACCACTTAGCTACAGAGCCAGTGAGGGTGCGCTGTAACAGACGGAGGCGGATAGAGTCGTCCACTATGGAGTTGAAGGAACACCATAGATGGAAGGACATAATATGGTTCTGGGGGTCCTCACCTCCCTTGCCCTCAAACTTAGGGATCTCGGAGGGGAGCTTGGTGGGCATGTGAGGCCACGCAGGGTTGTGTCTGAAGGGATCGTTAGTCAGTCTAGCTAGGTCAGGAAGGTTGAGGCTAGCCATGAATGGAAAACTAGTAGAAGGATGTGACGTACTAGTGGGTTGAACCATGTCGGGGCCAATGCCCCCAAGTGGAGGGGCAGGGTTTGGGATGTTGCCCCCAAGTGGAGGGACAAAAGTGGTTTGGGTAACAAGGGTAGTTGATTGTTGGGTGTTTGTGTATTGTGGGAAAGGGTACATAGGTCAGATACTTCGGTCGCGGGTGATGGGGGTGGAATGGATTGGAATGTTGAGGTCATCGGCAAATCTGAGTAAAGTCTGGGTCCCGCGGAGGAAACAAACGAGGTAGTTGCACCACAAACAGGTTGTTCAACCATGGGGAGAACATTTTCGGGTGCAACGGGGGCATTGGGATCGTAATAGGTGACTTGGTCGACCTTGACCACGCGTCCGTCATGGGGGAACATCATGGTACGAAAAACAAATGAGGAAACCGCCCGCATCGCATGCATGTAGCTGCGGCCAAGTAAGAGGTTATAATCAAGTTGGGCATTGATGACCTCTATGTCAATGAGCACAATTTTTCCAGCCAACTAGACGGGGACATTAGCTAAGAGACCTTGGAGTTGAGCCGAACGGCTGTCTTAGGCTCGCAATGCAGTGGTGGACTGCTGGAGAGTAGGGGATCCCAACTTCTACCAAATGAATGTGGACATAATGCATGTAGAGGCACCTTCATTGATGATGCACCGATGGATGACAAGATTTCGAATGGAAACAGAAACTTGGAACGCTAAAGTGGAAGGCAGGCGTCGTTCGGACTGGTCCAAATCGAAGGCCATCAGTTGTGAATCATTTGGGTCAATAGCACCAATGGCGGAGAGCAAAGTCTTGCGTTGTGAAGGACAGTTTTGTAAAACTTCTAATGCAAACATGGCTGTGGGAGATTGGGCTAAGTCATCTACAGTGTTGTAATTTGACACAGCACGAGCATTGGGGTTATTGTTGATGCGACGAAGTGGGAAGCGAGGTGCTTTGGAGGTGCCATCTAATGGAGCCAGAGGTATACGTAATGTCTGATCAGTGGGATGAGCGTTAGTGTTTTTGTCGGTGGGAGAGGCTTCAAGGGTGGAGCCATATTAGTTTCGATGGGTTTGGAGGTTGACATCGGTGGATGACATCATTAACAAATGGTGGGTACCTGAGTCTAACATGGGTTGATCAGGAGCGGCATAAGTGATCTACTGTTGTGGTGGCGGGTTTCCTTGAGGGGGAGCCAACGGCTGAGTGTTCACTACGCCTTGGGTTGGTAAGGGGTTTTGCAGCACCAATGGTTGGTGCGGAGGGGGGTGGGGGGGTTGGGTGGTGCCTGAGGAGCCACGTGCCCTTGGAAATGGGCATCATCAGTCCAGAGTTGCCGAGATCACTCCAAATGTGGGAAAGCATGTGTATTGTTGCCATAGACCCCGCAAATAGAACAAGGATGGTTTGTTCACAAATTAGGATTTTTGGCCTACTTGGGCGGCCGATCAGGGTTTTCGTTGGCAGGGGCTGTGTTATTGTTGTTTGGGGGATTGGGAGGTTGACCACCTTGTTTTGGAGGGGGATTGTTCCCACAGTTACGGCCTTTTCCATGGTTTTGCTGGCCCTGTTGGCGCTGGTTATTTTGGTTCTGCTGCGGATTCTATTGGGCGTACACTTGCCCTTGCGCAGCAGGTGGGTTCTGGGGTTGTGCAGGTGTGGGAGCAGGCTGCGGTGGATAATAAGTAGGTGGAGGTGGCGTAGGTGCTGAACCTCTTGAGGGTTGCTGATACGTCTACGGAACGGGTTGTGGGTTTACCGTAGGGGCTGCCTGTGGTGGGTAATAAGCAGGTTGGGCTTGAGAGGACACTGGAGCTGGTGCAGCCTGTGGGGTGGTAATATGGCTGAGGTGCGACTAGGGGGTGTAAGCGGGGGATGCATGACCAAAGCACTAAGGTGGACAGGAGGGTCCGTGGGAATGGTGGTGATGTGTCATGGGAGCATACTAATTGGTGGCTCCAGATTGAGATGTAGCCCGCGAAAGGTTGGGGCCATGGCTAGGACATGCTACGGAAATGGGTTGGGGATGCGAGGCAACATAGCCAATGATGTCGTCTGCAGCATGGGATGCCCCCGGCGCATCGTGTTGGGAGGAATCGGCACGAGGGGCATCAGGTATGATGGTATATAGATAACCCGACTGGGCGTAAATGAGGTCAAATTGTTGGGCTTTGAGGATGGCCTCTTCTTCGAACTGGGGTCGTTCAGATGCCACATCCTTGGCAATGACAGGAAGGAGGGATTTTAGAAACCAATCTAAGAAGATATGGTCGTCTAACTTTATTTTGCAGAGGTTGCGTCGTCGACGCCACTCATGAATGTGGTCAGTGATGTGGGTAGCCGTGTTTTGCCTGCAAGACAGTAGGATCTCAACTCCCGCGTCATAGCGGACAGGTAACTGAAAGAACTGCAGGAAAGTCGAGGCAAGGGAGGTAAAGGTGGCATGGGTCCCATGGGGCTGCTCGATGTACCACTTAGCTACAGAGCTAGTGAGGGTGCGCTGTAACAGACGAAGGCGGATAGAGTCGTCCACTATGGAGTTGAAGGAACAACATAGATGGAAGGACATAATATGGTTCTGGGGGTCCTCACCTCCCTTGCCCTCAAACTTAGGGATGTCGGAGGGGAGCTTGGTGGGCATGTGAGGCCACGCAGGGTCGTGTCTGAAGGGATCGTTAGTCAGTCTAGCTAGGTCAGGAAGGTTGAGGCTAGCCATGAATGGAAAACTAGTAGAAGGATGTGACATACTAGTGGGTTGAATCATGTTGGGGCCAATGCCCCCAAGTGGAGGGGCAGGGTTTGGGATGTTGCCCCCAAGTGGAGGGACGAAAGTGGTATGGGACAGTCCTGCACCACCAAGGGTAGTGTGAGTCACTGATGGAGTGGCGATAGGTATGCCAGCTACTGGAATGGGTACAATGATCAGAATGGTAGATGTGGGCCCCATCGAGGGCATACCTAAAGCAGGTGTGGTAGCTGGTGTGGTGGTGGATGCTCCACCAATGGTCTCTACAAAGAAAGGGGTGGAAGTCACGCCAACCATGGGGCTTGTTGGTGCAGTGTAAATGGGGTTCTCGGACTCTGCCTCATAATCGGAGGTAAAATAAGGGGTGTCTAGCTCAGGTGACGGAGGGCTATGCCGTTGACGAGTGGAGTCAAGTGACAAGACTCGATATCTATGATGAGTGGTATCAAGTGATGAAGATCTATGTCTATGACGGGTGGTGTGAATTGAACCGTGCTGTGGGGGCTCGCCCCGGAGGCGCCGAGAATGTCTCGGGGACTCAATGGTGACAGATGGTCTCAAATATCTGGGGGTTGTGTTGAGTGAAAAACAGCTCAAAAACCCTAATGCAACCGAGTGTGCAGAAGGAGAGCTCAAAAAATATGGCACTCAGGCCAACAACCAACTGAAAACACTTACTGTTACAGCTGTGCTACAATAAGTGGAGTATCAACAAAAATAGTCAGAATACGAACAAGCAGCAGGTTTCCTAAAAAATAAAAATAGTGGACTCGCTAGACCAAAAGGAGGTAAGGGAGCATGCAAACACCTAGCTAAATAGTATTTTGACTCAACTAGACATATCCTCTGCAAGGTGATGAAAGCCAAGTCAGACAATATGGATAGTAGAGCCAAGTGGCTAAAGATATCCCCCTACCGGGAGGGACACCGGGTAGTCAATCCTAGAAGAAAGGCAACTAAGATACCCCGTCCATGACACGTCCAGAAAAGGTGAATCTGCCGTTTGGTTCTATCGTCGCGGTATCCCCATATGGGTGATACCCCGAGAACTGCGAAAGGTAGCCTTCGATTACTGAATGGATTGCGGTATTCCACTCAGGCCTCTGGAACCAGTCTGGCGACTTCAACCCTCCTAGGGGAAAGGCCCTCTTATAAAATGGTTGTGACCGTGCCAAAAAATACTAGGGGATTTTGGTTCCCTAATGGACAACAACTATGTCTCAATTGTAAGCAACCGAGGGGTGTTATTTGGATGCTTATCCCCCCGATCCTACCTAACTACAAAAATTCTTATGTGTTCCCCAAGTGGGGTTAAATTGTTGGTTGTGTTAAGTAGTATTTTAGGGCTCACTTGAATTAGGTGATAGAGTGTGTGTGTGTGAGATGATGAACCCAAGTAAAAGTGCCATGGGGTGGGCAACTTTCTAACTAAAAATGACAATGCAAAATTTTCTCTTTTTCAAGTAAAATGCTGAAATTCAAAAGATATTCTGTAAATGGAATAGAAATAAAACTGCAGAAAAGGCTATAGGGAAGGATGGCTGCAGGTAGGACAGATGGCTATGCAAGTGCAAAAAATATTGCAGCAAAGTGTTGGGTTCAACACAGTAAAAAAGATGCAGAAAACAGACCGCGGGTCTGTGGCAAATCTGGGAGGTCGGACCGCGGGAAACAGCTCAACAGTCGCTGACAGGCTGCGGGATTTTGGCCAAAATATGCAGTCGGACCGCGGTAAATAGGTCGAAAGCCGTAGGCGGGTTGCAGGAAAATGGCTGAAAGCCGCAAGCGGGACGCCGAAAAAAGGTCGAAAGACGCAGGCGGGTTGCAGAAAAATGGCTGAAAGCCGCAAGCGAGACGCGGGAAAAAGGCCGAAAGATGCAGGCGGGTTGCAGAAAGATGGCTGAAAGCTGCAAGTGGGACGCGGGAAAAAGATGAAAGACACAGGTGGGTTGCAGAAAAATGGTTGAAAGCCGCAAGCAGCCCACGGAAAAATGGGTTAACAGCCGTTGTCGGATCGCAGCAAACAAGCAAATAGCCACGGTCGGATCGCAGGTAACAGACTGGCAACCGCCGGTAGGTCGCCGGAAACAATCTGAGAGCCGTGGTCAGACCGCAGGTAAATGCCTGAAAGACGCGGTCGGAACGCAACTGCGGGGGGCAGAAGACGCGGTTTACGGCAGCCGAAAGGGACAGCTGAAAGGAAAAAACTGAAAAATATTGCAGAAAATTGAAAACGTTTAAAACTTTAAAAATATAACCAGAAATTCAAAGGAGCACAAGGGGAGTCGTCAAAACTGTAGCTAGGGTTTTCACCCCAGCTTGTTCAAATGAGCACCTACTAAGGAGAAGGGATTCCTTAGTAGCAGTTCAATAAACAGTAAATTAAAGCACTAAAACAATATGAAATTTAACCTAGCATGAGCATTCACAAAAATAACAAAACATGAAAATATGGTAAAAGATTTCTCTTTTTGTATTAAAGATTTACCTCAGGTGTAGAGGTTGGTGAAGCTCTTGCAGCAGTCCAGGAGGGTTGCTTCCAAGCTTCCAACTTTGCTCCTTTCTCTTTCTCCAAAGGGTTGGAAATGGGCCAAAGGGGCACTCAAGGGTGAAAGTAGCTCAAGGGTGAGCTAGGGTTTCAAGAGTGATTTTGGCAGAGTAAGGGTGTGTTTGACTGTGGATATGAAATGAGGGGCCTCCATCACCTATTTATAGGTTTTTAGTGGTGGAGTGTTGGCCCATGGTTTTGGGAACCATATGGTTTAGGTTAGCTGTATAGGGTTTTTTCCTCCTTTTTCCCTCTTTTTCCTCTTTTTTTGTATTTTTATTCCCTTTTTAGAGGGTTTTTGCTATTTTGGAGGAATTTTGAATTATTTTGGGGCAAAAAGGGGTTTTTTTGGCCTTTTGGAGGCTTTTTTAGTGGTTTTGTGGCCTTTTGGAGACTTTTTTGGCCTTTTGGAGGCTTTTTTAATGGGATTTTAAGGTTTTGGAGGCAAATATGGTAGGAAATATGGACAAATGAGTCATGTGATGGGGTAGATGAGGTAGTGAGCACTTTTTGGGTGTTAACAGAATGCAAACCAACATCATTTCCTTTTCTTTCAGGGATCAACCTTGAGGATGGTTCTTACACACCGTTGGTGGATAGTACTTTGTATCAACAATTGATCAAGATTCTTTTGTTTCTTACACATACTCGCCCTGATCTATCCTATGCAGACAGTGCTACCTCCATATACATGCAAGAGCCTCATGAGCTTCACTGGAAGGAAACAAAGAGGATCTTGCATTATGTGCAAGGGAAGAATACCTATGGTATTAACTATGCAGTTGGGTCTCCTTTGAACCTAGTTGGGTATAGAGATTCATATTGGGATGGATACAGCTCAGATCGGAAGTCTGCATATGGTTTTGTTTTCATGATTGGATATGGTCCTATCTGTTGGTTGAGCAAAAAGAAGACTGCTTTAGCTCTTTCTTCAGCTGAGGCCGAGTACATAGGTGCAATGAATGCAACCACACAGTGCATTTCATTGCGGGGCATCTTGTTAGAGTTTGGGATTCACTATAGTACTCCACCAATCATCTATTGTGACAATCAGAGTGCTATCAGGATTTCTACAGATCCGGTTCTGAGATAGAGAACCAAACACATTGAGATACACATGCATTACATCCGAGGACTGGTGCATGATCGTATCATCACACTACTCTATTGTCCTACAGAAGAGAAGATTGTAGATATTTTCACCATGTCTTTTTCAGTGAAGAAGTTCACTTACCTCTGATCCCTTCTTGGGGTGAGTGATGCCTTGGCTTGATTAGCTTTTTACACTATATCTTGAGGGGGGGTTTTTCCCCCTCTGGGGTTTCCCTCTTTCCTCACATTTTTTTTAGATTGTTGTACGGGTTGAACTTTGGTCTCAGTAACCAAGGCCCTATTTTTTCAGTTATATTTCCTCATAGTCCAGCTTAAGGGGTGGGGGTGTTGGAATATTCTCACCATCACCATATTTTATTTGAATGCAATGCATACATTTTTCCTGCATGCATGCATACTGCCAACAGCAGTGGAGTCTCCTAGCACCTAGTCCATATTCCCCTCCCCTAGAGCTTGTTTCTGGTCATTATTATCCCTCCTAGCCATGATGCACCCTTTTTTCATCACTGGAGTACAAGTGCACCCTCTTCCACTGATTTAGGAGATCTATCAGTCAATTCCATGATTTGAGGATTGATTACTTAGTTAACTGACTGTAGCTCTTAGATTGACTGGTACAGAGACTAGGAGCGCCCTCCTTGACCACTGACAGCTACTAAGCGCCCTCCTTCACCACTGACAGCTACTATGCGCCCTCCTTGGAGTCTCCTTCCCTATTATTGTGCTCACATGGTTCAGTTATGTTCAGGTATACTCCGATGGGATGATCATTGACCATCAGTGGCCACTAGACCTTATCGGGAGATGGTTCCAATGCACACCAAGCCATGCCTTGAGGAGAATTCGAATCCTTCCATGGGTATCGAATTCATTCTATTGTATTGACATATTTTTTCCAAAAAAACAACTGATGAATGTATAAAGAACAATTTCTCACATCTTTTCAGTTTGTGTGAATTTGGTCATACTTCTTTTTAATTCTTCTCTGCAATTAATTGAATGAAATTGTGAGGTTTGTTCATGCTTAGTGATATACCCCTATGGAATTTCATAGTCCCAAGATCATGGGACTCATTCATTCAAGGTATTTGTTCCAGAAAGAAGTTGATAACATTCAGTAGGCTATGGGAAGAGTGCACACAAGAAGAAGCTCGACTTGTGGCTTAAGAAGAGAAGCTAGGAGCAAATGATGATCAAGCTCTCACAACTCACACTAGAAGGAATAATAACAAGAAGGAGCACCATCATCACAGTAAGAAGGAGAAACACCATCAAAATCAGAGGGAGAACTATGATGGACAAAGAAGACCCAGAAAATATCTATCCAACATTAGATGTTATACATGTGATGAGAAGGGACACTATAGAAATTGTCCTAGAAATAGAAATGGCTCCCATAGAAAGAAGAACAACAAGAAAATACACCATGCCCACATTGCCGAAGATGATGAACTTCCAAGGAAGAGAACGAACTCACCATCAAGAATATGTATTGTAATGAAGGTAACCAACTACAAGGGTTCATTCAGAAAAGTTCCACCTCATACGATAAAGCGAGAGATTACTTTCTGTATTACATGAAAGAAGTAGGAGAAGCTCCTACAAAGTTGGACTCCAGAAAAAAAATGAAGATCAATGCTCTATGGAAGAAGCTTCATCCATTTTCAGCATTGGTTAAGGTGCAGAAGAAAGGAGCACACTATCATAGATTCCAGTAGTTCCGATAAGGAATCAAAGATCAAGAGGGAGCACACTCTAGTAGTTCCTGTAAGGAAGCAAATATCAAGAGGGATTCCACCCAAAAACCAAACAAAGATAAGTATTTGAATTGTCATTTCTTGCATATCTAATTACTTAAATGATGTTGTTCAGTTGTGCACATACGAATGTTCCTAGATTTAGGATGTGTATTATGTATGTTAGAAAAGTTGCATTAATGAACATAATACTACTAATATGAAAGTAATGGGTAAGTGGCCTATGGTACTGTACAACATTCCATTTGCTACTTATCTAGAATGAAACCTCTTTGCTGACATGTACAACATTCCATTTGCACACTCTTAACAATGTTCTGGTAGAGATGCAAGGCATCTAGGAAGTTACCATATAAATACGGGATATAGATGAATGTTGTGTTGAATCATTGGCTAAGATAGTTGCATGACTGTGTGACCTATATCTTTATGCATAAGAATTTGTTTTGACAATTTTGAAATGTTTCTAATCACACAACCAAATTGACTTCTAAGAAAGATCATGTACTACAAGAGAGACTTGTCTCGAAGGACAAGTGATGATGATTCAACTATAAAAATTCAAGAGGATTTATAAGACAAGTTGAAGAGATTGAAGAACCTGGAGTAACCATGATTATAGATGGAAGAAGCAGTTCCAGAAGACCATGAGGATCGTGAAATAGAAGAATCACAACAAATTGTAGATCCACCTTGTGAGAAGAACTCCCACATGAGGAAACCAACATGGGTATGAGAATCAATACAAGATGCAGAGAAGTATGGCGCTCCAGAGGGGATGCACAGAGAAAGTAAGAGACCTAGGAAATACTCCAACTATGTAGCCCTGTTGTGCGACATCATTGACAAGGAACCTTTAACCTATGAGGAAGCAACAAAAAAGAAAGAGTGGAAGGACGCCATGATCGAGGAGTACCAGTTGATTATGAATAATGATGTTTGGGAGGTAGTTCCGAGACCAGAAGGGAAGTCTGTTTTGACTTCGAAGTGGATCTACAACATCGAGCATGCTGCAGATGGCAGCATTGAGAAACACAAGGCAAGGTTTGTAGCAAGTGGATTCTCCCAAAAGGAAGGCATAGACTACGAGGAGACATTTGCACCTGTTGTGAGATAAAATTCCATCATATCAGTACTAGCACTGGCTATAGTAATGAAATGGAAGGTACACCAGATGAACGTCAAGACATCATTCTTGAATGGTGTAGTGGAAGAGGAAATGTATGTGGAGGATCCACTTGGATTTGAGACACATCAAAGGAAGAATCATGTGTCCAAGTTGAAGAAGGCCTTGTATGGATTGAAATAGGCTCCCGGGACGTGGTACGAAAAGAATTATAGATTCCCGATGAGCTTTGGATTTACCAAGAGTAAAGTAGATTCCAACCTTTACTACAAGGTTGAAGTGGTCAATCCAATGATTTTTATACTCTATGTAGATGACCTCTTTGTAATAGGAGAGGATGGGATCATTGCGGATACGAAGAGGAATATTTCTGCAGAGTTCTGAATGAAGGACTTGGGTATGATGCTTTATCTCCTAGGCATGGAGGTGTGGCAGAGTAAGGATGGAATCTTCCTTGGACAAGGAAAGTATGTAGTAGAAATTCTGAAGAGGTTCAAAATGATGGACTGCAGATGATTGGGTCATTGATGTACCTAAGAAACATGACACCAGACATATGCCTTGCTGTGAACACATTGAGCCAGTTCTTGATGGATCCGAGACAAGTTCACCTGGTTGCTGCAAAGCATATATTGAGGTACCTGAAGGGTACAATTGATTATGGGATCAAGTATGACGCGAATCAAAAGATTAGCCTACAGGTTTATGTTGATTTGGATTGGGAAGACAGTTCCACTGATAGGAATAACACCTCGGGATGTTGCTTTAGTATGGGATCCAGTATGATCTCCTGGCTTAGCAGGAATCATCCCTACGTGGAACTGAGTACAGCCGAAGCAGAGTATGTTGCATCTTGTTCAGCTAGTTGTGAGGTAGTATGGCTGAGGAAGCTACTGCTTGATTTGTTTGATCTCCAGTTAGAGGTGACTTGCATATTCTATGACAACCATAGTTGTGTGAAGTTGTCCGAGAACCCAATGTTCCATGACAAGTCGAATCACATTGAGATCAAGTACCACTATATCGGGGATATGGTGCATAAAGGAGCAGTGAAGCTTCAGTATGTTGTGACGGACGAGTAGATATCCGGCGTGTTGACCAAGTCGCTATCCAGAGTGAAGTTCGAGTACTCCAGAGAGAATCTTGGTTTTCTTCAGATCGAGGTTACTCCTAAGAGGGAGAGATGCATCCGGAACATGAAAATGCACATGGGCCATTCTCGCAGAGTGGTAGGCTCGTGCCTCCTATGTTGGTATATGTAAGGGTCGAGCCATTCTCGCATAGTGGTAGGCTCATGTCTCCTATGTTGGTAGATGTAAGGGCTAATCCATTCTTGCATAGTGGTAGGCTCGTGCCTCCTAGGTTGGTAGATGTAAGGGCTGGGCCATTCTTGCATGGTGGTAGGATCGCGCCTCCCATGTTGGTAGATGTAAGGGATGGTCCATTCTTGCATGGTGGTAGGATCGTTCCTACCATGTTGGTAGATTTAAGGGCAGATTCATTCTCGCATGGTGGTAGGATCGTGCCTCCCATGTTGGTAGATGTAAGGGCCGATCCATTCTCACATGGTGGTAGGCTGGTGCCTCCCATGTTTGTAGATGTAAGGGTTGATCCATTCTCGCATGGTGGTAGGCCAGTGCCTCCCATGTTGGTAGATATAAGGGTTGGGTCTCGCATGGTGGTAGGCTTGTACCTCCCATGCTGGTAGACGAGGTCTCATATGGTGGTAGGCGCGTTCCTCCCATACTGGAAACATCCACAGTTGTGGAACATGTGATGTGCATCTGGGCTGTGCTCCATGTGACAATGAGATGATCTGAAGACGATGATGCGATAGTAGGATATGCAGGTGTTTGTAAAGGCAATGTAATGACTGATATTTGTCTGTACCTTGTTGATGGATTGCTTGTAGAGATGATGAATACCTAAAGGAGTGCCAGGCCTACATCCAACATGAAAAAGCGCTGGCTCTGTAGAACTTCCTATGACAAGTAGAATTGAGAAATGTCACCAATCAATGATCAACATGATGAGGACTGCAGTAGCGACGACGATGATCCAGTGTTGATGACGATGTTACAACATTGGTGATGATGTTATCTAGACTTGTCTCCAATGGGGTTAATGACTATGGCCAGAGAAAACCTTCCTAGTTAAGAGGGAGTGCTAATGTAAATGTAACTTCGGAAGATATTCTATTGTATTTTGTATTGTAATAATTATTGTATTTTATTTGTACCTTTGTCGGAGATTTTTTTCCTCCACTCGGGGATGTCATTATGATGCTTAGTCAGCCTATGTCATTGAGGTATAAACCTCCCATGTATCCTGGGGCAATAGTTCCCCAAAAGATTAAATTGTAAGGGTTTACTAGGTCTCCTAGAGAAGTCAGCCCATTTGGATAAAAGGGTCACCCCAAAAGTAAAGTATAAATAGACAGCTTAGCTCTCTCATTTGACACATCACTCACTCACTGAAGTTCTCATCAGTGAGAGAGAGAAGACAAGTTTGCATAGGAGAATAAGAGAGGAACTGTAGAAGACCATCTTTGTTTTGGGGTTTTACTTTTGTGATATTGTATTGGTGACTATTCTATCTCTGAGCAAGTTGCGGGGTTTTCTCCTTTATGGTTTCCCTTAGGAAATTCTCTGTGTCTATTGTGTTATGATGTGCATGTCATTATTTCAGTAAAGATCCTAGAGAATATTGATTAAAATTTAAAAATCTAACAACAAAAACACACAACAAGGAATATTCTTAGGCAATTAAATTCACCCAACAAGACTATACATGCCCTAAAAACTACAGGGATCTGATACCATTATTGGAACACCATATGAAAGATAATCATGAATTCTCATTTTTCCATTAAGAATGTACACATATAAGTACAATGAGGTGAACCTTAGTTTCATTTTCAAAGAGGTCTCTTGGACTTTTGATGATGTTTCATAGTCACCTATGACAACTAAGGGAAGAATGAATACAATTAACCGAATCAGAAAGGATTAGGTTTCCAACATTTCCCATAATAGAATATGATCCCTCAATATTTTTAATTAGATTTATATGTATTGTGGCAATTTGAGTAATTCATGTAGAGAAATATTAGCTCTAGTTTTCTTCATATCTTCTACAAAATCATATTCTAGAGCAGGACATGAAGAGGGTTTTATTGCGGTAAAGGCAACCTTGGTGGTCGTTTATGTTTTCTTACAAAATTCAAAGTGGATGGGGAATATATTTTCATATGAATTTTGAGCCATATGAATCTATTTGATATCATCGTCTTCATCTTCTCCAAACTGGTTATAAGAAACATCCCAAAGTGATTAAATGTATGCTCTAACATTTTCTTCTCCATCACCCTATTCTCCTCCTCTTTTTCATCATTTTCCTACCTAAATAATATTCAGACCCATAAATGAGGGCTTTAAACACATTCATAAAATATTCCATGTTAATTCCTTCAATAGGTGGAGAATTTTGATTAGTTGAAGGAAAAGTATTTTTGAAAGGAAGTTAGAAATAACCTTTGGTGGATGGACCTTCTCCTGAATTTATCTTTAGGTATACAATCTCATTTGAAATATTATTAACTATTCTCTATAGGTTTCCATATCCATAGAGTCTTGTTCCTTCTTCTATAAAGAGAGTTTGACCTGATAATATTTTTTTACTATATCAGACCCCATGTTCTTTGTCAATCCTTGGATTACCTTTCAGACTAATCATATCCTTTTCATCTTTGTAGAGGCATTTGGAGTTAACTTGAAAAGGGCCATGAGGTCTCAGGTCAACTTTGAAATTCATTGTTTCGATGGAATTTATGTGAGTCAAATCTTAGGAATGGGTGAAGAGGCTCACTTGGATGCTCACTAGACCTTCAAAAATGATAATTCCATTTCTATTCAAATGATAAGTGTGGAATACACTTAGATATTTGTTGTCTCCATGGAACAAAAGAGGGACATTAAGGAAAATCATGTCTTCTTTCAATTTGTAGATCATTATACAAATGTTTATCAAGAAAATATTTCAAGGGTTAGCACAATCATATTACAAACTATAGATAACCTATTATCCTATCTTAAAATTATTGAGGTGAGTAACAAACCATTTAAATTAATGAAGAGAACCAGAACATGCATGTTAAATTTTTAGCATTAATTCACAATACTCTAGGATCTTTACTGAGAGAATAACATATACAGTATATCAATGCATGACAATCACAATAAGCATCACAAGCATCACAAGAATCAAAAGCATGAGAGACAAGAGACACAGAGTTTCCGTTGGGAAAACCCTAAGGTGAAAAACCCCACAACTTCCTCAGAGATAGAGAGAGCAATGGCTCAACCAAAGTACAACCAAAATACACTGAGATAGTCTCCTAGTAGCAGATGATCCTCCTCCTCACTAGTGCGCCACTTTCTAAGTGAGAGTGAGATACTTTTCCGAGTGATCTAAATAGAGATCACCTGATCTCTATTTATACTAATCTGTTTTCCCAGTGACCTTATGGGGTCGACTTGTCTAGATAGGTACATCCACATTATAATATATATAATTCAGGGCCGACCCCACATGGTGGTCTAATAACCCATCGGCAAGTACACACACTTGCGACACTTGTCAATCCACATGACGACACTTCCTTATAGAGGAATAACACATCTCTTATAAGGGTACAATAAATATATATAAAATACACAGATGAAATACATTTCGAAGTTACATATACATCAACACTCCCTCTTAACTAGGAAGGTATTTCTCGACACAGATCTGCTAGACAAGTCTTCTTCTCGGGATCATCGTCATCGATGCATCGTCATTGCTGCTGCTATCTCAATCAATCTCTGACTCTACTCATCATAGGAGGTTCTACAGAGCCAGTCCTTTTTCATACTGGATGTATACCCACTACTTGCAGGTCTTCGTCATCACTGGCCATACTGTGGAATCCTCAGGACTTATTACGTGCGTCACAAAACCTCGAAAGAGCATCCCAGGATGTTACGAGCACACGGATCTACCTATAGGATCTCCGAGGGCCATATTATATGTGACCTCACCACAAAACCTCGCAAGAGCATCCCAGGATGTTACGAGCATGCAGCTCTCCCTATAGGATCTCCCAGGGACAGATTATATGTGGTCACCACAAAACCTCGCAAGAGCATCCCAGGCTGTTACGAGCACACAAATCTACCTATAGGATCTCCCAGGGACAGATTATATGTGGTCATGGAAAAACCTCGCAAGAGCATCCCAGGACTTATTACGGGCACACAGCCCAACCTATCAGATCTCCCAGGGCCAGATTATATGCCATAGGACAAAACCTCGAAAGAGCATCTGCCAGATATCCTAGGGAACGAATTACATGCCATAGGAAAAACCTTGAAAGACTATCTGCAGATCTCCCAGGGCCAAATTATATGTCCTCCCAGAGCAAAACCTCGAAAGAGCATTTTCCAAATATCCCAGGGCACGAATTACATGCCATAGGCAAAACCTCGAAACACTATCTGCAAATCTCCGAGGGCCAAATTATATGCTCATCTGCATAACCTGATCCACGACCATAGAGAATCAACCTGATACTCACCATACATCATCCTGATGTACACATGATCATCCTGATCATCATCACTACAACATCCTGCTGCATGTCATCTGGAGCAACATCCTGAAGCTCGTCATCCACGATCAGCCCGATCATATAATGCATCTACCTGATGCATACCAAGTATCTACCTGATACATATCATCATACATGATCCACCTGATCATACAATGTATCCACCTGATACAAATACAAATACATGATACATATCACCATACATGATCCACCTGATCATACAATGTATCCACCTGATACATATACAGATACATGGTCCAAGCATCCAACATGATGCATACAAAATACATACAAATGATCCTACTGATCATATCCAGCATCCAACATGTGTACATACATATACATATAAATGATCCAACTGATCATATCCAGCATCCAACATGATGCGTACATACATATACATATAAATGATCCAACTGATCATATCCAGCATCCAACATGATGCATACATATAAAAATGATCCAACTGATCATACAAAGTAGAAACCAGAACATCATCCTAATGTTCATCATCCAGCGCTTACATCCACAGCCATGTGAAGGATCCTCCTTCCAACATGCTTGGAATGGTTTCAGCAAATGTGTCTATCACTTCTTCCTCGAAGTGTCCTCGATCTGAAGAACACCAAGCCTCTCCCTGAAGTACTCGAACTTCACCCTGGCTAGTGGCTTCGTCAGCACATCTGCAATCTGCTCGTCCGTTGCAACATATAGGAGCTTCACAGCTCCTCTCTGCACCATATCCTTGATATAGTGATATTTGATCTCTATGTGTTTCGACCTGTCATGAAACACTGGGTTCTCGGATAGCTTCACACAACTCTGGTTATCACAAAAAATACCAGTAGCATCCAACGGGAGATCAAATAACTCAGACAGTAGCTTCCATAGCCATACTGCCTCACAACTAGCTGAACAGGCTACAACATACTCTGCCTCAGCTGTACTCAGTGCTACGCAGGACTGCTTCCTGCTAAACCAAGAGGTCACACCTGATCCCATACTGAAGCAGCATCCAGATGTGCTCTTCCTATCTGCAGTACTGCCAGCCCAATCTGAATCAACATAACCCTGCAGGTTAAACTTTTGATTCACCTCATACTTGAGCCCATAATCCACTGTACCCTTCAGGTACCTCAGAACATGCTTTACAGCAACCAGATGAACACTCCTCGGATCTGTCAGGAGCTGACTCAATGTGTTCACCGCAAAGCAAATATCTGGTCTCGTGTACGTCAGGTACATCAAGGACCCAATCATCTAGTGATACATAGAGACATCAATTGGCTCAGATGAAGCATCACATAGAAGCTTCAGATTCGATGCCATAGGTGTGGCCATGGCCTTGCAATCCATCATCCCGAATCTCTTCAGGATATCTACTATGTACTTCCCTTGACCAAGGAAGATCCCACCTGCACTTTGCCACACCTCCATACCTAGGAAATAATGCATCATTCCCAAATCTTTCATATCAAACTCAGCAGCAAGCTTCCTCTTTGTATCACACCAAGTTCCGGGAGCTTGCTACAAGCCATACAAGGCTTTCTTCAATCTGCACACATGTGACTCCCTGTCAGGTCTTGGGACTGCATCCCAAACATCTTCTTCATGATCGACGGATCATGGCATTCCATTTCTTCATCCCAAATCCTTGGAACTTCAATGTCCTCAATAGATATCTTTGTTGCTGGAACAAATGTTGTAGTCCTTCTTTTGTAGGTGAAGATATACGGTCTTTCCTACAAAACAAGTTAAATTGCATGATTAGAAACATCTCATAATTTTCAAAACAAATTCTTTACACATAAAGAAATATGTCATGTAGTCATGCAGTTATCTTAGCCAATGCTTCAATACAACATTTATCCATGTTCCACAACTTTCTAGATGCCTTCCAATCTCTACCAGAACATTGTTAACAGTTTGCACTACTCCCAACATGCCAGCAAAGAGGTTTCATTCTAGATAAGTAGCACTAGAATGTTGTACAGTGCCATAGGCCACTTACCCATCACATGTATATTAGTAGTATAATGTTCATTAATGCAATCATTCTAATATGCACAATACATCTCCTAAGTCTAGGAACATAAGCATAATATTATTTAAACAAACAAAATAGGCAAGAAATGATAATTGAAATACTTATCTTTGTTTGTTTGTTGGGTGGACTCCCTCTAAGTCTTTGCTTCCTGGCAGGAGCTGCTGAAGTAGCTTCTTCTACACCTTTTTGTTGTGGAATGTAGGAAGATGTTCAACTCCCTCTGAAAATCTACATCCTTGCAGGAGCTACTGGAGTGTGCTCCCTCTTGATCTTTGCTTCCTATATTATCTATCCTTGAACTTATATTCATCCTTGCTGACATCAATCTTCTTGAACCCTGGAAAGTATATTCTGTAAGCCTTTGAGCTTTCACTGTAACCCACAAAGATACCCTTCTTTCCTGAAGGATCTAGTTTAGTCCTCTTTTCCTTTGGGACATGAGTGTATATTGGACAACCAAATATTCTGAGATGGCTGACTTCACGTTTCTTACCGAAAAAGGCCTCTTCTGGTGTCTTGTTGTCCAATATCTTGTGGGGTGTTCTGTTCTGCACATATACAGTTGTTCTAGCTGCTTCTGCCCATAGATGCATAGGTAGATCCTGGTCATGCAGCATTGCCCTTGCTGCTTCCATGATAGTTCTATTCTTCCTTTCTGCAACTCCATTATGTTGAGGATTATAAGGAGCAGTCAACTCCCTCTTAATCCCTGAATCACTACAAAGCTTCTTGAAGTCACCTGAGGTGAATTCTCCACCATTGTCGGATCTGAATGTTTTGATCTTCTTGTCAGTTTGATTCTCCATCAAGGTTTTGAATTCCTTGAACTTATCAAACACCTCATCTTTGTTCTTCAAGAAGTATACCCAAGTCTTCCTGGAGAAGTCATCAATAAATGAGACATAATAAACATACCCACTTAGAGAATTGGATGACATAGGACCACATACATCTGAGTGGATGATTTTCAGGATATCTTTTGCCTTGCTTTCACTGCTTGGGAAAGTCTTCTTAATGTTCTTACCTTTTGCACATCCTTTGCAAACACCTTCATGTTTGGTCTTGATTTCAGGAAGACCCTCTACAGCCTTGCTTGCAATTGGAAGTGCCCTATAGTGCATATGAGCAAGTCTTCTATGCCAAAGTTCACTTGGCTCCATGGATTCATGCACCATGGCATGTTCAGGTTGTCCCTTCAATTTATACAACCCTCCCTCTTGCTCTCCAATCACTACTGCATCATCTATGGTCTTTCCCTTTGGCCACATTAGGACTTGGCCATCCACAAATGCAACCCTCATACCTTTTGCATCCAAAGCAGAGATGGAGAGTAAGTTCTTCTTGATCCCAGGTACATAAAGGACTTCTTTCATTTTCAAAGATTTTCCAGAATCTAGGTTGTAGGAGGCTTCACCACTTCCTTTGATTGGGTATTGATAATCATCCCCAAGTTTCACCTTATGGGGTGATTCATGTTCAGATAGATTCACAAAATATTCCTTAAACCCAGTCATGTGTTTGGAAGCTCCACTATCAATCAACCAATCATTAAAACCATGGTATATGGTACTTGTGAGAGAAGACATTAGAACATACTCTTCTTCACTTGATGAGTCAACATCACTATCATCACTTTCTGCCCTAGCCTTCTTCTTTGGAGGTTTATCATCCTCGGCATCATGAGCATGAAACTTTATTTTGCTGCCCTTCTTCTTCTTGCTGGAGTTGTTGTTATTATCCCTTTTGTTCTTGGGACAATCTGAAGCAAAGCAACCCTTCTCATTGCATGTGAAGCATCTTAGATCCTTCTTATTCTTTTGATAGGATCTCTTGTGGCGAGAGTGCTCCTTCTTGGGCTTGCTTTTTTTGGTGTGAGCTGCAAGAGCTTGATCTTCACCTCCCATCTTTTCTTCATGAGCTATAAGTCTAGCTTCTTCTTGAGAGCATTCTTCCCGTAATCTGTTGAAGGAGATCAACTTCTTCCTTGCACAAATCCCTTGAATAAAGGAATCCCATGACCTGGGTAGGCCATTTAGAGTGGTCATCACCACTTCACCATTCTCCACCATTTCATCCACTGCTTCTAGTTGTTCCTTGATCTGGGAGACCCTTGAAAAATAAGATTGAATGGTTTCTCCATTCTGAAACTTTACTCCTTTCAATTGGTTCTGCAGGGTCATCTTCCGATTTATGTTCTTCCCTTCAAATAGCTTTGTCAAAGAGTCAAACATCTCCTTGGGTGTCTTAAGAGAAGACACATGGGGTATGAGATGGTCTTTGATAGAATCAACAATGATTCCCTTTGCCTTGACCAAGTTCTTCTTATGCAATACCTTGTCCTCTTCATCCTCTGGGATAGCGATGTGTTCTTTTATATATGAGTCCAACTCATTCTCTTCCAAGATTAACCCAATCCTATACTTCCAGGCTCGGAATTTATCAACCCCTTCAAGATTATCCTCAAGCTTGGTGTGGAGAGACATATTAAAGAGTACTTCAAATGGAAATAGAAAAGATTTAGGTCTTACCACTTGAAATGCTGAAAACTGGATCTGGTCCCGAATTAGGGTTTGTCGGAAAACCCCTAAAAATTCAAAATGTGAATTTCAAATTTCTGAAAGGATAGAAAGATGCGGTTTGATGAGATGATCATCCTGGTGCATTCAGAATTTGAGATCAGCAAAGTTTTACCCTTCAGATTTGACTTTTTGTCCTCCCGGGTTCACTAGGGAGAGCCCTGAATTAGGGTTTGAGTTTCCCAGAGATCTACCCAGCCACAAATCTCGATCCAAAGCTCGAAACTTTGATTTTTGCAAGGAGCTTCCAGCTGTGTCTTCAGATTCCATAAATTCCTATTTTTTTGGAAACCCTAATTTTTAGGGCCAAATCTGAAAATGCTCGGAATTGAATTCTGACTGGACAGATAGATGCACCTTGATGAGTAGAGCCAATCTACTATACTGTTTTTCTAAAATCTATGGAGAGAAACCCAATAAACAAGAAACTCAAGTTTCCGTCACTGCAAAATGTCTTCTTCTCAGGCTAGCTCTGATACCATGTTAAATTTTGAGCATTAATTCACAATAATCTAGGATCTTTACTGATAGAATAACATATACAGTATATCAATGCATGACAATCACAATAAGCATCACAAGAATCAAAAGCATGAGAGACAAGAGACACAGAGTTTCCATGGGGAAAACCCTAAGGTGAAAAACCCCACAACTTCCTTAGAGATGGAGAGAGCAATGGCTCAACTAAAGTACAACCAAAATACACTGAGATAGTCTCCTAGTAGCAGATGATCCTCCTCCTCACTAGTGCGCCACTTTCTAAGTGAGAGTGAGATACTTTTCTGAGTGATCTAAATAGAGATCACCTGATCTCTATTTATACTAATATGTTTTCCCAGTGACATTATGGGGCCGACTTGTCTAGCTAGGTACATCCACATTATAATATATATAATCCAGGGCCGACCCCACATGGTGGTCTAATAACCCATCGGCAAGTACACACACTTGCGACACTTGTCAATCCACATGACGACACTTCCTTATAGAAGAATAACACATCTCTTATAAGGGTACAATAAATATATATAAAATACACAGATGAAATACATTCCGAAGTTACATATACATCAACAATGCATTGTGAAATAATCCACCGAACTAGATGGGTTAAGCCAGCTTTAGAGAAATTTTGAATACTAAAACTTGTTGAATATTGTAACTTCTAAGAATATTATATTTGTATTTTATTATTCCGAAGATGGTTCATCCCTTCGAGGTTATTCTATTATTATTTCGAAGATGTTTATTCCTCCAAGGGATTGTGGTAACCAGGATTATTAGACCCACCATGTGGGGGTCGGCCCCAAATGATCTTGCTCATTATATCAAGGATGAAGTTGTAGAACCTGAAGGAGATGGATCCAAAGAGAAGCATAGGAAGGATTTGATTAGGGCAAAGAGAATCATAGCTGATTCTATTAAAGACCACTTGATTCCCCAAGTGGCTTCCAAGAAAACCCCAAAAGAAATGTATGATGCCCTAGGAAGGATGTATGAGGGAAAGAACAACAATAGGAATATGAACCTAAGAACTCAGTTGAAGAGTACCAAGATGCACAAAGGAGAATCCATTCAAGACTACTTCTCAAGGGTCTCCCAAATCAAGGAACAACTAGATGCCATTGGTGATACTCTTGATGAAGATGAACTTGTGATGACTGCTCTAAATGGTCTCACTAGACCTTGGGAGTCATTTATACAAACTATGTGTGCCAGAAAAGAAAGTATGAAGTTTGATGTAGTATGGGAGGATTGTGTTCAAGAAGAAGCTAGGGTAGCCAATAGGGAAGCTCTTCTCAAAGAGGATAATCAAGCCCTAGCTACTCACATCAAAAGAAGGAGAAAAGGTCACTTCAAGAAAGTTGATTACAAAGGGTCTCAACCTTTCCCTAGATCTAAAGGGGGAAGAGGACCCAACCTAGAAAGAGATCTCTCCACAGTCAAATGTTACAATTGTCTTAAACTAGGACATATTGCCATATTTTGTCCTTCACAAAAGGAAAAAGTTTGTTCACAAAAGACATCATGCACATATGGCAGAAAATGATAGTGGAGAAGAAGAAGAAGAAGAAAGGCCTCGAAGGAAAAGATCCAAAGTAAAGAAAGAAGATCCAGAATAATATGTCCTATTTTCTGCACTCTCTGGATCTGTCTCTAATGGAGAAGATACATGGCTCATTGATAGTGGTGCTTCAAAGCACATGACAGGTCAAAGGAAAACTCTATCAAGACTTGAAGAAAAGACTTCTCCTCAAAAGGTATCTCTAGGAGATGATTATCAATATCCCATCAAGGGAATTGGTGAAGCAAGTTACAAGCTTGATTCTGGAACACCTTTAAAGATGAAAGAAATTTTATATGTACCAGGGTTGAAGAAAAATCTACTTTCTATCTCAGCACTAGATAAGAAAGGTTTCAGAATTGCATTTATTGATGGACAAGTACTTATGTGGCCCAAAGGAAAATCAATTGAAGATGCAATTGTCATTGGTGAAGAGGAACGAGGTCTTTACAAGCTCAAGGGTCACCCAGAAGCTGCCCTTGTTCATGAAAGCACTAGCCCCAGTGAGCTATGGCATAGAAGGCTTGCTCACATTAACTACAAGGCCCTACCCTATGTGAGCAAGGTGGTCATAGGTCTACCAGACTTGAAGGTTGATCATAATGGCACATGCAAAGGATGTGTAAAAGGGAAGAATATCAAGAACCCTTTCCCAAAGAGTGAAACAAAGACTAAGAACATTCTAGAAATAATACATTCAAATGTATGTGGACCAATTCCCACCACATCCCTAAGTGGGTTTGAATACTATCTCTCTTTCATTGATGACTATTCAAGGAATACTTGGATATACTTTCTAAAAGGTAAGAATGAATTTTTTGGAAAATTCAAAGAATTCAAGGCCTTAATAGAAAATCTCTCAGAAAAGAAAATCAAGATTCTCAGAACAGATAATGGTGAAGAATATACCTCAAAGGACTTTGAATAATTTTGTAAAGAAGCTGGAATCAAGAGGGAACTAACCACTCCCTACAATCCCCAACAAAATGGGGTTGCTAAAAGAAAGAATAGAACTATCATGGAAGCTGTAAAGACTATGATACATGACCAAGATCTACCCATGTATCTATGGGCTGAAGCAGCCAGGACAACTGTCTATGTACAAAATAGACTTTCTCATAGTGCTCTTGAATTTAAGACTCCAAAAGAAGTGTTCACAGGAAAGAAGCCTGAGATAAGTCATCTCAAAATATTTGGATGTCCTGTGTACATTCACATTCCCAAAAAAAGAGAACCAAGTTGGATCCCTCTGGTAAGAAAGGAATATTTGTTGGATATTGTGAAACATCCAAAGCTTTCAGAATTTACATACCTGGTTTTCATCATATGGAAATAAGTAGAGATGTAACATTTGATGAAGAAGCAGCTATCAAGAAATCTAGGAAGTGCCAACTTGAAAAAATATATGAAGAAGATACACCTCCTAGAATCACAGAAGCTGTACCCATTCCTGAAGATGATGCACCAAAGGACCATGACATGATAGAACCACAAGAACCCCCCATTACAAATCTATCTAGAAAAAGAAGGCCAGCATGGGCTAGAGACATTATTCAAGAAGCTGAAAAATATGGAGCTCCTGAAGGTTCCACTAGAGAGGGAAAGAAACCCAAGTTACTATCCAACTATGTGGCTTTGATGTGTGATCTTGTGGATCAACAACCTACTAGCTATGAAGAGGCAGCTCAGAATAAAGAGTGGGTAGAAGCAATGACAGAAGAATACCAGTCAATAATGAAAAATGATGTTTGGGATATAGTTCCCAAACCAAAATATAAAAGTGTGGTTTCTTCCAAATGGATATTCAAGATAAAACATGCTGCAGATGGTAGCATTGAAAAATATAAGGCAAGATTTGTAGCCAAAGGATTCTCTCAAAAGGAGGGAATTGACTATGGAGAAACATTTGCACCAATTGCTAGGTACACCTCAATTAAAACTATCATGGCACTTGCATCTATGATGAAGTGGAAATTACACCAGATGGATGTTAAAACAGCCTTCCTGAATGGTGTAATTGAAGAAGAAGTGTACATAGAACAACCACAAGGATTTGAGGTTAAAGATGGAAGAACACATGTATGCGAGCTGAAAAAGGATTTGTATGGATTAAAGCAAGCTCCTAGAGATTGGTACGGAAGGATTGATAGTTTCTTAACAAGCATGGGCTTTACCAAGAGTAAAGATGATCCAAATCTCTATCTCAAGGTTAAGATGATGAACCTATTATATTACTGTTATATGTAGATGATCTATTTCTAACAGGAAATGAGAATCAAATCATCGAATCCAAGAAGAAGCTTTCTTCAGAATTTGAAATGAAGGATCTTGGATTAATGCACTACTTCTTAGGTCTAGAAGTATGGAAAGAACCAAAAGGAATCTTTCTAAATCAAGGTAGATATGCTGTGGGGATTTTGAAAAGATTTGATATGTTGGAGTGTAAAGCCATGGCCACTCCCATGGACTCCAACTTGAAGTTATTAGTTAATGACTCATCAGAATTAGTGGATGTAACTCTATATATACAAATCATTGGGTCATTGATGTATTTAACAAATACCAGACCAGATATTTGCTTTGCTGTAAATACCCTAAGTCAGTATCTAGTAGAACCTAGGAAGGTTCACCTAATTGCTGCAAAGCATGTAATGAGGTATCTAAAGGGTACATTAGATTTTGGTCTATACTACCTTGGAAATCATGAACTCAGATTACATGGTTACTCAGATTCTGATTGGGCAGGAAGTGTTTCAAATAGAAAGAGTACATCAGGTGGCTGTTATGGTCTTGGATCTGCCATGATCTCATGGTTCAGCAAGAAACAATCTAGTGTGGCTCTCAGTACTACTAAAGCAGAATATATAGCTACCTGCTCTGCTAACTGTGAAGCAGTGTGGCTTCGGAAACTATTATCTGGAGTGTTTGACTTAGAAATGGATCCCACTGTGATCATGTGTGACAATCAAAGTTGTATCAAAATGACAGAAAATCCTGTATTCCACGATAAGTCAAAAAACATAGAGATCTGATACTTTTATATACGAGATATGGTGCAAAGAGGAGCTATCAAGCTTGAGTATGTGAGTACTGAGGAACAAATTGTTGATATATTAACCAAACCTTTGTCTCGAGTGAAATTTGAATACTTCCGAGACAAGCTTGGTGTAGTTCAAAAGGACCCTCCTCGAAAGGGGGAGTGGTATCATCATTGATGATGAGATTTCCCTCATCGACAACAAGGTTAATGATGAGGATACTTGTTTACCACTTTTAGATATTTATGCTTAGATTATTTATATTTAGGATTCTTATACTTAGAACACCTATATGCTTTGATGATATATGTATTGATGAGGATACATGCTTTGATGATATATGTATTGATGAGGATACATTCTTTGATGATGTATATATTGATGAGGATACTTGTATTATTGATGAGGATACTTGTATTATTGATGAGGATACTTGTATCGATGATATGTATACATATATTGATACATCCAGCATGAAAAAGGGCTAGCTCTGTAGATGTGGTACATCCGGCATGAAAAAGGGCTGGCTCTGTAGATGTGGTACATCCGGCATGAAAAAGGGTTGGCTCTGTAGATGTGGTACATCCGGCATGAAAAAGGGCTAGCTCTGTAGATGTGGTACATTCGGCATGAAAAAGGGTTGGCTTTGTAGATGTAGTACATCCAGCATGAAAAAGGGCTGGCTCTATAGATGTGGTACATTCGGCATGAAAAAAGGTTGTCTTTGTAGTCGAGATACATCCAGTATGAAAAAGGACTGGCTCTGTGGTGATTAAATCCTAGATCTAGCCTAGGTCACATCCAGTATGAAAAAGGACTGGCACTGTGGTCGGGAATGCATCATCCCCAGACATGAACTTGTCTTAAAAGGATCAGGATTGATCATCCTGTAATGTAGATCGAGATGATCCAGATGTTGTAGATTGAGATGATATAGATGCTATAGATCGAGATGATCCAGATGTTGTAGATCAAGACGATCTAGATGTTGTAGATCGAGATGATCCAGTTATTGTAGATCAAGATGATCCAGATGTTGTAGATCGAGATGATCCAAATGCTGTAGATCGAGACGATCCAGATGCTGTAGATCGAGATGATCCAGATATTGTAGATCGAGATGATCCAGATGTTGTAGATCGCGATGATCTCGATGCTAATGATCATATGATGACGATGCTGATGATCGTATGATGACGATTTTGATGATCGTGTGATGACGATGATAATGACGATGTTGATGATCGTATGATGACGATGCTGATGATCGTGTGATGACGATGATGATGACGATGTTGATGATCGTATGAAGACGATGTTGATGATTGTGTGATGACGATGATGATGATGATGTTGATGATCGTGTGATGACGATGCTGATAATCGTGTGATGACGATGTTGATGATCGTGTGATGATGATGTTGATGATCGTATGATGACGATGCTGATGATATAGTGAAGAAAGCTTCCGATGATATACAGATGTATCATGTATGATGTAGTCGATGACTCCTTGCTCCTGCAGATGTTGTTATAATATCCTTCTCATTAAGGGGGAGTGTTGAATATTGTAACTTCTAAGAATATTATATTTGTATTTTATTATTCCGGAGATGGTTCATCCCTTCGAGGTTATTCTATCATTATTTCGGAGATGTTTATTCCTCCGAGGGATTGTGGTAACCAAGTTTATTAGACCCACCATGTGGGGGTCGGCCCTGAGTATAAGTAGAGGAGGAGAGCTCCTCATTTGACACACTTCCTCAAGTCAGAAATTAGCGCACTTGTGTCTGGGAGGTCTGTCTGGGAGGTAGAGAAGAAGGACAAGTCTTGGAGCACATCTTGTATTTTGGTTGATCATCTTATTGAGGAAAGCTTTACTAGGTTTTCTACCCCATGATGGTTTCCCAGGGTAAATTCTGTGTCTATCTTGTGATTATGTTTCTTTCAATGATCTTGCTAGTCTAATTGGTTTAAACTTAACAAAACTTAGTCCACATAAGGAGATCATCTAACGAAGTGTAATACCCCAATTTTGACCCTTGTGATTTATTGGCTTTTATGTAAATATTATGTACACGCGATGTATGTTTCCCTAGTGTGGAGCTCAAGGCCAAGGCCCCTCTAGTATATGTTCGTATGCTATTTTAAATGGACAAGCATTTGACATTTTGTTTCCCATGTGCTATTAAGCCATGGAATATTGTAAATTGATTGAAATATTTAATATTGCAATAAAATACCAAAAACTGGCTATGGGAGCAACGAATGAGAAGGGGCCATGTGTATTCCACTAGGGAGTGGTGAGGGGGTTTTGGGGATGAACCATATGCTTCCAAATGTCATTATGAGAACCCATTTGACTTTCCTTGATGACATTTATTTCTGTTGTAAGGAAGTAGTTGAGGATTTCAGTCCATGGCTTCAATGGAGCATGGGCAGCCCAGAAATTCGTATAGAAGAGTATGGGATCTGTTTTCTTGTACCACAAGTCACTCTACCTCATGGGAGTTGCTTCTTTCTCATTCCCATGGGAGTGTGGAAGACCCAACATCAATTTTTCATCCAAAAATGAATTCCCAGCAGTGAGCAAAACAAAAAATCGCAACTTTGCAAGAACCCACGTTTTCAAGAGCCAAAAACGCTCAGATTTGGTATTTGATAGTAAAATCCAATGGGGGATCCATAGATATGAACCTTGGGCGAATTTGAGAGTATTAGATACCTTGAAATCCATTGGAAAACCCAGTTTTTACAGCCCAAAAACCAGTGACGGGATTGAGTTATTTGATGAATAGAATTGTGAGAAATCTAATTGTGAATGACTAAGCAGAGGTTGGGTTTGCTTGATAAACCCAGTGAAGGCTAGAATCTCAAGGAATTAGCAGCTGGACATTGCTATGCTCATCCTGAAGAGAACTGGAGGGAAGGAACGCCTAAGGGACTGTGCCGTAGAGAAGGGGACCTTCCTTGTGTTGGATGGGTAGGTAATGTGGGTGCCTTGACTACTGAATTAACTTGATATGCCTGTAGCTCTGTGGATGAGCTCACTATCTTAGCATCCTCCTCATTTGTCATTTGTATGCTTGATAAACCCAACTGTGTGTTGTCTTAGCATAGTTGTTGAGTGAAACCATGGCTGTGAGTGAGCCTGTTTAGTTCCTCCTTAGTGGATACACAATCCATCTCGAGGGTGATCTCTCAGCTGAAAGAATACAAGCTGGACAGAGATCTATGGTTGGGTGGAACGTTGCTCTCACATAGCCAGTTGTTTGGACAGCTTCATCTTCAAGATAAGTGTTCTTTGTGATTTACATTATATGCATTATGTGTTTTGCAGTGTGTTAATCCTGAATGTTGATTGCCATGTTAATGAAACGAAATGATTGTCTTAATGCAATCAACATGAAGTCTGTGCATAGCATAAGTACGAGATTGAATTCTCTGCATGATGAACCATCATATGCATGTGTTAGATATGATGATGCATTACTGTTTGTGTGCTTGCAAATATGTTTATTTTCGTTGTGTTTATATTGAGTATGAGTATGGACACAGAAGATTTTAATTGTTATGAGTTTATGAGTAATGTATGGGGCTGAGATCGTCAAGTAATCTCGGTAGATTGGTCACGTTTCCTTCCTTGCACCGGATTTGGGGGAAGGGGACGTTACACGAAGTCATTGACTGATAGTGAATAAGGTCATTTCCCACTCAAGTACAAATCTTGAGGAGGAACTCCCCTGCTGGGTGGTTGTAAACTATGATAATTATATTCTACTACCCAATTTGTCAAACCCCACAACATTTCTACCTTTAATAGAAGTGCCAAAAAATCGTGTAAGATTTCTTACCTTTACCTGCAATGCTTTCTAACATTCAGATCTATTCAAGTTGTTTCTAGACATCTATGTTCTGTACATTTACCCATTCCCTCTGACCCACTTGTAGATCCAAAACAAAAATAGAATTTACAATGCCATGGGTCCAAATTAGTCCAACGTGGTGTTTAATAGACAAGTATGACCTACAAGATAAGCATCCAACCAGATTCATATCGCATTCTCTTGATAAATATGGGCAGTTCCATTTATTTCACAAACCTCTATCATATATAGATCTCCTTCGTGGTTTTCTTACATTGATCGTATCTCTCACAAAATTATATTCAAAAGCATTAGCCATTGATTTCCATTCTTTTGTTTTTAAATCATAAATTTCTCTTTTCTCTTCAACTACGTTTTTTGTTTTCTCCATTTGGATTCATGCATATTGGGTTATTTGAGCATTTGGGTGAGGAACCATCAACCAGAAGTGCATATAAGGCGATATATAATGACGTTTATGTGTGTATATAAGCGAGGGGCAAAAGATGAAGGTGAAAAATCTGAAAAAGAAATCGATTGATCTACAGACATTAGAGCAAATTTGGGGTCTAAAATGGGCCTTACAAGAAAGCAAGCTACGTCGTAAGAAAACAAGCCATTGAGTTCAATAACCAATAGAATTTCAAGAAAAGAGTCAACCATAATGGTTGAGTTGGCATATTTAACATTAAAAAACTACTTTTTAATTCGTATTTTCAACATAGCTCCCTATCATTTTACTCAAATTTCAAATGGGAGCACTCGCCGGGTGCAGAATTATATTTTTCATGCAGTGAGTAACCACACTACATACTTTTGAGGGACCTAACCCCATGAAAAATGAGAAATACATAAAAAACGTGTTACTTTGAAATGCAGAACATGTTTTTTATGTTTTTCTCATTTTTCGTGGGGTGGGGTCCCTCAAATGTATGCAGCATGGGTACTTGTTGGATGCAGAATTTAATTTTGCATCCAATGAGTGCTCCCGCTTGAAATTTGAGTAAAATGATAGGGAGATATATTGAAAATACGAAGAAAAAAAAGTTTTTTTTTTCTCTTTTCCTCTAAAATTCATAAATATTATTTTATTATTTTCCTTAGGAGGCCTATTTTAGACCTCAATTTTTCTTTAATGTAAGAGTGAGCTCCATTCCAAAGAAGGTATAAAATGTCAAAGGTAGCAAAGGAAAGGATTTGAATTACAGAAATATCTACATGTCATATGCTCCTTCAAGAAGCCACGACGCTACTGGTTTTCACTACAATGAGAGACCAATTGATCGACGAATCAAACTATCTAAATCATCAACTAAACAATCGACGACCGAAAATGAGTAAAAACCAAAATTTGGGGAGTCTTTCCCACTTGGAAAACACTGTACGGTGTAATTTTTTTAGGTGAACACAAGTCACTTGTAAACGTTTCCTCAAATTTGCAAGGACAAATATTTCATTAAATCCAAATTTGACACATTAAATGACATTAGTTTTATTTTAAATATTATTAGAAAGACAACATAATTCTTCACAATTGTTTTATTGCATGTTGAAATTCACAAGGCATAGATGAGTTTCGAGGGATTCAATTTAATAAATGAGTAAAGTATATATTTTATATTTTATATTGTCACATTTGGCCAAAAAGGGTTACCCATCTTCAGGGAGTCACCCATTAGAGTGTTTAAGATAAATTTATTTGTATAATATAGTTTCCTCCTCTACCATGGGTTTCACATCAATAAGCCTTTGTTTCTAAAATATATGAAACATAGATAGCAATCTTAAGATAATATTCCAACTATTCTCTGTAACCTAAGATATGAGGTTTATTTATTTATTTACTCCAACTTATTCATAAACATGCTTTACTTGGGCATGACACCACAGAGAAACAATTTGTAATTTTACAAATTTTCGATGTTAGGTCACCATCTCTGATACCAAAGGAATGACCCTATTTACCACAAGCATCCATAGCCTCGATGGAGTTTCCTCCTACGCCCTTTCTACCTGAATGCTTTTATCTCAAGCCATATTTTCACACTGAATATATGAGTACATATTTTCTTTGCTTCTCTTTTTTCTTTTGATAATTTGAGTTTTCTGTAAGGAACCTGCAATAATTAATTGATGAAATGAAAGATATATCAGAACACATAATACTTTTATTGATCGCAGGCCACTTCGAGGGGGCAACCTCCTTTGAGCAAGCTCAATACAATTAACTCATTGATTCCTTCATTTGCCTCAACACAAACTTATATACTAAGCCTATGCGCCAATACTATGGATCAATACCATGGAACATATAATACTATGGGCTAATACAAACTATGGATCAATACCGTGGAACATATAATACTATGGGATGAATTACAAAGCATATGCGTCCAACAAAAATATATTAACAAAGTAAAGAGAAGGGTTGAAGCAGGTTCCTAACATCCCCTCCCCTTTAGAAAAAGCTTTGTCCTCAAAGACTTAGATGTGGAAATTGTTGTTGAATCTGAAGGAGTGGTTCCCATGTAGCATCCTCTGGTTTCATTTCGTGCCACTGAATTATACCTCTATGATAGATCAACAGCGAAGCTGACGAGTGCGCTGATAGAGGATGTCCTCTGACTCTAAAGGGATGGATCCTTCATTATCCAGTTATGGTAAAATAGTTTGTCCTCTGATGTTGGTGCCAAGAACTTTCTTGAGACAAGAGACATGAAATACTGGATAAATGCTGGAAGAAGGAGGAAGTTCCAATTTATAAGCAACAAACCCAATCTTCTGAAGAATCTTATATGTCCCATTGAACTTTGGAGTGAGCTTATGATTCCCTTTGTGTTTCGGGGAGGGTTGCTTGTAAGGTTGTAGACGAAGAAAAACCATATCACCTGCTTGGAAAGTGTGCTAAGAATGGTGCTGATCGGCTTGTTGCTTCATTCAATTTCTTGCCAGCTAAAGATTGTCCCACAAAATGCAAAGAATTTGATCGCGGTTTAGAAGGACTGTGTCAACTGCCTGAACTGGTGAACTGCTAGGGGTGTATGGAAGAAGAACTGGCGCTACCTGACCATAGACTGCTTCATATGGAGTCATTTTAGAGGCAGTGTGGTAAGAGGTATTGTACCACCATTCAGAAAGAGGGAGCCACTTTTCCCACTGATGTTGTTGTTCGGAGGTGAAGCAACGAAGATAAGTTTCCAAACATTTATTTATAATTTAAGTCTGGCCATCTGTTTGTGGGTGATACCCTGAACTCATCTTCAGTTTGGTGCCAGTGTGGTGAAATAGTTCTGTCAAAAAATCACTGGTGAAAGTTGCACCACGATCCAAGACAATGGAAGAAGGGATTCCATGAAGACGAAAGATTTGGTCCAGGAAAATTTGTGCGACTGGGGAGGCTATATAGGGATGGTTGAGGGAAAAAAATGACTATATTTAGAGAGGCGATCAACCACAACCAAAATAATTGTCTTCCCTCCAGATTTAGGGAGCCCTTCAATGAAATCCATAGAAATATCTGTCCAAATTGGTGTAGGGATGGGCAAGGGTTCGAGCAATCCCGGAGGAGTTTCGTTTCACCCTTATTGCACTAGTGGGTATCACATTTAACCACCATCTGTTGAATTGTCCTTTTCATTCCCTTCCAAAAGAAGTTACGCCATGCCCCCTCATACGTTTTGAGGAACCCAGAGTTCCTTGCCGATGGAGAAGCATGGAGTTCATAGAAGACAACCTGTTGAAGATTTGTGCTCTAGGGAAGCACCAGGCGACCCAGCTTGTATCTCAGGGAAGCACCATCCCAAGAGTAATGCGGTACAACAGAAGGGTTGTTGGACAAACGTCGAATAATTGAGATAATGAAGAGTCCTTGACATAGCCCTGTTGAACAGATTGCAAACAATTTAGAACATGCATGGAAATAGCAGAAAGAGAAACTTGGTCATCAAATGTACGAGAAAGAGCATCCGCCACAAGATTTTCCTTACCCTTATTGTAAGTGATCTCATAGTCATAAAACATGAGTTTGATAACCCATTTCTATTGTGCTAGGGAGGATACCCGTTGTTCCAGGAAATATTTAAGACTCTGGTGATCAGTCTTGATGCAGAAATGATTCCCCAATAGGTATGGGTGCCACTTCTGTACTACATGCAAAATAGCCATCATTTCCTTCCCATATGTAGAGGCAGCTAAATTCTCACCAGAAAGGGCTTTGCTAGTGAATGCAATGGGATTTTCATCTTGAAGGATAAAAGCACAAAGTCCATTTCCGCAAGCATCACTCTCAATAGTGAAGAGCTTGGAAAAATAGGGCATAGCTAGAACAAGTGTAGTACACATAGCTTGTTTTAGTTTGTCAAATGCACACTCAGTAGCATGGGTCCATGTAAAAACATCCTTTTTCAATAGAGCGGTTAATGGAGCTGCAACCTTCCCATAATCCTTGAAAAAATTGCAGTAGTAGCCAATCAATCCCAAAAAAAGCACGAAGGCTCTTGAGTGTATGAGAAGGCGACCAATTTTTCATGGCATCTATTTTGGTAGGATCCACGTGAACCCCTTGTGCTGAAATAATGTGCCCGAGATACTCTACTTACTTTTGTCCAAAAACACATTTGGACTCTTTGGCGTGGAGATGATGATCAGAGAAAAGTTGCATTACAAGTTCCAGATGCTGGAGATGCTCAACCCATGTTTTACTATAGATGAGGATATCATAAAAAAAGACTAGAATGAATTTCTGCAAGTAGGGCCGAAATATTTTATTCATTAATACCTGGAATGTGGAAGGAGCATTAGTGAGGCCAAAGGGCATGACCAAAATCTCATAGTGGCCATCATGTGTGCGGAAAAATGTTTTAGGGATATCATCCACATGAACCCGAATTTGATGATACCCAGAACGAAGATCCAACTTGGAGAAAAATTGAGCACCATGAAGCTCATCAATAAGCTCATCAACAACATGAATTGGAAACTTATTCTTGATTGTGAGGTGATTAAGTGCTCGGAATTCAATGCAGAGGCGCCATGACTCATATTTTTTTTGGACAAGAAGAACTGGTGAAGAAAAGGAACTAGTACTAGGGAGAATAATACCTTGCTTCAGTAAGTCCCAAACGAGCATCTCAATCTCTATTTTTTGGTGAAATGGGTAGCGATAGGGCATGATGTTGGGAGGAATTCTAGCAGGAAGGAGATAAATATGATGGTCCTCTGGTCTTGAAGTTGGCAATCCCACTGGTTCAGAAAAGATACGTATATATCTATCCATAATTTGTTGTAGATCCAAAGGAGTAATGGAGACCGCTGATGGTGCGACATCTGAATGGAATGGATCTAAGCAATGACACCATGTGAACTCTTCTTAAGGAATTTTTCCATGCGATGTGAACTGATGATAGTGAGAGACCCTGGTTGTAAGCCTGTCAATGTGTGTTTTTTCCCATTGATTGAAAACTGCATCCAAAGTTCAAAAAAATCCCATAAGATGGGGCCAAGTGTGTGTAGCCATTGAGCACCAAAAACCACATCACTTCCGCCTAAGGCCAAGGAAAACATGTCATAGTGCAGGTTATAATCTCCCATAGAGATATGCGCATTGCGACAAATCCCCTTGCAAGGTAAGGTGCCCCCATTCGAAATCATGACTTCAAAGTTGGAGCAAGGATGGACAAAACAATCAGCCTGTTTGGTGATCCGAGGGTCAATGAAGTTATGAGTGCTACCAAATTCAATGAGTATTGTAAGAGGGAGCCTCTTGAAGTAACCCCCTGACCCACATTGTTTGGGGGGTGGTGACTTCGACTAAAGCATGGAGAGATATCTCTAGGTGGTCGTCCTGAGACGAAGGGTCAACAGGTGGCTGATGAATGTCGACCTGATCATTGAGTGTATCTGGAGCTTCTTTACCAATTTCAGAGGCAGGCGGAGAATCCACATCTAAGAGATAGATATTTTGCTCAACACATCTATGTCCCCAAGTGAATTTCTCATCACAATTATAACAAAGCCCTTTTTCTCTACGTGCCCGCATCTCGGCTTCAGACAAACGCTTGATAGGATTTGGTCGAGGAGCTAGCATGATGGGAGGTTGTTGGGAACCCACATTTATTAAGGGAACAAAAGTGGGTTTGGAGTGTTGTTGGGATGTGATCTTGTCCTCTGCCAACTTAGACAACCCCAAGGATTCCATCATTGTGTTTGGACAGAACATTTTGACCTTAGATCGGATTACATCCTTTAGACCACTGATAAAACAACTCCTGTAGAATTCATCAGGAATTCCTTCTGTGTGATTGGATAGTTTCTTAGATTCTATTTGATACTCTCTCACAGTGCCAATTTGACGAATTTTAGTGAGTGCTCCTGTGAAGCCATCAAAGTCACTAGGAACAAATTGTTGCAAAAGGAGCTAGAAAAAATCTGTCCATTTTGGCTCTTCATGAGCCTTGATGTACCAACGGTACCGTTGAAGGGATTCCTGTTCCAAATGAAAGGATGCAAGTGGAACTATGTTGACATCAAAAGCATTATGTAGACTAAAATATTGTTCTTCTCGGTATATCCATCCAGTCGGATCATTACCATTGAAGCGAGGAAAATCAAGCTTTGGCCCATGAAAATTGTTGGAAGAAGAGAACCCATTGTTTGCAGAAGACTCTGACTGGCGTTTATTGTTCATGGCTGAATGATCAAAATGGAGGTCGAGATAGTTTTCATCTAGATCTTCGAGTTTTTTTTTTAGGGTTGCAAATCATTCTTCCATGGTTTTTTCTCCTGCGCGGGTGACCACCATAACCAAGAGAGTTTTTTTTTTTTTTAATGGGTAGAAAAAATAAAACAGAAACTATTTTAGTAAAGGAAAATTTGGATTTGGGAAAAAATCTGAGGGGTAATTGGGGTTTGACTAGGTTTTGGACACTTTCGAATGGACAAAGAAGCAGAAAATGAGGATTTCAGAAGCGGGGTGAAAGAATGGGAAAAATTGTCAAAGAGAGACAAGGAAGCAGAAATAGGAAATGAACACTGTAGCAAAATTTGAAGGCGATTGGGTGAAAATCGACGAAGTTATGGAAAACCCTAAAAATAGACAAATGTGGGATTTATGGCAACGGGAAGTGGAATTTGGGATAGGGCCCTCGGGAATGAAATATGTATAATGGGATTGCAGGGGTGTCAGTGACGTTTCAAGGGATTCAGAGTGAAAATAAATAAGATATGGCAAAAAAATTGAATGGAATGGATCTACAATGACGCAGAAGTGATCGGCAACAGAATGGATCTGCAACGACGTGGAAGTGATCGGAAATAGTTCTGGACAGATGTTATCTACGATTTATCAGCTGGAAATAGATATGGACCCAAGGTATGTACAAATTCCTAAAGGTTCAGGGGATTCACTCGGCCACCAATGTTGTCTAACGGCTTGCATATTGTGGCAATATCCCTCACTCCACGACTCAGGTAAAACTGATAACTGCTTTGCCACAAACGACAACTCTTGGTTTACCTCACGGGTGGGAACTAGTCAATCAGGTAGGTGTCATTTCCCTTTTCGCTGGTAGGTCCTTTCAATGGGCCAACTACTTCAGGGTTCCCGTGGTACTCCTCACAATGATTTTTAGATCTTATTCCCAAGTACTTCTTACAGTTAAGAGGATAGGGATGATTCTCGTATCCGAACCTACAATTGATAGGAACAAATATAGATGTGAAATTGTTTTTGGAAGAAATTCCACCCAACGAGCCCAAGAAATTGATTTGATACTAGATGTGAGGAACCTGCAACAATTAATTGATGAAATGAAAGATATATCATAACACAAAATATTTTTATTGATTGCAGGCCACTTCGAGGGGGCAACCTTCTTTGAGAAAGCTCAATACAATTAACTCATGGATGCCTTCATTGGTCTCAACACAAACTTATATACTAAGCCTATGCGCCAATACTATGTTTCAATACCATGGAACATATAATACTATGGGCTAATACAAACTATGGATCAATACTATGGAACATATAATACTACGAGACGACTTACAAAGCATATGCGTCCAACAACAATATACTAACAATGTAAAGAGAAGGTTGACACAGGTTCCTAACATTTTTGCATTTTTGGTGGATGTTTGAGTAGATTCAAAATCCCATTAAAGGCATGGGATGGTATTAAGAGTCACTTTGATTTTCTAGCATCATCATTACTCATTGCATTCATGTGTAGACCACTTGAAAGCATAGTAGAATTAGCATATTTAATGTGTTGTGGGTGAATCTTTCATAGAATACCTGAAAAACACCTAGAGTCATACATATGTATGTTCTAATGAAATCTTTAAAACTTTGTCAGAGTACCACCATGGAAAAAATTACACCATATTCAAGTAAGATATTATTAATATTTCTCAAAATGAATAGCTTCAAAGTTATGTATACTTTTATGTTTTGTCCATCCCAAAGTTCCATTGTCGGCTCTTGGTCCCCTAGCCTCACGTAATTCAATAGAATTGGATAGAATAAGTCTTTTGGTTCCAAGAGTTGTATGGTTACATGTGTAACATCCCCAAATTTCACAAAAATTTAAATTTTCTAATTAGCAATAAATGCTTATAATTGTTATGTGGAAAGTATTATTAATGATAACTTGATTCATTTAACAAGAGACTGGTTTTATTCTATGACGACACATACTTCAAATAGTCTTTAATGTTTATATATATGTTACATCGATTACACACTATGCTTATAATTTGTCGTAATTGTCTTTACTGCATATGAATGATTGAATGTAAGTATTAATGCTGTAACGACATGCCAGATGTTTGTGTCTTAACTTTGTCGTCCGAATATTTATGGTTACTGTTGTATATGTATATACATCGTCATTGAATTTAAATCATACTGTACTATTGTTTCATTCATAGATACTAACTGTTTGATTTTCCTTTTTGATGAAGGGGTCCTAAGAGTACCCCGAGGCTTACTTAGCTATTTTATAGCAACGCTCTTTAACATTTCTGTACAGATTCGCAGGTAAGAGATATACTTCCAAGTTTTAAAGATTGCGACTACAATAGAGTATGTCCATTCTTATCTTAATGTTCTTTACACTGGTTGTAATGATATTTATCAGCATAAAGAATTTGTTTAGTGGAAAAACAATGTATATAATGAAAGTGTAGGACTATACTAGCTTTGTATAGAGCTTGCATGATAGCTTAAGCTTATCAAAAGTATTCTTTATTTGTGTTCACTATGGGTTAACAACTCCAACCTAAGTCATCTATATGTTATTGTCATTTTATCATTATATCATGATCATGGTGTAATTTATATATATTCAAACCTTACTACTATAAAAATCTTATATGAGACTAGTTATATGTGACGGGATCAAAATCCCACGATCATGTTTAAAACCTTATCATGTACAAGCATAAATAAGATTGGATGTATTACGTTCCAATTTTATAAAATATACCATGAGTAAATCGAAGTTTTGTTTTAATGATTTTCATGCGGGAAATAAGGTTAGTGATTATCTAGTTTTTGACTATAGGAAGAGGTATTAGATTTAATCCATGGTGGATTTCTTGCTGGTAGCGTACCGATTCCTTGACAGTGTAAAACTTAAATGCATTTCAGTGTAAACTTTTAATGAAGTGTATCGTGGTATTCCCTACGGTGTTCGACCATGTGATGGCTTGGGATTTCGTGAAGAACCCTAACTACTGCTTTGAATGAACTCGACGAGGCTTAACTCCTTCCATTCATTTTGCATGTTGGTGGTAGGAAAGGTCGACAGGCTCTCGAAAAAGTAGGGTCTGCGCAACTGTTGTTATTCCTCCATGGTTTCGATAGTGAGACCTCTGTAACTCGGCTCTAGGATCTTTTAAGGCGAAGAATTGTGGCTTAAAGCCATACTCAGAGGTGAGCCGGTAATTATTGTAATGCATTTTTTTACTGTTTAAGCCTTTAAACCCTGAATGCCATTGATTCTTAACTTCTTTGGTTTGATTGTGTTGGAGTTACTTGATAGGGCACGATAATGGTGGTAGACGAGTGGCAACGGTTCTCCGAGGCGTTATGCTCTTCACTTGGTAATCCTCGGGCAGTCTCAACAAGACTATTGGTATACGTGGAGGTGTTTGGAAATGATGCAAAACTGTTCCACGAAGAAGATAAAGTTAATAAGCAAATACTATGGTTATTTCTTTGTGTTAAGGATTTTCACCGTAAGGTTTCGATTTTTAAACAGAAGGGGGTTAAAATCCTGAGCTTCGGCTCTTTGTAAATTTAGTGCTTAAATACATTATATGATTTGTTCACGTTCTGCACAGTATTTAACTGTGTAAAAATGGTTGTGAAAATATGTATACTTCTGGGTTTGAAATCCTTACGCTTATATTGGTTTTTGTTTTAAGGGAAAAAAATGGCTATGTGCAACACTAGCAATCTTGTTGTTTTCTATGTAATTAGTTTTATCCTTGCCTCGTAGGTGTAAGCCCTGGAATGTTTTCGGTGGTTGTGTGTAAACTCGGCATTAAAGAGTGAAAACAACCAAACGATGGTTAGACATAAAGTGGTAATGGTGATTTCGTAAAGAAGTAATAACACTCTTCTATTTGGTTTTAACTGTATGTATTTACACAATGTAAACCGGATGGCAAAAATTGTAAAAAGGGTTAAACCCTTGAGCCTTTGGCTCCACTCGAATTTAGAAATAACTATGTTTGATTACAAAACTGTGTGTTTCGACTTGATGCACTCGGGATACGGTTCTGGTTTAAAATGAAAATATTCGGTGTATAAATTATAATGGATAGTTTTTATATTCAACCATTCCCATGTTAAAAGCTTACTACTGTGTTTTAGAAGTTGCTAAGTTCTGGGCGAAAAGGATTAAATGTGAATTTTGTAGCTTTAGGGATTTTTCGGAAAAATAAACCCTTATTGGTTCTTTTAATCTATGAGAAAAACTCTCAGCCTTTTATGGCCCTGACGAATCATTTGACCAGCATAGGTAAAGGACCCCTCTACGGGCATTTTTTGGAGACTTGCGGGCATAATCAAGGACAAGTCAACTTCCAGATCTTATGGAGAAGAAAAGAGTATAAATATAAGACAAAACTTTAATTTGAATGTGAGTGGATGAGAATGTGAGGAGAAAGGAGCTCGTGTGGTGTAATTGAGGCAGCCTGAGACCCACAAATTTCACAACAGAATATCTTTTGGGGTTCTTACAAGACTGTGGACAGTATGAGGTCAAGGGATGACATGTGTTTATTACAGGTCTCAAGTTGATAGTTCTAAATTGCTGGAGATTGACATTGGCATCTTGAAATTTGAAGAATTTGACAACCCAAATTGAAAAAGAGATAGTCCGAAATTTTACAGGAGATAGACAGTTTGAATTGTGAAGATTTTTGAAGTATCTTGACACGGAAAACAATGATATACAGTGATATATTCTATGCACAGTAAGTTCAACAATCAAAGTTGACAGGTCCACAAGTTCAGAAGTCCAAGATCATTTTATTCTTTAGGGTGGTAGGGTGGTGCTAGGGCTCACATATTTGTGAGTTAAGTTGTTGTAGCAGCTTGTTAGTTGCAGTTGAGGAAGCGTATGGGGTTGTAGCCCCTTCCAGTTGTCGCTGGAAAAGATGTATCAAATTTGTTATTCCAGTTGTTGCTGGATCAAATTTATTATAAAAGGCTTCAGTGGTTTTTCCCCCAGGACTTGGGTTTCCATGTAAAAATTATGTGTACCGTGCATCTTTTTTTTATGAATGATGATAATATACTGCTATGATTGGTGATTAGCAAAGTGCTCTTGATTAAATTTTAAATATTGTGCAAACATTGATTCGCCCCCCCTCTCAGTATTTCAACAACTTTTATTCGTAATCAAGAATAGATTCACAATTTGAAATAGAGATGGAATTACATATTAAGAGAATTTTACTGATTGATGCAAAATGAGAGGTAGAATATCTTGGAGTATATAGTCTATCTCATGATCTGTCCATTATGCCTCTCATACTGTTATGCGATCTCACACTCTTGAAAGTTGTCTTTCTCCCAAAAATTGCTTGATCATTTTTCTCTTGGGTTCCCCATTCCTTTTATATAGGGGGGGTGATTTCTTGATAATGTTCATCTACATCTTGATATTGCCTTGTTTAGCTAAAACTACCCCTTTTCCCTTTTGGTTGTTTAAGCTTTGTTTCAAAATACAACGAAATATTTGGAATACAACAAAATCTTTGGCTTCTAGTTTTTAAGAAAAACCCCTAGCACGAATGGTTCATATCTTTAGCTGAAAGATATATGATCAAATCGTGACCGTTGACGCATGGCCCCTCCTATTCACTTACCATGTAGCTTCATTGGTGTGAATGGTTTAAATTAGAGGATGGGAAAGTTGCATGTTGAATTCCAGTCGTTTATGCATTCTTGGCACTCTAGAGAACATTGAACTAGTGCTTTTGTGTTGGGTTATGGAGTCTACCCCTTCTAATCAAATTCTTTGGGTCAATTCTAGTACCAACAGATTAATCCTACGGATAGTGTGAGGTTGTTTCAGGCTTGGTTAGAAGGCGGTTTCAAAAACTTGTTGAGGGGAGACTGAATGCTAGAGAGGGCACCACGTGGAGCTGATGGTTCTACTTCAGGCTCATGCGCTTTGGTTAATTCTCAAGCACTTCCGTGGGCCTAATGGTCTTGTGACCGTTGATTTAATTGCTTTCATTTTAGACCATTGATTTTATCACTTTGAATGCAATCACTTGTAACCGTTGATTTAATCGCTTTGATTTTAGACCATTTTTCATGTTATCCCCTTAGATGTTTCGGGTTGTTATTGACACTATGCCAAGGCATCTTACAACTCAATGTATTTAGATTTAGATTTAAAGCTCAATATTTTGTGAAACATAACTTTCAGGTTTTCTTTTAACTCTTGCTCACATTTAGGACAAATAGGCAAGATGAGGTAAGATTTTCAACTCCAAATTCATTTTCCCACTTTGTATTTAGGTGTCTTCATTTAGAAAGAAAGAATGAAAGAATATATGGAAAGAATTGGAATGAATAGATGGAATAATATATGGGAACAATTGGAAATATACAAGGTATCTTTAGGGATAAATCTTGTAATCTCTTTGAAAGATGAATGGACCAAACAATTACGAATTCAACAGTTTAACAAAATTGCGAAGAAGAGCATGTTGAGCAGTTAAGAATTCAATAGTTCAATAAAGGTGCGAATTAAATCTTGTGAAGTTGGTGGCAACAAACAACTTGAATCCTAACCTCTTGAAATCCCCTAAGGTGTCTCTAGCGTTAAGATAGATTATAATGGAAATGGTTTCCGGGTCCGCGAAGGTAGGACCAATAGAATTAAATGAAGATTTCTTCCAAAATTGTTTGCTCGTCTAAATGTTTCTCTGAATGACACATGGCAAGAGCTAAAGTGGTCCATGATACGAATGAGAAAAAATCGGCGTGTGATAACTGGCACTCAAATCGCCCCCTGTCAGCGACAGAAAATTTTTCGGCGAGGCACAGTTCCACCTCTTCTCGTTATTTTTTTGGAATTTCTACGAGTTGGGTCGTCTTAAAATGGCCCAAAACCCCTAGGGGCACAGTTCCATGACATAGTTCCACAGTAAATGGAGTGGAACTATGATTCCGCTGGTTTTTATAACCGGATCTAGGGAACAAATCGTCAGAAAAGCGGGGCGATTTGAGTGCCATGTGACATGTGAAAAAATCTGAAAAAATCTGATCCCACGCTGAAAAAATCTGTCATAAGTGAACTAATGTTACCAGCCATGTGACATGTGTCAAACGATCCACATTATCAAGGTGACACTAGCTTGGCCTGTCAACAAATGTATAGAATACATAGATGGTTTAATGAGAAAATGACACTGCCACATCATTAAGAATTCAACGAAGATATCCTTATTCGTTACCCTGTAAGAATTAATTTGATTTTATAAGCATTTCAGTTCCGCAGACCCCCGGATAGAGTTTCGCACATTTCCATGTTGTTTCCTTTGAGTCTTGGTGTCCGGAATCCTGTCTCCACCACTGTGTTATCGTGTGAATCACGGATGGGGAATTGAAGTAAAGTCCATGGCGATGGCCCACTGCACATGCCATAACGTCTAGAAGGAGAAGTCATCTTCTTTGGATGGTGGAATATGGTTGGATGAAGGGAATTCCACCAAAAGGAGAACGCTGCATCGCTACCTACCCTAAATATCCTTTCGTTTCATTTTCTTTGGATGGCGGAAAATCCTGACAGGATATCTAATCGTTTCATTTTCATTTTCTTTGGATGGCGGAAAATCCTGACAAAATCTTCGTGTGGCAGTTACTGAACCGAGTGTCCATGCTCTACAATTATTGACTCCAATTCCTGTTTTTGTTTTATGCCGTCGTTTCGGCCAAGGGACCAAATGTTGTGGGCCTGTGCCCGTAAACCGTGTGGGGTCTATGCTGACCAACATCGGAGATGCCACGCTGACGCTCTGTATGCTTTTTGCGTACGGCATGGATTTATTTTATCTGAAGTGAAATGAATGTGTTCTTTTGCCTTTGCCTTTTTCACATTTTGCATTTTAAACATTTTTTCCATCAAAATTTTAAAATAATTACAATGGAAAAAGATGCTTATAAAAAACCGAAATAATTACAATGGAAAAAGATGCTTACAAAAACGGGAATAATTACAATGGAAAAATATGCTTATTAAAAACCGAAATCTATGCTAATGCTTATTAAAAATATTTATAATGAAATCCAGTGAATTTAGATCACACCGAGTCGCTTCACATTCTCCTCTAGGGTTTTGGAGATACGGTTTACCAAGGATGTAATACTAGGGGACAAAAAATGTTGTCCTCCACGAGAAATAAGTCCTCAGAGTAGTGAAACTAGATGGTAATACTTGTGTATAGCAATTTCCTTTTCTCATATATATATAATTATTTGCTAATGTCATGAGCAATTTCCTTTTCTCTCACACATATATATATTTTATTATTTGCTAATGCCATATATCCAATCTCACACACATATATATATACTATAAGCAATTTCCTTTTCTCTCAAACATATATATATTTTATAATTTGCTAATGCCATATATCCAATCTTTCTTTCTCTCACACACACACACACACATATATATATTTTATTATTTGCTCATGCCATATATCCAACCTTAGATCAACTAAATCGCTTTACATAATAATAATTTCTTAATTTGGAGTTTGACTACATCACACCACTTAAATAACTCCAACATGGATTTTTTAAATAACTTCAACATGGATATTTTAAATAACCTTTTTATTTGGTTTTAATTTTTTTATTTTATGTGCTTGGTTTTTTTTTTATGAGTTGACATGAATTTTTTTAATTGTTTTTATTTATTTATTTTTGGTGTTAGGAATGTGTGCCACTCCCAATGCAACCCATCAACTTAGTGAGCTTTCCCAACAAAATGTGAAACTCCCCATATGAAAACAACGCTCCAATTCCAAGGATCATTCTGCAATCACATATTCCACCCCAAGGGCTCAAGTGAAACCCTCTTGCACTGCTGTGCATGAGACAAGTATTAAGTGGCGTTGGTAGGTGCCATTGATTCTCACCATATTGAAGGACGACCAAGTGTGTGTTCCAGTGATCAAGATCAATGTAATACACTAGGATTTAATAAATCATTATTAAATACTTTTATGAATATTAAAAGTTATTTTATTTTTAAATATTTTTGACAAGAAGTAAAAAATAAAACAATGTAATGGATTATTCTTTTATTAATAAAAATACTGAAAGGGCGACATAAATGAAATAGTTGTTGCATGAGTGATTGCTGACCCACAAGAGGAAAATCCAAGTGGCTGAAGCTGTTGAGTGAGAACTCAAGGTGCATGAGGCATCTTCCCCAAAATCATGTCACAACTCCTAGTTGAGTGCTAAAGAGAAGGAAGCTCATAAATGACCAAGTCCTAGAAAAAATACTATATAATATTATGTCCATACGTAGTAGGAGGCTAGCATTGGATGGGGATTGAATATGATAATGCAAGAGATAGTGCATTAGGTGGAATTTTCTCTTGTGGTTCAGCGACTAGGCTCGGGGGTTCTGGAGAAAGTGATACTTAGCTGCTCTAGGAGTTGGTTGGGAGGAACGACTCTTTCATTTATGTTTTCCCGATAGTGGTGCCAGGTTCCTTGTTCTTCTTCTTACTAGTCTAAATTAAATTACAGTAGGAGTTTTTATTTTCTGCTATAAATCGCATCTTACTCCTAGTATAGTTTCTAGTATGCATTTAAATAGACACAGGAATTATATTATGCATATGTGCAACATACCTCTATTATGTTTCAAATTCAAATAATCCGTCATATTAGATTATAAAGCATTTATAATAGTTTATGTACAAATATACAGATCTTTGTTATGATTTAAGTATCTTTTATTATCTTATCTTTCTAATATAAGCATTTTCATTGTATTAAGATCTATATTATTTTATTTTTATAAATGAAAACATTTTCTATCAATTCTTTTTACATCTGTGTTCATAGGAGAACCATTGGTAATGTTTCCCAATAAATCCCCGTTCTCATTTCAAGAATAATATAAAATACATTTAGTTAAATAACAAAGTTAATATATGATCTAACTTTTACAACACAACTACCTAAGATTGCCATAGAACAAAGCAAAGAACTGCTACAGCCAAGTATCCTATCCCACTGCATAAACTTTACTTTTATACATTTTCATTTCATAAACCTCATTACCGATCGGAGATCGTTAGATCTGGACCCAACACGAACAATGTAAAATATACCCCTTATCACACTACAGTTTTGCTAGAGGATTATGGGTATAGTGTAATAGCAATATAAACCCTCGATTTTACCTACTTATATCATTAACATAATTAGGGTATTCATTGCATAATTCATGGATCTAAAACAAAGTTACAAGCATTGCCAACAAATAGTTAAACCAACCAAATCAAATCGATAAGATTTAAATCCTGGATCAAACCCTGTCGAAGGTTTGTAAATAAGAAAATCAACGGGATTGCTTTTCAATTATCCATTTATTTTCACACAACGTCTAAGCTTAGTATTAAAAAGGGTTAACTAAAATGCATGGAATTACTGCATTGTCATTCTGGATTTATCACAGAGAAAGGAAAAGTCCCTAAGGGTCATCGTCTTTTCATTTAAAACGCAGACATTAATAGAGGGACTCACATCCCTATAAACACAAGCTTTTCGCTGTATAAATTTAAAGGACCAAAAATTTTAATTACTGAGGCAATAAATTTAGGAGCCACCCAAGTTGGAAAAAAAACAAAGTTGTAAAAATTTACAAGTTAAGGTTGAAACGAAGGCTACGAGTTAACCTCTGCCTTTAATTATTTCATAAACCCTGTAAGGGAAACCACTTAAGAATTTTTTTAAATTATCTTTTTATCAATTGCCCGTTCCTTTCTCGCAGTTCCAAAACCCTGCACAAGGTTCCTGTAGCAACCAGAATTTGTTTCAGTTAGTATTCAAACATTTAAAAAAAAACTCCAATTTATATATTAAAGGGTTTCGAGGCACGACACCTCACCTGGGTGTTTTGAAATGCAGGCTCGAGAAGAGAAGACCCTGTCGCCCAACTGAAAGACGCCTTCATCTTGCATTGACTTTTACACAGTCAGAATCCTTATGAAGTATGAGTGAGTCGTGTATATATTGAAGTAAAATATTTAAAAAACTTACCTATGCATACTGCGGACAATGCCAGGGGTCGACTCTTCCTAAGTTACCCTTATCACTCTAGCTACCTGTAAGAAAACTTAACATTAAACCTTGAACTCCTAATGCTGCAAAAATGCAGTATAACTATTTTAAAATTCTGAACTGAGTTATGTTTCACTTACCAATATTTTGGTAGCTTCAGGTCGACTTAGTGTCTCTATTCCTGTCGCAGCAACCCGCAAGGACCGTGTGTGGTTGCCTCCAACCTTGCATAACCATGGAGAACACCTATTGATGAGTACCTTATCAAATGTAACATAGAGGCTACACAAACACCATGAACACGCAGAGACTCTGCTCGCAGATCCACAACAACAAACAACAAATGAAGTTTCAGACCACCAAAAATAAACATTAAACCCTACATTAAAACCCTGTAAATCCCAATGCTTGATGGACGGTTACGATCAATTTCCAGCATAGGCCATAAAAGCCTGGCCGCATTGTCAACTCGCAGCCAGGATGGTGTATTAAATGTTACCATCCCCCTTAGTACAAACAACCAATAAACTCGAGTAATAGGGTAAATCAAACATTATATTCAGATCAAGGTTCAAATATGATAAATAACCATAGCCCCATTACATTCACGCATGCATTTGCATGGGCAATACTTACTTTTAAACCAAAGGTTAAACCTCGATACCTTTAAATTGTTTTGGATAAAGACTATAGCCATAGTCTTCCTCCTTTTGGGGCTTTCAACTTATTTTAAAACAGAGTTTAAACTAGGATCAAGGATCCAACTTAGCCCTAGGCCAAGCTAAAATGTACTTAAAACAATAACAAGAATAGGAACAATGTAAAACATTACCTTCGTTCGTAATGGAGACACACCATTTATTTGGTGGAGCATCCAAGTTATAGGCAACCTGACCAACAGTGATAAATTACATTAATAACTTTATAAACATGATGACCTTAGCACATTAGTTTTTACTCGCTAAGAATGCAGGTATGTTATGTAGTATATCGAATTAAGAATGATGTTTTTACAAGGTTACATGCATTAATTTTATTTATTAATTTATGATTTTTCGAGGTACATGACATAATGGTATCAGAGCATGGTTACAACACTTGGCCTGAACAAGCCCAACATTGCAGCTGTTAAGTAAAACGGAAAACTATTTTTTGTTTATTTTATTTTGGGTTTGATTCTCTTACTAAACAGGAAGAGGAAGAAAACTTTATGTTTGTAGGAAAACTATGGCAGAATTCGTAATGCCCGAAGGAGAGGAATCGCCCCCTAGAAAACCGGTGAACAATGAAGGAGGTTAAATCTAGGTAAACTTAAATGAGAGTAGAACCGAAAATCCATCAAAATTAAAACAGATTGTCAAAGAATTGAGGTCAGAATTAAAAAGATTTAGGGATGAAAACAAACGAATTATGAAAGCACAAGAAGAGATAAATAATATTCTGCTGGCTAAAATGCACAGTAATGAAAAAGATAAAAACAAAGAAACTAAAGAAGATAAGCCAAAAGCTACACCTTATAAACGTAAGGGAAGAAAGCTGGAATTTTCTAGCCATGGGGCTGAAACTTCCAGTGAAGAATCACAAAAACAAGAACATCATGAATCTAGTGAAAGTAGTGACAGTCATAAAGATAAAAAGAAGTACAAACCCTATGAACAGTGCCTTACTATTTGCATAAATATTTATCTATTCACATGAGTGAATGGTAAGATTTTATGGCAGATTTATTTGTATGACATCCATATTCGATTATGGTTTAAACCTTTTTCTCTGCTGAGTTTGACTGTCAGACATATCAGCCGTTGTTCTCGGATTATCAACCGTTATGTTTCTGCAACTGAGTAAGACTATCAGACATTTCCGCCCTTGTTTTCGGATTATCAAACCATTATGTTACTACAACTGTACGTTCAACGAAGTATATATAGATAATATATTTATATATGTCTCACCTATGTGGCTTAAACCTCTCGATCAACATGGCAGTCCTGAAGAAGACACGCGCAGGCATTTCATTATGCTTTCAAAATTTAATCCTTCACTTATCGAGAAGTCACCCTTGGGGTGAACTTGGATAGTTTTCACAGGTCTTGCGTTAATATACATATATGTTTTAACTTATGTTTAAAATAATCATGTCAACCACCATTGGGTATAGTTCCATCTATACACAAAATGACATGCACATGTAAAGGTTATGTATATATATTTGAAAATTTACCTTTCCTACTTTTTTTCACAGTAAAATTCAACTTACTATTAATATGCGAAATAGTAAAAAAGTCCAGCTGTCAGATCATACAAATTACACTAACCCTATTAGATAGAGCCAAATGTCAACAATTGACAGTATTGTGTCAACAACCATAACAGAATAGTCCAAAATAAAAGAACCATAAGTCCCCAGGTCGTCCACAAGTTGGACCAGAAAAATATCCAGTAGAACAGTACCCAACAGTCATCTGAGCAAAAAATATACAATCCAAAATAAATAATAAGTCTCAAATACAGTCATCCTCAATTGCCATTTACAAAGGACATCATAAAACTATCATCTATGCTATAAAAACCAAACAGTATCAATAGGAGGCTGAAATAAATGCCGCAAAAATATGGTGAGTATGGATATGCGCCCAACAAGTAGTTGGACCCAGAACCTTCAAGGATCTGCACATAGAACTAATAGTCAAGTAAGTTATGAAATCCGCATAATACTGGTAAGAAAAAACAAAAAGTGTATATGTACTAAAGACAAGAAGCCTCAAGTCCAATGCAAATGATATGAGCCGTGAGAAAACAGTATATCCTCCCACCACTCCTGCCACATGATGACCCCAGCCTGAGATGTAAGAGCCCGCTTGGAAAGCATATCCGCCTCCATATTAACCTCTCTAAATACATGTTCAAAATGTATATGTTCAAATTCCAAGATAAGTTTACGAGCCGCTTCCATCCAGTGAGAGAGAAGTAGTACATTGAGTGATGACTTGCCACCAGCCCATGAGATAATAGATAAAGAGTCACCCAATACTACAAAAGATGTGATCTTTCTCCAACGGGCACAGAATAGAAGGAGCCAAAGGGCACATAATTCGCTCCTTGTATTGGTTCCATTCCCTAGATTTAGCCAGATATGAATAGAGACACTGTTGGATATGTGCATTACAGCACCCGCTCCACCCCCCCCATTTCGACCCACAGCGGCCCCATCGAAGAAGCCACATGGGAAAATCAGCACTGGAGGTGCCAAACGATCCATCTTATTCAGACAACCCCTGCCACCAACAGCTGCATGGATAGAGGTAAATTCTTTGTGTGCAGCAAGTGTTTTATAGAAAATCCCATCATAGAAAGGTGTCCTATCTTCAAAGATAAGTGAGTTTCGTGCTTTCCATACCTCCCAGATCATATAGTAAGGGAGTTCTGACCAACCAGACGATACACGTGACCACGCCTCAAGGCATTCACATAGAGAAAGATGCTTCCAACTGAATTGAAGGCCAGCTTTGTTTGCAATTTGTTTCCAAATATCCCGAATGAATTGACAGGAGGAGAATAGGTGATCAACTGATTCCTCCTGTGAGCAACAAAGGGAGCACCAGCCCGGTCCACAGAACCCACGTTAGCACAGGTTATCCCAAGTTAGAATCTTGTTCCACAACGCCAGCCAGACAAAACATTTTATCTTGAGGGGTAATATAAGTTTCCATATAGTTTTATCCCACCAACGAACCACATACAGAGACTCAACAAATAATGCCTCATATGCCAATTTAGCTGATACATTACCACCAACCACATCCCATGACCAGACAAGTCTGTCTGCAGCATCAGATAATTGAATATTAGATTGATATAGTGGTCTGATATACTCATCCCATTCATTCCCCAAGGTACCCAAAAAACCGAGTTGTGAAGCCGAGATCCAGAGAGACCGCCCATCCAAATATCGACCGGCCGCATGTGCCAAAGTATAGAATCCCTTATTAGATAAAGTGTTGGTAATATTACATGCTCTATACTTTTTAAGAATGCAGTAAAAGATAATTCATATATATATTTAAATGTGCATATTTATAGAGTTGAAAAAGTTCTACTAAATGGACAATGTAGGAATCACGGGTTACTGAATAGCAAGAAAAAGACATGAAAAGTTATGAAAATCTTATTAATATAAAATTACTTTGTAAAATTCTTACCTTATGAATGTGTTATTAATACAAAATTACTTCCTGAACATAGAAACATATGATGTCATAGACAGAACACCGTGGAGACTTTTGTGAAAAGGGTCAACATAATCCTGACATGTATGGGGCTATTTGGATCTCCACAACTCTTGTAATTGTAGTAACAACATTGGGAAATTATTCTTCCTATTTGCATCTAGTGAACATGAAACCAAGTGTTATTATGTTATATAAGAAAAAGGGTGTTTAATATAGTACTATGGCACTATGCTATATGGCTGCATTTTAAATTGAGAAAGGAATTCGGATATGTTGAGTGCATTGGAATCAAAACATATTTTTATAGCTTTTACTCTATTGAAAGGGGGTTGAGAGTAAATGAATTCATAGATTAAAATTATGTCCATATATGTTTTACATTTGAATTATATTTTAAAGAAATTTCAATTATCTTTGTAAATATTGTAATAAAAAGTTTGGGAATTTTTATTATTTAAAAGAAACCTTAAAAAAAAATTGAAATTGCAATATTGTATTAGAAAAGGGTTGAGCATACTAATGTCATATATGTTTATATATATTATTTAAACATAGAAGTATGGGAAAGTTATATGGTTTGGATTGAGAATTTTACATTGATATAAAATTGTAATTGGTATCATAAGTTTGACATTAGGAGATGTGTGGGAATTGAAATAGTAATTAGTTATAAAGAATACTAGGTGATGAAGGATTACTCTGTTCATTGTTATTATACAACTAGGAATAAAGGAGGGAAATCTTAATGGCCATGACAACGTCAAGGTACCATCATGACAAGGTATGTAATCGGTTATGTAGCCACCCCATCCCATAGAAAGGTAAAACAATACTTATGCCAATGATTCCTAGTGATAGGGGAAGGGGTGCAATAATTGGTAGAGGATTATGTGCACTATGTCATAGGTTAAATATTAAGTGACCTAGAAACATTCAAGGATATGAAATTCATCCCTAGGTAAGTTTGAAAAAGTGAAAATTTCTTTTGTTTTAAAATTGGAGGACATTGGCTCTCTTAAGAGATGCCTATGGGGATATTTTTAACATTCCCTACATGGTCATCGAGAGAGGACTAGTGGATGGATGCATTGGGTGAATTTATTTAATGATGGGAATTTGATAAATTTTAATTGACAGGACACTTTATGCAAGGAATTCAAAAGCTTGTCGAGAGGGACAAATAGATTCATATGGGAAACAAGATATCGATGTGACCCAGGTGATGAGCTAAGCAACATGACACTATCTTTAACAATACAAAAATGAAAAGCTTCAACTTGGCTTACCCATAATAGGGTAATGAAAAATTAAAAAATAAAAAAAAAATGGCAACTATAAAACCAGTCGAAAGGGCCAAATGAAGACAACTTTTGTAAAACAAAGTATGGATATGATCAATACAACTAGCTAAATTGAATGATACTAATTGTTTGACATGTTGAAACCTTGATGAAAAGATGACTATCCCTCGATATGGAACTTGATGAGGTTAAGAAAACACACATAGTGCAACTTGAAGAGTCTGTCGAAGTGGACCTAAGTCAATATAACGATGAAATGATGTAAGAACATGATGAGATCCTTGATTTGGACATGAAGGTAGCAATGAAAGGACTAAGAGATAAAATTTAATACATTCGACCTAGTTGCTAAGTTACGACACTTTTGTATCGAGTGGAGAATCATATTATTAGAAATCATGGAATTGGAAGTAGTCTTACGGGAATCGGTTTTGGATTATTTGACAGTCGCTCTTGATTGATTATTCGTATTTTTACTGAATACTTTAGGATGTTTATCTTCACGCCTTAGAGGAAAGGATAACCAAACAAACTTGAATTCTTTCTTGGATTTTGTCATACAAAAAGAGGAGTGGGTGACTATTGTGTGAACTACGGATGCTATATGGCTTGTAGTTAAATTATCTTCAGGAAGGAATAGGAGATAAAGGAAATCTAGTTGGGACTGACAACCCGTGAATGTATCATCAGATTGATATTACGAGAAATCACGATTGAGTTCCTGAGGATGTATTGGAACCATACTAAATGAGATAGGAAATAATGACTTGAACCACTTGTGCTTATAACCTTGATTGTTGGAGAAAAATAGAATAGAATGACAGATGATGAGAATAGAAATTAAGATGAAGCCTAGTGTCGAAAGTACAGAACAAAAATTTAACTTCGGGATGAAGTTCTATTTAAGAGAGGGTGTATGTAATGCCCCTAGAATGACTGTGGACCTAAAAGGCACGTGTCGAGTGACCCGGCTGAACAACTTCGATATAGTGGTCTCTTGAGCCTTGTTATGTCTTGAATGATTAAGGAAAACTTGAAGATGTGAATGACGACAATAATTGATAAATGAATTAAGGAATTAAAGTATATGTGTGGAGTGGGATATTTGATTGATTACTTCTTGCTTAATGATTAGCCTTGATTGATTAAGTCAAAGTGCAGTGGGATAGTTAAAATTCTAGCTATGCGATTTGGGAGGACGCAACTGAGATGCGTCATAGATTTCTACATTTATTCTGAACTTCGGGACGAAGTTCTAAATAAGTAGGGGTGTATGTAGTGCCCCTAGACTACTGTAGACATTGAGAGCACCTGTTGAGTGACCTGACTATTTGAAACATTAATAAAATAACCCTATGATTTTATTTTGAGTATATTTATGATTAAGATTGATTGATATATGTGCATTTGGGTAGTTATTGTGAATGGAGGATTTCATGTTGTTTAATGATTAACTTTGATATGAATGATGCTTAACAACTAGCTGTTCAATTGATTATGTGATTAGACGAATGAGTAATGATTGAGTAAATTATAGATGCTTAATGAAGCAGCAGATTTATAAATCAAATTGTGATTATTGAGGACAGTGCTACTAATTTACGTTTGTGAGAATAGTGTGTAGCGACAGGTGAAACGGTTCACCGACGGACACACAAAGGAATATGAAGGGTCGTAGAGTATGGGTAAATCACACACAGGGAGAGCAACAACGATGTCGACTTCCGATGGAATACCATGCTTGAGCAGATAAGCACTGATCCGCTTGCTCAAGAGGAAAGCGTGAGGGCGTACGAGGTGGGCCATGATGGAGCTAGTCACGTACGAGTTGGGGGGCGCGTAGTGAGAACGGACTCACTCCTCAACGCCATTAGTCCCTAATAGCGTGTAGACGGAGGATGGAAGGTAACGGCTCCTGAAATCCCTACATGAAGTTCCCGCAAGTCAAAACGGAAGGATGACGACATAAGGGCCCGACGGTGCGGTACCCTGCCGAGAACGGAAAGAGTGGACACAAGGACCCAATGATGTGGTACCTTGCCAAGGAATGGAAACTACAGATGACTGGACCCGATGGAGTGGTGCCATGTCGAGGAAATTAAATTAAGGAACAAGGAGGCCCAATGGTGTGGCACCGGGGTCCTAGTAAAAGTTGAATGCTAAACTTAACTGCATTGAAACGTATAAGTTTGCACCTAGAACATTACTTAGAAATGTATTTGAGTACTTTAGGCATTTGCACATAAATGATTACTTTGGCATTTAAATAATATTAAGTGTTATTTAGGCATTTGCACATGAAAGGGTACTTCTGATTATTTAAACATATTATAAAGATTTATTTAGGAGCAAAATGGAATCCTAGGCATGGACACCTAGTCAACTCCACCTACACCACAAATCTAGGAGTTAAGTGAAATATCTAGGGGACAAACTTGAGCAAACTTAGGGATGTTGGTGCATCTCCTAGAGAAACTGACACATGGATGGGTGAGTTTTATTAATTTAATAAAATGAATATTTTTGCATGAAGCGACATGTGTCGCATGAGATTTTCTTTTATAAGGAAGGCATTAGGAATGGGTAGAGGACCCAGACCCTGGATGACTATCATAATTTTGAGTTACCTCATGACTTGCTGCTATTGAGGGTTTGGATGGAAATCTTGGTGGGGGGGGGGAAACCCAAGCTAGGTTTTTGGATTATTGTGTGTGAGCTCTACGACCCGAAGCTCGGGGGAGGCCATTTGACTGAAAGCATGAGCCTATGGTTGGGTGGCAAAGCTAACGGTTGCTTCGCCTATGGTTAAACGAGCTTTGCTGGAGGGATCCTACGGAAGACGCGGATGGCAGTGGACAAGATGGAATCAGAGACAGGTTATGGTTTGTTATAATTTGCATAAGTTATTCATTTATTTAGTTTATTTATCCAGTCATTATGTTTTCTAATCTCTTTTGTATCAAGTGGTTGAGTTTCAGGTTAAGCATGAAGTACCCTACAGGAGGGGCCCTACAGAAGTCCTAGGGTTGGCTAAGCTGGCAGAGGACAAGATCGCAGCTCAACAACGCTCCAAACACACCTTTGTTCCCTTCAAAAATATGGGTTTCCAACGACCTCCCATCACGCTTGCTCCTCAAAAACTCCTATTAAGCATTTGTTTGAAATAGAGATGCAGGCACGCCGAGAAAAAGGGATTTGCTATAATTGTGATGAGAAATCCACTCGGGGACATAGATGTGTTCAACAAAAGCTCTATCTCTTGGATGTGGATTCTCCGCCTGCCTCAGAACTTTGTGAAGAAGCTACAGATACAGTAGATGATCAGGTCGACATTCAACACCCACCTGTTGACACCCCATCTCAGGACGACCCACCCGAGATCTCTCTCCATGCTGTAACCGGCGTCACCACCCCACAAACAATGCGGGCCAAGGGATACTTCAAGAAGCTCCCTCTTACCATACTCATTGATTCTGGTAGCACTCATAACTTCATTGACTCTCAGATTGCCAAACAGGCTGATTGTTTTGTCCATCCTTGCTCCAACTTTGAAGTCATGGTTGCCAATGGGGGAACCTTACCTTGCAAGGGGAAGTGTCACAATGTGCATATCTCTATGGAAGATTATAACCTACGCTCTGACATGTTTTCCTTGTCCTTAGGCGGATGTGATGTGGTTTTGGGCATTCAATGGTTATGCACACTTGACCCCATCTTATGGGATTTTGCTAAACTTTGGATGCAGTTTTCAGCCAATGGGACACAACACAAAATTATGGGCTTACAACCAGGGTCTCTCTGCATCATCAGTTCACATCGCCTGGAAAATATCCTTAAGAAGAATTCACATGGTGTCATTGCTCATCTCCATTCCCTTCAGATGCACCCACCAATGGTCTGCGCTACTTCCTTGGATAGATATGCAGGTGTCTTTGTTGCACCCTTGGGCTTGCCACCTTCACGAGACCTTTCTGGTAAGCATTTAGCTGCATCTATATATTAGCAGGACATGATGGCTATTTTGCATACAGTACAGAAGTGGCAGCCATCCCTATTGGGGAATTATTTCTTCATCAAGACTGATCTCCAGAGTCTTGAAACTTTCCTGGAACAACGGGTCTCCTCCCCAGCACACCTGAAATGGGTTATCCAACTCATGGGTTATTACTATGCGACCACTTACCAGAAGGGTAAGGACAATATGGTGGAAGATGCTCCTCCTCGCACATTTGATAACCCAGTTTCTCTTACAACTATTTCTTTGCTTGTTCCAAATTGGCTGCAATCTGTTCAACGGGGCTATCTCTTCTATGAACTCCATGCTTCTTCATTAATAGGGCACTCTGGGTTCTTCAAAACATATGACCAGGAACAATGTAACTTCTTTTGGCAGGGACTCAAAAGGACAATTCAATGGATGGGGGTTGACTGTGATACTTTCCAGGTCAACAAGGGTGAAACGACCTTCCTTTCAGGACTGCTCGAACCCTTGCCCATCCCTCCACAGATTTGGACAACTATTTCTATGGATTTCGTAGAAGCGCTCCAGTGGTATAGTACCACATATCAAAGGACACCATATGAAGCAATCTCTGGACAGGCACCACCAGTTCTTCTTCCATACACCTTCAGCAGCTCCCCAGTTCAGGCAATTGACTCAATTCTTCGAAACCGTGATCAACTTCTTCTCATTCTGCAGGAAAATTTTCACATGGCAAGAATTCGACTGAAACAACAAGCCGATCAACATCGTTCTGAGCGCACTTTTCACATCGCTGATATGGTTCTTCTTCGTCTACAACCTTCCACGCAATCCTCCCTGAAACTCCAAAGGTGCCAGTGGCTCGAAATGCAACCCGAGGATGCTACAGGGGACCCACTCCTTCAGATTCTGCATCAATTTCCACATCTAAAGCTTTAGGACAAAGCTTTTTCTAAGGGAGAGGGGATTTTAGGAACCCATGTCTTTACTTTGTTAGTATATTGTTGTTGGACGCATATGCTTTGTAAGTTGTCCCGTAGTATTTGTTGATCCATAGTTTGTGTTATTGTTGTTGGCGCATATGCTTTGTAAGTTGCCCATAGTTTTGTTGATCCATAGTTTGTACTCGCCCATGGTTTTGACTCATAGTATTAGCGCCTAGACTTAGCCCATGGTTTGTATTGACACATAGTATTGACCCATGGTATTGGTGCCTAGACTTAGTAAGGCACCGTGAAGTTAATTGTATTGAGCTTGCTCAAAGGAGGTTGCCCCCTCGAAGTGGCCCGTGATCAATATAAAAGTGATTCTCAGTTCTCTTATTTCTGATATCTCGTGTATTTGCATTAATTAATTATTGCAGGTTCATCACAATTAGTCGTAGTTTCATTTGACAACTGTTAATTTGTTAGTTGATTTTATTTAGATTAAGTTGGATAACTTGTTTCTTGTTAAATAGTGGTTAAGAAAAACCCTTTAAAACTTAAATAGGAAGACCCTCTTTTAGAGAGCAGAAAACTGAAGGTAGCAAGATCATAACCCTGCGAGAGTTAGATATTCCAAACACACTGGGGGATGCATTAAGCACCTTGTTTGGCTATCTCTCCTTAGTTGGTCTATGACAGAAAATCCAGCCAACAAGTGTGTTATCACTCCAGGAAGCTCTCTTAGGTTGTATTCAGAGATGCCTGGTAACTTAAACTTATCTCGAATGATGGGGTTTGTTTGGATCAAATTGGATGACTGAGATCAAAACTCACACACTTAGAACACACATAGGGACACTTAGGGAGACAAGGCTTTGACTACTGCTGTTCAGAGGGTTGCTAAAAGGTTAATGGGAGTGAATCATTATCATGTTAGCAGACTCATATACATAAATTTGTATATAAATGGCTAATCACAACAAAATAAATAACATGTATGTTAAGTTCTCAAATGCCAAAACAGGATAACAACTATCTAGCATAGACAAGTGAGCATACAGGAAATAAACCATCCACTGTAAATACATAAACATAAGAAAGAGAAATCTGAAAGTAAATAGTAAAAGAGGCTTATATTATCTGAGAAGTCACTGAAGTATGAAAATACAAATATAGACCAGTCTCTCCAAAATCGAACGCACGTTCTACTTTTGTTCTAGGCTTTATAGCCATTACAAAGTTTTTCAGATCCTAAAAGATGGATCGAATATACTAAAAATAACAACTAAGAACAATTAATGAAAGATGTAACAGTGTGTCATGATCAAATTAACTGATCCTTGTTGGTACCCCTATGCTTGACAGCTGAGACAAGCCTCTAGGAGTTGGAGGGCGAGTTTGAAACTGTTTTTCTGCAAAAAACCTGTAGGCGTCTTTTGTAAAAATAGGCAGGAATATTCCACTGTCAATTCTGCTAGCACCCTCAGTCTGGGACCAGAGGTGATCATGATGCAATTGAACACTTATGGATTCCCTGGAAAGTGCCTTTAAGATGCTCGGGCTAACAAAAAGGGGTTTTGATGCCTACAGACGTACCTCTGCGTTTTCTGTGTTTTCGGTGGTTAAGAAAACTGGGCTTGGAGGTGATAAGCAGTCGAAATCTTGGTATCCGGTGGTTAATGAATTAGATTTATGCTTCTCCTAAACAACCGAATCGCTTCAAAGTGCTGGAAAACCTTTATCTCTTTTCGGTATCCGGGAGGACTTTGCTTGTACGTAGTAAACCACCAAAACGGGATTCGGCAGCTAATGAACAACTCCTGTGTTTGCCCAAGCTGCCGAAAACAATGTATGATCCAACCTGCAAAAATTTAGCAAAACGGTGTTTTTATCCGCTTGCTACCTAGATTTTTCTTCCTCCTTGGCCAAAGCCGGAGGGCTAGCAAAGTTGATTACAGCTGCTGCTAAGGTCTCCAGGTCCGAATGTACCATGAGCTGGGGACTTTGAGTTTTTTCCTTACCCTCCAAAGCTTCGACCTTCCTCCTCAGTCTGATGTTTTCCCTGATCAGCCTAATGTTCCTCCCTCTCAATTTGTCATGTTTCTTGGTCAACCCCTGGAAAGAAACATGCAACTCATTATACCTTTTGGTCAGCCTTTGATTCTTTTCCTTGATGACTCTTTGGAGTATCTCGCGTTCATATGCCTGCTGGAGGAGTTGATTGATTTTTTGTGAGGCAAAAATCTTTGTGTTATGAATTGGCCCCTCAACTACATGCTGACCTTGTTCCTTCACAGGTATAGGAGAGGGAAAATTGACATAGGAATTCTCTTGTTCCATCATGGATGGGGCTACTTCCTAGGGTTCCTGTTCTGTCGCCACCTCCTCTTTTAGCTCCAGCTTCCTGTGATTCATCCTCCTCAGAATCGGTGTATGGGAGGTTTAAAAGATTAGTACTCCTTGAAGGGGTCTCTTCTGAAACAACTCCCTCTTCCTCGGCCTTATCTTTAAATGCCAGTTTCCTTTTGGCCTTCTTCACCTTTGGATCTGAGGAAAGGGGTTCGGTTTGAATTAAGGGAATAGCCCTCCTCTTTCTTTTCCCACTTCTAGGGGTGGATGATTTCTTCCCATCTTCTGGTTGCAATTTTGTCTCGAACCCACTCTAGAATAGGAAGAAATCCCAGTACGTGCTTCTTCTCTGCAATAAATCAGAGACCAAGAGTTTTATCAGACCATGGTGGTACAATCTGCCTGCAATTTTGGTGGGCTGAGCTTTTACTTGGTGTGCCATTTTGGTGTGGCTCTTGTGGAGGTAGAAAGGGAGATTTAGAGAGCTCTTTCCAGTGAAGTGACCCAGTAGTTTAAAATGGTAAATTAGCACCCTGTTATACCTGCCCTCACAGGTTATATAGACCAGAATGGAATTCAATAAAAGTTTCCATTTATCCTCCAGATATGACATGGGAATGTCTTTTTTCCAGACCAGGTTCCTATGCTCCAATTTCAGGTATGATTGAAATTCGAAATCCTTTTTGACAGTGGTCTTAAACCAGTTTTCTTCGGTTTTTGGAATTTCTGTTACCTGGGCTATAAGGGCCTCGTCCACCTGGAATTCTTCCTTGCCTATCACAGCCTTACTACCGTCAAACGTGAGGGAAAATGCTTCGGCCACCTATTGATGAGAACCCTGTAGCTTTTTGCAGAAATTATAGCAGCCGACATTCTTGAAAAGTTGACATACCTTGGGGTGTCCCTCCAGGTAGCAGATGTCGCTCAATTCCTTTCTCAGGACCGCTCCTCCTCCTTTCTTGATTGGTAACCTGCTCCCTGGCACCTGCTGCTCAAATCGGGACTGAGGGGGAGACGGGGAAATAGGGAGAAAAAGAGTTCAATCAACATGGTGAGGGCGAAAACAAAAAGGTGGTGTGGCTTTTCGGGAGCTGACTTCGAGGGTATGAAAAGGTGGATAATCATGAGGGCGTAATGATGGCCACTGCGGCATGATTGCACTGAGGGAACGAAATTTTAGAAATGATGTTATGTGGATGGGAAACGATGTCGGTCTGGTCAGAGTTATGGTGATGGCGTTCGACCTTCCCTCGGGGTAAATCGTGTTTTCGCTGAAATGACCCTTTCGGCAGCTAAGCCATGATGGGCTCCCTGTATTATGACCCAAAACCCCTGATTTGACGTGTCCATCGATCGATGTCAACTCCCTTTTCGGCAGCCGGTAATCTGCCCTTGATCCCGTTTGCCACCGAAAAATGATCTTAACCAGTGCCTTTTGCTTTCAATGGCTACAGACAACCCAGCCTTTGGATATTAAGCTACGGAAAGTATCCGCCTTTTCGGTGGTTAATGAACACCGTCGTGTTCGCCCAAACCCCCGAAACGGATGCATGGATTGCGAAAATGACCCTTTCTTTTCAGCAGCTATGGAAGGTTCTAAACTTGCACTGCAAACTACATAAAATATTTACCTTTCGGTAGCTAATGAACACCATTGCGTTCACCCAAGCCACCGAAAACTACCCCACAACTCACGCTGTAATTTTTCCCTTTCGGTAGCTGGAGCGTATTTTCTTTCACACAATAAGCTGTCGAAAATAGGGTTTTCGGTAGATAATGAACCATTTCCAGGCCAGCCTAAGCTACCGAAACCTAAAAATCGTCTTTAGAAGGAGAGCTAGCTTTAAAAAGTTATTTCAAACTTCATTACCTTCTTCAACCTATCAGACTGGAACTTAAACACATGGGAAAAACAAAAATTAAAAACTTCCTATCACCTAGACACCATGACTAGCCTATGTTTATTTCGGAGATAACATCTGGCTCCTACTTGGGCATGGAAACCTCCTAGCGAGGTTCCAAGAACCGCAGACCAAATGCATTTCCTAAAAAAAAAAGCAAACAAAACTCTAACCCTAACTTCTAGTGTTCCATTGGGCATGGAGTTATTTGCAAACAAAACAAAAACAAAACTAAAAACAAAATGATATTTACAGTGACCAGGCTATGAAGCCTCAGACGAAATAAAGTTTCAGGAAACGCCCATTAACCGGGCCACCAAACATCTCTTGACCTTCCATACTTTGCAGGTTGAAGGTATTGTTCTGCTTTTCCTGAGTTATCACATAAGGACCTGTCCAGATAGAATCAAACTTGCTGTGCTTGCCTTTGTCCTGCTGGGGGGCATCCCATTTCAATACCCAGTCCCCCACCTGAAAAGTGTCCATCTTGGCCATCTTGTCAGAAGTACCTTTTATTTTTTCCTGATGAGCTTTTGACCTTTCCACTAGTTGTTCTCTGGTCTGCTGCAATTCCACCAAATCCAGCATTCTTCTCACCATATCATTTGGTTCGTCCTGTTCCTCCTGAATGAATTTAGTCACTGGGAGGATTAACTGAGATGGGAAAATGGCATCAGTGCCATAAACCAATCTGAAGGGAGAGGTCCCTATATATTTCTTATTGGTCACCGTGTCAGCCCAGAGAGCAAATTTTAGCTTAGAATCCCAACTCTTTTTATTTTTCTCCAATAGTTTTTTGATGATCCTGACCAGAATTTTATTGGAAGATTCAGCGAGGCCATTGCCTTGAGGGTAGTAGGGGGTGGAGTGAACTAACTGAATGCCCATTGATTCACACATATGGACTAACTCTTTATCTTTGAAAGCAAGTGCATTATCAGTTACCATCCTTTTCGGGCAACCGAATCTGGTGATGATGTTTTCATACATAAATTTGATGATAACCTAATGGTTAGCATTCCTGGTGGGAATTGCCTCTATCCATTTGGTGAAATAGTCAGTGGCTACCAAGATCCATCTGTGCTAACCACTGGATGAAGGATTGATCTCCCCTATGAAGTTGAGGCCCCATTGCTGGAAAGGACCATTTACCACAATAGGCTTCAAGGGGAGGGATTTCAGCTGCTGTTTTCCCGTGAATCTTTGGCATTTGTCACAAGTTTTCACAAAAGTATATACGTCAGAGAACAGACAAGGCCAATAGTACCCAGCCCTCAGAATCTCATGGGCAGTAGTTTTCCAGTAGTGATGCCCCCCACACATGCTTGAATGGAAGTGATGCATGACTTGACTTGATTCTTCTTTGTCCAAACACCTCAACAGAACTCCAGCAGGGTCTTTCCAGTACAGCAGATTTCCACTTATGCAGAATTTTGCAGATTTAAGCTTGAGAGATCATGCCTGAGTTGAACTAAGCCCGGGTGGGACTTCTAAATTCTGCAGGAAATGAATGATACCCAAATACCACTCGCATTAGAGCATATTTTCAGCCACCAGTTGGCTGTTACATTGTTTTGCTGCAGCTGCTTCTGTTGGCAAATTTTTAGAATTGGTTCCGTTGAAATTAATGTCCAACAGTTTGCAATTCTCTTCAGCCATCAGTTTGTCCATACCTTGGCCCTTTATTAACCTGGTGGGCTTCACCTCTATGTCAAATTCGATCAGCTTGGCGATCCATTTGGCCCTTTTACTGTCAATGTGAGGCTGAGTTAGAACATCCTTCACAGAAGTTGAAGGGACATAGGCTATAACCTTTGCATGCAGGATATAAATTCAGAATGCTTTTAATGATTTAATTAGAGCATAGGCCTGTTTCTCTATGGGATCGTACTTCAGTTAAGCATCCCTCAATGTTTTGCTGAAGAAAGCAATCAGATGATCGAGCCCCTCTTCATCTTTCTGCAGCAAGACCGCTGCCACTGTATCATAGGAGGCGAAAGAGAAAATGTAGAATTGCTTGGTGTAATCTGGGTTGACCAGAGTAGGGGCCTCCATTATGGCTTGTTTGATGGCTTCGAAAGAATGTCTCGCTTGTTCTGTCCACTTGGTTTCAGCTCCCTTTTTCAACATGGAGTTTATATGCTTTACGAGCTCAAAAAAATTCAGAATAAACCTCTTGACGAAATTTATCTTACCAAGGAAAGATTGGATCTCCTTTTTCGACCTTGGTATAGATAACTTCTGAATCGCTTCGACCCGAACTGGATCAATCCTTACTCCCTGTGCTGAAACTATGTGGCCCAGGAGCTTCCCCTCCCCAAGACCAAACTGTGACTTCTTGGGGTTCAAAGAAATTCCAAACTGTCTTCATTTCAGGAAGACCTCTCTTAGCTGCTGCAAATGTTCCTCGTGACTGTTTGAGTATACTGTGATATCATCGAGGTATATGAGGACGAACTTATCCTTAATTACCATAAATGCGATATCCATGGCCCTCTGAAAAGTGGCCCCGACATTCATCAATCCAAACGGCATCTTGGCATACATGAAGGTACCCCAGGGAGTGGTAAAGGTTGTCTTCTCCTGATCATCGGGGTGCACAGAAATCTTATTATAGCCTAAGAAGCTGTCTAGAAAAGACATGACCCTCGCTCCTGACACTCTCTGTAGTAAGTGCTCCATCTTGGGAAGAGGGTAGCTATGTTTTTGAGAGCCCTTGTTTAGGTTCCTGAAATCGACACATAACCTGACTTCACCATTCTTCTTCCTTACTATCACCAGATTTGCAACCCATTTAGAATACCTCAGCGGGATTATGATCTTAGCATCAAGGAGCTTTTTTATTTCCCTCTCGATCACAGGTAATAGGAGAGGGTTGATAGGCCTTAGCTTCTGTTTAAAAGGGGTGATGCCCTTTTCCAATGGAATTCTATGCTGAATGGTGTCTTCATCATAAGTTTTCAGGTCACGGTATTCCCAAGCCAAGACATCTGCAAAATTCTTTACCAGGTGGCAGTAATCTGACTGCTGATCAGCTATCAATTTCGTGCACAAGTTTATGAATTTAGGGTGATCTTGGCTGCCTATGTTTTGTTCATGGACAGCTGGGTCCTTTTCCTCATTCACAGGTTTAAAGGGGATGTCATTATGGTCAAAAAGCCTTTCGAGAGGTACTAGGCCCCTAGGTATATGATTCCCTGGAAATTGGACAATATCATGTTGGCCTATTTTCCCTTTCAATTTAGATGTCTGAGACTCTTCTATATTCAGGTTTTCTTGGTTAATATGCATATCAGAAAATTCATCAACAACCTGGAGGAACCTACTGAGCTCATCATCATTCTCAAAGACTTTCCAAAATTTGACATTGTCGGGTAGGGATGGCCTGTACCTGACTTGGATATCATAATTCAACTTGGGAGGCATGGGAGGAATGAATGTGCTGGCAGAGACAACAAGGGAATCGGCTAGGTGGTTCATGGCTCGCGGAATATAAGAAATCTCAAAAAACATGAAGGAATCTCTGAGTTTCCATACCTCATCTCTGTATGAATTTAGCCCGACGTTCTTTGCCTGATAATTTCCATTCACCTGCTGTATGATGAGCTCCGCATCCCCAAAAATTTTCAGGCACATGATTCCCATTTCTTTCGCAGCCTTGACTCCCAATAGCAAAGCCTCATACTCTACTATATTGTTTGTAGTCTTGAACTCCAGTTTATAAGACAAATGGGTAACGTCCTTCAGAGGGGAGATCAAAACTACACCTGCACCTGCTAAAGCCTGGGTACTGGCGCCATCAAAAAACATGTTCCACACAACAGTGGTCACTTCCTCAAGTTGCTGACCAATGGGCTTGGTGAGCTGCAAAGGGGCTGGCTGTTCATCATCTATTTGCAGGATGCATACCCCAAAATCTGTATCTACTGTGTAGATGGGATGGTTTACAGAATTCTTCTCATTGCTGATGACATAAGCCAACATGTTTTCCCTATAGAGCCTTTTAGTTTCTCCTCCAAACATAGGAATGGTAGCATAAGTCAGATCCATCTGTAGGGTACCCCCTAGCCACTTACTCCATGACCGAGACAATAGGATACCAAACTTCGGTGGGATGTCAGAAACCACTACATCCATTACCATAATTTTCGAAGGTAGCTGAGTTAGGTTTATGACAAGATCTTTTATGAGGCCCAGGCATCTAACCTTTCTAGAATCAAAAGAGAAGAGATCATGGTAGGGTTTTGTGATCCTAAGCCCAAGTTCGTCCATCACAACTTTAGGCATGAGTTTGTGAGAGGCTCCTGAGTCGAGTAAGCAATTGTGAATAATTTTGTCATGGATGTTTAAGGATATATAAAAAGGTGGGCATGACCCATCCTGTTCTTCGACCATGGGACCTAGGGTTACTGTAGGCTTATCGTCTTGTAAATTGACAAAGTCAACATCTACGGGTGCTTTTGGCTGGAGGGATTTCAATATGGATGACTTGAAGGAATCACTTTTCATTAGCTCAATTAGTGGAAAAGGGATTTTTATTTTCTGAATCTCAATTTCAAGATTGAAAGAGTAGGGAAACTTGTCAGGGAGTCTTGTCTCTTGGGATGGAGCTGTAAGTTGGCTAGGATCTGAGGCAGTTGGCTGGGATGGTCTTTGCTGCTGTTTTGCAAGAGCAATAGCCCGTTTTGCAGGAGCAGCAGGCTGCTGTTTTGATAGAGTGATAGACTATTTTGTAGGAGCAGCAGGCTGCTTCGTGGGGGCAGGAGTCTTCTTCCCAGGAGAAAGGGTTAAAGGTTTCTTTGCAACAGTCCTGGACCTCAAATCATAGCTCTTTTGATCATCATCCTGATACAGTGATTCCTCAGTGATTTGTTCATTCATGAGGGCTTCCTCATAATCAGATTGTGTCAGGAAGGCAAGGTCAACCTTATCCTCCATGCAGTTGACATTGTCTTCTCCTTCTCCTTCTCCCTGAATGAGTTCCTGTTCTTCTTCTAATACTGCATGCTAGAAAGGGGCTCTGATCCTTTGTTCTTCAGCAGGATTCCTGTCTCTCTAGAGGGTCGAAACCCATGGGTCATTTCTTCTGTAAGGGGGGGCATTGGTGTTCCTGGGAACAAACTCATTCGGTCCTTTACTTCTCGCAGATGGCTGGCCTTGCAATTTCAGCTTGGACATTTCAGAGGTCAGGCTGTCCAGCATTTTAGCCATTTTCTCCAGGTTAGTTCTTGACGAGGAGGAGGAATCTGGGGTCTACCTTTTCTTGTCGATTTTCCCTTTGAGGATCTTAGATGCAACCATGTTTGAATCAACTTCGAGTGCGGCATCCTGCATGAGCAGTAAAGACGCAGCTCTTATTTCTTGGAGATGAAGACATAAATCAGGGTCAAAAGCGTTGGCATAAGTGATCCTGGCAGAGGTATCCGTAGGTTTGATTTCAGCAGGGATTTTGCTAAACATTTCATTAAACCTCTTCGTAAAAGTTGACACAGACTCGCCACTTTCTCTCTTCAAGTTATCAAATTCCGTGAGATAATAAAGGTGGTCTCTTCTTCCCCCCCAATGTTTTAAAAACAATTCATCCAGGGCCTCGATGCCATTTATTGATCCAGTGGGTAGTTCTTTAAACCACTTTCTTGCCTGACCATCCAAACTTTGCACAAACACCCTAGTCCATACATCTTCGTGCTCGATATTGATATTCTCAGCATAGCTATAAAATGCTTCCAAGTTCTCCTCGGCTGTAAAATCCCCCTCCTCGATGAATTTAGGCATATATTTTTTGTAATCCCCGGTAGGCATAGCAGAAAGGGGATTAGGCAAATTTAGAGGGGCATACCTAGCAAGGAGGATCTTCTCCATTTTCGTTAGAGGGACAACCATTGTGGGTGTGGGTACTAAAGGGATGGAAGAAAGCAATTTGAGTGTGGACAGTGGTTGAGGAGGTATAGGCAACGATGAAAGTGGAGGTTTTGTTTCAATGGAGTCGCCAAAAATGGGGGTGAAATAGATTGATGGCTGTTCTGGGCAATCAGTTTTCTTACTGGATTGTGCAAGTAAAGAGGATAGCCTTTGTTCACGTTGTTCTAAAAGGTCCTGAAATATGTTTTCTATGGCAAGTACGTTGGTGTAAACAAAGGGGAACTTCTCTTCTGGTTCAGTCAATGAGGGCTGCAGGTAGGAGGAACAGCCTTCTTCTTTGACGGATTTTAGGATTTCTTTTCCTAGGTCAGCTCGGGTAGCAGAATCAGGGCTAGGGACTTGGGTAGCAGCAACGGATGAGGATACTTGGGCCCATAAATCTTCTTCTCTACTTATAGTTTCTTGTGAACCAACTACTTTAGAAAATGGAGATTCAAAAGGAATTTCGTCTGATGAGACCGAAGAAATGCCTCTGGTAAGGCCTGATGAAGTCCGCCTTGTGGCTCTGGAAATCTGTCTCTGCGTGGTCCTTCCTCTCCTTATAATCTGTTCAGGATCTGAAACATGTGTCACTGGTGGCCTTTGAGGATTTGATCTGGTACTTCGTCTTCTTGAAGCCACTTCGTTCCAATGGAGTTGCCAGATAGATGATTACAACCGAAATAGTGCCCAGGCTTTGTCTATCATCAAAGCTGGGACTGTGTCATCTCCCAAGGAAGCTGCTGCTTCAATAATCTTCCCCGGCAATGGCACCAATTTGTTATCACTCCAGGAAGCTCTCTTAGGTTGTATTTAGATATTCCTGGTAACTTAAACTTATCTTGAATGATGGGGTTTGTTTGGATCAAATTGGATGACTGAGATCAAAACTCACACGCTCAGAACACACATAGGGACGCTCAGGGAGACAAGGCTTTGACTGCTGCTGTTCAGAGGGTTGCTAAAAGGTTAATGGGAGTGAATCCTTATCATGTCAGCAGAATCATACACAGAAATTTGTATATAAATAGCTAATCAAAACAAAATAAAACATGTATGTTCAGTTCTCAAATGCCAAAACAGGATAACAACTATCTAGCATAGACAAATGAGCATAGAGGAAATAAACCATTCACTGTAAATACAGAAACATAAGGAAGAGAAATCTAAAAGCAAATAGTAAAAGAGGCTTATATTATATGAGAAGTCACTGAAGTCTGAAAATACAAATATAGATCAGTCTCTCCAAAATCGAACCCACGTTCTACTTTTGTTCTGGGCTTTATACCCATTACAAAGTTTTTCAGATCCCAAAAGATGGATTGAATATACTAAAAATAACAACTAAGAACAGTTAATGAAAGATGTAACAGTGTGTCATGATCAAATTAACTGATCCTTGCTGGTAATGTTGAAATATTGTAACTTCAAAGAATATTATATTTGTATATTATTTATTCCGGAGATGTTCCATACCTCCGATGTGATTATACTATGAATCCGGAGATGTTTATTCCTCCGAGAAGTTGTGGTAACTAGGGTTATTAGACCCACCATGTGGGGGTCGGCCCAGTCAGTTATAATAGGGTATTTAACCTAATGGTTAAATACGAGCCTACATGTACCTGTGTAAAATATATGTCATTGTAGTGTATAAATAGAGGAGGTGTGTTCCTCATTTGACACACACACTCACTTGAGAGAGGCGCACTTATGGAGGAGAGGTCTGCTATGGTGGAGGAGGAGATCATGTCTTTGGTTTGCATCTTTGTATATTGCTGGTCATCTATATTGAGGAAGCTTTGCTGGGTTTTCTACCCCATGAGGGTTTCCCAGGATAAATATGTGTCTCTTGTGTTTATGCTATGCTTGTTGTTTCTTCAGTGATCCTGTATATGCTATTATTGTGAAATGGAATGTAATGCTGCTATTTTCTATCTTAGCATATTAAATATTAACATGGTATCAGAGCTAACCTAAAGGAAGACAAGGTATGGCACTTACGACACTTGCTTTACTTACGACAATTTGAAGGTTAGGGTTTTATATAACAAAAACAGGTCATCGTGGAACTTTTGCTATAAATCCATTTTGGAGAAGGTTAAGGAACTGAAACCTTTACAGGTCGTAGATAACATCTCCAGGTATCTTGTGTCCAAAGGTCACCCTAAGATTCATTGTACTTTGTAAGTTATGATCAGTACAAGTTAGGGTTTCTGCCTCTTCCAGATCTCAGTCAAAATCAGGTGACCTAGGAAAAAAGGTCATAACTTGGGCTAGGACGCTCCAAATGAAATTTAGTAAAAAGTGACAGTTAGTACACAGACTGTACTATCTCAAGAAACTTTTTCCGAGGCTGAAGTTGAACCAGTGACATGTGGCACGCCGTACAAGTTCGCTCTCCTGTTTTATCCCATAAACAGGTCATGTTGCGACACTTGGCATAACTCTCTCTCAGACAGTCCAATTGAGGTCAGACCTATCAGGATGGAAAGATAACATGGTGAGATATCTCAAGAAAATTTTTCAGATACCGAAGTTCAAACAGTGACACGTGGCACGCCGGACAAGTTCTCTCTCCTGTATTATCCCAAAACAGGTCACGTTGCGACATTTGGCATAACTCTCTCTCAGAAAATCCAATTGAGGTCAGACCTGTCAGGATGGAAAGATGGCAGGTCAGGCTACTGCAGAAAACGTTTTCAGACCCTGTGGAGCAAAATTTTTGTAGTTATAGCAGAAACAATCAGGTACATATTTCTGTCAAAACAGAATTATTTTTGGAGCACCTTTATTCATGGCTTCCGGAATTTAGGGTTTCAGAGAAAGTTAGAATTTTTGGAATCGGAATCCACGACTGAATGCTACTCAGAAAAATTGAAATTTAGAGACCAAGATTGAATTGTTTGGTTGGGTAGAAGACTGGGCTTGATTAAACCCTAGCTCGGGATTTTGATCGGAAAGATGGAAAATTAGGGCTTCAGCAAAAATTGGAATTTTTGAAGTCTGTAACCACGGCTGGAAGCTCCTCAGAAAAATAAGAGTTTAGAGCCTTGGATCAAACCTTTTGATTAAGCAGAAGGGTGGGCTTCATCAAACCCTAGTTCGGGATCCTGTCCAGAAGATCCAGAAGTTTCAAAGGCAATTTTGAGGGGTCAAATTTTGGAGATTTCAAAATTGAAGTATGCTAGTTTGATCAGCTCAGCAAGACACATCCTTCCATTCATTCGGAAGTGTGAAAGTCAAAGATTGAATTTTTAGGGTTTCTCTAGCAAACCCTAATCAAGCTCCAGATCAAGTTTCAGGGGGAGTTGAGGCTAAGGCCTTACATAAGAAAACTACAAGAAGTCTCGACAAGTATGACTTAAGGAGGTTCAGGTATATCTTGAAATCTGATTCTTGATTAAGTTCATGATGTGTTTGTCTTCATATTATTTATTAGTACAATCTTGATTAATGTTAGAATTGTCTTATCACCCTAGTAACAGTATGAATGCATGTGAATGATCGAAGACATTCATTTATTAGGGCTATATGATTGTACTAATGCATTATGGTTTTGTGTGAGGTTGATGTTGTCTGCTAACAAGATACAGGTACATCACACAAGACAAATCAAGTTCCATGACCATGACAACATGAAGACAAAGACTCATCCATAATATTTGTTCTACTTACGAGGTATGTATGACTTTGTTATATTATGTTTAACCTATGAGACATGCAGGTTCTAGCTCAGGATCTCTAAATCATTGAAGAGATTGTTTAGGTATGTTGTACATAACTAAGCAGGTATACTAATCCAGGTATGTTTTCCTATGTCATGTTAGAATCTTACCTTGTGTTAGGATCCCTTATATAAGTATACTTGGTATGATTGGTTATGCTTATTCATAAAGTTAGTAATCAAGGGTTTATGCATATTATGTCTCTTATCTTGGTTGATGATTTAACTATCTAGATCAAACAAGAATATGCATGAGTAAAAGAAGACTTCCTTGAAACCCTGAATACTAATGATCATGACTATACATATTCAATATTATTTAGAATTAGAATGTTTTGATAATATTGAGAATATACTAATGAATGTATGTTTGTGTATGAGATCATGAGGATGACACTAGTGCACACTTGAGCATGCACAGTGGTACAGAATGAATAGAAGTTCAGAAGACATACAGAAGATCAAGCGAGAGGCAACCACACAAACATAAAAGATAAGTATTTGAGTTGTTATTAGAAATAGTAAATGATATTGCTTGTATGCATATTTGTATTCCTAGAATATATCATGCTACTAATATGCATATAATTGGTAAGTTGGACAAACATTCCATTGTTGCTTGTCTAGAATGAAACCTCTTTGCTGACATACTGAGAGCTGTGCACACTCTCGATAGTATGTTATGGTAGAGATGGAAGGCATCTAGATAGCCACTGTATGCATACAGGATATGGGAAAGTGTTGTGCCAAAGTATTGGTCAAAATAGTTGCATAACTATGTAAATGATATCTATATGCATAATAGGTTATCATGTCAATATGATTTGATGATTATGAAGTATTACTAATCCTGTACTTAATTTTGATTTGTAGGAAAAATCATGATGAATGATGAACACTGAACAAGCGATGGATGTTCAACAAAAGATTTACAATTCAAACACACTATAGAAGGCTTGTGGCTAGAAGATTCTCTTAGAAAGAGGAAGAGAATCATGATGAGATGTTTGCTCCAAGTGGCTAGATAAGACCATTCTCTTAATGGTGTAATTAAAGAAGAAGTGTGAATCAGGTTCTGTATGGGTACTCAGGATTGATAATCAATTGATGAGCTTAATGGGTGATGTGGATCTCAACCTTTGCTACAAGGTTGAATATGGATTCTATACACAGATGACATGGATGCAAGAAGGAACTCACCACAGAGTTCGAATGCTGTTGAGGTTCATTTCAGTAGACCCATCTAACGAGAGATGGCACAGATAGATGGCTGCATAAATGAAAATGAAAGATCTCAGTTTGATGCATTACTTCTTAGGTCTAGAAGTATGGCAAGGCTCGTAAGGAATCTTTCTCAACCAGGGAAAGTTTGCCGAGAAATATTAAAAAGGACTTGATATGTTGGAATGTCCACTCTCATGGATTCCAACTTGAAGCTGTTGGTGAATGACTCATCAGAGTTAGTGTATATAACTCTGTACAGACAAATTATTGGGTCATTGATGTATCTAATAAATACTAGGTCAAATATATGCTTTGCTATGAATACCTTGAGTCAGTATCTAGTGGAAACTAGATGTGTTCACCTATTAGTTGCAAAGAATGTGACCAGGTACCTAAAGGATACGATAGACTTTGATCTATGCTATTTTGGAGATCATGACTTCAGATGGCACAGATGTTGATTGAGCAGAAAGTGTATCAGACAGGTAGAGCACATCGAGAGGATGTTATTGTGGTTTAGCAGCAAGCAGTCCAGTATGGCTCTTAGCACAAGCGGAATATATGGCTGCTTGCTCTGCTAGTTGTGAAGCAGTATGGCTACAGGATTGTTTGACTTAGAGATAGACCCAACTGTGATACTATGTGACAAACAGAGTTGTATCAAGATGACAGAGAATCGAGTGTTCCAAGATATGGTGCAGAAAGGAACTATAAAGTTTGAATTTGTAACAGGTTACCGATGTACTGACCAAACCTCTACCTCAAGTGAACAAGTTGCCGATATACTAACCAAACCTCTACCTCAAGTGAACAAGTTGCCGATGTACTAACCAAACCTCTACCTCAAGTAAAGTTTTTCGAGACAAACTTAATATAGTTCAGAAGGACCCTCCTCGAAAGGGGGAGTGATGTGATCACTCATGATGAGATTGCCTGCATCGACAGTGAGGTCGATGATGAGGATACCTATATTAGTAATGCCAATAGAGAGGTTGGTGGATGGTCCTTAAACAGGGTCTAAATTGAGAAGGGGGATTGCATCATCCTTGAACATATGTTCTAAAAGGATCCGTAGACAGATGTCTCCAAGAAAGAAGACAGATTGTATCATCCTTGAACATATGTTCTAAAAGGATCCGTAGATGTATGTCTTCGAGAATAAAGTCCTTAGTGGACATGTGGGGATTGGATCATCCCTGGACTTCAGTCCTAAAGTGAGCCGTAGACGTATGTCTTCGAAAATGAAGTCCTTGGTGGACATATAGGATTGCATCATCCTCAAGAGAGCCGTAGACGTATGTCTTCGAAAATGAAGTCCTTGGTGGACATATAGGATTGCATCATCCTCAAGAGAGCCGTAGACGTATGTCTTCGAAAATGAAGTCCTTGGTGGACATATAGGATTGCATCATCCTTAAGAGAGCCGTAGACATATGTCTTCGAAAATGAAGTCCTTGGTGGACATATAGGATTGCATCATCCTCAAGAGAGCCGTAGACATATGTCTTCGAGAATGAAGTCCTTGGTGCACTTGAGGGGATTGGATCATCCCTGGACTTCAGTCCTAAAGAGAGCCGTAGACGTATGTCTCCGAGAACAAAATACTGAATGAACAGGTAAGGGGATTGGATCGTCCTCGGACTTTAGTCCTTTGAATTGAGCCGTAGACATGATGTCTCCGAGAACAAAATCCTGAATGAACAGGTAAGGGGATTGGATCGTCCTCCGACTTTAGTCCTTTGAATTGAGCCGTAGAAATGATGTCTCCAAGAACAAAATCCTGAATGAACAGGTAAGGGGATTGGATCGTCCTCGGACTTTAGTCCTTTGAATTGAGCCGTAGACATGATGTCTCCGAGAACAAAATCTTGAATGAACAGGTAAGGGGATTGGATCGTCCTCGGACTTTAGTCCTTTGAATTGAGCCGTAGACATTATGTCTCCGAGAACAAAATCCTGAATGAACAGGTAAGGGGATTGGATCGTCCTCGGACTTTAGTCCTTTGAATTGAGTCGTAGACATGATGTCTCCGAGAACAAAATCCTGAATGAACAGGTACGGGGATTGGATCGTCCTTGGACTTTAGTCCTTTGAATTGAGCTGTAGACATGATGTCTCCGAGAACAAAATCCTGAATGAACAGGTAAGGGGATTGGATCGTCCTCGGACTTTAGTCCTTTGAATTGAGCCGTAGACATGAGGTCTCCAAGAATTGAATGATAGGACTAGATCGTACTTGAGCTTCGGTTCAAAAGGTACATGATAGGACTGGATCGTCCCTGAGCTTCAGTTCAAAAGGTACAGGATAGGACTGGATCGTCCTTGAGCTTCGGTTCAAAAGGTACATGATAGGACTGGATCGTCCCTGAGCTTCGGTTCAAAAGGTACATGATAGGACTGGATCGTCCCTGAGCTTCGGTTCAAAAGGTACATGATAGGACTGGATCGTCCCTGAGCTTCGGTTCAAAAAGATACATGATAGGACTGGATCGTCCCTGAGCTTCGGTTCAAAAGGTACATGATAGGACTGGATCGTCCCTGAGCTTCGGTTCAAAAGGTACATGATAGGACTGGATCATCCCTGAGCTTCGGTTCAAAAAGGCACATGATAGGACTGGATCGTCCCTGGACTTCGGTTCAAAAGGTACATGATAGGACTGGATCATCCCTGAGCTTCGGTTCAAAAAGGCACATCATAGGACTGGATCGTCCCTGGACTTCGGTTCAAAAGGTACATGATAGGACTGGATCGTCCCTGGACTTCGATTCAAAAGGTACATGATAGGACTGGATCATCCCTGGACCTCGGTTCAAAAGGTACATGGTAGGACTGGATCATCCTTGGACCTCGGTTCAAAAGGTACATGACAGGATTGCATAATCCATGGACCTATGTCCTAAAGAGAGCAGGATTGATCATCCTGTAATATGATTGTGTGTGTTGATGTGATTACTTGTATCGGTAGGATACTTGTATTGATGATGTGGTTACTTGTATTGGTAGGATACTTGTATTGATGATGTGGTTACTTGTATCGGTAGGATACTTGTATTGATGATGTGGTTACTTGTATCGGTAGGATACTTGTATTGATGATGTGGTTACTTGTATCGGTAGGATACTTGTATTGATGATGTGGTTACTTGTATCAGTAGGATACTTATATTGAAGATAAGGATACTTGTATCAGTATGGATACTTGTGTGATGACGATGCTGATGATCGTGTGATGACGATGCTGATGATTGTGTGACGATGCTGATGATCGTGTGATGACGATGTTGATGATCGTGTGATGACGATGCTGATGATCGTGTGATGACGATGCTGATGATCGTGTGATGACGATGTTGATGATCGTGAGATGATGATACTGATGATCGTGAGGATCTAGATGTTGATGTTGTTGTAGCTGTTCGAGTACTGCAGAAGATAAAGACTCAGTACTGAAGATGTTGATGTTCCAGTAACTGCTTAAGTTACTGATGATGTTGAGAAAGCTTCCAATGATTTATAGATGTATCATGTATGATGTTGATGACTCCTTGCTCGTGCAGATACTGTTATAATATCCTTCTCGTTAAGGGGGAGTGTTGAAATATTGTGACTTCAAAGAATATTATATTTGTATATTATTTATTCCGGAGATGTTCCATACCTCCGATGTGATTATACTATGAATCCGGAGATGTTTATTCCTCCGAGAAGTTGTGGTAACTAAGGTTATTAGACCCACCATGTGGGGGTCGGCCCAGTCAGTTATAATAGGGTATTTAACCTAATGGTTAAATACAAGCCTACATGTACCTATGTAAAATATATGTCAGTGTAGTGTATAAATAGAGGAGGTGTGTTCCTCATTTGACACACACACTCACTTGAGAGAGGCACACTTGTGGAGGAGAGGTCTGCTATGGTGGAGGAGGAGATCATGTCTTTGGTTTGCATCTTTGTATATTGCTGGTCATCTATATTGAGGAAGCTTTGCTGTGTTTTCTACCCCATGAGGGTTTCCTAGGATAAATATGTGTCTCTTGTGTTTATGCTATGCTTGTTGTTTATGAGGTGATCCTGTATATGCTATTATTGTGAAATGGAATGTAATGCTGCTATTTTTTGTCTTAGCATATTAAATCTTAACAGGTACACCTACGCTTGACAACTGAGACGAGCCTCTGGGAGCTGGAGGGAGAGTTTGAAACTGCTGTTCTGCAAAAAACCTGTAGGCGTCTTTTCTAAAAATAGGCAGGAATATTCCACTGTCAATTCTGCCAGCACCCTCAGTCTGGGACCAGAGGTGATCATGATGCAATTGAACGCTTATGGATTCCCTGGAAAACTCCTTTAAGATGCTCGGGCTAACAAAAAGGGGTTTTGATGCCTACAGACGTACCTTTGCGTTTTCTGTGTTTTTGGTGGTTAACAAAACTGGGCTTGGAGGTGATAAGCAGTCGAAAGCTTGGTATCCGGTGGTTAATGAATTAGATTTATGCTTTGCCTAAACCACCGAATCGCTTCAAAGTGATGGAAAACCTTTATCTCTTTTCGGTATCCGGGAGGACTCTGCTTATACGTAGTAAACCACCAAAATGGGATTCGACAGCTAATGAACAACTCCTGTGTCCGCCCAAGCTGCCGAAAACAATGTGTGATCCAGCCTGCAAAAATTTAGCAAAACGGTGTTTTTGTCCCCTTGCTACCTGGATTTTTATTCCTCCTGGGCCAAATCCGGAGGGCTGGCAAAGTTGATTGCCGCTGCTGCTAAGGTCTCCAGGTCCGAATGTACCATGAGCTGGAGACTTTGAGTTTTTTCCTTACCCTCCAAAGCTTCGACCTTCCTCCTCAGTCTGATGTTTTCCCTGATCAGCCTAATGTTCCTCCCTCTCATTTTGCCATGTTTATTGGTCAACCCCTGGAAAGAAACATACAACTCATTATACCTTTCGGTCAGCCTCTAATTCTTTTCCTCGGATGACTCTCTGGAGTATCTCGCGTTCATATGCCTGCTGGAGGAGTCGATTGATTTTCTGTGAGGTAGAAATATTTGTGTTATGAATTGGCCCCTTAGCTACCTGCTGACCTTGTTCCTCCACAGGTATAGGAGAGGGAAAATTGACATAGGCATTATCTTGTTCCATCACGGATGGGGCTGCTTCCTGGGGTTCCTGTTCTGTCGCCACCTCCTCTTTTTCTGCTCCAGCTTCCTGTAATTCATCCTACTCAAAATCGGTGTATGGGAGGTTTAAAATATTAGTACTCCTTGAAGGGGTCTCTTCTGAAACAACTCCCTCTTCCTCGGCCTTATCTTTAAATGCCAGTTTCCTTTTGGCCTTCTTCACCTTTGGATATGAGGAAAGGGGTTCGGTTTGAATTAAGGGAATAACCCTTCTCTTTCTTTTCCCACGTCTAGGGGTGGATGATTTCTTCCCATATTCTGGTTGCAATTCTGTCTCAAACCCACTCCAGAATAGGAAGAAATCCCAGTACGTGATTCTTCTCTGCAATAAATCAGAGACCAAGAGTTTTATCAGACCATGGTGGTACAATTTGCCTGCAATTTTGGTGGGTTGATATTTTACTTGGTGTGCCATTTTGGTGAGGCTCTTGTGGAGGTAGAAAGGCAGATTTAGAGAGCTCTTTCCAGTGAAGTGATCCAGTAGTTTAAAATGGTAAATTAGCACCCTGTTGTAATGTCCCCATCTTGACCCTATTGCATTAATATTGTAAATGATGTAAATATTGTTATTTAGTCATGGAGAGGAGCTCAAGGCCAAGGCCCCGCCATTGATTTATCGTTCTATGTATCGGCAATTAGAATAGATGCATATGGTTCTTGTGCTAGCCATGCACAATGTAAATTCGGATATTATGTAAATATGCAATTTTAATGAAAAACCCACAACCAGCTATGCAATGCAACAAAGAGATGGGGCATGATCTTACAAGGAATTGGGAGGAAAAATAACCAAACCCTTGAGACAATGGAGTCAGCCCATGTGTTAATGAGAAAAGCCATGAAATCCCAACTACATATTTTGGCTTATGCCCCAATCATTAAATTCTTCCAAGAGTTGGTTGAGGCAGTTAATGCCTTGGGAATGATGAGGTATGGCAGCCAATTTCGGGTATGGGCAAGCCATCAATCCGGGAATTCAAATTTTTGCTTGCAAGGCAAGAAATCACCCACGTTTTGACTTCCCAAGCCATTCTGAACCATGGTATTTCCTCTCTCATGCATCCTGGGGCGAACTGGGGTTTTTCCTTCATGTTTTCACCATTTGCTCTGCATTCTCCCATGCCTGGGAACTCGTTTTTTGTTAGCACAGTGGCTGGGAGAAGAGAACCACGATTTTCTGGGGTTATAGAGGCCGTTTCTGCCCATGAAATGCCCATGGACATATTTCTGAAAATGATTATGCTCCTAGGGTTTTTTTCCCATTTTCCCATTTTCATTTTGGGCTTTCCCACATTTCTTTGAACTGGTTGAAATCCCATTGTTGGGCATCCTACTGCAAAAACGCCCAACACTTGCATTTCTGGCTGTTATGTCCCTCCCTATTTAGTTTGGACCTGTGAGCAGGAGATTCAGGAGTGGAAGGGGATAGATTTGGCTTGATGAGCCTAATGAAGTATCCATAGCTCCATGGTTGACCCACTAGCCTAGTAATTCACCTCTGTCCATCTCTTAGCATCTTGAGAAACCCAACTGCTGATTGGCTTGGCTGATTCTTGTGTATCTTTGGCTATGTGAGAGCCTGCTTTTCCCTTTTCCTTGTGGAGATCATGCCCAGCTCGGGGGTGGCAGTGGTGCTGAGAGATTGAGGAGCACACTGGCCTACGGTTGGGTGGAACGTTGCAGAAGCGTAGCTGGTTTCTCAGGGACTACTTGGTTTAAGATAAGTATTCTCATTTGCTAATTTGATATTGCTTAATTGATGAATGACATGAAAATATGGAATGTATGATGGATGTGTAATGGAATTAAATTCTGCTGTGTTTTCAAATGTTTATGCATTTGCATATCTCCATCTACAATTTATATGAATGCTTATTTGATTAAGTATGGGACTAGATGTTCAGTATTATTATTAGTGTCATCTCCATAGCCTTATAGGATAGGAGGGACATTACACCTGTTATACCTTCCCTCACAGGTTATATAGACTAGAATGGACTTCAATAAAAGCTGCCATTTATCCTCCAGATATGAAATGGGAATGTCTTTTTTCTAGACCAAGTTCCTATGCTCCGATTTCAGGTATGATTGAAATTCAAAATCCTTTTTGACAGTGGTCTTAAACCAGTTTTCTCCGGTTGTTGGAATTTCTGTCACCTGGGCTATAAGGGCCTCGTCCACCTGGAATCCTTCCTTGCCTATCACAGCCTTACTTCCGTCAAATGTGAGGGAAAATGCTTTGGCCACCTGTTGATGAGAACCCTGTAGCTTTTTGCAGAAATTATAGCAGCTGACATTCTTAAAAAGTTGACATACCTCGGGGTGTCCCTCCAGGTAGCAGATGTCGCTCAATTCCTTTCTCAGGACTGATCCTCCTCCTTTCTTCATCGGTAACCTGCTCGTTGGCGCCTACTGCTCAAATCAGGACTGAGGGGGAGACAGCGAAACAGGGAGAAAAAGAGTTCAATCGGCGTGGTGAGGGCGAAAAAAGAAAGGTGGTGTGGCTTTTTGGGAGCTGACTCCGAGGGTATGAAAAGGTGGATAATCATGAGGGCGTAATGATGGCCACTGCGACATGATTGCACCGGGGGAACGAATTTTTAGAAATGCTGTTATGTGGATGGGAAACGATGTCAATCTAGTCAGAGTTATGGCGATGGCGTCCGGCCTTCCCTTGGGGTAAATCGTGTTTTCACTGAAATGACCCTTTCGATGGCTAAGCCATGATGGGTTCCCTGTATTATGACCCAAAACCCTCGATTTGACGTGTGCAGCGATCGAAACCAACTCCCTTTTCGACAATTGGTAATCCGGCCTTGATCCCGTTTGCCACCGAAAAACGATCTTAACCAGTGCTTTTTGCTTTCGGTGGCTGCAGACAACCCAGCCTTTGGATATTAAGCTACGAAAAATATCCACCTTTTCGGTGGTTAATGAACACCGTCGTGTTCGCCCAAACCCCCGAAACGGTTGCATGGATTGTGAAAATGATCCTTTCTTTTCGGCAGCTATAGAAGGTTCTAAACTTGCACTGCGAGCTGCAGAAAATATTTACCTTTTGGTGGCTAATGAACACCATCGTGTTCTCCCAAGCCACCGAAAACTGCCCCACAACTCACGCTGTAATTTTTCCCTTTCGGTAGCTGGAGTGTATTTTCTTTCACACAATAAGCTGTCGAAAACAGGGTTTTCGGTAGCTAATGAACCATTGCCAGGCCCGCCTAAGCTACCGAAACCTGAAAATCACCTTTAGAAGGAGAGCTAGCTTTAAAAAGTTATTTCAAACTTCGTTACCTTCTTCAACCTATCAAACCAGAACTTAAACACATGGGAAAAACAAAAATTAAAAACTTCCTATCACCTAGACACCATGAATAGTCTATTTTTATTTCGGAGATAACAAAGTGTTTAAGATAAAGTACTTTGTAGAATATGGTTTCCTCCTCTACCATGGGTTTCACACCAATAATCGTTTCTTTCTAAAATATATGAAACATAGATAGCAATCTTAAGATAATATTCCAACTATTCTCTATAACCTAAGATATGAGGTTTATTTATTTATTTACTCCAACTTATTCATAAACATGCTTTACTTGGGCATGACACCACAGAGAAACAATTTGTAATTTTAAAAATTTTCGATGTTAGGTCACTATCTCTAATACTAGAGGCATGACCCTATTGCCCACAAGCATCCATAGCCTCGGCGGAGTTTCCTCCTACACCCTTTCTACCTGAATGCTAGTTATCCCAAGCCTTTTTTTTCATGTTAAATATATGAGCATATATTTTCTTTGCTTCTCTTTTTTCTTTTGATAATTTATTTTTTTCATATTTGGTGGATGTTGGAGTAAATTCAAAACCCCCTTAAAGGCATGGGATGGTATTAAGAGTCACTTTGATTTTCTAGCATCATCATTACTCATTGCATTCATGTGTAGACCACTTGAAATCATAGTAGAATTAGCATATTTAATGTGTTGTGGGTGAAGCTTTCATATAATACCTGAAAAAAACCTAGAGTCAGACATATGTATGTTCTAATGAAAGCTCTAAAACTTTGTGAGAGTAGCACCATGGAACGGATTACACCATATTCAAGTCAGAGATTATTAATATTTCTCAAAATGAATAGCTTCGAAATTACATAGACTTTTATGTTGTGTCCATCCCAAGGTTCCATTTTCAGCTCTTGATATCCTAACCGCACTTCATTCAATAGAATTAGATAGAATAAGTCTTTTAGTTCCAAGATTTTTATGGTTACATGAATCAAGTTTCAAGGGATTTATAAGAGAACTCAACGTAAGAAATCCTAGTTGTTCTTTCATATTTTAATAAGTATGTAACCATAATAGAAACCACTTAAAAAAACTTTATTATAAAAACTAATTAAAACGAAGATGTTGTCCACATTCGAAAAATGAAAGAAGAACTTATTTAACGAAAGCAATCAATTCAACCTTTTTAAAGGTAAATAATCAGAAGCAGTAAAAATCACTTGGAAAATATATTCTGAAAGTAAAATGAAACCTAAAAGAGAATAAACTGGAATGGAAACTACTATCCACAATACTAACTCACCAAAGGTGATTAAGATACGTATTTTTAACAATTTGACCATTGACAAGGAGATTCTTAGACTCCCCCTCTAAAGTTCTGAGACGAAAGGTTATTGGGCCAATTTTTTCTTCAATCTAAAATGGGCCAAGCCACATTTGTTGAAGTTTGGTATGATTCCCCCTAGCCTCATTATATTTATCCCATTTTAGAAATAGGTCTCCCATCTAAAAATCCACGTTATTAACAGATCTTTTCTCAAACCAACGCTTGACTAATTGTCAATGTTCATGAAATTTATGGTTAGCCTTTTCTCTTTCTTCCTCAAGTTTCAAGAGATTATTAATCTTTTGTTGAATGACCGGGAAATAAACTTCCCTAACAAATTGAGCTAATTGGAGAGAATGAAGAAACATATTAAGGGGTAAAATTGGCTCCTTATTATAAACAAGGAAGAAAGGAGACTTCCCTAATGATATTTTTGGCGTGAATCTATCAACCTAGAGAGAATTAGGTAAATCATTGTGTCAATTTTTTTGGTGTTTAGTCATGGTCTTTTTAAGTCTTACTAGAGTCTATGTTTTAGGCATATTTTCCCATATCTCTATTTTCTCGATAATGATACCTTTTCCTGTTGGAACACCCTATGAAAATAATAGTAAATGCTCATTTTTCCATTAAGAATGTAAACATATAAGTACCGTGTATGTGACCCTTGGTTTCATATTCCAAGAGGTCTCTTAGATTCCATTGATGTTTCATATTCACCTATGACAATTAAGTGAATAATGAATACAATTTACCAAATCCACAAGGATTAGGTTTCCAACATTTCCCTCTCAATTCGTAGGGGTGTATGTGAGTCCAAGAATCTTCTGAAAGAGAGTTGAAAATAGGAAGTGGGAAGCTTCCAAATGTTGAACACTTCATACTTGACAATATGAATTTGCCAAGTAAGCTACCAGAAGCTAATGTATTTAGCTAAATGGTTAAAAAGAAGTTCTCTCTAAATCAATGTTTTTAGGATGACCACAAACTCAATGGTTTTGGATGACCAAAAACTTTTGAACTTGGTACTAAATCTAATTATGGCTCAACGGTTCCCTCTAGAACTTGGCTCTAACTCAGGTTCTGGCAAAACAGTTCCCTCTAGAACTTGGATATAAGGCTCAGAGGTTCCCTCTGGAACTTGGATATAAGGCTCGGTGGTTCCCTCTAGAAAATGGTAGTGTAAGGATCACAACAAACTAACGTCTAGAAGAAGCTGAAGTGTTCTACTAAATGGGTGGTTTTAGATGACCACCAATCAATGGGTTCTCTAGAACATGGCTCTAACTTTGTTTTCTATAAAAAAATATGAATCTCGATCTAGTTGTTGGATCTGGTTCTGATTATGGGTAAGGATCTCTTGTTCTAGTAGATAATAGGGATTCCAAACTTGAATCCTGACTATCAATGATATTCCCCCTATTATGATGAGGACATCAAGTAACTTTTGAGCCCCATTAAGAAGTGCCCGATATTCACGAACACTATTATCCACTTTAGTTATCTTGGATCCTACCAAAAATTGCATTAATAAGCTCAAAGAATTGGGTTGAATCAATTAGGAAAAAAATTATCGACAAAATTTATCCCATGAGATAATTTTTTCCATTTGTTTCCAAAAAAAATATACGCCAATTTCCATTTTTTGTGTAAATTAATTCTCCCAAATTCCATGGGATAACAAAAAAATTACTCTAAAAAATGTCAAAATGTATGGAAACTATATGAAACACTTAGGAATTTGAATTTTTCTTACAAAATATAGCCCAACATTTTATGGTTGGAAATTTAAGTGTTTGTAAAATTCACCAAAATTTCTACACTTTAAAAAAATTATGGATCCTTAAAATATTCCCTAGGGTGCTACCAAGCTCCATAAAAGTTCCACTATTATAATCTAGAATTACACACATCCAATAGAATGGATCTGCATTGGTCGTTGAATGTATGCCATGTAGGGGAAAACTAGGGAATCAACTACTGTTGGGAGGAAAACTAGGGAATCAACTATCTCGGGATTTTGATCACATATTTGGGGAAGTGAGTACATTGGACAAATCACCTTGAGGAGGTGCATTTACCTGTCCAATAAGAAGTTCCAAATTCCAAGTTTGGAAAATTAGGGTTTCTCTCACAAACCCTAGGCTAGCCACCTTTATAACCAGTTCAGGCATCTTAAAGTGGTAAGATCTAAATCTTTTCTATTTCCATTTGAGGTACTCATTAAAAATGTCTCACCATAGCAAGCTTGAGGATAAGCCTGAAGGAGCTGATACCTTCTGAGCATGGAAGTATAGGATTGCACTTGTCCTAGAAGAAAATGATTTGGACAAATATGTGAATGAAGAGGTTCCAACACCAGAGGGAGATGAGGCTAAAGTCATCCATACGAACAAATTGGTTAAGGCCAAGAGAATCATTATAGATTCTATCAAGGATCATCTCATCCCACATGTGTCATCTTTGAAGACACCCAAAGAGATGTTTGATGTGTTGACAAAGCTGTTTGAAGGAAAGAACATCAATCAAAAGATGACCTTGAGGAACCAGCTGAAGAATGTGGAGATCCAGAATGTTGAGACCATATAATATTATTTCACAAGAGTCTCACAAATCAAGGAGCAACTCTAAGCAGTTGAATAAAAGGTAGAAGAAGGAGAAACTGTTATGACCACCTTGAATGGTCTCCCTGTTGGAATATTCGCACCCTCATCATATTGTATTTTCATGCATACATGCATACTACATGCATCCAGTTAGGAACTATGGAGTCTCCCAGCACCTAGTCCCTATTTTCCCCCCCCCTAGAGCTTGTTTCTGGTCATTATTATCCTTCCTAGCCACTGATGCGCCCTTGTTTTCATCACTAGAGTACAAATGTGCCCTCTTCCACTGATTTAGGAGATCTATCAGTCAGTTCCATGATTTGAGGATTGATTACTCAGTTAATTGACTGTAGCTCTTAGATTGACTGCTACAGATACTAGCAACGCCCTCCTTGACCACTAAAAACTAGTATGTGCCCTCCTTGGAGTCTCCTTCCCTATTATTGTGCTCACATGGTTAAGTTATGTTCATTTCTACTACAGTTAACTGATCATTGACCATCGGTGGCCACTAGACCTTATCGAGATATGGTTCCAATGCACACTAAGCCATGCCTTGAGGAGAATTCGAATCTTTCCATGGGTATCGAATTCATTCTATTGTATTGACATATTTTTTCCAGCAAACAGTTGATGAATGTATCAACATTAATTTATCACATCTTTTGAGTTTATATGTGAATTTGATATACTTCTTGTTAATTCTTCTTTGCAATTAACTGAGTGAAATTGCGAGTTTTTTTCAAGCTTAGTGATATACCCCTGTGGAATTTCACATGGTATCGGAGCTTGTTAGAGATTTTGAAGTTTCAACAGTTGTAGCGGTTTATTGAACAACTGTTTTTCAGTAAGGCACCAGAAGCCTATGGATTTCCATACAAATCCTGGTGTTATTACCTTGAATTCACTTGAGGAATCCAGTGAGGTCTATCCAGGTGTGAAGAATCCGGATAAAAGTTCCTATTGTCCTAAAGCAGTGTTCATTAGATTCTGCAACAATCCTCCAAACAAATTTTATTGTTTTTGCAGGTTACTCCATCATCAGAAGCGCATTCAATAGCTACTATGGATCTCTCCTTGATTCCAAAACTCACCTCCTTCAACTACTTCAAATGGAAGGGAAAAGTTGAGATCTTCATGCTCAGCAAAGGTCTCTCCAGAGTGTTACATGGGACTGAGGTCGAACCTAATGGTGCTACAGAGAAAGCCAAGTATCTCAACAAACTTGATGAAGCAGTTGGACTACTACTCCTCAATATTTCTGGCAATATACTCTTTCATCTCACTCGTCTGAAGAATCCAAAGGAGTTTTGGAGAAATATCGAATCATTGTTTGGGAAGCAAGATGATTTGACAGGGCATCAACTGGAAAATGCGTTAATCTCACTGAGCCCCAACAGTTTCAAATCTATCAGTGAATTCTTCACAAGGTTCAAGAACTTGGTTGTGCAGTTAAAGAATTGTGGAATTGAGAAGGATGACAAGAAGCTCATTCTTTCCATTCTTTCAAAATTGGGTGCAGACTATTCACTATTTGTATCCACCTTCCAATCAGCGAAGCTATCCATTCCCAATTGGAAAATTCCCACTCTAGATGCATTCATCCTCTCTCTCTCAAAAGAGCAGGACAAATTGGTGCAAATGGGAGTGATCAAACAAAAGAGGGATTCATCTCTTTCTGCTGCAGAAGGGAAGAATGCGAATGGCAAAGGGAAGCAAAAGGGTAAAGAAAATAATCCTTATGAGAAGAAGTCAAGAGATACTCCCAAACAGTCAGAAGGGACTTCGAATCCCAAGAGAGGCAAGCAAAGTCAGAAGGATAAAATCAAATGTCCATACTGTAACAGAGGTTTTAATCATGAGAGTGCTTGCATGAAGAATACCATTGATCTAATCGCCCAGCTTCTTGAGAAAAACAACCTCCCAGTACCTTTACGTGCTAGAAGGAAAGAAGCTGATCCAAAATCAGAAGACAAAGAGAGGTGCCATGCACTCATGGATGGTACTTCGAATGACTCCTCCTTTATCATAGATTATGGAGCATCCAGGAACATGTCTTCTTACAAGAATATCTTCTCTGATTTTGAATGTATAGTTGGACCTTCTATTTTGATGGGAGATGATTCTAAAGTCTCCTCCGAAGGGATTGGAAGGATCAATCTAGAGCATGGGTACTTCAATGATGTACTCTATGTGCCTACTCTTGCAACTAATATTCTTTATGTTTACCAAATGACCCATACAAAAGTTCCCAAGAAGGTCATATTTACTCCTAATGAGGTCAAAATACAAGAGATCTCAACTGGAAAGATCATTACACATGGCATTGTTGATCACCATTCGAAACTCTATGAGTTTTGTCACTTCTTACCTTTTTAAACACAAAGTTCACTTCTTAATCATGCAAATGAAGTGAGCAGACTTTGGCATTGTTAAGTTTATACTAATTTGGCTAGCAAGATCACTGAAAGAAATACAATCACAAGATAGACAGATATTTTACCCTGGGAAACCCTCATGGGGTAGAAAACCCAGCAAAGATTTCCTCAATAAGATGATCAACCAAATACAAGATGTAGTCCAAGACTAGAGCTCCTTCTCTACCTCCTATGCAGACCTCTCTCTCACTTATGCGCTACTTTCTGAGTGATGGAAGTGTGAGATAAGTGAGGAACAACCTCCTCTACTTATACTTGTTTCCCGATTGAATTTTTACCCTATGGGGCCGACCTCTCCTAAGAGTGTCTAATAATCCCTAATAAATTAACTCATGGATGACCCCCACATGGGAGATCTAATAACCCTAGTTACCATAATCCATTGGAGGAATAAACATCTCTGGATACATAATAAAGTCCATCAGAGGAATGAAACATCTCTGGAATAATACAAATATAATATTCTTAGAAGTTACAATATTTCAACACTCCCCCTTAATGAGAAGGATATTATAACAACATCTGCAAGAGCAAGGAGTCATCGACTACATGATACATGATACATCTATAAATCATTGGAAGCTTTCTTTATACATCATCATCAGTAACTCAGACAGTTACTGGAACATAATAAATACTGGAACATCAGCATCGTCAGTATTGGGTCTTCATCTTCTGCAACACTCGATCAGCTACAGCATCATCATCTGGATCTCTCGATCAACAGCCTCATCATCTAGATCTACCGATCAATATCATCATCTGGATCCTTACGATCAACAACATCGTCATCTAGACCATCGCGACCACAGCATCGTCATTTAGATCATCATGATCACAACATTGTCAGCACACGATCTGCATCATCGTCATCACACGATCTGCATCATCATCATCAACTGGATCCTCTCGATCAACATCACAACAGCAGCATGCCCTGCAACACACATGATCTATTTAAGACACCATATCATGACTAGGGACGATGCAGTCCACTCATCAACTTAGAGAAAGTCTAAGGACCACTTCTCAGAGACATATGTCTACGGATCAATTCAGGGACCGAAGTCCGGGGATGATACAATCCCCTCACTCTCGGAGACATCTATCTGCGGATCATTTTGGAACTGAAGTCCAAGGATAATACAATCCCCACTCTCGGTGACATATAGTCTGCGACTCATTTTAGGACTGAAGTCCAAGGATGATACAATCCCCACTCTTAGTGACATATAGTCTGCGACTCATTTTAGGACTGAAGTCCAAGGATGATACAATCCCCACTCTTGGTGACATATAGTCTGTGGCTCATTTTAGGACTAAAGTCCAAGGATGATACAATCCCCACTCTCGGTGACATATAGTCTGCGGCTCATTTTAGGACTAAAGTCCAAGGATGATACAATCCCCACTCTTGGTGATATATAGTTTGCGACTCATTTTAGGACTAAAGTCCAAGGATGATACAATCCCCACTCTCGGTGACATATAGTCTGCGGCTCATTTTAGGACTAAAGTCCAAGGATGATACAATCCCCACTCTCGGTGACATATAGTCTATGGCTCATTTTAGGACTAAAGTCCAAGGATGATACAATCCCCATACTATCCACTTAGACAAAGTCTAAGGACCATTTTCATCGACCTCATCGTCAGAACAGGCAACCTCATCATCAACCTCATCGTTGGAATAGGTAGCCAAATCATTGATACAATATCCTCATCAATACCGTTATCATTAGTACACATCATCAATACAAGTATCCTCATCAATACAGGTATACATATCATCAATACAAGTATCCTCATCAATATATATCATCTATACAAGTATCCTCATCAATACAAGTATACATATCATCAATACAAGTATCCTCATCAATAGATATCCTCATCAATATATATCATCAATACAAGTATCCTCATCAATACATATCCTCATCAATATATATCATCAATACAAGTATCCTCATCAATGCAAGTATACATATCATCAATACAAGTATCCTCATCAATACATATCCTCATCAATCAATATAGGCAATCTAATCATCGATACATGTATCCCCATCGTTACTAGTATCCAAATATTATCATCGACCATATCACTCCCCCTTTCGAGGAGGGTCCTTCTGAACTACACCAAGCTTGTCTCGGAAATAATCAAACTTTACTCAAGACAGAGGTTTGGTCAATACATCGGCAACTTGTTCATCAGTGCCTAGATACTCGAGCTTGATAGCTCCTTTTTGCACCATATCCCGTATATAAAAATATCGGATCTCTATGTGCTTTTACTTATCATGGAACACTGGATTCTCTGTCATCTTGATACAACTTTGGTTGTCACATAGAATCACAGTGGGGTCCATTTCTAAGTCAAACAGTCCTAATAATAACTTTTGAAGCCATACTGCTTCGCAACTAGCAGAGCAGGAAGCTATATATTCTGCTTCAGCTGTGCTGAGAGCCACACTTGACTGCTTTCTGCTAAACCATGAGATCATGAAAGATCCTAGAAAATAACATCCACCCGATGTACTCTTCCTGTCTAATACACTTCCTGTCCAATCAACATCTGTGTAGCCATATAATCTGAAGTCATGATCTCCACGATAATAAAGACCAAAATCTATCGTACCTTTTAGGTACCTCATCACATGTTTTACAGCAATTAGGTGAACTCGTCTAGGTTCCACTAGATACTGACTCAGAGTGTTCACCACAAAACATATGTCTGGCCTGGTATTCGTCAGGTACATTAATGACCCAATAATCTGTCTGTACAGAGTCACATCCACTAACTCTGACATCCACTAACTCTGAAGAGTCATCAACTAATAGCTTTAAGTTGGAATCCATGGGAGTGGCCATGGCTTTGCATTCCAACATATCGAATCTTTTCAAGATTCCCACAGCATACTTACCTTGGTTGAGAAAGATTCCATTTGATCCTTGCCATACTTCCAGACCTAGGAAGTAGTGCATTAATCCGAGATCTTTCATCTCAAATTCTAATGAGAGCTTCTTTTGTTCGGGTACACAGGGTACTACCAAAGGACCGAACACCAAGAGCAACCACTTCACACAAACAGATCACAGATCAACACACCGATGTTTTGACGTGGTTTAAACCCTATTGAGGGAAACACTCCATGGCCCCGGCCAAATAACTTCTACGGGACAATTTATTATGCAAAGAAAGAAAGTTACAAATGAGCTTCTCATAATCGATCAACTAAATAATGACCCTCCATGCTCTTTAAATAGAGATCATGGACCAATCGGGTGTTAAGCCACATATCAAGGTTAGGTTTGATCTAAGAGAAGTTGAGCCGTTGGATCACTCTATGTTGGAAACATATCATGACCGTCGGATTAAGTATTTACAAATGCATACTAAAGAAACACACTATCCCTAACGGATATATTACACAAGTTGATCTTAACTAACTCCTAAGTGTCTAAATATCCTAACATCTTTTTGCATTCGATAATTTGTTTCTCATTTCCAGTCAGAAATAGATCATCCAAATATAGCAACAATATGATAGGTTCATCATTCATAACCTTGAGATAAAGATTAGGATCAGCTTTACTTTTGGTAAAACCCAATTTTGTCAAGAAACTGTCAATTCTTCCATACCAAGCTCTGGGAGCTTGCTTCAACCCATATAAGGCCTTCTTCAGTTTGCATACATGGGTTCTTCCATTTTCTACCTCAAATCCTTGTGGTTGTTCTATGTACACTTCGTCCTCAATCACACCATTCAGGAAGGTTGTCTTTACATCCATCTGGTGTAGATCCCATTTCATCATGGATGCAAGTGTCATGATGGTTCTAATGGAAGTGTACCTTGCAACTGGGGAAAAAGTTTCTTCATAGTCAATTCCCTCTTTGGAAATGGGTTCTTGATATTCTTTCCTTTTGCATACCCCTTGCATGTGCCATCATGATCAATCTTCAAATCTGGTAGTCCTATGACAACCTTACTCACATGAGGTAGTGCTTTGTAGTTAATATGAGCAAGCCTCCTCTGCCATAGTTCATTAGGGCTAGTGGCTTCATGAACAAGGGCAGCTTCTGGATGTCCCCTGATTTTGTATAAACCTCCTTTCTCTTCACCAATAACAATTGCATCCTCAATAGATTTTCCTTTGGACCACATGAGTACTTGTCCATCTATGAATGCGACCCTATAACCTTTCTTATCTAGAGCTGAGATAGAAAGTAAGTTCTTCTTCAATCCTGGGACATATAATATCTCTTTCATCTTCAATGGTGTTCCAGAATCAAGCTTGTAGCATGCTTCACCAATTCCCTTGCTGGGATATTGATAGTCATCTCCTAATGACACCTTTTGTGGGTAGGTCTTCTCTTCCAGTTTTGAAAGAGTTTTCTTTTGTTCAGTCATGTGCTTTGAAGCACCACTATCAATCAGCCATGTATCTTCTCTAGGTGTTATAGATCCTGAGAGTGTAGAGAATAGAACATACTCTTATGCATCTTCTTCTTCATTCCTTCTAGATATTTTCTTGAAGAGGGGCCTTTCTTCTTCTTCTTCTTCTCTTCTAGATCTTTTCTTGTGAGGCCTTTCTTCCTCTTCTTCTTCATCTTCACTTTCATCTTCTGCAAGATGTGCTTGATGTCTTTTATGGTGAATATTTCTCTTCTTCTTTGAGGGACAATATCTAGCAATGTGTCCTTCTTTATGACAATTGAAACATTGGAAAGAAGAGTATTTTCTTCTTCCTCTTTTCTGAAATCTTTTTGAATATTGAGACTCCTTGTGACTATCCTTCTTGAAGTAGGATTGATTCCTCCTTCTCTTAGTGTGTGTAGCCAAGGCTTGGTCATCTTCTTTGAGCAGGGCTTCTCTGTTGGAAACCCTAGCTTCTTCTTGGATGTAATCTTCCCATACCACATCAAACTTCATGCTCTCTTTTCTGGCACACATGGTTTGGATAAATGACTCCCATGGTCTAGTGGGACCATATAGTGCAGTCATGACTAGTTCATCTTTATCAAGGGTATCTCCAATAGCATCTAGTTATTCTTTGAGCTGGGAGATTCTTGAGAAATAGTCTTGAACAGATTCTCCTTTGTTCATCTTTGTGCTCTTTAATTGAGCTCTTAGATTCATCTTCCTATTGATGTTCTTTCCCTCATACATTCTGGAAAGGGCATCATACATTTCCTTTGGAGTCTTCTTGGATGCCACTTGGGAAATCAAGTGGTCTTTAATAGAATCAACAATGATTCTCTTTGCCCTAATCAAATCCTTCCTATACTTCTCTTTGGCTTCATCCTCTCCAGGTTCTGCAATCTCATCCTTGATATACTAGTCAAGGTCATTCTCTTCAAGAATGAGGCCAATTCTGTATTTCCATGCCCGAAAATTTTCTATACCCTCTAGCTTGTCTTCAAGCTTAGTGCTTGGAGCCTTCTTCTCTAGGGGTCAAAAGAGATTGAAGTTTCTCAAGAGATAGAATAACACTTACCAGGAGATGTGCTTGATTGAATTGGAATATCTGGTGTGTTCGACTTCTGGAGACTTAAACTTTTCACCTTCCGGATTTGCAACAAAATTTCTGGTTTTTTGGTGCATAGGTTCACAGTTTTTCTGGTTCTCTGGTTTCTTGGTTTTCTGCACTTTTGGTCAAACTAGGGTTTGACTTTCCTGGAGTTCTACCCAACCAAAAAACTCGACCCAGTGCTCAAAACATCAATTTTGAGGAGGGCTATCCAGCCATGCAATCAGAATCCAAGAATACCAACTTTTACTGAAACCCTAATTTTCACCGTAGGAGAGAGAGAGATTTTCACCTTGTGAAAGATGTCCTATTCAACCTGGCTCTGATACCATGTTAAGTTTATACTAATTTGACTAGCAAGATCACTGAAAGAAACACAATCACAAGATAGATAGAGATTTTACCTTGGGAAACCCTCATGGGGTAGAAAACCCAGCAAAGCTTTCCTCAATAAGATGATCAACCAAATATAGGATGTAGTCCAAGACTACAGCTCCTTCTCTACCTCCTATGCAGACCTCTCTCTCACATGTGCACAAATTTCTGAGTGATGGAAGAGTGAGATAAGTGAGGAACAACCTCCTCTACTTATACTTGTTTCCCGACTGGATTTTTACCTTATGGGGCCGACCTCTCCTAAGAGTGTCTAATAACCCCTAATAAATTAACTCAGGGCCGACCCCCACATGGGAGATCTAATAACCCTAGTTACCATAATCCATCGGAGGAATAAACATCTCCAGATACATAATAAAGTCCATCGGAGGAATGAAACATCTTCGGAATAATACAAATAGAATATTCTTAGAAGTTACAATATTTCAACAGGCATGCGAGGTTTGGGAACATCAACTATAAGTATTTGCAAGAACTTCACAATCAGAAAATGGTTGAAGGACTACTAAACATTAGATTCGCTAAAGGCACCTGTAAAGTTTGCTTGATTGGTAAGCATCCATAGCATAAGTTTGAGAAAGAGAAGGCAAGGAGAGCCTCTTCACCTCTTGAGATGATTCACACTGACATTTTAGGACCTCTTCCCAACCTATCTTTGAACAATGCAAGATACATCTTAGCATTCATGGACGACTATTCTAGATTCAATTGGGTGTATTTTCTTAAGTTGAAATCAAAAGTTTTTGGATACTTCAAGTTCTTCAAAGCTTCTGTAGAAAAGTTCTCTGATAATAAGATCAAGGTCCTTCGCTGATAATAAGAATGAGTTTCACTCTTTTTGTGCAGATGAAGGTATAGATATGTAGCACACTGTGCTCTACACACCACAACAAAATGGTGTAGCAGAGAGAAAGAACAAAACCTTGAAAGATATGGAAACTTGCATGCTAGAGTCTAAAGGTTTGTCTCCTAGTCTTTGGGAAGAAGCTGTAAATTGTGTTGCTTACCTCCAAAATAGAGTTCCTCACAAAAGACTACAAGGTAAAAATCCTTTCAAATCATGGATTGGATACAAACCAGATGTATCTCATCTGAGAGTCTTTGGATCCAAAGCTTGGGCAAGGATTCCATCCGAGAAAAGGAGAGCCTTAGATCCACAAAGTAGAGAGTGCATAATGGTTGGTTATGCACTGAGTGCAAATTCCTACAAACTGCTAGATCTATCTACCATGCATACATTTCTTGAGAGAAGTGTTCAGTTTGAGGAATGACCATTGCATGATGCCCACCATGTCGATGAAGACAACTTTCCAACTAATCCACCAAAACCTATTGAGCAAGATAGCGAAGCATCCTCTCATGAAAGTTCAGATTCTAACTCCGAAAGTGAAGATGACCAAATGATAGATCCAGATCCACAATAACCTGAAGATCTAGCAACTGAATATCCACTTCCTCTTCCAATATGGGATGCCATAACTCTTGAATCTATCGGTGATCTTGTTGGATATCCACATGATCCAAGAAGAACTATATCTGATTTTCAAAATGCAAGGTTTGCACTTTCTTACACAGATCCATTTCTTGTTGAGAGATGCTTTCTTATGATTGGATAAGATCCAAAAACCTTCTTTGAGGCCTCCCAACATCCGATATGGATAGAAGCTATGGATGAAGAGTACCAATATCTTCAAAGAAATGAGACTTGGGAGCTTGTTTCTCTTGCTCTTGGTAGGAAGCTTGTTCAATGCAAGTGGGTATACATAACAAAGATGGACTCTGATGGGGTCACAAGCAAGTACAAGGCTTGCTTGGTTGCAAAAGGTTTCTCCCAAGTTCATGGGATTGACTATTCTGAGACATTTGCTCCTATTGCAAAGATGGATTCCATCCGTCTTGTTCTTGCTCTTACTGCATCCAAGCACTGGGAAGTGCATCACACGGATTTCAAGAGTGCCTTTCTTCATGGAGATCTAGAAGATGAGATCTACATGAAGCAGCCTGAAGGGTATATTGATGATCCTTCACTAGTGTGGATATTGAGGAAGTCCTTGTACGGGCTCAAGCAAGCTCCCCGAGCATGGTATGCTAAGATGGACTCCTTTGTTAGGAACCCATGTCAACCCTTATATTTACTTTGTTAGTATATTGTTGTTGGACGCATATGCTTTGTAAGTCGTCCCGTAGTATTTTTTGATCCATAGTTTGTATTATTGTTGTTGGACGCATATGATTTGTAAGTCGTCCCGTAGTAATTGTTGATCCATATTTTGTATTGGCCCATGGTTTGTATTGACACATGGTATTGGCGCCTAGACTTAGTATATAACTTTGTGTTGAGACCAATGAAGGTACCGTGAAGTTATTTGTATTGAGCTTGCTCAAAGGAGGTTGCCCCCTCGAAGTGGCCTACGATCAATATAAAAGTGATTCTGAGTTCTGTTATTTCTGCTATCTCGTGTGTTTTCGTTAATTAATTATTGCAGGTTCATCACATCTGGTATCAGAGCACTTTCTTGGGCTCGCTGGGTGAAATTTCTGCCCAATTTTTTTTTCGCATCTGTTGTAGCTTCAGATCAGGGAATAATCCCTATCCACTTAACTGTGGGAAGTACTTGGGCATAAGCCCTAAAAGTCACTGTGAGGAGTACCACAGGAACCCCAAAGTAGCTGGCCCATTGAGAGGACCTGCCAGCGAAAAGGGCAATGACCCCTACTTGATTGACTAGTTCCCACCCATGAGGTAAACCAAGAGTTGTCGTTTGTGGCAAAGCGGTTATTAATTTTACCTGAGCTGTGGAGTGAGGGGTACTGCTCCAATACGCAAGCCGTCAGACAGCATTGGTGGCCAAGTGAAACCCTGAACGGTTAGGAAGCCGCACATACCTGGGGTCCATATCTATTTTCAGCTGAACTGTTGCCGATCACTGACGTGCTGTTTCAGATCCATTCTGAAAGCCGTTCCATATCTAGCTGTTTTCGATCCAGTCGACGCCGTTTCAGATCCCTCTATTTTCGATCACTTCCGCGCCATTGCAGATTTACCTATTTCAGATCGCTCTATTTTTTATCACTTTCGTGCCATTGCAGATCTACCTATTTCAGATCCCTTCCATGCCGTTGCAGATCCATTCTTGAAAAAAAAAAAAAATTTATGTTTTTTGGCCATATCTCCCTTGTTTTCACTCTGTTTCCCTTGAAACCTCCCTGACACCCCGGTAATCCCATTCTTCATATTTCATTCCTGAGGACCCTATCCAAAATTCCACTTCACAAAGCCCGAAATCCCACATTTGTCTATTTTTAGGGTTTGCCATAACTTCTTCGGATTTCACCCAATCGCCTTCAAATTTTACCACAGAGTTCCTTTCCTAATTCAGCTTCTTTGTCCCTCTCTACCAAATTTTCTCATTCTTTCACCCGCTTCTGAAATCCCCATTTTTTGCTTCCCTATCCATCATAAAGTGTCCAAAACCTAGTCAAACCCCAATTACCTCTCCGAGTTTTTTCCCAAATCCAAATTTCCCTTTACTAAATAAGCTTTTGTTTGTGTTTTTCTATCCATTCCCTGAAAAAAAAAAAAAAAAAAGTTCAGAACAATATTTCAATCTGCATGGATCTATCGTGCAAAACAATATTTCAGTCTGCATAATACTTTTGATGTCCAAAAAGTTCCACTTGAATCCTTTCATTTGGAACAGGAAGCCCTTCAATGGTACCGTTGGTATATCAAGGCTCATGACGAGCCCAAATGGACATATTTTTGCCAACACCTTTTGCAATGATTTGGTCCTATTGCTTTTGATGACTTCATCGGAGCACTCACTAAACTTTGTCAAAGTGGCACTGTGAGAGAGTATCAGACAAAATTTGAGAAACTGGCCAATCACACAGAAGGATTGTCTGATGAATTCTACAGGAGTTGTTTTATCAGTGGTCTTAAGGATGAAATCCGGTCAGAGGTTAAAATATTCTATCCCAACATAATGATGGAAGTCCTAGGGTTGACTAAGTTGGCAGAAGACAAGATTGCAACCCAACAATGCTCCAAACCCACTTTTGTTCTCTTCCACAATATGGGTTCTCAATGACCTCCCATCTCGCCAGCTCCTCGACCAACTCCTATCAAGCATTTGTCTGAAATAGAGATACAAGCACACAGAGAAAAGGGGTTTGTTATAATTGTGATGAGAAATTCACTCGAGGACATAGATGTGTTCAACAAAAGCTCTATCTCTTGGATATGGATTCTCCGCCTGCCTCTACACTTGGTCAAGAAACTCGAGATACAATGGATGATCAGGTCGACATTCAAGAGCTGCCTATTGACCCCCCATCTCAGGATGAACAACCAGATATGTCTCTCCATGCTTTATCCGGCATCACCACCCCCCAAACCATGTGGGTCAGGGGTTACTTCAAGAAGCTTCCTTTTACAATACACATTGATTCTGGTAGCACTCATAACTTCATTGACCCTCGGATCGCCAAACATGCTGATTGTTTTGTCCATCCTTGCTCCAACTTTGAAGTCATGGTTTCCAATGGGGGCACCTTACCTTGCAAGGGGAAGTGTCACAATGTGCGTATCTCTCTGGAAGATTATAACCTACGCTCTGACATGTTTTCCTTGTCCCTAGGCAGATGTGATGTGGTTTTGGGCGTTCAATGGTTACGCACACTTGGCCCCATCTTATGGGATTTTGTTGAACTTTGGATGCAGTTTTCAGTCAATGGGAAACAACACAAATTTAAGGGCTTACAACAAGGGTCTCTCCACATCATCAGTTCACATCGCCTAGAAAAGATCCTTAAGAAGAATTCACATGGTGTCATCGCTCAACTCCATTCCATTCAAATGCACCCATCAACAGTATCCCCTACTTCCTTGGATAGATATGCAGGTGTCCTTGCTGAACCAATGGGCTTGTTTCCTTCAAGAGACCTTTCCGGTACGAATTTAGCCGCATCTACATCTTAGTAGGAAATGATGGCTATTTTGCATGCAGTACAGAAGTGGCAGCCATACCTATTAGGGAATTATTTTTGCATCAAGACTGATCTCCAAAGTCTGGAAAAATTCCTGGAACAATGGGTCTCCTCCCCAGCACACCTGAAATGGGTTATCCAACTCATGGGTTATGCCTATGCGATCACTTAAAAGAAGGGTAAGGACAATATGGTGGAAGATGCTCCTTCTCGCACATTTGATGACCCAGTTTCTCTTACAGTTATTTCTTTGCTTGTTCCAAATTGGTTGCAATCTATTCAACAGGGTTATCTCTTCTATGAACTCCATGCTTCTTCATCAGCAGGGCACTCTGGGTACCTCAAAATGTATGACCGGGAACAATGTAACTTCTTTTTGCAGGGACTGAAAATGACAATTCAACAGATGGTGGCTGACTGTGATACTTTCCAGGTCAACAAGAGTGAAACGACACTCCTTTCGGGACTACTCGAACCCTTTCCCATCCCTACACAGACGTGGACAACTATTTTTATGGATTTCCTAGAAGCGCTCTAGTGGTACAATACCACATCTAAAAGGACACCATATGAACCAAATTATGTACAGGCACCGCCAGTTCTTCTTCCATACATGCTCAACAGCTCCCTAGTTTAGGAAGTTGACTTGGTTCTTCAAAACCGTGATCAGATTCTTCTCATTCTACAGGACAATCTTCACATGGCAAGAATTCGACTGAAACAACAAGCCGATCAACACCGTTCTGAGCCCACTTTTCACGCAGCTGATATGGTCCTTCTTCGTCTACATCCTTCCAAGCAATCCTCCCTGAAACTCAAAAGGCATCAGTGGGCCGGAATGCAATCCGAGAATGCTACAGGGGAACCGCTCCTTCAGATTCTGCATCAATTTCCACATCTAAAGCTTTGAGGACAAAGCTTTTTCTAAGGGAGAGGGGATGTTAGGAACCCATGTCAACCCTTCTATTTACTTTGTTAGTATATTGTTGTTGGACGCATATGCTTTGTTAGTCGTCCTGTAGTATTTGTTGATCCATAGTTTGTATTATTGTTGTTGGACGCATATGCTTTGTAAATCGTCCCGTAGTAATTGTTGATCCATATTTTGTATTGGCACATGGTTTGTATTGACACATGGTATTGGCGCCTAGAATTAGTATATAAGTTTGTGTTGAGACAAATGAAGGTACTGTGAATTTATTTGTATTGAGCTTGCTCAAAGGAGGTTGCCCCCTTGAAGTGGCATGTGATATATATAAAAGTGATTATGAGTTTTGTTATTTCTGCTATCTCATGTGTTTTCGTTAATTAATTATTGCAGGTTCATCACATCCTTCTTACTGTCACAATATTTTCAAAGATGCAAGTCTGATTCGAATGTCTACATGAGACATGATGGTAACTCTATACTGCTTATTGTCCTTTATGTTGATAATTTACTGATTATAGGGAGTCTCTCTTCATGTCTTAGATCTATCAAAACAGATTTGCACAACTCCTTCTCTATGTCAGATATGGGACTGCTAAATAAGTTTCTTGGTCTTGAAGTCTCTCAGAGTGACTCAGGAATCAAGATTTCACAGTCCAAATATGCATCAAATCTACTTGACAGGTTTCATATGATGGAATGCAAACCAACATCATTTCCTTTTCTTTCAGGGATCAACCTTGAGGATGGTTCTTACACACCTTTGGTGGATAGTACTTTGTATCGACAATTGATTGAGAGTCTTTTGTTTCTTACACATACTCGCCCTGATCTATCCTATGCAGTCAGTGTTGTCTCCATATACATGCAAGAGCCTCATGAGCTTCACTGGAAGGAAACAAAGAGGATGTTGCATTATGTGCAAGGGAAGAATACCTATGGTATTAACTATGCAGTTGGGTCTCCTTTGAACCTAGTTGGGTATACAGATTCATATTGGGCTGGATACAGCTCAGATCGGAAGTCTACATATGGTTTTGTTTTCATGATTGGATATGGTCCTATTTGTTGGTTGAGCAAAAAGAAGACTGCTTTAGCTCTTTCTTCAGCTGAGGTCGAGTACAGAGGTGCAGTGAATGCAACCACATAGTGCATTTCGTTGCGGGGCATCTTGTTAGAGTTTGGGATTCGCTACAGTACTCCACCAATCATCTGTTGTGACAATCAGAGTGCTATCAGGATTTCTACATATCTAGTTCTGAGATAGAGAACCAAACACATTGAGATACACATGCATTACATACGAGGATTGGTGCATGATCGTATCACCACACTACTCTATTGTCCTACAGAAGAGAAGATTGCAGATATTTTCACCATGTCTTTTTCAGTGAAGAAGTTCACTTACCTCTGATCCCTTCTTGGGGTGAGTGATGCCTTGGCTTGATTAGCTTTTTACACTATATCTTGAGGGGGGGTTTCCCCCCCCCTAGGTTTTCCCTCTTTCCTCACATTTTTTTTAGATTGTTGCATGGGGTGACCTTTGGTCTCAGTAACCAAGGCCCTATTTTTTCAATTATATTTCCTCATAGTCCGTCTTAAGGGGGGGGTGTTGGAATATTCTCACCATCACCATATTTTATTTGAATGCAATGCATACATTTTCCTGCATGCATGCATACTTCCAGCAGCAGTGGAGTCTCCTAGCACCTAGTCCCTATTGCCCCCTCCTAGAGCATGTTTCTGGTCATTATTAGCCCTCCTAGCCACTGATGCACCCTTTTTTCATCACTGGAGTACAAGTGCATCCTCTTCCACTGATTTAGGAGATCTATCAGTCAGTTCCATGATTTGAGGATTGATTACTCAGTTAACTGACTGTAGCTCTTAGATTGACTGCTACAGAGACTAGGAGCACCCTCCTTGACCACTGACAGCTAGTATGCGCCCTCCTTGGAGTCTCCTTCCCTATTATTGTACTCACATGGTTCAGTTATGTTTAGGTCTACTCCGGTGGGATGATCATTGACCATCGGTGGCCACTAGACCTTATCGGGAGATGGTTCCAATGCACACTAAGCCATGCCTTGAGGAGAATTCGAATCCTTCCATGGGTATTGAATTCATTCTATTGTATTGACATATTTTTTCCAACAAACAACTGATGAATGTATAAAGAACAATTTCTCACATCTTTTGAGTTTATGTGTGAATTTGGTCATACTTCTTTTTAATTCTTCTCTACAATTAATTGAATGAAATTGTGAGGTTTGTTCAAGCTTAGTGATATACCTGTTATCACATATATAGTAGCCGGGCTACCATACTTTATTTTTCTCATTCCAGTACACTATTCAGCCAGTTCCCTTACATTTGAGATGCTGAGATGAGCATCTAGATTGGATCACTATCAGATTGTGGACATCAGTTGTATTCCCCATGCCATGACTGAGTCTCAGGACACTCAGAGAGATGACCGATATAGTCATTATACCATCTGTACAAAGCAGTCAGTAGTGTACAGAGTTGCAGCAACAGTTCCAGAGGACAGGTGATGGTACAGGTTGATGAGCTTTCAGGTATATGACTCAGCAAGTATATCATGGTGTTATGGTTAGATTGCTTTTATACTTATTCTTATAGCATGTCTTAGCACTTAGTGTCATGATCTGGCGATCATATAGATATTTGGACTTGGTTGATCTATTATATATATTGTATTGTCCCTACTCAGACTTAGAAGTTCACTATTCATACTCATTGGTATGTACCCTCCTTAGGGAGAATAGAGGTGATCATTCCACCATACCCTGGCTTGCTAGTGTTGGATCCATCATTTCATTGTCTTCATCCATCCGTGGCCTACCTTTTAGTTTATCACCCTGACTTACTACTTGACTAGTGACATGGAGGATCTTTTCCCCACTGTAGCCTCTGTATTGGATGAGCTTCCCTGTTTATTGTGTCTCGGCTCTGAGTTGGTGACAAAACTTACCTATGGTAAGTTGGAGTTCCTTGGAATTCCCCCTAGTCACTAAAGTTGTGTTGGCTAAACCTGAAACTTTTAGTGTTGCCATGAATACAAAATCTGGAAAAATGAAATGCTATATCTTGTATGAAAAACCCATTCATGCAATGTGTTTCTAAACACACATGAATGAAAGGCATGCCAAATGAAAATGGCTATGAAAATAAAATGTTATATCTTTTGGAAAATAAATACCTAGGTAAACAAGCTGTCCATGACACACCTAGAAGTGCTCTGGTAAACAAGTGCCTTAAAAACACACCTGTAGCAGAAAGCCTAAAGAAAAAATGTAAATCTATGCAATGTGTTTATAAACACACATAGATCAAGGCTATGGAAACTTCAGGCCCAAAAAGCAATAGAACTTAAATGCTATATCTAAACAATTGCTGGCCTTATTTGTATTATGGATTGTGCGCATCTGTGAAGGTGAATAAACCATCTTTAAACAACTCATCCATTTGTGAGACACCGCCATTCCCTGTGTTATTGCTCATTCAGTATATACTATGGTGTATTTTCCCTTTCCCTTGCCAAAGTGTCACAAAGTTAAGTCAGTCAAGTCATCCCTTAGCCTAGCCAATTATTTCATCCTTCACCCTTCACTAGCAAATTGATCACAGCTACGAAGTGAGTATGATCCTGAAAGTCTAGTCTGAGTAATAATAATAATTAACGACACTATACATTTGGATTTAGATTGCCAGTTGTGATTAATCTGTGTTATAATTGCTATTTGAATAAGTTGTAGAGCATGTATTAACCTGGACACTTTGCAGTAGCCTTGGATGATGGTCTAAGTTATATTTGGTCTTGGTTAGACCCAGTTTGACCATGGAGGACCATGGGACATGAGATGTTAGACCTTATGATGATATGGATAGATGATATATGGTATATGTACACATACATGATGATTCTATGCAGCAGCTACAGGGTTATGATGATGATTCTTGGGTTACAACAGTGTTTGGTCATTTACAGATCCTTTTTTGGCCTTGTTCCGGTATATTGGATATTTATTTTGATCATGCAGAGACTCATATGGTGTATGAGTACACATCTTGGATAGATTTGGACCTTCTGAGTCCAATGGGACAGTTTGTTTTCAGTTCCGGGCACTTACAGTGATGATTGAGCCTCAGTAGGCTGTCCCAGTGCAGTTTTGGTCTGTCGGAGGCCCTGTCGGAGCAAATATGATTTTTATCCGGTTGACCTAGGGCGCTGATGATGGAGGGGGTGGTCCAGCCACTTGTTTTTACCACATTACCCCCCTCCCAGACACACTGGTTCCCTCACCTTGACAGCGCAGGCACTCCAGGAGGCTGTTTGGGGCAGTTTCACGCTTCCCGAGGCATTTCAGGATTGGTAGAAATGGCTATTGAGGAAATCGATTTGGGATACTGAGGCAAAGTTATGGCATGGGATGATCAGTGATGATAGATCGCGGCCTTCCACACCTTCTCCACCAGTTTCAGCTTCATCGGGACCCGCATCCATCACTTATGGCATTTTCTGTGGATTTCTAAGGTCTTTTGAGGACCACGACTTGACTATGGTGGCACGATTTGGTACATTCATGATTATTTATTAGTTATTGTGCTATGGGGATTGACCAAGGAGGGATAAAATTACCCCTTGGACCCACCATAAGCCTCCTATGATATTATGTCATCATGATTTGGTGGGATTCCCCTCTTCTAGGGCGATTTTGTCCACTTACATTATATTTTATTTGTGATCCATGTATTTTATTGTTGAGCTCATCTCAACCATTGATTAGAAATTTGTATCTTTTAATCTTAGCCACTCATTCAAAAAGTGGTTAGGGTTTTGGTGCCTCTCCTTCCTATTTAAAGGAGAGAGCCTCTCATTGTAAAGGGTCTTTGGCTCTTAGATTATTGGTATAGAAAAATATTCTTGTGGAAATTCTTGTGGTCTCCTTTGCATCTGGCGTTCTTAGATGGTGATTGGAAAGTCTATTGCAACCTAGCATTTGGAAATTGTGGTAAGATCTATCTTTTTTGGAAATCATTGTTTGTCTACAGGAGGGCGACTTCAACAAGGGCGATTTTGCAAGGCTTCTTCAAATCGACTTTCTTGGCATTCGCTTGTATCAGGGGGTTATCATTAGCTTCATTGTGATCTATTCTATCTTTTTGTTACTTCTCTTGTGGCATTAGTCTTATCTCTTGATGCATCAAATCTGATATTGTTGACGTTTGTTGTGTAGGAGAGAGGGCGCATTGGCTTCTTGGATCAAATCGACTTGCATAGAAACTACCTCAAAGCTTCTCAAATTGATTGGGTTTGCATAGATCATCATCATCAAGGCATCTACAAGGTTACCCAGGTAAGATCCACAGGTTTGTTTCTCTTTCCTTTATCCAATCCATTGACATAGTTCATAAATTGTTAAAACCCTAAATATTTCAAAACCCCCATTTTACATTTTCTCAGATCTACTTAGATCTAGTGGGTTGTTGGGAATAATATTGAAAACCCACCTCTATAGCATCCACGGCATCCCGGATCTATAGTTTGGTGAGGATTGGCTTCCGTTTGACCCCTTCCCAAGCCAACTTAGCCTCTCCCAAGCAAAGCGCACTTCCTAGTTTGAGCAAGTTGACCTAGATCTAGTACATGGGTGTTTGAGATCCCGCTTGATCCAGAATCTACACATCCAATAACATACACCCAAATTGTTACTTTTCTGAAATTCACCTTGTGGGCCCTATTCCACATTTTAAGGGATTTAATCCCCATTTTGGACCACTTGGAACAATTAAACTCAGATCTAGTAAGATCTAACCGTCGGATTGCCACGAAATTATAGATCCACACTCCTACTTGACTAACCTACCCGGATCTAAAGTTTGGATGCCATCGGACTTGTCTTGACCCACCTAACCCACCTTTTCAACCTCCTTGGGTAAAGTCGCACCACCTTGGAGAAGTGAGTTCACTCACTTCTAGGAACTGGGTACTTGAGATTTGTGGAGATTTGGAACCGGAATAATTCAAAACCTAGGTCTAGTGTGTCACTTTGTCAGATATTGCCCTGTTTTAAGGGATTGTGGTCCACTTGGGTTAAACCTAGATCTAGACCTACTTATCCATCAAGACCTTAATTTCCCACTTGTCTCAAGTATTAGGAGTCCTCAACCACAAGTCAACCCTACTTTGACTCCATTATCCCAATTCCCAAGGCACTGGTTACTCTCCAAGTCAATTCGACTTTCCTAGATTGTTGGATTAACTTGTGGTTTGACCTTAGTGTGGTGAACCAAACCCTTGATGCCATCATGTATCATGGTTAAACTTGTCACTTTTACTAGTTAGCCCCAATCAACCCCAAAACTACCCTTCATTGGACACGGCTCCCAAGGCAGTGGGTCTTCCAACATTGAACTAGTACACTAATCCTAGATCTCACTTCAAACATTATAAGTCACTCTCACATCAACTATGAACCAAAGCTATACTCATTAAACCCCTCACTTGGCTTGTGACTTCATCCTTAGGTCTAGGATAAACCATACACCTAACTTCACTTAGAAATACCCTGATTTGGTGTCTTGGTTTTGATCTCTCCTGTCGAGAGTAGATCGGGTCTCCCCCTTTGTTGTCTGGGCTAGATAACATAAAGCGAAGGTTGCCTCAACTGGCGTGACAACCATATATTGGAGGTCGAGGTGATCGTGGTTGCACCTTTTGAGTTGCCCTTCCCTATTGCCATCCATGACTGGATACATCCATAGGGGTAACTACAGTTTAGGTGATAACATTTTGGCGCCGTTGCCAGGGACGCAATAGGCTTACCTTGGAAAAGGTAGTAGTCCTTCCTGCAAGTACAACGACACATATCTTGGTAGAAGAGTTTAAATCTACCTGGCGACTCCCAATCGTGACTCCGCTGAGGAGCAAGCTCATTTACATCCTTACTACACGAGAAGTAAAGTAAACTTAGATCAAGTTGAAGGAACCCCAATTACATATCATAAAAGAGATCCTAAAGCACAACCATCTAACTTCCTTTGGAAGTTGGTTAACGATTCTCCAAACAGAGCTTTAGGATCCCCTTTGATTAATTCGGTTCCTCCCTCATCTCCTAGTTCAAACTTAAACACAAACTTACCAAATCCAATGGCCGGAACAAACCCGGGAAACCAGAATGTTCCTCCACCACAAGCTCCTAGGATTTTTGGAAGAAAGGCGAAACCATCTCCTTTAGACTTTTCCCAAATCCAGGGCGCACCCCATGACATGCCTGAAAAGTATTTTGAAAAGGTTCCCAGGTTTGATGGAGTATCTGCTATATCAATTGAAGACCACATTGATAAAGTATGGGAACACATGGAAGCATATGGAGCATCTGAGGAAGATGTGTTCATGAGGGGTCTCCTGGCATCCTTGGAAGGAGATGTTAGGAAGTGGTTTGACAGGTTGCCTGCTTCATCCATTGATGGGTATGACAACTTTGTCAACAAGCTAAATAGTGAGTGGTCCCGAAAGTTAGATGGGAAATTTCTCTTACATCAACTGTTTGACATTAAGAAAAGAGAAAATGAAACAGTCCATGAGTTTAACATAAGATTTGACAAGACTGTAGTTGTTATCCCTGAAGAAATTAGACCAAAAGACCAGGCAGTTGTTATTCACTACTTGAATGCTTTTGAGGGATGGGTTGGTTATCAGCTAAAGGATAAAAACCCAAATGACTTAAAGACTGCTCAATCAAATGCTAAGATGGCTGAACAAAATGTAGCATCCATGGGGAAACAAAACTTTTTCGATCAATTTACCCCATCCACTTCCAGATCTGACCCTAGACTTCGAAAACCAAAGGAACCTATGAGTGTGCCAAAGGAATCCAAGGACACTTTAGAAGTTATGCAAGAGATGATGAAACAATTAACTGTCCTAACAAAGAATGTGGCAAGTCTGAATGACCCTGAAAGACATAGAAATCCTTATGGCCCTAAACCTTACTGGAATAACAATAGGAGGCCTGATGGGGATAGGGATAGGCGACGACCTGAGTATCCAGAGAACTCTGAAAATAAGGAAGTCAATTGGTGTGACGAAGAAGAAGAAATACCCTCTGACACCATTGACCATGATGACCAACCAGAAAACATCAACTTCATAAATGACTTATCTTATGATGAAGACTTTGGGAGAATCCTTTTAGAAGAAGAGCCATGGGAGCAAGAAGATGATATAGTTGAAGAACCTAGCTCCTCATGTTGTGCCTTAGAGCTCACAAAACCTAAAGAGCAACCAAAGTATCAAATCTACAAATGAGGAAGTACTTCCCAGCCTTCTTTCCTTGATAAACATAAAAAGGCTGATGAAGATAAAAAGGAAGAAGAAGATCTTGCTATAGATGATTATGATCTTAAGATTGATATGAAGAAAGAGTTAAGCAAGATAATGTGTAACATCCCTGTCACTAAGTTAATGAAGGTGCCCTCTATTAGATGCCAAGTAGAGGAATTTTTCAATGGTATTGGCCAAGAGAAAACTCCTGAACCGGTCCTAGAATCATGTCATATCCAAAAGCTTAGTGGAACACAACCTAGTGAAACAGAGAAGGATCCACCAATAAACATCCATTCAGCCATTTATGAAAGAAAGAGCGGTGGTCACTCTCCCTTTTACCTTACCTTGCACATTCAAAACATGCTTTTTCACAATTGTATGTTGGATTCTGGAGCAGCAATGAATGTTATGCCTTTACAAGTTATGAAGGAAATGGGACTTGAAGTGACTAGGCCTTATGGAAATGTCTGTGGTATAGATTCCCGACGAGTGCCATCTTATGGTTTGATAAAAAACCTTAGAGCTGATCTTTTCGCATGTTCAAACATTTCTACTATGATGGATGTAGTTGTCATTGATTTACCCCCAACATATGGAATCCTTTTATCTAGAAAATGGGCAGCTGGTCTAGGTGGATACCTTATGATGGATTTATCATTTATTTGTGTTCCTAACCCCGATGGAACTTTGATTCGGGTAAACAGAGAGCCTTGTTATAATGAGCATGTTGAATCATTTGATGAAGGGTTAAAAAACACATATGGGGATGAATTGTTAAATAATGCCAAAACTAACCTTGTGGAAGATGAGGAAGAATTATATGAAGTTGATCAAAATATGTGTATGGTCATGGAAGATTCTGATTCCTTTTGGGAAGACAAGCAAATAGTTGAAATAACAAGAATAATCAGAAATGAATTTGTTGAGGAAATAGATGAATTGAGAAGATATGAAAATCAACCTCAAGGTCATGAACAAAACAATGAAATCATTCAAGAACCTTCTATAGAAAATCACACACTTGAGGAGGTTGATGATGGCATAAGAAATATAGGAGGAGATGAGAGTTTGCTTAGTGATCAAAGCTTGGAACAAACTCCCCCAATAGAAAACCTTCATGATCAAACAAATAATGAGGAGAATATTGAGAATCCAATGCATGAAGATGGATTTGATGATATTAGGAGGGGAGAAAGAATTCCTTTCACTGTTAGGGAATGGTTTGCCTTGACTGATCACAATAGGGAAAGAGAAAACCAAGGGCTTGCACCTATTTACCCATGGGAAAACAATCTTGCAACATCTACTAGGGTTGAAACAAATGAAGAGTCTGAAGCCTCTTATTATTCTGATATAGAAGATTCTCTATCTCATTTATCTCTAGAAGGTGGTAGCCTAATTCAAGTCCATGGTAACTCTCTAAGTTGGGAAGAGGATACCCTAATTAATGATGCACCTGAAGGAGACTATAATCTAAATAACCTTGCTATTTTTCAAACTCCTTTAGAACCTCAAAGCCATGCTTTATCTGCATATCCTCATATCCCTAGTTTCCTCCTACCATCTGAGTCATCTAGTCATCATACTCATGATCTTTCTCACATTCCTAGTTCCTCTACATTTCATCCTGAGTCAGTTTCTTCCAGATTGGAAAACATGGTTATTCCTTTTCCTTCAGGGGAGGGTTCTAGTCATAACGCTATCGTATCTCATGAGCCATCTCCCTTGGAAGAACATAGAGATTTCTGGACTGTAGGTGAAGTTGTTAAAAGAGTCGTATCTCCCCATGAGGAAGAGTCAAATGATGTAGTCCAAGAAACAAGAAGAGAAGTTAGGGAAGTCCTTGTTGGCAGAGTTGTTATTTCTTTAGATGGTGGTCCACCCAGAATTGATGCAGTTCCTTCTAGGAGGAGCTCAAGGATTGTCACACCTCAACCGCAGAACCCTGCTGAAACCCATCCCATGCCTATCCGTAATATTGGAGTAGTTCCTGAGTCAGTCAATAGAAATAGGTTTCCTATAGGAAGTCAAGTCATCATTCCCAACCATTTATTGCATATAACATCGGGACAAGCTGATGACTTATGGGTTGGACCTTTCACAGTAGAGCGATGCATTGATGGCATGTGCTTTCTAACTACTGGTAATGGACAACGTATTTTATATCCTGTCAATCAAAGAGACTTAAGGGATCACATCCCCGATCCCACTTAGTTGGGATCTTTCCGCTTGCATTGCATGGTAGATTAGGGTAGGTAGGAAACCGAATAAGCCTACTTAGGCAGTAGTTAGTCTTTTTAGCCATTGAGTCTGGCACCTTCTTAGTCTCTAAGCTCTTTTGTAAGCTCTTAGTTTAATTGAGTACCTGTCACTTTTCTTTTCTTGCACAATAAATTTCAAATTTTGCAAATTAGGTTAGTAGTTTTATTTACTTTCTACATTTATATATTTTTCATGCATTTATATTTCTTACATAGAATAGATTTTATTTCAGTTGGTTTTATATTTTTCCCACACATGCGGCATGAGGTATTTTGATGTTTGTGAATGCAGAAAATAGGTTGCGAAAATAAAAAAGCTGGAAGCAAAATGGTAGAGTGTTGGATCGTGGATTCGAGTAGCAGAGTTCGAGGACCAGAGATTCTGAGGTTCTCAAGTGCTCACTTCAGCTAAGCACTTGTCCCAGCCGGAGCCAGATGTTATCACATATATAGTAGCCGGTCTACCATACATTATTTTTCTCATTCCAGTACACTATTCAGCCAATTCCCTTACATTTGAGATGCTGAGATGAGCATCTAGATTGGATCACTATCAGATTGTGGACATCAGTTGTATTCCCCATGCCATGACTGAGTCTCAGGACACTCAGAGAGATGACCGATATAGTCATTATACCATCTGTACAAAGCAGTCAGTAGTGTACAGAGTTGCAGCAGCAGTTCCAGAGGACAGGTGATGGTACAGGTTGATGAGCTTTCAGGTATATGACTCAGCAGGTATATCATGGTGTTATGGTTAGATTGCTTTTATACTTATTCTTATAGCATGTCTTAGCACTTAGTGTCATGATCTGGCAATCATATAGATATTTGGACTTGGTTGATCTATTATATATATTATATTGTCCCTACTCAGACTTAGAAGTTCACTATTCATACTCATTGGTATGTACCCTCCTTAGGGAGAATAGAGGTGATCATTCCACCATACCCTGGCTTGCTAGTGTTGGCTCCATCATTTCATTGTCTTCATCCATCCGTGGGCTACCTTTTAGTTTATCACCCTGACTTACTACTTGACTAGTGACATGGAGGATCTTTTCCCCACTGTAGCCTCTGTATTGGATGAGCTTCCCTGTTTATTGTGTCTCGGCTCTGAGTTGGTGACAAAACTTACCTATGGTAAGTTGGAGTTCCTTGGAATTCCCCCTAGTCACTAAAGTTGTGTTGGCTAAACCTGAAACTTTTAGTGCTGCCATGAATACAAAATCTGGAAAAATGAAATGCTATATCTTGTATGAAAAATCCCATTCATGCAATGTGTTTCTAAACACACATGAATGAAAGGCATGCCAAATGAAAATGGCTATGAAAATAAAATGTCATATCTTTTGGAAAATAAATACCTAGGTAAACAAGCTGTCCATGACACACCTAGAAGTGCTCAGGTAAACAAGTGCCTTAAAAACACACCTGTAGCAGAAAGCCTAAAGAAAAAATGTAAATCTATGCAATGTGTTTATAAACACACATAGATCAAGGCTATGGAAACTTCAGGCCCAAAAAGCAATAGAACTTAAATGCTATATCTAAACAATTGCTGGCCTTATTTGTATTATGGATTGTGCGCATCTGTGAAGGTGAATAAACCATCTTTAAACAACTCATCCATTTGTGAGACACCGCCATTCCCTGTGTTATTGCTCATTCAGTATATACTATGGTGTATTTTCCCTTTCCCTTGCCAAAGTGTCACAAAGTTAAGTCAGTCAAGTCATCCCTTAGCCTAGCCAATTATTTCAGCCTTAACCCTTCACTAGCAAATTGATCACAGCTATGAAGTGAGTATGATCCTGAAAGTCTAGTCTGAGTAATAATAATAATTAACGACACTATACATTTGGATTTAGATCGCCAGTTGTGATTACTCTGTGTTATAATTGCTATTTGAATAAGTTGTAGAGCACGTATTAACCTGGACACTTTGCAGTAGCCTTGGATGATGGTCTGAGTTATATTTGGTCTTGGTTAGACCCAGTTTGACCATGGAGGACCATGGGACATGAGATGTTAGACCTTATGATGATATGGATAGATGATGTATGGTCTATGTACACATACATGATGATTCTATGCAGTGGCTACAGGGTTATGATGATGATTCTTGGGTTACAGCAGTGTTTGGTCATTTACAGATCATTATTATTGGCCTTGTTCCGGTATATTGGATATTTATTTTGATCATGCAGAGACTCATATGGTGTATGAGTACACATCTTGGATATATTTGGACCTTCTGAGTCCAATGGGACAGTTTGTTTTCAGTTCCGGGCACTTACAGTGATGATTGATCCTCAGTAGGCTGTCCCAGTGCAGTTTTGGTCTGTCGGAGGCCCTGTCGGAGCAAATATGATTTTTATCCGGTTGACCTAGGGCGTTGATGATGGAGGGGGTGGTCCAGCCACTTTTTTTTACCACATTACCCCCCTCCCAGACACAGTGGTTCCCTCACCTTGACAGCGCAGGCACTCCAGGAGGCTGTTTGGGGCAGTTTCACGCTTCCTGAGGCATTTCAGGGTTGGTAGAAATGGCTATTGAGGAAATTGATTTGGGATACTGAGGAAAATTTATGGCATGGGATGATCAGTGATGATATATCGCGGCCTTCCACACCTTCTCCAGCAGTTTCAGCTTCATCGGGACCCGCATCCATCACTTATGGCATTTTCTGTGGATTTCTGAGGTCTTTTGAGGACCACGACTTGACTATGGAGGCACGATTTGGTACATTCATGATTATTTATTGGTTATTGTGCTATGGGGATTGACCAAGGAGGGATAAAATTACCCCTTGGACCCACCATAAGCCTCCTATGATATTATGTCATCATGATTTGGTGGGATTCCCCTCTTCTAGGGCGATTTTGTCCACTTACATTATATTTTATTTGTGATCCATGTATTTTATTGTTGAGCTCATCTCAACCATTGATTAGACATTTGTATCTTTTAATCTTAGCCACTCATTCAAAAAGTGGTTAGGGTTTTGGTGCCTCTCCTTCCTATTTAAAGGAGAGAGCCTCTCATTGTAAAGGGTCTTTGGCTCTTGGATTATTGGTATAGAAAAATATTCTTGTGGTCTCCTTTGCATCTGGCGTTCTTAGATGGTGATTGGAAAGTCTATTGCAACCTAGCATTTGGAAATTGTGGTAAGATCTATCTTTTTTGGAAATCATTGTTTGTCTACAGGAGGGTGACTTCAACAAGGGCGATTTTGCAAGGCTTCTTCAAATCGAATTTCTTGGCATTCGCTTGTATCAGGGGGTTATCATTAGCTTCATTGTGATCTATGCTATCTTTCTGTTACTTCTCTTGTGGCATTAGTCTTATCTCTTGATGCATCAAATCTGATATTGTTGACGTTTGTTGTGTAGGAGAGAGGGCGCATTGGCTTCTTGGATCAAATCGACTTGCATAGAAACTACCTCAAAGCTTCTCAAATTGATCGGGTTTGCATAGATCATCATCATCAAGGCATCTACAAGGTTACCCAGGTAATATCCACAGGTTTGTTTCTCTTTCCTTTATCCAATCCATTGACATAGTTCATAAATTGTTAAAACCCTAAATATTTCAAAACCCCCATTTTACATTTTCTCAGATCTACTTAGATCTAGTGGGTTGTTGGGCATAATATTGAAAACCCACCTCTATAGCATCCACGGCATCCCGGATCTATAGTTTGGTTAGGATTGGCTTCCGTTTGACCCCTTCCCAAGCCAACTTAGCCTCTCCCAAGCAAAGCGCACTTCCTAGTTTGAGCAAGTTGACCTAGATCTAGTACATGGGTGTTTGAGATCCCGCTTGATCCAGAATCTACACATCCAATAACATACACCCAGATTGTTACTTTTCTGAAATTCACCTTGTGGGCCCTATTCCAAATTTTAAGGGATTTAATCCCCATTTTGGACCACTTGGAACACTTAAACTCAGATCTAGTAAGATCTAACCGTCGGATTGCCACGAAATTATAGATCCACACTCCTACTTGACTAACCTACCCGGATCTAAAGTTTGGATGCCATCGGACTTGTCTTGACCCACCTAAACCACCTTTTCAACCTCCTTGGGTAAAGTCGCACCACCTTGGAGAAGTGAGTTCACTCACTTCTAGGAACTGGGTACTTGAGATTTGTGGAGATTTGGAACCGAAATAATTCAAAACCTAGGTCTAGTGTGTCACTTTGTCAGATCTTGCCTTGGGGATAGCATTCCTTGTTTTAAGGGATTGTGGTCCACTTGGGTTAAACCTAGATCTAGACCTACCTATCCATCAAGACCTTAATTGCCCACTTGTCTCAAGTATTAGGAGTCCTCAACCACAAGTCAACCCTACTTTGTCTCCATTATCCCAATTCCCAAGGCACTGGTTACTCTCCAAGTCAATTCGACTTTCCTAGATTGTTGGATTAACTTGTGGTTTGACCTTAGTGTGGTGAACCAAACCCTTGATGCCATCATGTATCATGGTCAAACTTGTCACTTGTACTAGTTAGCCCCAATCAACCCCTAAACTACCCTGCATTGGACATAGCTCCCAAGGCAGTGGGTCTTCCAACATTGAACTAGTACACTAATCCTAGATCTCACTTCAAACATTATAAGTCACTCTCACATCAACTATGAACCAAATCTATACTCATTAAACCCCTCACTTGGCTTGTGACTTCATCCTTAGGTCTAGGATAAACCATACACCTAACTTCACTTAGAAATACCCTGATTTGGTGTCTTGGTTTTGATCTCTCCTGTCGGGAGTAGATCGGGTCTCCCCCTTTGTTGTCTGGGATAGATAACATAAAGTGTAGGTTGCCTCGACTGGCGTGACAACCATATATTGGAGGTCGAGGTGATCGTGGTTGCACCTTTTGAGTTGCCCTTCCCTATTGCCATCCATGACTGGATACATCCATAGGGGTAACTACAGTTTAGGTGATAGCAATACCCCTATGGAATTTCACAGTCCCAAAATCATGGGACTCATTCATTCAAGGGATTTGTTCCAGAAAGAAGTTGACAACATTCAGTAGGCTATGTGAAGAGTGCACACAAGAAGAAGCTCGACTTGGGGCTTAAGAAGAGAAGCTGGGAGCAAATGATGATCAAGCTCTCACAACTCACACTAGAAGGAATAATAACAAGAAGGAGCACCATCATCACAGTAAGAAGGAGAAACACCATCAAAATCAGAGGGAGAACTATGATGGACAAAGAAGACCCAAAAAATATCTATCCAACATTAGATGTTATACATGTGATGAGAAGGGACACTATAGAAATTGTCCTAGAAATAGAAATGGATCCCATAGCAAGAAGAACAACAAGAAAATACACCATGCCCACACCGCCGAAGATGATGAACCTCCAAGGAAGAGAACCAGATAAGAAAGAGACTATTCTTCAAGTTATGAAGAATATGTATTGTAATGAAGGTAACCAACTACAAGGGTTCATTAAGAAAAGTTCCACCTCATACGAGAAAGCGAAAGATTACTTTCTGTATTACATGAAAGAAGTAGGAGAAGCTCCTACAAAGTTGGACTCCATAAAACAAATGAAGATCAATGCTCTATGGAAGAATCTTCATCCATTTTCAGCATTGGTTAAGGTGCAGAAGAAAGGAGCACACTATCAGAGACTCCAGTAGTTCCGACAAGGAATCAAAGATCAAGAGGGAGCACACTCCAGTAGTTCCTGTAATGAAGCAAATATCAAGAGGGATTCCACCCAAAAACCAAACAAAGATAAGTATTTGAATTGTCATTTCTTGCATATCTAATTACTTAAATGATGTTGTTCAGTTGTGTACATATGAATGTTCCTAGATTTAGGATGTGTATTATGTATGTTAGAAAAGTTGCATTAATGAACATAATACTACTAATATGAAAGTAATGGGTAAGTGGCCTATGGTACTGTACAACATTCCATTTGCTACTTATCTAGAATGAAACCTCTTTGATGACATGTACAACATTCCATTTGCACACTCTTAACAATGTTCTGGTAGATATGGAAGGCATCTAGGAAGTTACCATATAAATACGGGATATAGATGAATGTTGTGTTGAATCATTGGCTAAGATAGTTGCATGACTGTGTGACCTATATCTTTATGCATAAGAATTTGTTTTGACAATTTTGAAATGTTTCTAATCACACAACCAAATTGACTTCTAAGAAAGATCGTGTACTACAAGAGAGACTTGTCTCAAAGGACAAGTGATGATGATTCAACTATAAAAATTCAAGAGGATTTATAAGACAAGTTGAAGAGATTGAAGAACCTAAAGTAACTAGGATTATAGATGGAAGAAGCAGTTCCAGAAGACCATGAAGATCATGAAATAGAAGAATCACAAGAAATTGTAGATCCACCTTGTGAGAAGAACTCCCACACGAGGAAACCAACATGGGTATGAGAATCAATACAAGATGCAGAGAAGTATGGCACTCCAGAGGGGATGCACAGAGAAAGTAAGAGACCTAGGAAATACTCCAACTATGTAGCCCTGTTGTGCGACATCATTGATAAGGAACCTTTAACCTATGAGGAAGCAACAAAAAAGAAAGAGTGGAAGGATGCCATGATCGAGGAGTACCAGTCGATTATGAATAATGATGATTGGGAGGTAGTTCCGAGACCAGAAGGGAAGTTTGTTGTGACTTCGAAGTGGATCTACAAGATCAAGCATGCTGCAGATGGTAGCATTGAGAAACAAAAGGCATGGTTTGTAGCACGTGGATTCTCCCAGAAGGAAGGCATAGACTACGAGGAGACATTCGCACCTATTGCGAGATAAAATTCCATCATATCAATGCTAGCACTGGCTATAGTAATGAAATGGAAGGTACACCAGATGAACGTCAAGACATCATTCTTGAATGGTTTAGTGGAAGAGGAAGTGTATGTGGAGGATCCACTTGGATTTGAGACACATCAAAGGAAGAATCATGTGTCCAAGTTGAAGAAGGCCTTGTATGGATTGAAATAGGCACCCAGGACGTGGTACGACAATAATTATAGATTCCTGATGAGCTTGGGATTTACCAAGAGTAAAGAAGATTCCAACCTTTACTACAAGGTTGAAGTGGTAAATCCAATGATTCTTATACTCTATGTAGAGGACCTGTTTGTAATAGGAGAGGATGGGATCATTGCAGATACGAAGAGGAATATTTCTGCAGAGTTCTGAATGAAGGACTTGGGTATGATGCACTATTTCCTAGGCATGGAGGTGTGGCAGAGTAAGGATGGAATCTTCCTTGGACAAGGAAAGTATGTAGTAGAGATTCTGAAGAGGTTCAGAATGATGGACTGCAAGGAAATGGCCACACCCATGGCATCGAACTTGAAGCTACTATGTGATGCTTCATCAGAGTCAGTGGATGACATGATGTATCGTCAGATGATTGGGTCATTGATGTACCTGAGAAACATGAGACTAGACATATGCCTTGCTGTGAACACATTGAGCCAGTTCCTGATGGATCCGAGACAAGTTCACCTGGTTGCTGCAAAGCATATATTGAGGTACCTGCAGGGTACAATTGATTATGGGATCAGGTATGACGCGAATCAAAAGATTAACTTGCACGTTTATGTTGATTTGGATTGGGAATACAGTTCCACTGATAGGAATAGCACCTCGAGATGTTGCTTCAGTATGGGATCCGATATGATCTCCTGGTTTAGCAGGAATCAGCCCTACATGGAGCTGAGTACAACCGAAGCAGAGTATGTTGCATCTTGTTCAGCTAGTTGTGGGGCAGTATGGCTGAGGAAGCTACTGTTTGATTTGTTTGATCTCCAATTAGAGGTGAATTGCATGTTCTATGACAACCATAGTTGTGTGAAGTTGTCCGAGAACCCAATGTTCCATGACAAGTCGAATCACATTGAGATCAAGTACCACTATATCAGGGATATGGTGCAGAGAGGAGCAGTGAAGCTTCAGTATGTTGTGATAGACGAGTAGATATCCGACGTGTTGACCAAGTTGCTAGCCAGAGTGAAGTTCGAGTACTCCAGAGAGAAGCTTGGTGTTCTTCAGATCGAGGTTTCTCCTAAGAGGGAGAGATGTGTCTGGAACATGAAAATGCACATGGGCCATTCTCGCAGAGTGGTAGGCTCGTGCCTCCTATGTTGGTATATGTAAGGGTCAAGCCATTCTCGCATAGTGGTAGGCTCATGCCTCCTATGTTGGTAGATGTAAGGGCTAATCCATTCTCGCATAGTGGTAGGCTCGTGCCTTCTAGGTTGGTAGATGTAAGGGCTGGGCCATTCTTGCATGGTGGTAGGATAGCGCCTCCCATGTTGGTAGATGTAAGGGATGGGCCATTATCGCATGGTGGTAGGATCGTTCCTCCCATCTTGGTAGATTTAAGGGCAGATTCATTCTCGCATTGTGGTAGGATCGTGCCTCCCATGTTGGTAGATGTAAGGGCTTATTCATTCTCACATGGTGGTAGGCCGGTGCCTCCCATGTTTGTAGATGTAAGGGTTGAGCCATTCTCGCATGGTGGTAGATAGAAGGGTTGGGTCTTGCATGGTGGTAGGCTTGTACCTCCCATGCAGGTAGACGAGGTCTCATATGGTGGTAGGCTCATTCCTCCCATACTGGAAACATCCACTGTTGTGGAACATGTGATGTGCATCTAGGCTGTGCTCCATGTGACAATGAAATGATCTGAAGACGATGATGCGATAGTAGGATACACAGGTGTTTGTAGCAGCAATGTAATGACTGATATTTGGTTGTACCTTGTTGATGGCTTGCTTGTAGAGATGATGAATACCTAAAGGAGTGCTAGGCCTACATCCAACATGAAAAAGGGTTGGCTCTGTAGAACTTCCTATGACTAGTAGAATCGAGAGATGTCAACAATCAATGATCAACATGATGAGGACTATAGTAGCGACGACGATGATCCAGTGTTGATGACAATGTTCCAACATTGGTGATGATCCAATGATGATGATGTTATCCAGACTTGTCTCCAATGGGGTTTATGACTATGGCCAGAGAATACCTTCCTAGTTAAGAGGGAGTGCTGATGTAAATGTAACTTCGGAAGATATTCTATTGTATTTTGTATTGTAATTATTATTGTGTTTTATTTGTACCTTTGTTGGAGATTTTTTTCCTCTACTCGGGGATGTCATTATGATTCTTATTCAGCCTATGTCATTGAGGTATAAACCTCCCATGTATCTCGGGGCAATAGTTCCCCAAAATATTAAATTGTAAGGGTTTACTAGGTCTCCTAGAGAAGTCGGCCCATTTGGATAAAAGGGTCACCCCAAAAGTAAAGTATAAATAGAGAGCTTAGCTCTCTCATTTGACACATCACTCACTCACTAAAGTTCTCATCAGTGAGAGAGAGAAGACAAGTTTGCATAGGAGAATAAGAGAGGAACTGCAGAAGACCATCTTTGTTTTGGGGTTTTACTTTTGTGATATTGTATTGGTGACTATTCTATCTCTGAGCAAGTTGCGAGGTTTTCTCCTTTATCGTTTCCTCAAGGAAATTCTCTGTGTCTGTTGTGTTATGATGTGGATATTATTATTTCAGTAAAGATCCTAGAGAATATTGATTAAAAGTTAAAAATCTAACAACAAAAACACACAACAAGGAATATTCTTAGGCAATTAAATTCACCCAACAAGACTATACATGCCCTAAAAACTATAGGGATCTGATACCATTATTGGAACACCATATGAAAGATAATCATGAATGCTCATTTTTCCATTAAGAATGTACACGTATAAGTACAATGATGTGAACCTTAGTTTCATTTTCAAAGAGGTCTCTTGGACTTTTGATGATGTTTCATAGTCACCTATGACAACTAAGTGAAGAATGAATACAATTTACCGAATCAGAAAGGATTAGGTTTCCAACATTTCCCATAATAGAATATGATCCCTCAAGATTTTTAATTAGATTTATATGTATTGTGAAAATTTGAGTAATTCATGTAGAGAAATATTAGCTCTAGTTTTCTTCATATCTTCTACAAAATCGTATTCTAGAGCAGGACATGAAGAGGGTTTTATTGCGGTAAAGGCAACCTTGGTGGTCGTTTATGTTTTCTTACAAAATTCAAAGTGGATGGGGAATCTATTTTCATATGAATTTTGAGCCATATGAATCTATTTGATATCAGCGTCTTCATCTTCTCCAAACTGGTTATAAGAAACATCCCAAAATTGATTAAATGTATGCTCTAACATTTTCTTCTCCATCACCCTATTCTCCTCCTCTTTTTCATCATTTTCCTACCTAAATAATATTCAGACCCATAAATGAGGGCTTTAAACACATTCATAAAATATTCCATGTTAATTCCTTCAATAGGTGGAGAATTTTTATTAGTTGAAGGAAAAGTATTTTTGAAAGGAAGTTAGAAATAACCTTTGGTGGATGGACCTTCTCCTGAATTTCTCTTTAGGTATACAATGTCATTTGAAATATTATTAACTATTCTCTATAGGTTTTCCATATCCATAGAGTCTTGTTCCTTCTTCTGTAAAGAGAGTTTGACCTGATAATTTTTTTTACTATATGAGACACCATGTTCTTCGTCAATCCTTGGATTACCTTTTAGACTAATCATATCCTTTTCATCTTTGTAGAGGCATTTGGAGTTAACTTGAAAAGGGCCATCAGGTCTCAGGTCAACTTTGAAATTCATTGTTTCGATGGAATTTATGCGAGTCAAATCTTAGGAATGGGTGAAGAGGCTCACTTGGATGCTCACTAGACCTTCAAAAATGATAATTCCATTTCTATTCAAATGCTAAGTGTGGAATACACTTAGAGATTTGTTGTCTCCATGGAACAAAAGAGGGACATTAAGGAAAATCATGTCTTCTTTCAATTTGTAGAGAATTATACAAATGTTTATCAAGCAAATATTTCAAGGGTTAGCACAATCATATTACCAACTATAGATAACCTATTATCCTATCTTAAAATTATTGAGGTGAGTAACAAACCATTTAAATTAATGAAGAGAACCAGAACATGCATTGTGAAATAATCCACTGAACTAGATGGGTTAAGCCAGCTTTAGAGAAATTTTGAATACTAAAACTTAGTCCACATAAGGAGATCATCTAACAAAGTGTAATACACTAATTTTGACCCTTGTGATTTATTGGCTTTTATGTAAATATTGTATACATGCGATGTATGTTTCCCTAGTGTGGAGCTCAAGGCCAAGGCCCCTCTAGTATATGTTCATATGTTATTTTAAATGGACAAGCATTTGACATTTTGTTTCCCATGTGCTATTAAGTCATGGAATATTGTAAATTGATGTAAATATTTAATATTGCAATAAAATACCAAAAACTGGCTATGGGAGCAACGAATGAGAAGGGGCCATGTGTATTCCACTAGGGAGTGGTGAGGGGGTTGTGGGGATGAACCATATGCTTCCAAATGTCATTATGAGAACCCATTTGACTTTCCTTGATGACATTTATTTCTATTGTAAGGAAGTAGTTAAGGATTTCAGTCCATGGCTTCAATGGAGCATGGGCAGCCCAGAAATTCGTATGGCAGAGTATGGGCTCTGTTTTCTTGTACCACAAGTCACTCTACCTCATGGGAGTTGCTTCTTTCTCATTCCCATGGGAGTGTGGAAGACCCAACATCAATTTTTCATCCAAAAACGAATTCCCAGCAGTGAGCAAAACCAAAAATCGCAACTTTGCAAGAACCCACGTTTTGAAGAGCCAAAAACGCTTAGATTTGGTATTTGACAGTAAAATCCAATGGGAGATTCATAGATATGAACCTTGGGTGAATTTGAGAGTATTAGATACCTTGAAATCCATTGGAAAACCCAGTTTTTGCAGCCCAGAAGCCAGTGCCGGGATTGAGTTATTTGATGAACATAATTGTGAGAAATCCAATTGTGAATGACTGAGCAGAGGTTGGGTTTGCTTGATAAACCCAGTGAAGGCTAGAATCTCAAGGAATTAGAAGTTGGACCTTTCTATGCCCATCCTGAAGAGAACTGGAGGGAAGGGACGCCAGAGGGACTGTGCAGCAGAGAAGGGGACCTTCCTTGTGTTGGATGGGTAGGTAATGTGGGTGCCTTAACTACTAAATTAACTTGAGATGCATGTAGCTCTGTGGATGAGGTCACTAGCTTAGAATCCTCCTCATTTTTCATTTGTATGCTTGATAAACCCAACTGTGTGTTGGCTTAGCATAGTTGTTGAGTGAAACCATTGTTGTGAGTGACCCTGTTTAGTTCATCCTTAGTGGATACACAACCCAGCTCGGGGGTGATCTCTCAGCTGAAAGAATACAAGCTGGATAGAGATCTATGGTTGGGTGGAACGTTGCTCTCACATAGCCAGTTGCTTGGATAGCTTCATCTTCAAGATAAGTGTTCTTTGTGATTTACATTATATGCATTATGTGTTTTGCAGTGTGTTAATCCTGAATGTTGATTGCCATGTTAATGAAACAAAATGATTGTCTTAATGCAATCGACATGAGGTCTATGCATAGCATGAGTACGAGATTGAATTCTCTGCATGATAAACCATCATATGAATGTGTTAGATATGATGATGCATTATTGTTTGTGTGCTTGCAAATATGTTTATTTCCATTATGTTTATATTGAGTATGAGTCTGGACACAGAAGATTTTAATTGTTATGAGTAATGTATGGGGCTGAGATCGTCAAGTAATATCGGTAGATTGGTCACGTTTCCTTCCTTGCACCGGATTTAGGGGAAGGGGACGTTACACGAAGTCATTGACTGATAGTGAATAAGGTCATTTCCCACTCAAGTACAAATCTTGAGGAGGAACTCCCCTACTGGGTGGTTGTAAACTCTGATAATTATATTCTACTACCCAATTTGTCAAACCCCACAACATTTCTACCTTTAATAGAAGTGCCAAAAAATCGTGTAAGATTTCTTACCTTTACCTGCAATGCTCTCTAACATTCAAATCTATTCAAGTTGCTACTAGACATCTATGTTCTCTACATTTACCCATTCCCTCTGACCCACTTGTAGATCCAAAACAAAAATAGAATTTACAATGCCACTGGTCCAAATTAGTCCAATGTGGTTCTTCATAGACAAGTATGAGCTACAAGATAAGCATCCAACAAGATTCATATCGCATTCTCTTGATAAATATGGGCAGTTCCATTTATTTCACAAACCTCTATCATATATAGATCTCCTTCATGGTTTTCTTACATTGATCATATCTCTCACAAAATTATATTCAAAAGCATTAGCCATTGATTTCCATTCTTTTGTTTTTAAATCATAAATTTCTCTTTTCTCTTCAACTACATTTTTTGTTTTCTCCATTTGGATTCAAGCATATTGGGTTTTTTGAGCATTTGGGTGAGGAACCATCAACCAGAAGTGCACATAAGGCGATATATAATGACGTTTATGTGTGTATATAAGCGAGGGGAAAAAGACGAAGGTGAGAAATCTGAAAAAGAAGTTGATCGATCTACAGACATTAGAGCAAATTTGGGGTCTAAAATGGGCCTTACACGAAAACAAGCTACGTCGTAAGAAAACAAGCCATTGAGTTCAATAACCAATAGAATTTCAAGAAAAGAGTCAACCATAATGGTTGAGTTGGCATATTTAACATTAAAAAACTACTTTTTAATTCGTATTTTCAACATAGCTCCCTGTCATTTTACTCAAATTTCAAGTGGGAGCACTCGTCGGGTGCAGAATTATATTTTTCATGCAGTGAGTAACCACACTACATACTTTTGAGGGACCGAACCCCATGAAAAATGAGAAATACATAAAAAAAATGTGTTACTTTGAAATGCAGAACATGTTTTTATGTATTTCTCATTTTTCGTGGGGTGGGGTCCCTCAAAAGTATGCAGCGTGGGTACTTGTTGGATGCGGAATTTAATTTTGCATCCAATGAGTGATCCCGCTTGAAATGTGAGTAAAATGATAGGGAGATATGTTGAAAATATGAAGAAAAAAAGTATTTCTTTTCTCTTTTCCTCCAAAATTCATAAATATTATTTTATTATTTTCCTTAGCATGCCCATTTTAGACCTCAATTTTTCTCTAATGTAAGAGTGGGCTCCATTCTGAAGAAGGCATACAATGTCAAAGGTAGCAAAGGAAAGGATTTGAATTGCAGAAAGATCTACATGTCATATGCTCCTTCAAGAAGCCACGACGCTACTGGTTTTCACTACAATGAGAGACCAATTGATCGACGAATCAAACTATCTAAATCATCAACTAAATAATCGACGACCAAAAATGGGTAAAAACCAAAATTTGGGGAGTCTTTCCCACTTGGAAAACACTGTACAGTGTAATTTTTTTAGGTGAACACAAGTCACTTGTAAACGTTTCCTCAAATTTGCAAGGACAAATATTTCGTTAAATCCAAATTTGACACATTAAATGACATTAGTTTTATTTTAAATATCATTAGAAAGACAACATAATTCTTCACAATTGTTTTATTGCATGTTGAAATTCACAAGGCATAGATGAGTTTCGAGGGATTCAATTTAATAAATGAGTAAAGTATATATTTTATATTTTATATTGTCACATTTGGCCAAAAAGGGTTACCCATCTTTAGGGAGTCACCCATTAGAGTGTTTAAGATAAATTTGTTTGTATAATATAGTTTCCTCCTCTACCATGGGTTTCACATCAATAAGCCTTTCTTTCTAAAATATATGAAACATATATAGCAATCTTAAGATAATATTCCAACTATTCTCTGTAACCTAAGATATGAGGTTTATTTATTTATTTACACCAACTTATTCATAAACATGCTTTACTTGGGCATGACACCACAAAGAAACAATTTGTAATTTTACAAATTTTCGATGTTAGGTCACCATCTCTGATACCAGAGGAATGACCCTATTTACCACAAGCATCCATAGCCTTGATGGAGTTTCCTCCTACGCCCTTTCTACCTGAATGCTTTTATCCCAAGCCATATTTTCACGTTGAATATATGAGTACATATTTTCTTTACTTCTCTTTTTTCTTTTGATAATTTGAGTTTTCTGTGAGGAACCTGCAACAATTAATTGATGAAATGAAAGATATATCATAACACATAATACTTTTATTGATTGCAGGCCACTTCGAGGGGGAAACCTCCTTTGAGCAAGATCAATACAATTAACTCATTGATTCCTTCATTCGCCTCAACAAAAACTTATATACTAAGCCTATGTGCCAATATGATGGATCAATACCATGGAACATATAATACTATGGGCTGATACAAACTATGGATCAATATCGTGGAACATATAATACTACGGGACGAATTACAAAGCATATGCGTCCAACAAAAATATACTAACAAAGTAAAGAGAAGGGTTGAAACAGGTTCCTAACATCCCCTCCCCTTTAGAAAAAGCTTTGTCCTCAAAGATTTAGATGTGAAAATTGTTGTTGAATCTGAAGGAGTGGTTCCCATGTAGCATCCTCTGGTTGCATTCCGTGCCACTGAATTATACCTCTATGATAGATCGACAACGAAGCTGACAAGTGCGCTGATTGAGGATGTCCTCTGACTCTAAAGGGATGGATCCTTCATTATCCAGTTATGGTAAAATAGTTTGTCCTCTGATTTTGGTGCCAAGAACTTTCTTCAGACAAGAGACATGAAATACTGGATGAATGCGGGAAGAAGGAGGAAGTTCCAATTTATAAGCAACAAATCCAATCTTCTGAAGAATCTTATATGTCCCATAGAACTTTGGAGCGAGCTTATGATTCCCTTTGAGTTTCGAGGAGGGTTGCTTGTAAGGTTGTAGACGAAGAAAAACCATATCACTTGCTTGAAAAGTGCGCTCAGAATGGTGCTGATTGGCTTGTTGCTTCATTCAATTTCTTGCCAGCTAAAGATTGTCCCGCAAAATGCGAAGAATTTGATTGCGGTTTAGAAGGACCGTGTCAACTGCCTGAACTGGTGAACTGCTGGGGGTGTATGGAAGAAGAACTAGCACTACCTGACCATAGACTGCTTCATATGGAGTCATTTTAGAGGCAGTGTGGTAAGAGGTATTGTACCACCATTCAGAAAAAGGGAGCCACTTTTCCCACTGATGTTGTTGTTCGGAGGTGAAGCAACGAAGATAAGTTTCTTAACATTTATTTATAATTTAAGTCTGACCATCTGTTTGTGGGTGATACCCTGAACTGATCTTCAGTTTGGTGCCAATGTGGTGAATTAGTTCTGTCAAAAAATCACTGGTGAAAGTTGCACCACGATCCGAGACAATGGAAGAAGGGATTCCATGAAGACGAAAGATTTGGTCTAGGAAACTTTGTGCGACTGGGGAGGCTATATAGGGATGGTTGAGGGAAAAAAATGACTATATTTGGAGAGGTGATCAACCACAACCAAAATAACTATCTTCCCTCCAGATTTAGGGAGCCCTTCAATGAAATCCATAGAAATATCTGTCCAAATCGGTGTAAGGATGGGCAAGGGTTCGAGCAATCACGGAGGAGTTTCGTTTCACCCTTATTGCACTCGTGGGTATCACATTCAACCACCATATGTTGAATTGTCCTTTTCATTCCATTCCAAAAGAAGTTACGCCATGCCCCCTCATATGTTTTGAGGAACCCAAAGTTCCCTGCCGATGGAGAAGCATGGAGTTCATAGAAGACAACCTATTGAAGATCTGTGCTCTAGGGAAGCACCAGGCGACCCAACTTGTATCTCAGGGAAGCATAATCCCAAGAGTAATGCGGTACAACAGAAGGGTTGTTGGCCAAACGTTGGATAATTGAGATAATGAAGAGTCCTTGACATAGCCCTGTTGAACAGATTGCAACCAATTTGGAACATGCATGTAAATAGCGGAAAGAGAAACTTGGTCATCAAATGTATGAGAAAGAGCATCCGCCACAAGATTTTCCTTACCCTTCTTGTAAGTGATCTCATAGTCATAAAACATGAGTTTGATAACCCATTTCTATTGTGCTAGGGAGGATACCCGTTGTTCCAGGAAATATTTAAGACTCTGGTGATCAGTCTTGATGCAGAAATGATTCCCTAATAGGTATGGGTGCCACTTCTGTACTACATGCAAAATAGCCATCATTTCCTTCCCATATGTAGAAGTAGATAAATTCTTACCAGAAAGGGCTTTGCTGGTGAACGCAATGGGATTTTCATCTTGAAGGAGAAAAGCACAAAGTCCATTGCCACAAGCATCACTCTCAATAGTGAAGAGCTTGGAAAAATTGGGCATAGCTAGAACAAGTGTAGTACACATAGCTTGTTTCAGTTTGTCAAATGCACACTCAGTAGCATGGGTCCATGTAAAAACATCCTTTTTCAATAGAGCGGTTAATGGAGCTGCAACCTTCCCATAATCCTTCAAAAATTTGTGGTAGTAGCCAATCAATCCCAAAAAAAGCACGAAGGCTCTTGAGTGTATGAGGAGGTGACCAATTTTTCATGGCATCTATTTTGGTAGGATCCACGTGAACCCCTTGTGCTGAAATAATGTGCCCGAGATACTATACTTACTTCTGTTCAAAAACATATTTGGACTCTTTGGCGTGGAGATGATGATCAGAGAAAAGTTGCATTACAAGATCCAGATGCTGGAGATGCTCAACCCATGTTTTACTATAGATGAGGATATCATAAAAAAATACCAGAATGAATTTCTGCAAGTAGGGCCAAAATATTTGATTCATCAATACCTGGAATGTGGAAGGAGCATTAGTGAGGCCAAAGGGCATGACCAAAATCTCATAGTGGCCATCATGTGTGTGGAAAGATGTTTTAGGGATATCATCCACATGAACCCAAATTTGATGATACCCAGAACGAAGATCCAACTTGGAGAAAAATTGAGCACCATGAAGCTCATCAATAAGCTCATCAACAACATGAATTGGAAACTTATTCTTGATTGTGAGGTGATTAAGTGCTTAGAATTCAACGCAGAGGCACCATGACTCATATTTTTTTTGGACAAGAAGAACTGGTGAAGAAAAGGAACTAGTACTAGGGAGAATAATACCTTGCTTCAGTAAGTCCCGAACGAGCATCTCAATCTCTGTTTTTTGGTGAAATGGGTAGCGATAGGGAATGATATTGGGAGGAATGCTAGCACGAAGGAGCTGAATACGATGGTCCTCTGGTCTTGAAGTTTGCAATCCCACTGGTTCAGAAAAGATACCTGTATATCTATCCATAATTTGTTGTAGATCCAACGAAGTAGTGGAGACCACTGATGGTGCGGCATCTGAATGGAATGGATCTAAGAAATGGCACCATGTGAACTCTTCTTAAGGCGTTTTTCCATGCGATGTGAACTGATGATGGTGAGAGACCCTGGTTGTAAGCCTATCAATGTGTGTTTTTTCCCATTGATTGAAAACTGCATCCAAAGTTCAGAAAAATCCCATAAGATGGGGCCAAGTGTGCGTAGCCATTGAGCGCCAAAAACCACATCACTTCCGCCTAAGGCCAAGGAAAACATGTCATAGTGCAAGTTATAATCTCCCATAGAGATATGCACATTGCGACAAATCCCCTTGCAAGGTAAGGTGCCCCTATTGGAAATCATGACTTCAAAGTTGGAGCAAGGATGGACAAAACAATCAGCCTGTTTGGTGATCCGAGAGTCAATGAAGTTATGAGTGCTACTAGAATCAATGAGTATTGTAAGAGGGAGCCTCTTGAAGTAACCCCCCGACCCACATTGTTTGGGGGGTGGTGACTTTGGCTAAAGCATGGAGATATATCTCTAGGTGGTCGTCCTGAGATGAAGGGTCAATAGGCGGCTGATGAATGTCGACCTGATCATTGAGTGTATTTGGAGCTTCTTCACCAATTTCAGAGGCAGGCGGAGAATCCACATCCAAGAGATAGATATTTTGCTCAACACATCTATGTCCCCAAGTGAATTTCTCATCACAATTATAACAAAGCCCTTTTTCTCTATGTGCCCGCATCTCGGCTTCAGACAAACGCTTGATAGGAGTTGGTCGAGGAGCTGGCGTGATGGGAGGTTGTTGGGAACCCACATTTATTAAGGGAACAAAAGTGGGTTTGGAGTGTTGTTGGGATGTGATATTGTCCTCTGCCAACTTAGAAAACCCCAAGGCTTCCATCATTGTGTTTGAACAGAACATTTTGACCTTAGATCGGATTACATCCTTTAGACCACTGATAAAACAACTCCTGTAGAATTCATCAGGAAATCCTTCTGTGTGATTGGGTAGTTTCTTAGATTCTATTTGATACTCTCTCATAGTGCCAATTTGGCGAAGTTTAGTGAGTGCTCCTGTGAAGTCATCAAAGTCACTAGGAACAAATCATTGCAAAAGGAGCTGGAAAAAATCTGTCCATTTTGGCTCTTCATGAGCCTTGATGTACCAACGGTACCGTTGAAGGGATTCCTGTTCCAAATGAAAGGATGCAAGTGGAACTTCGTTGACATCAAAAGTATTATGTAGACTAAAATATTGTTCTGCTCAGTATATCCATCCAGTTGGATCATTACCATTGAAGCGAGGAAAATTAAGCTTTGGCCCACGAAAATTGTTGGAAGAAGAGAACCCATTGTTTCTAGAAGACTCTGACTGGCGTTTATTGTTCATGGCTAAATGATCAAGATGGAGGCTGAGATAGTTTTCATCCAGATCTTGGAGTTTGGTTTTGAGGGATGCAAATTATTCTTCCATGTTTTTTTCTCCTGCGCGGGTGACCACCATAACCAGGAGAGTTTTTTTTTTTTTTAATGGGTAGAAAAAATAAAACAGAAACTATTTTAGTAAAGGAAAATTTGGATTTGGGAAAAAATATGAGGGGTAATTGGGGTTTGACTAGGTTTTGGACACTTTCGAATGGACAAAGAAGCAAAAAATGAGGATTTCAGAAGCGAGGTGAAAGAATGGGAAAATTTGTCAAAGAGAGACAAGGAAGCAGAAATAGGAAATGAACACTGTGGCAAAATTTGAAGGCGTATGGGTGAAAATCGACGAAGTTATGGCAAACCCTAAAAATAGACAAATGTGGGATTTCTGGCAACGGGCAGTGGAATTTGGGATAGGGCCCTCATGAATGAAATATGCAGAATGGGATTGCAGGGGTGTTAGTGAATTTTCAAGGGAATCAGAGTGAAAAGAAAGAAGATATGGTGAAAAAATTGAATGGAATGGATCTACAACGACGCAGAAGTGATCGACAACAGAATGGATCTGCAACGACGCAGAAGTGATTGGAAACAGTTCTGGATAGATGTAATCTACGATTTATCAGCTGGCAATAGATATGGACCCAAGGTATGCACAAATTTCTAAAGGTTCATGGGATTCACTCGGTCACCAATGTTGTCTAACAGCTTGCATATTGTGGTAGTATCCCTCACTCCACGACTCAGGTAAAACTGATAACCGCTTTGCCACAATGACAACTCTTGGTTTACCTCATGGGTGGGAACTAGTCAATCAGGTAGGTGTCATTGCCCTTTTCGCTGGTAGGTCCTTTCAATGGGCCAACTACTTCAGGGTTCCCATGGTACTCCTCACAATGATTTTTAGATCTTATTCCCAAGTACTTCCCACAGTTAAGAGGATAGGGATGATTCTCGTATCCGAACCTACAATTGATAGGAACAAATACAAATGCAAAATTGTTTTTGGCAGAAATTCCACCCAACGAGCCCAAGAAATTGCTTTGATACTAGATGTGAGGAACTTGCAACAATTAATTGATGAAATGAAAGATATATCAGAACACAAAATATTTTTATTAATCGCAGGCCACTTCGAGGGGGAAAACTCCTTTGAGCAAGCTCAATACAATTAACTCATAGATGCCTTCATTGGTCTCAACACAAACTTATATACTAAGCCTATGTGCCAATACTATGTTTCAATACCATGGAACATATAATACTATGGGATAATACAAACTATGGATCAATACTATGGAACATATAATACTATGAGACAATTTACAAAGCATATGTGTCCAACAACAATATACTAACAATGTAAAGAGAATGTTGACACAAGTTCCTAACATTTTCGCATTTTTGGTGGATGTTCGAGTAGATTCAAAATCCCCCTAAAGGCATGGGATGGTATTAAGAGTCACTTTGATTTTCTAGAATCATCATTACTCATTGCATTCATGTGTAGACCACTTGAAAGCATAGTAGAATTAGCATATTTAATGTGTTGTGGGTGAAGCTTTCATAGAATACCTGAAAAAAACCTAAAGTCATACATGTGTATGTTCTAATGGAATCTTTAAAACTTTGTCAGAGTACCACCATGGAAAAAATTACACCATATCCAAGTAAGATATTATTAATATTTCTCAAAATGAATAGCTTCAAAGTTATGTATACTTTCATGTTTTGTCCATCCCAAAGTTCCATTGTTGGCTCTTGGTCCCCTAACCTCACGTAATTCAATAGAATTGGATAGAATACGTCTTTTAGTTCCAAGAGTTTTATGGTTACATGTGTAACATCCCCAAATTTCACAAAAATTTAAATTTTCTAAGTAGCAATAAATGCTTATAATTGTTATGCGGAAAGTATTATTAATGATAACTTGATTCATTTAACAAGAGACTGGTTTTATTCTATGACGACACATACTTCAAATAGTATTTAATGTTTATGTATATGTTACATTGATTGCACACTATGTTTATAATTTGTCGTAATTGTCTTTACTGCATACGAATGATTCAATGTAAGTATTAATGCTGTAACGACATGCCAGATGTTTGTGTCTCAACTTTGTCGTCCAAATATTTATGGTTACTGTTATATATGTATATACATCGTCATTCAATTTAAATCATGCTATACTATTGTTTCATTCATAGATACTAACTGTTTGATTTTCCTTTTTGATGAAGGGGTCCTAAGAGTACCCCGAGGCTTACTTAGCTATTTTATAGCAACGCTCTTTAACATTTCTGTACAAATTCGCAGGTAAGAGATATACTTCCAAGTTTTAAAGATTGAGACTAAAATAGAGTATGTCCATTCTTATCTTAATGATCTTTACACTGGTTGTAATGATATTTATCGGCATAAAGAATTTGTTTAGTGGAAAAACAATGTATATAATGAAAGTGTAGGACTATACTAGCTTTGTACAAAGCTTGCATGATAGCTTAAGCTTATCAAAATTATTCTTTATATGTGTTCACTATGGGCTAACAACTCCAACCTAAGTCATCTATATGTTATTGTCATTTTATCATTATATCATGATCATGGTGTAATTTATATATATTCAAACCTTAATACTATAAAAATCTTATATGAGACTAGTTATATGTGACGGGGTCAAAATCCCACGATCATGTTTAAAACCTTATCATGTACAAGCATAAATAACATTGGATGTATTACGTTCCAATTTTATAAACTATACCATTAGTAAATTGAAGTTTTGTTTTAATGATTTTCATGCGGGAAATAAGGTTAGTGATTATCTGGTTTTTACTATAGGAAGAGGTATTAGATTTAATCCATGGTGGATTTATTGCTGGTAGCGTACCGATTCCTTGACAATGTAGAAGTTAAATGCATTTCAGTGTAAAATTTTAATGAAGTGTATCGTGGTAGTCCCTACGGTGTTCGACCATGTGATGGCTTGGGATTTCGTGAAGAACCCTAACTATTTATTTGAATGACCTCGACAAGGCTTAACTCCTTCTATTCATTTTGCATGTTGGTGGTAGGAGAGGCCGATGGGCTCTCGGAAAAGTAGGGTCTGCACAACTATTGCTATTCCTCCATGGTTTCGATAGTGATACCTCTGTAACTCAACTCTAGGATCTTTTAAGGCGAAGAATCGTTCCTTAAAGCCATACTCAGAGGTGAGTGAGTAATTATTGTAATGCATTGTGTTGGGTCCAGGAAATGCCCTTTTTGGCTACCTCTATTACACCTTTTTTCCCTAATTCCATCCTATTTTCATGAGCTATATCCATGTCTTTCCAGATCAATCTATAGCATTGACAGGTATAATTTGTTATTACTTTATTTGTTTTTATGCCTAAGACTGTTAAAGATTATGGATCTTAGTCCTTGGTTTATACTAATTTATGTGACTTTATTTATCCAAGGTCTAAAAGCGCAGGTGTATCAGCCCAGCAGTGCCAGCTGTGACTCTTCCACTTCAGCTCCTCATACTCTAAGGGATAGCGCATCCTCCACGTGAGCTGTAACAGATATCATTGAAGAAGAGCTTAGCTGCAACAGACAGGTGGCATTCCAGCTGTCAAATTTGTTGATCCAATTGCCATCGGGACAGCAACATCCTTCAGTATTAATAACACTATTCAACACGCTGTATCAGTTAGCTATAACTGCGCAGCATGAAGATCATAGATCTTCATTGCTGCGCTATTTTTGTGGATCTGAAACTGTATTTCTTTTTGTATAAATCCCATAAGGCTCTCGTAGCCTGGGTTTGGACAATCATTACTGGTGTACACTGTAATAGAGCATTGAAGCTCATGATCTTCCATTAATAATATGAGAGCAGCATTCTTCACTTCTGATTTTTAATTAGCTGTGATTCTCGGTATCTCTGTTAAAAGGTCAGGGCCTGCCTTCTGACAGAGATAGCCGATTTAAGTAGGTAGAATAGTTTACTTTCATTTCTGTTGTGTGGTGTGGAAAGTTGCAGATATTGCTGATAGCTGTAACAGAGATTAGCTTCCTTGCTGGTAATTTACAATTGCATCCTGAATAGCTGTAGCAGAGTGGTGTGACAGCCGACTGTGTAGAACAATTCAATTAAATTACATGTGTGTTTTAATTAGTTGTAACAACCAGGCTCGATCCCAATCAATTGGTAGTTATTTATGCTTTCTAGGACTTCCAGTAATCATCAATAGAGTTCAAGCTTGTATTTCAATTATGGTTGTTGTTGTATCTTTAACTGCATACATAGATTAGATAGATAACGTTGGAGTTACAGTAATCACTGGATAGATCATTTTGGTAAAGGTTAATTGTTGTAGTTTGATGATCATAATGATTTAACTTCTTGCAAAAGTAATTTCATTTCATTTCATTATTAACACATGGATTCCAATCACTGCCCCCTATGGCAAAGTATGATGACCCTGGGAACCCGACTGTTACAGTGCACATAGGAAATACATGGATTCCAAATGTCTTGGTGGATTTGGGCGCATCTATTAATGTTATGACCATAAAAACTGTGAAAGAATTGGGACTCACAAATCTTTGACCAACCACTACTGTTTTGGAACTTGCTGATAGATCAACAATCAAGCCTGAAGGAATTTTAGATGACCTTGTAATCTCAGTGGACTCGTGGGAATATCCTGCAGACTTTTTGGTGTTACAGCCAAAATCTTAGTTGGGGGGACACCCACTTATCCTGGGAAGACCATGCTTGGCCACAGCTGATTCCTATATCAGCTGTCGGTCAGGTTCTATGACCATTTCAGATGGGACTGAGATCAAGAATCTAACCCTATACCCTTCAGCTCGACCAAGCACAGAAGCTGATACTCCATTATGGGTAGATTTGGAGGAGGAAGAGGGAGTTCAGCCACTATTAACCATAGGGAGAGCCTTGACATTTAAAGATGAAACAGAGGATGATGCCATTAATAGTTTCATCAGTGAGCCCACGTCAGTCAATAAGAATGTTTATCAGATATTGGACAGTACTTTAGCTGCAATCGAACAAGAAAACCTTACAAAAGAAACTTTGATCAGTGATGACAATGTAATTCCAGTACCTAAGAAGTCAAAGTGTGTTCCAATGGAGGTTGAGCCAGGAAAAACACTGAATATTAATCCTAATCTGGCACCTAGCGAGTTGGAATAGCTAGTCACTCTGCTGAAACAACGCAGGGGAGATTTTGCTTGGGAGTACAAAGATATGAAGGGGATTCCCTCTCATCTGTGCACTCATCACATCTATATTAAAAGTGACTCCAGGCCTGTTTGCCAACCCCAACAAAGGATGAACCAAAACCTGAGAGACATAGTGAAAGAGGAAATCCAGAAACTGTTGGAAGATGGATTCATATATCCAATTTCAGACAGTGAGTGGGTTTCTCCACTTGTGATCGTGCCAAAGAAAAATGGGAAATGGAGTGTCTGTGTGGATTATAGAGAATTGAACAAGGCAACGTAGAAAGACCATTTTCCCTTACCCTTCATCAATCAGGTCCTTGATACCTTGTTTGGGAAGAAGTATCTCTTTTCTGGATGGCTTTAGTGGCTACAACTAGATTCAGATTGCTCCAGAAGATCAGGACAAAACCACTTTCACTTGTCCTTGGGGGACTTTTGCATACAGAGTACTTCCTTTTGGTTTGTGCAACGAACCAGCTACATGTCAGAGGGCAGTGATTGGAATCTTTTCAGAAATGGTGAATGATTGCATGGAAATATTTATGGATGACTTTACTCCATATGGTGACAGCTATGAAGAAGCAATGAAGAACTTAGAAAAGGTGTTGAAACGGTGTGAACAAAGTCAACTCTCTTTGAGCACTGAAAAGTGCCACATGATGATGAGTGAAGGCATAGTGCGAGGGCACTTCATCTCTTCTGCTGGTATCCAGGTAGACCCATCTAAAATCAATGTAATTGAAAACATACCAACTCCTGGAACTCAGAAGGATGTGTGTGGCTTCTTGGGGCATGCTAGTTATTACAAAAGATTCATAGAAAATTTTTCCAAACTGGCTTCTCCTTTGTTCACTTTGTTAATGAAGGATGCACAGTTTATCTGGAATGATGCATGCCAAACAACATTCACTGAGCTAAAAAGGAGGCTGTCCACAGCACCCATCTTGAGAGGACCCAATTGGGCTTTGCCTTTCCATATTTCTTCAGATGCTTTAGACACTGCCATTGGAGCAGTTTTGGGATAGCAGGAAGGTAATGCTCCTTATGCTATTTATTATATTAGCAAAAATCTGTCTCCTGCTGAACTGAATTATATTGTCACAGAAAAAGAATTCCTTGCCATTGTTTATGCCATCAATAAGTTTAGGCATTATATTACTGGATATTCTACTTTGGTTCACTCTGATCATTCTGCCATCAAGTATTTAATGAATAAAGCGATCACAAATGCTAGAGTTACTAGATGGCTGTTACTACTACAGGAATTTGATATCACAATTATTAATAGACCAGGGAAGGAAAATGTTGTTGCAGATTTCTTATCTCGACTTACTAACAGTGATGACAATTTACCAGTCGAAGATTCCTTCCCTGACGAACATTTGTTCGCAGTATCAGCTCATTCCCCATGGTATGCAGATATTGCTAGCTTTTTGGCTGCAGGTAAGCTTCCAGCACATCTGTCGAAGAGAGAAAGAAAGAAAATCATACAGTAGAGTGCTAGGTACTGCTGGATTGATGGCCATCTTTTCTACACTGGGCTTGATTTAGAAATCAGAAGATGTGTTAGAGAGGATGAAATCTTCAGCATTCTTAAAGCTTGCCATGATGAGCCCTGTGGGGGACATTTTGCTGACAAGAGGACATGTCATAAAGTTTTGAGAATGGGCTATTTCTGGCCTACATTATTGAGGGATGCAAAGAAGTATGTTCAGGCATGTGATAGCTGCCAGAGGATGGGCCAACCCAATAGATTATATGAGATGCCTTTACAGCCACAACTTGTGGTTGAACCATTTGACAGGTGGGCCCTAGATTTTGTAGGGCCTATCAACCCTCCCTCAAAGCAGAAAGTTCATATCTTGGTTTGCACAGACTATATGACTAAATGGGTGGAAGCTGTAGCCTTGGTTAAGGCCAATGATCAGGCTGTGATTGATTTCCTGTATGAAGGAATTTTTACTCGCTTTGGAGTATCCAAGGAGATCATTACAGACGGTGGACCACAGTTTGTATCTCACAAGATGGAAGCACTGTTGCAGAAATTTCATATTCAGCACAGAATAACCTCACCATATCATCCACAGGCCAATGGGCAGGTGGAGAGCACAAATAAGGTTATTGAGTCTATTTTGAAAAAAACAGTGAAGAGCCATTGTAAATATTGGGCTGAAAGACTTCCAGAGGCACTGTGGGCCTATTGTACTACTTGACGTAACACCATTGGTTTTTCCCCATATGAGATAGTATATGGCAAAAATTTTGTTTTCCCAATTCAATTTGAAATCAGAACTTTGAAAATAGTTGTTGAAGCAAATTTGGATTTATCAGAGGCTCAGAGGAATAGATTGAATCAGGTCAATGAATTGGATGAGAAATGCATAGCTGCAATGCATCATACAGCTTTAATCCAACAACAGCGCTCTAGATGGCATGACAGATTTATAAAGAAAAGAGTCTTCCAGGAAGGAAACTGGGCCCTGTTGTATGATTCACAGTTTAAGAGGGATTTTAAAGGCAAATTGTGCACCCGTTGGTTGGGACCCTATCAGATAGATCAGGTATTTAATAATGGAACAGTCCGATTGATCACCATTGATGAGAACAAAGTACCATTATTCGCAAATGGTCATCGGCTACGACTATATCACAGGTCGATCTCAAGGGAAGCTTTTATTTCACAAGTTGCATCTGATCCAGAGTATCAGTTAACGTCAGGACAGGGATTTTTAAACCCTGTAAATTCCTAAAAAGTTGCAGTTTCCACACATATCTTTGTACATAAATAATCAGTTTTTCTTTCATTCTGTATTTTATCTATTTTTAATTTTTTGCACTTGATTGGTTTGTTTTTAAGAACTGTGTGTAGGAACTTATTGGAGGAGCAGTAGCCGTGATTGGGCCAGATGACTGCAGACATTCCATATTTGCTCTTGATTTAATAAATCTCTTTGAAGAAGATGGATATTTCATGGTCTGTCACAAATAAAATTGGCTTCTACTACAGTTGGATGCAGCTATGACTCCACCACACTTGCCTATTCTGCCAAATTCGCAGCTGCAACTACGCTACACTTTCCTATTCTACCAAATTCGCAGCTGGGACCCCCGCCACATTTGCCCATTCTGCTAAAATTCGCAGCTGCGACCCCGCCACTTTTTCTCATTCAGCCAAATCTCGTGGCTGCGGCTCCGCTACTTCTGTTTATCTTTCTAATTTGGCAGCTGCTACTTCGTCATTTATGTCTCATTTTTACTCCTTCCCAGTTGCTGCGACTCCGCCACTTTTGTCCATTCCGCTAAATATAGCAGCTATGACTCCGCTACTTTTTTCCGTTCTGCTAAATCTAGCACCGCATCTCCATTCCTTCCACTTCATTATAGCTCCTTCCGTATAGCTGCGACTCCGCCATTTTTCGTTCATTTGGCTAGATTTCGCAACTGATACTCTGCCAGTTTGTCTGCTTTCCGATTAATGATGCCAATAATGACGTGACTAAGCGTCAGTTTTGGCGCTTGCTCCACACGGTCCAACCATGATCCACCACGAAGGACAATCCGGATGCCTTGAGTAGCTGTCAGCCGGGGTGGCAAGTGCCATGCACTTCGGTGCATGTGCATTTACATCCGCTGCGACGACGGTCGGCTGCAATGATTAATTCATGGCTCAAATTCATAAACGCAAGGTACAGGTCCTATATTTTACATGATTTGGCAGAAGAATTAATACGGTAATAACGATTGTGTCCTGTCATAACCCCCGATCAATGAACCAAATTGAATCACACTTTAAAGATTAAGTTAAAGGTCATACTTGTGATTATTTTTTCGTCACCTTACCTGATTTTGCACCTTTTACTCCTATCTACCAACCTCGTCGCTTCCATAGAACGTTCATACTATTATAGACTAGCCTGAAAACCCGATTCTTGAACCCCAACGACCCTTTGCATGTTTTGAAGCTGCAACTCTCCACTTCTAAACCAGAAATTGTTGAGGTCTAAACCTTGAGGAGAGGTTAAAATGGGAAATCCAGTCAGACACAAACCTGTGAATACAGACGCTGTGCGTGCCAATGCAGAGGTTCTCAATATTTTTATAGCAGCAGGTTGGATGGAGTATTTCGAACGGTTGAATGGTTTTCATACCGAAATCGCATTGCAATTCGCCCTCAGCCTGACTGATACTCATGCCGAGGTCAGAGGACTGCGCGTGGATGTTACAGAAGAAATCATAGCTGAGGTTACTGGTTTTCCCATGGTGGGAAAGAAGTCATTTGGGCAGAAAGTACATAATGTGAATGGAGTGAGGGAATTTCTGTCAGTAGGAGAACAGGTTATTCCAAAGCTCCATGGGCTGGAACTGACGTCCTTACCACCACCCTGGAATGAAGTTGCAGTCTTTGTGAAGAGATATATTTCTTTTGGAGGTAGGTACCAAGTTGTTTCATTCTATGAACTTCCCTTACTGTCTCATTTACGACATGCTATCTTAGTAAATATACCATTCTATCTGTTTAAATCCCTACAAACCATGGCTGGCTATGCAAGAACTGCCCAGCACCCAGTTTCCTCCCTCACTAATCATGGTCTAATCAAATTATTGGTCCTAAGACCATTGCAAGTCGTCATTTAACTTGGGACCAATTTTTGGCTGAGGACGCACCAATAAGACAACCTGTATTAGAAGAGGGAGGTGCCGGTGAGGGTAGTGAGGACTGGAGTTCCTCAAACCCAGTTGGGGGGGAGGTTGGAGTAATAAAAATTCAGGCCAATAATGAAGGGGAAGTAAATAAAGAAGAGGTTGGAGTAGCAGAAAACCCTATAATTGAAGGAAGTATGATGGAAACAGGTAGAAAAATTGGAATCTGTAATTGCAGAGTCAAGTACTCAATTGAAAGAAGCTGAAACTGGAGCAGTTGTTGAAGCTGCAATTGCAGAAGTAGGGATTCATAAGGAAGGATATCGGCCAGAAACAATAGCAAAAGGGATTGTGGAGGTATTGGAAGTAGAGTCCTCTTCAGAAATAAGGGGTACCATTATTGAAGAAGAAGAAACCAGGGTGAACACCCCTGTGTCAAAGAAATGAAGAATAGAATCAAGGAACAGGGGTCATACACCCATGACAGCAAAGAGGAAGAAGAGTCGGAATGTCAAAGCATCAGTAGCAGCAAGTGGTGAGGAACACCCAGTGGGATTATTGAGGAAAAGAAGAACTCGGTTAACAGCAGCAACAGAAGCAGCTGTGACAGTGGCAGCATCAGAAGTAACTATAATGGCAACATAATTAACAGGGACAGCAGCAGAAGCTGATAGAGTGGCTGCTGTTGGGCGTAACAGTGGAACACCCCTATTAGAGATGACAGGAGCAGTTAAAGGGAATAAGGGGTTACCTGCATTAGAAGAAGCACATACAGTAGGGGTAGATATAGAGATTCCTATTTTGAACCCCAAATTGCCTACTGCTATACAAGAACCCTCCAGGGAAGAACCCCAAATTGAAAACCTCCTGTTTGAAAATGAATTATTAAAGGAGGAAGTGCATACATTAAGAAAAGAATTGGAAAAGTGGAAGGGAGCAGCTGGGAGACAAGCAGAGAAAAATTTGGATACATTAGCAAACGTTGCAAATTGGCTGGAAAACCCATATGTTGCATTTGAAAATGAGAAGTATGGGGAGACTGTAGGTCCCGCGATGCGAGATGCTAGAGAGGAGGTAGAGGAGGTCTATGAGAACCTAACTAGGTTACTGGATATCCCATAGCTGAGTGTTCATGATATACCTCGGCGTTACCAGCGATACAGCATCGGGGTGTCTACGCGCTTTGGCACACTGCTGGCCAAAGTGGCCAGGGTTGTAGTCTGTTATCATGGACAACCTAGGGAGTAGGTTTCCACTTATGTATGTACTGAAAGCTTGCGAGCTTCAGATTTTGTCGGGGATGAATTTTAATGAAAGCTAGTATGCTTCAGATTTTGTATCAACACCATCATGTTGTAACGATTTATATATATATATATATATATACAGACATTTTCAGCGGCTTTATACATTATGTGTTTTAATGGATGATTAATGTGATCTTGTTTACATGTTTGGTTATACAATGGATGATTTACATGTTATGAATGCTTTTTATATTTTATGAATATATTATGTGTGTGCAATGTACCAATCCAAAATGAAGTTGGCCATCGAGTCAGCAACTGTATTCATGTCTCGTGGAATGTGTAGGTATTGAACAGATTCAAAGGACCTTTCCAGAAGATGAACTCGTCTGAAAAGACGGAGTAGAGTGGGATCATGGATAGCGTAGACCCGGTTGAGATGAGAAACCACTAGTTGCAAATCTAGATGGATAAGAATGTGGTCCATACCCAAGGAAAGAGTGTAGGTTAGGGTTCCAATCACCGCCTGATACTTTGCGGTGTTGTTGGTTGCGAATCCTAGACAATTTCCTCCTGAGGTAATGAGCTTGCCAGTTGGGGAATAAAGTATCCAGGATGCCGAAGCGAGGTTATGGGTATGCTGGCTGGAGCCGTTTGCGAATCCATAGCAAGTTTCCATCTTCACACGCATAAAGAACATGGTATAAGAAGCGAAAACAAGATCTAGACACACTAAAACAAAAAAGTCACACCACACAAAAGCACACACGCCATGTACAGTATATACAAAATGTCTATGCATGAAAGAATCAGGTATAGTACCTCTTCAGGTAAATCCCATTGCGGGGCTCACCTAAAGATATCCTGTCGTAGTCGTCTAGTTCGTAGGCTCCCTTCTCCAAAACACGCTTCACTATGTAGGGTCCGTGCCACATGGACTCAAAATTTCTTGCCCCCAGCTTATTGTGTCTTTGGTCGTATGTAAGGACCAAATCACCCTTGCTAAAGATGTGAGGTTCTACCGACTTGTCATACTGTGCTTTGATGCGTTTCTTATGTGCCTTGTTGGAAAGAGCGACATCGTGGCGAGTCTCATCGGGTTTTGCTAGGTAGAGGAAGCTTTCTTTCTCAGCAGAAGTGTTAGGGGAGAAGTTCAACTGCGAGTTTGAGAGACAGAATCTCGCACTCTATTGGTAGGACTGCATCCAATCCATAAACTAATTGGAAGGGGGTGAATCCAGTGGCATTCTTGATGAAAATTCGATAAGCCCATAGTGCAGAAAAGAGCATGTTGTGCCAGTTAGACTTGTGCATACCCACCATGAGTTGGATCATAGTTTTCAAGACCTTGTTAATGGCCTCTACTTGTATGTTGGACTGTGGGTAGTAAGGTGTTGAGTTTTCATGGTGAAAACCCAATTTGGTTCTCAATTCATCAACCATGTGGTTCTGGAAATGAGAACCATGGCTAGTGACTATAGCTTGAGGAAATCCAAACCACGCTATAACATGATTGAACATGAAGAGTGCGGCGGTTTTTCCATCGTCCGTGTATGTAGGAATAGCCTCGGCCCACTTTGTAGAGTAATCCACAGCTACTATGACATAACCATGCCCCCCGGCCGAGGTAGGCTTACAGTGCATGAAGTCAATGCCCCATTTAGTGAAGGGCCAACGAAAATAACCGGGTGTAACGGGGCTGGGTTGGTGTGATTTTTCATTTGAAAATGCTGGCATGGAGAAAGATTTTTTACGGCCTCGATACAATATTTAAAGATGGATGGCCAATAATATCCCACGCGAAGTATATTCTGGGCTATACCCATCCCAGAGAGATGACCACAACAAGCCCCAACGTGACAGTCATTTAAGATGTGTTCAACCACCTCATGAGTCACACAACGTCAAAGAATGGAATCAATACCATGACGGTACAAGGTATCACTGATGATTAGGTACTACTTTGCATGGTGGTGAATTTGATGACGGTCGTCATGAGATAGTTGGGGGCTGAAATGTTGGGTCTGGAGATATAAATTAATATGTCTATACCACGGATCAGACGTACTGATAAGAAATAATGATTCATCGAGAATAGAATCATTGGGCTCAAATTCTACATCAGCACGGGGAAGATCGCAGATGAGCTCGACAAACACTAAAGACTTTTTAGACTTAGCCTTCTCGAATAGGAGATCAAATTCCTGCAGTATCACGATCCAGCGTGAATACTTGCCCCCAAATACTTGATGTCTTAAAACATGGTACATGGGGTTCGAGTCGGTGATAATGGTGGTGGTGCAGAGCAAGATGTAATGTCGGAACTTTTGGACGGCGATAATTGCCGTGAGAGTGAGCTTCTCAACATGTGAGTAACGAGTTTCGATGTCAATAAGACCCTTACTTAAATAATATATCCCATGTTCTTGGGAGTTATGGTCCTCCTGCACCAAAACCATGGCAATAGTGGTAGAAGAAGTAGCGAGATAAAGGATGTAATCTCGGTAGTAATTCAGCAGATGGTACACAGGGGCATGGGTGATAGCATGTTTGAGACTATCGAAGGATTGTTGTGCTTGATCGTCCCAAATGAATGGGACGTCCTTCTTGAGTAGTCTCATATAACCCTGTGTCTTCTGGGTGAAATTACAGATGAAATGCCATAAGTAATTTTCCTTCCCTTCCAAACTCTAAAGTTCTGTAACATTAGTCGGAGGTGGGAGAGAGACAATGGCTTCCACCTTCAAGGGATCAATGCGGATCCCATCTATTGAGACGATAAAACCTAAGAGGCATCTAGACTCGACGCTGAAAATACACTTGTGAGGGTTCAGACGAATATTATACCATCTGCGTCTGAGAAAAACGACCGTTAGATGATCTATGTGGAATTTGCGCTGCTATGGATGGGAAGGGAGATCATCCAAGTAGGGTTCCACAAAGTCCTTCACATCATGAAAGGAGTACGACATGGCCCGCTGGAATGTGGCACCAACGTTTTTAAGGCCAAAGGGAATTTTATGATATGCGAACGTTCCCCAAGGGCAGATGAATACAGTCTTGTGTTGGTCGGTGGGGTGGATCTCAATCTGGTTGTAACCGGAAAAGCCATACATGAACGAAAAGATGACACTTCCAACACAATTGTCAATGATCTGATCAATAAAGGGAGTCGGGTAGTTGTCCTTAGGACAAGCCTTGTTGAGATACCGATAATTGACGTAGACACGAATGGTACCTTGCTACTTAACTACAGAGACGACATTTGAGACCCATTCTGTCAATGGAACAGGGTAGATAAAGCCAGCCTTCAAGAGCTTCTCAATTTCTGCCTTGATCATCCCAGTCTTTTGAGGGTGTACCAGTTGCAACTTTTGGCGGACTAGTTTGACGTCGGGATAGGTTTTAATTTCGTGTGAAACAATAGAAGGGTCTATCCTAGGCATCTCCTCATAGGTTCAAGCAAACACATCTCGAAATTGCTTGAATAAGGCCGTGAATGTAGTAATTTCTTCAAGGGAACACTTCTGGCCTATCGAATGTGTTCCACTACACCAAGAGTAGCCGAAATGTCAACCGAGGTGGTAGGTTTAATGCTTTCTAGGTCTCCCTCAGTTTCCATATGACACGTGAGTATCGGGGATTGAGGGAAAGGGTAGACATCCGGTGTAAAAATGGTGGAAATGATGTTCTCCACATAATCCAAAGGGGGAAGGAAATACGATCTATGGTGGAGGTCTTCCTACGGGAGGTCATCCGCACTCAATATTTCCATAATGGAATCGTCAGAATGAAAAGTCCGAAGCAGAGGATAGGGTAGGGAGGACGTCCGTTGTAGAGAACAGGATGTGGAGGCCACAGCTAGGTGGTCCTCAGGTGCTGAGTGGATAGCTTCGTAAGTAAGTTCAGCGGGTAAAAGAGGCATGGTGTCTCCAATCAGGTGCATGGTGGCTTCATCGGGTACAAGCCATGTATCGGTAGAGTTGGGAAGAGATGGAATCTCTGAGGAGATCATGTTCACCGTGGAAACATGATTAGGGGGATTCGAGGTTGGAAATATGCCCATAAGAGATGAATCTTTTATGAGGCCAACCCCCACGCTCTCATATTGTTGTGAATATTGCGACATTATCACCAGGATGAGTAGCGGTGTCCGGTGTGCAGAAGTCCAGTTGGTCGATAGTGACAATTCGACCTTGGTGAGGGAATTGCACTATGCGGAAGACCGATGATGCGATCGTAGTCACGGCGTAAAACCAATTATGACCAAGTAAGAGATTATAATCCAAAGGGGATGCGACAACTTCCACATTCATGGTTGCGGTCTTACCCCCTAGCTCAACTGCTAAGGCTTGTAATAGCCCATGGGGTTGAAAGCTACGTCCGTTGAATGCTTTCAAGGTGGTGGGAGAACGATTCATTTCGGGAGAACCAATGGCTCTACAACAAGAGATCGACATGACCGAGGAAGAATCCCCTTCGTCTAGCACAGTATGATGGACTATCTTCCCAGCAACGATTGTAGCAACTTTAAATGTAAGCTGGTGGGAAAGCCTTGGCTTAAAATACTCAAGTCGAAACATGATGGTGTTTGAAGAATCCGGATCTACTACACCAATAGCAGCAAGAAGAGTCTTGCGTTGGTTGGGAGAATTCTGCAAGACCTCGAGTGTCGACATGGCACAAGGGGCTTGTGCCAAGTCCTCTACAATATTCTAGTTTTGAGCTACCCGAGCATTGGGATTGAAAACTGCTTTCCTAATCGTGCTCTTGGGTGGACACAATACTGACTCTAAAGAAGGCTTCTCAATGGTGAGAGAGGCCTGCAGTGTAGTGACATCGGGCAGAGAGGCAGAAGATTTTTTATCATTACTTCCAACGGGTTCCTTCGAAGGGACTGAGTCATACAAACGCGATCGATTATTCAAATTGACCGTCTCACTACACATCATGAGAACATGCACGGTAGAGGATGCCTCTCCATGTGAGGGAGAGATTTGGGCGATGAGCTGTTGGTTCTGAGTAGGGAAGGGATCGTTGATAACTGTGGTAGTAGATTTTCCCTTGAGAAACTTCTGCACTTCGTCCTGGTGGGGACATTCCTTGGAGAAATGGTCTCCACCACACAATAAACAAGGATACTTCAACTTCCTTTTTTGTTTGGTGTCATCAGGGGTGCTCTTCTGCTTTTGTTGGGTGGAATATTTCTTAGGTTTACCCTTGTTTTTCTTCTTACCACCAGACTTCTGAGGTGAAGTTGATTGAATAGAATTCACTTCTTCGATGGAAGCAGGAGTGGATGATTTGGTGGTGCTATTTCCAGCCTGTGCTGGTGATGGGGAAGAACCTTGAGGGTTCGACGATCCAATAGTTTGAGAAGAAGGATGGCTGTTAAGGGAACCAATGATACCATCAGCTTGGGGTCCCTTAGGTGGTTTCACATGGTCATATGTGGAAATGGGTGCATCAGGAACAATGTCATACAATGTTCCAGATTGAGCATAAACCAAGTCTAAGTAATGGGCACAGGAAATAGCTTGTTCCTCAGTGATGGCCCCTCCCATGGAAATGTCTCGAGCTACTGTAGGTAAGAGAGACTTCATGAACCAGTCTGCTAAGAGTTAATCTGGAATAGGAGCCTTAATCAGACATCGTCTCCTTTTCCACTCATGTATATGGTCAGAAATGTGAGTTGCGGTAGTTTGACGAAGCGATGTCAGAAGGTCCGTACCAGTCTCATTATGTATGGGTAACTGGAAATGAGTCAAAAAAGACATAGCAAGAGAACGCAAATCGGGAAAAGAATGGGGTGGCAATTCAATATACCACTTGGCAGCCGGGCCAGTGACAGTCCGTTGGAATAACCTCAGACGGATCGAGTCATCCATCAAAGAGTTGGATGAACACCATAAGTGATATGCCATCACATGATTTTTTCGATCCTCACCCGGCTTGCCATCAAATTTGGGGATATCAGATGGAAGTTTCACCGAAATTGGTGACCAATTATGTCTGTGGAAGATGGGGTCATTAGTCAGGCGAGACAGGTCAGGTAGGTCCAAAGTAGCCAAAAAGGGCAGCTGCTGATTAGGCTGCGGGTGCTAATAGTATTGATAAGGAATATACAGACTAGTGGGACCTTGGATTGACTAATTGTAGGGTGTTCCTGGAGGAAACTGGCCGGAAGGGTATGTGCCACCTGGACCAAATGTAGGTCCGCCACTGTAATAAGTTGGTCTATTAACATAGGGTGGGGGTCCACCGCCACCGTCAAGGGAAGGTGGAGGTCCGCCTCCACTTTTGGGAGGAGGTGGAGGTCCGCTGCCACCACTGGGAGGGGGTAGAGGTCCTCCCCCATAGCTGGGAGGAGGTGGAGGTCCGTCGTAATAGTATGGTCCCCCGCCACCTCTACCTGGAGGGGGTGGTGGACCCTTCTGCCATCGAAAGGATGGGGGCCTCCACCACCTCCATAATAGGATGGCCCTCCACCACCTTTGCCAGGAGGAGGTGGTGGACCAACCCCTCCACCAGAAGGGTGGGGGCCGTTGTTTCCAGAATGAGATTGTCCTCCTCTCGAAGGGAGAGATCCGCCTCCTCCGAAATTGTGTGGGGGCATGCCTCCTCTAGCGAGAGGTGGGGGAGGACCAACCAGGGGTGGTGGTACTTGAGGGATAGCTGGTAAGGGTCCATTTTGTAAAACATTTTGGTTTCCCCATAGAGTGTATGGGTTTTCAAGATTGAATTGTCCCGACACAGGGTTAAGATAACCTGGATACACTTGAATCCATGGTGGTTGAGATAAACTCGATGGCCCCCCAACATGAGATAATTCCATGGTGGATGCACTAGCGGGTAAGGAGGGTCCAACGAAAGGACTGATGGGAAATCCTCCTACATTATGGTTAGGAGATGGGGGATTCCCCCAGCGACAACGTGCTGACCACTATTTGATGGTTGACCCAACGAGGGTTGTTGATTATTTATTACGGGAGCCACATTACTCGTAAAAAAATTAGGGGGTAGAGAGTATCCTCCCCACTAGTTTTGGGGTGGGGAAGGAGTGGGTAAAGTTCCCGTAGTAGTGTGAGGGGTGTTGGACTGTTGTTCTTCAACCAGTTGGGTCGTTGGGGGTACTGAACTGGTCTCCTGTTGAAGTGGTGTACTTGCAAGAAGTGAGGATTGACCAGATTCATAAGTGGTCAGGTTATGGATGGATGGTTCCGGTGAATCAAAAGATAAAGTGCGAAGAGGGATCTGTTGATACATGACGTTCGCCCACTATGGTCGCTAAATTTGTTATTAGACAATCTACCAAAAGCGGGCTTAAGGCATGATCTCTCTAGCTTAATGTAAGTCTAGAACAAATGAGACAGACTACAGATCTACTTTCCTAGATCAATAGAAGTGCAAACTAGTAGATAGATAGCTTACCTTAGATTTGTAGATCCCTTTTCTCTTTGTTGATCCAATGCTCCAGCGTCGTCAGATCTCAAGCTGCAAGACCTTGTTGAACATGTAGAAACTAACAAACAATAAAAGTATACGTTTCATATGATTGATCTAAGTTAACAGTCAAGGAAGAGAACTCTAAACATTATCAAAGAGACAATCATTTATGGAAAGGAATTGTATTACTGTATAAAAGAGTGGAAATACATAAAAGAGTGAGAATTACAACCAATGCCCTAACGTTGCAATATTCCTCCAACAAGCCAAGCCAATTCCTCTAAGGAGAATGGGTGCCTCCAATGGATAGATGATGATATTCCTAAGCTTATTTCACCAGCATGTAGATGCTATAGCCTTCCTCCCTTTGGAATGGGAGAGAGCTTCATATATATAGGACTGGGAAGATAGGGTAGGTTGAGATATAGTGGGAGAGGACTAAGGGATCCTCCCAAAGGGTTAGGGAACTGAATGTTAGCTCTCCTTTAGGTTAGGGATATAGATCCAAGTCACACACCTTCGAGAAAAGGATCGAATATGACCTTTATCGACTTTAACTGACCTTGGTGCATGCTGCATTAAGACAACCTGCAACGGTGCATGTTGCACAAGGGTGAACTGCGACGACCTATAAAAATGGGTTAGTTAAGTCCTCCAGTCATGGGAAACTTCAGGGATATTTACACTGAGTCTCATGGTAGCAATATTTAGGTGTAACATATAGCATGGCCACTGAAATACGAGCACGGATCCACACCAAAATAGGATATCATAGCCATAACAACAAGTGTTACAACATAATTTTCCACCTTGTGAGCATTAGCACTCTTTGGCCTTTAGGATCCATTTCATTGACTCAGATCTATCAGTTTATCCTCGAGGAACACATTATGTCCCTATTTTTGTTCCTGTACTCTAGTTGTCCCACTATAGCTGGCATACATCACCCCACATGCGCGAATTGTTACACTATAGCCCGCGGGTACCCGTAGGCTAGCCCACTACAGCCCGCGGGTAGCATGTAAAATGGTAAAAATTACTAGTTAATTACCTTTTTACTCCCAAAAAGCGGTCATAGGGTGACCTTTGGCTCTCCATTTTCCCCAAAATGCCTCAATGTGTCCTTTCACTTACCTTTGGGAGGACTATATATTGAGCACATATGGCTTATGGACGGGAGGAAAAAGAAGAGCAAGAGAACTCTAGTGGATTTTTGCCCTATCTTGAGTCTACACTCATTGATCCTTGTAGTTGTGAACCCCTTATGTTCACCTTCCAAACTCCTATCATAGTTTGAGTTGCCATTCATGGAGGATTAAAGTGGTGGAGGCACAAGTGGATTGACCTAGATCTTGGTTCAGATTGGTTGCCGGCAAGAGGTCGTATCACATTGTACTTCTTGTTGTTTATTAATAGAAATACTCATATTCTCATCCATTAATGTTGTGAATGTTGTTTATACTACATTGGATTGCATTTACTTATAATATCATGGACCTGTTGTTGGTACAACAACCCCCCCTTTTATTTTTTGAAAAAATATTGGGGCCCCTCCTCTTTTTTGAGTATGTTTGCCTTAAAAAGTTTTGCAACATCTTGGCATCCAATGACTTAGTTCTTTTGATCTTAATTTGCCTTAGCATTTTCGAGTTTCGTCTTTTTTCCCAAGTAAAACTCAGTCTTTCGTCCTGCAACGGAGGAAGCTCTGAGCTAATTTTGCCACAACAGTGGAAGAGTTGTCCCAAGTCTTCCGAAACAATGAAAGAGAAAGCCAAGTCAAACCGCGGCAGAAAAGTTATCACAAAGTCTCCGAAAAGGTGAAACGTTTATTCAAACGAGCTCACGGCAGAACAAACTCGTCAAATCCTTTCGCTACGGTGGAAGCTTTCATCTAACCCTTCCACAAATGCCGGAGACGCGTCAACAAGTATTTTGGAGAGACTCGTCTTTTTCTTCCGCCCGCAAACTTTGGCATATTTTCGGAAGAACTTGGCCAACTTTCCCGCGAAAGCAAAAACGTTCGCTTAAGTCCGCCGCGATACATGACTTATTCGCGGAAGCTTTCACACAACTTCTCCACAACAGCGAACCATTTTTAGCTTTTCTTCCCGCGTAGGTCAGAAGCATTAGCATAATCCTCCCGCATTTGACGGTCGCATTTATTGAAAAGGTTTCGATGTGACCCGGTTGTGACCCGGTTGTACGCAGGCTTAAAACCCGTTTAATGGCATGCAACCACCGAATTAATGGCCCACATGTACCAATTCAAATATATAGGGGTGAAACCCTGTTGGCATGTCATTTGTTTTCATCGCCTGAAGGATTTTTTCCGTTCCGTTCGAACAACCAAGTGCGTCCATCATCGTCTGAAGGCATAGATTCACAGACTACTCGACAATCGTCGGCGCCACGCCTTTCGATTCCAAGTAAGTACATTTGCCCACTCTGTAGGATGTATGTTCCTACTTAAAATGATATTTCATCGCTTCATTTTTTGTTCTTTTCTAAACTATGACGTTTTCCCATAACAAATTGTCGACCCTTCATGCACCTGACGCAGAGTATCATGCTGCCTAGCCTCATCTTCATAATCATGGTCGTGTCTAGGGCCATTTTTCTACGCAAGGCCGTCCCGTTACTACGATATCTTTCTTTCTGTCATTAGTATGGAGCTTGTTCTTCATGGTCCCGGACGACATATTACCCCCAACCGAAGAGACGTTTGTTAAGAAACCCTCAGCATAGACGTAAAGGGTCTCAAGACTCTCGCACTTTAAAATGATGCACATACCCATCACCCGCTAGACCTTTCCTGCCCTTTCTCATGGATGTCTCTGCTATTGCAAAATTTACACCTTCCGTGCTTGCACACCAGTAAATGTTGGTTTCCAAGGACTTAAGTACCTAGACCAGCCTTTTCCTATTTACTATCATAATCCCTAATCACCACAGCAACCGTAAAAGTAACTTAATTAGTGGTCTCACAAGTTTTAAACTGATATATGAAGGGAACATTTGCAGGAGTTTTGGTTGAAATAAAGAGATTATCTAACAGACATTAGTTGGATTATCAACATCATGACATGCATGCTTATTCACGTTAATTGTTGAATAGGATTCCCATAATGGCTAAAGGTGGCAAAAGGAGAATGAAAGTAGTCGATGAAAGCACCAGACTGGAGATGACTTTCCAAGACACCAAATGCACTACAAACGTGCCTCTGGAAGTAAACTGGGGTGATGTCTACCGCATGATAAGAGACTAGGACTTCCCTGAAGCTCTCCTTGAAGAAGAATGGTTATATCAAAATATCTGAAACTCCTGTATATCCAAAGCAGCCACACGTCCAGAACTCTTCCCATGCTCAGAGGTAATCGGATGGGTGCTGCAGCATGCCAAAACCGAAACTAGTGTCATAGCAGATAGCACGGGAAAGGCCTTTGCATCATTTCACCCGTCTTATATCTCAATAGCTTACAAATTACCCAAAGCACAACAACGGATTGACGATGCATGGTTGGAAGAAATCCATATGGATAATCTAGAGATGGCAAGAAGGTTGCTAATTTCAGGCAAGCAATTCAGAAGAAAAGACAACGAAGAATACGAAGTCCAGAATCTGAGGCCTCCCTTCAGACTGATCGCTCTCATGCTAAGCAGAATCTTCGAGAGGCCTGACGGGATGATGTTTATGTTACAGTGGGTCCCTATCATCCATTATGTTGCTTTCAAGGGGACAATCTTCAATTGGGCTGATATCCTCTCAGACAGCCTAACATCACCAATAACAATGGCTAAAGAAGGGTTGGTAGAAAGGAAAGCAAAATTTTATATGGCTTCATATCTCATAGATTGTATCGTGGGAAAATGTCTTTTCCCAAGTTGGGATGCATGTGGAGCTTGGAAGAGGGCTTGGTGTTCATTGCCTACAAGAAATATAGGAATATCCTAACAGCCCCCCTTAATCCATGCTAGGCCCTGGTAACTAAGACCAAGGGTCACCCAATACAATGAATAATTACAGTCAATAAACCGAGGAAATGGGAAAACCTCATGGGAAAAATACCCCCTCTCAAAATAAACTGTAAGGCACAAAAAACAATAAATGCTCCAAAATCAAGTAGGTGTGATGCTTGGTCATATGCCTGGAAGAAAGCCTCCGGGTCGCTACAGCCGAAATAACCGTCTTAGCAGAAGAACTGGCCAAGCAAGAAATATCTCTCAGATTCATGAGTCCCTTGGTTGGAACAAATATTGTAAGGGACACAAATCACTGGGGAATTCATATAGCAGAGGTGAAGAGTGAATTGGAAACCAACCAAGCTACTACATCAGAGAGTGTCCCAACCATTACAGTAGTGCAAGAAGAAACCCCAGCGATCCCAGAAGTGCCTCAGTCACCAAAGGAGCTGGCTCAGGGATAGCTTGCATCCGCCAGCGTGCCTCATGAATGTTTATTTTTGTATATACCTTTGGAATATTAAATGACTTGTAATTTTTAACTCCCGTTGTTGCAAAATATTTGAGATATTTCTCTTATGTAATATTCAGCACTACAAGACAAATTAGAGGAATATAAATGGTTAGGGTATAGGTGGCAACTCTGGACACATCTTGTAAATCTATATATAGTTGATTAGAAGGAGGGTTAAAGGGACTTTTGGTAGGTGAAATTCTTTTTCTGTCTTGTAAAGGAACTATTTCTACTACATCAATGGAAAAATCGTTTTGGCCTGTTGAAGCTGGCACAACATTTTGCATGGAGTCTTGTTGATTAAATGCTGAACTATTTCTGCACTTTTCATACATTTCTTGTGAGATCTTTCCCGGATCTTATGAATTAATTCTTCGCTATGAATGGTTTCATATTCTTTTGCAAAGTTTCTGTGTTAAATGGGTAATTGAATACTTACATTTATCGGAGCTATCTTGGATAATCTTTCTTTTCTGCTGTAAATGCTCCTTTCAATTTAACAGCTAGATTGGGTGTATTTTCCAGTTTATAGCCCATTCTTTAAATTTGCTCCTTATAAGGATAGGTAATTTAGATTAAATTAGATTAATATAGATTTGTTTTCCCACATGCATTTAATATAGGGCACTTGCATATCATTTTAAATACAAAATACATAACCGGTGGATCGGGCCGCAACCAGTAAAACAAACAAATATTTAAAACCCACGGTAGCCAGAACCATTAACTGGACAGATTCCCCACACCAAACGGTGAGTGATCTAGTTGGGATTGCTTACCGGGGAGAATCCCTTGCTGATTGATGCAGCGATATTCGAGGCATCAATAGTTTTTGGCGCTAGAAGGAGGGCCACCAGTGCATGGCTAGCGGAAAATATTCTTTTGTTAGCAAAATTTCCACTGAAAACCCATCCGCAATAGTCTTTCTAGAATTTCTAGATCTGGAATCAAGAAATCAAGAAGATCCTAACCCTGAAACAGAACAGTTAGAAGTAGTGTATGCTATCCCTTTTGAAGAAGTAAATTAATTCAGGAGACATACCCGCTCATACGTGAGAAGTCTTGGAGGATTAACCACAGTTCCTTTGTTACCCAGAACTAGAGCTCCTCAAAAAAATCCTCAGTGTACAAGGGATTCCGTTCTTGTTTAAAGTCTAGAAGAATTATTAGACTTATCTCTAGAAGAGATAACCGAGCCTTTTGACGAAATTAGACCAGAGACCCCTATAGATACAGAGCAAGACGAAACAAGGGATACTCCTCTTAACTCACCACCACGCTCTCCCCCGAGATTCATGGCCGTACCTGCGTGGAGAGCCAGAGGGGCATTAAACATAGTCGGACCATTCCATGATTTGCCCAAGAACCTAGAAAAGGTTTTTCCTAAGTATGTCCCTAGCAAGGGAATTTCTGCTGAAGACCACCTCAAAAGTTTTTATTTAGCCATAAATCTTTTAAATGTAGAACACGAAGATGTGGTTTGTCATCTCTTTCCTTATACTTTCGAACCCAAAGTATCTTCCTGGTACTTTAGTTTGCAAGACGGTTCAATAACAAGTTGGGACGATTTTTATAAATGTTTCCTTAAAAAGTATGGAAATCAGAAAACCCTAGCTACTCTCATTAAAGAATTATTTTCTATGAGAATGGAAAAGAATGAGAAAGTTCAAGAGTTTAACCAAAGATTCACCACATTGTTAAATAATTTTAGCGATGCAACAAGCCCGCTGAGGAATGTTTAGTAGAATATTATACAACAGCTCTTAAATCCCCGCTCACAATGTTCGTCAAGAAAACAAAAAAACCTACCCTCACATAAAATTTTGAAGAATCCAAGAAGGTAGAAGAAGAACATGACAGCATCTCGAAACATGCTTTAGATATAGAGGGTAAACCGGTAGTTGTTAAGAAACCTTTCCTGTTAACTAAGGATAAGGAAGAGCCTGCACCAGATTTAGAAAATGTCATAAAAATGATGTAGAAACTCTCCAACAAGATTGTAGATCTAGAAAAAGATAAAGCAACGAGTTCTTCAAGACCTCCTTTTAAACCTTTCTATAAAAGGAAAGAAGACAATGGACAACCAACCCCACTAGTCAATAATTCTGCTGTTCTAAATCTGAATGAAATAGGGATGGACCACTTATGCACTTTTCACCAAGAACAACACTCAGAAAAAAGCTGCCCACAGTGGATCAATTCGATGAGCTTAGTAATGAACCAGATGTTAGATGCGTAAGTGCCCGAGCAAAAAAACCCTCAACAAGAACAAACTCTTGACAGTGAAGAACCAACTCCCGATACTACAATGATTCTTTGGGATTGGACCCCTGCCCAAGAACTGTCTTGTGAAGATTTTGCAGACGAAATACAAACAGAATCTGTTAACATCACCACCAGGAGTAAAGGCCCAGTGATCGAACCAACAGTAGAACCACCAAAAGCTAGGTCTAACCAAATACCGAGACGACATATATCTTTTATTCCTCCCCAATCCAAAACAAGCTCAGTGGTTGCCCCTACGGTGACTAAAGAACTGAACTCAGAAAGAACTAAACAGTCTCAAGCTCCTTTAAACAAAGTAGAAAATCAATCTACGACTATGAAAGGATGCGACATGAGCTATGACATAATCAAGGATATAAAAAAAACAAAAGCTAATATTTCCATTTTCGATATGTGTAGCTTACCACAGCAAAGGAATAAGTTTATGGAAGCCTTAGATCTGCAAATAGCTGTCCCAGTAGAAAACACTAAGGAAAGCCCAGAAATTAACAAAACAAGTATCGACGAAAAATCGAAATCTCAAACTCTTCCTTTCCTCTTAACCTTTGAGATTTTTAATCACAATGTGCACAACTATTTGGTAGACTCGGGTGCTAGTTCGAATGTCATGCCTTTGTCAATCTGCAAAAGGATTAATGGACAACCTATCCCGTCCCCATCTCAAATCATCCAACTGGATAGGACTGCTGTTAAGGTTATTGGTGAATTAAAAGATGTACTCATTAGATTGTCATCCGACCCCAGAGTGTGTCAATTCATTGATATAATGGTGGTCGATATTCCCGAGGCATATGGTCTAATATTTAGTAGGGACTGGTCTGCGAAACTTAATGGCTATTTTGCAACAGATTGGTCTCACCTATGGCTGCCCCATCAAAATCGTCAGAATCAGATTAAGATATTGAGGGAGCTGTTGGCTCGGTTTTGCAACCAAGCTTAGTGCTATGGGCACCTACTAACTAGTAGTAGCAGTTTCAATAGAAATAAAAACAATAAACTAAATAAACAATACTTTTCATGGATCTAAACAAGAATCTAAGCAAATAATGTAAATATTTCAAAATCAAGAACAAGAAACATAAGAAACAAATTTTGTATTGAAAAGTGGGGGGCAAGCAAGTGCTTGCGATATTACCTCCAATGGTGAAGGTTGATGTTGAGCAACTCCCAAGATGAGTAGCTCCAAACTCCAATAGGTCTCTTTCTCCAAGGTTGCTTCAATGGCTAAAAGTGCTCATGGGAGATTTCAGCAGCATAAGGATGAGATAATGGAAGGATATGAAATGAGGAGCCCCTACCACCTTTTTATAGGTTTTGGTGGTGGGAGATACCATTTGTGGTTTTGTGGAAACCAATGGTATTGACCAACATGGTTTAGGTAATTTTCCCTCCTTTTTCCTTTTTTGAATAAAAATAATATTTTAATTCCCTTTTTAATATTTTTGGGAATTTGGACCCTTTTTGAGGGTTTTTTATGATTTTCTTGGAAAAATAATCTTTTTTAATGGAAAAAGGGGTGTACCAAGGTCTTTTGGTGACCTTTTGTTGGTTTCAGAGGCTCAGATGGTGGAAAAGTGGACAAATGGGTCATGTGAGTAAGGGAGTGAGCTAGTGAGCACTTTTTAGGTGTTAACAGATTGCCCCCTGATGTGTGAGGGCAGGAGCTCATCGTATGGCCGATAGACATCATAGTTCTTTTGTCCTTTTTCTGGGTTTTAGGGGAGAGAAGAGACCGTTTGGAGACTGGAGCCACGGCCCTTGGAAGCTGCAAAAACAAAAAATATTACATGGCCTCAATATGAATGAGGTATAATCTCTGATAAAGGACGAGGCGGGCATTCCCATGCTCGTATCAAGGCATATACAAAACAATTAGTCCCAAGAAGGGGGATCTAATACGTGAAGAAATATACTGGTACATCATAATGGTCCAGAGGGGACATGATTGTGGGATATACTCATGATCATGAATGATCGCAATAACTGATACACTGGATCAACTGTGGAACTGCTGAAACTGAAGGTGTCCAACATCTGTAGGGACTCAAAGACTATGAGTCAAATCTGGGAATAAATGTAACTGTATACTCAAGGGAGTATGAAACAGGTGTGAATCTGAATATTGTCGCCATGCGCAGCCCGGATAACTATAGGAAAAATGTAACTGGTGTGATCCATAGGAAGACTCTCAAATGTGGAGGAGTCAGGAGGTATCCGGGGTCTTCGACTAATAACTGAACGGACCAATACCCTGTGCGAGTCTCAACGATGCGATCAAGGTGTTGAAGTCGAGCATGTGAGAAACAACCATTTGGAGAGGCACTGAGGATTCCTCTCGAAATGATCCGTAGGCACCCATTATAAATGGTAATGAGTCCAAGACACAGGGACCTCTAGGTCTATCCTCTGGAATCAATGTGGTTGTCGTCGACAGAGGGAGACCAGCAACTAACAAGGCAATGATGTTTCCTTGCTAGGAGCGCGAGGTGTAAACGGAAGTGATGTAGTACTGCTGGTAGGACTGACATACTTGTGGGGATGGGAAATAACTGGGTCAAAAAATGGGTAGACTCAAACTTCCTTTGTTCAGAGCATGATGACATGGTTGGCCTGGCAGTGTAGGGAACTGACTTGTAGGTGCAGGGATCATCTTTGACTGAATGGTATATATTGACTCTGGGGGGGGAGGACAAGCTGATGGTAGCTGTCGAGGGAGTTTCAGGGTGACATACTGCAGAATACTCTGAACAAAGGCGACCAAACAATGGGGAAGCTGATATGCGAGTAGCCAAGAGGCACCATTGATTCCTTCTTCGTAGTTTTAATGAGCTTTAAGAAGGGATAAAAGTGTGCTCTGAAATGGTACGGTCCTGTGGATTTTGTGAGCCCAGGACGGCTGATGCTCATGGTTGCTTTCATGTTTTAGAGAGTCTGAAAACGGTAAGTGGACTCTGTCGGTGTTCTTTTTCGTAGTTTAGTCTCCAAGGCCCGAAAAAGCATAAACTGATGCGGATGGAGAACTCTTCTAGCCGATGTGACTAGAGTATACCTTTTTCGTAATTAGTCTACGAGGTCCGGAAAAGGGGTAAACTTATACCAGGTAGACGCCCTTTCAGATACGTTTATCGAGCATGAAAGGAAGCAAGATTGCTCGGCGATCTTTTCATTGTTTTAGGAGTCAGAAAAGAGCTTAACAGAAACTCCCTAAGTGCCTTTTTCGTAACAGGGGTTGCTCGGCCCGAAAAAAGGGGTAAAATTATACCGAGCAACAAAGGAATGACGAGGGCGAGAAAAGGTCTCAAGCATCGTCATCTGTGCTGAAAACTGGATCCGGCGACATAAGATACATCGAAAACGGAGGACGGCGGATGTGGCACGCAAACCGAGGCGACGAGGGGGCGTGGAAAAAATGCCCGGAAAATCTAAAGGTGAGAGCAAGAAATGGTCTCTAGCATCATCAAGGGTGCGGAAAACTGAATCCGGCGATATAAGACACATCGAAAACGGAGAACGGCCGATGTGGCACGCAAACCGAGGCGACGAGGGGGCGTGGGAAAAAATGCCCGGAAAATCTAAAGGTGAGAGCGAGAAATGGTCTCAAGTATCATCACGAGCGCGGAAAACTGAATCCGGCCATATAAGGCACCTCGAAAACGGAGTACGGCCGATGTGGCACGCAAACCGAGGCCACGAGAGGGGCTAAAAAATGGTCAAAAATGGACCCCTGGAAAAACGGGAAACGGAAGGAACCTCTATGAAGTTCTCGCTGTGCTGATCCCAACGGTACCAACGGTTTGAGAAATGGACTTCGTATGACACCGCAATGGTTGTTTGAAATTTGTGGAATTTCTATAAATAGGACGTGGGGCCCAATATGACTTGTCATTGTCACGTGCGAGTTTGATAGAGCAGTCAGAGCTATTTCTCGATTTCCGGGAGATTTCACCGTTGGTTTTCGATTTAGCGAGTTGCAGGTAACTCTATTCGCCTTAACCTAGTCAATTATGTCTTTTTTAGTTGGCGGTGGGCCCCCGAAAGCCGCGAAACTCCACGTTGACTCTCCAACGTGGAACCGCGCGGGTTTCGGTGCGGAACCCGCGATGAACCGCGCGGGTTTTAGACTCACAGTCGCGATGTTCATCGCGACTGTGAGGTCGGAACCCGCGATGTTCATCGCGTGTTCATGGGTGACAGTCGCGATGTTCATCGCGACTGTCTGGACGAAACTCACGATGTTCATCGCGGGTTTTTTCATGGAACCCGCGATGGTCATCGCGGCTTTTTGTGAAAAAAACCGCGATGAGATTTTTTTTTCAAAAATTTTTTATGCTGGGGCTAAAATTTTCTGTGTTTTCTTGGCAGGATGTTGCGGAGGGCTCAGTCCGTATGGCGGGAGAGAGATATTGATGCCGAGATTGTGGCGAGGATCGAGGATGATGGGGGGGTGAGACAGACCTTAGCCATGAGCGGACTCTTGAAGTTCGCTCAGATACCCTATATCCGTTCAGTGAGGAGACTCCTGAACAAGCTCGTTCAGTGGTGGGGTGCCGGCAGAGGGTGCCTTTATTATTGGTGGTGAGAGGTTGGAGATTACTCTCACTGATGTATATTTTTTGACCGGTTTGCCTCGCTTGGGTGAGGTGGGTGATATCTCTCCGAGGTTGCCTCCAGGCGTGGATATGGAGGACCTCTTACAGACCTTTTGTGGGGATGACGCTGTTTTGGTAAACAGCTCTATCAGTCTGAAGTTCCTACGTGAGTGGGATATGCGGGCCGTTGGTGCCTGCGTTCTGAGGGTTTTGGGTGCTGCTGCACCACATCGTATGTCTGGGGGGCAGACGGTGATGGTGGACTCCGTTCTACGGGGTACTTACTATGCTTGGGCTCAGATGTTCTTGGCCGGTGTCCGGAGAGATCTGGACAAGGCTGTGAGGGAGGGAGGTGAGTTCTGTTACGCCTCATTTTTATGTTGTTTTTTCTTTGAGCGGGTGCCGACCCTACGGCCACACGTACCGGTTCGTGCTGGTCTACCTAGCGAGCCTCGTATGATGAGGTGGGGGCAGATGATGCCTCGTGCTGGCGGTGGTATCCGTGGCTTCTTTACAGAGGATTTTTTCCAGCAGTGGGAGCAGATGCCACTGGTGATCGAGGACTATCCATACGCCGGTATGGACTACCGGGGAGACCCGGAGATGCCACGTGCCCCAGGACAGGCCTGGAGCTTAGACGGTATGTTTTTGTGTCTTATGTGATGTTTATACCATATGTATTATGATTGATCATGATGATGTCTGTTGTATAGTATCTGATGGTTCTACGTGCTTTGTGCAGATATTGGTCCGGTACCACCACCTGACTATGTGGCTCGGCAGGGGCGGGCGATAGTGGTTGCGCGTCCTCCAGTACCTGTACGTCCTCCTCGTGGTGGAGGATTTGGAGCCCGTGGGCGAGGGGTTGGCCCTCAGGACGATGCTATAGATGGTGTTCGACGGACTTTGGCCCGGATCGTAGCTAGACTTCCGGAGGATGGCTGGAGGGACCTTGATCGGGACATTTTGCAGGGATGTCTCGGTGCACCGCCCGAGTGGCAGTCACTGTTGTTGAGGGCAGCGGTGCTTGCTGCGAGACACGGGGGTGGTGGAGGAGATGCTCCGGCAGAGCCGGCACCGGGGAGGATACGTCTGAGGGACGACCCAGCAGGGCCAGCCGAGCGGCGAGTTCGGGGTCGTCGTGACCCGGCTGGGCCAGCGGAGGTGGAGTCGGAGGAGGAGCCGGAGGAGGATCCTGAGGATCCGGAGGATCCTGATGATTAGACGTCATTGTACTTGCCCCCAAATGCTCATGAGCATATGGGGAAGCATTTTTGTATGACAGATGTATTTTGTGTATATCGAGTGCTGAGGGCACTTATGACATGTAGACTATTTGGTTCGTATATATATGTGGATATATTTTGGATATTTTGATGTGTATGCACGTGGATGCACTTTGTCTTTTGTATATGCCCATGGAGGCACATGTTATGCACGTGGATGCAGTGTGTTTGTAGATTTATATATGCCCGTGGAGGCACATGCTATGCACATGGATGCAATATTTTGGTTTGTTGTTTTTATGCCCGTGGAGGCACATGTTATGCACGTGGATGCAATATTGGTTTTTGTATATGCCCGTGGAGGCACATGTTTTGCACCTGGATGCATGTTTGTTTATGGATATGACATGATGTGATTGGTGTGCCAGTCGAGGACACTGTTGGCCATATTATCTGCTACACTATTGAGGTGTCTTGGGACATGTGTGAATGTAATGGATTCAAACTGTCTAACCATTTGTTTAGTGCGCAGGAATTTTCTGAACAGACAGGGATCGCGTACCTGGTAATCGTTGTTGAGCTGGGAAACTAGGAGCTGTGAGTCCAAGAAAACGTTGAGGTGACGTATGCTCATCTGGAGAGCAGCGGCCAGGAGACCGGTCACGGCATATTATTCAGCTTGATTATTGGTGGCGGCCCCTAAACATACTCCATCAATGTGAATTAACTCGTGTGAAGGGGAGTATATTACCCAAGCTGCGGAGGCGAGATTGGGAGACCAACGGCTTGCACCATCAGCGAAACCGATATGGCAGAGTGGAAGAGGCTCCATCTGTGGTCATGCAGGGAAAACAAATATTTAGGTTTTTTGAAAAAAAATTTGTGAACGAAAAACGTATGCCTATACTAAAAAATGGACGATGGTGTCCATGAGATTTTCTATGGGTAAAATCTTTTAAGGTACAACCCGTTGCGTGGGTTGCGTAAGGTGTTGCCTTCTGAATCGATCAGAATGTATGCCCCCTGCCCGAGGCAGGTGTGTATGATGTAGGGGCCTTGCCACATAGACACGAACTTCCCCTTTCCGGTTTTATCATGAGCTTGATCGTAAGCGAGGACAAGGTCTCCCTTTGAAAAGGTTCTTGGGTGGACGCGTTTGTCGTAACTTAGTTTCGATCTTTGTTTAGCGGCTTCCATGTTTTGAATGGCTGTGCGCCGATCTTCATCGGCCTGCTCTAGGAGCAGTAAACGTTGCTCGATCGGGGAAGTATCCGGTAGGAGCTCAACGGCGATGTGTAAAGCTGGGATCTGGCACTCAATAGGGAGGACAGATTCGACACCGTGAACTAAATGGAAAGGGGTAAAACCGGTGGCGGTTTTGGTTGATGTGCGGTAAGCCCAGAGTGCTGGGAAAAGCATGTGATGCCAATTGGACTTATGCTTGTCTACAGTGCGTTGGAGAATGGTCTTCAAGATTTTATTGATCGCTTCGACTTGGCCGTTTCCTTGGGGGTAGTAAGCGGAAGAGAAATGGTGTTCGAATTTCAACATGGTTGATAATTCTTTCCAGACGGCATCTTCGAAGTGAGAGCCGTGGTCAGAGACTAGCTGTTGTGGTACTCCGAAACGAGCGATGACGTGGTTGAAGAAAAACCGCGCCGCGGTGTCGGCTTTGCAGTTATAGGTCGGCATGGCTTCTGCCCACTTGGTGAAATAATCTACGGTCACAATGATGTGTTTGTGACCGCCGGCTGACGGGGGGTTGCAGTCGAGGAAGTCTATGGCCCATTTGCAGAATGGTCCTACAGTAATGACTGGATGAAGGGGGGCAGGGGGAGTTCTTGCTTTGGGGGCAAAGAGCTGGCAGTTCTGGCAATGCTTGACTGCGGTGATGCAATCAGTAAACAATGATGGCCAAAAATAACCTGCCCGAATGATTTTCTGGGCGGTGGCCATGCCGGAGAAATGGCCTCCACAGGCACCGCTATGACAATCATTGAGGACTTGTTCTGCCTCACTATGGGATAGGCAGCGGCGTAAGATAGTATCAACGCCGCGTCGGTAAAGTACATCTCCAATAAGTAGGTATCGGGGTGCGTGGTGTCGTATGCGACGGCGTCCATCACGATCGATGTGTGGTCGGAATTTTTGCGTACGGAGGTAAGTCAAAATGTCTCCGTACCAAGGGTCATCCGACGACATGACGAAGATCTGCTCGTCAATCAGGTCCGTATGGATAACGGGTGATGTCGAAGAGGATGGGAGATCTGTAATTAGGTGAGCAAGCGCGAGGGCTTTGGTGCTTTTGGGAGTCTTGAAAGTAAGGTCATATTCCTGGAGGATAATGACCCATTTAGCGACACGACCCTGAAGGAGCCTCCTGGTGAGGAGGTAGACCATGGGGTTGGAGTCGGCCACGACCGTGGTATGACTAAGCAAAATGTAGTGTCGTAGTTTTTGTACGGAAAAGACTACAGCTAGGGCTAATCTTTCCTCGTATGGGTAACGTAGAGGTGGGCCAGACAAGGTCTGGCTGACGTAATAAATTACATGCTCTTTGTGGGAAGCATCTTCCTGGACCAAAACTCCGGATACGGCATGTTCGGATGCCGAGACGTAAAGGGTGAAGTCTTGGGAGAAATCCGGTGGGGATATCAAGGGGGCTTGTGTGAGAGCCTTCTTGAGGGCTTCGAATGCCGTGTCTGCTTGTTCGTCCCAGACAAAGGGTATGTGGGTACGAAGTAAGCGTAAGAATCCATGGACTTTGGTGGCGTAATCAGGAACAAAGCGCCTAAGAAAATTGGACCGACCTTGCAAGCTCTGAAGCTGGCGAAGCGTGCGAGGAGGGGGAAGTTCTAAGATGGCTTTGACTTTCAGGGGATCAACGGTGATCCCGTCCTGGGAAACAATGAAACCCAACAACCGGCCTGCCAGGACGCAAAAGACACACTTGTGTGGGTTCAAGCGGATTTTATATTTACGACAACGCAGGAAAACTTGCCGGAGGTCGCTAAGGTGGTCTGATCGTTTTCGGGAACGAGCTGTGAGGTCGTCAAGATAGACCCGCAGGATATGGACCAAGTCGTGAAAGCAGTAGGTCATGGCTCGCTGGAAAGTGGCACCAGCATTTTTAAGGCCAAAGGGCATGACTCGATAGGCAAAGGTGCCCCATGGGGTAGTAAAGGCAGTCTTGTACTGATCCTCCTTGCGGATGTGAATCTGGTTGTATCCGGAAAACCCGTCCATGAAGGATAGGACTTCATGGCCCGCACACTCATCAATGAGTTGGTCAATGAATGGCGTGGGGAAATTGTCTTTTGGACAAGCGTGGTTTAGGTCGCGGAAATCAGTGCATACTCTAAGGGTGCCCTGCTTTTTGTTGACAGGGACGGGGTTCGACACCCATGTGGTGTACGGAATAGGGTAGATGAAACCTGCTGTTCGAAGTTTCTCGACTTCAGCCTTGACAGCGGGGAGCTTGGCAGGGTGAATAGGTCGCTGTTTCTGACGAACAGGGGGTACTTCCGGCCATGTATCGATGTGGTGTTCAATAATGGCGGGGTCGAGACCAGGCATCTCGGTATAGGACCAGGCGAAGACGTCTCGGAACTCTTGAAAGAGTTTTTTGTATGCCTGAGTTTCTGCTTGAGTGCAAGATGCGCCCAGCGAGATGAGCTCAGGTTTCCCTGGTGTTATGGAAATGTCTATCTGGATAGTGGGGGAAATGTTTGACATGTTTCCTTCTTCAAAGGCATCCGGTGCTGGGATGGGGTCCTTTAACCAATCGACCTTAGCAGGTATGAAGTCTTTCGACTCGACTGATAGCTGGTTGGATGCGGTGGAGGTAGATGCTTCCGGGAGGAAGTACGAGCGATGATGAATATCATCCCAAGGGTAGTCGGGTGCAGTGAGTGTTTCCAAAATCTGCTCGTCAGTATTGAAGTAGTCAGACCATAAATCAAGGGGTTCTGGTTTGAAGGTTGTCGAAATCATATATATCGTATTGACTTCTTCTGACGAGGATGATGGTGGAGGGTGAATCTCCTCGATGAGGGGAGGAGATATCTCTAAATCGGCATTGTTTAACTCGTACAGCGCTGCTCTATAGTCTGGTAGATCAGGGCAATGGTGTGAGTAGTGGCCGTAGACACTGCATATAGCACAAGGATGGTTAGTGCGCAGTGATTTGTCGCGAGGCTGTAGAGGGGGCTCTAATCTGACTACTGGGATTCCTATGTCATCGTCCAACATATTCATATGTTCTTGGAGTGCCGGTAAATGTGGGCATTGGTGAGTTGGATGGCCAATTTCATCGCATAATGAACATTTGGGGGGAGCTCGAAACACCGGTGGGGGTTTGGCTGCCTTAGGAGGTGGTATGGCAGTGTAGGGTTGTGGACCTCTGCCCCCAGTGGGCTTAGCAAGGAGAGGGGGATCCTTTGACGTCGACGCAATCGTGAGACCCGGAGGAGGTTTCATTGACGACGAAGGAATATGGAGGTTAGGAGGAGGTGTCGTTGCCGATGAAGGGATCGCGACGCCAGGGGGAGGTTGATTTGTGGTAACAATAGGTTGTACCGGTTGGAGGATGACGTCTGGTGTCGGTAATCGAACGGGAGGCGGAATATACCACACGGGTAACCCCAATGTGAGCCCGGGTAGGCTAAGGGTAGCCATAACCGGGGCGCTTACTACACCCGAAGGAGGAAATAGGAAGGGGATGGTGTGGATGGGTGTAACACCAATGTGACTGGGGATCAATGGTGGTTGACCGCCGGGTGTTTGCGTATTCTGCGAAACAGTACAGAGGTTTGCGACTTGGGTCTCCGGTGACGGTGGTGGAATGGCCTGGAATGTAGAGGTCATTGGTGTATCCGAATACAGTCCGGGTGCCACAGAAGACACAAAGGAGGTAACAGCACTAGAAGCGGGTTGTTCAATCATGGGGAGAACATTCTCCGGTGCTGCAGGGGCGTTGGGGTCATAGTAGGTGAGTTGGTCAATTTTGACCACGCGGCCCTCATGGGGGAACATCATGGTGCGGAAGACGGAGGAGGCGACCGCTTTCATGGCATACATGTAACTGCGGCCAAGTAAAAGGTTATAGTCTAGTTGGGCGTTAATGACCTCTATGTCGATGAGCACAGTCTTCCCACCTAATTGGACGGGTACCTTGGGTAATAAACCGTGAGGTTGAGCTGACCGGCCGTCGTAGGCCCGCAATGCAGTGGTGGATTGCTGGAGAGCAGGGGAGCCCAACTTTTGCCAAACAAAAGTGGACATGACGCATGTGGAGGCACCCTCGTCGATGATACATCGATGGATGACAAGATTCCGAATAGAAACGGAAACTTGGACTGCTATGGTAAAAGGCAGCCGTGGTTCAGATTGGTCTAAGTCAAAGGTCATCAAGTTCGAATCATTTGGGTCAATAGCCCCAATGGCGGAAAGTAAAGTCTTGCGCTGAGAAGGACAGGTTTTTAAGACTTCTAACGCAGACATGGCTGCGGGAGATTGAGCTAAGTCATCTACGATGTTGTAATTGGACGCAGCTCGTGCATTGGGGTTGTTGTTGATTCGGCGAAGGGGGAAGCGAGGTGCTTTAGAAGCGCCATCAAGTGGAACCTGAGGTATACGCAATGACTGATCAGTGGGATTAGCAGTGGTATCCTTTTCGGCGGGGGGGGCTTCAGAAGTCGGTCCGTATTGATTTCGAGGAGATACCATTTGTGGTTTTGTGGAAACCAATGGTATTGACCAACATGGTTTAGGTAATTTTCCCTCCTTTTTCCTTTTTTGAATAAAAATAATATTTTAATTCCCTTTTTAATATTTTTGGGAATTTGGACCCTTTTTGAGGGTTTTTTATGATTTTCTTGGAAAAATAATCTTTTTTAATGGAAAAAGGGGTGTACCAAGGTCTTTTGGTGACCTTTTGTTGGTTTCAGAGGCTCAGATGGTGGAAAAGTGGACAAATGGGTCATGTGAGTAAGGGAGTGAGCTAGTGAGCACTTTTTAGGTGTTAACAGGAGCCACATATGAAACAAAATATTACTCAGCTAGATGGAAATAATGAAGCAGTGGCCTTTTCGTCCTCAATTTTAGGAAATTACTTTTTGGAAATTGAACCTGGAAACTACAAATCAGAACAAGTTAGCCATATTTTAGATAGACAGCTTAATCTCCTTCAGTTTTCACAAGCTGATGATATTGACTGTAACATAGTAGACTTCGTCACTAACTTAGAAAAAAATCAAACTAACTTAGCTAGAAAAGAAAACATCTTTTGGACCCTTTACTTCAATGGCTCCAAGACACAGGAAGTATCCGGAGCTGGTTGCATTTTAATTGATCCTGATAGAAATAAATATTTTTTATCATGTAGGTTAGAGTTTGAATGTACTAATAATAACACAGAATACGAAGCTCTCATTCAAGGTTTGAAGAAAGCCATTGGTCTTAATGTTAAGTTTTTGAATGTCTTTGGTGATTCTTAAATTGTTGTTAGGCAAATAAGAAATACGATTCATTGTCTTTCGCCGCATTTAAAAGACTATCAAGCAAAAATCTGGAATTTAATCTCGTGTTTTGATGCTTTTAACATTAATTATGTCCCAAGATTACAAAACGTTGTAGCTGATCTGTTAGATACTTCTGCTTCCATATTAGTACCCACTAATAATAAATGTTCTATTGAATTAATTTTCAGGCCTTCTGTACTAGACAACATTACAAATTTCAGAGTATTTGACAATGATAGAATAGATCATTAGTTTCTTAACCAATGAAGATGCTTTTCAAGAAGCCATCATAGAAGAAAAAGAGCATGACTCAGATCTACAAAATAAAGACACGGTGAAAGGTAACTTTATGCCCAAAGGAGTGAGAACGCTAGAGGCCCTCTTCGATCTGCAAAGCAAATTAAGAAGACCTGTGAATGCCAAAACTCATAGCTCGGCCCTGCAATACGAGTTGATAAATTTGGGCACAGAAGCTGAACCAAAGTATGTCAATTTGGGAAAATGTTGTACACCGGCGGAAACAAGTAGATTCATTAAAATTTTTCATCAATATAAAGATGTGTTCGCTTGGACCTATGATGATTTGAAGACATATGACACCCATATCATTCAACCTGTAATACCTATGAAAGAAGGAGTCAAACCTTTTCAGCAATAGCTAAGGAGAATGCATCCAACGCTTGAGCCTCTAATTTAGAAGGAACTAAAAAAATTGTTGGAAGCCAAGATTATTTTTAAAGTATGACATTTTGAATGGGTGGCTAATCTAGTCCCCGTGCGGAAGAAATCAGGAGAAATCAGGCTGTGTGTAGACTTCCAGAACTTAAACAGAGCTTCCGATAAAGACAACTATCCGGTACCCCCAATGGAATAGATATTGCAGATGGTGTTAGGATCAGAACTCTTTTCTTTATTAGATGGTTTTTCTGGTTACAACCAAGTGCTAGTAGCGGAGGAAGACCGACTCAAAACCACTTTTCGCACAAAGTGGGGGACCTTCACGTACCGAAGAATGCCTTTTGGCTTAATTAATGCAGGAGCTACTTTTCAGCGAGCCATGGACATTGATTTTCGAGGACTAGGAATTCAATGCGTAGTAGTATACTAGGACGATGTAACAGTATTTTCCAAGAAGAGGGAATACCACGTTTCTCACCTAAATCAAATTTTCGACCGCTGTAGGAAGTACGGTATTTCTCTGAATCCTAAGAAGAGCATTTTTGCTGTTCTTGAAGGAAAGCTTCTCGGTCATATAATTTCCAAGAAGGGAATATCAATAGATCAAGAAAGGGTTCAAGTTATCAATGAGATTCCCATGCCCCACAGCAAGAAGTCCATGCAATCATTTATGGGAACCATAAATTTTGTCCAAAGGTTTGTGTCGGACGTTGCCTAGATCATTAAACCTTTGCAACAAATGGTTAAGTAGAATGTACAATTTAAATGAATAGACTTGGAAAAGGTCGCATTCAAAGAGATCAAAGCCGCTATAGCCAAGGCCCCATATTTAAGAAGTCCTGATTTCGATAAGTATTTTATAATGTATACATTCGCTTTTGATGACTCTCTTGTAGCTATGCTTACTTAGAAGACGGAATCAAGAGATGAATATCCCATTTATTTTATGAGTACTGGTCTGCAAGGCGTTGAACTGAACTATCCCATGGTAGATAAACAAGCATATGCAGTTTTCAAAGCAGTAAAACAGTTTAGGACGTATATTCTAAAAAATAGGATGAAAGTCATAGTCCCTCACCCTGCTATCAGGTCTCTTTTCGTTCAAAAGGAATTGGGAGAAAGAAGAGGGAATTGGGTCACTGCTCTCCAGGAGTACGACTTAGAATTCAAGAAAGCTACCATTATTAAAGGTCAAGGCCTATGCAAGCTACTCACTCAAAGCCAAACTGACAAAGAGATCGATTGGAAGAATGAAGCCGAGATGAATGTGATAGACGTATGTCCAATTTTCACAGCCCCAGAGTCTTGGTACAGAGACCTAGTACATTACTTACAGTCAGGTTACTTATCAGAGCATTGGAGTCCGAAGCAAAGGATAGCCCTCCATCTTAAATCAGCAGCCTATTAGATCATTGAAGGAGTACTCTTCAGAAAGAATTACGATGGCATTTATCTCAGATGTTTAGAAAAGGAAGATGCTATTAACGTGGTCAAAGAACTACATGACGGACTTGCTGGAGGACATTATTCCAGAGACACCACAGCCCACAAGATTCTTAGAGCAGCGTATTATTGGCCTACTCTCTTCATAGATTCCCATGCCTATGTCAGAAATTGTGATGTATGCCAAAGAAACACTGGAAAGCTACCTAAAGCAGCAAGCCCTTTGCAGCCGGTTATCATTACTGAACCATTCGAGCAATGGGGCATAGATATAATCGGGTAAATAAACCCAAATTCTTCGCTGCAACACCGGTACATTCTGACCGCTACAGATTATTTTACAAGATGGGCAGAAGCTATTCCCCTATGAAAATCTAATGAGGATACGGTCATCAACTTCTTGGAAGAAAACATCATAACCAGGTTTGGGGTTCCAATTTCTCTTGTTTTCGATAATGCTCCATATTTTTCATCAATAAAGATTAATGAATTCACATATGAAAGAGGAATTAAATTACATTATTCAACCAGTTACTACCCTCATGGAAATGGTTTAGCTGAATCGACCAATAAAAATCTCATCCGAATCCTAAAAAAGACCGTGATCGAAAAATCAAAGGAGCTAGCACACAACCCTCCCTTACGCCCTATGGGAAGACAGGGTAGTGCCCAAAAATTCCTTAGGAGCTTCTCCTTTCAACCTGGTCTATGGCAAAGAAGCCATTCTCCCTCCGAATATATTTTTCCCATCCTTGAAGTTGGCCCAATCCTCTCGAGGTTCTAGCAGTCAAGCCCTATAGTCTAGGATTGATACCCTGCTGAAACTAGAAGAGTCACTGGAAAAGGCTAAGGAACAGTTTCATCATCATCAAGATGTCGTCAAACGATGGTTTGATAAAAGAAAATCCAGGAAAAGAACTTTCGCGGTAGGAGACTTGGTCCTCAAGTGGGATCACCAACACGATGGTAAGGGGATGCACACAAAGTTCCAGCACTTATGGCTCGGCCCTTATCAAATTTCTGAAAAAATTGGTCCATCAACTTATAAGGTGAAAGACTTACAAGGAGAGGAACTGAACCTCCCTCTTAATTGTCTCTCCCTAATGCAATACTTTACATAATTTCTGAAAGGTTCTTGTAAATAAATAAAGCTCTGCTTCTTTATTTTGATTTGTTTTTTTCTGTTATCTTTGCTTTGATTGCATTTTTGATTAAATTTTAGGGTCGTTACTTGAAATAAAGCCATTTTCCAGTTATGGTGTAGCTGAATAAAAGGTCTCTAGAGAACTCAAGAAGATGGTCATAAGAAACCCATCAATAAAGATATGCATATTTGTAACTTTGTCTTTAATGATCGGTCTCCTAGAATGCAGTGATCCTTTTTCTTGTTGGTCAAAATAACCCTTGTCAAATAGCTACGATCCTGTATTTCCTTTTAACTATCTTAGGGCGTTTTTACTTTAACATCAACGACCGTCTCAAGAAGTTAAGTATGACAGGACCCATGGAAAGGAAACATGTCTCATAGGTACATGGTATTTAAATGATTCCATGCTATAAATAAATCCAAAAGGCATATCTTAAAGAGTTTGGTTTGCAGAAATTCTCGCCTCAATTAAAGCGTGGTCGAGAAATTAAAGTGAGCTCAAGAAAGCTGAAGAGGACTATCTAATAAATCAGCCCAGCTAAAGCTCTTCTCCATCCGTGAATCACGAAATCTAATCTTCTGTTCACAGAAAAGGACATTTTGGATTGAAGAACTAATGTCGAAGCATATAAATCAGGAGAAACTTATTTCTGGAAGGCTCAAAACGGCTAAAAGTAAAAAATTAAAGAAACATCTAAAAGGATGTAAAAGCATGGGAATAAGGAACAAATGAATGTCCCTGTGATATTTTGTCATGATCCTGTGGAGTCCTACACTATTTAACTTCTGAAGGACAATTTTCTTTTAATCCCACAACTCGGCCCTTAGAGAGTTTTAAAGAAAACTGAATCAACTCTACATTCTCCCTTGTATCACCATCATGATAAGAGTGATCAATGCATTCTTCGAAACTGAACTGCGGAGACATATGGGTACATATGTAATCAACACTTTGAAAGTTTCTAGACTTCCAGATGAGTTTTGCTTCAGAGATCTGTGTTCACCAGCGAATCGCCATTTTTTGTTGGTACAACAACCCCCACTTTTATTTTTTGAAAAAATATTGGGGCCCCTCCTCTTTTGAGTATGTTTGCCTTAAAAAGTTTTGCAACATCTTGGCATCCAGTGACTTAGTTGTTTTGATCTTAATTTGCCTTAGAATTTTTGAGTTTCGTCTTTTTGCCCAAGTAAAACTCGGTCTTTCGGCCCGCAACGGCGGAAGCTCTGAGCTAATTTTGTTGCAATAGCGGAAGAGTTGTCCCAAGTCTTCTGAAACAACGCAAGAGAAAGCCAAGTCAAACCGCAGCGGAAAAGTTATCACAAAGTCTCTGAAAAGGAGAAACATTTATTCAAACGAGCTCGCAGCGGAACAAACTCGTCAAATCCTTCCGCTACAGTAGAAGCTTTCATCTAACCCTTCCGCAAACGCCGGAGACGCGTCAACAAGTTTTTCGAAGAGACTGCTCTTTTTCTTCAGCCTCGCAAACTTTGGCATATTTTTGGAAGAACTTGGCCAACTTTCCCACGAAAGTGGAAACGTTCGCTTAAGTCTGCCATGATACATGACTTATTCGTGGAAGCTTTCACACAACTTCCCCGCAACAGCAAACCATTTTTAGCTTTTCTTCCGGCGTAGGTCGGAAGCATTAGCATAACCCTCCCACGTTTGACGGTCACATTTATTGAAAAGGTTTCGACGTGATCCAGCCGTATGCAGGCTTAAAACCCATTTAATGGCATGCAACGACCGAATTAATGGCCCACACGTACCAATTCAAATATATAGGGGTGAAACCCCGTTGGCATGTCATTTGTTTTCATCACCCGAAGGATTTTTTTCGTTCCGTTTGAACAACCAAGTGCGTCCATCATCATCTAAAGGCATAGATTCACAGAATACTCGACAATCATCGACGCCACGCCTTTCGATTCCAAGTAAGTACATTCGCCGGCTCTGTAGGATGTATGTGCCTACTTAAAATGATATTTCGTCGCTTCATTTTTTGTTCTTTTCTAAACTATGACTTTTTCCCGGAACAAATTGTTGACCCTTCGTGCACTTGACGTAGAGTATCATGCTGCCTAGCCTCATCTTCATAATCATGGTCGTGTCTAGGGCCATTTTTCTACGCAAGGCCGTCCCGTTACTATGGTATCTCTCTTTCTGTCATTAGTATGGAGCTTGTTCTTCATGGTCTCGGACGACATATTACCCCCAACCTAAGAGACGTTTGTTAAGCAACCCTAAGCATAGATGTAAAGGGTCTCGAGATTCTCGCACTTTAAAATGATGCACATACCTGTCACCCGCTAGACCATTCCTGCCCTTTCTCATGGACATCTTCGCTATTGCAAAATTTAGACCTTCCGCGCTTGCGCACCAGTAAATGTTGGTTTCCAAGGACTTAAGTACCTACACCAGCCTTTAACCGTATGCTGTCATAATCCCTAATCAACACAGGAACAGTAAAATTAACTTAATTAGTGGTCTCACAAGTTTTAAACTGACATATGAAGGGAACATTTGCAGGAGTTTTGGTTGAAATAAAGAGATTATCTAATAGACATTAGTTGGATTATCAACATCACGACATGCATGCTTATTCCAGGTGGGCCCATATCTCTTTTGGAGATTCAACATCATCAATGAATTGGTCTACCAAGCATCAAGACATAGAAAATATCATGGATGGAATGGCTCTGCCACCTTTATTTAACCAATCAATCTCTTCTTCAGAGGGTTCGAACTCTCTTTCAAAATAATAATCAAAGAGACCATTTCTCTTCAAATGTGCTATCATCTTTGGTTTCCATTCATCATAGTTGAATGGATAAAGAGGATCATAGTTGAATGGAGAAGGATATATTTCTTCTGAATACATGGAAGCTGTAGAAGACCTGCAAAAACAATAGAAAATATTTGCAACTGCTACTGCTGCAAAAGTGCAGAAACTGCTGCACTCAAAATATTGATAATAACCTGCAAAAAACTCTCAGGAATGGAGATAGACAATACTCTCAACAGGCTCTGATACCATGTGAAAATCCTCACAAAAGATCTAAGAGATTATGTATACCTCACAATGAAAGAATTTAGGAATAAGATTAAGAGTGGTCAATGCAGTAAAATGAGCAACAGAATAATAATACAGTAGAACTCGGATAGAAGCAAAATAAATTCACACACACTCTAATTCATTAATCACAATATGGACAAATAAGTAGTACAATGCATGAGGATTCAAATTCCAAGGTGTAAATTCGAATTAGCCTTCATGGAGTGATCAAAAGATCACTGGAGTGTCATTGGAGCACAACTAGAAGTCTTCATCATCACCAGTGGAGTCATCAATGCTCAACTAACTATCAACCATCAGTCAAACTGAGTCTAACTGATTGTGGTAGGTGTAACTGAGTGTAACTGGCACTAAATGAATGAAGGAGGCTCAGTGGAGGGCGCATGAGGAGCTAACTGGAGTCAGAATGGGAAGTCTAGTCTCATCGAAGATCCATCGGAGTGGTAAGGTCAGTTAAGAGTGAGTCAAGCCTAAAATCAAGGAGAGAACTCAGTTAACTAAAGACAACTGGACTGGTAGGTGAAGAAGGACGAGTGGCTTCCTTAAATCAAGGAGGAAGGGTGCATTAAGCTATAGGAGGGCTAAAACTAATATGAGAGAAGCTCTTGGGGGCTGGATAACTGAGGGCTAGGTGTGGGACTGATGACTGGGATGCATGTAATTGCATACATGCTGCATGCAGAAATGCAGGAAAGACTGAAAATGAAAATAATGAAAATGCTGGAAGGACTAGGATGGAGTATATGAATATCCTAACAACACTCATGCAACCTGCGACGTCGCATCTTGCTCCACTACAAGGTGTGACGAAGTCAGTTAATGGACAAAAATAGGCCTTTCGAGCTCATTCTCGAAGCCTGCTGACTTGTATCCTTATCCTTGACCTCTTGGGGGAGCTAGCACTCGGTTCCTAACCTCTTGGAAGGATCCCCTATCTCTCTCCTACCATATCTCAACCTACCCTATCCATATCCTATCCACTTAGCCCTATATAAGTGAAGCTCTACCCCTCTCCAAGGGGGGAAGTCTATGGTACTCTTATGCTGGTGAAATTAGGCTCAATAGATTTAGCACTTTAGCTTGGGAGACATCCACTTCTCTCTAGGAGCTTTGGCATGTCTTGTTAGAAGGAGTTTGCAATGTTAAGGAAATGGTTGTAATCCTCTTTTCTATTGTACTCTCCACTTTTCAATATAGTTAATACAATTGCTTTCCATAAATGTTGTCGCGTTGATGATGTTTAGAGTTTTCCTCCTTAACTGTTAACTTAGATCTATCATAAGAAATGTATGCTTTCACTATTCTTGGTATGTTATATGTTCAACAGGGTATAGCCGTTTAATAGCTGGCAACGCTGGAACATTAGATCAACGAAGGAGAAAGGGATCTGCAAATCCAAGGTAAACGATCTATCCTTCCATTTGCACTTCTATTTGATATAGGAAAGTATTTTGTGTTCTGTCCTATTTGTTCTAGACTTACGTTGAGCTAGGGAGATCAGGCCTTGAGTCCGCTCTCAGTAGATTGTCCATCAAACAAATCTGGAAACCATACTGGGGAGAACATTGCTTTATAGTTGTCAATTTGAATGTCATTTTTTCAGTTGATTTCTTGCTAAGCCATACTATTTTGTCATTTCCTTCTTGAAGTGGATTTCACCATCAGATATTCACCTTGAAGAGTCTGGTTAGCTTCCTTTGAGTTTGTACATCTCATTTGTAGACCTGTTTATTGCTCATTATCTAGAGAATTGGTTCATTTTTGAACTCAGATCTCGCCTATCGCACCTGGTCAGTGTACCCAGAGCGACACTGTGTGTTTTTTGATCTTTGTTATTTTTCTATTAGTCTGTCGTCGCAGTCCTTCCATTGGTCTACTGCGAATCCGTCATACTTCCTGTACAGGTAAACTACGACGTCGCACTGTGTACAAGCACAGTGTGCGCCGATCTACCATTTTTTCCATATAGGCATGCCCTCTCTAGTTATGTTGTGATTTTGGTTTGTGTGTAGACTCCCTCTGTACTGTATGATCTAGTCAGAGATCCATTTTTGCCTTGTGTGATTGAGTTGTTTGTTTTTGCTTGGAGTTGTTTTGGGTTCCATCTTGGACGAGTATGAGACTTGGTAGTGGCAGATACTCTTATCTCCCCCACCTGCATCCACTCACCCTTGCATTCGCTCCTCTCCTTTCCAGATCTGGCCATTGTGTTGGATTAGTTTCCAGACCTCACTTGCATTCATTTTGTGAGTTTTGCTTGCTTTTGGTCTTGCTTGTTGCTGATTGATTTTGAGTGTTTGTGTGTATTTTCAGTCCATTGTGTGCTCATCTCTTCTTGAGATTTTTTGAGTTATTAGAGTGCTGCGAGTCATCTCTTCAGTTCAAGCATTCATGTTTAAAAGCACAGTTGTTATCAAATTGTCATTTTGATGCACTCATTGAAAGTTAAAAAGTACTTTATTTCCGTTATTTTTCAAGATCATTTGAAGAATTGCATAAGAATTGGAATATCTCACTCATAGATCTTTTGGAGAAGTTGAATTATTTGTATTTTTCATGAATTATGAGTTGCTCATCTTCTTGGAAAATTCGAATATAGATCAAGTTTTGCAAAAGTAATTCTGTGCTTTGGAAATTGAATTGTATCTTTTGGTTTTTGAGCTTTTAGGCCATCATAGTGAAAGTGAAAAGTTTGCATACCTTACTTAGAAATTCTCTCTTTTCATTACTTAACATCATTTTGATTTTGAAAAGACAAAAGAACAAGGAAAAACATGCTTTGATTTGGCTTAGTAGTGTTGTGAAAATTTTTGCGTTTCGTTGAATAGGAAAAAGAATACTTCATAGTCACTTTTTTTGGTAGATTTGGGATTGTATTGCATTGCATTGCTTTGGTAAAGTTGTTGGAAAGAAAAAGAAAATTTATCCTTCCCATACATAGAGTTAACTGAAAGAAAAGTGTATTTGTGCATGTAGTTAGGGCCTACATTATGTTTACGATTATGTACTCACCTCATGCATTCACCTAACCATCCAGATAAAATTAACGGTAGAAATAGGGTAAAATTTTTAGAAACTTGTGTGTAAGTTAGAGACATGTTCTGGCATCGTTAAGCGTGGCAGCTGTCATTATTTGCCAGCACTGTTTTCCGGGGGTATTGTAGTCTTCCACGTACTTATCGGTATATCGAGCTCCTTCACGTACCCACCAAGTCACCTTGAGTACTTGGCATATATCGAAGGGTGTATCACGTACTTGGTATTATATTGGAAGCTCTCTTGCGAAACGGTTGTGCATTAGACAACACCACTACGGATTTGAGCTCCCATGTACCTTACGTATATTGGGAGACACCCTTAGGATTGCTGAAACCAACTGAGTTAACTTTTTGGCCGTCTTGGTGGAGCAATACACCAAGAACAACACTTGGGGATCTACTACACACGTACCGTCCAGGTAATCGGGTATGCAGGAAAGGGTACGGTCCCAATCCTCCTTGTCGTGTCATATTGGTGGACCCTGCGGTATATCGCGAGTTGTGAAGCCTTGACAATCCTGTGAGGTTCTAGACCTTGAATCCACTCTTATAACATAAGTTTGCTTGTGGCCTTAGTTTGTGTAGGGTTTGTCTGGTCTTCTTTTCTTTTAGTTTTCCCTTAAAAGAAACTTTTTGTTTCAGTCACTTTGGCTGACTTTCCTTGGAGAAGGTCTCGCAGGATTCAGAATTTTCCACCCGAATATCCCCTTAAACAGGAGGTAATTTCGAGGGTAAGAATGGATCCACATGCCAGGGTCAGGTCACATGAAGTGGAAAACCCCACTTTGAATTTTGGAGGACTCTTGTTTCCACATACTCCTCCAGATTCACTTGCCTCTCATCCCCCTCAGGGTGAAGAAGCACAAATCCCCACTTCACAAGACTCACCTCCCTTTGCACCAGGAGAGCCTGGGTCGTTGGAATGGATAAATCAAACCTAGGATAACCCTACAGCCTCTGCAGGTCCATCAACAGCTTATTGGACATCTTCTACAGGCCACCCAGTGGCCCATTTAGCCATTGCCTCCCCACCCAGTTGGGAGAGCCCCGACGACTGCTTAGCACCGTACTGTGAGCAATTGGCTCATTTATGTGCTATGGGTGAGGAGTTTCAAAATCAAAACTTTCAAATAAGATTCGACAACAGACCAATACTGGGTCACTCTTTATCTTTCAAGTCATGGGAATCATCTACACAACACATGACCACTACTGAAACTAGTCAACCATCCATCCCTGCACATGTATCCCCTAGACAGGAGACCAGTTCAGTACCTCCCATAACCCAACCCGTTGAAGGAAAATAGTCCAACATTCCTATGACTACCGTAGTTACGTCACCTATTCCTCCCCCACCCCAAACTTCATGGGGAGGATACTCTTTACCCCCTACCTTCTTTACGAGTAGCTGTAATCCTAAGGTGAATAGTCAACAACCAGTGTTGGGTCAACATTTACCTAGTGGTCACCAAGTTGTTGTTGGGGGGAAACCCCCGTCTCTTAACCATAATCCTATAGCAGGGGTTCCCATCGAGCCTTCCGTTGGAAATTCCTTACCTCCTGGACCTTCGACTTCAGGACTATCCCATGTTGGCGGACTGTCCAACGTAATTCAACCTCCATCGAGTCAAGTGTATCCAGGTCATCTTAACCCTGTTCCGGGTCAACTTAATCTTAGAAATGCACTCTACGGGGTGCCCTACCCTAATAATCCTTACAATCTATGGGGACAACAAAATGTTTACAACATGGACACCCACTTACAGTCCCGCAAGTCCCTCCAACCCTGTTTGGTCCACCCCCACCCCCCCATTGGAGGCGGTGGGCCCCCACATAAACCTGGAGGAGGTGGACCTCTACCTTCTGGCAGAGGACCACCTAACTTTGGTCATCATGGCCCACCTCCCCATGGAGGAAGTGGTGGAGGACCACCCCCCCTCCCGTTGGAGATGGGGAAGGACCATCTCATCCCAGTGGTGGTGGAGGAGCACCATCCCCTCCCGGTGGTGGTCGTGGAGGACCTTCTATTCTTGGTGGTGGTGGTGGTGGACCCCCACCCTACTATGGTAGAGGTGGCGGAGGAGGCTCTTACCCTTCCGACGGTGGAGGTGGCCCACCACCCCCTCCCAGTGGAGGTGGTGGAGGCCCGTCCTATTCCTTTGGTGGTAGCGGACCACCACCTCCTCCTGGCGGAGGCGGTGGCGGACCATCCTACCCTGGCGGTGGCGACGGAACCCCACCATTTGGAGGGGCCCCACCCCCTCCCTGCGGTGGAGGCGGGCCCCCACTGTTGCTCAGTTTTGCAACCAAGCATCTACTAAAGGGCACCTGCTAACTTGTAGCAGCGGTCTCAATGTAAAAGTAAAAACAAATGTAAATAATAATAAATCTGATCTAACATGTGCAAGGAAATAAAAACTATATTTAAGAACAATAAACAATAAGATCCATGAGATAAGCAAGAAATAAACAATTTGAAATTTTTCTATTGATGGGCAAGCAATGGCTTGCAAAATAATACCTCAATGGTGATGATTGAGTTGGGGAAGCTGCAATGTTGAGATGCTCCAATCTTCCAATGGTCTCTCTTCTCCAAGATGCTGCAATGGTTGGGAAAAAAACTCAAGAGGGATTTTGGCAGCGTGAGGATAGGATGAATATCGAGTCAATAATGAGGAGCCCCTATCACCTTTTTATAGTTTTTTGGTGATGGGGAATACCATTATGGTGTAAGGAAACCAATGGTATTTCTAAATGTGGTTTAGGTCTCTTTTTCCCTCTTTTTCTTTTTTGAATATTTTTTGAATATTATTCCCTTTTAATTGATTTTTTGGGAATTTTGGACCCTTTTTTAGGGTTTTTTGTAATTTTTGAGGAAAAATAAATAATTTGAGGAGAAAAAGATGTATTTTGGTCTTTTTGGTGACCTTTTGAAGGTTTTAGAGGCTACAATGGTAGGAAAAGTGGGAAAATGGGTCATGTGCATAGGGAAATGAGCTAGTGAGCTCTTTTTGGGTGTTAATAGATTGCCCCCTGATGTGTGAGGGCAGGAGCTCATCGTATGGCCGATATACATCATAGTTTCTTTGTCTTTTTCCTGGGGTTTGGAGGAGAGAAGATACCAATTGGAGATTGGAAAACCGGGTCCATGCAACTACATAAACTAAAAAATACGTGTCCTCAAAGTGAATGAGGAATAATCTTTGATAATGGACGAGGCGGGCATACCTATGCCCGTATCAAGACATAAAAATAACAATAAGGCCTGAGAAGGGGACCTGATCAATACATATAAACTGGCTGTGTACATCATAATGGTGCAGAGGGGACATAATGCTGGGACATACTCATGGTCATACCATGACTGATCTAAAGAACTAATACAGTAGAAAAGAGCCACAACTGTTTCGCATGAGGTGTCAAAAGGCTTGATGAACTGCTGGATTTGAAGATATCCAATAGTTGTAGGGACTCAATAACTATGATCCAACTTCTAAAGAGAATATGGAACCATATACTCGAGGGAGTATACAACTGGGGTACTTCTAAATATGTTCACCAAGCACAACCCAGATATCCATAGGAACATGTAACTGGTTGTTTCCTCAAGTAGACTCATAATGTGCTAGAGTCAAGTGACATCCAAGGTCTTAAACTAGTAATTGTAACGATCGATACCCTGTGCGAATCTCAATGATGCAATCAAGGTGTTGACGTCGAGCATGTGAGAAACAATCATTTGGAGAGGCACTAAGGACTCCTTTCAAAATGATCCTTAGGCACTCACCACTAATGGTGATTAGTCCAAGGCATAGGGACCTCTGGGTCTATCCTCTAAAATAGATTGGTTGGTGTCAACAGAGGGAGACCTTGCAACTAAAAAGGCAATGATGTTTCCTTGATAGGAGCGCGAGGTGTATAACCGAGAAGGGATAGTAGTGATAGTGGGACTAACATACTTGTGGGGATGGGGAATAACTGGGGTTTTAAGAGTGGGGGGACTCAAACTTACTTTATTCAGAGCATGACAATCTGGTTGACTTGGCAGCATATGAAACTAACTTTAGGGAGGGGATCATAGCTTTAAGGGATCATGGGGGAGTTCTACAGACTGGAGTGACTCTGAGGGGCAAGCTAATGGATGATATCGGGAGGCTCTCAGGGTGATATATTGCAGAATGCTCTGAACAAAGGAGACCATAATGGGGAAGCTACCTTGTGAGTAGAGATGATCTGTTGTGGTGCCGAGAGGCACCATTGGGGCCTTCTTCGTGGTTTTATTGAGCTCCAAGAAGCGATAAAAGTGTGCTAAAAAAATGGTACTATCCTGTGGATTTGTTTGAGCCCAGGACTGTTCATGCTTGTGAGTGCTTTCAATTTTAAGGAGTGTGAAAGCGATAAGAAGACTCTGGATTAGTGGAGACGTACCATTGTGTGGATTTATATGAGCCCATGATGGTAGTTTCTCGTGGTTGCTTTCATTTTTAGAGAGTCTAAAAGCGGTAAGTAGACTCCACTGGTGTTCGTTTTCGTATGTTAGTCTCCAAGGCCTGAAAAAGCATAAAAAGATGCAAATGGAGAACTCTTCTAGATGATGTGACTAGAGTATTCCTTTTTCGTAATTAGTCTACAAGGTCTGGGAAAGGGGTAAACTTATACCAGGTAGACTCCCTTTCAAATACTTTTAGCGAGCATGAAGGGAAGCAAGATTGCTCGATGATCTTTTCATTGTTTTAGGAGTCAGAAAAGAGCTTAACAGAAACTCCCTAAGTGCCTTTTTCGTAAACAAGTTGCTCGGCCCGAAAAAGGGATAAAATTATACCGAACAAAAAGGTATTGGTTAGAGCGAGGAGTGATATTGAGCATCGTCACGAGCATGGAAAACTGAATCTGGCTATATGAAAAATGTTTTAAAACGGGTAACGACCAATGTGGCATGCAAATCGAGGCAATGAGGGGCATGGAAAAAATGTCTTAAAAATATTGTGGTGAGAGCGAGAAATGACTTCAAGCATCATCTGGAGCTAAGAAAACTGAATCTGGTGACATAAAACACATCAAAAATGGACAAGGGCCGATGTGGCATGCAAAACGAGGCGACAAGGTGCATGTGAAAAGTGCCCAAAACGGGACCTGGTGTAATTGAGAAATGGAGGGGACTATCGTGGAGTTCTCGCCCCGCCGATTCCAACGGTACCAACAGTTTAAAAAACGGACATCGTATGATGCCGAAATGGTTGATTGAAAATTGGTTAAATTTCTATAAATAGCAAGTGGACCCAATGTGACATGTGTCATTTTCACGGTTGAGTGTTATAGAGTAATTTGATTTGGTCACAGCATTTTCTTCATTTGCAGGAGATTCGACTGTCGGTTTTTGATTCCGTGAGTTTCAGGTAAGCCTAATTGCCTTAGCCTTTCAATTTATTTACTTTTTGGGGGGTCTTCAGGTTTTAGAAGTGGCGAATACTCCATGTTGGCTTGCCAACATGGAATATCACGGGTTTTGAGGCTTTAAGCGCGATGTACCTCACGGTTATGGGCTTCACAGACGCGATGTGCAATGCGGCTGTCGGTGCTTACAACCGCGATGTGCATCGCTACTGTCGGTGCTTACAACCGCGATGCACATCGCGGCTGTGGGCTTCAAAGCCGCGATGTGAATCGTGGCTATCGGTCCTGAAGTTGCGATGTGGATCGCTGGCTTGGAAAAAGTTTTACTGTATTTTTCTAAAAGAAAATTGTGTTTTGGCTTGGCAGGATGCTTAGGCATTGAGGCAGCCGCAAGCATCATGGAGGGAGAGAGAGATCGATGAGGAGTTGATGGAGACTATTCGAGTGAGCCCACATGTGCGAGCGTCGTTGGCTTTGGGCGGACTACTGAAGTTCGCACAGACTCCTCTTATGTGTTCAGTCAAATTGTTGCTGAACAAGTTGATTGGTTTTTGGGACTCAGAGGAGCTAGCTTTTATGGTTCAAGGTGAGCGACTGGATCTCACCTGGACTGATGTGTATTTCCTTACTAGCTTGCCTCGTTTGGGTGAGATAGGGGACACTCAGCCCAGGATTCTGGCTGGTATGGAGATAGAGGATCTCCTTGAGAGATTTTTCCGTCGAGGGGCCCATGTGTAGAATAGTGCACTGAATGTTTCGGATCTACGAGAACCAGAGATACAGGCAGTGGCGGCTTGTGTTTTGCAGGTGCTTGGTGCACAGGCGCCCCACCATTTGTCGGGGGGGCAGATGATTATGGTTCATCGTGTCATGAATGGGACTTATTTTGCTTGGATCAGATGTACCTTGCTTGTGTTCAGCGAGAGCTGAGCAAGGTGAGGCTCCAGGGAGGAGAGTTCAGTTACGCCTCTTTCCTCCGTTGCTTCTTTTTCGAGCATTTACCTACCTTGCGGCCACGTGTGCCGGTTCAGGATGGTTTGAGGAGTGAGCCTCAGATGGTGCGATGGGGGGAGATGATGCCCTAGGGTGGTGGTGGTATTCGATGGTTCTTCTCGATGGAGATGTACGAGCAGTGTGAGTAGATGCTGGTCATGCTCGATGACTATCCGTACTAGGGTATGGAATTCCGGGGAGACATCGAGATGCCTCGTGCTCCAGGTCAGGCCTGGGGGCCAGATGGTATGTATTTGTTTTTGTTTCTCTATCATATCATGTTTAGATGTTTTGTTATGATGATAGCTAGAGATGTTTTATATGATACTGACTTGTTTCAGTGTGGGTTATTGCAGATGTGGGTCCGCGGCCTATACCGGATCATCAGGGCCATAGGAGATGAGTGGTAGTGGTGGTACCTCCACCGGTAGTGGCACCGCCACCTTCTGCACGAGGAGTTGTGTGTCATCGAGATGATGGCATAGAGGATGTACGTGATACCTTAGAGGCATTGTTGGATGATGTGCGAGATGATGGTTGGAGAGACCTAGATCAGCGTGTTCTAGATCGTTGTTTCGATGCTCCGCGTGAGTAAAGATCGATTCTGCGGAGGGTAGTTGTGTTGGCAGTTGAGAGGAGGGATTGAGATCAGTATGATCCAGAGGAGCCAGAGGAGGAAGATGACCGTGATGATATTGATTAGGTTGTCTTGTACTTGACCCCAAACGCTGATGAGCATATGGGGTCATTTTGTGGATATTTTGATGTATGGCTGGTGTATTTTTTGTACATTCGGGTGCTGAGGGCACTCATGACATTGTGACTCTATGATGATATATATATATATATATATATATATGCATATGTATCCATTTTTTATTATACAGTCATGTATGCACGTGGATGCACATCTTGTCTTTGCTTTTATGATGTGTTTCACGTGGATGCAATGATATGTGTTTTGTTTGCTCGTGGAGGCACATTCTATGCAGGTGGATCCAATACTTTTTGTTTTTTGTATGTCCATGGAGGCACATGTTATGCACGTGGATGCAATACTATGATGGTTTATCTAGTTTTTTTATTTGATTTTTTTGATGCCTATGTGATGCATGTTTTGATATCCTACATGTTTTGGTTGATTTGCCAATCTAGAATGTTATTAGCCATTTGGTCTGCGACACTGTTCAGATTTCGTGGGACATGAGTGAAGGAAATGGATTCAAACTATCGAATCATTTGTTTAGTGCGCAAGAATTTTCTAAAGAGATAGGGATCGCACACTTGGTACCAATTATTGAGCTAGGAAACAAGAAGCTGGGAGTCTAGGAAGACGTTAAGGTGACTTATGCCCATTTGGAGAGCAGCGGTCAGGAGACCGGTTATGGAATCATACTCAGCCTGGTTATTTGTGGCAGCACCTATGCACACTCCGTCGAGGTGGATCAACTCATGTGAGGGGGAATAAAGTACCCAAGCTGAAGAGGCGAGATTTGGAGACCAATGACTTGCACCGTCAGCAAAGCCAACATAGTAGATTGGAATAGGATCCATCTGTGTTCATGCAGGAAAAATGAAAATGTAAGGCTTTGAAAGTTTACAGTGAAAAAATGAATTAAAAAACTGTACAATCTGGACTGTGGTGTCCAGAATATTTTTTATGGATAGAATCGTCTAAGGTACAACCCGTTACTAGGGTTTCGCATGGGGTTACTTTCTGAGTTGGTCAAAATGTATGCCCCGTGTCCAAGGCAAGTTTGTATGATGTATGGGCCTTGCCACATGGATTCAAATTTTCCTTTGCCTTTTTTGTCATGGGCTTGATCGTAAACGAGTACAAGGTCTCCTTCACTAAATGTTCATGGGTGAACATGTTTATCATAATGGAGTTTTGATCTATTCTTTGCGGATTCGATTGTTTGGAGAGTTGCGCGGCAATCTTCGTCGACTTGCTCTAAAAGAAGTAAGCGTTCTTCAATTCGTGAAGTATACGGGAGGAGTTATATGGAGATTTGTAATGTTAGGATTTGACACTCAATAGGGAGGATAGATTCCATGCCGTGAACCAAATGGAAAGGGGTAAAACCGGTGGAGGTTTTGATGGATGTGCGGTAAGCCCATAATGCGGGGAAAATCATGTGATGCCAATTGGACTTATGTCGATCGACAGTGCATTGGAGGATGGTCTTCAAAATTTTGTTAATAGATTCAACTTGGCCATTCCCTTGGGGGTAGTAGGAGGAGGAGAAATGATGTTCAAACTTAAGGAGGGTTGACAACTCTCGCCAGGAAGAGTCCTCAAAGTGAGAACCATGGTTTGAGACTAGTTGCTTTAGTACTCCGAAACGAGCAATAACATGGTTGAGGAAAAAGCAGGCTGCAGTGTTGGATTTGTAGTTATAAGTAGGCATAGCTTCAACCCATTTTGTAAAGTAATCGACAGCCACAATGATGTGTTTATGGCCGCTCGATGATGTGGGATTACAATCCATGAAGTCAATGTCCCATTTGCAAAAAGGTCCGACGGTAACTACTGGATGAAGGGGAGCGGGGGTGTTCTTTCCTTCGAGGCAAAGAGCTGGCAGTTTTGGCAATGTTTGACTGCTGTGATGCAATAAGTGAATAATGAGGGCCAAAAATAACCTGCGTGGATTATATTTTGGGCAATGGCCATAACAGAGAAATGGCCTCCGCAGGCGCCGCCGTGATAGTCATTAAAGACTTTCTCTGCTTCTTCTCGAGAAAGGCAACGTCGTAGGATTGTGTCGACGCCACATCAATAGAGGACATCACCTAAGAGGAGATAATGGGGGGCATGGTGATGAATGTGACGACGTCCATCATGGTTGACATTGGGTCGAAACTTCTATGTACAGAGGTAAACCAAAATGTCATCGTACTAATGGTCATCAGACGAAATGATGAATAAATGGTCATCGATAAGGTCAGTATAGATAGCTGGTGATGATGTCAAGGATGGTAGGTCCGTAATGAGCTGGGAGAGCGCTAGGGTTTTGGTGCTCTTTGGGGTTTTAAAAGTCAGGTCGTATTCTTGTAGGATAATCACCCATTTAGCTATGCGGCCTTGCAAAAGGCGGCGTGTCAAGAGATAGACCATTGGGTTGGAATTTGGGACCACTGTAGTATGGATGAGGTGAATGTAGTGGCGTAACTTCTGTACTGAAAATAAGACGGCGAGGGCCATTTTATCTTCATGTGGGTAGCACAGTGGTGGGCCTGATAAGGTTTGGATTACATAGTAAATGACATGCTCTTGACGAGTAGAGTCTTCTTGGACGAGTACTCCAGAAATAGCATAATCAGATGTTGAAACGTAAAGGATGAAGTCTCTTGTGAAATCCGGAGGAGAAATCAAGGGGGCATTAGTGAGTGCTTTCTTCAGGTTTGTGAAAGCTCCTTCCGCTTGTTCATCCCATACAAAATGGGTAGGAAGGCATAGTAAATGAAGGAAACCATGAACTGTCGTTGCATAATCGGGGACAAAGTGGTAGAGGAAGTTGGACCTCCCCTGAAGGATTTGGAGTTGTCTTAGTGTATGAGGTGATGGTAGGTCCACAATGGATTGGACCTTTAAAGGGTCTACAATGATCCCTTTTTCTGAAATGATGAAACCCAACAGACGGCCTGCTGGAACACAAAAGACACACTTGAGTGGGTTCAAGCGGATTTGGTATTTTCAACAACGCAAGAAGACTTGTCGAAGGTCATCTAGATGGTCAGATTGTTTCTTAGATCGAGTCGTGAGGTCATCTAGATAAACCAATATGATGTTATTCAGGTCATGAAAACAATAAGTCATGGCTCGTTGAAAGGTGGCTCCAGTGTTCTTGAGACCGAAAGGCATGACGTGATAGGCGAAGGTGCCCCATGGGGTAGTGAAAGCAGTCTTGTATTGATCTTCCTTGCGGATTTTGATTTGGTTGTATTCGGAGAAACCGTCCATGAAAGAAAATACCTCATGCCCTGCACATGCATTGATTAGTTGGTCGATAAATGGTGTTGGGAAGTTGTCTTTGGGACAAGCTAGATTGAGGTCACGGAAGTCAGTACAGATGCGAATGGTGCCTACATTTTTATTGACTGGTATTGGGTTTGAAACCCAGGTGGTATATGCAATAGGCTATATGAAACCTGCTGCTCGAAGCTTCTCAATCTCGGCCTGAATGGCTAGAATCTTAGATGGGTGAATGGGGCGTTGTTTCTGGCGGACAGGTGGTACGTTGGGCCACATGTCTATGTGATGTTCTACAATGTTAGGATCGAGACTAGGCATTTTAGTGTAAGACCAGGCAAAGACATCACGAAACTCTTGGAAGATTTTCTTATAGGCTTGGGTTTCCTTTTCAGTGCATGTTGCGCCTAAGGAGATAAGCTTGGGTTTTCCAGGGGTGGTGGAGATGTCGATTTTAATGATAGGAGAAATGTTGGCCATATTACCTTCTTCAAAAGCATCAGGTGCTGGGATTGGATCTTTGAACCAATCTATCTTGGTTGGTAAAAAATCTTTTGATTCGATGGACAGTTGGTTTGCCGTGGTGGACGTAGATGCCTCAGGGATGGAATATGACTGATGGTGCATATCATCCCAGGGGTAGTTCGGTGTAGTAAGTGTTTATAGAATTTCCTCGTCACTACGGAAGTAGTGTGTCATCAAATCAAATGGTTCAGGCTTGTAGGTGGTTGAAATCATATAAATGGTATTGATTTCTTCTTAAGGGGAAGATTCTAGGGGGAATATTTATTCAATGAGCGAGGGGCATATCTCGAGGTCGGAATTATTCAATTCATATAGTGCTGCTCTATAATATGGGATATCGGGGCAGTGATGTGAATAATGGTCGTAGATGCCGCATATTGCACAAGGGTGGTTTGTGCGCAATGATTTTTCGTGAGGCTGAGGGGGCAGTTCTAGTTTGACAAATGGAATGTTAGTGTCATCATCGAACAAATTCATGTGTTCTTGAAGTGCTGGTAATTGTGGACATTGATGGGTAGCATGGCCTATATCGTCACACAAAGAGCACTTAGGGAGAACACGGGTTGTTGGGGGATTTTTCGCCGACTTGGGAGATGATGGGGTGGTATGGGTTGTGGCTCCAGTGGTGTAGGTTTGTGGGCCTCTGCTCCCTGTGTTGCGAAGTGGTAGGGGAGTATAATTGGATGTTGATGTGGTGGCCACTCTTGGTGGTGGTCGGTTTTGGAAGTTCATGACACCAGGGGGTGGACGGTTGGAGGTATTTATGGGTTGCACCGGTTGTAAAATGACATTCGGTGTCGGGGGAGAGGTTGGGGCAGGTAGGTACCACACAGGTAGTCCTAATGTTGATCCTGGGAGATTAAGTGTAGCCATGATTGGTTTGTTGATGGCGCCTCAAGGGGGAAATAAAAATGGGATAGTATGAATCAGTGTTGCTCCGATGTGACTGGGCACCATGGGTGGTTGTGGCAGTAACGGTGGCTGTTGAGTATGTGGCTGCGTATTGTGTGAAAGGGTGCACAGATCATATATTTCAGTTATCCACAACGGGGGTGGGATAGATGGGAAATTGGAGGTCATGGGAGTATCCAAATATATCCCGGATCCGATTGAGGAAACAAATGATGTGGGTGCACTCTGGATGGGTTACTCGATCATAGGTAGAACATTTTCAGGTGTTGCAGGGGCATTAGGATCATAGTATGTTATCTAGTCGATTTTTACTAAGCGTCCTTCGTGGGGAAACATCATGAGGCGGAAAATAGATGAAGCGACAACTTTCATTTTATACATGTAACTTCGTCCTAAGAGAAGGTTGTAATCAAGTTTGGCATTGATAACCTCTATGTCTATGAGAACCAGTTTGCCCCCAAGTTGTACGAGCACGTTAACTAAAAGGCCCTTCGGTTGAGCTGAACAAACATCATAGGTTGGAAATGCGGTAGTTGACGGCTATAGCATGGGGGATCCAATTTTCTTCCAAACAAGAATAGACATAACGCAGGTATAGGCACCTTCATCAATGATGCATCGATGAACGACAAGGTTTCGAATGGATACAGAAACTTGAAAATCTAGTGACGATGGAAAACGTGGTTCGGCTTGGTTTAAGTCAAATGCCATCATATGGGATTCGTTAGGGTCTATGGCACCAATGGCGGACAACAACGATTTCCTCTGTGTAGGACAGTTTTTTAGGACTTCTAGAGCAGACATAATGGCGAGGGACTGCGCTAAGTCTTCTACAATGTTATAGTTTGAAGCTGCACGAGCGTTAGGGTTGTTGTTTATCCATCGTAGGGGGAAATGAGGGGCTTTAGGGCTCCCCTCTATGGGAATATTAGGTATGTACAATGGATGATCTGTTGGGAGTGTGCTTGTGGATGGATCAGTGGGCGTGGTTGCAGGAGCTGATTCATATTGGTTTCGGTGGGTTTGAAGGTTGATATCATTTGATGACATCATTAATAGATGGTGAGTGCTAGACTCTGTATGCTAGTATACATTTGCAGCATAGGTAATTTGCTTCTATGGTGCAGCGGATCCTTGTGGGGGATCCATTGGACGGGTGTTTACAACTGCTTGGTTGGGTAGAGGATTCTGCAAAATCATGGGTTGCGGTTGGGGAGGCGGTGCTGGCTATGCAACGTGCCATTGGCGTTGGGAATCATCGGTCCATAGTTGGTGTGCTCGGTCCAAATGGGGGAAATCATGCGTGTAATGGCCGTATACTCCACATATGGAACATGGATGGTTTGTTCTTAGGTTAGGATTTTTTCCCTGTTTTGGTGGAGGATCAGGGTTTTGGTTTGTGGGAGCAGCGTTATTGTTGTTTGGAGGATTGGGTGGCTGTCCGCCCTGGTTTTTAGGCTGATTATTTCCATGGTTGCATCCTCTCCCATGTTTCTATTGCCCTCCTTGATTATGCTAGTTGTTTTGGTTGTGAGGTTGATTTTGTTGCGTGTATACTTGCCCTTGGGTAGTGGGGGGGGCTTGGGGGCGAGCAGGTGCTGGAGGAGGCTGCGGTGGGTAGTAAGCGGTATGGTTTGGAAGTGGACCCAATGATTGTTGTGGTTGTTGGTAACCTTGAGCTATTGGAAGTGATGGGGCAAAGGGTGCTTCCTGTTGAGGGTAATAAGCCGATTGGGCTTGTGGGTGAACCTGAGTCTGATTGGTCTGCTGGTTATAATATGTAGGTGGTGCATAAGCTGAGGGTGCTTGCACATAACACTGTGGTGGACATGAGGGTCCATGGTTATGTTGGGTTTGCGTCATTGGAGCATACGAAGTTGTAGCTCCAGAATGAGATGTATCCCTAGAGAGATCTGGGGCATTAATGGTACTCATCGTGGTGAAAGGTTTGTTTTGTGCCATAACCTAGCCAATGATACCGTCAGCAGCATGGGATTCCCTCGACGCGTCGCTCCAGAGTGGATCACTGTGTGGGGCGACCGGTAAGATTGTGTATAGATATCCAGACTAGGCGCAAATCAAGTCAAACTGCTGGGCTCTTAAAATGGCTTCTTCTTCTTACTGGGGTCGTTCAGAAGCTACATCCTTGGCTATGAGGGGAAGGAGGGATTTCCAGAACCAATCTAGGAAAATACGGTCGTCAAGCTTTATCTTGTAGAGACTACGGCGCTTACGCCACTCATGGATATGATCGGTGATGTGTGTAGCGGTGTTATGTCTACAAGACAGTAGAATTTCCACTCTTGCATCATAGTGGACAAGTAATTGGAAGAACTGTAGGAAAGTCGAGGCAAGGGATGTAAACATAGGGTGTGTCCTGTGGGGTTGCTTGATATACCATTTGGCTGCCGAGCCAGTGAAATTTCTTTGTAAAATTTGGAGTCGAAGAGAATCATCGACTATGGAGTTTGATGAACACCATAGGTGAAAAGACATGACATGGTTTTTTGGGTCTTCGCCAGCCTTCCCTTCAAACTTTGGAATGTCTGAGGGGAGTTTCATGGGCATGGGGGGCCAAGTAGGGTTGTGTCTGATGGGGTCACCTGTTAACCTTGCTAGGTCTGGTAAGTTCTTACTAGCCATAAATGGCAGACTAGCATAGGGGTGTGACATGGTTGCTAGGGCATAAGTGCTAGTGGTAGCATTATGAATCGGGCCACTGCCCCCAAAGGGGGAATTAGCTGTAAAAGGGATATGCCCTCCACCTAAAGATGTGTGAGAGGGGCCAGCTCCCCCAAGTGCAACATGAGTTACATATGGGTTTGGATTAGGTATAGTAGACCCTGGGTTTGGTATGGTAGAAGTGGTTCCTGTCAAGGGCATTCCTAGAGTGGGTATAGGTCCCATGTTGGGAATCCCTAAAGTGGGTGTAGGTCCCATGTTGGGTATACCAGTAGTATTTGTAGTGGTGGTGGCTAATGTGGTAGCCGGGGTGGTGGAGGATGTTCTAGCAACAGTCCCTACGTTGAAAGGGTTGGAAGGAATACCAGCCATGGGGCTAGATGGTGTTGCATATGTGGGGTATTTAGATTCTATGTAAGAATCAGATGCCATATATGGGGCGTCCGAATTGGGTGACGAGGATCTATGTTGATGACGTGTGGAGTCAAGTGACAAATCTCTACGTCGATGATGTGTGGTGTCAAGTGAACCGAACTGAGGGGGTTCACCCCTGAAATGCTGAGAACGTCTCGGGGAGTTAATGGTGACAATCGTCTATTTAAAACTAATATGTGATGGTGAGTGGAAAGCTCGAAAACTCTAATGCAACCGTGTGTGCAAGAGGGGAGCGTAAAAAATAATGGCACTCGGGCCAACAACCAAACTCAAAACACTTACTATAATAGTTGTACTATAGTAAGTGGAGTAATTGAAAAATGTGGTCAGAAAACCAACATGCAAACGACTCCTAAAAATAGAAAAAGGTGTACTGACTGACCAAAGGGAGGTAATAGAGCATGCAAACACCTAACTAAAAATGGTATTATGATTCAACGAGAAATATCCTCTGCAAGGTGAGGAAATCCAAGTCAGACAATATGAATGGTAGAAGCAAAGGCTAGATATCCCCCTACCAGGAGGGACACCGAGTAGACAATAATATAAGTTTGGCCACTAAGATACCCTGTTCATGACATGTCCAGCTAGGTGAATTTGTAGCTCTTGTTCTATCACCATTGTACTCCCACAAGGGTGGTACCACGAGAATAGTGAGTAGGTATCCTTCGGTGATTGATTGGATTGTGGTATTCCGCTCAGGCCTCCGGAACCAGTCTGGCTACTTCAACCCTCCTAAGGGAGAGGCCTTTCCAACGAATTGGTTTTAAACCGTGCCAACAAATACTAGGGTATTTTGGTACCCTAAATGTCAACCACTATGTCTCAAAATGAAAGTGAGTGAGGGGTGTTATTTGGATACTTATCCCCTCAGTCCTACCTAGCTACAATATTATTTTGGTGTTCCCCAAGTGGGGTTCGAATGTAGGTTGAGTTAAGAGGATTTTAAGGCTCACTTGGATTTATTGTGATAGATTGTGTGATGGTGTGGTTATGTACTAGAACAAAGATGCCTTGCTTGGGTGAAAAAATTCACAAATTAAAATAAGGATTTCAATTTGCAAAATATGACAGCAATGTAAATATGAAAACGATTTAAATGTAAATTCTTTTGATAACCTTTTCAAAAAATAGGGATTTTTAAAATGTTTGAGGTAAAACAAATATCATAAAAATGAGTAAATCTCTAATGTCCCACTTGGGTGAAATATGAAGCAACTTAAAATTGGGATTTTAACTTGCAAAACATGAGATTTATAATCTAAAAGGTACTTAACTAATCTTTCTTTCACTTTAACTGATTTTTTTTTTTAAGATGTACTAAAGCACATAATAGAAAATGAGTTTTTTAATGCTGCAAAAATTGAACACTAGGCTGTCAAAAGATTGTAGAAAAATGTGTCTGGAAAAATTGGGCTGAAATGAGCAAAAACTTAGAAAAATGGGCCGGACGAAACATGCGATATCGCGGCTGTCGAGCCAAAAGCCGCGATGTGGATCACGGCGATATGGGAAAAACCTGCGATGTGCAGCGTGGTTATCAGGCTAAAACCCGTGATGTGTAGAGGGGAAATGAGGCTAAAATCCACGATGTGCAGCGCGGAAAATAGTCTTAAAGCCGCGATGTGAATCACGACTATCGGGCCAAAAGCCGCGATGCGACAAACGAAAAATGTCTCCAAAAAACGAACCTAAAAATTGAAATTTTGGATTGTTTAGGCTGCAAAAAAGGCCAATGGCTAGGGCAGAAACCAAGGGGCTGACTAGTATGGCAGATCTACAACATAAAAGGGAAAAAACAACTAAAATATAGATCTAAATCAAAGATTGAAAGTTCAAAAATCAACGGAGTCGCCAAAAAACTGTTGCTTGGTTTTGCAACCAAGCATGTGCTAAAGGGCACCTGCTAACTTGTAGGAGCAGTCTCAATGTAAAAGTAAAAACAAATGTAAATAATAGTAAATATGATTTAACATGTGCAAGGAAATAAAAACTAGATTTAAAAACAATAAACAATAAGGTCCATGAGATAACCAAGAAATAAAGAATTTGAAAATTTTCTATTTATGTGCAAGCAATGGCTTGCAAAATAATACCTCAATGGTGAGGATTGTTGAGTTGGGGCAGTTGTAATGCTGATATGCTCCAATCTTCCAATGGTCTCTCTTCTCCAAGATGCTGCAATGGTTGGGCAAAAAACTCAAGAGGGATTTTGGCAGCGTGAGGATAGGATGAATATCTAGTCAATAGTGAGGAGCCCCTATCACCTTTTTATAGTTTTTTGGTGGTGGGGAATACCATTATGGTTTAAGGAAATCAATGGTATTGCTAAATGTGGTTTAGGTCTCTTTTTCCTTTTTTGAATATTATTCCCTTTTAATTGATTTTTTGGGAATTTTGGACCCTTTTTGAGGGTTTTTTGTAATTTTTGAGGAAGAATAAATAATTTGAGGAGAAAAAGATGTATGTTGGTCTCTTTTGGTGACCTTTTGAAGGTTTTAGAAGCTATAATGGTAGTAAAAGTGGGCAAATGGGTCATGTGCATAGGGAAATGAGCTAGTGAGCACTTTTTGGGTGTTAACACCCACCTTATGGTAATGGGCCACCTTATTATGGTTATGGACCTACCTACTATGGCGTCAGACCTACATTTGGTCTAGGCGACTAGTATCCCAATGACCAGTTTCCTCTTGGAACACCCTATGGTAAGTTGATACAGGGTCCCACAGGTCCTTACATGCCTTATCCATACTATCAGTACTTGCAGCCTAATCTGCAGCTTCCCTTTTTGGCTAATTTGGATCTACCTGACCTGTCTCATTTAACAAATGACCCCATTTACCATGGAACTAATTTGCCACCCATTCCGGTAAAACTTTCGTCGGATATCCCAAAATTCGATGGTAAGCTGGGTGAAGATCCTAAAAACCACGTGATGGCATACCACTTATGGTGTTCATCCAACTCATTAATGGACGACTTGATCCGTATTCAGTCATTCCAACGAGCTCTCACTGGTTCGACTACCAAGTGGTACATTGAACTACCACCACATTCTTTTCCTGATTTTGGTTCTCTTTCTATGAACTTTTTGACTCATTTCCAGTTGCCTATACGATATGAAACTGGTATAGAGCTTTTAACCTTGCTTCGTCAAAATACCGCTACTCATATATCAGATCATACACATGAGTGGTGGAGGAGACGATGTCTCATTAAGGCTCCTATTCCAAATCAGCTCCTAGCATACTGGTTTATGAAGTTTCTCATACCAACCATAGCACGAGATGTTTCCATGGGTGGCGTTGTCACTGAGGAACAAGCCATTGCTCGTGCCCATTTGCTAGACTTATTCTATGCTCAATTTGGCACATTGTTTGATATTCTTCCCGACGTGCCCCACAACACTTACGACCCTACGAAACCACCCAAGGTACCCCAAACTGATGGCATCATTGGATCCCTTACCACCCATCCTTTTTCTCAAACTGTTGTTTCGTCGAACCCCTAGGGTTCTTCCCCATCACCAACAGAGGCTGGTCACAGCACCACCAAATCATCCACTCCTGCTGTCACCGAAGAAGTGAATTCTGTTTCATCAGCTTCACTTGAAAAGTCTGGTGGTAAGAAGAAGAACAAGGGGAAACCTAAGAAATCTTCCACCCAGCAGGAACAAAGGAGCACCCCTGATGATACCAAACATAAAAGGAAGTTGAAGTATCCTTGCCTACTGTGTGGTGATGATCACTTTTCTAAAGAGTGCCCCCATAGAGATGAAGTTCAAAAGTTTCTTAAGGGTAAACCCACACCTGCAGTTCTCAACGATCCCTTCCCTGCTCACACTTCTTCTTCCTCACACTTCTTCTTCGATCGCTCACACTTCTTCTTCCTAAGGAGAAGCATCCACCATCGCACATGTTCTCATGGTGCATAACGAGACCATCAACTTGAACACCCGTTCTCGTTTGTATGACTCTGTTCCAGCTAAGGAACCGATTGGGAGTAATACTGAAAAAGCTTCCACTTCGATGCCCGATGTCACCATACTAGCTGTGCCTCTCACCATAAAGAATCCCTCTCTCGAGTCAGTGTTGCATCCACCCAAGAGCACGATTAGAAAATCAGTTTTCAATCCTAATGCTCGGGATGCTCAAAACTACAACATTGTAGAGGACCTACCACAAGATCCTTGTGCTATGTCAATGCTCGAGGTCTTGCAAAACTGCCCTAATCAGTGCAAGACTCTCCTCGCTTCCATCAGTGCAGCTGACCCAGATTCATCAAACACCATTATGTTCCAGCTAGAGTATTTCAAACCGAGGCTCTCCCACCAATTAGCATTTCAATTTGCTGCAAACATTGCTGGGAAGATAATCCATCGTACTGTTTTGGACAAAGGAGTCTCTACGTTAGTCATGTCGATCACATGCTAGAGAGCCATTGGTTCTCCCGAGTTGAACCGTTCCCCTACCACTTTGAGAGCCTTCGACAGACATGGCTTTCAACCTCATGGGTTGTTACAAGCTTTACTAGTTGAGTTGGAGGGAAAGACCACAACCATATATGTGGAGGTAGTCACTGCCCCGTTGGATTATAACATTCTAGTTGGTCATAATTGGTTTTACGCCATGACTGCGGTCGCATCATCTGTCTTCCGCATAGTACAATTCCCCCATCAAGGCCGAATTGTCACAGTCGACCAACTGGATTTTTACACACCTGACACCACTTCTCACCTTGGCGATAACGTTCCTTCGATTGGACAATCTTTGTAGAAGTATGAGAGTGTGGGGGTTGGCTTCCTTAAGGATTCATTCCTTATGGGCGTCTTTCCTATTTCAGATCCCCCAAACCATGTTGCTACAGTGAACATGATATCCTCGTAGATTTAATCTATCCCCAACCCCACTGATTCATGGCTTGTACCTGATGAAGCCACCACACACCTGATTGGAGACACTATGCCTCTGTCACCCACTGAAATCATGTATGAGGTCATCCAGTTAGCACCGGAAGACCACTTAGCCGTAGCCTCCACCTCCTGTTCTCTACAATAGACATTATCCGATCCTCTGCTATCGACTTTTCATTCTGACGACTCCCTTATGGAAATCATGAGTTCAGATGATCCGACGTGGGAAGACCTCCACCATCGTTTGTATTTCCTTCCCTTATTGGACACTGTGGAGAACAACATTCACACCATCTTTACAACGAATGTCTACTCTGGCTCCCAGTCTTTGATACACGCATGTCAAACGAATTGCGAAGGCAACTTTGCCAACATCGAGCCCACCACTTTAATAGACATTTCGGTTACCCCTGGTGTAGTGGAATACATTCATTTAGGCTAGAAGTGTTCCCCTGAAGAATTCATCGCTGCCACGACCTTATTCAAGTGATTTCGAGACATTTTCGCTTGGACCTACAAGGAGATGCATGGGATAGACCCCTCCATTGTTTTACATGAGATTAAAACCTATCTCGACATCAAACGCGTCCGCCAAAAGCTACGACCGGTACACCCTCGGAAGACTGCGGCAATCAAGGCAGAGATTGAGAAAATCATGAAGGTTGGCTTCATCTATCCTATCCCATTGACATAATGGGTCTCAAATGTCGTCCTTGTTACTAAAAAGCAGGGTACCATTCATGCCTGTGTCGACTATCAGGATCTCAACAAAGCTTGTCCCAAGGACAACTACCCGACTCCCTTTATTGACCAGATTATCGACAATTGTACTGGAAGTGTCATTTTTTTATTCATGGATGGCTTTTCCTGATACAACCAAATTGAGATCCACCCCGCCGCCCAGGACAAGACTGCATTCATCTTCCCTTGGGGACCGTTTACATATTGTAAAGTTCCGTTTGGTCTTAAAAATGCTGGTGCCACATTCCAGCGGGTCATGTCATATGCCTTCCATGATGTGAAGGACTTTGTGGAACCTTACTTGGATGACCTCCCTGCCCACTCAAAGCTGCGTGAGTTCCACTTAGATCATCTGACGGTCATTTTCTTCAGATGCAGGTGGTACAATATCCATCTGAATCCTCACAAGAGTATTATTTGTGTCTAGTCTGAACGCCTCTTAGGGTTCATCGTCTCGAAAGATGGGATCCGCATTGATCCCTCTCAGGTGGAAGCTATTGTCGCCCTTCCACCTCCAACCAACATTACGGAACTTTAGAGTCTGCAAGGACATGCTACTTATTTAAGGCTTTTTGTTTGTAATTCCACACAAAAGACGCAGGGCTATATGAGATTGATGAAAAATATGTCCTGTTCATTTGGGATGATCAAGCTCAACAATATTTCAAAAGTTTGAAACATGCCATCATGCATGCCCTTGTGATCCAACCGTCGAATTACTATCGAGATTACATTTTATATCTCGCAGTTTCTGACACCACTATCACCATGGTTTTGGTACAGGAAGACCAGAATGCCCAAGAACATGTGATATATTATGCCAGCAAAGGTCTCATTGACATTGAAACTTGCTATTCACATGTTGATAAGCTCGCTCTCGTGACAGTCATTGCAGTGCAGAAGTTTCATCATTACATTTTGCTCCACAACCACCACTATCATTGCTGATTCGAACCCCATGTACCACGTTTTGACTCGTCAGGTGCTTGGGGGCAAGTATTCATGCTGGATTGTGATACTTCAAGAATTCAATCTTCTTTTAGAAAAATCTAAGTCGAAAAAGTCTTTGGTGTTCGTTGAGCTCATTTGTGACCTTCCCTGTACTGATACAGAATCTGAGCCCAATGACTCGTTTCCAGATGAGTCATTGTTTCTTATCAGTACGTCCAATCCGTGGTATGGAGATATCACAATGTATCTTCAAACCCAATTTTTCAGCCCTGAATTGTCTCGTGACGACCCTTGTCGAATACGCCACCATGCAAAGTATTATCTGATTATTAGTGATACTTTGTACCGTTGTGGCATTGATTCTATCCTTCAATGTTGTCTGACTCATGATGAGGCTGAACGCGTTCTGAATGACTGTCAGGTTGGGGCATGTGGTGGTCACCTCTATGGGATGGCTACAACCTAGAATATTTTGCGCGCAGGATATTATTGTCCGTCTATCTTCAAAGATTGCATCGAGGCCGTAAAAAACTGTCCTCCATGTCAACATTTTCATGCGAAAAAGCACACCCATCCTGCCCCATTACACCTGGTTATTGCCATTGGCCCCTTCTCTAAATGGGGCATCGATTTCATGCATTGTAAGCCTACCTTGGTCGGGGGGCATAGTTACGTCATTATAGCTGTGGACTACTTTACACAGTGGGCCGAGGCAATAGAGTGGTTTGGAGTCCCTCAAGCGATAATTACTGACCATGGTTCACACTTTATGAACCACATGGTTGACGAGTTGAGTGATAGATTGGGTTTTCCCCATGAAAACTCAACACCATACTACCCTCATTCAAACGGACAGGTCGAGACCATTAACAAGGTCTTGAAAACTATGGTCCAATGGATGGTGGGTACGCATAAGGCCAATTGGCATAATATTCTCTTCTCTGTGCTTTGGGCTTATAGAGCCTCCGTTAAAACCACCACCGGATTTACTCCTTTCCAACTAGTGTATGGATTGGAGGTGGTCCTTCCCATTGAGTGTGAGATTTTGTCTCTCAAGCTCGCCATCGAACTTCTCCCAAACACTACTACCGAGGAAGAACGCTTCTGTAATGTCCCCATTTTGACCCCCTTTGTATAAAATCGTAAATGATGTGAATATTGTAATTTAATCATGGTGAGGAGCTCAAGGCCAAGGCCCCACCGTTGATTTAGCATTTTGTACCGGCAATTAAAAATAGATGCCCATGGTTCTTGTGCGAGATGGGCACAATGTAAATAAGACACCATGTAAATATGAATTTTAATGGAAAAACCCACAACCGGCTATGCAATGCAACAAAAGAGATGGGGCATGACTCTACAAGGAAAAGGGAGGGAAATTATTCAAACCTTGAGCCAATGGTATTAATCCATGTGTCAATGGGGAAACCCATAAACCACCAACTACCCATTTTGTCTCATGTACCCAATCATTTAATTTTTTTCCAAGAAATTGGTTAAGGCAGTTAATGCCTTGGGAATGAAAGAGTATGGGCAAGCCATTTTCGTGCATGGTCAAGCCATCAACTTGGAAAATCGTGTTTTTGCTTGTGGGGCAAGAAACCACCCACGAAATGGTGCCCAAAGCCATGGGGAATGGGCAGTCTTCATTCATTCACGCAGTTGGAGTTAGCTGGGTCTTTCCATTTACATTTTTCATCTAAATACTGCATTTTTCCATGCCTGGGAGTCGTTTTTGCAGTATATAACAGTTGGGAGAGGGAGGGCCACGTTTTGAGGACTGTAGGGAGGTCGTTTTTGCCCTTGAATGTCCAAGGACGTTTTTCTAAAAACGGATTTGGTTTCCTGGGTTGTTCACCAACTTCCCATTTCGTTTTTGTGGGTTCCCACGTTTTTCTGGGTTAGTTGAAACCTCATCTCATGCATTCCACTGTGAAAAACGTTTTCCTCATGCCTAGCAAGTGGGGTTCTGCTGTTATGTGCATCCTTGTTCTTGGTTTGAGCCTGTGAGCTGAAGTGTTGGAGTGGTAGTGGATAGAAGTGGCTTGATAAACCTAGTGGGGGAGACAACCTCTCAAAAAGATCAAGAGGGCTTTGGTTACTCTTCTATACATACCCTGAGAGCACTAGATAGGGAAGGTATGGCTTGAGGGACTGCACAGCAGTGAAAAGAATACTTCCTTGTGCTGGGTGTGTAGGTATTGTGGGTGCTAAGCTAGATAGATCTTGCAAGGTTATCCCTGGCTCTGTGCTGGAGCTCACTAGCTTAGCAACTCTTCCTTTCCATCTCCTAGTAGCCTGATAAACCCAATTGTAGATTGGCTTGGCTCATTTTGGTGTATGCTTGGCTATGTGTGAGTCTGCTGTTCCCTGGTTCCTTGTAGAGATCATGCCCAGCTCGGGGGTGGCAGTGTTGCTGAGAGATTGAGGAGCACACTGGCCTATGGTTGGGTGGAACGTTGCAGTTGCATAGCCAGTTGCTTGGGACTGCCTTATTGAGATAAGTATTCTCTTGTGTAAATTGGCAATTATCATTTGATGAATGTTATGAATGTATGTGGATGTATTAAACGAATTTGATTCTGCTGTGTTTTTAAAAAGTTTAGGCATTTCCATATGATCTTGTATAATTCTGCACAGATCTTTATTTCATGGCTGTCACAGAATCTTGAATGTGTGTTAGAGATCAACAACATTGATTTGATTACCGTCGTTTTTCCATAGTATGCATAGATACAGTTCTTTGCATCAATGATTTTAATACAAACGTTTTGGGGCTAATTGCCCGGACTGAGCACGGTGATCCTCTCTATCACGCTGGTATGATAGAGGGGACACTACAGCTTCCTCTACCTAGCTAAGCTTGATGAGACTCGCTGAGATGCCGCTCTTGCCAACATGGCTCATAAGAAACGCATCAAAGCGCAGTATGACAAGTCGATAGAACCTCGCGCCTATAGTGAGGGAGATTTGGACCTCACATATGACTAGAAACATGATAAGATAGGGGCAGGAAAGTTTGAGTCCATGTGGCATGGACCTTACATAGTGAAACACATCTTAGAGAAGGGAGCTTATGAGCTTGAAGACTATGAAGGGATATCTGTGGGTGAACCCCGTAATGGGATTTACTTGAAGAGGTACTATGCTTGAGTCTCTCATGCATGAGTATTTTTGTATATACTGTACATGGCGTGCGTGTGTGTTTTTTGTGTGGTGTGACACTTTGATTTCTTGCGTGTTTAGGTCTTGTTTCATTTCTTATACCATGTTCTGTCTGCGTGTGCAGATGGCAACGTGTTATGGATTCGCATACGATGCCAGTCGGCATACCCGCAACCTTGCTTCGGCAGCCTGGGTACTCTATTCACCTACCGGCAAGCTCATCAGCTCAGGGGGAATGTGTCTAGGTTTCGCAACCAACAATGCTGCAGAATATCAAGCAGTCATTAGAACCCTAACTGACGCAATTTATTTGGGTATGGACCATGTTGTCATCCACCTAGATTCTCAACTAGTGGTCTCTCATCTGAATCGGGTCTACGCCATCCGCGATCCTACCTTAATCCGTCTCTATCGACGAGTCCATCTTCTAGAAAGGTCCTTTGAATCCATTCAGTAGCTGCACATTCCATGAGACGTTAACACAGTTTCCGACTCTATGGCCAACTACATCTTAGATTGGTACATTGCACACACATAAGCATATTTATGAATTGTTCAAAGTAGACATAACATGTGAATAATTTATTTTATATAAGCAAACGTATAAACAAGACCACATCATTCATCCATTTTGAAACACATAATGTATAAATCACCGGAATGTCTGTATATATATCTCAAAAAAGTAGTGCTGGTACAAAAATCTGAAGCACGATGGATTTCAGTGAGTCTCTACAAAATCTGAAGCCTCGTAGCTTTCAGTAGTACAAAATATGAGGCCTCCAAGCTCTCAGTACATACATAGTAACAACGTAAGGCCTAGCGCCTAGCCCGTACAACCCTAGGTGGTCTACCAGCTTTGGCCTGCTGAGTGTGGAAACAGTCAACTGCTCTCACAACCCTGTGAAGTAACGCATTGAAGTGTGCAGTCGCTCCAACCATGTACACTTGCATGGGTCACGGCACCTCATCCACCGTTGGCTTAGGAACGTCTAGTTTCAACGCACTCAGGTTGGCATAGACTCCATCCATCTCTGCAATGGCAGCATATACTGTAGGTCCCACGACTTCTCCCTCTCCTCTCTCTCTCCTAGCAAGAAGAGAGACTCCCACTGGTCGTACAAGTCCCATGTCTACACACACATGTTGTTTACTTGTTAGCACTACATCAAAAAAATCATAAATGCACAAAACTTAAAAAGTACAAGGGTTATGTGTTCTTACCAAGGTCTCCCCAAGCTGCTCCTTCTGGCAGTGGCAAGTCTGGATCATCTCTAAAGTTCGTACCACTGTATGGAAAGTCCTCCACCATCAATAACTGTCCCTCCAGCCAAGCGAAAAACTCAGGACCATATCCAATGATGGGACCCCCACCATGATGGGTCATCACCCCCGCCCATCTAGCCATGTGTGGATCCATAGGATCCCTGTCCTCCAATGGTACCTGAGGACGCAAGAGGGGAACTCATTCCAGTAAGAATGAGATTACTATCGAACCATAGCCGAACTATTTGAGCTCTCCCCGCCGACACTTGGTCAGTTGAGCTCGCATGTTTGTGAGGAGTCCCTTGCACCAGTTAAAGATCTTCAGAGACATATAGTCTTCCGCATATAGCATCTGTGATTTGGTGGCTAAGTGAGGAGCTTGGATCCCTGCCATCCTCGTAATGGTAAAGAGTATGACGTGCAATGGATGTTCCCGCACGTTTTTTATGGGAATCTTCCCACTAGAAGCAACAGTGTTAGGAGTAAAATGCTATAGGATCATGTCACCCACAGTCCGATCACTCCCGCGTGATCCTATCAGAAGCACATTGTCCTCTCTTCGGGACAATCCAGTCAGGAAATAGATGTCCTTGACATCTATGGTAAGCACGTGCTCACCGATCATGAAGTATTGCTAGAACGCATCCCAACATCAGAGCATATGGGTTAGTAGTGAGATTTGGGACCTCATCCCCTGAATCTTGAAGAAATTGAGGAGCCCACAGTTCCTCAGTGCTTCCACACAACGTGGATCATTTGCAGCTTGTTCATCATCTAACTCATGCTCCCGTTCACGCCACTCCAAAACCATTTTGGATGCTTGGAACCTGCCAAAAATAGTTTTTTAACATTGTTAGAACTTGCTTCAACCACCAAAAGTTTCTTTTTTGAGCTTGGCTTGAGTTTGGGGATGGACGTTTCCATCGTCGCACCCCATTTTTGAAACTAGTGTGACGTCGTCGAAGTCCAACTATGCGACCCTTGCGATGACTCAGTCTCGTCGCAGTTCTCGAAAGGGCATACTGCGACGAGCCGAGGGTGCAATGGCCCTTCCCAAACCAAGCCAAAACCCAAAAAAATGAACAAAATTAAAAAATATAAACCACTACAATTATGCTATATGAAGTTTAGGGTTACCTGCTCCAGATGGTAGGTGAAATGGCTACTCGTAGCTCCCAGAATCGACGAGTGAAGCTTTGGCTCCAAACAGCACTACTCCTCCCAAATTTGGCAAATAGAACAATGGTGACTATATTTGGTTTTTATTTCTATTCATAAACAAAATGGAATATTCCTTTTTCAAATATTTGATGCCTTTCTGCCATTTGCTATAGTTTGGATCGATTTTATCATATTTGAATGTTCGGTTGACTATTTGACCTAGTTTTCTGAGTGTGTAGGAGTTGTTAAGTGTCTTTTCATGCCATTTTCGCATTGGAACGGTCATCTTAGGTATGAACACCCCTTGTGAATTTTTGTCATTTATCTTTTCATTCATTAGATTGTAATTATTTAATGATTATGAGCTTACTCTTTGTTCTTTCTCGTGCTCTTGAAACTATGAGAATATGTCACCGTGTTACGATTTATCACTTTTTCGGGCTCGTTAAACTCCTACGGAAAAGGAACCCCCCAGATTCTATCTTTAAGCTCTTTTCACGCTCTCGAAATACGAAAAGATTGCCAAGCGAACTTGTCACATTCACACTTGTAAAAGGATTTGAATGGTCGTCTTCCTGGTGATAGTTTACCCCTTTTTCGGACCAGGGGGCACTACTTATGAAGAAGGTATACTCCAGCCAATCATGACTGGAATAGTCCTCTCCCGCGTTGTTTTACCCTTTTTTCGGGCGATGAGGCTAACTTTATGAAAAAGGACCATTGGAGTCTTCTTTAGTTCTTTTCAGACTCTCTAAACATGAAATGATGACCGAGTTTACCTTCTATGGACTCGTTACATTTTCACATTGAAGGGCCCTCCATGGGATGAACCCCTCCTATCCCAGGTTCGAAAAATATTTGGGATTGGAATCATCTATGAGATGAGCTATACCGAGCATCTGGTTACCCTCATCAAGCTTGTAAAAAACACATGAGGCACTCATCGTTCATGATGGGGAAAAAGAAAAGCTTTTGTATTACACCTTTAATATGTGGCAGTACTTAGTCGTTCTTGAACATGGAACTCATCTGCAGTTGCATACAGTACTTGGATCATCTCTTTGTTCTCGAGTTCCGCTTACTTCCTGAGTCTTGTTACTCCTTTGAGTCATTCAAAGAAAGCTTCCATCATCAGTTGCATTAGGAGTTAGTGTCATGCTCGTCATGTCAATATTTCCAAGTCATGCCATACCCATGTTCAAGAATACTTTCACCATTCATTATCTGCAGTTAGTACACCTCCCATCATGTCGGTCTACTCTGAGTCAATCACGCATGTTACTATACCATCCGATCCACTCTACACATACTTTGTCGTGTTTTGTGTTGATGATGAGGGATTCATCATGGCCCTCCTTCGACGGATTCATCCTTGTCGACTTCAACACATCATCCAAGGATTGAATCTAGAAACCAACCAAGTACCTTGGCCCTGCATGCCTTAATGGCAGGTTACCTTGCATTCGACATGAGTTTACATCATTGACTCTTGATCGAAAGATTTCATCTTGCGTTTGACTTCAACTCATTTATTCACGCTTGATGATATGTACTATGATACCTTGGAGATCATTGACATTAATGGTGATTTTACTCACACTTGTTAACGGTATACATCAATGATCGGTAATCACATGTTTAGATTCGTATCATTGCGGGTTCAGCTTGAAGACCCTAGGGAGTCATGTTTTACCCAGGTTACGATGGAGTTTGTATTGAGTCATTTTACACAGATCCACATTTGTATTGGTCGTGGTTGTGTTACCATCTCATCATGGATCTACGCTTGTGTCTAGTAGCCTTGATTGTGTTCAGTCAATCATTACTACCATGGATCTGCATTGTATTGGTCGGTAGCCATGTTGTACATCATATGAGATTTTCAGTTCAGAGTCAGTTGTACTGCAGCAGCATCCTTCATCCGACAAGTCCATTTTCCATTCTTCTGTCAAAGCATTTCACCTGTCCATATTTCAACAACTTCATGCTTTGGGGGGCATTCTGTTACACCTAAAATACTACCATCATTAGATTCAGTGTATACATCCCTGAAGTTCCATTGGTTAATTCATTTACCTGGAAAGGACACCACTACTTTTATGCTAGGTTTTGAGAGGTCATTGCAGGTTGTACTCATGCAACCTACGATGTCACATCTTGCTCCACCACAGGGTGCGACGAAGTCAGTTAATGGACAAAAATAGACCTTTCGAGCTCATTCTTGAAGCCTGCTGACTTGTATCCTTATCCTTGACCTCTTGGGGGAGCTAGCACTCGGTTCCTAACCTCTTGGAAGGATCCCCTATCTCTTTCCTACCATATCTCAACCTACCCATATCCTATCCACTTAGCCCTATATAAGTGAAGCTCTACCCCTCTCAAAGGGGGGAAGTCTATGGTACTCTTATGCTGGTGAAATTAGGCTCAATAGATTTAGCACTATAGCTTGGGAAACATCCATTTCTCTCTAGGAGCTTTGGCATGGCTTGTCGGAAGGAGTTTGCAACGTTAAGGAAATGGTTGTAATCCTCTTTTCTATTGTACTCTCCACTTTTCAATACAGTTAATACAATTGCTTTCCATAAATGTTGTCGCGTTGTTGATGTTTAGAGTTTTCCTCCTTAACTGTTAACTTAGATCTATCATATGAAATGTATGCTTTCACTATTCTTGGTCTGTTATATGTTCAACAGGGTATAGCCATTTAAGATCTGGCCGCGCTGGAGCATTAGATCAACGAAGGAGAAATGGATCTACAAATCCAAGGTAAACGATCTATCCTTCCATTTGCACTTCTATTTGATCTAGGAAAGTATTTTGTGTTATGTCCTATTTGTTCTAGACTTACGTTAATGTAGGGAGATCGGGGCTTGAGTCTGCTCTCGGTAGATTGTCCGTCAAACATCATGCTCGTCGATGTTTTTTTTTTTTAAGGAGTCAGAAAAACTTAAACAATAACTCCATACACCTACTCGTGGATTTTAATATTGAGCTCGAGTTGGTTTATATTCGCCAGTGTTTTCATATTTAAGGATTTTGAAAAACTTAAACAAGAACTCCATATACTCACTCGTGGATTTCACATCGAGCCCGAGTTAGTGCATGATCGCTTGGTGTTTTCATGTTTCGAGAGTCTGAAAACCCTAAAGAGGACTCCAAGAGGTCCTTTTTCGTATAGTTAGTCTCCTCACCCGAAAAAGTGTAAAACAATGAGAGAAGAACTCTTCTAGCCACGTATGACTAGAGTATACATTTTTCGTAATTAATCCATGAAGTTCCGGAAAAGGGGTAAACTTATACCTAAGTGGATGTACCTTCAATTCCTTTAATGAGTTTGAAGTGAACAAGTATGCTAGTCAATATCATTTGTTTTTGAAAATTCTAACGAGGGCTTAAAAAAGACTTTATAGGCATTAGGGAAACTAAGTTCCATGATCTTGTCAAATGACGAAATGTTGAAACGACCAGATTAGTGACAAATGACATATAACATCATCAAAAGGGATTTCATAAAGACAAGAGGTATTATACCTAACTGATGTCTCATAAAGGAAAACAAACCTTAGTCGATCAAGGTTGCAAACGGTAGTAAAAATCGTTACATCATTCTTTACCTAATAAAAAAAGTGCATTAGTTGATTAAATAAAGTTTTAAAATATAATTTGAAAATATAGAAAATTAAAAAGTGGGTAAAAATCAAAATTGATTTTATAAATAGTTTCAAAACTAAAACAAAATTCACCAATTCATTTGTTGGAGTAAAAGGGTGAAAACAACATCTCACTTCAAATGCTCATAGCGATCACGTTGGGACACCAAATTGTATTCCGCCGCTTGCAAGTAAGTTCTCTCTCCCCATACTTTCAATTCAAAACATAGTTTTTTTTTTATATTTTTAATGGTTATTTTTGTTTTTTATTGTGTTTTAAAATTTAGGGCTTCATACCCATGGGTTTCCCTATAGAAAACTCGCAGCAACGAGAAAAGTGCGTGGGTTTCCGCAAGCCAACTCGTGGGTAACCGCCCCTATCTAGTAAGGACAGTCGCGGGTGTCACAGTTAAAAAGTGAAAAAACAAAAACTAAACCACAAATGGTTGAATGAATGCAGAGATGGTGCTAAATTGGAGGGAAAGTGAACATGAGGATATCGATAGGCATGCTATGGGATATACATTGACACTGGGTGCATTAAGAAGGTGTGGTTTACTCAAGTTGTTTTGAACTACCAATATGAGGGCACAAACACAACTGCTGGAAATGCTTGTAAACTATTGGGATGCCGACCAAGGGGTATTTGATCTCCAGGGAGATATCCTCGAACTCACACTTGACGACATCTAATTCCTAACAGGTTTGTCCCGAAGAGGGGAAATGGTAAACCTGAAAGGTACATTTCGAGGAGTGGGTGCCCTTTTAGTACAATATTACATCAATGCCTATTGTCTTCCCGACACTGAAAAAAGTGGCAGCCAAGTTCCTATTGCTTCGATCTCGAGCTTCCATTTGAAGGTCATCCTGAGTACTTTGAACAAGATTGGGGGAAGTTCTGTGCAACACTTAGCATCCAGGAACTATATGCAGATAGGTGTTGAATGCCTCCGGGGAGTTGTATTTGACTGGTGCTCAGGCCTTCTGGTGAGTATGAAGCAACAATTGACCGAGTGCAAGAGAGGAAAGAAAAATAACTTTGGATACGATGGCATCCTATGTAGCTTATTCTTTGAAAGGGTTCCTGCCCTGAGTCCGGGAATGGCCCTGCCAGAGCAAGCCACTGATGACTCGATGGGGAGACATCTTCTTACGCCAGGGTGGTGGTGAGTCGATACTCTTGTATTCTGATGAGGATTACTTGGCATGGTGGGGAAATCACGTGCTAGCCTTAGAGCAGTTTCCTTATGCTGGGATGGATTTCCGTGGAGATCCTGAGCTCACTCTACCTCCAGGAGAAACCTGGGGAGAGATGGGTAAAACATACTTCTCCTTTTTGAAATTTATTTCATTTTTTATTTTTTTATGTGTATAATTTTTATAATGAGTTAGAGTATTGAAAATATGATTTATGCAGATGTGGGACCTGTGCGGCTTGAGGGACATCCTCGTGTTTATGTACGTCCGACCGAGCACGGAGCAGCTGATGCCATTCTAGTGAGCATAGAGGGAAAGATGAGTCGATTGACTCATGATATTCCCACCTACAAGATCAAGCGAATGTCGCTCGCTATGCAGGAGGATGTTGTGGATGTGCCCCCAGCATGGATTAGGTTACTTAGGAAAGTATCCAGGCTCGTCATCTGTTATAGAGAGGCTGTAGTGGAGTTGGCAGAGGCCCCTCCTTCTCCATAGGGAGAAAGACATATGTATATTTTTTAGGCCTTTTGAGCCCATTTTGTATATTGATATGATATTGCGACATACTATTGACCCAAAACTCATTTTTTTGATACAGATGTATACAGTATCGATCTTATATACATGTGTTTGTTTTTATCTTATGTGAAAGCTTAATGTGATTGTGTGTGATAAAGATGCCAATCTAGAATGTAATTTGCATATGAGTCAGCTAATGAATTTAAATGTCTTGAAATGTGTTGATATGTGATAAAACAAAAATATATTTCCAGTAACTTGAGTCTCAAAAACGGACGAAGCAAAACAGGACCCCGAACTCTATAGTCACCCATCAACTTGAATACAACTAACTGTGAGTCGAGTCGTACCTTCAATTGTGAAATGCCATGATGAATATCATCTCAAAGTAACTCAATGATTGCACTGTATTCAACTATGTTGTTCATCGTAGGGCCTAAACAAGCACCTCCCAAAAACACTAGTTGACCAGACAGTGAGTAAATAACCCAAGCTGTTGAAGACAACTAACGGGTGTGGTGACTAGCGCCATCCACAAATCCTATGAAGCATTCAATTGTCATTTGAAAATACAACCCATAAGACAAATAAGACATAACATAAAACAAAAGAGAATACTAACTATACAAAACATATACAACTATGATACAAGAAAAACCATAGAGGCCTAAGGATAATAGTTTTCTCAGGTAGATCCCATTTCTAGGATTGGGAAACTTACATCCTTCATAATCGGTTAGCTCATAGGACCCTTTATTCATAACTTTCGAGACAATATACGGTCCAATCCAGATAGAGTCGAACATTCCTGTCCCCAAGGGATCTTTGTCCTGGCCGTAAAGCAGAACAAGGTCTCCTTCAGAAAACACCCTTGGTTTAACAGACTTGTCATATTGACGCTTGACTCTACTTTTATGAGCCTCGTTTGCTGTGAGCATGTCACAACGATGTTCATCCGGATGTTCTAAGTGAAACAAACGTTCCTCTAGAACTGAAGTATCGGGGAGTAGCTAGATAACAACTTTAATGAAGGAATTTCACATTCAACCAGAATAAACGCTTCTACCCCATGAACGAGTTGAAAGGGTGAGCACCCAGTAGCAGTCTTAACATTAGAACAGTATGCCCAAAGACCTGGACACAACATTATGTGCCAGTTGGATCGACTGGCATTGATGGTCCTTTGAAGAATGGTTTTCAAAGTTTTGTTCACCGCTTTGACTTGACCATTCGCTTGCGGATAGAATGATGACGAATATTACTATCGAAAACCTAGCATAGTATACAAGTCAATCATGATGTTGTTTTGAAAATGTCGACCATGGTCCATAACAATTTCTTTGGGGATACCAAATCTAGCAATGATATGGTTAAATACGAAATAAGCAGTCATTTCTCTGTTTGCTCTCATAGTAGGCATTTCCTCGGCCCACTTTGTAAAGTAGTCGATGGCAACAATGATTGGTGGTGTCCTCTTGCCGAAGCTAGGTGACACGTCATGAAATTAATACCCCACTTAGTGAAGGGGCCCGTTGTGATCATAGGATGGAGAGGAGCCGTGTGTGCTTGCATATTTTTGGTGAAAAAATGACAGGGTTGACAGTGTTTCAAAGCTTTCACACAATCTTTAAATATTGTGGGCCAAAAATAACTAGCATGCAATATTTTCTGGGTTGTTTCCAACCCAGAAAGATGACTCCCATAGGCTCCACTATGAGCATCATTCAATACTGTTTCTGCTTCCTCTAAGGTTAAGCAATGACGCAAAATGGAATCTATCCCATATATGTACAAAGTGTCAGAAATAATGAGATAATTCCTTGCATTATTTTTCAATTTCTGTCGTTCATCCCTAGAGAAAGTAGGAGTACATCTCAAAGTCTAGATATATACTAAAATATCTCTGTACCATGGGTCAGAAGTTGCATAAGAAAGATGTGTTCATTCGGGAATGATGACTCTTCCTCATTGTTAACTACGTCACTAGGAAATTCAAAAATTAGTTTGGCAAACACCAAATATTTCTTTGACTTAGCGGATTGGAAAAATAGGTCAAACTCTTGTAAGATGACAATCCATTTATTGAACTTTCCGCAGATGATACATCGGGTTAAGACATATTGAAAGGGATTGACTTCTGCAATCACCATGGTGGTTCACAGTAGGATGTAGTGTTGCAGTCTCTGAACTGCATGGACGACAGCTAATGCCAACTTCTCAACGTAAGAATACTTAATCTTAGGATCTATCAATGCACGTGAAAGATAATAGATGACATGCTCCTAAAGCTTGTCATCCTCCTAAACAAGTACTATGCCAATCGTGGATATAGATGCCGCCTGAAATAGAACGAATTCCTTGGTGTAATATGGCGGGATTAGGAAGGGGATTGACAGTAACGCCTTTTTCAAAGCCTCAAATGAAGTTTGAGCAGCCTTGTCCCAAAGAAAATAGGTATCTTTCTTGAGTAGTCTAATGAAAGCTTTTGTGATTTTGGCATAGTTTATGATAAAACGTCATAGAAAATTGGACATACCATGCAGACTCTGAAGTTGTCGTAGGGTTCGAGGAGGAGGCGGATTTACAATGGCCTCAACTTTTAATGGATCGACCATGATACCACGACTTGAGACAATAAAACCCAGTAGGCATCCGGACTCGACATAGAATACACACTTATTAGGATTCAAATGAATATTATAGTATTTGAATCTCTCAAACAATAGTTGCAAGTGATTAGGATGATCTCATCTTTTGCGAGATTGCACTGGGAGATCATCTAGGTATGGATCAACTACGTGCTTGATATCGTGGAAAGCAAAATTCATGGTGCGCTGGAAAGTGGCTCCAACGTTCTTTAGCCTGAAAGGTATCTTCCAATAAGCAAAGGTACCCCAAGGACAAATAAAAGTTGTTTTATGTCGGTCTCCATGTTTTATTTGAATCTGATTATATCCTAAAAAAACATCCATGAAAGAAAATATTTCTTGGCCCGCACACGCATCGATAATCTGATCAATGAGCGGTGTGGGGTAGTTGTCCTTAAGACATGATTTATTTAGGTCTCTAAAGTCTATACAAACTCTTATGGTTCCTTGCTTCTTGTCAACCGGAACTGGGTCAGAGACCCATTCCGTCATATCAATCGGATAGATGAAGCTGACTTTAAAAAAAATTTCAACTTCGTCCTTAATGGTTGCTACTTTCCGTAGGTTTATTGGACGGAGTTTTTGTCTCACTGTTTTAGCATTAGGTTAAGTCGTGATGACATGATCCATGATAGTAGGGTTGATTCCTGGCATCTCCTCGTAAGACTAGGTGAATACATTGCGGAATTCCTTAAACAGGTTGGTATACAAAGTGATCTCATCAGGAGAACAATCTGCTCCAATAAATAGGTTTTCCACGACACCAACTTTAATGGAAATATCGATCGGTATGGTCCTCGATATATTTTCCATGTAATCTTCAGTGTAGATCATTTGCATAGAAGGATTGATGGACAAATCGATATCACCACCAAGTCTCACTGAAAACTCACCATTCTCTATCTTGTCTAGATCAAGAAGAAAGTAGTACCTATGATGCATGTGTTCCCATGGATGATCTAGTCCTACCATGGATTCTAAAATAACCTCATCAGAGGGAAAAACAATATCTAGACAATCAAAAGAGTGGATGGATTTGACTAACCATGCAGGTGCATAGTCTATATCTAACTCTGCAGAGACAGACAGAGTCGATATATAATCTGCTGTAGCATCTTGTGTTTCTTGGTAAGCTATTTCTGCAATGGATAAGGGCATAGTAGGTTCTTGCTGAGTGGGAAGAATCCAAGGGTCAGTTTTTCTACTGATAGTGAATATTTCCCGAGACATAATGTTAGAAGTACTCGGAGAACCAATGTAGTTTACGGGAATAGGTAGGTCGAATGTTCCCAAACTCTCATTGGGTGGGTGAGTCTGATCAATCAAAGGGATTGTCGAATCCGATGAAGCATTGTTGTTTTTCCAAGTAAATGAAAGTTGATCAAGTGTGATGATCTTGCCTTCATGCCGAAACATGAGTACTCAGAAAACAGACAATGGGACAACTTCTATCGCATACATCCAGATCCTTCGAATAACAAATTGTAGTCAAGAGGGGCATCCAACATTTCAACCTCCACAGACACTAACTTATCGACAAGTTCAACTTCAAATGCAGGCAAGAATCCATGTGGGCGGAATGATCTCTCGTTAAAAGCCGTAAGTATAGTGTTGGAAGGGGCTAACTCATGTGAGCGAAGGGATTTCTAGCAGGATATTGACATTACACACATAAACATGCCCTCATCTACAACTGTTCGTCCAATGGTTTTAGGACCATGGACTACTTCAATATGGAGGGCTACATGATATGGTAACCGGGTTTGATATTAGACATATCAAACTAAGCAAGCATACAATATGAGTCCATGCTCCCTATTACTGCTAGAAGTGCATTCCGATGTAATAGACAACTCTGCAAGACTTCTAGTGTGGACATAGAAAAGGGTGTTTGGGCCAAATCCTCTATGACATAGTAGTTAGGCCTACATCCCGTGCATTAGGGTTGTGCATAGCCAATTTGAAGACACCTTTCGGGATCTTCGGCAAAGGATATACTGGTCTCTCAATGTGAAGAGATGTATATGTTTCACGAATTTCCTTATCTTTCTGCTGCGAGCCCAGGGAATAATTCCCTGCTCGGGTTTGCAAAAGCATATATGAGTTAACCATGTTTATAAATGATTGATCAACTGATGAGACACGAGTTGTGCACCCAACACTAGAGTTTCTAGAAGCTCAACCTTGTCCGTGAGGGAATGGGTCCTTCAGTACGGCTGGTTTCTTCTCACGGAGGAGCTTCTGGGCTTCTTCCATAAGAGGGCACTGGTGGGTAAGGTGGCCATCCTTACATAACTTGAAAGGAAACTTGACTTTCTTTTTATCTTTCTTTCCCTCCTCGGCATTTTCAGTATTTTTAGTGTTTTGATGGTTCCCCTCCCCTTTCTTTCCCTTCTTTTTATTGTTGGGTTGCCAGGGACCCTTTTGATTAGTTTGCACTTGTTGTACATATTTAGTTGTGGAAGGGGAGGCTGGAACAGAAGTTACATCTACAACAGACTGCTTTACAGAGAAATCATCAACTTGCTTGATCAAAGCTTCGAGTGTTGTTGTTTCTACTGAACCGATGATGCCATCGGCATGCAGTCTAGGCTTAGGTTTACCCAGATCAATATTAGATATCGGTGCATCAGGTATAATCTTGTGCAAGATCCCAGATTGCGCATATAAAAAATCAAGTTGCTAGGTACTAAGGATGGATTCCTCCTCAGAAGACACCCCATAAGTTGCTACATCCTTAGAGATATAAGGAGGGAGTGATTTCAAGTACCACTCTAACAGAAAATATGGGTGAATTTCATCTTTGATGAGCTTCTTTCACCTTCGCCACTACTGAATGTGATCAGATAAGTGAGTGTCCTTATTCTGCCTTAAAGTTGACTGAAGGTCTGTGCCGACATTATACCATACATGAAGTTGAAAGTGGTTCAAAAAGATTGTTGCCAAATCCCAAAAGTTGTCATAAGCTGCGACAGATAGTTTGATGTACCAGTTAGCCGCGACACTAGTCAAGGTCCTTTGAAAGCGCCTCAATCTAATGGGATCGCCATTTAAGGAGTTGGAAGAACACCAGAGATGAAAGGTAGTGATGTGATCACCATGATCTTCTCCAGTTTTGCCTTCAAACTTTGGGATGTCAGAAGGCAACTTGGTTGGAACTGGTGGCCATGCTAGATTATGGCGCACTAGATCATTAGTCAGTTTTGAAATATATGGCAAGTTTAGAGTTTCTAGAAAAGGAAAACGAGGTAGAATCGATGGAATTTTATTAACAGGAGCTTGGTAGGGGGAACCTCCCAAAACCTGGTTCCTATACTGTTGGTTTGGGTTTCGCCCAACCATTGGTTGTGAAGTGAAATCAATATTAAAGCTGATCCAGCCAAATGCTTAAGGGTTGCTTCCTTGGGTGTTCGTCCATTGCGGTTGGGTGTTAGCCCCTCGGTAATGTGGGTTAAAAAAGTTACCACCCCCTCCACCAAACAACAAAAAGGGAGTACTCCCTACAAGTACATTGGATGTTTGTACATTCGATGAATGCGCACTAGAACCTGTGAAGGGGTTAAACCCAGGTATAGATGTAACCGAAGGAATGGGAATCGAGCCCACAAAGAGTGTGGAAGGAGCTATGTGTCCTCCAAACCAAGGAAAACCATCACTGAAAGGAGTAGACTGTGGATTACCCTGAGACTGTTGTATAAAGGGAGACGATGTAAATGGTACTGAAGGTATCCCTGAAAAAGGGATATGGGACGATCCAATGGTGGAACCAAAAGGAATAGATGATGTCGAAGCTGAAGAGCTTGACATACCCAAGGATCCAGTATTGAAGATGAATGAAGGGCTCGAAGTAGTGGCAGCCTGCAAAGAAGAAACCTCTCGATACATTGACTGAAGTAGGAGTATGGGGAAATCTTGACTCGTCCCCTATGTTAGCCATGAAGAAACCAGGTGTAAACCGATATGAACTAAACTCTGGTTGACCTAGAGAAACTACACTTTCGAGTAAAGGATCGTTAGCTCCTGTCAAAGGAGGGTTGAAGGGTGTGTGAAACTCTTGAGTGGTTATGTCTTCAACCTCAACAGTATTATGAACCTGTTGATGCTAAGTTATGAGGTGTGGTTCTCTAGGTGGTTCCGTTGTGCCCGTAAGTTCACATGAACCACAGGAATCAGTCCTTCGTCATTGAGGTGTTGGTGGAGGATCCACAGTGTGTGGGGGGGAAGGTTTTGCAACCTTCATGACCTACAAAGAGGTTGGTCCTCCACAATTATAAAAAATAAACTAAGTGTAGAAACCTAGTGGCCACTAGCAACTAAGGAGAAAACATCATACCACTAAAAATTTCCTACAGTAATCAAGACCAGGAAAATGAAGATAATACTCTCAAAAGTCAGTCTGGGATGATGAGGTCCCAAAACAAACTAGTAGAATATCGACGGTCAGTTACACGACATCCAATGCAGGTCCTATGGATGCAAGAGTTGGAATCACCAAACCGCCCTCCCTGGATTACTGTAGAGGGTTACCTTCCATGTCTGTCCTAGGTGCGGTGGAAATAGCCTTCCACTATACCTGTGTAGAGCCCTAAAGTTAAGATTCTAAATATACCACAAATGCATAAAATGATGGGGGGGACAGTTGGAGGTCTAGCCAAAATGCATGGGTAGGGTAGCTAAGCCCTAAATCCAAGAATGCACAAGGCACTAATGGACCGTCGCACGCACATCAGCCTTGGTGTATGCTCGAAAGGAAAGTGGGGGGCTATCCCCAACAATTCCAGTCTCACACGACCTCGTGCTTAACTACGGATTAAGTTGAGCTTCCCAGAAGATAGTCTGTACTATGATTTGAGAGTTTAAACGATTTCAGAAAGTTTAAGTGTGATGTGTTCTGAAATCCTAGACTAAGCTAGTTAATGTCGTGTAACCCTAAAAACTAAATGTTACAAATAAATTTTAAATTAAGTTCTTTTTATGGGATGTTACTTACTCAAGGTGTAGTGTAGTGTGTGGCATGTTTAAAACTGTAAGCAAAGTGCATATAAAAGAATGTAACTTCACAATTTTTTCTTTTTGTTTGTTCTTTCAAAACGCAGAATCTGAGCAAATCTAAGCATAAAAAGTTTCCCTTTTTTTTCAAAGTTAATAGCAATGCAAGTACCCTACTTCGAAAAATAAAATGACAAATCTTGTAAAAGAAGTTATTTTGTTTTTCAAATTTGATCTTTTCTTTAGCTATGAAAGAAATGCAAATGAAAATAATAAACTAACAAGACTTATCAATCTTTTTGAGTAAAGAAAGATGGCCCAAGACTTAAAACAAACAAACCTAAAGCAAGATCGACCAAGACTTAACCCAAGAATTTGCTTCATGGAAGTATGTTGGAGACATGTCTGGAGGACCTGTGAGTGGTAAGGTGTACTCTAAGTACGTTTTAGACCTCAGAGCTAGGTCCATCTTCAGGAGTGAGAGTGTCTCAATGGAATTAGCCACTTAGGATTATTATAAATAGTCCAGAAATCCAATTATTATTGTTATAGTGTAGTCAATGTCGGCCCAATAATAATATTTCTGTCTATTTATGGATGTTTTATTCTTTATGTTGTGTATAATCGGTTTCCATGCTGCACTCAACATTAAACCATCATCTCTATTAAAGTTTTTTGGTTTCTTCTCAATCTCGATAGCCTCCCGAATCCGTCTTCTATTGTAATGTTCCTCAATCGCGATTACCTTTGTGTCTTCTATGCGTATATGGTGGTTACTTTTATGGGAGTGATCAACAACTGCTGAGTTCTTGGTCCTTCCATGAGTGAATCTGTGCAATGTTCTTTTATTCTTGTCTTTATTGAGCGCCCTGTTTCTCCTATGTATAGATCCTCACACGAGCATGGGACGGAATAGATGCCTTTCTTTAGTTTCAGATCAATGGGGTCTTTGGTCTTGTCGAGTAGATTTATTAAGGAGTTTGGTGGCGAGAAAACAGTCTTAATATTTTTCTTTTTCAAGTCTTCAGTTATTTTGTTTGTTGTCCCATGGATAAACGGAAGTATCACCATCCCTTTGTTTCCTTCTTGATCTTCATTTGCTTGGTTTATGATTTTAGAGCTTCGGGCCCGCTTGATCGCTATGTTAATGTCTCTAGTAGCATAACCATTTTCCTATAGCATCTTTGAGAGGTGCTGTAATTCTTCATTAAGATGGTCTTCATCAGAGATTCTAACTACTCTTTTAGCAAGAGTATGCAGAATATCGATCTTTTGGGAGGGGTGATGTTGTGATTCAACATGTAAGTGTTTGTCGGTGTGAGTCTTCTTATGATATACCTGATTTGTAAGAGAGCCGTCTATATTTTTTGCGATTAAGACATCTAAGAATGGTAGACAATCATTCTCCTGAATTTCCATTGTGAATTTGATGTGATCAGATTGGCTATTTAAATGAATGAGAAATTTCTCAAGATTATCCCTACCATGTAGCCAGATAATATTTGTATCATCAATGAAACTTTTCCACTCTTTAGGTTTTAAAGGGAATGAGTCAATGGCCATTTTCTCAAACCACTCCATATATAGATTAGAAAAACCACTTCATGGAAGTAACTGAACTTTTGGAACAAGATGCCAACAGTAAAAACTGATGCGTAAGATGAAAAACATAAGGATCTTTATACAAAAACGAGATTGTTCCCGAACATCAGAAAACAAAAGAAAGAAGCACCCGCCAAACAAAAGATGGGATAGCAAGCTAGGGCTACTTTACAAATAGAATGACTCAAAGAGAAATTATCAAAGAGGTTCCAAAACAGATTCAGAGCACCAGGAATAATTCCCAAGAGGTATCCAAACTGACAAGGACTTTCAAAACCACAGAAAAATCCCACTGAATTCAAACCCTAAAAAAAGGTAAAACTCAGGAAATACTCACGGCTATTATATGCAACAACTCGCGGTGAACCCACGGGTATGTATGTTGATGTATATGCAACTTTGGAATGTATTTCATTTATATATTTATTGTACTCCTATAGAGATTTATTATTCCTCTATACGGAAGTGTCGTCATTTTTATTGACAAGTGTCGCAAGTGTGTTAACTTGCCGATAGGTTATTAGACCACCATGTGTGGGGTCGGCCCTGATTAATTTATTATTGGGTTATTGTACTAAGCTAGACAAGTCGGCCCCATAAGGTTATTGGGCTGTCAGGACAAGTATAAATAGAGATCGGGAGATCTCTATTTGGATCACTTCAGAACTCACACTTCCTTTACTCGGAAAGTGGCGCACATGTGAGGAGGAGTATCAGCTGCTAAGAGGAGTCTATCTCTTGTACTTTGGTTGTGCTATTGCTCTATCTATCTCTGACGAAGTTGTGAGGTTTTTCACCTTAGGGTTTTCCCCACAGAAACTCTATGTGTCTATTGTCCCTCATGCTTTTGCTTCTTGTGATGATTGACATGCTTGTTATGATTGATATGCATTGATATACTGTACATGTTATTCCCTCAGTAAAGATCCTAGAGTATTGTGAATTAATGCTAAAAAATTAACATGGTGTCAGAGCTAACCTGAGAAGAAGACATTGTGCAATGATGGAAACCAGGGTTTCTTGTTTATTGGGTTTCTCTCCACAGATTTTGGAAAAGTAATATGATAGATTGACTCTCCTCAGCAAGGTGAATCTATCTGTCCAATCAGAATTCAATTCTGAGCACTTTCAGTTTTGGCCCTAAACATTAGGGTTTCCTAAAAAATAGGAATTTCTGGAATTGGAAGACACAGCTAGAATCTCCTTGGAAAAATCAAAGTTTAGAGCTTTGGATCGAGATTTTTCGCTGGGTAGAACTCCAGGAAACTCAAACCCTAATTCAGGGTCCTCCTGAGTGAATCCAGAAAGGCTCAAAGGCATTTCTGAAGGGTGAAACTTTGCAAAATTCAAATTCCGAGTATACCAAGTTGAGCAGCTCATCAAGGCGCATATTTCTATCCTTTCAGAAAGTTTAAATTCACACTTTGAATTTTTAGGGTTTCTCTGACAAACCCTAATCCAGGACTAGATCCAGCTTTTAGCAAATCAAGTGGTAAGACGTAAATTTTTTCTATTTCCATTTGAAGTACTCTTTAAAGATGTCTCACCACACCAAGCTTGAAGACAAGCTTGAAGGGGCTGATAACTTCTGAGCATGGAAGTATAGGATTGGGTTAATCCTGGAAGAGAATGAGTTGGACTCATACATAAAAGAAGAGGTCCTTATCCCAGAGGATGAAGAGGCTAAGATATTGCATAAGAAGAACTTGGTCAAGGCAAAGAGAATCATTGCTAATTCTATTAAAGACCATCTCATTCCACATGTGTCATCTCTAAAGACACCCAAGGCTATGTTTGACTCCCTGACCAAGCTATTTGAAGGGAAGAACATAAATCAGAAGATGACTCTACAGAATCAATTGAAAGGGGTCAAGATGTTGAATGGAGAGACCATTCAATCTTATTTCTCCAAAGTCTCTCAGATCAAGGAACAACTTGAAGCTGTAGATGAAATGGTGGAGAATGGATAAATTGTGATGACCACTCTGAATGGCCTACCTAGGTCATGGGATTCCTTTATTCAAGGGATTTGTGCAAGAAGGAAGTTAATATCCTTCAGTAAATTGTGGGAGGAATGTTCTCAAGAAGAAGCAAGGCTTGTAGCACGAGAAGAAAAGATGGGAAGTGAAGATCAAGCTCTCGCAGCTCACACCAAAAGAAGCAAGCCTAAAAGGGAGCACTCTCAGTAGAAGAGATCCACTCACTATCACCAAAAGAATAAGAAGGATCTAAGGTGATTCACATGCAATGAGAAGGGTCACTTTGCTTCAGAATGTCCCAAGAACAAAAGGGACAACAACAACAACAACAAATTCAACAAGACAAAGAAGGGCAGCAAAAGAAGGTACTATGCTCATGCTGCTAAAGATGATGAACCTCCAAAGAAGAAGGCTAGAGCAGAAAGTGATGACGATTCATCAAGCGAAGAAGAGTATGTTCTAATCCTTGCTCTCACAGGTACTATTTCTCATGGATGTAATGATTGGATTATTGATAGTGGGGCTTCCAAACACATGACTGGGTTTAAAGAATCGTTTGTAAATTTATCTAAACATGAATCACCCCATAAAGTGAAACTTGGGGATGACTATCAATACCCTATGAAAGGAAGTGGTGAAGCCTCCTACAACCTAGATTCTGGAAAATATTTGAAGATGAAAGAAGTTCTTTATGTACCTGGGCTCAAGAAAAACCTACTCTCCATATTTGCATTGGATGCAAAAGGTATGAGGGTTGCATTTGTGGATGGCCAAGTCCTAATGTGGCCAAAGGGAAAGACCATAAATGATGCAGTGGTGATTGGAGAGCAAGAGGGAGGTTTGTATAAATTGAAGGGACAACCTGAACATGCCATGGTACATGATTCCATGGAGCCAAGTGAACTTTGGCATAGAATACTTGCACATATGCGCTACAGAGCATTACCAATTGCAAGTAAAGCTGTAGAAGGTCTTCTTGAAATCAAGACCAAGCATGAAGGTGTTTGCAAAGGATGTGCAAAACGAAAGAACATAAAGAAGGCATTTCCAAGAAGTGAAAGCAAGGCTAAAAGTATCCTGGAAATCATCCACTCTGATGTATGCTGTCCAATGTCATCCAGTTCTCTGAGTGGGTATGTTTACTATGTCTCTTTCATTGATGACTTCTCCAGGAAGACTTGGGTTTACTTCTTGAAGAACAAAGATGAAGTATTTGATAAGTTCAAGGAATTCAAAACCTTGATGGAGAACCTAACTGATAAGAGAATCAAGACTTTCAGATTCGACAATGGTGGAGAATTCACTTCAGGTGACTTCAATAAGCTATGTAGTGATTCAGGGATTAAGAGGGAGTTGACTGCTCCTTAAAATCCACAACAGAATGAAGTTGCAGAGAGAAAGAATAGAACAATCATGGAAGTAGCACGGGAAATGTTGCATGACCAGGATCTACCTATGCATCTATGGGAAGAAGCAGCTAGGACAGCTGTATATGTGCAGAAAAGAACACCCCACAAGATATTGGACAACAAGACACCAAAAGAGGTCTTCTCTGGTAAGAAACTTGAGGTCAACCATCTTAGAATATTTGGTTGTCCAGTATATACACATGTCCTAAAGGAAAAGAGGACCAAGTTGGAGCCTTCAGGAAAGAAGGGTATCTTTGTGGGTTACAGTGAAAGCTCAAAGGCTTACAGAATATACTTTCCAGGGTTCAAGAAGATTGATGTCAGCAGGGATGTAACATTTGATGAAAACTCAGCATTCATCAAATCAAGGAAGACACCTGTTGAAGATTATGAAGAACCTAAGGAAACTAGATTCCAAGACACTACCATGACTGAAGCCATTCCAAATGTTGATCGTGAAATTGAATATCCACAAGAACCTATAGATCCTCCTCATGAGAAGGACTCTCACAAGAGGAAACCTGCATGGGATAGAGAGCTCATTCAAGATGCAGAAAGATATGGCATTCCAGAAGAAGAACATAGAGCAAAGAAGAGAACAAGATCACATACCAGCTATGTTGCTTTACTCTATGATATCATGAACAAAGAACCTTCCAGTTATGAAGAAGTAGCGAAAAAGAAAGAATGGAAGGATGCCATGGTCGAGGAATACCAATCAATAATGAATAATGATGTTTGGGATGTTGTCCCAAGACCTGAAGGGAAGTCTATTGTGACTTTCAAATGGATCTACAAAATCAAGGATGCTACAGATGGCAGCATAGAGAAATACAAGGCAAGATTCGTAGCTTGTGGCTTCTCTTAGAAAGAGGGAATAGATTATGAAGAAACTTTTGCTCCAGTAGCTAGGTACACTTCCATGAGATCAGTACTTGCTCTGGCTGCAGTGATGAAATGGAAGATACACCAGATGGATGTCAAGACTGCTTTCTTGAATGGTGTAGTTGAAGAGGAAGTGTATGTGGAGCAACCACTCGGTTTTGAAACACATGACAGGGAGTCATATGTGTGCAGTTTGAAGAAATACTTGTATGGCTTGAAACAAGCTCCTAGAACTTGGTATGGTAGGATGGACAGTTTCCTATCTAGTTTGGGCTTTACCAAGAGTGAAGTGGATTCCAACCTTTACTACAAGGTTGAGGAATGCAATCCTATGATACTACTTCTATATGTGGATGATCTATTTGTAATAGGTAATGATAGTTTGATTGCCGATACCAAGAGGAAGCTTGCAGTCGAGTTCGAGATGAAGGACTTGGGGATGATGCACTATTTTATAGGCATGGAGGTGTGGCAGAGTGCAGATGGGATCTTCCTTGGACAAGGGAAGTATGCAGTAGAGATCCTGAAGAGGTTCGGGATGATGGACTGCAAGGCCATGGCCACACCTATGGCATCGAACCTGAAGCTTCTGTGTGATGCTTCATCTGAGCCGGTTGATTTCACTATGTATCGACAGATGATTGGGTCCTTGATGTACCTGACGAACATGATACCAGATATTTGATTTGCGGTGAACACATTGAGCCAGTTCCTGACGGATCCGAGGAGTGTTCACCTGGTTGCTGTAAATCATATTCTGAGGTACCTGAAGGGTACAGTTGACTATGGGCTCAAGTATGATGCGAATCAAAAGTTTAACCTATAGGGTTATGTTGATTCAGATTGGGCAGGTAGTGCTGCAGATAAGAAGAGCACTTCTGGGTGCTACTTCAGTATGGGATCGGGTGTGATCTCTTGGTTTAGCAGGAAGCAGTCCTGCGTAGCACTGAGTACATCTAAGGCAGGTATGTTGTAGCCTGTTCATCTAGTTGTGAGGTAGTATGGCTACAGAAGCTACTGTCTGAGTTATTTGATCTACCACTGGAGGCTACTGGTATCTTTTGTTACGACTAGAGTTGTGTGAAGCTGTCTAAGAACCTGGTGTTCCACGATAGGTCGAAACACATAGAGATCAAATACCACTATATCAGGGATATGGTGCAGAGAGGAGCAGTGAAGCTCCTGTATGTTGCGACAGATGAGTAGATTGTAGATGTGTTGACGAAGCCACTAGCCAGAGTGAAGTTCGAGTACTTTAGAGAGAGACTTGGTGTTCTTCAAATCGATGACACTTCGAGGAAGAACTGATGGAGACATTTTGCTGAAGCCATTCCAAGCATGTTGGAAGGAGGATCCTTCACATGGATGTGGATGTAAGTGTTGGATGATGAGCATCAGGATTATGTTCTAGTTTCTTCTCTGTATGATCAATTGGATCATTTATGTATGCATCATGTTGGATGCTGGATATGATCAGTTGGATCATTTATGTATGTATGCATTATGTCGGATGTTGGATATGATCAGTTGGATCATTTATGTATGTATGCATCATGTTGGATGTTGGATATGATCAGTTGGATCATTTATGTATGTATGCATCATGTTGGATTCTGGATATGATCAGTTGGATCATTTGTATGTATATGCATCATGTTGGATGCTTGGACCATGTATCTGTATATGTATTAGGTGGATACTTTGTATGGTCAAGTAGATCATGTATGTTGATATGTATCAGGTAGATACATTGTGTGATCAGCTGGATCATGTATCTATGTATGTATTAGGAGGATACATTGTATGATCAGGTGGATCATGTATGATGATATGTATCAGGTAGATGCATTGTATGATCAGGATGATCATGAATGACAAGCTTCAGGATGTTGCTCCAGACGACATGCATCAGGACGATGTAGTGATGATGATCAGGAGGATCATGTGTACATCAGGATGATGTATGGTGAGTATCAGGATGATACTTTGTGGATGTGGAACAGGTTGTGTAGATTTGCATGTCTGGGAGATCCTATAGGTCGGAGTTATGTACCCGTAACATCCTGGGATGCTCTTTCGAGGTTTTGTCCTATGGCATATAATAGTGCCCTGGGAGATCCTTCAGGTTGGAGTTGTGTACCCGTAACATCCTGGGATGCTCTTTTGAGGTTTTTCCATGACCACATGTAATTTGTGCCCTGCAAGATCCTTCAGGTCGGATTTGTGTACCCGTAACATCTTGGGATGCTCTTGCGAGGTTTTGTGGTGGGGGTCACATGTAATAAGTCCTGGAGATCTGGACAGGATGAAAAAGGCCTCAGATGCTCTTTAGGGTTCTTGCTAGTCAAGAGACTCTTTTAAGGTTTTGTGACAGTCACATGTAATTTGTGCCCTAGGAGATCCGACATGTCGGATTTGTGTACCCGTAACATCCTGGGATACTCTTTCAAGGTTTTGTGATGCACGTAATAAGTCCTGAGGATTCCATAGTATGTCCAGTGATGATGAAGACCTACAGGTGGTGGGCCTACATCCAGTATGAAAAGGGACTGGCTCTGTAGAACTTCCTATGATGAGTAGATTCAGAGATTGTTTGAGATAGCAGCAGCAGTGACGATGATGATGATCCAAGGATGATGCATCAATGACGATGATCCATAGAAGATGACTTGTTCTAGCAGATCTGTTTCGAGAAATACCTTCCTAGTTAAGAGGGAGTGTTGATGTATATGTAACTTCAGAATGTATTTCATTTATATATTTATTGTACTCCTATAGAGATGTATTATTCCTCTATACGGAAGTGTCGTCATTTGTATTGACATGTGTCGCAAGTGTGTTTACTTGCCGATGGGTTATTAGACCACCATGTGTGGGGTCGGCCCTGATTAAGTTATTGTTGGGTTATTGTACTAAGCTAGACAAGTCAGCCCCATAAGGTTATTGCCTGTCAGGACAAGTATAAATAGAGATCGGGAGATCTCTATTTGGATCACTTCAAAACACACACTTACTTTACTCGGAAAGTGGCGCACATGTGAGGAGGAGTATCAGCTGCTAAGAGGAGTCTATCTCTTGTACTTTGGTTGTACTTTGGTTGTGCTATTGCTTTATCTATGTCTGAGGAAGTTGTGGGGTTTTTCACCTTAGGGTTTTCCCCATGGAAACTCTGTGTGTCTATTGTCTCTCATGCTTTTGCTTCTTGTGATGATTGACATGCTTGTTATGATTGATATGCATTGATATACTGTACATGTTATTCTCTCAGTAAAGATCCTAGAGTATTGTGAATTAATGCTAAAAGATTAACAATGTATACAAGCAACTCGTGGCTAGGGAAAAATGTGCGCGACTATATATACAGACAAGTCGCAGGTAGGTTTCAAAAAAACTTAAAACGAAAGAATGGAAAAAAGAAAGCAACTGAATCAAAACAAGAACATCATAGGGCCTCTAAAAAGGTTGTGAACAGACCCAGAAGAGACACAGGAGTGTCTAGCAAATTCCAGAAAGCAAAGAAAAATCCAAAATTAGACCAAAAACCCAAGATCAAACCCTAAAGCAGAAGTTCAAATCTTTTAAAACAAACTTGTGACTGTATAACCAAATAGCCCGCGGTTGCAACAGAATGTTCGCGGGTACAACAGAAAGTGCGCGCCTGTATCTATAGGAAACACGCAGGTAGGTACTGATAAAAGAAAAAAAAGAAACTTTGCAAACCAGACTGGACTGAACCAACACAAAGGGATCTAAAAAGAAACCCTAAAGACCTCAAAAGAGACTAGAAAAGTTATGAGACTGAAGAAACCAAAGATCCCCAAAGCAGAAAAAATAAGAAGGTGTCCCCAATGGAGTCGCCAGTTCTGTTGTTAGGGAATTTACCTTATAGTAGGGGATAGATAATACCAACATACAAGGGGTTGACATATAGATACATAGGGTTCTGCATACATTACTGTAAATAAATAAGATCAAAGTTTAGAGAAAATGTACCTTGTTTATGACGGTCGGTCCAAGCTTTTCTCTAGATATCCATAACAACAAACCTACAAAACACACAGATCTTCCTCAAACTAGTTTGACTATAAATAAATATTGATATTAATGAATGCAATAACATCATATTATAATCAAAACACAATAGATATTAACACTTTATTGGGAAAGGAAGAGTATCTCAATCTTTTATTGTGAAAAGAATGCAGTAAGTACAAATGTTATACCTGACTCTACATCAATCACCTTGGTAACCAGGCCCTAGGCTCCTGCTCCTCTCTCTAGACTTGGAATTGCTTCAACATAACAATAGGTCTCTTCCATTGGGCCCTTTCTCATGGCCTCCTCTTTCATCATTTATGGCAAGGAAAGGAGGGTTGGTTTCGAAAGGAAGTTGAATTGGGAAGTTGGGGAAGTTGGAATACCTAACTCAACTAATCCCAATTCGTGTTTTTTATATATTTTTCAAACTTTTGTTAAGACACCTGCTACTATGACATCTAGCAACTTGCGAGTGACTCGCATCATATGGGATCAACAACTCGTGAGTGCAGTTTTTAATTGATACCCGCAGGTTTTCAGTATAGAGACCTGCAAGTGACTCACGATGTGTCAAGTATAAGAGTCGTGGCTTTATGGTGAAGGTGTCAAAAAAATAAGGTTTTAAACTGAAGGAATAAGGATTCAGCTCCAAATCATCCAAGTTCAAGTAAGTTCTTCCATCCATACTGTCCTTTTGTGTGATCTACAAGGCGATGTGATCATGGACGGAGAAGTGCTAAGTGTTATCAATCAAATCGGCACTTCTCCATCCATTATCGCTCCTACAAAAGGACACTATGGATGGAAGAGCCTAGATTTGCTATAGATGTCTGTGGCCCTAGTCATTCCTTATTCCTCCAATTTACCTATTTTTTGTGTGTTTTCTTTAGGACATACACACTACTCTTGACTTGAAAACTTGCGAGTTACCCTCTTGTGGTCCCTTTACCACTCGTAGGTTTCCCAAAGCCTCCTAGCTTTTTACTCATTAATGGTGTAGTTTTCACCCACGTGTTCCTCATAAATCATGGAAAAAAAAAAAAAAAAATTGAAATATGGGCAGTTGGATTTGGTTCCTAACTTCTATACCAATCCTAACTAATCCTATTTTGAAACTACTCTCCTTGCTTTGTCATAAATACAAAGGGAGGGCTATGAGAGAGGGGGTTCACTCATTTTGCAAAGTCATGCTAGAGGAATTTTGGTAGAAGGGAGGAGAAAAAGAATCCAGATCAGGTTTCAAGAGGTGCTTGTACAGATCAAGGTGAAGTATCTTGTTGATATTTATTGCAATTAATAAAGAGAACTTTACTTTCCCACATTGCTAGCATTTGATGTATGAATTGGATATTTGAGGGTGTTTAATATTTCTATGTATATGTGCTTTCAATTTGATTATATATCCATGTCTAGTCAAAAGCTTTAAGGAGGGTTACATATGTTTTGTAGGTCTTTATGCAAGATTATGGAGTAGGGCGAAAGGATTGAGAGCTTGGATCAACCTTCATTGATATACGGTACTAATTGCTCAACTTTCAAACCCTTGTCTATTTCATGAATAAGATCTTGTTTTTGTCTTCAATTTTCCTTGGTCCCTTCTTGATTATTTCAATATGTTGGTGACCTCTACTTACCCCAGTCATTAGGAACATTTTCCGTACAACATAATGGTGACTCCACTAAGGATTGCCATGTTGCTTTGGGGGTCTTTTGATTGAAATTTATTCATTTTGAGTATTTTTTTAGGTTTTAGGAAGAGTTTGCAGAGGGTTTGTACCCTTGTTTTCAACCTAGAACTGGCTTGGTTGAGTAATTTCTTCTTTTTATTTTTATTTTTTTAGGGCATACTCGTGAGTTGTCTTTACTTATAGTCACGGATTCCCTTGTTACCCGTTGGTGGAACATTTAACACCTTCAAGTCACCTGCTTGCTATTGTACATATAGTTGTTAGTAGTCTTGTAGTTCAAGTTTTGACTCATAGGTTTTAAATTTGAGGGTTTCATCTTGATTTTTTCTGGAGATACTTTTCTTTACAAGTCCTAATTAGACATTTCACTATCTGTGTTGAAGTTTTACTTCTCCTTTAGAACTTGTTTGATCTTAAATCTTGCTTAGGGTTTGTGCCTTAGTCTTGAATGCTTGAATGTTTGGATTGAATATGCTTTGATTGGCCTTTGTTGGTGTTGTTGGGATGTCTGAGGGTTGCATATAACTATGAAGGGTACTTTGTTGGATTATTTCAGTCTCTTAATCGAGGCATCTTATGCCAAAGTTAGTGAATTTGAATTTTTATTTGAATTGACTTGTTGAGCATGTTGTTGCCAGAGTTTTGAGTGAGTTAGAATTATGATCTTGTAAGCTAGGTGCATAATCATTATACACTTTTTTATCACCTTAGTGTAGTTGGATTGTCTATAATTAGTTTTTTTTATACTTAAAAGAGAAAAATAAAAAAACAAGTTTTTTCCGTTGCAAGCATTTTAGTTTGATTTTCAGAAGTATAGTTGCATTCACATACTTTTATTTTTGAAAATAAAAAGAAATTTTTTACATTATTATGATTGCATTATCAATTCTTTGCTTTCGAAGGAAAAAAAGAAACAAGAAAAAGAAGTGAAAGCAACATTTTTTCAATTTTATTGTACATTTATCATGTTGTTTCCACATTTGAGTCATAACATCACTATGTGCACCACCACTACCTTGTGAGTATACAACAGCCTTAAAAAAGAACAATTAAATTAAAATCTATTAGTAACTTTTATTTTTAGGTTCGATCACGAACTATTGTAGGTTAGTACTTTGAACTAGGTTGTCTTAAACTATCCGAAGTAGTTAAACTCATACATAGTGTCCAATATTCAGCTAAATCCATATTTGTAGAAGGTGAACCAGGAAGCTCCATTAACATTGGAGTCAAGCACAAGGTCGTGTGAGATTGAGTAGAGGAGATACCCCCGATAATCAGTTGAGCATATCCCAGGGTTGGTGTGCATATGGGGATTCATCAGTACCTTTGTTGCTTTTGAATTTCGGGTTTTAATACCATTCCCATACGCATTGACTTGACCTGCGATTGCCCCCCCGGACCCATTTTGCAAGGTTGGTAGCCTTAGTATCTATACCTTTAGGGATCATACATAGGTGGCAATGGAAGGCTATTTCCATTGTACCTAGGAAAGGCGTGGGAAGAAACCCCTTGTAGCTCTTTGGAAAGGCAGTTGGTGATTCAAAATCCTGGCCCCGAGGTGATTGTATTGTGGAAGCCAAGTAACTTTCCTTTGTCCCTTCATTGGTTTTTTCTAGGCCCTCATCATCCCAAATGCTCCTTTGGAAGGTCATTTGTTTTCTTGGTTTGTATCACTTAGGATTTTTGTAGTGTTTTTCTCTTTTGTTCACTCATGATTAGTTTCCCTTGGTTTTCATTATATTAAATTTTAGTTATGGAGGGACATCCTCTTCGTAGGTACAGAAGGTTACAAAACCTTCCTCCACTCACTATGGAGCCTCCATAGCCACCTCAGCGGTGAGGCATAAACACAAGTGTATCTTTTGAGACAACAGAAACAACTAATTTACCTAGGGAACCTTATCTTATCATTCACACTCCACCAGTTTCACACACAACTAGAGTTGAAGACTTGCAAACTGAAGGTTTTGTAAGACCCTTTAACCCACCCTTAACTAGGCCCTACGATCTAGTGTTAGTATAGGTAGTTTCTTTAGTTCAACTTGGGTTAAGTGCGTATAGAACTACATCTGGTCTCATCATGGATAATAGAGGGGAAGGATCAGGGAATTTTTTTACTCCCTCATATTCTATTGTGTCTAGATGATTCTCTCCTCCACATGTGAGTGTACAAGTATTAGTTCACTGCAATCAATTGATGCTCTAGCTACATCTCTGAACTTTAGTTCACCTTCCTTAGGTTCATCTGGAACTCAAGTTGCCACTTCTTCTATACTCTTTGGTTTTAGTACTGGGTCACCTAGTGTACCTTTTATTGGGATTCCTAGTTTCCCTTTTACATCATCCCCTTTCTTTCAGAACTTCCAGATGAGTTCTAGTAGGTCATCTCGTCTATGTCAAGGATTCCCTTGGTTTGGAGGTCATATTCCTCCTTCTGCTCTTTTCGTAGGATCCGCAGCTTTCCACTCTACTGCACTTTACATCAGTCAAAATCCCTTTATAGGTTGTGGTTTGAAACCAACTAATGTGAAAATGCCAAATTTACCTATAGGGAGTGCTCCTTTTTCACTTTTTGGTGGGAGAGGTAGTACTTCTTTCTCCTCAACTCTTGTTTCGATGGGAGGAATTTATACTCAATCTCATTGGAGTGGACCCCAAGGGATAAATCCACTTGCATATGGATGGAGCTCTTTTCAAAACACTTTCACATCATATCCTATGGCTGGCGGATACCCCAACCAACCTTATGGGAGATATGGTTTAGGAAAGTTCCTCATCCAACTACGCAAACACATTTTCCTTCGTCTAGACCATGGTTACCTTTTCTAGCAACTTTGAATTTGCTAGACCTTTCGAAACTCATGAATGATCTAGTCTGTCACAATCTGACTTGGCCTCCCGTTCCAACCAAATTTACTTCAGATATTACAAAATTTGAAGGTAAGACTAATGAATATATCGAGGACCATGTCACTACTTTGCATTTGTGTTTTTCCTCCAACTCGTCAAATGATGAATCGATACGGTTGAGAATATTTCAGAGAACCTTAACTAGTGTAGTAGATAAATGGTACATTGAGTTTCCATATGTTGCTTACCATTGTTTTTATGACTTAGCTACATTTTTCTTAAATAATTTCCAACTTCCTGTTTGGTATGATGCTGGTACATACCTTCTATCTACATTTAGGAAGAACAAGGCCAATCACATCTCTGATCATATTCAGGAATGGCGAAGAAGGAAAATAATGATCAAAGCTAAGATACCTCTAGATTTCTTATTAGATTGGTTTTTGAAATCACTACTACCTTACATCTCTGAAGATGTTTCTACTTATGGGGTTACCTTAGAGGATGAATCCATTTTGCAAGCCTAGCAACTAGACTTGATTTAATCTCAGTCTGAGATCTTGTATGAGATTATTCTTGACGCGTCGAGGTCAAATATTGATCTCGTCAAACCTAAGCTTGGACTGCATGCTAATGGCATTGTTGGTTCAGTTGATTCATCGACTGTAAAATATTTGGCTAACCAAGTGCAAGAGCTATCTGTAAAGCATTTACAATGGAGGAAGCTATGGTTTCCACCTCCCCTTCTCAAATGGATATTGTGCACAATGTGCAGTCTAACCAAAAGGGTTCTCAGCAACTCGATGGTAAGAAAACCAAGAGCGAGAAGGGGGAGGGTAATCAAAACAAGCCCAAGTCCACTGATAATGCTAAGGGGGAAAGAAAGAAACGAAGAAAGTAAAGTTTCCTTGTAAAATTTACAAGGAAGGCCACTTTACTTATCAATGCCCTCTAATTGATGAATACCAGAATCAACTGTAACAAAAGAAACTGATTGTCCTAAAGGATCCTTTCCCTAAGGGACAAAACATGGCTTCAGGAGGCTCTAGTGCCGGGGGCACCCAAGGTGCCACATCATCTGATCAGTCGTACATCAGTATGGTTAGCTCAGACACTTTATTACAAACCAGACCAAGGAACTATAGCCCAAATGTATCACAAAAAGACAAAGAGGTTCCCGAGGTGCTAGTCCCTCTTCATATTGAGAGGCCAGCAAACCCTATTCCAAAGATACCAAAAGGTATCTATAAGCGGGTTTGACACAATCCCAATGCAATGGCTACTGCCAACTATTCTGTTGTCAAATACTTAGCTCAAAAACTGCGTGCAATGTCTACTTTAGAATTTTTTCAAAGTTGTCCTTCCCAACGGAATGCACTTCTTGCAGCTATAGAAAGTATTGATTCCTCAAGTATGTTTGGGATGTATGATATGTCTGATGTCAAATCCTGATTGTCATATCATGTCATATTTCATATTGGAACGATTATTTCATTGAACGTGGACATATTCTAGTCCAATTCACTTTGAAGACGGGTCAAAAACAACGTTTCTGAACCCCAAAATCAAGGTTTCTAAAGTTCAAAATATGGTTCCAAAAGTTCCAACTCCAGGTTCCAAAAGAATACTTTTTCTTTTGATATCGCCACTTTTGAAATTGGGTTTTGCGCTTTTCCGATATGATAAATATGATAATGGCACTTTTAGAACCTTATTTTTCCCTTTTGGAAGGCTAATTTTGACACTTCTGATACTTAAATTTTCCATTCTCAAAATTGATTTTGGCACTTTCAAGCTCTGATTTTTCACTTTTGAAAACCAAACTCGACACTTTAAAAGTATTATAATGACAGTGCAATTGAACATAATGGTACAAACAAACATTCAAGTGTATTATTTAACAAAAAATTTCATTTTATTCACAATTGGCCTCACATCACTCATGCCATTCAGGTGCATCAAGCAAGGCCATAATTGATCTAACAAGAATGTGTCATTGACATCTTGGCAGGTATACATTTCTTTTTATAATACAATTCCCTTCCTTATTACAAACATGTTTTTCTTTTGATTCATCTACAATCACTGTATTTGTATAATCCCAATCATGGATCAAAATGTCCCAAACTTTGTTTAAAGGCTTGATAAATACATAAGGATTTCCATCACCATTGTAGCTGGGGTTTTCATGCCAGTTCGCACTAAAGATCACCTACTAAGGATTCAGGTGTTGGAATAATTAAGTCTTCCTACCATTCATTTATTTACATAAAATGCATTAATTAATCATTTATTGGTTAATTCTATGTAATAAACTAGGAAATTGCCATTGTGTGGACCACAAGGAAACATGGGAGGCTCAAATACATCCAAGGTGTGGACCACAAGCCACCTAGGCCACTTGTGCACCATCCTAAAATATTATGGATAAGATCTGAGTAGGAAAGGTGCATTTCTGAATTTTTACTGCTTTTTCAAAAGCTAGTCTACCTAGGAAACTGGTTTTTACACCCAAGGCTTTCCTTAATGTATTTTCCATGCAAATTTTGTATTTGGCATTTTTTTAATCCATATTTCACCTTCAGATCACTAATTAGGAAATTCGTGATCTTTTGGAGAGATTTGGAAAGTCAACTTGCCACCTAGGGGGGATGGGCATATTTAGCAAGTTTGATGATTAGGAGATGCTTTTGACATCTTTAGCCATTCGATTTTCTGCTGTAAAGTTATTTAATAGAAGCCTATTACTTTCATAAGGTTTTCTGAAGTAATTTTATTCATGAGAAGTTATTACAAAAATCTACTCTTATGCATAATTTTTGTGTCTTTGACCAGTTGTGTGAGATTTTTCATATGAGAGAGTGCAATTTCTTGAATAGTTCTTGGATATGATCTGATTTTCACATTTTATAAGATCCATCAATCTATTCCTTTCATATTTGATTGTCTTGCAGGATGCAACAGTCTCAGGAAGGGCGCATTAATCAATTCACCAGGTGAATTCTTTTCTCTACAGGGTGCATTTTGGTATCCAGAAGTGTTCTAAAATAATTCCACAAGTAATTTCAGAGCAGCAATGAATCATACACAATAGATCATCCTCACTCCCTTCAACTACTTTGATTGGAAGGCACAGATGGAGATTCTACTGAGGAGCAAAGGGCTCTACAGGGTGACCATGGCAACTAAAGCTGAGCCAACCTCAGCAGTAGAGAAATCTAAATGGCATAATTGAAGGGATGAAGCCTATGGGATGTTATGTCTCACTACATCCAACGAACTCTTATTTCATCTTGATGGAATCACTTCACCCAATGAAGTATGGCTGAAACTTCAAGAACTGTTCGGGAAAACCGATGAATTGAGAGGCCACCAATTGGATAACGAGCTAGTCTCTTTGAGTCAGAAAATTTTTGATAATCTACAGTATTTCTTCTCCAAATTTAAGTCTCTTGTATTGCAGCTGAATTAATGTGGTATAGACAAGAAAGATGAGCAATTAGTTTTGGCCATTCTCTCCAAGCTTGGCCCCGACTATTCAATCTTTGTCTCGACCTTCCATTCCACCTGGAAAGCAATTAAAAATTGGAAGAGACCGACACTTTCAGAATTCATGGAGTCTTTGAACAAGAACAAGACAAATTGGTCTTGATGGGAGCCATTAAAAATCCATCCAAATACCACTGTCTGAATGTTGGAGATTCAAAGGGTTCGAAAGGAAAGAAGAAAGGCAATTTCAAGAAGCCCACCAGTGAGCGGAAAGAAAAGCAGAATTTTAATGGAGAGTCATCAAACTTCAAGAAGAATCCGAATAAGAAGAATGAGAGGACAAAGTACAATTATTGCTGCAAGGGATTTCATCCTGAAAGATCTTGCATGAAGAAAACCATTGACCAAATGGATCAACTCTTGGAGAAAGCCAACATTCGTCTTCTAGAGAGTGCAAGGAGAAAGGATGGAGGAAAAAATTATGATGATAAAGAGAGAGTTCATGCATTAATGGCCAACACATCAAAATATTCATCATTCATCATTGATTCCGTAGCTTCAAGATACATGGTGTCTACAAGTAAGTATTTTACTTCACTTGACTCTTCCAGTGGTCCAAATATTGTATTGGGAGACAATTCTGAAATTTCTAGCAAAGGAAAGGGTAGCATAGATCTCGAGTTTGGGTCATTTAATAATTTTTTATATGTACCTCTACTTGCTGCAAACCTACTGTCATTCTATCAGATGACCCATACAGGGCTTCCAAAAAGAGTAACCTTTACCCCCAATGATGTTGAAATAGAAGAAATTTCAACAGGAAAAATTATTGCATTTGGTACTGCTGATCACTGTTCTAGAATTTACAAGTTTTCTCATTTTGTGCCAAACCCCTCACCTTCTTCTCTGTTAACCCATGCCAATGATTCCAGTAAACTATGGCATGAAATATTTGGCCACATTAATTACAAATACCTTTCCCAACTTCATGAGAAAGAGATGGTTATAGGGCTTCCCAATATCAAATTTTCCAAAGGTGTATGTCAATCTTGCATGCTAGGAAAACACCCTGAGCATAAGTATGGGAGATACAATTCTGAGAGAACCACTGCACCATTAGAACTTGTACACACTGACATATCAGGTCCATTCCTTCATGAGTCCTTGAATTATGCAAGATACATTCTCACATTCATAGATGACTTCAGTAGGTATTGTTGGATTTACTTCAAGTTAAAGCCAGAAGTTTTTGGTTTGTTCAAGATATTCAAAGCCTCAGTTGAGAACTAGTATGGTAGGCATATAAACGTTATAAGGTCTGATAATGGTGGTGAATATGTGAAATTAGAGTTTCAACAATTTTGTGCTTCTTCAGGCATACATATGCAACATACAGTTCCATATACACCTCATCAAAATGGGGTTGTTGAGAGGAAAAATAGATCTCTTAAGGAGATGGCCACATGCATGCTTGAGGAAAAAGATTTGTCTCCTAAGATATGGGCCGAGGAAATAAATTGTGCAACATATATTCAGAATAGAGTGCCACATAAAGCACTCAAAGGTGTCACTCCCTTTTAAGCTTGGACAAGGCACAAACCTGACATCTCTCATTTCAGGATTTTTGGCTCAAAGGCTTGGGCTAGGATTCCACTTGAGAAGAGGAGGGATATGCAGCCCCAAAGCCAACCATGTTTATTTGTTGGATATTCAGAGGACTCCAAGGGTTATAAGTTGCTAAACATGACCACTCACAAAGCATTCATCGAAAGAAGTGTGCAGTTTGAGGAAGAGCCCTCTCAGAGCGCTGAAATTGGAGAACCATCTTCACCACTATCTAAAGAAGAAGTAAATGATGTTCTTGATGTTTTTTATTCTAATATTTATGATGACAAGGATCATTTAATTGCAAATACTAACTCACCTACAAGGCATAAGTGGGCTACAAAAACTTTGCAAGCAGCAGGTGAACTAGCAGGCAATCCTCAGGACCAAAGAAGGTCTAGATCACAGTTTGAGACTGCTCTCAATGTGAATGATCGTTATCTTTATGAGAAATGCTATATGATGATAGATTATGATCCACAGACATATGAAGAATCCTCACATGACCCAAGATGGCATATTTCTATGATGAGGAGTTTCAGTCATTGCAGAAGATTGAAACTTGGGAGCTAGTCAAGCTCCCCGTAGACAGAAAATTGGTAAGGTGCAAATGGATTTATAAGACTAAATGTGCAGCGCATGGTACAACCATTAAATACAAAGAAATGCTAGTAGCAAAGGGGTTTTCTCAGGTCCATAGACTTGATTATAATGAAACATTTGCACCGGTGGCTCAAAAAGACTCCATTAGACTATTTTGGCAGTGGCAGCTTCCAAGCGGTGGGAAGTACATCACCTGGATGTGAAAAGTGATTTACTCCATGGTGAGTGTTATACATCAATATTAGACATTGTGTATTAGTGTCTCATCCTTGCATTTCCGACCTAAATGACAGTTTCCCTTAAATATCATCTGAACATTCAGAGTGAAAACCCATGACTGAACACTAAAAGCAAAACCTTTTTCTGCCATCTGCCAACCCAACTTAGCCCTGTTTGTGAGCACTACCACTCCCTGCACATCTATAGGAGCGTGGTAGTCAGCACTACCACGCGTTGTTCCTTCTCTGGGGCGCGGTACTACTGCGTTATGCTCAATTATAGGGGCGCAGTAGTCTGAAATTAGCCTTTTTTGCCTTGGATTTTGGGATTTCAACCTTCAAGGAGATTTTGTTGGGATTACCACCTTTGGTTCGATCCTAACTCCTTCTTTGTTTAGCGGGCCTGATCCACTAAACCCTCTATAGATCCACACTTCTCTCTTGTTGGTTAACCTTCCCATGTGCTATAAGAGAGAAGCTTTCCATGGGCCAAAGGGAGGACTTTTGGGGCATCAAACCTATGATCTTCAAACTTCTGCAAAGATAGCTAGAGGAAGCACTTGGAGCTGGAGGATTGGCTTGGATATCAAGCAACCTTTGTAAGCACTCTTCAAGTTTGTAATAAAAGATAACTTGTCTTCTTTTTCCCATTTCATGTCTATTGTATGGATCTTTGATATGAAATGTATCTAGTTTAGATTTGAACTTAATCTTTGCTTCAAAGTATTTGGTGTTGATGTATATGTAACTTCGGAATGTATTTCACATATATGTATATTGTATTCCTATAGAGATGTTATTCTTCCTCTATACGGAAATGTCGTCATTTATATTGTAAGTGTTGTAACTTATACTTGATGGGTTATTAGACCACCCTATTGGGGGTCGGCCATGTGGGTCAAAGGGTTATTAGATCACCCTAGTGGGGTTCGGCCCAGTCAGCATTATGTTAAGTGGTTAAGTTGAGGCCGACCTAGTTGAGTAAAGGTCAAGTCAAGTTAGTGTATAAATAGAGAGTGTGTCTCTCTCATTTTACACATTTTATTCTCTCACTCACACTTAGGAGAGTGGCACACTTGTGGAGGAGGAGGATCTGCTGCTAGGAGAAGACTATCTCTTGTATTCTGCTTGTATCATTGCTCTATCTATCTCTGAGGAATTTATTGGGGGTTTTCACCTTTATGGTTTTCCCCAAGTAAACTCTGTGTCTCTTGTGTGCTTGCATTATTGTGTCCATGATTGATATGCTGTAGATTTGTTGTACATGTTTTTCTCTCAGTTAATTTCCTAGATTAGATTGGAGTAAATTCTGAAAATTGAACATGGTATCAGAGCTAGCCTGAAAGAAGGCATGATATGGCATGTATGACACTTGTTGCACTTACGATGCTAGGGCTTGATATAACAAAAACCACTCATAGTAGTACTTTCGCTATAAATCTTTTTTGGTGAAGTTTTCGGATCTGAAACTTTTACAGGTCGAAGATCAGATCCCCATGTACCTTGTATCCAAAGGAAAACCTCTAATTCATTGTACTTTGTGATTTATGATCTGTACAATATATGGTTTCGGCCTCTTCCAGATTTGAGTCAAAATCCGGTGACCTTGGGAAAAAGGTCATAACTTGGGCTAGGAAGCTCCAAATGAAATTTCGTAAAAAGTGATAGGTAGTACACAGACTGTACTATCTCAAAAAAAAAATTCAGAGGCCGAAGTTGAACTAGGGACACGTGGCATGCCGTACAAATTCGCTCTCTTGTATTATCCCATAAACAGGTCACATTGCGACACTTGGAATAACTCTCTCTCAGAAAATCCAATTGAGGTCAGACCTATCGGGATGGAAAGATAACAGGTCGGGCTATCTCAAGAAAATTGTTTAGACCCTGTGGATTGAAAAGTTCAGAATTACACCAGAAACAATCAGGTACATATTTCTGTCAAAATAGAATTATTTTTTAGCACCTTCATTCATGGCTTCCGGAATTTAGGGCTTCAGAGAAGGTTGGAATTTTTGTAATCGGAGACCATGGCTGGATGCTACTCATCAAAATCAAAATTTAGAGACCAAGATCAGATTTTTTGGTTGGGCAGAAGGCCAGGCTTGATCAGACCCTAGTTTGGGACTTTGATCAGAAAAGTGGAAAATTAGGGCTTCTGCAAAAATGGGAATTTTTGAAATCTATGACCACGACTGGAAGCTCCTCAGAAAAATAGAAGATTAGAGCCTTGGATCAAACCTTTTGATTGGGAATAAGAGTGGGCTTCATCAAACCCCAATTCAGGGTCATATCTAGTGAATCCGGAAGTTTCAAAGGCAAAATTGAGGAGTGAAACTTTGCAGTTTTCAAATTCTGAATATACCAGCTTGATCAGCTCATTAAGGCACATATTTCTATCCTTTCAGAAGTTTGAAATTCAAAGTTTGAATTTTTGGGGTTTCTCTGACAAACCCTAATACAGCTCCAGATCCAGTTCCTGGAAATCAAGTGGATTGGTTTAATCCTAGAAGAGGATAGATTGGTCACCTGCATAAGTGAAGAAGTTCCTGTTTCAGAGGGAGATGAGGCTAAGGCCTTCCATAAGAAGATTACAAGCAATCTTGACAGGTATGGCTTATAGGTATGTTTCGAATTATGTTCATGGTTAAGTTTATGATATGTTTGTCTTCATATCATTATAGTACAATCTTGATTAATTACTAGACTTGTCGTATTACCTCAATAGAAGATATTCATTGATTAAGGTTTTGACACTTATGATTGTACTAATGCATTATGATGTTGTATGAGGTTTATGTTGTTCGCTAACATAAAAGGTACACCAAGAAAGACAAATCATGTTCTACTTCAAGAACATATGATCATGGTGACATGAAGACAAAGATTCACCCATTGTAATGGATCACATAGAAGATCTACTTATGAGGTATGTATAACTTGGTTCTACAATGGTTAACTTATGAGACATGCAGGTTACTAGCACAAGTCACTGAAGAGAACCAGAAGACATTATGCAGGTATGTTAACTAGCTAGCATGCTAATCTAGGTATGTGGGTTATTATACCACCCTATTGGGGGTCGGCCATGTGGGTCAAAGGGTTATTTGACCACCCTAGTGGGGGTCGGCCCAGCCAGCATTATGTTAAGTGGTTAAGTTGAGGCCGACCTAGTTGAGTAAAGGTCAAGTCAAGTTAGTGTATAAATAGAGAGTGTGTCTCTCTGATTTTACACATTCTATTCTCACACTCACACTTGGGAGAGTTGCGCACTTGTGGAGGAGGAGGCTCTGCTGCTAGGAGAAGACTATCTCTTGTATTCTGGTTGTATCATTGCTCAATCTATCTCTGAGGAAGTTATTGGGGTTTTTCACCTTTACGGTTTTCCCCAAGTAAACTCGGTGTCTCTTGTGTGCTTGCATTATTGTGTACATTATTGATATGTTGTAGATTTGCTGTACATGTTGTTCTCTCAGTTAAGATCCTAAATCAGATTGAAGTAAATTCTGAAAATTTAACATGGTATCAGAGCTAGCCTGAAAGAAGGCATGATATGGCATGTATGACACTTGTTGCACTTACGATGCTAGGGCTTGATATAGCAAAAACCATTCATCGTAGCACTTTCCCCATAAATCCGTTTTGGCAAAGTTTTCGGATATGAAAATTTTACAGGTCGAAGATCAGATCCCCATGTACCTTGTATCCAAAGGAAAACCTCTAATTCGTTGTACTTTGTGATTTATCATCTGTACAATACAGGGTTTCTGCCTCTTCCAGATCTGAGTCAAAATCAGGTGACCTTGGGAAAAATGTCATAACTTGGGCTAGGAAGCTCAAAATGAAATGTTGTAAAAATTGACAGGCAGTACACAGAATGTGCTATCTCAGAAAAAAATTTCAGAGGCCGAAGTTGAAACAGTGACACGTGGCACTCCGTACAAGTTCGCTCTCCTGTATTATCCCATAAACAGGTCACGTTGAGACACTTGGAATAATTCTCTCTCTGAGAATCCAATTGAGGTCAGACCTATCAGGATGGAAAGATAATAGGTCAGACTATCTCAAGAAACGTTTTCAGACCTTGTGGATCGACAATTTCAGAGTTACACCAGAAACAATCCGGTACATATTTCTGTCAAATCAGAATTATTTTTGAGCACCTTCATTCATGGCTTCCGGAATTTAGGGCTTCAGAGAAAGTTGGAATTTTTGTAATCAAAGACCAGAGCTGAATGCTACTCATCAAAATCGAAATTTAGAGACAAAGATCAGAATTTTTGGTTGGGCAGAAGGCCGGGCTTGATCAGACCCTAGTTTGGGACTTTGATCAGAAAAGTGGAAAATTAGGGTTTCTGCAAAAATGGAATTTTTTTAAATCTGTGACCACGGCTGGAAGCTCCTCATAAAATAGAAGCTTAGAGCTTTGGATCAAACCTTTTGATTGGGCAGAAGAGTGGGCTTCATAAAACCCTAGTTCGAGGTCACGTCCAACAAATCTGAAAGTTTCAAAGGCAAAATTGAGGAGTGAAACTTTGCTGTTTTCAAATTCTGAATATACCAGCTTGATCAGCTCATCAAGGCGCATATTTCTATCCTTTCGGAAGTTTGAAATTCAAAGTTTTAATTTTTGGGTTTCTTTGACAAACCCTAATCCAGCTCCAGGTCTAGATCTTGCAAATCAAGTGGATTGGGTTAATCCTAGAAGAAGATGGACTGGTCACCTGCGTAAGTGAAGAAGTTCCTGTTTCAGAGGGAGATGAGGCTAAGGCCTTACATAAGAAGATTTCAAGCAATCTCGACAGATATGACTCATCCAGGTATGTCTCGATATTTGTTCATGATTAAGTTTATGATATGTTTGTCTTCATGTTTTTACAGTTAAAACAATCTTGATTTTAGACTTGTCGTATCACCTTAACAAAATTATGAATGCATTTATTAGGGTGTTGACACTTATGATTGTACTAATGCATTATGGTGTTGTATGAGGTTTATGTTGTCCACTAACATGAAAGGTACACCAAGAAAGACAAATCATGTTCTAGTTCAAGATCATGATGACATGAAGACAAAGATTCATCCATTGTCATGGATCACATAGAAGATCCATTTACGAGGTATGTATAACTTGGTTCTACAATGGTTAACCTATGAGATATGCAGGTTACTAGCACAAGCCACTGAAGAGAACCAGAAGACATTATGCGGGTATGTTAGACATAACTAGCTAGCATGCTAATCCAAGTATGTTTTTCCTATATCAAGCTAGAATCCTACCTTGTGTTAGGATCTTATACTGTTGTGTTGTTGATAATGATTATTCATGAAGTCATAGGTTTGGATAGTCATGGTTGTATGCATATTATGTTTCTTACCATAATTGATGATATGACTAACCAGAAGAATCATGAAGGTATAGGTTTGAGTAATCATGGGTTTATGCATTGATGATTTAACTAATCAGAAGAGACCTATGATGAAATAAGAATATGCATGAGTAAAAGAAGACTTCCTTGAAACCTTGAATACTAATGTTTATTATCTGTGAATGATCATGACTATACATGTTTAAGATTATTGTGTTTTGATAGTATTAAGATTATACTAATAAATGTGTGATTATGTATGAGTCCTCAAGGATAACACAATGATGATACCAATAAGCATGCATAGTGATTAAGGATCGATATAAGTTCAAGGACAGGTAATCCAGGAAGAAAATATCAAGAGGGAGCACACTCCAGTTGTTTCTGCAAGAAAGCAAAGGAGCACACTTTAGTAGTTTCTGCAAGGATGCAGATATTCAGAAAGAGTTGACCACTTCTCACAATCCACACCAGAATGGAGTTGCAAAGATTCAGAGGGAGTCCACCCAGCAACCAAACAAAGATAAGTATTTGAATTGTCATTTCTTACATAATGTTATTCAATGATGTATATGCTTATGTTCCTAGAATTAGGTTGTGTATTATGCATATTAGAATAGTTGCATTGATGAACAATATACTACTAATATACATGGGTAAGTGGCCTATGGCACTGTACAACATTCCATTGCTACTTATCTAGAATGAAACCTCTTTGCTGACATGTTAGGATTGTGCACACTCTTAACAATGTTCTGCTAGAGATTGGAAGGCATCTAGAAAGTTACGGAATATGGATAAATGTTGTATTGAAGCATTGGCTAAGATAATTGCATGACTCTATGACATATTTATTTATGTGTAAGAATTTGTTCTGAAAACTATGAGATGTTTTCTAATCATGCAATTTAACTTGTTGTGTAGGAAAGATCGTATACCATCACCTACAAAATAAGGACTACAACATTTGTTCAGCAAAAAAGTTATCTATTGAAAGTATTGAAGATATTGAAGTTCCTAGGATTTGGGAAGAATGCCATGATCGAGGAGTACCAGTCGATCATGAAGATGTTTGGGATGCAGTCCTAAGACCTGAAGGGGAGTCTGTAGTGACTTCCAAGAGGATCTACAAGATCAAGCATGCTGCAGGTGGTAGCATAGAGACTTTTGCTCCTGTAGCCAGATACACTTCCATTAAATCAGTACTTGCTCTGGCTGCAGTAATGAAGAGGAAGATACACTTTCTTGAATGGTGTAGTTGAAGACGAAGTGTATGTGGTGCAGCTACTTGGTTCTGAGACACATGACAGGGACTCATATATGTGCAGAACTTGGTATGGTAGATAGATAGCTTTCTATCCAGTTTGGGCTTTACCAAGAGTAAAGCGGATTCCAACCTTTACTACAAGGTTGAGGAAGGCAATCCAGTGCTACTACTTTTGTATATGGATGACCTGTTTGTAATAGGTGAGGATAGATTGATTGCCGACATGCAGCGTAAGCTTGCTGCCGAGTTCGAGTTGAAGAACTTGGGGATGATACACTATTTTTTTTTGGCATGGACGTGTGGCAGAGTGCAGATGGAATCTTCCTTGGAAAAGGGAAGTATGCAGTAGAGATCCTGAAGAGGTTCGGGATGATGGACTGCAAAGCTATGGCCACACCTATGGACTTGAAACTGAAGCTTCTATGTGATGCTTCATCTGATCCGGTTGATGTCACTGTGTATCATCAAGATGATTGGGTCCTTGATGTACCTAACGAACACGAGACCATATATTTGCTTTGTGGTGAACACATTGAGCCAGTTCCTAACAGATCCAAGGAGTGTTCACCTGGTTGCTGTAAAGCATATTCTGAGGTACCTGAAGGGTACAGTTGATTATGGGCTCAAGTATGATACGAATCAAAAGTTTAACCTACAGGGTTATGTTGATTCAGATTGGGAAGGCAGTGCTACAGATAGGAAGAGCACTTCTGGGTGCTGCTTCAGTATGGGATCGGGTGTGATCTCTTGGTTTAGCAGGAAGCAATCATGAGTAGCAATGAGTATAGCCGAAGTAGAGTATGTTGCGATGGATGAGAAGGTTGTAGATGTATTGACGAAGCCGTTGGCCAGAGTGCAGTTTGAGTACTTCAGAGAGAGGCTTGGTGCACTTCAGATTGAGGTTCATTCCAAAGGGAAGTGACAAGTTTGGAAGATGCAGATGCACATGATCTTTTCTGACATGGTTGATGTGTTCTCCCATGGTCGTGATGTAATTGCTGAGCCATTCTCACATGGTGGTAGATTTGTTCTCCCATGATGGTAGATTTGTTCTCCCATGGTGTAGATGTAAGGGCTAAAGCCATTTTTCACATGGTGGTAGATGTGTTCTCCCATGGTGAAAAAGTAAGGGCTGGAACCTTCCCCGAATGGTGGTAGATGTGCTCTCCCATGTCGGTGGTGTAAGTACTGGATGATGTGCATCTAGGATGTGCTTTGTGGATGATTAGATGATCTGAAGAAGACAATGCTATGATGATTAGGAGGATCATGGATGATGAGCATCAGGACGATGCTCCAGTTACTGCTCTATATGTATATGTACGCATCATGTTGGATGATGGATATGATCAGTTGGATCATTTATATGTATATGTATATGTATGCATCATGTTTGATGCTGGATATGATCAGTTGGATCATTTGTATGTATTTTGTATATGCATCATGTTGGATGCTTGGACCATGTATCTGTATATGTATCAGGTGGATACATTGTATGATCAGGGAGATCATGTATGTTGATATGTATCATGTATTTGTATTTGTATCCGGTGGATACACTGTATGATCAGGTGGAGCATGTATGATGATATGTATCAGGTAGATACTTGGTTTGCATCAAGTGGATGCATTGTATGATTAGGATGATCATGATGACGAGCTTCAGGGTGTTGCTTCAGATGATATGTATCAGGATGATACAGTGATGATGATTAGTGTGATCATGAGCATCAAGATGATGCTTTGTGTGATGATGATCCATTGGATCATGAGTATCAGATTGATACTTGGAGTTCAGAGATGATATGTGGCAGGTTGTGCAAATAGCATGTAATCAGTCCTGGGAGATCTTGTCGGTCGTGCTGCGGCACATAAATGTTCCTGGGATATTCTTTCTAGTATTGCTATGTAGTATGTAATCAGTCCTCAGATATTAGATAGGTTGAGCTGTGTGCTTGTAATTAGTCCTGGGATGAGGTATTACTACGGAGACATGTAATCAGTCCTAGAGATCCAAGAGGTTGAGCTGTGTACTCGTAATTAGTCCTGGGATGCTCTTTAGAGATCTTGTCGGTCGTGCTGCGGCACATAAATGTTCCTGGGATGCTCTTTAAAGTTTTTGTCTATCCACATGTAATCAGTCCTGGAGATCCAAGAGGTTGAGCTGTGTTCTCGTAATAAGTCCTGGGATGCTCTTTAGAGATCTTGTCAGTCGTGCTACGGCACATAAATGTTCCTGGGATCCTCTTTAAAGGTATTGTGGAGGAGATGCATGTAATCAGTCCTGGGAGATCTTGCCGGTCGTACTTAGGCGCATAAATGTTCCTGGGATACTCTTTTCGGTATTGCATCCGCACATAAAATTAGTCCTGAGAGGCCGCCTCTATCAGACCATTTGCACAGATGATGAAGACCTGCAGGTGGTGGGCCTACATCCAGTATGAAAAAGGACTGGCTCTGTAGAACTTCCTATGATGAGTAGATTCAGAGATTGATTGAGATAGCAGCAGTAGTGATGATGATGATGACTCGATGATGATTATCCAGTGACGATGATCCAGAGAAGAAGACTTGTGCTAGAAGACCTGTGTCAAGAAATACCTTCCTAGTTAAGAGGGAGTGTTGATGTATATGTAACTTCGGAATGTATTTCACATATATGTATATTGTATTCCTATAGAGATGTTATTATTCCTCTATACGGAAGTGTCGTCATTTATATTGTAAGTGTTGTAACTTATACTTGATGGGTTATTAGACCACCCTATTGGGGGTCGGCCATGTGGGTCAAAGGGTTATTAGACCACCCTATTGGGGGTCGGCCATGTGGTTGAAAGGGTTATTAGACCACCCTAGTGGGGGTCGGCCCAGTCAGCATTATGTTAAGTGGTTAAGTTGAGGCCGACCTAGTTGAGTAAAGGTCAAGTCAAGTTAGTGTATAAATAGAGAGTGTGTCTCTCTCATTTTACACATTCTATTCTCTCACTCACACTTGGGAGAGTGGCGCACTTGTGGAGGAGGAGGCTCTGCTACTAGGAGAAGACTATCTCTTGTATTTTGGTTGTATCATTGCTCTATCTATCTCTGAGGAAGTTATTGGGGTTTTTCACCTTTATGGTTCTCCCCAAGTAAACTCTGTGTCTCTTGTGTGCTTGCATTATTGTGTGCATGATTGATATGCTGTAGATTTGCTGTACATGTTTTTCTCTTAGTTAAGATCCTAGATCAGATTGAAGTAAATTCTGAAAATTTAACATTTGGAAGCTTGCATGCTTGTCCTTTGTTTGATTTCAACAGGTTCTACATTGGAGCTTCGGGATCAAGAGCTAGAAGCGGGACAAACGTTGAATTTGAAGGTGAGTTACGTCTTTCATCTCTTCTAAATGCAATTAATCTTGTTGTGAAGATTAGTTCAGGAACTCAAGGTAGCATTTGTTTCCTTTTTGTCTTAGCATAGAGTCAGTGCATCCTGCTTTATCCTAAGAGAGTTTCTACCTATCTGTAGGGATAAATATCTACAACAGTGAGCTTAAAGAAGAAATATATATGTAGAAACCACAGGGGTACACATCAGATACAAATCTTGTTTGCAGGTTGAAAAAATATTTGTATGGACTCAAGCAAGCCCCCAGGGCTTGCTATGCAAAGATGGATAGTTTCCTGTTGTCACAATCTTATGTTCGGTGTAAATTTGACCCAAATGTCTATATGAAGCTTGCTGATGGTTTTATAATGTTAATAGTGTTGTATGTTGATGATTTGTTGATCACAGGTGATAGAACTAAACAAATAGCATCATTGAAGACCACAATGCACCAAGCATTCTCCATGAGTGATTTGGGAATTCTTAAGCAATTTTTGGGGCTTTAGATTTCTCAAACAAAAGAAGGAACCAAGGTATCCCAGTAAAAATATGCTTTTGATCTGCTAAAGAAGTTTAAGATGGTTGATTGCAATCCTTCTAAGACTCCATTCCTTTCTGGAGTTAGACTAGAAGAAGCAGAATCTACACCGTTGTTTGACAACACTTTATATAGACAGTTGATTGGCAACTTGCTCTACTTGACACACACTCGACCAAATCTTGCATATGCTATGAGTGTGGCATCAAGATACATGGATCAATCACATGAGCTACATTGGAGGGCTGCAAAAAGAATCCTTCATTATGTGCAGGGCATAAAGACTGATGGGATTCACTATGCTGCAGATTCGAGCCTAGATCTCTTGGGTTTCACTGATTCAAATTGGGCTGGTGATAGCCTTGACAGGAAATCCACATGAGGATTTGTATTCATGCTTAGAGGTGGCCTGTTTGCTGGTCCAATAGGAAACAAAATGCCATCGCATTATCTTCAGCAGAGGCAGAGTACAGAGGAGCAGTGAATGCTGCTACACAGTGTGTATGGTTGCAGGGTATTTTGTTAGAGTTTGAGATTCCTTTCAGTACTCCTACTGTCATATTTTGTGACAACCAGAGTGCTATTAGAGTTTCATGTGATCCATTACAGAGGCACAGGATGTTATCACATATATAGTAGCCGAGCCACCATACATTATTTTCTGATTCCAGTACACTATTCAACCAGTTCCCTTACATTGATATGCTGAGATGAGCATCTATATTGGATCACTATCAGATTTTGGGCAGCAGTATATATTCCCCATGTCATGACTGAGTCTCAGGAAACTCAGAGAGATGACCGAAGTAGCCATTATACCATTTGTACAGAGCAGTTAGTAGTGCCCAGAGTTACAGCAATAGTTTCAGAGGATAGATGATGGTACAGGTTGATGAGCAGTCAGGTATATGACTCAGCAGGTATATCATTGTTTTATGGTTATATTGCTTTTATACTTATTCTTATAGCATGTCTTAGCACTTAGTGTCATGATCTGGGGATCATATAGATATGTGGACCTGGTTGATCTTATTATATATATTATATTGTTTCTACTCAGACTTAGAAGTTCACTATTCATACTCATTGGTTTTACCCTCCTTAGGGAGAATAGAGGTGACCATTCCACCAAACCTTGGCTTGCTAGTGTTGGCTCCATTATTCATTATCTTCATCCATCCATTGCTACCTTTTAGTTTATCACCTTGAATTACTACTTGACTAGTGGCATGAAGGAATTTTCCCCACTGTAGCCTCTGTATTGGATGAGCTTCCCTGTTTACTGTGTCTCGGCTCTGAGTTGGTGACAAAACTTACCTTTGGTGAGTTGGATTGTAGGCCTAAATCATTCTGGTCGGTTGTCCCAATGTTTGGCATTGGCTCAAACTCCCCCTAGTCACTTGAGATGTTGTTAGATAAAACTGAAAGCTCATGTACTATTTATGGAAACTAATAAATTTGCCCATGGAAACTAAAAAGGGCAAGAGCGATGAACTGCTGAAAAATACTCCTTGAAGAGTATAAGAAAGGTCCAAAAAGCAATGATTCATAAAAGCTATATCTAAACATTTGCTGACCTTATACATGTATAAAAACATGCCTTGGATGCAAGCTGCAACTAGTTGTGCTTATCAGCACACATGAGATCTAAAGGGTTATGTAGGCCAAAAAGGGCAAGAAATGAAATTGAATGATCCTCATGAACCTGGATAAACTTGATATAGACATGATGCCTAAGTTGAATAAGCACTCTCTAAACAGCTTATCCATTTGTGAGACACCGCCATTCCTTGTGTTGTTTCTCATTCAGTGTATACTATGGTGTGTATTCCCTTTCCCATTTCCAAAGTGTCACAAAGTTAAGTCGGTCAAGTCATCCCTTAGCCTAGCCAGTTATTTTAGCCTTCACCCTTCACTAGCAAATTGATCACAGCTATGAAGTGAGTATGGTCTTGAAAGTCTGGTCTAAGTAATAATAATAATTAATGACATTATATATTTGGATTTAGATCGCCAGTAATGATTACTTTGTGTTATAATTGTTATTTGAATAAGTTGTAGAGCATGCATTAACCTTTGACACTTTGCAACAGCTTCTGATGATAGTCTGAGTTATATTTGGTCATGTTGACTTGGTCAAACCTAGTTTGACCAAGGTCAACCATAGGACATGAGATGGTTGGACCTTGTGATGATATGGATTGATGATATATGGTCTATGTACATGTACATGATGATTCTATGCAGCAGCTATAGGGTTATGATGATGATTCATGGTTTACAGCATTATTTGATCATTTACAGATTATTATTATTTCACCTGTTCCGGTATATTGGATATATTTTATGATCATGCAGAGACTCATATGATGTATGAGTACACATCTTGGATGGATTTGGACCTTCTGAGTCCAATGAGACAGTTTTTTTTCAGTTCTGGGAACTTACAGTGATGATTTAGTCTCAGTAGGCTATCCTAGTGCAGTTTTGGTCTGTCAGAGACCCTGTAAGAGCAGATGTGATTTTTATCCAGTTGACCTAGGGCGCTGTGCTTGGAGGGGGTGGAACAGCCACTTGTTTTTACCATATTACCCCCCTCTTGGACACAATGGTGCCCTCACCTTGATAGCGCAGGAACTCCAGGAGGCAGTTTGGGTCAGTTTCACGCTTCCCGAGGCATTTCAGGATTGGTAGAAATGGCTATTGAGGAATTCGATTCGGGCTACTGAGGAAATGTCTTGGAATGGGATGATTAGGGATGATGGATTGATGTCTTCCACATCTCCTCCAGCAGTTTCAGCTTCATCGGGGCCCGCATCCATCACTTATGGCACTTTCTGATGATTTCTGAGGTCTTTTGAGGCCTACGATTTGACCATAGATGCACGATTTGGTATATTGATGACTATTTTATTATTATTGTGCTATGGGGATTGACCAAGGGTGGCTAAAATTACCCCTTGGACCTGCCATAAGCTTCCTATTATATTTTGTCATCATGATTTGGTGGGATTCCCCTCTTCTAGGGTGATTTTGTTCACTTATATTATATTTTATTAGTGATCCATGTATTTTATTGTTGAGCTCATCTCAACCATTGATTAGACATTTGTATCTTTTAATATTAGCCACTCATTCAAAAAGTGGTTAGGATTTTGATACCTCTCCTTCCTATTTAAAGGAGAGAGCTTCTCATTGTAAAGGGACTGGTGGCTTTGGATTATTGGAATAGAAAATTATTATTGCATCTATCTCCAGTGTTGTGGTGAATGTTTTTGGTGTTCGTTCGTTGGTTCTTCCTTTGCACTAAGTTACTGGAGATCTTGTTTTGCCATATCTTTTGTACCACATTTTTGCATCTACAGGTGGAGGCCGATTTGCTTTGAGGAGGAAGTATTGGTAGGGGAAGACTCTCCCTACTTCTTCTTTGGATCTTTTTGTTGGTAACAGGGAGTATTACTGTCCCAAGACCTTCTATTCTATGCTATCATTTCATTTTACTTGTATTTCCTACATACTTGACCTCTCTGATTGAAATCGATTTTCCTTGGATTGACAGGTAGAGGAGGGCGCACTTGTGGGATAGGGCATCAATTTGGCAAGCAAAATCAACAATGTCTCATTTGATCTCTACGGGAATCTTCCTCAACATCAAAGCATCTCTCTTCATCACTCGGGTATGATATCAAGGTAAGTTCTATCTCCATGATCTATCCACTTGTCTAAAACATTTAAAACCCTAATTAATCAAAACCCCCATTTTTACATTTTTTCAGATCTACTAAGATCTAGTGGCTTCTTGGGTAAGATATTTAAAACCCACCTCTATAGTATCCACGGCATCCCGAATCTATAGTTTGGTGAGGATTAGCCTCCATTTGACCCTCTTGCCAAGGCATTTAGCCTCTCCAAGCAAGGGCGCACTTCCTAGTTTGGGTGGGTTGACCTAGATCTAGTACGTGGGTAGTTGAGATTCCACTTGATTCGTGATCTACACATCCAATAACCTACCCCCAGATTGTCACTTTTCTGATTTTTACCTTGTGGGCCCTATTCCACATTTTAAGGGATTTAATCCCATTTTTTTTGGACCACTTGGTATCTTCAAACTCAAATCTAGTAAGATCTAGCCATCGGATTGCCGTGAAATTTTAGATCCATACCCTCACCTGATCAACCTACTTGGATCTAAAGTTTGGATGCCATTAGACTTGTCTTGACCCCACTTATCCCACTTTTTAACCTCCTTGGGTAAAGTCGCACCACCTTGGAGAAGTGAGTTGGTCCACTTCTAGGACGTGGGTACATGAGATTTTTGTGGATTTGGAACGGGCATAATTCAAAACCTAGGTCTAGTTGGTCGCTTCATCAAATCTTGCCTTGGGGATAGCATTCCTTGTTTTAAGGGATTGTGGTCCACTTAGGTCAAACCTAGATCTAGACCTATTCATCCATCAAGAATTTAATTGCCCACTTGTCTCAAACAATAGGAGTTATCAATCACAAGTTAACTACACTTTGACTCCATTATCCCAATTCCCAAGGCACTGGTCTCTCTCCAAGTCAATTCGACTTTCATAGATTGTTGGATTAACTTGTGGTTTAATCCTTGTGTGGTGAACTAAACCCTTTGATGCCATCATACTTCATGATCAATCTTGTCACATGTACTAGTTAGCCCCAATTCAACCCCTAAACTACCCTGCATTGGATGCGGTTCCCAAGGTAGTGGATTTTCTCACAATTGACTAGTACTTTAATCCTAGATCTCATTTCAAATATTATAAGTCACTATCACATCAACAATGAACCAAAGCTATACTCATTGAACCCCTCACTTGTCTTGTGACTTCATCCTAAGGTCTAGGATAAACCATACACCTTACTTCACTTAGAATTAACTTGATTTGGTGTCTTGGTTTTGATCTTTCCTATCGGGAGTAGATTGAGTCTCTCCCTTTGTTGTCTGGGCTAGATAACATAAAGTGAAGGTTTCCTCGACTGGCATGGCAACCATATATTGGAGGTCGAGGTGATCGTGGTTGCACCTTTTGAGTTTCCCTTCCCTATTGCCATCCATGAGTGGATACATCCATAGGGGTAACTACAGTTTAGGTGATAACAAGGACCAAGCACATTGAGATTCATATGCACTACATCAGAGGGCTAGTGCATGACTAGATCATAGAGTTGCAGTATTTCCCCACATGAGAGCAAACTGCAGATATCTTCAGCAAGGCATTCACAGAGAAGACATTCAGCTATCTTACATCACTACTTGGGATGGTTGAACATGTGGTGGAGTGAAGGGTTGACCATAAACCTTTCAATTTTGACATGTCCATGTTTTGAGGGAAGGTTTTTCCCATGAGGTTTTCCTTCTATCCTTGTTTTTGTGGACCGATAGTATTTTGTACGGGGTGACCAAGTCTTGTTACTGGGCCCTTAGTATTTCATTTTATGATATTTAGATCATTTAAGTCAGAGTTATGAGGGGGTGTTGGAATAATTAAGTCTTCCTACCATTCATTTATTTACATAAGACGCATTAATTTTAATTCTATGTAATAGACTAGGAAATTGCCACTGTGTGGACCACAAGGCAACATGGGAGGCTCAAATACAACCAAGGTGTGGACCAAAATCCACCTATGCCACTTGTGCACCATCCTAAAATATTCTAGATAATATTTGAGGAGGAAAGTGTTAATTTTTTAGCATTAATTCACAATACTCTAGAATCTTTACTGAGAGAATAACATGTACAGTATATCAATGCATATCAATCATAACAAGCATGTCAATCATCACAAGAAGCAAAAGCATGAGAGACAATAGACACACAGAGTTTCCGTGGGGAAGACTCTAAGGTGAAAAACCCCACAACTTCCTCAGAGATAGATAGAGCAATAGAACAACCAAAGTACAAGATAGACTCCTCTTAGAAGCTAATACTCCTCCTCACATGTGAGCCACTTCCCAAGTAAAGGAAGTGTGAGTTCTAAAGTGATCCAAATAGAGATCTCTTGATCTCTATTTATACTTGTCCTAACAGCCCAATAACCTTATGGGGCCAACATGTCTAGCTTAGTACAATAACCCAATAATAACTTAATCAGGGCCAACCCCACACATGGTGGTCTAATAACCCATCGGCAAGTTAACACACTTGCGACGCTTGTAAATACAAATGGCGACACTTCCGTATAGAGGAATAATACATCTCTATAGGAGTACAATAAATATATAAATGAAATACATTCTGAAGTTACATATACATCAACACTCCCTCTTAACTAGGAAGGTATTTGTCGACACATATATGCTAGCACAAGTCATCTTCTCTGGATCATTGTCATCGACATCGTCCTCGGATCATCATCATCATCACTGCTGCTGCTATCTCAAACAATCTCTGAATTTACTCGTCATAGGAAGTTCTACAGAGCCAGTCCTTTTTCATACTAGATGTAGGCCCACCACCTGTATGTCTTCATCATCACTGGCCATACTGTGGAATCCTCAGGACCTATTACGTGCGTCACAAAACCTTGAAAGAGCATCCCAGGATGTTACGGGTACACAACTCTGACCTATCAGATCTCCCAGGCCACAAATTACATGTGACTGTCACAAAACCTTAAAAGAGTCTCTTGACTAGCAAGAACCCTAAAGAGCATCTCAGGCCTTTTTCATCCTGTCCAGATCTCCAGGACTTATTACATGTGACCCCCACCACAAAACCTCGCAAGAGCATCCCAAGATGTTACGGGTACACAAATCCGATCTGAAGGATCTCCCAGGGCACAAATTACAGGTGGTCATGGCAAAACCTTGAAAGAGCATCCCAAGATGTTACGGGTACACAACTCTAACCCGAAGGATCTCCTAGGGTGCTATTATATGCCATAGGACAAAACCTTAAAAGAGCATCCCAGGATGTTACGGGTACACAATTCCGACCTGAAGGATCTCCCAGAGCACAAATTACATGTCCTCCTAGAGCAATGTCTCGAAAGAGCATCCCAAGCTGTTATGGGTACACAACTTCGACCTATAGGATCTCCTAGACATGCTCATCTGCACAACCTATTCCACGGCCACAGAGTATCATTCTGATGCTCACCATACATCATCCTAATGTATACATGATCATCCTAATCATCATCACTGCATCGTCCTGATGCATGTCATCTAGAGCAACATCCTGAAGCTCATCATCCATGATCATCCTGATCATACAATGCATCTACCTGATGCATACCAAGTATATACCTGATACATATCATCATACATGATCCACCTGATCATACAATGTATCCTCCTGATACATACATAGATACATGATCCACCTGATCACACAATGTATCTACCTGATACATCAACATACATGATCTACCTGACCATACAAAGTATCCACCTGATACATATACAGATACATGGTCCAAGCATCCAACATGATGCATATACATACAAATGATCCAACTGATCATATCCAGCATCCAACATGATGCATACATACATAAATGATCCAACTGATCATATCCAACATCCAACATGATGCATACATACATAAATGATCCAACTGATCATATCCAACATCCGACATGATGCATACATACATAAATGATCCAACTGATCATATCCAGCATCCAACATGATGCATACATAAATGATCCAACTGATCATACAGAACAGAAACTAGAACATCATCCTGATGCTCATCATCCAAAGCTTACATCCATAGCCATATGAAGGATCCTCCTTCCAACATGCTTGGAATGGCTTCAGCAAAATGTCTCCATCACTTCTTCCTCAAAGTGTCATTGATCTGAAGAACACCAAGCCTCTCTCTGAAGTACTCGAACTTCACTCTGGCTAGTGGCTTCGTCAGCACATCTGCAATCTACTCATCCGTCACAACATACAAGAGCTTCATTGCTCCTCTCTGCACCATATCCCTGATATAGTGGTATTTGATCTCTATGTGTTTCAACCTGTCGTGGAACACTGGGTTCTCAGACAGCTTCACACAACTCTGGTTGTCAGAAAAGATACCAGTAGCCTCTAGTGGTAGATCAAATAACTCAAACAATAGCTTCCACAGCCATATTGCCTCACAACTAGCCGAACAGGATGCACCATACTCTGCCTCGGCTGTACTCAGTGCTACGCAGGACTGCTTCCTCCTAAACCAAGAGATCACACCCGATCCCATACTGAAGCAGCACCCAGAAGTGCTCTTCCTATTTGCAGCATTGCCTGCCCAATCTGAATCAACATAACCCTATAGGTTAAACTTTTGATTCGCATCATACTTGAGCCCATAGTCAACTGTACCTTTCAGGTACCTCAGAATATTCTTTACAACAACCGGGTGAACACTCCTCGGATCCGTCAGGAACTGGCTCAATGTGTTCACCGCAAAGAAAATATCTGGTCTCGTGTTCGTCAGGTACATCAAGGACCCAATCATTTGATGATACATAGTGACATCAACTAGCTCAGATGAAGCATCACACAGAAGCTTCAGGTTCGATGCCATAGGTGTGGCCATGGCCTTGTAGTCCATCATCCCGAACCTCTTCAGGATCTCTACTGCATACTTCCCTTGTCCAAGGAAGATCCCATCTGCACTCTACCACACCTCCATGCCTAGAAAATAGTGCATCATCCCCAAGTCCTTCATCTCGAACTCGGCTGCAAGCTTCCTCTTGGTATCATGTCACGTCCCCTCTGACCCACCTGGCTGGCGAGAGACCATGATCCATTTTTTTTTCTCCAAACCATTTACTCAGCACCCATACACACAGTCGGAGAACTTGAATTCGCAACAACGAATCCTGAAACGCGCATCCCGCACAACGATTCCTGAAATGCGAATCCGGCAACAATGGGTCCCATAGTTTCGGGTTCGGGATTGCGGAAAGTCCAAACACTTAATGCGAGCTTTGGAAAATTCGAAACTCGAAACCCGATCCCAACTACTCCACCACGGGGGTGGTCACCCCGAAACCCGAAACCCACAATGTTGGGTGCGGGGTTGCGGGAAGTCTAAATCCCGTGGTGCGAGTTTTGACGAACCCGCAATCCGAAACTTGCCAATGTCGAGTGCGGGGTTGTGGGAGGCCTAAATCCCATCGTGCGAGCTTTGACGAACCCGAAACCCGCTACTTTCGGGTTAGGGATTGCAGGAGGCCCAAAAATCTCAACGCGGATTTTGGCATACCCACAACCCACAACCCGCGGAATCATGCGTGCGGAACCCTGTTTCTGCAAGGGTAACTTCATTAATCTTCCAAGGGGCATAACTCCTCCCTCCAGTATCCAAATGGGTCAAGGTTGGTACCGCTGGAGAGCTCATGGAGAACTCTATCCAATGGTAGCATCCCCTTGACCAGGTGATACATCTAACCACCTCATTTCCTTCTCTGAAGTTCTATTCTTACTTACACTTAAAAATTCCAACCTTATACCATTCTGTCAGATATCTTCCTCATCCATCTGACCGCAGAGTGTTCTGAAACACTCCCAGGCTTCCCTCTTTCCCAAGAATCATATGATAACATACATTTCCTTCACAGGGTTAGTATACATACACATTCATTACCAAAACAACAGAGCTCTATCATTCATCATTACATATAAAATGCATCCACAGACTTAACTCATACATCTATCATATACAAGAATTATAAGGCATTAAACTCATGCAAGATAAATACACACAGTGGATTCAGCCTGTTACTCAGGCCTGTACACGATTTCATGTCAACCGCTCATATAACCATACATACAACAATTCCTGTTAAATTTTGAGCATTAATTCACAATACTCTAGGATCTTAGCTGAGAGAATAACATCTACAGTATATCAATGCATGACAATCACAATATGACAAGCATCACAAGAATCAAAAGCATGAAGACAAGAGACACAAAGTTTCCGTGGGGAAAACCCTAAGGTGAAAAACCCCACAACTTCCTTAGAGATAGAGAGAGCAATGGCTCAACCAAAAGTACAACCAAATAACACTAAGATAGTCTCCTGATAGCAGATGATCCTCCTCCTCACTAGTGCACCACTTTTCAAGTGAGAGTGAGTTTCTTTTCCGAATGAGTAAAATAGAGATCTCCGATCTCTATTTATACTAACCTTTTTTCCCAGTGACCTTATGGGGCCGACTTGTCTATCTAGATACATCCACATTATATTATATATAATTCAGGGCCGACCCCACATGGTGGTCTAATAACCCATCAGCAAGTACACACACTTGCGACACTTGTCAATCCACATGACGACACTTCCTTATAGAGGAATAACACATCTCTTATAAGGGTACAATGAATATATATAAAATACACAGATGAAATACATTCCGAAGTTACATATACATCAACAATTCCATGATTACACAAGCATTCATCATAATAATGAAACCACATCATTTACCATAACAAAATACTTATCTTTGAATTCCGAAGCAACTGGCTAAGTGAGAGCAACGTTCCACCCAACCTTAGATCTCTGTCCAACCTATACTCTTTCAGCTGAGAGATCACCCTCGAGCTGGCCAGTGTATCCACTAAGGAGGGCTAATAGGTTCTCTCATAGTCAAGGCTCCATTCACATGCTAAACCAGTCTGTAGTTGGGTTTACCAAGCATTCCAAGGCACCTACCGATGCTAAGCCAACCTACAGGGGTTCCTTCAGCACACAGGAGTAACAAGGAGGCATTGCTAAACTAGTGAGTTCAACCACATAACTATAGGCATCTCAACACTCAGTTGACCTGGCACCCACATTACCTACCACATCCAACACAAGGAAGACCTACTGCACTATCACATAGTCTCTCGAGGCATCTTCCCTTCTAGTGATATTCCAGGATGGGCATAGAAAGGTCTAGTCGCTCATAGCCGACCTAGCACCTACAATACTTACCACATCCAACACAAGGAAGATCCTATCACTGCTGTACAGTCTCACAAGTCCTTCCCTTCCAGTGCTATTCCAGGACGGGCATAGAAAGGTCCAGTCACTAGTTCATTGAGACTATAGCCTTCACTGAGTTTCTCCAGCAATGCAACCCTTCTCCCACAGTTTACAACAAGACATATCCCAGCTTGGGGTCTTCTCACAGTTGCTCTGCACAAACCGCTTTTCAACCTTCTCTATTTACTCTACCTGTCGCTGTACCAAGGTTCTGCACACAAGGTATCACGACTGCCCGTTCTTGGGTAGTTCTCACACATAGGGGCACGCTACTTACAGGAAAACATGCAAGTGAATCCTCTACGAGGGTCAATGGTCTAAACAATGGTAGCGCGAGCATTCCAAATAGGGAATTAGGTGTGTGAGTCATGAATGGATAAGTGTGTATATCCGAATCCTTCCCCCCCCCCCGGTTCACAACAGGCTCTGTACGTTTTCCCAGGCAGTTCGATGCCTTCACGCACAAGTGATCAGAGCCATTCCCTACCATACGAAATCGCAGGAATGCTCCATACTCCATCAGACTCAACAGTTGGTTCTCAACCACCCTCTGAAATCGCATTAATGTCAGTAGGGAGTTCAAATGGGTTCTCAGTCAGACATGTGGCAACATGGTCAACCAATCCCAAACCCCCTCACCTCTCCCTAGTGGATACACACAACCCCCTTCTTGTTTGTTGCCTCCTTAGCCATCTTCTTGGTTATTTTATTCATTCAGTAATAATTACATCATGTACATTCTTCATGGCTTAGCAGCCCATGAATAATCAAACTGTATCAATACTTTCCTAACCAATAAAATGAAACATCCACTAGTGGGGCCTTGGCCTTGAGCTCCACACTAGGGCATTTACACATATTATACATAAGTAGTGTTTACATCAAGGAAAAAATGGGGTATTACAACTCCCTCTCCCTTAAAATAACACCGTCCTCGGTGTTCTCAAAACTGAACAAAAATGGAAATGCCTCCCTCATGGCATCCTCCAGCTCCCATGTGGCCTCCTCTGGGCTAAGGTGCCTCCATTGCACCTTTACCTACCCTATGGCCCGGTTATGGAGCAAGGTAACCTTCCTATTGATGATGCACGTAGGCTCCACCTAAAACTCTCCCTCTGGTTCCACCTGTATCACATGCCAATCAATGATATGATTAGGATCATGTACATATTTCTTAAGTAAAGATACATGGAAAACATTATGAGCTTTCATGTTAGCAGGCAATGCAATTCTATATGCAACTAGCCCTATCCTATCAAGGACTTCAAATGGACCACAATATCTTGGTGCCAACTTGGCGTAACTTCCTATTTTCATGGAACTCTTCCTGGGTCTCACTCTCAAGTAGACATGATCCCCAGTTTGAAACTCCTTATGCACTCTTTTCAGATCTGCATAACTCTTCTGCCTGTCCTGTGCTACCTTCAAATTCTACCCGATCTTGACAACTTCCTGTTCCATTTCCTCAACCACCTCTGGTCCAAGCACTACTCTGTTCACTAGGCTATCCCCTCTCACTGGAGTTCTGCATCCTCTGCCATACAATACTTCAAAAGGACTCATCTTTAATGATGCTTGATGCCCATTGTTGTAAGCAAATTCCACTAAGTGTAGATAGTCTTCCCACTTAGATGGCTTATCCATCACATACATCCTTAGCATATCTTCAAGGATCTGATTCACTCTCTCAGTCTGACCATCTGTCTGAGGATGATAGGATGTACTAAATTTCAACTGAGTTCCCAACTCTTGGAACAAACCTTTCCAAAAATTGGATGTGAACTTGGTGTCACGATCTGAAACTATTTCCTTGGGCAATCCATGCAATCTGAATATCTCTCTCATGAAGATATCTACAATGTCATTAGCCTTGTGGGTGGACTTGATCGAAATGAAATGAGCTACTTTTGATAGCTTGTCCACCACAACCATGATTGAATCATGCTTCCTCACTGTCATGGGAAGTCCTGTTACAAAATCCATGGAAATCACTTCCCACTTCCACTTTGGAATGGGTAAGGGCTGCAATAATCCTGCTGGATGTTGATGCTCTGCCTTGACCTGTTGGCACTTTTGACATTTAGCAATATACTCAGCTATGTCCTTCTTCATACCGTTCCAAAAGTACTGCTTCCTTGCTGCTGTTATAGTCTTCTGATACCCTGGGTGTCCTGAGTATGGCTTCTGATGTATCTCATCCATCACCAGTTTCTTTAAGTCTACACTATTTGGAGTGTACAGCTTGGTGTTCTGATAGATGAGAGCATTATCCTTACCCAGCTGATATCTTGCATACTTCTCCTCTATAATGTTCTGCTGTAATTTCTCTTTAATCCGTAGATAGACTTCATCACCATCTTGAGCCTATAAAATTATTTCTTTCAAGTTTGATTCACATCTGCTTATGGCTGCAATATGGAATCTCCTGCTGAGTGCATCGAAACTTTATTCTCTTTACCTTTGACATGCTTAATCTCCAAATCAAACTCGCAAAGGAACTCCATCCATCTAGTCTACCTTGCATTCAAGTTTGGCTGGTTGAACAAGTATTTCAAACTCATGTGACCAGTTCGGAGCTCAAATCTTCTTCCCAAAAGACAATGTCTCCATCTCTTGAGAGCGTGAATTATGGCTGCTAGCTCTAAGTCATGGGTGGCATAGTTCCTTTCATGCTCCTTCAGTTTCCTTGACTCATAACAAATTACAGAACCTTCTTGCATTAGCACTCCACCGAGTCTCTCAATGCAAGCGTCTGTGCATACCAAGAAATCCTTACTTCGATCTGCGATCTTCAAAATAGGTGCACTAGTAAGCAACTCCTTCAGCCGCTGGAAACTTCTTTCACATTTTTCAGACCATGCGAATTTAATGTTCTTCCTCTGCAATGAAGTGATGGGGTGGGCTATCTTGGAGAAGCCCTCAATGAACCTTCTGTAGTAACCAACAAGGCCTATGAAAGATCTAACATCTGCTGCATTCCTTGGAGTGGACCAATCCATAATGGCCTCAATATTCTCAGGATCCACAGCAATACCTTTTGCTGATATAATGTGACCCAAATACTGTACCTTCTCTTGATAGAAGTTACATTTACTTAGATTAGCATACAGCTGGTGCTCCCTAAGGACTTGTATCACCATCCTCAAATGCTCATCATGCTCTTCCTCATTCTTGGAATACACAAGAATTTCATCCAAGAACACAATCACAAACCTATCCAAATACTTGTTGAAGACGTTATTCATGAGACACATGAATGTAGTAGGTGCATTGGTGAGACCAAACGGTGTTGATGTATATGTAACTTCGGAATGTATTTCATATATGTATGTTGTATGTACTCCTATAGATATGGTATTATTCCTCTATATGGAAGTGTCGTCATTTATATTGTAAATGTTGTAACTTATACTTGATGGGTTATTAGACCACCTTGTTGGGGTCGGCCCTGTATAAGTCGTGTGGGTAAAAGTGTTATTAGACCACCCTATTGGGGGTCGGCCATGTGGGTTGAAGGGTTATTAGACCACCCTATTGGGGGTTGGCCCAGTTAGCATTATGTTATGTGGTTAAGTTCGAGCCTACATGATTTATGTAAAAGGTAAGTCACGTCAAGTATAAATAGAGTGCGGGAGGCACTCTATTTGATCACTCACTTCTCACTCATGCACTCAAGGAGGAGTGGCGCACTTATGGAGGAGGAGGATCTGCTGCTAGGTTATGTCTATCTCTTATGGTTGGGTTGTATCATTGCTCTATCTATCTCTGAGGAAGTTATTGGGGTTTTTCACCTTTATGGTTTTCCCCAAGTAAATCTTTGTGTCTCTTATGTGCTTGCATTATTGTCTCCATGATTGATATGCTGTAGATATGCTGTACATGTTGTTCTCTCAGTTAATATCCTAGATCATATTGAAGTAAATTTAGAAAAATTTAAAATGGTATCAGAGCTAGCCTGAAAGAAGGCATGATATGGCATGTATGACACTTGTTGCACTTACGATGCTAAGGCTTGATATAGCAAAAACCAATCATCGTAGCACTTTCCCTATAAATATGTTTTGGCAACGTTTTCGGATCTAAAATATTTATAGGTCGAAGATTAAATCCCCATGTACCTTGTGCCCAAAGGAAAACCTCTAATTCGTTGTACTTTGTGATTTATGATCTGTACAATATAGGGTTTCTGCCTCTTCCAGATATGAGACAAAATCAGGTGACCTTGGGAAAAAGGTCATAACTTGGGCTAGGAAGCTCCAAATGAAATTTTGTAAAATGTGATAGGTAGTACACAGACTTTACTATCTCAGGAAACGTTTTCAGAGGCCGAAGATTAACTAGTGACATGTGGAATGCCGTACAAGTTCGCTCTCTTGTATTATCCCATAAACAGGTCACGTTGCGACACTTGGCATAACTCTCTCTCAGAGAGTCCAATTGAGGTTAGACCTATCAGGATGGAAAGATAACAGGGTGAGATATCTCAAAAAAACTTTTTAGAGGCTGAAGTTTAAACAGTGACACGTGGCACGCCGTACAAGTTCACCCTCCTATATTATCCCAAAACAGGTCACGTTGCGACACTTGGCATAACTCTCTCTCAGAGAATCCAATTGAGGTCAGACCTGTCAGGATGGAAAGATAACAGGTCAAGCTATCTCAAGAAACATTTTTCAGACCTTGTGGATCGAAAAGTTCATAGTTACACTAGAATCAATCAAGTACATATTTCTGTCAAAACAGAATTATTTTTTAGTACCTTCATTCACGGCTTCCGGAATTTAGGGATTCGGAGAAAGTTGGAATTTTTGTAATCGGAGACCACGGCTGAATGCTACTCATCAAAATAAAATTTTAGAGACCAAGATCAAAATTTTTGGTTGGGCAGAAGGTCGGGCTTGATTAGACCCTAGTTCGGGACTTTGATCAGAAAAGTGGAAAATTAGGGCTTATGTAAAAATGGGAATTTTTGAAATCTATGACCACGGCTGGAAGCTCCTTAGAAAAATAGAAGCTTAGAGCTTTGGATCAAACCTTTTGATTGGGAAGAAGAGTAGGCTTCATCAAAACCCAGTTCGGGGTCATGTCCAGTGAATCCGGAAGTTTCAAAGGAAAAATTGAGGAGTGAAACTTTACAGTTTTCAAATTCTAAGCATACCAGCTTGATCAGCTCATCAAGGCGCATATTTCTATCCTTTCGGAAGTTTGAAATTCAAAGTTTGAATTTTTGGGGTTTCTCTGACAAACCCATATCCAGCTCCAGGTCCAGTTCTTGCAAATCAAGTGGATTGGGTTAATCCTAGAAGAAGATGGATTGGTCACTTGCATAAGTGAAGAAGTTCTTGTTTCAAAGGGAGATGAGGCTAAGGCCTTCCATAAAAAGATTACAAGCAATCTTGACAGGTATGACTCATGGAGGTATGTTTTGAGATTTGTTCATGATTAAGTTTATGGTATGTTTGTCTTCATGTTATTACGGTTAGTACAATCTTGATTTTAGACTTGTCATATCACCTTAATAAAATTATGAATGCACGATAGAAAATATTCATTGATTAAGGTCTTGACACTTATGATTGTACTAATGCATTATGGTGTTGTATGAGGTTTATGTTGTCTACTAACATGAAAGGTACACCAAGAAAGACAAATCATGTTCTGGTTCAAGAACATATGATCATGATGACATGAGGACAAAGATTCATCCATTGTCATGGATCTCATAGAAGATCCATTTACGAGGTATGTATAACTTGGTTTTATAATGGTTAACATATGAGATATACAGGTTACTAGCACAAGTCATTGAAGAAGAACAAGAAGACATCATGTGAGTATGTTAGACATAACTAGCTAGCATGCTAATCCAGGTATGTTTTTCCTATATCAAGATAGAATCCTACCTTGTGTTAGGATCTTATACTGTTGTGTTGTTGATAATGATTATTCATGAAGTCATAGGTTTGAATAGTCATGGCTGTATGCATATTATGTTTCTTACCATAATTGATGATATGACTAACCCGAAGAGTCATAGGTTTGAGTAATTATAGGTTTAGACATGTTATGTTTCTTATGATTTGACTAACCATAAGAATCCTTCATAAACCTTCAATGCTAATGCTTATTATTTCTGTTTGAAATGATCATGACTATACATGCTTGAGATTATTGCGTTTTAATAGTATACTAATGAATGTATGATTTTATATGAGATCACAAGGATAACACAATCATGATACTAATAAGCATGCATAGAGACCAAGGATGAATATGAGTTCAAGAAAAGGTAATTCAGGAAGCAAAGATCAAGAGGGAGTACACTCCAGTGGTTTATGCAAGGATGCAGATATTCAGAGGGAGTTGACCATCTCTCTACATTCCACAACAGAAAGGTGTAGAAGAAGCTACTTCAGATTAGGACTTCAGCAGCTCCTGCAAGGAAGCGAAGACTCAGAGGGAGTCCACCCAACGAACAAAGAAAGATAAGTATTTTAATCATCATTTCTTACATATTTGTTTAAATAAAATTGTTCAATGATGTATATGCTCATGTTCCTAGACTTAGGATATGTATTATGCATAGTAGAATAGTTGCATTGATGAACAATATACTACTAATATGCATGGGTAAGTAGCCTATGGCACTGTACAACATTCCATTGCTAATTATCTAGAATGAAACCTCTTTGCTGACATGTTGGGAGTTGTGCACACTCTTAAACAATGTTCTGGTAGAGATTTGAAGGCATCTAGAAACTTACGGGATATGGATAAATGTTGTATTGAAGCATTGGCTAAGATAATTGCATGACTGTATGATATTTCTTTATGTGTAAGAATTTGTTCTGAAAAACTATGAGATGTTTTCTAATCATGCAATTTAACTTGTTGTGTAGGAAAGATCATATGCCATCTCCTACAAAAGAAGAACTACAACATTTGTTCCAGCAACAAAGATATCTATTGAAGATATTGAAGTTCCCAGGATCTGGGATGAAGAAATGGAATGCCATGATCCGTTGATCATGAAGAATGATGTTTGGGATGTAGTCCCAAGACGTGAAGGGAAGTTTGTTATGACTTTTAAATGGAACTATCAGATCAAGCATGTTGCAGATGGCAGCATTGAGAAATATAAAAGTGATGAAATAGAAGATGCACCAGATGGATTTCAAGACAGCATAGTGTAGTCATATATGTGTGCAGAACTTGGTATGGTAGGATAGACAACTTTCTATCCAGTTTGGGCTTTACCAAGAATAAGGCATATTCCAACCTTTTCTACAAGGTTGAGGAAGGAAATCCAGCGATACTACTTTTGTATGCGGATAACCTGTTTGTATCAGGTGAGGATAGATTGATTTCCGACACACAGTGGAAGCTTGCTGCCGAGTTCGAGATGAAGAACTTGGGGATGATGCACTATTTGATTTTGGCATGGAGGTGTGGCAGAATGCAGATGGAATAATCCTTGGACAAGGGAAGTATGCAGTAGAGATCCTGAAGAGGTTCGGGATGATGGATTGCAAGGCCATGGCCACACCTATGACATTGAATCTGAAGCTTTTATGTGATGCTTCATCTGAGCTGGTTGATGTCTCTATGTATCATCAGATGATTGGGTCCTTGTTGTACCTGACGAACACGAGACCAGACATTTGCCTTGCTGTGAACACATTGAGTCAATTCCTGATAGATCCGAGGAGTGTTCACCTGGTTGTTGTAAAGCATGTTCTGAGGTACGTAAAGGGTACAGTGGATTATGGGCTCAAGCATGAGGCGAATCAAAAGTTTAACCTGCAGGGTTATGTTGATTCAGATTGGGCAGGCAGTGTTGCAGATAGGAAGAGCACATCTGGGTGCTGCTTCAGTATGGGATTAGGTGTGATCTCTTGGTTTAGCAGGAAGCAATCTTGTGTAGAACTGAGTACAGCTGAGGCAGAGTATGTTGCAGTCTATTCAGCTAGTTGTGAGGCAGTATGGCTATGGAAGCTACTGTCTGAGTTATTTGATCTCCCGTTGGATGTTACTGGTATCTTCTGTGATAACCAGAGTTGTGTAAAGCTATCCGAGAACCCAGTGTTTCATGATAGGTCGAAACACATAGAGATCAAATATCACTATATCAGGGATATGGTGCAGAGAGGAGCTGTGAAGCTCTTGTATGTTGCGACGGACGAGCAGATTGCAGATGTGCTGACGAAGCCACTATCCAGGGTGAAGTTCGAGTACTTCAGAGAGAGGCTTGGCATTCTTCAGATCGAGGACACTTCGAGGAAGAAGTGATGGACACATTTGCTGAAGCCATTCCAAGCATGTTGGAAGGAGGATCCTTCACATGGCTGTGGATGTAAGCGCTGGATGATGAGCATTAGGATGATGTTCTGGTTTCTGCTTGGATATGATCAGTTGGATCATTTTTATGTATGTATGTATGCATCATGTTGGATGCTGGATATGATCAGTTGGATCATTTATATGTATGTATGCATCATGTTAGATGCTGGATATGATCAGTTGGATCATTTATATGTATGCATGCATCATGTTGGATGCTGGATATGATCGGTTGGATCATGTGTATGTATTTTTGTATAATAATCATGTTGGATGCTTGGACCATGTATCTGTATATGTATCAGGTGGATACATTGTATGATCAGGTGGATCATGTATGGTGATATGTGTCATGTATTTGTATTTGTATCAGGTAGATACATTGTATGATCAGGTGGATCATGTATGGTGATATGTATTAGGTAGATACTTGGTATGCATAAGGTAGATGCATTATATGATCAGGATGATCATGGATGACGAGCTTCAGGATGTTGCTCCAGATGACATACAGCAAGATGTTGCAGTGATGATGATCAGGATGATCATGAGTACATCAGGATGATGTATGGTGAGTATCAGGTTGATACTCTATGGCCGTGGATCAGGTTGTGCAGATGAGCATGTAATTCGGTGCCCTGGGAGATTTGCAGATAGTCTTTCGAGGTTTTTCCTATGACATCTAATTCGGTTCCCTGGGATATCTGGAAAATGCTCTTTCAAGGTTTTGCTCTGGGAAGACATGTAATTCGGTGCCCTGGGAGATCTGCAGATAGTCTTTAGAGGTTTTGCCTATGGCATGTAATTCGGTGCCCTGGGATATCTGGCAGATGCTCTTTCGAGGTTTTGTCCTACGACATGTAACTCGGTTCCCTGGGAGATCCGATAGGTTGGGCTGTGTGCCCGTAATCAGTCCTAGGATGCTCTTGCGAGGTTTTTCCATAACCACATGTAATTCGGTGCCCTGGGAGATCCTATAGGTAGAGCTGCGTGCTCGTAACAGCCTGGGAAGCTCTTGCGAGGTTTTGTGGTGGGGTCACATGTAATAAGTCCTGGAGATCTGGGCAGGATGAAAAAGGCCTCAGATGCTCTTTAGAGTTCTTGTTAGTCAAGAGACTCTTTTAAGGTTTTGTGATGCACATAATAAGTCCTGAGGATTCCACAGTATGGCCAGTGGTGACAAAGACCTGCAGGTGGTGGCCTACATCTAGTATGAAAAAGGACTGGCTCTGTAGAACTTCCTATGACGAGTAGATTCAGAGATTGATTGAGATAGCAGCAGCAGTGATGATGATGATGAATCGATGACGATTATCCAGTGATGATGATCCAGAGAAGATGACTTGTGCTAGAAGACCTGTGCTGAGAAATACCTTCCTAGTTAAGAGGGAGTGTTGATGTATATGTAACTTTGGAATGTATTTCATATATGTATGTTGTATGTACTCCTATAGAGATGGTATTATTCCTCTATATGGAAGTGTCGTCATTTATACTGTAAATGTCGTAACTTATACTTGATGGGTTATTAGACCACCTTGTTGGGGTCGGCCCTGTATAAGTCATGTGGGTAAAAGGGTTATTAGACCACCCTATTGGGGGTCGGCCCAGTCAGCATTATGTTATGTGGTTAAGTTCGAGCCTACATGATTTATGTAAAAGGTAAGTCAAGTCAAGTATAAATAGAGTGCGGGAGGCACTCTATTTGATCACTCACTTCTCACTCATGCACTCAAGGAGGAGTGGCGCACTTATGGAGGAGGAGGATCTGCTGCTAGGTTATGTCTATCTCTTATGGTTGGGTTGTATCATTGCTCTATCTATCTCTGAGGAAGTTATTGGGGTTTTTCACCTTTATGGTTTTCCCCAAGTAAATCTTTGTGTCTCTTGTGTGCTTGCATTATTGTCTCCATGATTGATATGCTGTAGATATGTTGTACATGTTGTTCTCTCAGTTAAGATCCTAGATCATATTGAAGTAAATTCAGAAAATTTTAACAAACGGCACCACTATAAATTCATAATGGCCATACCTAGTCCTGAAGGCTGTCTTATGAATGTCTTCATCCTTTATCTTGACTTGATGGTACCCCAATCTCAAGTCAATCTTGGAGAATACTCTAGCTTCCTTCATCTGATTGAACAAGTCATCAATCCTTGGCAAGGGGTACTTGTTCTTAACTGTCACCTTATTGAGCCGCCTGTAATCAATACACAACCTCAATGTTCCATCCTTCTTCTTAACAAACAATACCGGTGCACCCCATGGGGATACACTCGGTCTGACATATTCTTTGTCTATCAATTCCTGCAGCTGCATCTTCAACTCTACCAACTCTGGTGTGCTCATTCTATAAGGAGCTTTGGAGATGGGTGCTGCTCCCGGAACAAGATTAATAGAAAAATCAATGTCCCTCTTAGGTGGTAATCCTGGAACCTCATCTGGAAACACGTCCTAGAACTCCTGCAATATATGGAAGTCTTATATCCTAGGTCCCTTATCCTTTGCTAAACCTGATATATGTAAGGCATATAATTGGCAACCCTTTTTATGAAACTTCCTCAATTGCAGAGCTGAAATTTGCCTTACTGAAACATGCTTTGGAATCCATTTAACCAACCTTGGCTTGCCTTCATCATCAAGACATTCCAATGCTTTACCATAACAGTCCACCTTGGCTCTATACCTTTCCAACCAGTCCATGCCAATCAGGGCATCATATGACCCCAATGGCAAGACATTCAATTCTGCATGTGTGAGGCATCATATGACTGGTGGCTAGCTGAACTAACCAAGCATTGTCATGCTTCAATTTACCAAGGGAACAACTCTCAATTACCTTAGGAGATACATAACTGTGAGTAGACCCCGGATCAATCAAAATGGAAATAGGCTGCTCAATAATCTTACCTGCAACTTCTACTACTGCTGACTGATGGTCTGCTTGGTGATCATCCAGTGCTGCATAAATCCTGGTTGTTGCTCTGGCCATATCCCCTACTGTAGCTTTTCTTCTGACATGGTGCAAGACCCTGGGGTTCTTCTTTGCAGTTGGGAAATCTCTGAACCTGTGGTTCTCTCCACAACCCCAACACTGAAGTGGCCCCATTGGTGTCCTGTTCATTGCTGGCCTGAATTCTCTTCTTGCTTACTGGCCCTGTGGAAATCTCCTAGGTTGATCCCTGAATGGTGGTTTAGACTCACCTTTCTTCTGATCAAACCTTCCCTTGGGTTTACCTTTCCACGGTGGCTGTGCCTCTGCTTTACCTTTATTCTACTCATAGCAATGCTCTGCCATCCTGATAGCTTCATCCAAGCTTGGTGGATTTACAAACTCTATCCTGTCTCTGTAATTCTATGGCAGACTACCAAGGAAGCATTGAATCTTCACTCTTTCATCCCTGATGTAGTCTACATACCTTAGTAACTCCAGAAACTTGTGAACATGCTCATCCATAGTGTCCTGTCCAAGTTTGAGTTCATTGAACTCTTTCGTCTTACTATCATAATATCTAGCTGATAGGTATTTCTCTTGGAAGTACCTTTGGAACCTACCCCAGCTGACTCTTCTTTCACTGATTCCCTTCAGCTGCATGAGGTGATCCCACTAGATAGAAGCTCTTCTACTAAGGTTGTATATAGCGACCTTAGCCTTTTCATTCTCCGAATACTCATGCATTCTGAAGTACTTCTTCATCCCAAGAAGCAATGCCTCTGCTTCCTGACCTTCTTTACTTTCACCATCAAAAGTAGGAGGTCTAGCCTTCCTGAATTCACCCTGTGGAATACCTCTGTACTTCTTCCTACCTTTATTCTTACTAGCAGTGCATCCTGTGCTCTCTTGAGAACCCTCAGAATCCTCTAACCTACTGGAAGAAATCTTAGGAGAGGGTGTCCTGTGCTTCCGGCCCACAGAACCCCTTCTAGGTCTTGGAGTTCTTTTCATGGAACGACCCCTAGACTGACTTTCTGCATTTCTTCCTTCTTGGCCTTCATGGCTCGAGTTAGAACCACCTTTAATCCTTTGCTGCAAGTCCATGAGACTCTGCAAAATGGCTGCATTGAGCTGATGCTGCTCTTCTTGCGCTTTCATCATTCGCTCATTAAAGCTAACCATAGTTTCAGCTAAGTTTGGGGGCGTCACTTGCTCCCTTCTTCCATCAGACTTAGCTTCTATATATGCTTCTTGCACATTCTCACCCAATACATCATCTTCCGGCCCAAATGGGTCCTGCGCATCATTCAGGGTAACCATTCTCACCTCGTACTATGGGCTGCACCGTGATACAACTGTCTAACAGCTGCTGCTAATTCTCTGTGTATATCACATACATTCTATTAGATATCATAAACATGCAAATAAACTGTATCATACTCATCCAAACCAGGAATTATTCATCTGAGCAATAAATCAAGCAATTAAGTTCATAGAAAATCACGCCCTGGGCGCATTTCTTGACCAAAATTCATGTGCCGTCTGGCCCAAACAGCTCCCAGTGCTGCAACTGAAGCTCTGATACCACTCTGTCACGTCCCCTCCGACCCACCTTGCCAACAGGAGGCCGTGATCCATTTTGTTTCTCCAAACCATTGACTGAGCGCCCATACACACAGTCGGAGAACTCGAATTCGCAACAATGAATCCAGAAACGCACATCCCGCACAACAATTCCCAAAATGCGAATCCCACAACAATGGGTCCCACAGTTTCGCGTTCGGGATTGTGGAAAGTCATAACACTTAGTGCGAGATTTGGAAAATCCGAAACATGAAACCCGATCCCAACCGTTCCACCGCGGGGGTGGTCACCCTGAAACCTGAAACCCGCAATGTTGGGTGTGGGGTTGCAAGAAGTCTAAATCCTGTGGTGCGAGTTTTGACGAACCCACAACCCGAAACCCGCTAATGTCGAGTGCGGGGTTGCAGGAGGCCTAAATCCCGTTATGTGAGCTTTGATGTACCCGCATCCCGAAACTCTCAACGTGGATTTTGGCATACCCGCAACCTACAAAATCATGCGTGCGGAACCCTGTTTTTGCAAGGGTAACTTCATCAATCTTCCAAGGGGCATAACTCCTCCCTCCAGTATCCAAATGGGGCAAGGTTGATACCGCTGGAAAGCTCATGGAGAACTCTATCCAATGGTAGCATCCCCTTGACTAGGTGAGGCATCTAACCAGATCATTTCCTTCTCTAAAGTTCTATTCTTACTTACACTTAAACATTCCAACCTTATACAATTCTGTCAGATATCTTCCTCATCCATCTGACCGTAGAGGGTTCTGAAACACTCCCAGGATTCCCTCTTTCCCAAGAATCATATGATAACATACATTTCCTTCACAGGGTTAGTATACATACACATTCATTACCAAAACAATGGATCTCTATCATTCATCATCACATATAAAATGCATCCACAAACTTAACTCATACATCTATCATATGCAAGAATTACAAGGCATTAAACTCATGCAAGATAAATACACACAACCTATTACTCAGGCCTGTACACGATTTCATGTCAACCGCTCATATAACCATACATACAACAATTCCATGATTACACAAGCATTCATCATAATAATGAAACCACATCATTTACCATAACAAAATACTTATCTTTGAATTCCGAAGCAACTGGCTAAGTGAGAGCAACGTTCGAACCAACCTTAGATCTCTGTCCAGCTTATACTCTTTCGGCTGAGAGATCACCCCTGAGCTAGGCAGTGTATCCACTAAGGAGGGCTAATAGGTTCTCTCACAGTCAAGGCTCCATTCACACGCTAAACCAGTATGTATTTGGGTTTATTAAGCATTCCAGGGCACCTACCGATGCTAAGCCAACCTACAAGGGTTCCTTCAACACACAGGAGTAACAAGGAGGCATTGCTAAACCAGTGAGTTCAACCACAGAACTGCAGGCATCTCAGCACTTAGTTGACCTGGCACCCACAATACCTACCACATCCAACACAAGGAATACCTACTGCACAATCAGACAGTCTCTCAAGGCATCTACCCTTCCAATGCTATTCCAGGATGGGCATAGAAAGGTCTAGTCGCTCACAGCCGACCTAGAACCAACAATACCTACCACATCCAACACAAGGAAGATCCTATCACTGCTGTACAGTCTCACAAGTCCTTCCCTTCCATTGCTATTCTAGGATGGGCATAAAAAGGTCCAGTCACTATTTCATTGACACTATAGCCTTCACTGAGTTTCTCCAGCAATCAAACCCTTCTCCCACAGTTTACAACAAGACATATCCCGGCTTGGGGTCTTCCCATGGTTTCTCTGCGCAAACCGGTTTGCAACCTTCTCTATTGACTCTACCCGTCGCTGTACCAGGGTTCTGCACACAGGGTGTCATGGCTTCCCGTTCTTGGGTAGTTCTCACACACATGGGCATGCTACTTACAGGAAAAAACGTAGGTGAATCCTCTGCGAGGGTCAATGGTCTCAACAATGGTAGCGCGAGTGTTCCAAACAGGGAATCAGGTGCGTGAGTCATAAATGGATAAGTGTGTATATCCGAATCCTCCCCCCCCAGTTCACAACAGGCTCTGCGATTTTCCCAGGCAGTTCGATGCCTTCACTTACAAGTGATCAGAGCCATGCCCTGCCATACAAAATCGCAGGAATGCTCCATACTCCATCAAACTCAGCAGTTGGTTCTCAACCACCCTCTGAAATCACATCAATGTCAGCAGGGAGTTCAAACGGGTTCTCAGTCAGACATGTGGCAACATGCTCAACCAATCCCAAACCCCCTCACCTCTCCCTAGTGGATACACACAACCCCCTTCTCGTTCGTTGCCTCCTTAGCCAGCTTCTTGGTTATTGTATTCAGTCAATAATAATTACATCATGTACATTCTTCATGGCTTAGCAGCCCATGAATAATCAAACTGTATCAATACTTACCTAAGCAATAAACTGAAACATCCACTAGTGGGGCGTTGGCCTTGAGCTCCAGACTAGGGCATTTACACATACTGTACATAAGCATTATTTACATCAAGGGAAAAATGGGGTATTACATATCGGCAATCAAACTATCATTACCTGTTACAAACAGATCATCCAAATATAGAAGTAGTATCATAGGATTGCTTTCCTCAACCTTGTAGTAAAGGTTGGAATCTGCTTTACTCTTGGTAAAGCCCAAACTAGATAGGAAACTGTCCATCCTACCATACCAAGTTCTAGGAGCTTGTTTCAAGCCATACAAGGCTTTCTTCAATCTGCACACATATGACTCCCTGTCATGTGTTTCAAAATAGAGTGGCTGCTCCACATACAGTTCCTCTTCAACTACACCATTCAAGAAAGAAGTCTTGACATCCATCTGGTGTATCTTCCATTTTATCACTGCAGCCAGAGCAAGTACTGATATGATGGAAGTGTACCTGGCTATAGGAGCAAAAGTTTCTTCATAATCTATTCCCTCTTTCTGAGAGAATCCACAAGCTACGAATCTTGCCTTTTATTTCTCTATGTTTCCATCTGCAGCATGCTTGATTTTGTAGATCCATTTAGAAGTCACAACAAACTTCCCTTCAGGTCTTGGGACAACATCCCAAACATCATTCTTCATTATTGATTGGTATTCCTCGACCATGGCATCCTTCCATTCTTTCTTTTCCACTACTTCTTCATAACTAGAAGGTTCTTTGTTCATGATATCACAGAGGAAAGCAACATAGCTAGTATGTGATCTTGTTCTCTTCTTTGCTCTGTGTTCTTCTTCTGGAATGCCATATCTTTCTGCCTCTTGAATGAGCTCTCTAGCCCATGCATGTTTCCTCTTGTGAGAGTCCTTCTCATGAGGTGGATCTATAGGTTCTTGTGGATCTTCAATTTCATGATCAACATTTGGAATTGCTTCAGTCATGGTAGTGTCTTGGAATCAAGTTTCCTTAGGTTCTTCATAATCTTCAACAGGTGTCTTCCTTGATTTGATGAATGCTGAGTTTTCATCAAATGTTACATCCCTGCTGACATCAATCTTCTTGAACCCTGGAAAGTATATTCTGTAAGCCTTCGAGCTTTCACTGTAACCCACAAAGATACCCTTCTTTCTTGAAGCATCCAGCTTGGTCCTCTTTTCCTTTGGGACATGTGTATATACTGGACAACCAAATATTCTGAGATGGTTGACCTTAGGTTTCTTACCAGGGAAGACCTCTTCTGGTGTCTTGTTTTCCAATATCTTGTGGGGTGTTCTATTCTGCACATATATAGCTATCCTAGCTGCTTCTGCCCATAGATGCATAGGTAGATCCTGGTCATGCAGCATTTCCCGTGCTGCTTCCATGATTGTTCTATTCTTTCTTTCTGCAACTCCATTCTGTTGTGGATTGTAAGGAGCAGTCAACTCCCTCTTAATCCCTGAATCACTGCATAGCTTCTTGAAGTCACCTGAAGTGAATTCTCCACCATTGTCGAATCTGAAAGTCTTGATTCTCTTATCAGTTTGGTTCATCAAGGTTTTGAATTCCTTGAACTTATCAAATACTTCATCTTTGTTCTTCAAGAAGTAAACCCAAGTCTTCCTGGAGAAGTCATCAATGAAAGAGACATAGTAAACATACCCAATCAGAGAACTGGATGACATTGGACCGCATACATCAGAGTGGATGATTTCCGATATACTTTTAGCCTTGCTTTCACTGCTTGAAAATGCCTTCTTTATGTTCTTTCCTTTTTCACATCCTTTGCAAACACCTTCATGCTTGGTCTTGATTTCAGGAAGACCTTCTATAGCTTTACTTGCAATTGGTAATGCTCTGTAGTGCATATGTGCAAGTATTCTATGCCAAAGTTCACTTGGCTCCATGGAATCATGTACCATGGCATGTTCAGGTTGTCCCTTCAATTTATACAAACCTCCCTCTTGCTCTCCAATCACCATTGCATCATTTATGGTCTTTCCCTTTGGCCACATTAGGACTTGGCCATCCACAAATGCAACCCTCATACCTTTTGCATCCAATGCAGATATGGAGAGTAGGTTTTTCTTGAGCCCAGGTACATAAAGAACTTCTTTCATCTTCAAAGATTTTCCAGAATCTAGGTTGTAGGAGGCTTCACCACTTCCTTTGATAGGGTATTGATAGTCATCCCCAAGTTTCACTTTATGGGGTGATTCATGTTCAGATAAATTTACAAAAGATTCTTTAAACCTAGTCATGTGTTTGGAAGCCCCACTATCAATAAGCCAATCATTACATCCATGAGAAACAGTACCTGTGAGAGCAGGGATTAGAACATACTCTTCTTCGCTTGATGAATCATCATCACTTTCTACTCTAGCCTTCTTCTTTGGAGGTTCATCATCTTCAACAGCATGAGCATGGTACCTTCTTTTGTTGCCCTTCTTCTTCTTGTTGAAGTTGTTGTTATTGTTGCTGTCCCTTTTGTTCTTGGGACATACTGAAGCAAAGTGACCCTTCTCATTGCATGTGAAGCACCTTAGATATTCTTATTCTTTTGGTGATAATGAGTGGATCTCTTCTGCTGAGAGTGCTCCCTTTTAGGCTTGCTTCTTTTGGTGTGAGCTGCGAGAGATTGATCTTCACTTCCCATCTTTTATTCTCGTGCTACAAGCCTTGCTTCTTCTTGAGAGCATTCCTCCCACAATTTACTAAAGGAGATTAACTTCCTTCTTGCACAGATCCCTTGAATAAAGGAATCCCATGACCTAGGTAGGACATTCAGAGTGGTCATCACAATTTCTCCATTCTCCACCATTTCATCTACAGCTTCAAGTTGTTCCTAGACTTGAGAGACTTTGGAGAAATAAGATTGAATGGTCTCTCCATTCAACATCTTGACCCCTTTCAATTGATTCCGTAGAGTCATCTTCCGATTTATGTTGTTCCCTTCAAATAGCTTGGTCAGGGAGTCAAACATAGCCTTGGGTGTCTTTAGAGATGACACATGTGGAATGAGATGGTCTTTAATAAAATCAGCAATGATTCTCTTTTCCTTGACCAAGTTCTTCTTATGCAATATCTTAGCCTCTTCATCCTCTCGGATAGGGACCTCTTCTTTTATATATGAGTCCAACTCATTCTCTTCCAAGATTAACCCAATCCTATACTTCCATGCTCGAAAGTTATCAACCCCTTCAAGCTTGTCTTCAAGCTTGGTGTGGTGAGACATCTTTAAAGAGTACATCAAATGGAAATAGAAAAGATTTAGGTCTTACCACTTGATTTGCTGAAAACTGGATTTGGTCCCGAATTAGGGTTTGTCAGAGAAACCCTAAAAATTCAAAGTGTGAATTTCAACTTTTTGAAAGGATAGAAAGATGCGCCTTGATGAGCTGATCATCCTGGTATACTTAGAATTTGAATTCTGCAAATTTTCACCCTTCAGAAATGCCTTTGAGTTGTTTCGGATTCACTCAGGAGGACCCTGAATTAGGGTTTGAGTTTCCCGGAGTTCTACCCAGCCAAAAATCTCGATCCAAATCTATAAACTTTGATTTTTCCAAGGAGCTTCCAGCTGTGTCTTCAGATTCCAGAAATTCCTATTTTTTAGGAAACCCTAATGTTTAGGGCCAAAACTAAAAGTTCTCAGAATTGAATTCTGATTCGACAGATAGATTCACCTTGCTGAGGAAAGTCAATCTAGAAAGTCAATCTATCATATTACTTTTCCAAAATCTATGGAGAGAAACCCAATAAACAAGAAACCCTAGTTTCCGTCACTGCACAATGTCTTCTTCTCAGGTTAGCTCTGATACCATGTTAATTTTTTAGCCTTAATTCACAATACTCTAGGATATTTACTAAGAGAATAAAATGTACATTATATCAATGCATATCAATCATAACAAACATGTCAATCATCACAAGAAGCAAAAGCATGAGAGATAATAGACACACAGAGTTTCCGTGGGGAAAAACCTAAGGTGAAAAACCCCACAACTTCCTCAAAGATAGATAGAGTAATAGCACAACCAAAGTACAAGAGATAGATTCCTCTTAGGAGCTGATACTCCTCCTCACATGTGCGCCACTTTCCGAGTAAAGGAAGTGTGAGTTCTGAAGTGATCCAAATAGAGATCTCCCGATCTCTATTTATACTTCTCCTTACAGTCCAATAACCTTATGGGGCCGACTTGTCTAGCTTAGTACAATAACCCAATAATAACTTAATCAGGGCCGACCCCACACATGGTGGTCTAATAACCCATCGACAAGTTAACACACTTGCGACACTTGTCAATACAAATGAGGACACTTCCGTATAGAGGAATAATACATCTCTATAGGAGTACAATAAATATATAAATGAAATACATTCCAAAGTTACATATGCATCAACAGTGTTGAGATATTGTAACTTCAAAGAATATTATATTTGTACTTTATTATTCTGGAGATGTTTCATTCCTCCTTGAAGATCTTATTGTATATCCGAAGATGTTATTCCTCCGTCAGATTGTGGTAACTTGGGTTATTAGAATTCCCTAATGGGGGTTGGCCCTGTATGTGTTATGTGGGTCAAAGGGTTATTAGACTACCCTAGAGGGGTCGGCCCAGTCAGTTGTAGTGGGGTATTTAACCCAATGGTTAAATACAAGCCTACATGATTTGTGTAAAAGACAAGTCGGAGTAGTGTATAAATAGAGGAGGTGTATTCCTCATTTTACACACACTCACTCACTTGAGAGTGGCGCACTTATGAGAGAGAGGTCTGCTATGGAGAAGGAGGAGCTTATGCTCAGGTTTACATCTTTTGTATTTTCTGGTCATCTATATTGAGGAAGCTTTGCTGGGTTTTCTACCCCATAAGGGTTTCCCAGGATAAATCTGTGTCTCTTGTGTTCATGCTGTGCTTGTTGTTTCTTCAGTGATCCTGTATATGCTATTATTGTGAAATGGAATGTAATGCTGATATTTTCTATCTTAGCATATTAAATCTTAACATGGTATCAGAGCTAACCTGAAGGAAGGCAATGTATGGCACTTATGACACTTGCTTCTCTTGCGACAATTTGAAGGTTTGGGTTTTACATAGAAAAAACCAGTCATCGTGGAACTTTCGCTATAAATCCATTTATGAAAATGTTCAAGATATGAAAAGTTTACAGGTCGTAGATAACATCCCCAGGTACCTTGTTTCCAAAGGGAACCCTCAGATTCGTTGTACTTTGTGAGTTATGATCAGTACAAGTTAGGGTTTCTGCCTCTTCCAGATCTCAGTCAAAATCAGGTGACCTAGGAAAAAAGGTCATAACTTGGGATAGGAAGCTCCAAATGAAATTTTGTAAAAAGTGACAGGTAGTACACAGACTTTACTATGTCACAAAAATTTTTCAGAGGCCGAAGCTGAACCAGTGACACGTGGCACGCTGTACAAGTTCGCTCTCCTGTTTTATCCCATAAACAGGTCACGTTGCGACACTTGACATAACTCTCTCTCAGAAAATCCAATTGAGGTCAGAACTGCCAGGATGGAAAGATGACAGGTCAGGATACCACAAAAAAAAATTTCAGATCCTGTGGAGCGAAAAGTTCAGAGTTACAGCAAAAAAAATCAGGTACATATTTCTGTCAAAACAAAATTATTTTTGGAGCACCTTTATTCATGGCTTCCGGAATTCAGGGTTTCGGAGAAAGTTAGAATTTTTGGAATCGGAATCCATGGATGAATGCTACTCAGGAAAATCAAAATTTAGAGTCCAAGATCAAATTTTTTGGTTGGGTAGAAGACCAGGCTTGATCAAACCCCAGTTCGGGATTTTGATCGGAAAGATGGAAAATTAGGGCTTCAGCAAAAGTTGGAATTTTTTAAGTCTGTAACCATGGCTGGAAGCTCCTCAGAAAAATAAGAGTTTAGAGCCTTGGATCAAACCTTTTGATTGGGTAGAAGGATGGGCTTCATCAAACTCTAGTTCGGGATCCTGTCTAGAAGATCCAGAAGTTTCGAAGGCAATTTTGAGGGGTCAAATTTTGGAGATTTCAAAATTGAAGTATGCTAGTTTGATCAGCTTAGCAAGACACATCCTTCCATCCATTCAGAAGTGTGAAAGTCAAAGATTGAATTTTTAGGGTTTTTCTAGCAAACCCTAATCAAGCTCCAGATCAAGTTCCAGGATGAGTTGAGGCTAAGGCCTTACATAAGAAGACTACAAGAAGTCTCGATAGGTATGACTTAAGGAGGTTCAAGTATGTCTTGGAATCTGATTCCTGATTAAGTTCATAATGTGTTTGTCTTCATATTATTTATTAGTACAATATTGATTAATGTTAGAATTGTCTTATCACCCTAGTAACAGTATGAATGCATGTGAATGATCAAAGACATTCATTGATTAGGGCTATATGATTGTACTAATGCATTATGGTGTTGTATGAGGTTGATGTTGTCTGCTAACAAGATATAGGTACATCACGAAAGACAAATCAAGTTCCATGACCATGACAACATAATCTTTGATCACATAGAATTTCTACTTACGAGGTATGTATGACTTTGTTCTATTATGCTTAACTTATGAGATATGCAGGTTCCAGCATAGGATCTCTAAATTATTGAAGAGAACAAAGAAGATATTGATTAGGTATGTTAGACATAACTAAGCAGGTATACTAATCCAGGTATGTTTTCCTATGTCATGTTAGAATCTTACCTTGTGTTAGGGTCCTGTTATCACATATATAGTAGCCGGGCTACCATACATTATTTTTCTGATGCCAGTACACTCTTCAGCCAGTTCCCTTACATTTGAGATGCTAAGATGAGCATCTATATTGGATCACTATCAGATTGTGGACAACAGTATATATTCCCCATGCCATGACTGAGTCTCAGGACACTCAGAGAGATGATCGATGTAGCCATTATACCATTGGTACAGAGCAGTCAGTAGTGCCCAGAGTTACAGCAGCAGTTTCAGAGGACAGATGATGGTACAGGTTGATGAGCATTCAGGTATATGACTCAGCGGGTATATCATTGTGTTATGGTTATATTGCTTTTATACTTATTCTTATAGCATGTCTTAGCACTTAGTGTCATGATCTGGCGATCATATAGATATGTGGACCTGGTTGATCTTATTATATATATTATATTGTCCCTACTCAGACTTAGAAGTTCACTATTCATACTCATTGGTTTTACCCTCCTTAGGGAGAATAGAGGTGATCATTCCACCATACTTTGTCTTGCTAGTGTTGGCTCCATCATTTCATTGTCTTCATCCATCCATGACCTACCTTTTAGATTATCACCCTGACTTACTACTTGACTAGTGGCATGGAGGACTTTTCCCCACTGTAGCCTCTGTATTGGATGAGCTTCCCTGTTTATTGTGTCTCGGCTCTGAGTTGGTGACAAAACTTACCTATGGTGAGTTGGAGTTCCTTGGAATTCCCCCTAGTCACTTAAGTTGTGTTGGCTAAACCTGAAACTTTTAGTGCTGCCATGAATACAAAATCTGGAAAAATGAAATGCTATATCTTGTATGAAAAGCCCATTCATGCAATGTGTTTCTAAACACACATGAATGAGAGGCATGCCAAATGAACATGGCAATGAAAATGAAATGTTATATCTTGTGGAAAATAAATACCTAGGTAAACAAGCTGTCTATGACACACCTAGAAGTGCTCAGGTAAACAAGTGCCTTAAAAACACACCTGCAGCAGAAAGCCTAAAAGAAAAATGTAAATCTATGCAATGTGTTTGTAAACACACATAGATCAAGGCTATGGAAACTTCAGGCCCAAAAAGCAATGGAACTTAAATGCTATATCTAAACAATTGCTGGCCTTATTTGTATTATGGATTGTGCGCATCTGTGAAGGTGAATAAACCCTCTTTAAACAACTCATCCATTTGTGAGACACCGCCATTCCCTGTGTTATTGCTCATTCAGTATATACTATGGTGTATTCCCTTTCCCTTGCCAAAGTGTCACAAAGTAAAGACAATTAAGTCATCCCTTAGCCTAGCCAAATAATTCAGCCTTCACCCTTCACTAGCAAATTGATCACAACTATGAAGTGAGTATGGTCCTGAAAGTCTAGTCTGAGTAATAATAATAATAATTAACGACACTATATATTTGGATGTAGATCGTCAGTTATGATCATTATGTGTTATAATTGCTATTTGAATAAGTTGTAGAGCATGTATTAACGTTGATACTTTGCAGCAGCCTTGGATGATGGTATGAGTTATATTTGGTCTTGGTTAGACCTAGTTTGACCATGGAGGACCATGGGACATGAGATGTTGGACCTTATGATGATATGGATAGATGATATATGGTCTATGTATACATACATGATGACTCTATGTAGCAGCTACAGGGTTATGATGATGATTCTGGGGTTACAACAGTGTTTGTATATGTACAGCGCATTATTATTGGCCTTGATCCGGTATATTGGATATTTATTTTGATCATGCAGAGATTCATATGGTGTATGAGTACACATCTTGGATGGATTTGGACCTTCTGAGTCCAATGGGATAGTTTGTTTTCAGTTCTGGGCACTTACAGTGATGATTTAGCCTCAGTAGGCTGTCCTAGTGCAGTTTTGGTCTGTCGGAGGCCCTGTCGGAGCAGATGTGATTTTTATCCGGTTGACTTAGGGCGCTGATGATGGAGGGGGTGGTCCAGCCACTTGTTTTTACCATATTACCCACCTTCCGGACACACTGGTGCCCTCACCTTGACAGCGCCAGCACTCCAGGAGGCTGTTTGGGGCAGTTTCACGCTTCCCGAGGCATTTCAGGATTGGTAGAAATGGCTATTGAGGAAATCAATTTGGGATACTGAGGCAAAGTTATGGCATGGGATGATCAGTGATGATAGATCGGGACCTTCCACACCTTCTCCAGCAGTTTCAGCTTCATCAGGGCCCGCATCCATCACTTATGGCACTTTCTGTGGATTTTTGAGGTCTTTTGAGGACCACAACTTCACTATGGAGGCACGATTTGGTACATTCATGATTATTTTTTGTTATTGTGCTATGGGGATTGACCAAGGAGGGATAAAGTTACCCCTTGGACCCACCATAAGCCTCTTATGATATTTTGTCATCATGATTTGGTGGGATTCCCCTCTTATAGGGCGATTTTGTCCACTTAAATTATATTTTATTAGTGATCCATGTATTTTATTGTTGAGCTCATCTCAACCATTGATTAGACATTTGTATCTTTTAATCTTAGCCACTCATTCAAAAAGTGGTTAGGGTTTTGGTGCCTCTCCTTCCTATTTAAAGGAGAGAGCCTCTCATTGTAAAGGGACTTTTGGCTCTGGATTATTGGAATAGAAAATTATTATTGCATCTATCTCCAGTGTTGTGGTGAATGTTTTTGGTGTTCGTTCGTTGGTTCTTCCTTTGCACTGAGTTATTGGAGATCTTGTTTGCCATATCTTTTGTACCACGATTTTGCATCTACAGGTGGAGGCCGATTTGCTTGGAGGAGGAGGTATTGGTAGGGGAAGACTCTCCCTACTTCTTCTTTGGAGCTCTTCGTTGGTAACAGGGAGTATTACTGTCCCAGGACCTTCTATTTCATGTTACTATTTGCATTTCTCTTGTATTTCTTCCGTACTTGATCTTACTGATTGAATCTTCATTCCTTGGTTTGACAGGTAGAGGAAGGCGCACTTGTGGGCTAGGGCATCAAATTGGCAAGCAAATCAACAATCTCTCATTTGATCTCTGTGGGAATCTTCCTCAACATCAAGGCATCTCATCCACATCACTCAGGTATGATCTCAAGGTAAGTTCTATCTCCATGATCTATCCAATTGTCATAAACATTTAAAACCCTAATTAATCAAAACCCCATTTTTGCATTTTCTCAGATCTACTTAGATCTAGTGGGTTGTTGGGCATAATATCGAAAACCCACCTCTATAGCATCCACGGCATCCCGGATCTATAGTTTGGTGAGGATTGGCTTCCGTTTGACCCCTCTCCCACGCCAACTTAGCTTCTCCCAAGCAAGGCGCACTTCACTAGTTGAGCAAGTTGACCTAGATCTAGGTGGTGGGTGTTTGAGATTCCACTTGATTTGTCATCTACACATCAAATAATATACACCCAGGTTGTTACTTTTCTGAAATTCACCTTGTGGGCCCCATTCCACATTTTAAGGGATTCAATCCCCATTTTGGACCACTTGGAACCCTTAAACTCAGATCTACTAAGATCTAACCGTTGGATTACCACGAAAATACAGATCCATACTCCTACCTGACCGATCTACCCGGATCTAAAGTTTGGATGCCATCCGACTTGTTTTGACCCACCTAACCCCACTTTTTAGCCTCCTTGGGCAAAGTCGCACCACCTTGGAGAAGTGAGTTCACTCACTTCTAGGAACTGGGTACTTGAGATTTTTGGAGATTTGAAACCGGAATAATTCAAAACCTAGGTCTAGACTATCACTTTGTCAAATCTTGCCTTGGGGATTGCATTCCTTGTTTTAAGGGATTGTGGTCCACTTTGGTCAAACCTAGATCTAGACACATTCATCCATCAAGACCTCTATTGCCCACTTGTCCCAAGTCCTAGGAGTCCTAAACCACAAGTCAACCCTACTTTGACTCCACTTCCCAATTCCCAAGGCACTGGTTTCTCTCCAAGTTAATTCAACTTTCTTAGATTGTTGGATTGACTTGTGGTTTGACCTATGCATGGTGAACCAAACCCTTGAAGCTGTCATGGTCAAGCTTGTCACTTGTACTAGTTAGCCCCAATACAACCCTTAACTACCCTGCATTGGACACAATTCCCAAGGCAGTGGATCTTCTGACATTGAACTAGTACACTAGCCCTAGATCTTACTACAAACATTATAAGTCACTCTTACATCAACCATGAACCAAAGCTATACCTATTGAACCCCTCACTTGGCTTGTGACTTCATCTTTAGGTCTAGGATAAACCATACACCTAACTTCACTTAGAAATACCCTGATTTGGTGTCTTGGTTTTGATCTCTCCTGTCGGGAGTAGATCGGGTCTCCCCCTTTGTTGTCTGGGCTAGATAACATAAAGCGAAGGTTGCCTCGACTGGCGTGACAACCATATGTATTGGAGGTCGAGGTGATCGTGGTTGCACCTTTTGAGTTTCCCTTCCCTATTGCCATCCATGACTGGATCCATCCGTAGGGGTAACTACATCTTAGGTGATAACATTTTGGCGCCGTTGCCGGGGAGGCAATAGGCTTACCCTGGTCCAATATATTATTTCCTAAAAATCCCTCCCATTTCTCGTTGCCTAACATTTGGTATTGAAGGCATAGGGCTTACCTCAGACAAGCTAGTAGTCTTTCCTGCATATACGACACATATCTTGGTAGAAGAGTTTAAATCTACCTGGCGACTCCCAATCGTGACTCCGCTGAGGAGCGAGCTCATTTACATCCCTATAACACTAGAAGTTAGACAGATCTTATCGTTATCTAGAACCCATGGGGTGCATCATTTTGTTTTCAGGTTCTTGAATTTAAAAATAAATATAAAAAATAAAAAATAAAATTATTATCCATGGCTGCTTCTGAGCGACCTAGAACTTTCGGTCGTTTAAAAGTTTTTGACTTTTCAAAAATTGTTGGGTATCCTCATCATATTCCTCATCAAGCATGTGCAAGGTTGCCTATTTTCGATGGAAGTTATGAAATCTCTGCTAAAAGGCACCTTGAACTTTTTAGGGAAATTATTAAAGAGTTATCCATAACCCATGAGGATGTGTGTATGAGACTATTGGCTTCATCTTTCAAAGAAAGAGCTGGACTCTGGCTTTCGAATTTGAAACCCAATAGCATTTCTGGTTATGACATATTTGAAAACAAATTCCTAGAAGAATGGGGAAGTGAATTCGATGATATGTATCTTTCAAATCAAATCCAAGATCAAAACCTTCCCCTTTCCGATCCTATTGTTGAATCATTTAACAATCAAATATCAAGTGATTTGTCAGCATCCGGAGATGACCTTTCCTGCCCAATTTCTTCTGATGATAGGTCTTCTACTTTTGAGTCAATCGAAAGTCAAATCTTTAATCATTGTACAAACCATAAGTTTTCAAATTGCTTTTTAGGTAGCCCTAGTCCTGATCCTGAGGGAATTTCTGAGGATGAGGTTTTAGTTAACAAGTCTAATGAAATTCCTCCGTCAGAGAGACTCATTAATCATTCTGTATTTAGTGATCATTCAATTCCTTATCACCTTATTGAAGAAGAAGGTAGGGACATCGACCAAGGTCCTTTAGTGGTGACTTCACATGATCATTGTGCAAATAATCAGGGTGTTTTAAATGAACTTGTTAATTTTCCCCTTGACAAATTAAATAAAAATGATCATTTATCTTCATATGAATTTAATGATGAATCAATAGAAGTTCAATCTCAAGATGAAAATGAAATAATGAATCACACTAGATGCTCTAATCTTTGTTCCACCTCTTATAATGAGTCTTTAAATTTTTCCATCCTTAGTCAAGATAGGTTCATCGACTTCTTAGAATTAAAATCTTGTCCTCAGGTTGTAAATATTAAATTTGATCAAAAGCTTGAAATTATTCCTAGAATAAAGAATATTTTCTATTATCAAAATCCAAGGTCAAACTTGTTTATCCATTGGGGAGAATTTTCATATTTGCAATCCACCCTCCTTTCCCAACTCTTTCAATCATCTTTGGGTTGGTGCTCTAGTCAATCTTTTGCCTTGGAAATTTTTAATAGGAAGTATAAGCATGATTACATGTTTGGAGAAAAAGCACTTCATGTCCCTTTTCAGTCACTTTGGAACCATAATGTATGTTGTCAAGTTATCAATCATTCTTGGTGGCTAGAAAAGGTGTTTAAAGATCAATTCCATATTTTCTCCATTTTTGAGCATCAAGTGGGTCTGACTTTGATTTTCCGTCTTTTAAGCTTCAATTTATCCCCACTTGAATTTTTGATCATCAAACCCAAGGAGAATCAAATTGAGTATGTGAGAGAAGTAAATGAAAAAGTTAATTTGTGTGGAAATGAATCGAATCACATGCCTTATATTTTTCCTCCATCAATCTTAAGCAATAACTTGCATGAATTTTATGATCCTATCAATTCTTGGATAGAGGATGTTTGCATCAGTCAATCTTTTCCTTGGCATGATTTCATTTTGCACCATTCAAACCTTTATTCAATTTTTGAACAAACCTGGAAGATTGCATTATCAAATTCTCTGATCTTTAATCCAATCATGACTTGTTTCATTATCAAAAATCAAATAAGAATCATTAACCTATTGGATGAATGGTTGCACTGGATTTATGATTTTACCTAACATTTGTGATGACTGGTTAGATTAGAGTAGGTAGGAACTGAATAAGCCTGCTTGGGCAGTAGTTAGTCTTTTCAGCCATCGAGTCTGGCACCTTGTTTATCTATAAGCTCCTTTGTAAGCTCCTAGTTTAATTGAGTACCTGTCACTTTTCTTTTTCCTGCACAATAAAGTTCAAATTTGGAAATTATGTTAGTAGTTTAATTTACTTTCTGCATTTATATTTCATGCATTTATATTTCTGACATAGAATAGATCTTATTTCAGTTGGTTTTATATTTTTCCCACACATGCGGCATGAGGTATTTTTGATGTTTGTGAATGCAGAAATAGGTTGCAAAAATAAAAGCTGGAAGCAAAATGATAGAGTGCTGGATCGTGGATTCGAGTAGCAGAGTTCGAGGACCAGAGATTCTGAGGTTCTCAAGCGCTCATTTCAGCAGAGCACTTGTCCCAGCCGGAGCCAGATGTTATCACATATATAGTAGCCGGGCTACCATACATTATTTTTCTGATGCCAGTACACTCTTCAGCCAGTTCCCTTACATTTGAGATGCTAAGATGAGCATCTATATTGGATCACTATCAGATTGTGGACAACAGTATATATTCCCCATGCCATGACTGAGTCTCAGGACACTCAGAGAGATGATCGATGTAGCCATTATACCATTGGTACAGAGCAGTCAGTAGTGCCCAGAGTTACAGCAGCAGTTTCAGAGAACAGATGATGGTACAGGTTGATGAGCATTCAGGTATATGACTCAGCGGGTATATCATTGTGTTATGGTTATATTGCTTTTATACTTATTCTTATAGCATGTCTTAGCACTTAGTGTCATGATCTGGCGATCATATAGATATGTGGACCTGGTTGATCTTATTATATATATTATATTGTCCCTACTCAGACTTAGAAGTTCACTATTCATACTCATTGGTTTTACCCTCCTTAGGGAGAATAGAGGTGATCATTCCACCATACTTTGTCTTGCTAGTGTTGGCTCCATCATTTCATTGTCTTCATCCATCCATGACCTACCTTTTAGATTATCACCCTGACTTACTACTTGACTAGTGGCATGGAGGACTTTTCCCCACTGTAGCCTCTGTATTGGATGAGCTTCCCTGTTTATTGTGTCTCGGCTCTGAGTTGGTGACAAAACTTACCTATGGTGAGTTGGAGTTCCTTGGAATTCCCCCTAGTCACTTAAGTTGTGTTGGCTAAACCTGAAACTTTTAGTGCTGCCATGAATACAAAATCTGGAAAAATGAAATGCTATATCTTGTATGAAAAGCCCATTCATGCAATGTGTTTCTAAACACACATGAATGAGAGGCATGCCAAATGAACATGGCAATGAAAATGAAATGTTATATCTTGTGGAAAATAAATACCTAGGTAAACAAGCTGTCTATGACACACCTAGAAGTGCTCAGGTAAACAAGTGCCTTAAAAACACACCTGCAGCAGAAAGCCTAAAAGAAAAATGTAAATCTATGCAATGTGTTTGTAAACACACATAGATCAAGGCTATGGAAACTTCAGGCCCAAAAAGCAATGGAACTTAAATGCTATATCTAAACAATTGCTGGCCTTATTTGTATTATGGATTGTGCGCATCTGTGAAGGTGAATAAACCCTCTTTAAACAACTCATCCATTTGTGAGACACCGCCATTCCCTGTGTTATTGCTCATTCAGTATATACTATGGTGTATTCCCTTTCCCTTGCCAAAGTGTCACAAAGTCAAGACAATTAATTCATCCCTTAGCCTAGCCAGTTAATTCAGCCTTCACCCTTCACTAGCAAATTGATCACAACTATGAAGTGAGTATGGTCCTGAAAGTCTAGTCTGAGTAATAATAATAATAATTAACGACACTATATATTTGGATGTAGATCGCCAGTTATGATCATTATGTGTTATAATTGCTATTTGAATAAGTTGTAGAGCATGTATTAACCTTGATACTTTGCAGCAGCCTTGGATGATGGTCTGAGTTATATTTGGTCTTGGTTAGACCTAGTTTGACCATGGAGGACCATGGGACATGAGATGTTGGACCTTATGATGATATGGATAGATGATATATGGTCTATGTATACATACATGATGACTCTACGCAGCAGCTACAGGGTTATGATGATGATTCTGGGGTTACAGCAGTGTTTGTATATGTACAGCGCATTATTATTGGCCTTGATCCGGTATATTGGATATTTATTTTGATCATGCAGAGATTCATATGGTGTATGAGTACACATCTTGGATGGATTTGGACCTTCTGCGTCCAATGGGACAGTTTGTTTTCAGTTCCGAGCACTTACAGTGATGATTTAGCCTCAGTAGGCTGTCCTAGTGCAGTTTTGGTCTGTCGGAGGCCCTGTCGGAGCAGATGTGATTTTTATCCGGTTGACTTAGGGCGCTGATGATGGAGGGGGTGGTCCAGCCACTTGTTTTTACCATATTACCCCCCTTCCGGACACACTGGTGCCCTCACCTTGACAGTGCCAGCACTCCAGGAGGCTGTTTGGGGCAGTTTCACGCTTCCCGAGGCATTTCAGGATTGGTAGAAATGGCTATTGAGGAAATCGATTTGGGATACTGAGGCAAATTTATGGCATGGGATGATCAGTGATGATAGATCGGGACCTTCCACACCTTCTCCAGCAGTTTCAGCTTCATCAGGGCCCGCATCCATCACTTATGGCACTTTCTGTGGATTTTTGAGGTCTTTTGAGGACCACAACTTCACTATGGAGGCACGATTTGGTACATTCATGATTATTTTTTGTTTATTGTGCTATGGGGATTGACCAAGGAGGGATAAAGTTACCCCTTGGACCCACCATAAGCCTCTTATGATATTTTGTCATCATGATTTGGTGGGATTCCCCTCTTATAGGGCGATTTTGTCCACTTACATTATATTTTATTAGTGATCCATGTATTTTATTGTTGAGCTCATCTCAACCATTGATTAGACATTTGTATCTTTTAATCTTAGCCACTCATTCAAAAAGTGGTTAGGGTTTTGGTGCCTCTCCTTCCTATTTAAAGGAGAGAGCCTCTCATTGTAAAGGGACTTTTGGTTCTGGATTATTGGAATAGAAAATTATTATTGCATCTATCTCCAGTGTTGTGGTGAATGTTTTTGGTGTTCGTTCGTTGGTTCTTCCTTTGCACTGAGTTATTGGAGATCTTGTTTGCCATATCTTTTGTACCACGATTTTGCATCTACAGGTGGAGGCCGATTTGCTTGGAGGAGGAGGTATTGGTAGGGGAAGACTCTCCCTACTTCTTCTTTGGAGCTCTTCGTTGGTAACAGGGAGTATTACTGTCCCAGGACCTTCTATTTCATGTTACTATTTGCATTTCTCTTGTATTTCTTCCATACTTGATCTTACTGATTGAATCTCATTCCTTGGTTTGACAGGTAGAGGAAGGCGCACTTGTGGGCTAGGGCATCAAATTGGCAAGCAAATCAACAATCTCTCATTTGATCTCTGCGGGAATCTTCCTCAACATCAAGGCATCTCATCCACATCACTCAGGTATGATCTCAAGGTAAGTTCTATCTCCATGATCTATCCAATTGTCACAAACATTTAAAACCCTAATTAATCAAAACCCCATTTTTGCATTTTCTCAGATCTACTTAGATCTAGCGGGTTGTTGGGCATAATATCGAAAACCCACCTCTATAGCATCCACGACATCCCGGATCTATATTTTGGTGAGGATTGGCTTCCGTTTGACCCCTCTCCCACGCCAACTTAGCTTCTCCCAAGCAAGGCGCACTTCACTAGTTGAGCAAGTTGACCTAGATCTAGGTGGTGGGTGTTTGAGATTCCACTTGATTTGTCATCCACACATCAAATAATATACACCCAGGTTGTTACTTTTCTGAAATTCACCTTGTGGGCCCCATTCCACATTTTAAGGGATTTAATCCCCATTTTGGACCACTTGGAACCCTTAAACTCAGATCTACTAAGATCTAACCGTTGGATTACCACGAAAATACAGATCCATACTCCTACCTGACCGATCTACCCGGATCTAAAGTTTGGATGCCATCCGACTTGTTTTGACCCACCTAACCCCACTTTTTAGCCTCCTTGGGCAAAGTCGCACCACCTTGGAGAAGTGAGTTCACTCACTTCTAGGAACTGGGTACTTGAGATTTTTGGAGATTTGAAACCGGAATAATTCAAAACCTAGGTCTAGACTATCACTTTGTCAAATCTTGCCTTGGGGATTGCATTCCTTGTTTTAAGGGATTGTGGTCCACTTTGGTCAAACCTAGATCTAGACACATTCATCCATCAAGACCTCTATTGCCCACTTGTCCCAAGTCCTAGGAGTCCTAAACCACAAGTCAACCCTACTTTGACTCCACTTCCCAATTCCCAAGGCACTGGTTTCTCTCCAAGTTAATTCAACTTTCTTAGATTGTTGGATTGACTTGTGGTTTGACCTATGCATGGTGAACCAGACCCTTGAAGCTGTCATGGTCAAGCTTGTCACTTGTACTAGTTAGCCCCAATACAACCCTTAACTACCCTGCATTGGACACAATTCCCAAGGCAGTGGATCTTCTGACATTGAACTAGTACACTAGCCCTAGATCTTACTACAAACATTATAAGTCACTCTTACATCAACCATGAACCAAAGCTATACCTATTGAACCCCTCACTTGGCTTGTGACTTCATCTTTAGGTCTAGGATAAACCATACACCTAACTTCACTTAGAAATACCCTGATTTGGTGTCTTGGTTTTGATCTCTCCTGTCGGGAGTAGATCGGGTCTCCCCCTTTGTTGTCTGGGCTAGATAACATAAAGCGAAGGTTGCCTCGACTGGCGTGACAACCATATGTATTGGAGGTCGAGGTGATCGTGGTTGCACCTTTTGAGTTTCCCTTCCCTATTGCCATCCATGACTGGATCCATCCATAGGGGTAACTACATCTTAGGTGATAACAGATCCCTTATATAAGTATACTTGGTATGATTGGTTATGCTTATTCATAAAGTTAATCAAGGGTTTATGCACATTATGTCTCTTATCTTGATTGATGATTTAACTAACCAGAAGAGTCCCATGATCAAACAAGAATATGCATGAGTAAAAGAAGACTTCCCTGAAACCCTGAATACTAATGATCATGACTATACATATTCAAGATTATTTAGAATTATAATGTTTTTGATAATATTGAGAATATACTAATGAATGTATGTTTGTGTATGAGATCATGAGGATGACACTAGTGCACACTTGAGCATGCACAGTGGTACAAAATGAATAGAAGTTCAAAAGACATATAGAAGATCAAGTGGGAGGCAACCACACAAACATAAAAGATAAGTATTTGAGCTGTTATTTCAAATGGTAAATGATATTGCTTGTATGCATATTTGTATTCCTAGAATATATCATGCTAAGTGTAAACATTCATAGAGCATTGAACAATATACTAATAATATGCATATGATTGGTAAGTTGGACAAACATTCCATTGTTGCTTGTCTAGAATGAAACCTCTTTGCTGACATTCTGAGAGCTGTGCACACTCTCGATAGTATGTTCTGGTAGAGATGGAAGGCATCTAGATAGCCACTGTATGCATACAGGATATGGAAAAATGTTGTGCCAAAGTATTGGTCAAGATAGTTGCATAACTATGTAAATGATATCTGTATGCATAATAGGTTATCATGTCAACATGATTTCATGATTATGAAGTATTACTAATCATGTACTTAATTTTGATATGTAGGAAAGATCATGAAGAATGATGAACACCGAACAAGTGATGGATGTTCAACAAGAAGATTTACAAATCAAACAAAATATAGAAGGCTCATTGCTAGAAGATTCTCTTAGAAAGAGGAAGAGAATCATGACAAGATGTTTGCTCCAGGTGGATAGATAAGACCATTCTCTTAATGGTGTAATTAAAGAAGAAGTGTGAATCAGGTTCTGTATGGGTACCCAGGATTGGTAGTCAATTGATGAGCTTAATGATCATCATGGGTGATGTGGATCTCAACCTTTGCTACAAGGTTGAATATGGCTTCTATACACATATGACATGGATGCAAGAAGGAACTCACCACAGAGTTAGAATGATTTTGAGGCTCATATCAATAGATCCATCTGACAAGAGATGGCATAGATAGATATGCAGAAGATCACTCAATGCAGAGTGTGAATGATGGACAATTGACAGCTTCTTGAAAAAGCTTGGGCTTTACCAGAAGTAAAGTTGATCCTAACCTTTACCTTAAGGTTGTGGATGATGAACCTATCATACCATTATTGTATGATGATGATCTCTTTCTGACAAGGAATGAGAAACAGATCATGAAAAGAAAGAAGAAGATGGATGCAGAAATGAAAATGAAAGATATTAGATTAATGCATTACTTCCTAGGTCTGGAAGTATGGCAAGGCTCAGAAGGAATCTTTTTAAATCAAGGTAAGTATGCTGTGGAGATTCTAAAAAGATTTGATATGTTGGAGTGTAAAGCCATGTCCACTCCCATGGACTCCAACTTGAAGTTATTAGTTAATGACTCATCGGAATTAGTGGACCTAACTCTATATAGACAAATCATTGGGTCATTGATGTATTTAACAAATACTAAGCCAGATATATGCTTTGCTGTAAATACCCTGAGTCAGTATCTAGTAGAACCTAGAAAGGTTCACTTAATAGCTGCAAAGCATGTAATGAGGTACCTAAAAGGTACATTAGATTTTGTTCTATATTATCTTGGAGGTCATGAACTCCAATTACATGGTTAATCAGATTCTGATTGGGCAGGAAGTGTCTCAGACATAAAGAGTAATTCAGGTGGATGTTATGGTCTTGGATCTGCCATGATCTCATGGTTCAGCAAGAAACAATCTAGTGTGGCTCTTAGTACTGCTGAAGCAGAATATATAGCTGCCTGCTCTGCCAGCTGTGAAGCAGTGTGGCTTCGAAAGCTATTATCTGGAGTGTTTGACTTAGAAATGGATCCCACTGTGATTATGTGTGACAACCAAAGCTGCTTTAAGATGACAGAAAATCCTGTATTCCACGACAAGTCAAAACACATAGAGATCAGATAATTTTATATACGAGATATGGTGAAGAGAGGAGCTATCAAGCTCGAGTATGTGAGCATTGAGGATCAAATTGCTGATATCTTGACCAAACCTCTGTCTCGAGTGAAATTTGAATACTTCCGAGACAAGCTTGGTGTAGTTCAAAAGGACCCTCCTTGAAAGGGGGAGTAGTATAATCACTGATGATGAGTTTGTCTCATCGACAGCAAGGTCGATGATGAGGATACCTGTTTACTACACCTGGATACTTAGAAATATTTAGATTTAGGACTCTTATACTTAGAATACATGTTTTTTGATGATAGATAAAATATATATGCTTTTGATGATAGATGTATTGGTGAGAATACATGCTTTTGATGACAGATGTATTGGTGAGAATACATGCTTTTGATGACAGATGTATTGGTGAGAATACATGCTTTTGATGACAGATGTATTGGTGAGAATACATGCTTTTGATGATAGATGTATTGGTGAGAATACATGCTTTTGATGATAGATGTATTAGTGAGAATACATACTAGAATACATGTTTTGATGATAGATGTATTGGTGAGAATACATACTTTTGATGATACATGTATTGATTAATGTACTTGTATAGTTGACGATACTTGTACCTGTATCAGTGAGGATACATGTGAGGATTGCATCATCCTTGAACACACGTTCTAAAGTGAGCCATAGACAGATGTCTCCGAGAAAGAAGAAGGATTGCATCATCCTTGAACATATGTTCTAAAGAGAGCCATAGGCATATGTCTTCGAGAATGAAGTCCTTGGTGGACATGAGAGGATTGGATCATCCCTGGACTTCAGTCCTAAAAGAGAACCGTAGACATGATGTCTCTGAGAATAAAGTCCTGAATGAATAGGTAGGGGATTGCATCTTCCCCGGACCTCGGTCCCAGAATTGAGCCGTAGACTGATGTCTCCGAAAATTTAAGATAGGACTGCATCGTCCCTGAACTAGGTTCAAAATGTACGTGATGGGATTGCATCATCCCTAGACATGAGACTTGTCTTAAAGGTACGTGTGAGGACTGCATCGTCCATGAACTAGATTCAAAATGTATGTGATGGCATTGCATCATCCCTAGACATGAGACTTGTCTTAAAGGTATGTGTGAGTACTACATCGTTTACGAACTGGGTTCAAAATGTACGTGATGGGATTGCATCATCCCTAGACATGAGACTTGTCTTAAAAGGTACATGTGGGGACTGCATTGTCCATGAATTGGGTTCAAAATGTATGTGATGGGATTGCATCATCCCTAGACATGAGACTTGTATTAAAGGTACATGTGGGGACTGCATCGTCCATGAACTGGGTTCAAAAAGTACGTGATGGGATTGCATCATCCCTAGACATGAGACTTGTCTTAAAGGTACGTGTGAGGACTGCATCGTCCATGAACTGGGTTCAAACTGTATGTGATGGGATTGCATCATCCCTAGACATGAGACTTGTCTTAAAGGTACGTGTGAGGACTGCATCGTCCATGAACTAGGTTCAAAATGTACGTGATGGGATTGCATCGTCCCTAGACATGAGACTTGTCTTAAAGTGATAAGGATTGATCATCCTGGAACTTGATTTGGATTGTATCATCCATGGACCTATGTCCTAAAGAGAGCAGGATTGATCATCCTGTAATATGATCATGTGTATTGCAGACGATGTTGATGATCGTGTGATGACGATGTTGATGATCATGTGATGATGATGCTGATGATCATGAGATGATCCAGATGCTGTAGATCGAGATGATCCAGATGCTGTAGATCGTGATTACCCAGATGCTGTAGATCGTGATTATCCAGATGTTGTAGATCGAGATGATCTAGATGCTGTAGATCGAGATGATCTAGATGTTGTAGATCGAGATGATCCAGATGCTGTAGATCGAGATGATCTAGAGGTTGTAGATTGTGATGATCCAGATGCTGTAGATCGAGATGATCCCGATGATGATGATGGTATGATGGCGTTGCTGATGATCGTGAGGATCCAGATGTTGATGTTGTTGTAGCTGTTCGAGTGCTGCAGAAGATAAAGACTCAGTACTGAAGATGTTGATGTTCCAGTATTGAAGATGTTCCAGTAACTGCTTGAGTTATTGATGATGTTGAGAAAGCTTCCAATGATTTATAGATGTATCATGTATGATGTTGATGACTCCTTACTCGTGCAAATGCTGTTATAATATTCTTCTCGTTAAGGGGGAGTGCTGAGATATTGTAACTTCAAAGAATATTATATTTGTACTTTATTATTCTGGGGATGTTTCATTCCTCCTTGAAGATCTTATTGTATATCCGGAGATGTTTATTCCTCCGTCAGATTGTGGTAACTTGGGTTATTAGACTTCCCTAGTGGGGGTCGACCCTGTATGTGTTATGTGGGTCAAACGGTTATTAGACTACCCTAGAGGGGTCGGCCCAGTGAGTTGTAGTGGGGTATTTAACCCAATGGTTAAATACGGGCCTACATGATTTGTGTAAAAGACAAGTCGGAGTAGTGTATAAATAGAGGAGGTGTATTCCTCATTTTACACACACTCACTCACTTGAGAGTGGCTCACTTATGAGAGAGAGGTCTGCTATGGAGAAGGAGGAGCTTATGCTCAGGGTTACATCTTTTGTATTTTCTGGTCATCTATATTGAGGAAGCTTTGCTCAGTTTTCTACCCCATGAGGGTTTCCCAAGATAAATCTGTGTCTCTTGTGTTCATGCTGTGCTTGTTGTTTCTTCAGTGATCCTGTATATGCTATTATTGTGAAATGGAATGTAATGCTGATATTTTCTGTCTTAGCATATTAAATATTAACAAACAGAAAGGCGCATTTCTGTATTTTTACGGCTTTTTCCCCCATAGGGAAAAGCTAGTCTACCTAGGAAATTGTTTTTTACACCCAAGACTTTCTTTAATGTATTTTCCACCCAAATTTTGTATTTGGCATTTTATTTATCCATATTTCACCTTCATATCACTAATTAGGAAATTCTTGAGCTTTTGGAGATATTTGGAAAGTCAACTTGCTACCTAGGGGGGATGGGCATATTTAGCAAGTCTGATGATTAGGAGATTCTTTTGGCATCTTTAGCCTTTTGATTTTATACTGTAAAGCTATTTAATAGCATCCTATTAATTTCATAAGGTTGGATGATGTAATTTTATTCATGAGAAGTTAATACAAAAACTACTCTTGTGCATAATTTTTGTGTCTTTGACTAGTTGTGTGAGATTTTTCATATGAGAGAGTGTAATTTCTTGAATAGTTCTTGGATGTGATCTGATTTTCACATCAGGAACCCTTAGTAGTAGTTCATATTAATGAATAAAAACTAGATATTTAAACAAGTGATATGTGCAAGTGATAACATAAAATAAACCTAACTATAACTGTAAAACAAATAATCAAGAGGAACTCATGAATAGAATTTGTGTTTTTCTATTATATGGAAAACAAGGGTTTGCATGAACGTTTAAATCAAAAGGTCAGGTCGTTGGAGTCCTTGTAGCTGTACAAAGAGTAGCACACCAGGTCTCTAGAGTTCCTTACTCTTCTCCAAATGCTCAATGGGTGGCCAATATTCAACTGTATGGGGACAAAAGCTTGAATGGGTAGGCTAGATTGTTGTAGGAAATTTGACAACATAAGGGTATGAAGAGTGATTATGTATCTAAAATGGGGGGTCTCCATCACCTTTTTATAGTGATTTTTGGTGGTGGAGTATTGACCCATGGTTTTGGGCAACCAATAGTATTGGCTAATGGTATTTGGATTTTCCCTATTTTTTGAATTTATTTTGACTTTTCCCCCTTTTTCTTTTATTTTGGGGATTTTGGACCCTTTTTTGTGGGTTTTTTACCCTTTTTGAAGGAATTTTATTAATTGGGGATGGAAATAATTATTTTTTTCCCTTTTGGTTACCATTTGAGGATTTTGGGGAGTTTTGGAGGCCAAAAATGTAGGAAAAGTGGACAAACGGATTATGTGACTAGGGAGATGAGCTAGTGAACAATTTTTGGGTGTTAACAGATTGTCCCTTGATGTGTGAGGGAAGGAGCTCATCGTATGGACGATAGACATCATAGCTTCTGTCATTTTCCAGGGGTATGAGCATTGTTACAGAGGAGAGCATAAATTGGTTGGATACCAAAACACGTGCTCCATACAAAATACAAAAATTAGAAAAATATGACCTCAATAATGATTAAGGAATAATCTCAAATATACAGACGAGGTGGGCATACCCATGCTCGTATCAATATATACAAATAATAATGAGGCCCAAAGAAAAATACATAGAGAACTGATGTGTACATCATAATGGTCCAGAGGGGACACAAATCTAGGACATACTCATGGTCCAACCATGACAGATCTAAAGAACTGATACATGGAAAAAAGGGCATTCATCCTAAATGTGGTACCATATGAATTGATGCTCTGCTGGGTCGGAAGGTGTCCAACAACTGTATGGACTCAATGACTGGGAGTCAAAATCTCAAAGGTACACTAGACTGCATTTGAACTGGACACTGTAGGAAACATATAGCTGAATGGCTTCCGAATATTGTCTCCAATGTAGCCCGATATCCACAGGAACATACAACTGGTGGGTTCCAAATAGACTCACCAATGTGCTAGATTCAGGGGACATCCGGGGTCTTAGACCAATAACTGAAGGGACCAATACCCTGCACGAATCTCAATGGTGCGATGATGGTGTTGAAGTTGAGAACGTGAGAAACAACCATTCTAAGAGGCACTAAGGAGTCCTCTCAGATGGTTTGTGGGAACTCACCCCTGATGGATATGCGTCCATTGTACATGGACTTCTGGGTCTATCCTATATAGATGTGATGGCATCGACAGAGGGAGACATGCAACTACCAAGGAAATGATGTTTCCTCGATAGGAGCATGAGGTGTACAACCAAGAGGTGATAGTACTGGATGTGAGACTGATAGATTATGGGGGGATACGAGGGTCACAGAATGGGGGGACTCAAACTTCCTTTGTTCAGAGTATGACGACAAGGTTGAACTGGAAGCATATGAAACTAACTTCAGGGAAGGGGATCATAGCTTAAGGGACCAGGGACTGTGATTGCAATGGGGGAGGCTCAAGGGGGGAAATTGATGACTGATATCGAGATATTTCAAGGGTGACACATCGCAGAATACTCTGATCAAAGGCGACCATGCTGGGTGTGCTGCCATAATGTGGGGACTAGATATGATCTGTCATGGTGCCAAGAGGCACCATTGGGGTCTTCTTCATGGTTTAAGGAGCTTGAAGAAGGGATAGAAGTGTGCTCAAAACGGTACTGTTGTGTGGATTTGTATGAGCCCAGAACAGTTCATGCTCGTGTGTGCTTTAAATTTTAAGGAGTTTGAAAGCGATAAGAAGACTCTAAAGTGGTCAAAAGATACTATCATGTGGATTTATACAAGCCCAGGACAGTGAATTATTGTGGTTGCTTTCAATTTTAGAGGGTCTGAAAACAATAAGAAGACTCCAAGGGGGTTCTTTTTCATGTGTTAGTCTCTAAGGCCCGAAAAAGCATAAAAGTATGCAATGAAGAACTCTTCTAGCTGATGTGACTAGAATATTCATTTTTCTTAATTAGTCTACCAAGTCTGGAAAATGGTTAAACTTATACAAGATAGACTCCCTTTCAGGTACTTTAACGAGCATGAAAGGAAGCAAGGTTTCTCAGCGATCTTTTCATTCTTTAAGGAGTCCGAAAAATGGATAAAAGTATATCGAACATATGTAATAGCCAAGCAAGGAGGAATTGTTCAATCAAGGGACAATTATGAGAATCAAGAGTGAAGGTGAGGGCGGGGAACATTGATAGGGCCTCCTTGCGGGTGGATGAATGCTAGAAACATAATGCAATAACTGCAGTATGGATGGAGCGGAGGGCTCATGGATAGGTCGTGATAGACAAAATGGAAAAAAGTGAATGCGGCCTGTGTGGCATGCAAATCAAGCCTCGTCTCAATAATTATCATGGGCTCATAAATCTGAATCCGTCGGCGCAAATTGTGCAAAAAACAGAGGTCATATGGCTCCAGAATGTTCAAAAAAAGAATAGGGTAAAAATGGCTTTAAATAGCAAAGTGGCCCTACTCCACATGTCATTTTCACTGTTCAAATTCAGAGGAGTGTGGAGGGGCCTAGAAGAGGAAGATAAGGATGAGGAGGATGGTGACGATGATGATGATGGAGATGACTCAGATTGACTAGGCAGTTGATGGAACTGCCCCCAATGCCGTGAACATGGGGAATTTTTGTATTCGACTATTATTTTATGACGAGGAAGCTGTTGGGGCTCCTTGGTGTATTGATGATTATGTTGTGCTATGGGAACTATGGAATTTCTATGATGATATTTATATATATGCACGTGGATGCAATTTATTATGATGATGGTTCTCTTTTTATCTTTTATGATGTTATATGCCTATATGATGTATATATGCCTGTGGATGGTATGATGATGCACTCTTATGGTTTACTCCCTACATGTTGTGATTTATGTGCCATTCTAGAATATTATTTTCCATTTGATCTGCAACACTATTTTGACTGCGTGGGACATGAGTGAATGTAATGGACTCAAATTGTCTAATCAGTTGTTTTGTATGAATGAACTTTCTAAATAGGCAAGGATCTCGTACCTCGTAATAGTTATTAAGTTGGGAAACAAGGTGCTAGGAGTCGAGAAACACACGAAGGTGACTTATGCCCAAGTGAGGAGCAATGTTCAGGAGACCGGTCATAGCATCATACTCAACATGGTTATTAATGGCAGCACCAATACACACTACGTCGATGTGGATCAACTCGTGTGAGGGGGAATACAGTACCCAAGCTGCAGAGGCGAGGTTTGGAGACCATCTAGGCTTGCATCGTCGGTGAAGCTGACATAGAGTGGAGGAACAAGATCCATTTGTGGTCATGTAGTTTTGTCAATCAAATTAACACCCTTAGTCATGTGACAGAAGAAGCATATTTTTACGTTGCTCCCGCAACATGAAGACAAAACACAAGTACATTCAGAGACAAATCCTCTCCGATCTAATCACTTCTCCCATAAATGGAAGGATTAGGTGAAGAAAGTAAGAACTTAAGGAGACCAAGTTCAGTAACTGAACCACTCACAAAAGGTCCAAAGCTAAGCTACATCAATCAAAAAGTGAAGAGAAATGCATTAATGTGCATTAATTGTGCTTAAAGTATGTTAAGTTGTGCAAAAAGACTAAAAAATATGGAAAAGGGGGGGTTTTGAGTGAAAATGATCTAAATGAGCAATCCCACAATGAGAAGAAAAGCTTGAAGGGCCATTTCCCAATGCTATATAAGAAAGGCATTTGGGGCATGGTAAGGAGGACAGAGAAGAGCAAAGGCATGCTGGAGAGATTCTGAAGGAGGAGGAAAAGCTCAATTTCTTCAAAAGCAAGGGTAGAGAAAGGAAATCTCATGGCAATGGAGGAGGGATTCATACCAAGATCCATGGTAAGGATGCACCTCTTCATCGTTTTAATATGAAATCATTCAAGTTTGTTCCATTTCAATGTTTGAATGTTGCTTATCTTGCATGATTTATATGTTTAAATGACTTTAGATCTTAATGAATTTTTTATGAATGAATGTAGATCTTTAGAAGCTTGTGATAATCTTTTCATTTGCTAACATAGAAACTGACCACTTCTTAGTAATATATCTATATAGAGTAGACACATCCCTACACTATTTGCCGTTATCAGATTGGTGACTTCGTGGCTTGAAATTTCTTGATATTTCATGATTTGCTTCATGTTTTGGTGCTAATCCTCCTTCAGATCTACTCATTTATGTTGTAAAGATCTATTAAAGAGCTTAAGATCCAGTTAGGGAAGCTCAAAACCGTCCTAGCCATGCCTTTAATCCATCAAACCACCTTTAAAACTGATCAGATCTAAGTTTCTTGAAACTCTTCCTGGAATATTTGGGTTTAAACTATGTTTTGATTTTAAAGCATGAATCATTGAAAGATCTTAGCACTCTACGTGTTTCTATTAAAACTCTGCATGTTAAAGTTTACTGTGGCTAGATCTCATCATTAAATCTTTTAGCTCTGCGTGGTTATAAAGCTCTGCACCAAACTTAAACTTCTACGTGGATCTGATCCCAATCTTAGCACTATGCGTGGTGTCTTCAACTCTGCGTTGAAGCGTTGAAGGTATTGTTGTTTGTGGATCTCTACCATGGTGTAAAAGATTGAATATCTCTACGTACTCTCTACATGTTCTTTAAACTTTGAACCTCTCTGCGTACTCCCTGCGTGATCTTTAAAGTCTGAGACCTCTGCATTTTTTATCAAACTCTGCCATGATCTGAGAGATTTAAACTCTGCCTCTGCGTGAATTGTTTGATAAATGATGAGTTGTGGTTTGTCAATATCAGCATTGAAAGATATTAATGATCTTGAAGCTTTTAAAAACTGTGAAGACCGGCGTTAAATCTTAGCATTTGACTTGAACCTTAGCATTTGATTTGAATCTTAGCATTAAATCTTTAAAACTCAGCGTGAAAGCATTAGTTTGAATTACATCTCAGCTTTAATTGGAATTAAATCTCAGCATTAATCAAAATGTTGTAGCTCTGCATGAAGGCCTTTTCATTTTTAAATTGACTTACTAAACTTGAAGGTGCATGGTAAACCAATTTTGAAAGCTCTTGGTGAAGGTGTTTTGGTAATTTTGAAACCATATTAAACTTGAAATTTGAATGAATGAACCTTGTTAAGTTTATACTAATTTCACTAGCAAGATCACTGAAAGAAACACAATCACAAGATAGACATAGATTTTACCCTGGGAAACCCTCATGGGGTAGAAAACCCAGCAAAGCTTTCCTCAATAAGATGATCAACCAAATACAAGATGTAGTCCAAGACTAGAGCTCCTTATCTACCTCCTATGCAGACCTCTCTCTCACTTGTGCGCTACTTTCCGAGTGATGGATGAGTGAGATAAGTGAGGAACATCCTCCTCTACTTATACTTATTTCCCGACTGACTTTTTACCCTATGGGGCCGACCTCTCCTAAGAGAGTCTAATAACCCCTAATAAATTAACTCAGGGCCGACCCCCACATGGGAGATCTAATAACCCTAGTTACCACAATCCATCGAAGGAATAAACATCTCTAGATATACAATAGGGTCACCTCGGAGGGATGGAACATCTCCGGAATAATAAAGTACAAATATAATATTCTTAGAAGTTACAATATTTCAACACTCCCCCTTAACAAGAAGGATATTTATAACAATCATCTACAAAAGCAAGGAGTCATTGACTACATCATACATGATACATCTATAAATCATTAGAAGCTTTCTCAACATCATCAGTAACTTAAGTAGTTACTGGAACACCTTCAATACTAGAACATCAACATCTTCAGTACTGAGTCTTCATCTTCTGCAGCACTCGAACAACTACAGCAACATCAACATCAACATCTAGATCCTCACGATCATCAGCATCATCTTCACACGATCATCAATTTCGTCATCACACTATGATCAGCATCATCATCACACAATCATCATCGCCGTCATCACACGATCATCAGCATCGTCATCATACAATCATCAACATCGTCATCACACGATCATCACGATCAACATCTAGATCTTCTAGATCAACAACATCTGGATCATCTTGATCTACAGCATCTGGATCCTCTAGATCAACAGCATTTGGATCATCTCGATCTACAGCATCTGGATCATCTCGATCTACAACATCTAGATCATCTCAATCTACAGCATCTGGATCATTGTAGCATACTCTACAATACACACGATCCAATTACAAGATGATCAATCCTGCTCTCTTTAGGACATAGGTCCATGGATGATACAATCCAGATCAAGTTCCAGGATGATCAATCCTTATCACATTAAGACAAGTCTCATGTCTAGGGACGATGCAATCCCATCACGTACATTTTGAACCAACGGTCCAGGGACGATGGAGTCCTATCATCAATTCTCGGAGACAAATGTCTACGGATCAATTCTGGGACTGAATTCCAGTGAAGATACAATCCCCACTCGCTCGCTAAGGACCCATTCTCGGAGACATCTGTCTACGGATCAATTCTGGGACTGAAGTCCGGGGAAGATACAATCCCCACTCGTCCACTAAGGACCCATTCTCGGAGACATCTGTCTACGGATCAATTCTGGGACCAAAGTCAGGGGAAGATACAATCCCCAATTGTCTACTAAGGACCCATTCTCGGAGACATCTATCTACGGATCAATTCTGGGACCGAAGTTTGGGGAAGATACAATCCCCACTCGTCCGCTAAGTACCCATTCTCGGAGACATCTATCTATGGATCAATTCTGGGACCAAAGTCTGGGGAAGATACAATCCCCACCTGTCCACTAAGGACTTCATTCTCGGATACATCTGCCTATGGATCAATTCTGGGACCGATGTCCGGGGAAGATACAATCCCCACCTGTCCAGTAAGGACTTCTTTCTCGGAGACATCTGTCTACGGATCAATTCTGGGAAAGAAGTCCGGGGAAGATACAATCCCCACCTGTCCTTAAGGACTTCTTTCTCGGAGACATATGTCTACGGATCAATTCTGGGACCGAAGTCCGGGGAAGATACAATCTCCACCTATCCACTAAGGGCTTCATTCTCAGAGACATCTATCTATGGATCCTTTTAGAACATGTGTTCAAGGATGATGCAATCCCCTCGTCAACTTAGATCCTTTCCAAGGACCATCCACCAACCTCTCTGTCGGCATCACCAATATAGGTATCCACATCATTGACCTCACTATCGATGCAGGCAATCTCATCATAAGTGACCACATCACTCCGCCTTTCCAGGAGGGTCCTTCTAAACTATACCAGGCTTGTCTCATAAATACTCAAACTTTACTCGAGACAAAGGTTTGGTCAATATATCAACAACTTGTTCGTCAGTGCTCACATACTCGAGCTTGATAGCTCCTTTCTGCACCATATCCTGCATATAGAAATATCGGATCTCTATGTGCTTTGACTTATCATGGAACACTGGATTCTATGTCATCTTGATACAACTCTGGTTGTCACACAGGATCACAGTGGGTTCCATCTCTAAGTCAAATAGTCTTGATAACAGCTTTCGAAGCCATACTGCTTCACAACTAGCAGAGCAAGCAACTATATATTCCGCTTCAGCTGTACTGAGAGCCACACTAGACTGCTTCCTGCTAAACCATGAGATCATGGCAAATCCAAGACAATAACATCCACTTGATGTACTCTTCCTGTCTGAGACACTTCCTGCCCAATCAGCATCTGTGTAGCCATGTAGTCTGAAGTCATGATCTCCAAGATAATATAGACCAAAATCTATCATACCCTTTAGGTACCTCATCGCATGCTTTGTAGCTATTAAGTGAACTCTTCTAGGTTCCACTAGATACTGACTCAAGGTATTTATAGCAAAGCATATGTCTAGTCTAGTATTTGTCAAATACATCAATGACCCAATAATCTGTCTGTATAGAGTCACATCCACTAACTCTGATGAGTCATCAACTAATAACTTCAAGTTGGAGTCCATGTGGGTGGCCATGGCTTTGCACTCCAACATATCAAATCTTTTCAAAATCCCACAACATACTTACACTGATTTAGAAAAATTCCTTTTGGGTCTTGCCATACTTCCAGACCTAAGAAGTAGTGCATCAATCCAAGATCTTTCATCTCAAATTCTGAAGAGAGCTTCTTCTTGCACTCAATAATCTGTTTCTCATTTCCAGTCAGAAATAGATCATCTACATACAGCAATAATATGACAGGTTCATCATTCATAACTTTGAGATAAAGATTAGGATCAACCTTACTCTTGGTAAAGCCCATGTTTGTCAAGAAACTATCAATTCTTCGTACCAAGCTCTGGGAGCTTTCTTCAATCCATACAAAGCCTTCTTCAGTTTACATACATGTGTTCTTCCATCTTCAACCTCAAATCCTTGTGGTTGTTCTATGTACACTTCTTCCTCAATCACACCATTCAAGAAGGTTGTCTTAACATCCATCTAGTGTAATTTCCACTTCATCATAGAGGCAAGTGCCATGATGGTTCTGATGGAAGTGTACCTTGCAACTGGTGCAAATGTTTCTTCATAGTCAATTCCCTCTTTCTGAGAGAATCCTCTGAATACAAATCTTGCCTTATATTTTTCAATGCTACCATCTGCAACATGTTTTATATTGAATATCCATTTGGAGGATACCACACTCTTGTCTTTTGGTTTGGGAACTATATCCCAAACATCATTCTTCATTATTGACTGGTATTCTTCCGTCATTGCTTCTACCCATTCTTTCTTCTGAATTGCCTCTTCATAGCTAGTAGGTTCTTGATCCACCATATCACACATCAAAGCCACATAGTTGGATAGTAGCTTTGGTTTCTTGCTCACTCTAGTGGAGCCTTCAGAAGCCCCATACTTTTCAGCTCCTAGTATAATGTCTCTGGCCCATGCTGGCCTTCTTTTCCTTGAAATGTTTGAAATGGGGGGTTCTTGGGGTTCTAGTATGTCATGGTCTTCAGGTGTTATGTCTTCAGGGATGGGTACAGCTTTTGTAGTTCTGGGAGGTGCTTCTTCTTCATATATCTCTTCATGTTGGCACTTCCTAGATCTCTTGAGAGATGCTTCTTCATCAAATGTCACATCCCTGCTTATTTCCATATGATGAAAACCTCAGATGTATATTCTGAATGCTTTGGATGATTCACAATATCCAACAAATATTCCCTTCTTCCCATAAGGATCTAGCTTGGTCCTCTTCTCTTTTGGAATGTGAATATACACTAGACATCCAAATATCTTAAGATGGCTTACCTCAGGCTTCTTTCCTGTGAACACTTCTTCTAGAGTCTTGAAATTAAGAGCACTGTGGGATAGTCTATTTTGTACATAGACTGTTGTTCTAGCTGCTTCATCCCATAGATACATGGGTAGGTCTTGATCATGTATCATTGTCTTTATAGATTCCATGATGGTTCTATTCTTTCTTTCCACAACCCCATTTTGTTGGGGATTGTAGGGAGTGGTTATCTCCTTCTTGATTCCAACTTCCTTACAAAAATCTTCAAAATCCTTTGAAGTATATTCTCCGCCATTATCTGTTCTGAGTATTTTGATTTTCTTTTCTGAATGATTCTCTATTAGTGCTTTGAACTCTTTGAAATTTCCAAGGACTTCATTCTTTCGTTTTAGAAAGTATATTCAAGTCTTCCTTGAATAGTCATCAATGAATGTGAGATAGTATTCATATCCACTCAAAGATGTGGAGGGCATTGGTCCATATACATCTGAATGTATTAACTCCAAGGTACTCTTATTCTTTGTTTCACTCTTTGGAAATGGGTTCTTGATATTCTTCCCTTTTGCACATCCTTTGCATGTGCCATCATGATCAACTTTTAAGTCTAGTAGTCCTATAACTACCTTTCTCACATGAGGTAGGGCTTTGTAGATAATGTGAGCAAGTCTTCTATGCCATAGCTCACTTGGGCTAGTGGTTTCATGAACAAGGGCAGCTTCTGAATGTCCCTTGAGTTTGTATAGACCTCCTTCCTCTTCACCAATAACAATTGCATCCTCAATTGATTTTCCTTTAGGCCACATAAGTACTTGACCATCTATGAATGCAACCCTAAAACCTTTCTTATCTAATGCTGAGATAGAAAGTAGGTTCTTCTTCAAGCCTGGTACATATAAGATTTCCTTCATCTTCAATGGGGTTCCAGAATCAAGCTTGTAGCTTGTTTCACCTATTCTCTTGATGGGATATTGATAATCATCTCCTAGAGATACCTTTTGTGGAGAGGTCTTTTCTTCATGTCTTGAGAGAGTTTTCTTTTGACCTATCATGTGCCTTGCAGCACCACTATCAATGAGCCATGTATCTTCTCCAGGTGTCACAGACCCAAAGAGTGCAGAAAATAGAACATATTCTTCTGCATCTTCTTTATCTACATTAGTTCTTTTCTTTTGAGGCATTTCCTCTTCTTCTTCTTCTTCTTCTTCACTATCATTTTCTGCGATATGTGCATGATGTCTTTTGTGAACAAACTTCTTCTTCTTTGTTTGTGAAGTACAATTTCTGGAAAAATGTCCTAGTTCGAGACAATTGAAACATTGAACTGTGGAGAGGTCTCTTTCTAAGTTTGCTCTTCCTCTCCTTTTAAATCTATGGGGAGGTTGAGACTCCTTGTGGGCATTTTTATTAAAGTGACCCTTTCTTCTTCTTTTGGTGTAAGTAGCCAAGGCTTGGTCATCCTCCTTGAGAAGAGCTTCTCTATTGGCTACCCTAGCTTCTTCTTGAATACAATCCTCCCATACCACATCAAACTTCATGCTTTCTTTTCTGGCACACATAGTTTGGATGAATGACTCCCAAGATCTAGTAAGACCATTTAGAGCAGTCATGACTAGTTCATCTTCATCAAGGGTATCTCCAATGGCATCTAGTTGTTCCTTGATTTGGGAAACCCTTGAGAAATAGTCTTGAATAGATTCTCCTTTGTTCATCTTGGTACTCTTCAACTGAGATCTTAGGTTCATCTTCATGTTGATGTTCTTCCCTTCATACATTCTTCCTAGGGCATCGTACATTTCCTTTGGGGTATTTTTGGATGCCACTTGGGGATTCAAGTGGTCCTTGATAGAATCAGCAATGATTCTCTTTGCCCTAATGAGATCCTTCCTATACTTCTCTTTGGCTTCATCTTCCGTAGGTTCTGCAACTTCATCTTTGATATATTGGGCAAGATCATTCTCTTCAAGAATGAGACCAATTCTATATTTCCATGTTCAGAAATTCTCAATACCCTCTAGCTTGTCTTCAAGCTTAGTACTTGGGGCCATCTTACCCAGGGGGATCACTTAAAAAAATTGTAAATTCGAAAAATGAAAAGATGACCTTACCAAGAGATTGGCTTGACTGAGGCGAGGTGACTAATGTACTTACTTTCTGGAAACTTCAATTTTTCAGCCTCCAAACTTGACCAGCGAACTTCAAACCTACTGTAGAAATCTGGTTCTGGTTTTCTGGTTTTCCGCACTTTTTGTCAAACTAGGGTTTGACTTTCCTAGAGTTCCACCCTGTTAAATTTTTAGAATTTACTTCAATCTGATCTAGGATCTTAACTGATAGAACAACATGTATAACAAATCTATAGCATATCAATCATGGACACAATAATGCAAGCACACAAGAGACACAGAGTTTACTTGGGGAAAACCATAAAGGTGAAAAACCTCAATAACTTCCTCAGAGATAGATAGAGCAATGATACAACCAGAATACAAGAGATAGTCTTCTCCTAGTAGCAGATCCTCCTCCTCCACAAGTGCGCCACTCTCCCAAGTGTGAGTGTGAGAATAGAATGTGTAAAATGAGAGAGACACACTCTCTATTTATACACTAACTTGACTTGACCTTTACTCAACTAGGTCGGCCTCAACTTAACCACTTAACATAATGCTGACTGGGCCGACCCCCACTAGGGTGGTCTAATAACCCTTTGACCCACATGACTTATACAAGGACGACCCCAACAAGGTAGTCTAATAACCCATCAAGTATAAGTTACGACACTTACAATATAAATGACGACACTTTCGTATAGAGGAATAATAACATCTCTATAGGAATACAACCACTTCCGTATAGAGGAATAATAACATCTGTATAGGAATACAATATACATATATGTGAAATACATTCCGAAGTTACATATACATCAACACTCCCTCTTAACTAGGAAGTTATTTCTCAACACAGGTCTTCTAGTACAAGTCATCTTCTCTGGATCATCGTCACTGGATAATTGTCATCGAGTCATCATCATCGTCACTACTGCTGCTATCTCAATCAATCTCTGAATCTACTCGTCATAGGAAGTTTTACAGAGCCACTCCTTTTTCATACTGGATGTAGGCCCACCACCTGCAGGTCTTTGTCATCACTGGCCATACTGTGGAATCCTCGGGACTTATTACGTGTGCCACAAAACCTCAAAAGAGCATCCCAGGCTGTTACGAGCACACAGCTCTACCTATAGGATCTCCCAGGGCCATATTATATGTGACCTCACTACAAAACCTCGCAAGAGCATCCTAGACTGTTACGAGCACATAGCTCTACCTATAGGATCTCCCAGGGACAGATTATATGTGGTCACCACAAAACCTCGCAAGATCATCCCAGGCTATTACGAGCACACAACTCTACCTATAGGATCTCCCAGGGACAGATTATATGTGGTCATGGCAAAACCTTGCAAGAGCATCCCAAGACTTATTACGGGCACACAGCCCAACCTATCGGATCTCCCAGGGACATATTATATGCCATAGGACAAAACCTCGAAAGAGCATCTACCAGATATCCCAGGGCATGAATTACATGCCATAAGCAAAACCTTGAAAGACTATCTGCAGATCTCCCAGGGTCAAATTATATGTCCTCCCAGAGCAAAACCTTGAAAGAGCATTTTCCAGATATCTCAGGGCACGAATTACATGCCATAGGAAAAACCTCGAAAGACTATCTGCAAATATCCCAGGGCCAAATTATATGCTCATCTGCACAACCTGATCCACAGCCATAGAGTATCAACCTGATACTCACCATACATCATCCTGATTTACACATGATCATCCTGATCATCATCACTGCAACATCCTGCTGCATGTCATCTGGAGCAACATCCTGAAGCTCGTCATCCATGATCATCCTGATCATACAATGCATCTACCTGATGCATACCAAGTATCTACATGATACATATCATCATACATGATCCACCTGATCATACAATGTATCCACCTGATACAAATACAAATACATGATACATATCACCATACATGATCCACCTGATACATATACAGATACATGGTCCAAGCATCCAACATGATGCATATACAAAAATACATACACATGATACAACCGATCATATCCAGCATCCTACATGATGCGTACATACATATAAATGATCCAATTGATCATATCCAACATCCAACATGATGCATATATACATACATAAAAATGATCCAACTGATCATATCCAGCATCCAACATGATGCATACATACATATAAATGATCCAACTAATCATATCCAGCATCCCACATGATGCATACATATAAATGATCCAACTGATCATATCCAGCATCCAACATGATGCATACATATAAATGATCCAATTGATCATATCAAGGCAGAAGCCAGAACATCATCCTGATGCTCATCATCCAGTGCTTACATCCATAGCCATGTGAAGGATCCTCCTTCCAACATGCTTGGAATGGCTTCAGCAAATGTGTCCATCACTTCTTCCTCGAAGTGTCATCAATCTAAACAACACCATGCCTCTCTCTAAAGTACTCGAACTTCACTCTGGCTAGTGGTTTTGTCAGCACATCTACAATCTGCTCATCCGTCGCAATGTATAGGAGCTTCACAGCTCCTCTCTGCACCATATCCCTGATATAGTGATATTTGATCTCTATGTGTTTTGACCTGTCATGAAACACTGGGTTCTCGGACAGCTTCACACAACTCTGGTTATCACAAAAGATACCAATAGCATCCAATGGGAGATCAACTAACTCAGATAGTAGCTTCCATAGCCATACTGCCTCACAACTAGCTGAATAGGCTGCAACATACTCCACCTTAGCTATACTCAGTGCTACGCAGGACTGCTTCCTGCTAAACCAAGAGATCACACCTGATCCCATAATGAAGCAACGCCCAGATGTGCTCTTCCTATCTGCAGCACTGCTAGCCCAATCTAAATCAACATAACACTACAGGTTAAACTTTTGATTCGCTTCATACTTGAGCCCATAATCCACTGTACCTCAGAACATGCTTTACAGCAACCAGATGAACACTCCTCGGATCTGTCAGGAACTGACTCAATGTGTTCACCGCAAAGCAAATATCCGGTCTCATGTTCGTCAGGTACATCAAGAACCCAATCATCTGACGATACATAGAGACATCAACCGACTCAGATGAAGCATCACATAGAAGCTTTAGATTCGATGCCATAGCCTCTAGTCCATCATCCCGAACCTCTTCAGGATCTCTACTGCATACTTCCCTTGTCCAAGGAAGATTCCATCTGCACTCTACCACAACTCCATGCCAAAAACAAATAGTGCATCATCCCCAAGTTCTGCACATATATGACTCACTGTCATGTGTCTCAGAACCAAGTGGATGCTCCACATACACTTCTTCTTCAACTACACCATTCAAGAAAGCTGTCTTGAAATCCATCTGGTGTATCTTCTATTTCATCACTTTTATATTTCTCTATGCTGCCATCTGCAGCATGCTTGATCTTGATAGATCCATATGGAATTCATAACAAACTTCCCTTCAGGTCTTGGGACTACATCCCAAACATCATTCTTCATGATCGACGGATCATGGCATTCTTCCCATGTCCTGGGAACTTCAATATCTTCAATAGATAATTTTGTTGCTGAACAAATGTTGTAGTTCTTCTTTTGTAGGTGATGGCATACGATCTTTCCTACATAACAAGTTAAATTGCATGATTAGAAAACATCTCATAGTTTTCAGAACAAATTCTTACACATTAAGAAATATGTCATACCGTCATGAAATTATCTTAGCCAATGCTTCAATACAACATTTATCCATATCCCGTAACTTTCTAGATGCCTTCCAATCTCTACTAGAACATTGTTAAGAGTGTGCGCAACTCCCAACATGTCAGCAAAGAGGTTTCATTCTAGATAAGTAGCAATGGAATGTTGTACAGTGCCATAGTCCACTTACCCATGTATATTAGTAGTATACTGTTCATTAATGCAACTATTCTAATATGCATAATACACAACCTAATTCTAGGAATATCAGTATATACATTATTGAACAGTATTATTTAAACAATAAAATATGCAAGTAATGACATTTCAAATACTTATCTTTGTTTGTTTGTTGGGTTGACTCCCTCTCAGTCTTTGCTTCTTTTCTGCAACTCCATTCTTATGTGGATTGTGAGAAGTGGTCAACTCCCTCTGAATATCTACATCCTTGCAGAAACTACTGAAGTGTGCTCCTTTGCTTTCTTGCACGAACAACTGGAGTGTGCTCCCTCTTGATCTTTGCTTCCTGGATTACCTGCCCTTGAACTTACATCCATCCTTAATCACTATGCATGCTTATTAGTATCATCATTGTGTTATCCTTGAGGTCTCATACATAATCACACATTTATTAGTGTAATCTTAATACTATCAAAACACAATAATCTTAAACATGTATATTCATGATCATTCACATATAATAAACATTAGTATTCAAGGTTTCAGGGAAGTCTTCTTTTACTCATACATATTTTTATTTGATCATAGGACTCTTCTGGTTAGTTGAATCATCAATCAAGATAAGAGATATAATATGCATAAAACCCGTGATTATTCAAACCTATACTGTCATGATTCTTTTGGTTAGTCATATCATCAATTATGGTAAGAAACATAATATGCATACAACCATGACTATTCAAACCTATGACTTCATGAATAATCATTATCAACAACACAAAATTATAAGATCTTAACACAAGGTAGGATTCTAGCTTGATATAGGAAAAACATACTTGGATTAGCATGCTAGCTAGCTATGTCTAACATACCCGCATAATGTCTTCTGGTTCTCTTCAGTGACTTGTGCTAGTAACCTGCATATCTCATAGGTTAACCATTGTAGAACCAAGTTATACATACCTCGTAAATGGATCTTCTATGTGATCCATGACAATGGATGAATCTTTGTCTTCATGTCATCATGATCTTGAACTAGAACATGATTTGTCTTTCTTGGTGTACCTTTCATGTTAGTGGACAACATAAACCTCATACAACACCATCATGCATTAGTACAATCATAAGTGTCAACACCCTAATAAATGCATTCATAATTTTGTTAAGGTGATACGACAAGTCTAAAATCAAGATTGTTTTAACTGTAAAAACATGAAGACAAACATATCATAAACTTAATCATGAAAAAATATCAAGACATACCTGGATGAGTCATATCTGTCGAGATTGCTTGAAATCTTCTTATGTAAGGCCTTAGCCTCATCTCCCTCTGAAACAAGAACTTCTTCACTTATGCAGGTGACCAGTCCATCTTCTTCTAGGATTAACCCAATCCACTTGATTTGCAAGATCTAGACCTGGAGCTGGATTAGGGTTTGTCAAAGAAACCCAAAAATTCAAACTTTGAATTTCAAACTTCTGAAAAGATAGAAATATGCGCCTTGATGAGTTGATCAAGCTGGTATATTCAGAATTTGAAAACAGCAAAGTTTCACTCCTCAATTTTGCCTTTGAAACTTTCAGATTTGCTGGACGTGACCTCGAACTAGGGTTTTATGAAGCCCACTCTTCTGCCCAATCAAAAGGTTTGATCCAAATCTCTAAGCTTCTATTTTATGAGGAGCTTCCAGCCGTGGTCACAGATTTAAAAAAATCCCATTTTTGCAGAAGCCCTAATTTTCCACTTTTCTGATCAAAGTCCCAAACTAGGGTCTGATCAAGCCTGGCCTTCTGCCCAACCAAAAATTCTGATCTTTGTCTCTAAATTTCGATTTTGATGAGTAGCATTCAGCTCTGGTCTCTGATTACAAAAATTTCAACTTTCTCCGAAGCCCTAAATTCCGGAAGCCATGAATGAAGGTGCTCAAAAATAATTCCGATTTGACAGAAATATGTACCGGATTGTTTCTGGTGTAACTCTGAAATTTTTGATCCACAAGGTCTGAAAACGTTTCTTGAGATAGCCTGACCTATTATCTTTCCATCTCGATAGGTCTGACCTCAATTGGATTCTTATAGAGAGAGTTATGCCAAGTGTCGCAACGTGACCTGTTTATGGGATAATACAGGAGAGCGAACTTGTACGGAGTGCCACGTGTCACTGTTTCAACTTCGGCCTCTGAAAATTTTTTCTGAGATAGTACATTCTGTGTACTACCTATCACTTTTTACAAAATTTCATTTGGAGCTTCATAGCCCAAGTTATGACCTTTTTCCCAAGGTCACCTGATTTTGAATCAGATCTAGAAGAGGCAGAAACCCTATATTGTACAGATCATAAATCACAAAGTACAACGAATTAGAGGTTTTCCTTTGGATAGAAGGTACATGGGGATCTGATCTTCGACAATGTAAAAGTTTCAGATCCGAAAACTTCACCAAAACGGATTTATGGGGAAAGTGCTACGATGAATGGTTTTTTCTATATCAAGCCCTAGCATCGTAAGTGCAACAAGTGTCATACATGCCATATCATGCCTTCTTTCAGGCTAGCTCTGATACCATGTTAAATTTTCAGAATTTACTTCAATCTAATCTAGGATCTTAACTGAGAGAACAACATGTACAACAAATCTACAGCATATCAATAATGTACACAATAATGCAAGCACACAAGAGACACAGAGTTTACTTGGGGAAAACCGTAAAGGTGAAAAACCCCAATAACTTACTCAGAGATAGATTGAGCAATGATACAACCAGAATACAAGAGGTAGTCTTCTCCTAGCAGCAGAGCCTCCTCCTCCACAAGTGCGCAACTCTCCCAAGTGTGAGTGTGAGAATAGAATGTGTAAAATCAGAGAGACACACTCTCTATTTATACACTAACTTGACTTGACCTTTACTCAACTAGGTCGGCCTCAACTTAACCACTTAACATAATGCTGGCTGGGCCAACCCCCACTAGGGTGGTCAAATAACCCTTTGACCCACATGGTCGACCCCCAATAGGGTGGTCTAATAACCCATCAAGTATAAGTTACGACACTTACAATATAAATGACGACACTTCCGTATAGAGGAATAATAACATCTCTATAGGAATACAATATACATATATGTGAAATACATTCCGAAGTTACATATACATCAACACACCCAACCAAAAAGTTCGATCTAGATCTCAAAAGTTCAATTTTGAGGACTATCCAGCCATGTAATTACAATAAAAAAATTCCAACTTTTGCAGAAACTCTAATTTTCATTGGAGGAAGAGAGAGATATTTTCACCTTGTGAAAGATGTCCTATTCAGGCTAGCTCTGATACCATGTTAATTTTATACTAATTTCACTAGCAAGATCACTGAAAGAAACACAATCACAAGATAGACAGAGATTTTACCCTGGGAAACCCACATGGGGTAGAAAACCCAACAAAGCTTTTCTCAATAAGATGATCAACCAAATACAAGATGTAGTCCAAGACTAGAGCTCCTTCTCTACCTCCTATGCAAACCTCTCTCTCACTTGTGCACTACTTTCCGAGTGATGGATGAGTAAGATAAGTGAGGAACATCCTCCTCTACTTATACTTGTTTCCCGACTGACTTTTTACCCTATGGGGCCGACCTCTCCTAAGAGAGTCTGATAACCCCTAATAAATTAACTCAGGGCCGACCCCCACATGGGAGATCTAATAACCCTAGTTACCACAATCCATCAGAGGAATAAACATCTCCGGATATATAATAGGGTCACCTCGGAGAGATGCAACATCTCTGGAATAATAAAGTACAAATATAATATTCTTAGAAGTTACAATATTTCAACAAACCTTGAGTGCCAAAGCAACCTATGAATCTTTTCAAAATTGTTCAAAAAACTCATTTCCACAGTTTTTGAATTTTTTTGCATATTTAGATTCAAATCTTTATTTTTGGATTAAAAAGAATTCAAAATATTTGCAAAATGTTTTACACAGTTTGATTACAATCTTTTTATATTGATTTAAAAGGAATTAGTTCATTTTTCCTTTTGAAAAAGTTTTAAAAAGGTTGAAAAGTTTTGATTAACTTGGGATGTGTTTGGAGTTGTATGCTTTTGAAAAAGTTTTAAAAAAAGTTTTGAAAAGTCTTTCCTAATTTGGTATTAACATCTTTTTTCATTGGAAAAATCTTCCAAGCACATTAAAGAATTGTTTTAACACAACTTGAAGACATTCAACTTTTGAGATATCCTACACATGCTGATTGGAAATATTAAACCACATATCAATCAAACATTTGAAGGAACCATTCACACACATTTGCATTGACAAACAAACCTTGAACATTACATTGTGAGATACGTTGAAGATAATTTATTTCCAAAAAACAGAAATAAGCTTTCATTTAGTTACATTTTGTTTCGGAGTTGGAATTTTCTTCATAATTTGCATGCACAATTAGAGAAAGTTGCACCCTTAGAGTTCAGTTTTCTTGAGATATATTGTGTATGAGGCACCGTATCCTCTTCACTCGTACCTTATGGCGATCTTGTGAATGAGAAAGTGTATCTCATTTGTAATAGTTTAGGAGTTGTTTTTTCAAAGCATCTTATATCAAGCCACCGTATCCTCTTCACTCACACCTTATGGCGATCTTGTGAATTAGAAAGTGGATCTCACGTGTAACAGAGTAGATTTAATTTTTGCATACGGTTTTTCGAGCCACTTTATCCTCTTCACTTGGGCCTTCGTGCGATCTTGTGAATGAGAAAGTGGATTTCAAGTGTAATAGTCTAGAATTTAATTCATAAGCATTCCAAAGGGCTCTGTGTATCCTCTTCACTTGGGATTTCGGGCGATCTTACGAATGAGAAACAAAGATCCCCCGTGTAATAGAATTAGATTCATTTTACTTGAGATATCTGTTTGGGTTACATTGGTCATCAACATCAGTTATTATCCATATTTCAGAAAAAACTGTGCATGAACATACGAAATCTACCAAAAACTTTGCATGTCTGAAAGAAACTTATGAACGTCTAACTCTTCCTTAATTTAGACTATTCATCAAATTGAAAGGTACAGTAGTGATCATTTTTCATTGTTTGGTTCATTTTCCTGTTTTCGAGTAAAAAAACCACCAGTTTCACTTCCACTCCTGAAACTAAGTAAACTACCCTTAAAATTGGCGCTTAATTTAAAATTGGAAAACTTTTGATTTTCATATCACCAACAAGATTAGGTTAGTGCCATGGATTAGGTTTGGAGAGTTAACACTCCTGGGCTGCAAAAATTTTGAAACTAGCATTGATTACTGAGAGCAAATCCATTAGTAGCAAAAAACGCTTTTTGGGAAAGCGCTTCTGAAACATGCGTCAAGCACAAGGTCAATCTGGATAAGTAAGAGTGGTTCCCCCCTCTTGCTTATTTAGTGGGACTTGAGCTTATCTAGGGGATTCTATGTGAAGTGACAAGTCCTCGGGGTGACATCACGTTTTTAGAGTTTTTGGTTATGAGAGTTGTCCTAACTTACGACTGTTCCACCCGACCGTCGATTGTGAAGTGGTAACCTTAGTTGTTTTTCCTAGGATATCACATAGGCTACTATAAGCAAGGATCTCTTGCAGTACCTGAGATAGACTTTGGAACTTTTATTCCTTGGGAGGATGATTGGTCAGGAACCAACGCTTGCACCCCTAGCAATTAAAGTTTATTGTAACTGTTTCTCAGACCTTCGCTTCTAGAAATTGTATGAGGACATGAATTCCCTTACTAGCTACTAGTTTCAGAAGGCCTTCCAATCCAGCTTTTCACTGAACTTCAGTTCTTTGGAAAAGTAGTTTTCTTGCTTTAATCTATAGGACATTTTTACTATGTGGACACTTTTTATTTTTGTTGAGTCTAGATTTCCTTAGGATTGTTTGATTAAGATTAGCATTTTAAACACATCCTTTTATCAAATTCTTAGAAGCGGCTACTCTCCCGATCCGCCAGTCATGACTATAGCAAGGTGAATCATTAGAAATTGAAGGCCGTGCTACATTGCAGAGACATATACAAAAACCACATCCTAATGACTTGGAAACAAAACTGATTTTAAATACAATTAATATTACTCGAGAAGAACAACATCAAATCAACCCTGAGAATTCGTCGTCACATCACGACCTGAATACATACATAGTTGATCATCTTACTCTAGTTGAAATTGAAACATTGAAAAATCACACAAATGCTCATGTAATTCCACCTTTGATGAGTCTTTCTGAACCAGTTTCACTTACTATCCATGAGTCACTGGGTGATATCAAACCTCTTTCTGAAAGTTTGAATGACATGCACAATTCAATAAGTGACCCCATGGCTTCATCGCGAGCACAAGGGACTACATCGTCGCAACATCAAACAATTGCTGGAGGTAGCAATACTTCCAAGTTGTCCTCTACATCAATCACAACAGTTAGTATACCTGTTAGTAGCACAAGTTCAACCAGCACTTCAGTGCCAATTGGTATAGTTTCAGGTTTCATTCCCAGAAGTACATCCACTTCATCTGTAGGAATCCCTACTAAAGGGTATGCCTTATCAAACATTGATTTTCCATATGGTTCAGCTAATCAAGGTCAACACACATAAGGAGTAAACCAGAATCCTCATGGTATACAAAAAACTTGTCCAAATTCTGCTTCTAGGGGAAACCCTTCACCATAGAATGGTAATATTCCTGGCGGAAGTAATGAAACATGGAACATTTATGCCAATTGGGGATATGCTCCTCAGATTAGTGGAAGTTCCTCGGGGGGTTATCCCTTAACTTATCCTAGAACAATGCCTAGGGGAAATCCACCTATCAACCCCATCCCGCCATGGAGTGGGGAGGTTTCAGGAAGTATCCAATCTTCTTGGGGCCCACCTTCACAAGGAGGAATTCAACCTTGGAATGCTTATCTAAACCAAGGAAAAAATCAATGGAGTGGTCCGATTCCAACTAGTAACCAATCTAATTGGGTCCCACCCCCGCAAGGGGGAAATCCACCCATGAATCCCAACCAGCAATGGAGTGGTAATGTTCCACCAAGTAACCAATCTCAATGGAACATACCCCCGCAAGGGGGAAATCCATCCATTAATCCTATCCTGCAATGGAGTGGTAATGTTCCACCAAGTAACCAATCTCAATGGAACATACCTCCACAAGGGGGAAATCCATACACGCAACCTAGTTCATAATGGACTGGACAATATTCAAGAAGTAACCAACCTTTTTGGATTCCACCTCCGCAAGGAGGCATTCAACCTTGGAATGATTTTCAATACCAAGTTCAACCGCCATGGTGTGGTTGGGATCTAGGAAGTAACCAATATTTTTGGGCCCCACCTTTGCAAGGAGGAAATCCACCCATTGGTCATGTTCCAGGAAGTAGCCAATATTATTGGGGTCAGTCTCTGCAAAGGGGAAACCAACCTTGGAATTATCATCACACCCAAGGAACACATCAATGGAATGGTTAGGTTCTAGAAAGTAACCAATATTTTTTGGCCCTAACCCCGCAAGGGGGCAATCCAACCGTTAACCCCATTCCACAATGGAGTGGTCAAGTTCTAGAAAGTAACCAATCTTTTTGGAACCAACCTGCAAGACCTGCATTTGATCCAGCTAGGCTGCTACATGGACATTATGTCAATGGTATGATGGATTCCGTCAACCAACTTGAACAGACTACCCCACATTTGGGACAAGTTTCTATCTAGAATTTGCAACCCACAGCTGGCCAGGAAATGCAGCAACCTACTAATCCTTCCAACACTTCTGAAATCTTCACAATCTCATCGATAGACCTTTGAGGAAAGAAGAAGAAGTATAAGGGTAAGCAAAGTGATAATCCCTCCCAGAATTCTGAAATCCTTATAGTTGAGTCCAAAGACCTTAGGGACAAGAAGGAGAAATACAAGAGTAAGCAAAATGCTAACTCTGGGAAAAGAGATGCACCAACTACACTTCAATATGGTAGGCAACAAAAACCCACTATTTTGACACCGACACCCCCGCCAGGGGGCAACCAACCAACTCCCTCGCAAGGGGGCAATGATCCTAATGCTAATGTCTTCATGTGTGATTATGAGATGAACATTCAAACAAGACTTGATTCTTATGATGTCTCTCCTAGTACATCGGATCAATCGGAATCACAGCCAGGTGGTTATCTCTACATTGAGAAACCAGCCATACACTTAATACCATACCCCCCCAAAGGTGTTCTACGTAGAACAATGCATAATCCTAACATGCGATTTTCCTAGAACGATAATGTTCTTAGGACATAGCTCAAATACAATGTGCCATGTCAGCCTTGGAGGTATTGCAATGTCGTTCAGCACAAAGAGAAGAACTATTGTCTACAATTGGCGTTGTTGATCCATCCGATGAGATTTTGATCACATCGGACATATACCATTCAATATGTAGGATCCTTTTCGAAGTTTCTTTTCAGATTAAAGTAACGACTCATGGTAAGAACATCTATCTAATCATAGTGGATGAAGGGACCTTAGCTTGTGTAATGTCATTTAAATGTCAGCAAGCATTTGGATCACCCCTATCTGTCGTAGAAGTTTCATACCCAGCGACTCAAATAGCTTTGGCAGATTCAGATCAAAATCTTCCCTTAATGGAGGAATATGATCTGGTTACTTGGCCCATTTGGGCTGTGAGATCTCCCAGCTCGCATGACTTCTTAAATTACATTTTATCATTAGATGAATACATCCATGAAGTTGTAAACATTTGGTTGCACACACCTAAGGACATCTTTTGTGGGGCCACTGGGAGCATAATTGGATTAAATCTACCCAAGTATAGGAGCATGATTCGCATGTTCCTCGATCTGATCTGGTATATTTGGAAGCTTGCATATAGGTTTAGGCTATCCCTTTGTGAAGATGCATTTGAACCTTTTGCAACCCAAACTTTCCATAGGGTCGAACCTATTGGAAATTGGTGGGTCAGCCCTTCATATCTGTATTTTCCACCATTTTGACAGTAGATCCTACCGAACATGGGACACCCTAGTCAACACCCCATTGCCATTTTGGTGCCCATGCTGAGTTATTCTCATAGGCCTGGGAGGCCTATTAGTCCCATCATGACTTGGAGTTTCAGACCACAGATTTCTCTTTCATACATTTATGACCATATCCTGATGGGATCCCTACTTTTTGTCATTTTACATAAGCATGTGTTAAAATATCCGCTTGAACATCCATGCAAACTGCTCCATTGCTTATTGCTTATGTTGCGTTTTTCCTCTGCAGTCACTTTTTGTTACATGGTGCATATTAACCATTGCTTCTGTATATTTGACCCATACCCATGGAGGAAACATCCGTAAGAGTGTACATAACTAGCTCAGCCCTTGTTTTCAATAAGTATCTTTGCCTTAACCTGACCCATGCCCTTGAAATTTAGGTGCATGCCCTTGAGACACTCATTTCTTCTAGTGTATCATAGCATACTTTATTCTTTTTTCAAGCTAATAAATGAAAAAGGTTAAAAAAATTCGAAAACATGGGAAATTGTTTCAAAATTTTCTAGTTCGATATAGAAACTAATCCACAACTGGTAGATCAAAGACTAAAGGTTCATAGCTTCTAGAAATTCAAGCTGAAAAGGGATGCTTCCTCTCATACATCGGCTACACTATGAACACATATGATAAATAATGAGTATTTCTTACTTATCTTTTATTCATACATGTACAAATTGTATCCTTTTGAATGATAGAAAGATGCATAATTCCTCAGTTTTGGCTATCTTTTTAGATATTAAATGCACATGTGAACCAGACTAAACTATTGGGTAGTGAAATGGTTTTGATTTCAGAACTTTAAGACTTTGACAGTTCCAACTATTTGATTTAGGTAGTTGAGACAGACCATGAGTCATTATGATCTATGATTTTGGAATTTTTCACAAGACTCAAGCTGAAGTAAACCTCATTCAACCGTTCACTTGGCCATTTCACCAAATTGGATAACCTCATTCACATGGTATTACTTCACCATCCGTCGACACATAATCCTGCTCTAGATAGCGTACCCTCGGAGGGAACAGCTGTAAGAGTGTGCACAACTAGCTCATCCCTTGTTTGCAATATGGATCTTTGCCTCGGCCTGACCCGTGCCCTTGAAAAATAAGCGTATGCCCATGAAACACTCGTTCCCACCTATGTATCATGGTATTCTTTATTCTTTTTAAAATGAAAAAGCATAAAAATTAAAAACACAAAAATCCAAAAAGGGAGAGACTTGAATCACTTCATATTATATCATTGAAGAAAATGGAAACAGTCAGTCCATGTCACCCTGTTGGAGGGCAAATCTACCCTATAGCAAGGAAACTAATGCTATCAACTTGGTTGGGGCGACAGGTAAGTGTATTGATGCTATTACAGAGACATTTACAAAAAGAAATAAGTTGTGGATCTTGGGAACACACCTTTCAATCGAAGTTTGATCCTAGCCTTGACTTGATCTCGTGCTCAACTTCCAAATCCACTTCTCTTCCAGTAAACCTGCAATAACAATACCTTTCTCAAAACATTTTGGGCAATATATAAAGTTTGATAGAAACAAAAACAATGTTTAACATTCGAAATTGACCAAAATAGATCCACATTAAGATGCCATTTCATAACACATTTTAATTGGAACAAGAAAAACACTTCAACCTTTATTTGTCAAAAGTAGAATGATGTACAAGTATACCTGATCATGAAACAGGCTCCTACAACTAGATTCTGGGTTCTGGCTCTTCTCTGGCTTGGATGTCTTTAGCATCAACTCCTCCTATGCAAGCTTCTTCAAAGTTTTTTCATTAATCAATCTTACTATCAACAATTTCTAACCCTTCTCCTTTAACCTTCTTTGTATTTATAGGATTAAAGAAGCAGTTCAGGTCGATGTATAGTTATGGAGGAAGTTGGGGGAGTTAGGAAACTACCATCAACTAATCCTCCTCGAGAAATTAATTTATTTTTTAATCATCTTTTAAGATGTACGCGACTCTTGTTCAATGGAGTAGCATATAGGGCGCTACTATGGTGTTTAACAACTAGCGCTCATTCGATTTTACATTGTGAGTGCTACTATGCTGAGAAGGAGTAGCGTATACTTGGATATGGGCTCTACTATTATACAGTGGAGTAGCGTATGGGCGCTAGTCTCTTTGAGTAGAGTAGCGCTCATATCTCAAAATGATATTTTTTGGGGTTTTCCAGTAATGTCAGGAAATGGAGTGAGTTAAAGTATCATCCAAGGTCAACATGCTCCTCAATCTAGATTGTCCTTTTGTGTGATCAGCAGCTCAGGGTGATCACGGACGGAGAGGTGCAAGTTTGACCTATAACAGATGCCCCCTAATGTGTGAGGTCAGAGGGAAACGATGGCCGAAATACATTATAATCCAAAGCCAGAGGAGGAGCACAGAACCGCAGAAAACAAGTTACAAGAAACCTGCAACACAGATCAAGGTCAGCGAGCAATTACATTTTTTGATATCATATAGATGTGCAGTGTGATACAACATGATCTCCGATACATAACAAGGAGATGTATATAAAAGCATGGCCACTTGGAATACAAGCATGGATCCATGTCAAACTGAGAGATCATAGCCATAACAACAAGCTGGATCTATGTCTCATAGAGAGCCAAATATCTGTGAGGCTCAGTCTTGCGCAACTTGGGTGAATAACAAAATGAGGAAATATCATCCAAAATCCCAAGGTCTTCATCCAAAACAACTCTAGGTACAAACCCTAACCATGTGAATAGATGAGCTGATAGTCGAACATGGGGGGTATTGTTTGATTACCGGTCATTGATGTATACCGTTAACAAACGCGAGGACTTCCATCGATAATGATGATGGGGTCCAAGGTACCAAGTACGATTCGCCAAATGTGAATAGATGGACTTGGAGTCGAACACTTGAGAATCCTGTCGAAGAAGATACATTGATGTATTCTCATCATTCAACAGCAAGGAAAATTGCCACTGGTGACTGCAATCTCCAAGGTACTAACCGAAACTCTAAACTTCAATCCCAGAATAATGAGTTGATGTCGATGGGAAGAAGTCCGTTGGAAGGAAGGCCTTAAGGCATCCTCCATCATCCAACTCGAGGAACAATCAACTGGTAAGAGCTGATATGGAATAATATATAACAAGACTGACATTAGGAAGGCCGACACATGAGGTCAAGGTAAACTGCAGAATGGCCGACACAGGGTATATCCTTGAACATTGAGCACGACACAAAGTGACTTAGGCAGTTTCTGACATAATGGGGTAAAATAAAAAGTCTGAAATGTAAGAGGCATTAGCAGACCCTCCATATGGTTGGAAGAGTAACCAACCGGGGGAGTAAATAACTCGGAGGAAAGGTTCACCCTGAGGCCAAAACTAAACCCAACCGACAAGATAGACTCAGGTAGGTGCTGTGTTCAAGGATAGAACTTGACTGAAACTGCCTTTGACAATGAAGCTATGATATGTCTTTCCCGTTCCTTATTCTTTTTAGATAAAAGAATACCCTTCTTGTTGTTTTAATGAGTCCAAGAAAGAATGAAAACTCAATAGATCCAACCATGTAAAAAGTTTAACGAGCCCATGGGAGGAAGACTCAGGACCTTCTTCATTGTTTATAGAGTTCGAAGAAGAGATAGAAGATTACTCTATATTTACTGATCTCTGGATTTTAATATCGAGCCGAGATCTGTTCTTGCTCGCCGGTGTTTTCAATTTTAAGGAGTCTGAAAAACTTAAACAATAACTCCATATATCTGCTCGTGGATTTTAGTATCAATCCCAAGCAAATTAATGCTCGCCGGTGTTTTCCTGTTTATAGAGTCTGAAAAACTTAAACAATCCTCTTTTCACCTGATGACCCTAGGTCTGAGTTAAACCACTGTAAGTGGTCTCCCATCCTTGTACTGATCCTACATGCATGATTTGAACCTCTTTTGATCATTTTGGGCTTGTTTGGAAAGTTTTGGGGTTTGTTGACCCAAGTTGGGGGGTTGCGGACCTGTTTGGTGTTTTGTACCCTAATTTGAGTCTGACTGAACCTGCTTATCCCATTTCCATTGGATTTGAAACCTATTGAGTCTTCTTGACCCTGTTTGTATCTATTTGAGTGAAATTTCTCTTTTAGATTGGTTTTTTATCCTCCCTTATGCTTTTTAGTTTTCTTTTGTAGTGAAAGCTCAAGTGTTTTAGCTGTTGTTCAAGACCTTGTTTGCATTGTTTATGTGCAGACCTGACTTTACCAAACCATACTTCTTCGTAGGTCATTTGCTTCGTTTGGGTCTAAAAGTAGTTTTTGCACTCTTTTCCCAATGGTTGGCATGCTTACATCAATAAGAATTTGAAAGTCATATTTGGTAGCTTTTACTGTTTCATAAAGAGAACCTGAAAGTTTCTTTGCTTTTGTTTTGATAGTAGGGTAGTTTCAGTTTTGTTTCTTACCTTTGAAAAGCATAAAGAATTTTGATTCATTTTCTGAATAGAGTACCTTGCAAGTGGCTTAAAAGATTTTAGAGTGCTTTGCATCAAAAAGAACAAGTTTTCTTTTGCATACCTATTTGCTTGAGTAGCTGCATTCTTAGGTTTTGAGTTTAATTTTGTACATTTAGACTTTATTTTTACCTTTTTTTTGCATTCGAAATATTAAAAATTGCATTGGCACATGCATTCTAGATCAGAATTTTAAGACTTGCATTGAAAAGAAAAGATTTGTTTGGTGGTAAATATTTCATTTTCAGTACTCTATCTCTATTATAACCACTCTCACACACCCACTACCTTTTTTGAGTAAGCAAGTAACCTTTAAAATGAACCCTAATAAAATGAACTAGCAACATTTTCTTTTCTAGGTTACACTACACCAACTAGTTTTGGTTAGGATCTTGGGTTTAAAACAACATAAACCACCCAAGATCACACATTACGCAAAAATCGTAGTGAGACTATCATAGGTAAATCCATTTCACTCAAAACTTGCCTGGGATCTATGCAGTAGGTCATTGCAAGATCAGATTGTTGGGAATACTCCTCCTACTTTCTGTTCGAGCATACGCCAGGATCGGATTGCGTATTGGGGACTCTTTCGAGTTTCGGGCTTAGCTACCCTACCCACGCTTTTTGATTCGACTGGTGACTGTTCCCCCAGGAGTTTTCGGAGTTGTGGTATCCTTAGTATCTGACTCTAGGTTCATACACAGGTGACAGCAGAGGGTATATCTGTTGTACCTAAGACAGACGTGGGAGGAAATCCCTTGCAGGTCTTTGGGAGGGCGTTTGGGTGATTCCAGCACTTGCACCCTTAGTCATTGTATTGTGGACCCTGGGTAACTGTCTTTTTTCCTTCGTTGATCTGTTCTGGGCCCTCATCATCCCAGAATCTTCTCCGGAAGGCATCTGTTTGCCTGGTTTGATTTACCTAGGACTTTTTTTAGTGGTGTGCTCTTTGTGCTACTTGTTTTAGTTTGCCTTAGATAACTTCTTGTTCATTCGAGCAGGAAACTATGTCTAGCATTCTGGCGAGTGCCAATCAAGGTACCCTTGTTCCGGGGGGTCCTTGTGCTGTTCCATTCATTGGAAACATTGGTGCTCCCTTAATGGCTACTCTGAATCTTCCTGGATTCACTATTGGGCTGTCGGTTTGGTTGTTTTCCACTCCGAATGCCTTGCATGCTCCTGACACTTCTTTTGTGAGCACCTCAAATCAAGAGCATCAGAACCCTGGGCCTTCTTTGCCAGTAACACCTTCTCCTCCTCCTTCTACCTCATGTGGCGAAAGTAGAAATACTAGTAACCAGCAGTCTAAAAGGAATAGACGGGGGAAGAATAGGAAGAAGATGCCAAAACAAGGGGGAAGCAACCCAGCCTATGCAAGTCATGCTGGGGGCAAGCACCTTTCCTCTACAAGTCATGCAGGGGGCACCTACCCAGCCTCTGGAGGTTATGCTGGGAGAAAAATTTTAGTCACTGAAAATCATACTGAAAGTTTGTCTTCAACCACTGTCAGTCATGTTGAAGACACGTCATTGATCACTGCTAGTCATATTAATGACAAGTCACTAGTTCCTGTGAGTCATACTGGAGACACCAGACCAGCCACTGCAAGTCATGTTGAGGGAGTTGACATTGTCGACAAACCAAACAAACAGAAGCCTAAGTTCCCTTGTAAGTTTTGTGAGGGAGACCACCTTACTTACTTGTGCCCTGTACTTCCAGAAGTGCAAAAAGTGTGGTCCTTAGTTCAAGAGTCTGATGCTTCTGAGCAACCAGCCTCTGTGAGTCATGCTGGGGGCAAGTTGTCAGCCAATGCTAGTCATGCTGAGAGTACTGACATTGTAAAGGAGTCTAAACCTATAGGACGGAAACCAAAGTTCCCTTGTAAACTTTGTAAGGGAGATCAACTTACTCACCGATGCCCTGCCATTCCAGAGGCACGAAGAGTGTGGTCCATGTCTGAAGGAACCTCTGTTCTTGAGTTGTCTATAGATTCCCTGTAGTCATATCAACCTTTGGTTGATAAAGTGGTTGAACCAATGCAATCTTTGGTCGACCCCACTCTTCCTTCGGAGAGTGAAGTGATCGAATCGATGCAATCTTCGACCGATCCCATCAGTCCTTCGGAGATTGATGCACCTACTGCTGAAGTCTTCTGCATTACCAGTTTGGATATTCCTGAAAAAGGGGGCACTTCATCTGTGCCATGTGAACTCCTACCAAGCCCTAGGATTGTTTCCTTTGATTGGAATAGTCTAGCCGAGCCTCGTCTTCCTTCTTCGACACCTTTCCAGATAAAGGTTGATATCGGGAACCATACGGTTGATCGATGCATTGTTGATGAAGGTGCTTCTATTAGTATCTTATCTGCTTATGCTTGGAGAGATTTGAGTTTCCCTAATGTTATTCCAGCTATTAATTGGCCGTTGACCTTCGATAAAAGACCTAGTGAACCGTTTGGATTCCTCCATTAGGCACCTGTTACTTTGGGTGGAAAAACAGTCTTAATTGATTTTATGGTTTTAAAGGACCCTATAGACTTTGATATGATCCTCGGGCGTGATTACGTTTACGCTATGCATGCTGTGGTGTCTACGCTTTTTCGTGTGATGCATTTCCCTCATAATGAAAACATTGTCACCATCAACCAGCTTGCATTCGTTGATCCTCCTTATTACCCAACTATAGACAAGTTAGATCCCTCATCATTAGGCACTACTATGTCACATGGGAATGTTGTGGCATATTGTTCCTTGAGTTCAAATGCTACTGAAAAGAAGTCTTTGAATTCATGCTTACCTTCTCGGTACTTGGTCCCAGCTTTTGACCAAGTGACACCTCCATCTGAATGTTTAGATATGTATTCTATCTGGGATGATATACTTCCTTCCGATGAAGTTTTCCTAGAGTCTATAGTACAGTCTGTTATTCACTTGGATGTTGATTCAGTCGCAGTTATGTCCATCCCCGGTTTGACCTTAAAGTCTGATCTTCCTACTATTGAGTCTTTGGACTCTCCTATAGATCCGCAAATCGGTGTTCCTGCTGAGTTTGATTCTGCTTCTAGAATTTTCAACTCCCGTGATGATGAATTTGTTTCTGCAGATTCCATCATGTCCTTCAACTTTGATCTTCATCCTGAAGTTGATCTTGTTGATTGTAAGTCCTCGGGCTTGGGTACCATAGAGTCTTCATTTGAAAACTTTGCCTTGTTTATGCCTGTTGTTGATGATAGTGAAGTTGAACGTATTTCTACCACAGTGACTTGTATCGGGTCTTTCTTTACATATGTTTTAGATATGATCCTGGTACTGATGTTTCTTGGAGACAGGATTCCTAGCTGGATGTATACTTGCTTACTGGTCCTTTTCGACACCTTGTGCGACCATGTCAGGTATATTCGGAACCTTGCATATAGGTTTAGGCTTCCCCGCTGTTATGTTGCATTTGAACCTTTTGCCATCCGAATTCACCATAGGGTCGAACCTGTTGGATATTGGTGTGTTAGCCATCTCTTTATGCATCGTGCACCAGTCCGACAGCAGAGCCAACCTAACATGGGTCACCCTAGTCAGCACCCTTATGCCATTCTGGTGCCCATGTTGAGTTTTTCTCATAGGCTTGGGAGCCTTTTTAGATTTACCATGACTTTGAGAAGAAGCCTCATATCTTTCTTCCTCATATATTTCTGGCCATCCCTGATAAGGCTCCCATCTTTGTGTTCAAATTGCATATGCATCTGTTATGATCCCGCTTGCGCTAATGAGCCTGAAGCCGGCTTCCACACTTTTAGCTTGTTATATAAGCCTCCATCTCTGATCTCATTTCCGCTAAGCCCTGTATCATTTTTTCTTTGCAGTTTGGCACCTTTTACCTGGAGGAAACACACCCTCAGTGTCCTTATCTTGCTCATGTTCCTTGCATTAGGCATAGCTTTGTTCCATGTTCTTGGAGCTAGTTTCGCATGTCCATGACACTTGTCTCCTCCCATTTCGAGCATTCTTCTTTTACTTCAAACTCGTTAAAAACAGTAAGTAGGTTTTGAGAATTCTTCTACCTTTACTTCGAGCTCGTTAAAAACAGTAAGTAGGTTACGATCATTCTTCTGCCTTCACTTCGAGCTCGTTAAAAACAGTAAGTAGGTTATGAGCAGTCTTCGACCTTCCCTTCGAGCTCGTTAAAAACAGTAAGGAGGCTATGAGCATTTCTTTCATCTTCACTTCGAGCTCGTTAAAAACAGTAAGGAAGTTATGAGCATTTTCTATATCTCCTTTGAGCTCATTAAAAACAGTAAGGAGGTCATGAGTTTACTTTTCCGGACTCGTTAAACCTTTACGAAAAAGATCCCTATGGAGTTCTTTTAAGCCCTTTTCAGACTCCTTAAATAGGAAAAGTTTTCCGAGCATAGTTGTCTTTTCGGGCTCGTTAAAATAACTGAACCGACATCCACTTAGGTATAGAATTACCCCTTTTCCGGGCCTTGGTGGATAATTTACGGAAAAGGTATACTCTAGGTATACTTTGGTATGCGCTAGAAGAGTTCTTCTTCCATTATTTTACACTTTTTCGGGGAAGGGGACTAACTTTATGAAAAAGGACCTTTGGAGTCGTCTTTAGGGTTTTCAGACTCTCGAAATGTGAAAACACCAAGTGAGCATTCACCTACTCAGGCTCGATGTGAAATCCACGAGATGGTTGATAGAGGACTATTTAAGTTTTTCAACTCTATAAACAAGAAAACACCGCCGAGCACATACCAATCTGGGCTCGATATAAAATCCATGGATAGGTGTATAGAGGACTGTTTAAGTTTTTCAACTCTATAAGCAAGAAAACACCACCGAGCACAGACCAATCCGGGCTCGATATAAAATCCATGGATAGGTGTATGGAGTTTTCTTCTAGGTTTTTTCAGACTCCTTAAAAATGAAAATACCGTCGAGCATGCTTTAGTTCTTTGTCAAGCTCGTTAAAAAATGAAAAAGGAAAGGGAAGGGAAGAATGTTAAAATATCTTTCAATATGATGGCAGCGAGTCAACTATCTCCTTGAACAAAGCACCTGTTTTGAGTCTATCAAACAAGTTGGGTTCTAGTGTTGGCCTTAGGGTAAACTTGATCTCAGAGTTCCTACTCCTCCATTTGGTTAGTATTCCAATCATTTGGAGAATCTGTTAATGTCTCCTACATTGCAGAATTGCATCGTGGTCCCTTTGTGTTAAAAGCTGCCTAAGTCACTCTTGTGTCGTGCTCACTATTCAAGGATATAACCTGTGTCGGCCATTATGCAGTTTCCTTGACCTCATGTGTCGGCCATTCCTTGGTGTCAGTATGTTTCATCATGTGTTTAGTCCTACTCCAAATCAGCTCATACATGTTTGAGTGTCCCTCGTGTTGGATGATGGAGGATGCATTAAGGCCTCCCTTCCAACATACTTCTTCCCATCGACTTCAACTCATTGTGCTCTGGGAATGAAGTTTAGAGTTTCGGTTAGTACCTTGGGGATTGCAGTCATTAGTGGCAGTTTCCCTTTCTATTGGATAGATGGGAATACATCAATGTCTCCTATCCGATGGATTCTTCAAGTGTTCGACGGAAAGACCATCTATTCGCACTTGCTTGAATGTACTAAGTACCTTGGGTTCCATTTTCATTATTGGTGGACACCCTCACGTTTGTTAACGGTATACATCAATGACCGGTAATCAAACGATGCCTCCCATGTTCGACCTCAACTCATTTATTCGCATGGATAGGTTTGTACCTTGGGTTGTTTTTGGATGAAGACCTTGGGATCTTCGATAGCATCACCTCATTTATGTTATCGCCCAAGTTGCGCAAGACTGAGCTACACTCTTTTTGGGCTCTTGATGAGACATAGATCCATCTTGTTCTCTATGGCTATGTTCTCCAGTTTTGACATAGATCCACCTTGTATTTATGTGGCTATGTTTACACTTATGTTCCTCATAGATCCACGCTTGTATTTTAGTGGCCATGATAGATGCATCAGTATTTTGGATTATTATTGTATCCTCTTGGAGGTCATGTTCCACCATTTGAACATGGACAGTTACCCCAAGGATGAGTTTGTCTGACATTGCCTTTGCTTTCAGGTACTTCATTTGAGCCTATGATTCTTGGTTTCTCCGTTCCTCCACGATTCAACTCTTTTTTATTTATAATGTATTTCGGCCATCGTTTCCCGTACTCCCTCTGACCTCATACATTAGGGGGCATCTGTTATAGCTTGAAATGACACCTCTCCATCCGTGACGACACTTGCTTCCCTTGGTCGCATGACGACACTTCTTGAGATCAAGTTCAGTCACACAACAGGACATTTGTGGATGGAGGAGTCATTTGGGACACTAAAAATGGTTGAAATTACCTCATTCTTGACCCATTTGATGTATATGACCCTTAGGAACATTTTTCCAGACCAAACCATCTCCTGAAAATGAGTAGAAAAACCTGTTTTTGGCCATTTTTCAATATGAGCGCGACTCTACTGTTGAAATAGTAGCGTGTGTACGCAACTTTATCTCATTAATAGTAGCACTCAATTCCATGTGTACGCGACTTTGTCTACTATAGAGTAGCGTACACCCCTGTTTTGGTCAAAATCTCAAAATTCGAGTAAGTTAAGTTGGTTTGGAAACCTCTTGAGCTGTTATAACTTCTTTTCCTCTTCCTCACTGACTATATAAGGAGGGTAGAAGGGTCATGTGAGAGAACGAAGCCCAATTACAAAGTTATGCTAGAGGAATGGAGACCCTCATCCCCCTCTCTTATGCTTCAGTTTTGGTAAACCCTAGTACAGTTGCTTAGAGGCTGGGATCCTTGGAGAACAGAAGCAGGAGATCTTGAATCTAGGTTTCGTGAAGTGCCAAGCTTGAAAGAAGGTATAACTGTATGTACTTGCTTTCATTCATTAATAAAGATCAGACGTTCTTCTCTTTCCAAATATGACCTATTAATGTGTCTCAGATTTGATTACTGTTTGATTATAATTTGATGTTTCTTTCTATTATGAATATCAGTCTTATATATGTAGTCAAATGTGTTTGAGAAGGGTATCAAGTTGTTTTGCAGGTTTGGGCATTGCGACACTGGATAAGCATTGAAGAGCGAGGGAGGAAAAGCTAGGATGAACCTTCTGAATAAGGTGCCTACATCTCTAAACCCTAATCTCTTCTTTTATTTGTTATACTTGCAGAATGCTTGTAAGTCTATCTTTATCACCGTAAGTTGGTAGTTTCTCCCCTGAACTATAGGTGCATTTTCCCCAGAACACACCCTTGAATACAACACATAATTTGGTATCCGCCATCAGTACACCATCTACATTTTCCTTAGGAAATTGTACCAGTATTTTGAAAAAATCTCCACTGATGGGTTATCCTTCCCGTCATCAATGGAGCTTTCGTTAATGCAGCTGGCATTAGTGGATTTCATTTAGGTCGGTTACTCAAAGTCTTATGTTTCCAAGTGTCCATTCTGCGTTGTGTTATGTGTTCAAGGGAAGTTCAAACTGAGTTGACCATTCGTCAAATATTCTTGACCAATCACATCAACCTTCCTTGTGTCAGTATATAGTGTTGGATCTTGTAGTTCTACCAAATTATATCAAACTATTGATCTTTGTTTTGTATAGGTTGATGTGGGAAGCATTAATTCCCTCCTTCCGATGGATCTATTCCTATCAACATCAAAACATCATCTAGGACATGGATCTAGAAACCCAAGAGTACCTTGGATCTTGCAGTCATTAGTGGCAGGATTCCTCACAAACGACAATGGGTATACATCAATGACCCCTGATTATTTGATTCTACAAGTGTTTGACTTCAAAACATCTATTCACACTTGCTAGTTTGTACTCAGTATCTTAGAGTCCATCATCATTATCGGTGGGTCCCCTTGCATCTATTAACGGTATACATTAATTACCAATAATCAGATGGTGTTTTATTATGCTTGACATCAGATCATTTATTCACATTATATAAACTCACACTATCGTCGGTTTGTATTGAAGACCTTGGGAAAAATAGTTGTATCACTCATCGATGCATTGCCTGAGCTACACAAGATTAGACTGCCATGTCAGAAGTTTGATGAAGACCTTGTTCTCGCACTCATCAAAGTGCATGTTTACACTTCTGAAAAATTTACTTTTGACATGGATCCAATTTGTATTGTTTGTGGTCATGCTTGTTTACTGTTGAGCATGGGTATGCCAGCCTCAGGAAGATATTATATATTTGAGAAATTGCTATGTTTGACATGCAAGTGTGATCCTCAATCCTGCTCCCATGAGTTTTCCTTTCCTCATCCTTGCTTTGAATGATAAAGAGTATCAGTATACATAGTATAAAATTCAGTAATGTATTTCGACCCTTAGCCTTGCTTCGGACCTCAGACATTAGGGGGCATCTATTAACAATCAAATTAACACCCTTAGTCATGTGACAGAAGAATCATATTCTTACTATGCGCCTGCAACATGAAGATAGAACACAAGTACATTCAGAGACAAATCCTCTCCGATCTAATCACTTCTCCCATGAATGGAAGGATTAGGTGAAGAAAGTAAGAACTTAAGGAGACCAATTTTAGTAATTGAACCGCTCACAAAAGGTCCAAAACTAAGCTACACCAATCAAAAAGTGAAGAGAAATGCATTAAAGTGCATTAATTGTGCTTAAAGTATGTTAAGTTGTGCAAAAAGACTAAAAACTATGGAAAAGGGGGGGTTTTGAGTGAAAATGATCTAAAGGAGCAATCCCACATTAAGAAGAAAATCTTGAAGGCCCATTTCCCAATGCTATATAAGAAAGGCATTTGGGGCATGGTAAGGAGGACAGAGAAGAGCAAAGGCATGCTGGAGAGATTCTGAAGGAGGAGAAAAATATCAATTTCTTCAAAATCAAGGGTGGAGAAAGGAAAGCTCATAGAAATGGAGGAGGGATTCACACCAAGATCCATGGTAAGGATGTACCTCTTCATTGTTTTAATATGAAATCATTCAAGTTTGTTCCATTTGAATGTTTGAATGTTGCTTATCTTTCATGATTTAGATGTTTAAATGGCTTTATATCTTAATGATTTTTTTATGAATGAATGTAGATCTTTAGAAGCTTGTGATAATATTTTCATTTGTTGACATAGAAACTCACCACTTCTTAGTAAGATAGATATATAGAGTAGACACATCCCTACACTATTTGCTATTATCATGTAGGGAAGAAAACTGTAAGGTCTTGGATGGAAAAAGGTGAAAACAAAAAAGGTAAGAGAACTGTACAACATGGATTGTGAGGTCCGAAAAATGATCTAAGGGTAAAAGCATTTGTAATACAACCTGTTGCGAGGGTTGGCTGAGGGATGGCCTTCACAGTTGGTAAGGATCTATGCCCCCTTGCCCAGACAAGTTTGGACAATGTAAGAGCCTTTCCACATGGATTCAAATTTTCCTTTACCGTGCTTCTCATGAGCTTGGTCATAAACAAGTACTAGGTCACCTTCTTAAAAGGTACAGTGATGGACATGCTTTTCATAATTGGCTTTAGAGCGATGTTTGGTTGCCTCAGTGATTTGTAAAGATGCCCGACGATCTTCATTGGCTTGTTCTAGGAGGAGTAAGTGTTGCTAAAGAAGTGAGGTGTTTGGGAGGAGGTCCACAACAATGTGTAAAGCAGGGATTTGACACTCAATGGGGACAACCGACTCTACACCATGGACCAAATGGAAAGGGGTAAAACCCATGGCATTTTTAGTGGTAGTGTGGTAATCCCAAAGTGCAGGAAAGAGCATATGGTGCCAATTGGACTTGTGTTGGTTTACTTATCATTGAAGAATGGTCTTAAAGATCTTGTTGATAGTCTCAACTTGGCCATTCCCTTGGGGGTAGTAGGATGAAGCGTACTAGTGGTCAAACTTCAAGAAGGTGGAAAACTCTTTCCATACAGTATCTTCGAAGTGTTTTCCATGGTCAGATACGAGTTGTTTGGGGACACCGAATCGAGCAATGACATGGTTAAAAAAGAAGCGTGCCGCGGTCTCGGCTTGATAGCTAAATGTAGACATGGCCTCAGCTCATTTAGTGAAATAGTCGACGGCCACAATGATGTATTTATGTCCATTCTCCAAGGGGGGATTACACTGCATAAAATTGATGGCCCATTTACAGAAAGGGCCAACAATTATGACAGGATGGAGAGGGGCGGGAGGGGTCCTTGCTTGGGGGGAAAAAAGTTTCCAATTCTAGCAATGTTTGACTGTTGTGATGCAGTCAGTGAAAAGTGTGGGGTAGAAATACCCAATGCGGATGACCTTTTGGGAATTATCCATTTTGGAGAAGTGGCCACCATAGGCTTCTTGGTGACAATCATTTTAGACTTGTTCAGCTTCACCATGTGTGAGGAAGCGGCATAAAATGGTTCCGACGCCACGTCGATAAAGGACATCGCTGAGAAGGAGATATCATGAAGCATGATGGTGTATGCGACACCGATCATTGTGTCATGTCCCCAATTTTTGCTCATCCAGTACCATGGGTGAAAGGGGACAAGATCAACCCCTAAGTGAATTAAATGGTATTAATTCTATTTGCTTAGAATTAATTTTATTCTAAGTCTCACAAATTGGCAAATTTATTTATTAAAGGTAATTTTAATAAATAAAATTAATGCATAAAGAGCAAGTGGGCCAAGAGGGAACCCATGTGGAATATGTTGCCAAAATGGAGTAGGGTGTATTTTTGGAGGCAATTATACAACATGAGTTAATTAATCATTATATAATTGATTAAATGTTGAAGTGTGAATTAATTCTAAGTTGTAATATTTTTATTAATAAATATTGCTAATAAATATTGGCAAGTGGTGATGATAAGGTTGGAGGAATTACTTGGAGTAGAAGTAAAGTAAACACTAGAATCCAAAAATGTTGCCAAAATGGAGAAAAGAGGCTTATTTTAGGAAAAGCAGGAAAGTTTACAAAAGGAAGGAAAATCAGAAAAAGTGGAAAGAAAGAAAAGCAAAGCAAAGCAAGCAAATCAAGGAAAGTATGTCCACTCATGGGTGACATATTCTCACAGGTCACCAAGCCAAGTAACTTGCTCAACAGGTCAACATGAATTCTATAAAAGAGTGATTCAAACTCCATTTCACATCTTTTTCTAGTGTGAGGAATTTTATGAATGCATTTGTGCATCCAAGACTTGGGAGATGTGCCCCTAGTCAAGCATGGGAAATGTGCCCCAGCTTTCTATGAGAGGATGATGGCATCCAACCATTGTCACTGATTTTATTTGTAGGTATTGACGCTCATTAGGTTGAAATCAGAAGTTCACATCTATCTTCATCAAGTCAGAGATCGAATCCTCCATCCTCTCTCTATTCTACAGCTCGTTTCATATGTGCAAGAGGAGAGATTCTTCCTTCATCTTCTGAGAGGCATATTTTCCTGTTCCTGATGTTATAACAGAGTATTGAATCTTATCAGGTCAAAACAGAAGTTCTGAACCATCTTCTCCAAAGACAGAAATCGAATCCTCCCTCCTCCTTCTATTCTGCTACTATTTTCTTATGTGCAAGAGGGGAGACTCTTCCTTCATATTCTGAGAGGAATTTTGGCCTACTAGTGATGTAATAATAGAGTATGTAAAGTTTTGATATTATTCACTTCAATACAATTTACAGAAATCTGAATTATTCTCTAATTTATGCACCCCTGCTAGATTTAGCTAGATTTTGACTAGATTCCAATGAATGGTTCATAAATTGATGAATAAAGATCCAATTGAAGTCATTCTAGTTCTTATAGTTATCTAATACATATCATGTCATGATACAACCACTGTCTCATAATTTAGAGTTCTTTTGAGCATCGTTTGGAAGTCCATAAGTCGACCCAGTTGAGTTGTCTCGAATTTCCAAATTACTAGTTTTGTTATTATACTTTCTCAGATATGCATAATACTTTCTGGAATGTCATTATATGAATCAATGACTGTAATTGAATGATTATTATGCTCTCTTATCCCCACAACAACCTTTTCCAATCCTCAGTAAATGTCGCTACCCATACTAGTCTGCATATGTTGAGAACCCCCGGAGCATTGGAGTAGAGTTCAGCCAGGCTATTCTTGAAACATAAATGGTCTCAGTATGTTGTGTAGAGGTATAAATCCATATCAAAACCTTCCATCCATCCATAGCCTTTGTACTTTCCCATCTCCAGCAATTCTAGCTTCCTTAGCCATTGTTTTGATCAAATTTGAGAAGCCTAGAGTCTTTGTATCAATTGTATAAGCTGGTATATTAGAGTCGTACCTACATGAACACAAATATAAGTTTATTAATCCTCCCCAACTCCCTGATCTAGTTTGTATATGCGGATGTACCCAGGAAGCCTTTTTGTAGACTTCGGCAATGCCGATGTTCGAAGCATAAATGGTCTCCGTGCTTTCTACAAAGGATCCTAAACTTTTTTCTTATGTATAACTTGTTGCTGCACACTATCCCATGTAAATTACAGAACCTAAAGTCACCCCTACCATACTTGATCAGCACCCATGTACACCTCACTTACATCCTACTCACCGTAAAGAAATTGTCTAAAAATTACTAGTGAAAATCCTGATAAATTCGACAGTTGGAGTTAGAATTCTGGCCAATTATTGGCTGGGATATTACAGTGGTATCAAAGCACTTTCCTTGGCTCAACCTGTGGAAAGTAAATCTCAGTGGAAAGGTAGCTCAACGCTATCTTCATGTTGCAGTTGTGGAATTAGTTCCATTCATGGAAGATTTAGAGTTTGAGTTGCATGAAGAAGAAGATTATTTTTATGAAGAGTATGATGTTTATGATGAGCAGTATGAAGAATATTACAGACAGTATGAGGAAGAGAATTTCCAAGAAGTATCTTCCACAAGCATCTCCCATGAGATCATGATTGGAAGAAGAGACTATGGTTATTCTGATAGCCATATTCAGGAAAAAGTTGCATGTTCCACAGTCAAAGGTCAACCTTCTATGGAAGAGATAATAAAATATATGAAAGCTTTATTGGATGCATGTGACTTCACGGAAATTTTGGATCCTCTTCAAGAAGAGCCTCCAAGAATCTTCATCCTAAGACAACCAGGGAGAAGCAAGACCCAAAAACCAATCCTGAGATTGTTGACAGAATGGAAGAAGAATCTACTGGAAGATTCTATGCTGGGGATCTCAAGATCACCTCAGAAGAGATTGGTAAGCTTAATGATGGTGAGACATATTTTGGATCGGATCCAAAAGAAGAACCTAAATCAGATGCAAAGTCACCACTTGAGCTTCATAGTGAGGCAAAAGTTGACCACACATCAGTTAGATGTGAACTAGTAGAATTGGTGTTAGAACAAGGCACCATAACCCCACCCATTGAAGAGATAAGCATGATGCCAAGGTATGGACCACATTCATATTTTTGTACTAGTTTGTATAATGATGATGCTGCAGCTACATCAGAGGATGATTATTGCATAAGGGATTCCTTGGATGCTGAGTCTTGCATCCTTAGTGATAAGGGTGAATGCAGTGACATGACTAAATCACTAGAAATGTGTTTACAGGATGCCCACATGGTTGGAAGAGAACCTATTGAGGAATGTTTTAAGTGTGAGGAAGCATCTAATGATGTGTATTCTCATATATATGTGGGATACATGGAAGTACCCATTGGTGATGGTGTTGTGGATGCAAGATCCATGGATAAGGAAGAAGGTCTTGCAACAATAGAAATTGAAAATGAGAGATTGGTGCAAGACCAAACCACCAACACACCATCACAAGGAGGAGAAAACATAACACATGGGAATTTTTTCAATTCTTATTTTTATATGCCTATGTGTCAGCATGATGGGGCAGCCACTTTAGAGGAGAATATGAGCTTGGTTGAACCCCCAGGGGTTGAGACTCCTGAATTGGGGAGGGATGAAAATTGGAGAGAAAGACTTACTGGTGCACTAGAGATGAATGAGCACCCCAGTTGTAGCCAAAGATCTGATATTCATGATCTGAAATATGAATATCTTTCAGCCCCAAAATATGGATCATCTTTCATAACTTCAACAGAATCAGTTGAAGTTGATCCTAGGAAGTTAGAAGAAGAGAAGGTTCATATGCCAGAACCTCATTTCCTTGAAGGGACACTGAAGATGAATGAATGTAAAATTCAAGAATCCCTTCAAACCCTCAATGACACCCATGCCTTAATGAATAGCCTCTATTGGAATTTCGGGGAGCAATCTTCCATGAGAGACATGGTAGAGTTTCAGAAATCCATGGCAAGCATTAAAGGTAAATTCTTGAACCTGCTTTCTGATAGAGATAGTTTGTTGGAGCTTGTAGAATTGTTTCATGGTACATCCTTGAGGGATGATGAAGAGATCAGCAAGCTCAATGATGAATTAATGGCCACCCAAGATTCTTTGAGAAGCACTCAAAGTTCCCTCCAAGAATCCAAGACAAAAATATTGCAGCTTCATGAAAGGTTGCAAAGATCCCCCCTACCCTCCTACTCACCATTCAGTCAACTTCAATTGGCTGAAAGCATTCTTGATCATAGGGAGGAACCTCATGAGACGGTGGATCATGAGGATCATTCATTTTTTATATGTGCTTGAAGAGTGTGTAGAACCGTTTGATGAGAACCAAGGAATTGACTTTTTTCCAAGGGAACTTGAGTTGTTCCTTGAAGACAGACACTCTACCATGGAAGAGTGGGATGAGAGAACCCAATTTGGGCCAGCCAATAATGGAGAAGTTGCAGCCATAAGTCTGATCACTGAAGGTTGTAGACATGCAAAGAAGGTTCAGAGTTCTTTCCCACATGTCCTAGATTCAGCAACACCAATGGGGAATGAATAGTGGGTGAAGAAATTCTTCTAGTTTGTGTCACATGTACAGTAGGAGGATCATGATCTATCCCCATGGGCAATAGATCCTATTGCAGAAGAGATGGCTGATTATAGCTCATATAAATCAACAAGCAAGATCTCTGACTCATCCATTGGATGGATGAATAGATGCATCACTGAAATGAAAAATCTGGAAGGTAAAAAGTTCACTTGTTTCTGCAATAAATTTATTGTTATAACTGACATTGTCTTGAATTGTGAGCAGCAACAAAGATGTATTTTGCAGCCATTTGATGTCACTCATCCACATATGGATTGGGTGAAAGATTACCTGACAAGCATGAAATATCCTTGCAAAAATGTTTCTGCTTATGGTCAAGGGAAGGCAGCTAAGCAGTCAAGTTGCCAAGATAAATTAATGATTACTTGCAGAAGTTGGCCTATGTGGAGGAAATCCACATGCTTGGAGGTATGCTTGCATTTTTTCTCCAATGGCAGAGAGATGAGCCATTGGATGTCTTCACTTGAAGAAGCATTTTACTCTCTAATTGGTTTGGTTGGCAGTAATGTCCTTTCAGTTATTCCCCGGATGAAAAGGCACATGTTTGATGATAGATTCTTTAAATTGATTCTGAATATTGGGAAAAGGCAGCTGATACTTTGGGATCCTGGAATTCATGGGAGTGACAGATTGCCAAAGGTGACAGAAAATTTTTGGTCATTGCAGGAGAAACAGTGGGATCCAGGAATTTTACTCAAGTTATCCTAACTGGGTTTAAAATTTTGTCCATTGATGGTTAATTGCGGATATAGATTACAGTGCAGTTTTTCTTTTCTTCCATAGTCATTTTTTTTAAGGCTCGAGTTTAATTTTCAGACTTTTCAGTGGATGGGGACATTTATAATCAGAGTGGTGCAGCAAAAGCTTGGTTGAGTCCTAACATTGCTTGAGGACAAGCAATCTTGGGAAGGGAGTACTGTCATGTCCCCAATTTTGGTTCATCCAGTACCATGGGTGAAAGGGGACAAGATCAACCCCTAAGTGAATCAAATGGTATTAATTCTATTTGCTTAGAATTAATTTTATTCTAAGTCTCACAAATTGGCAAATTTATTTATTAAAGGTAATTTTGATAAATAAAATTAATGGATAAAGAGCAAGTGGGCCAAGAGGGCACCCATGTGGAATATGTTGCCAAAATCGAGTAGGGTGTATTTTTGGAGGCAATTATACAACATGAGTTAATTAATCATTAATTAACCGATTAAATGTTGAAGTGTGAATTAATTTTGAGTTGTAATATATTTATTAATAAATATTGCTTATAAATATTGGCAAGTGGTGATGATAAGGTTGGAGGAATTACTTGGAGTAGAAGTCATGTAAACACTAGAGTCCAAAAATGTTGCAAAAATGGAGAAAAGAGGCCTATTTTAGGAAAAGCAGCATAAATCCAGGAAAAGCAGGAAAGTTGGAAAAGCAGGAAAGTTTTGAAAGTAGGAAAGTTTACAAAATTAGGAAGGAAAATGAGAAAAAGTGGAAAGAAAGCAACGCAAGCAAACCAAGGAAAGTATGTCGACTCATGGGTGACATATTCTCATAGGTCACCAAGCCAAGTAACTTGCTCAACAGGTCAACATGAATTCTATAAAAGAATTATTCCAACTCCATTTCACATCTTTTGCTAGTGCGAAGAATTTTATGAATGCATTTGTGCATCCAAGACTTGGGAGATGTGCCCCTAGTCAAGCATGGGAGATGTGCCCCAGCTTTCTGTGAGAGGATGATGGAATCCAAGCATTGTCACTGAGTTTATTTGCAGGTATTGAATCTCAAAAGGTTGAAATCAGAAGTTCACATCTATCTTCATCAAGTAAGAGATCGAATCCTCCATCCTCTCTATATTCTACAACTAGTTTCATATGTGCAAGAGGAGAGATTCTTCCTTCATATTCTGAGAGGAATCTTGGCCTGTTCCTGATGTTATAATAGAGTATTTAAGCTTATCAGGTTGAAACAAGAGTTCTGAACCATCTTCTCCAAAGACAGAAATCAAATCCTCCCTCCTCCTTCTATTCTGCTACTATTTTCTTATGTGCAAGAGGAGAGAATCTTCCTTCATATTCTGAGAGGAATTTTGTCCTACTACTGATGTAATAAAAGAGAATTTAAAGTTCTGATATCAGTCACTTCAATACAATTTACCGAAATCTGAATTATTCTCTAATTTATGCACCCCTGCTAGATTTAGCTAGATTTTGACTAGCTTCCAATGAATGGTTCATAATTTGATGAATAAATATCCAATTGAAGTCATTCAAGTTCCTATAGTTAGATAATACATATCATGTCATGATACAACCACTGTTTTAGAATTTAGATTTCTTTTGAGCATCGTTTGGAAGTCCATAAGTCGACCCAGTTGAGCTATCCCGAATTGCCAAATTACTAGTTTTGTTATTATACTTGCTCAGATCTGCATAATACTTTATGGAATGTTATTATATGAATCAATTACTGTAAATGGATTATTATTAGCCTCTCTTATGCCCACAACAACCTTTTCCAATCCTCAGTAAATGTCGCTACCCATACTAGTGTACATATGTTGAGAACCCCAGGAGCATTGGAGTAGAGTTCAGCCAGGCTGTTCTTGAAACATAAATGGTATCAGTACGTCGTGCAGAGGTATAAATCCATATCATAACCTTCCATCCATCCATAGCCTTTGTACTTTCCCATCTTCAACAATTCTAGCTTCCTTAGCCATTGTTTTGATCAAATTTGAGAAGCCTAGAGTCTTTGTATCACTTGTATAAGTTGGTACATTATAGTGGTACCTACATGAACAAAAATATAAGTTTATTAATCCTCCCCAACTCCCTGATCTAGTTTGTATAAGTGGATGTACCCAGGAAGCCTTGTTGTAGACTTCGGCAATGCCGATGTTCGAAGCATAAATGGTCTCCATGCTTTATACAAAGGATCCTAACCTTTTTCCTTATGTATAACTTGCTGCTGCAAAATTTCCCATGTAAATTCAAGAACCGAAAGTCACCCCTACCATACTTGATCAGCGCCCATGTACACCTCACTTACATCCTGCTCACCGTAAAGAAATTGTCTAAAAATTACTAGTGAAAATCTTGATAAATTCGATAGTTGGAGTTAGTATTCTGGCCAATTCTTGGATGGGATATTGTAGTGGTATCAGAGCACTTTCCTTGGCTCAGCCTGTGGAAATTAAATCTCAGTGGAAAGGTAGCTCATCGCTATGTTAAAGTTGCAGTTGTGGAATTAGTTCTTGTTGGAGCCTAGGCCGCAGCTATAGTAAAGCTGCAAATTTTGAGGAAAAAGCATAAGTGTTGAAGGGAAAGTGCTAATTTTGAGTAAGCACCAATTTTGGGTAGAAGCAAACAGTACACAGTACGACACCAGATGGACGAGCTCAGCGCAGATTACGGGCCGGAAATCGTGGAGCTCACACGCACACGTCAAAGAAAGTGAAGGTGGCCAAGTAGAAAGCTCAGCTACCACAATAAATGAAGGGACGGAGTAGAGGGCTCAGCTACCCTCATTAAGGATAAGTACAGAAGTTATGGTTTCTCTAACCAAGGAAGAGCAACGGACCAAGGAATTAAAGGCGAAGGACAAGGAGCAGTGAACGATGAAGCGGCGCCCATACCCGCAAGTTGCACCGGAAATCACGGAGTCTGCAGGAAGCGGCGACGTGACTGCAAGCGGTGCCTACAGTACACCTAGCAATGTTCACGGTTAGGGTTTTTGGGGATTACTGTTGGGAAAGGCCCACAGTATTGTAAAGTTGTGACCTTCAAGGCCACCTATATATATGTATAATTGATAAGGGAGAAGGGTTGCTTATTTTCTGTTGTGTTCCTATTGATTGTTTTCTATTGTGTGTTAGAAGACAAGAGTTAGAACAGGATAGCTGTGGAGCTAATCCCTGAGTTGACAGATAGTCTGAGTCGACGTCTGAGTCATTTTAATCTCTGTAGGAGAAGAGAATAGGTCTAAGAGAAGGGCTCCCAGCTGTGTGCGTGGAGTTTCCCAGAAAGATCTAAGGCTGCAGCTGTGTGCGCAGCATATTGTGTAATTCCCCTTTGAGTAATATAAGATACAGTTCCCGTGGATGTGATTTCCTCGTGGAGGCGAACTACATAATTCTCGTTGTTATGATGTCGTGTTGTGTGAATGCATGTTTTAGGCCACTATCTGTGTTTACATGAATGTTTCGCTATGTTTATGAATGAATATGAAGAGTAACTCCTTGAGCTTCCTTAGTAGACTTATGCATCATCGAAGGAGCCTGTAAGAATGTTAGTGCTGTAGCGCTTGAGGAGTGCATTACTGCGCCGTGGCACGAGACCAGCGACAATACGTAGTGTATCGGACGAAGCGGGTAAATGTCTCAGCCGCAGGTGCGAGAACACCACGCGGAAAGGCTGGTAAGAGTTTCAGCGTTGTCGCGCTGAGAGGTCCGCGGAAGAGGAAGACGTTTCGCTCTGAGGAATCCTTCCGTAAGAGAAGGGAAAAGATAGCAGTCTCCGCGTCGCCTCGGTTAAGGAAGCCTGATTCCTTAGCCCCCCCATAGCCACTTCGGGTGAGACTTCGGGCTGCTGCGCAGCTCGTTGCCGAGAGGACCAGTGCGCCAAGGGGTTTTTGTTACTGCGCCTCATTAAAACCCGGGTCTGTCCAAAAAGCAGCCAACAGTTCCATTCATGGAAGATTTAGAGTTTGAGTTGCATGAAGAAGAAGATTATTTTTATGAAGAGTATGATGATTATGATGAGCAATATGAAGAATATTCCAGACAATATGAGGAATATAATTTCCAAGAAGTACCCTCGACAAGCATCTTCCATGAGATCATGATTGGAAGAAGAGACTATGGTTATTCTGATAGCCATATTCAAGAAAAAGTTGCATGTTCCACAGTTAAAGGTCAACCTTCTATGGAAGAGATAATAAAAGATATGAAAGCTTTATTGGATGCATGTGCCTTCACGGAAATTTTTGGATCCTCTTCAAGAAGAGCCTCCAAGAATCTTCAGAGCCGGGTATTATTGGCCCACTCTTTTCAAGGATGCTCATGCATATGCAAGGACCTGTGATGTTTTCCAAAGAAGTGCCGGGAAATTGCCAAAAGCAATGGGACCATTGCAGCCGGTTATCATTTCTAAACCATTCGAGCAATGGGGCATAGATGTTATCGGATAGATAAACCCAAATTCCTCGCTGCAGCACCGGTACATCCTGAAAGCTACTGATTATTTTACGAGATGGCCTGAAGCCATTCTGCTGTGCGCAGTCAACGAAGATGCAGTTATCAAATTCCTGGAAGAAAGCATCATAACCAGGTTTGGGGTTCCAATTTCCCTAGTCTTTGATAATGCAACTTATTTTTCATCTTTTAATATCAATGAATTTGTTTATGAGAAAGGGATTAAACTACCCTATTCAGCAAATTATTATCCCCAGGGAAATGGATCAGCTCAGTTGACCAATAAAAACCTCATCCGAATTCTTAACAAAACTGTAATTGAAAATCAGAGAAGCTGGCACCTAGCCCTTCCAAATGCTCTATGGGCATATAGAGTTACCCCCAAGAATGCCTTAGGTGCATCCACATTTACCTTGGTTTATGGTAAGGAAGCCATCCTTCCCCCGAATGTATTGCTTCTGTCCTTACAGCTGTCCCAAGCCTCCCAAGGTTCCAGTAGTCAAGTTCTTCAATCGAAAATCCTCACAGCAGATCTAAGAGATGATGTATCTCATAAGAGAATAATTATGATTAAGCAAGAAAATAGAAGAAGAGTGATACATGCAGTATAATGAGCAACAGAATAATATGGTACAGTAGAACTCAGATAGAAGCAATAATACTTCGGTCATACTATGTTATTAATCACAAATGGACATATAAATAATACAATGCATGAGGAATTCGAATGCCTAAGGTGGCAATTCGAATTAGCCTTCATGGAGTGATCAAAGGATCACTGGAGTGTCATCGGAGCACAACTAGGTTTCCTCATGATCATCGGAGTGCAACTGGAAGTCTTCATCATCATCAGTGGAGTCATCAATGCTCAAGTAACTGTCAACCATCAGTCAAACTAACTCTGGTAGGTGTAACTGAGTGTAACTCAATGTAACTGAGTGTAACTCAATGTAACTGAGTGTAACTGAGTGTAACTGAGTGTAACTGAATGTAACTGACTGTAACTGAGTGTAACTGACTGTAACTGACTGTAACTGAGTGACAACTAGACTGGTAGGTGAAGGAGGGCGAGTTGCTCCCTAAAATCAAGGAAGAAGGGCGCATTAAGCAACTGGAGGGCTAAAACTGAATAGTCAGAAGCTCCTGGGGGCTGGCTAACTAAGGGCTAGGTGCTGGACTGATGACTGGGATGCATGCAAACCCTAGAATGCATGCAAACCCTAAAAGGTGCATGCATGACTGAAAATGTAAATGATCAAAATATTGGTGGGACTAGGATGGAGTATAGGAATATCCTAACACCCCCCCTTAATCCATCCTGGGCCCTGGTAACTAAGACCAAAGGTCACCCAATACAATGAATAACAACAATCCATAAACCAAGGAAGTGGGAAAATTTCATGGGAAACATACCCCCTCCTCAAAAAATAGACTGTAAAGCACACATAAAAAATAAAAGCTCCAAACTCAAGCATGTGTGATGCTTGGTCATATGTCTGGAGGTATCTTCTTCTTGGGAAGAAGTGGATCATGCTCAAAAAGCATGTGCTTGTACTTGCTCTTCAGATCGAATGTGATGAGAACAAATCCAACAGTATTAGGATGATCCTTGAACCTGTGATTCGAATCTGCTGAGGTAGGATCAAATTTTTGAATGTGCATATAGTCCTTTGTCTTCTCCTTCGAACCACCATGGGTGAGATTATGCCAAAAAGAACTATTACATGTTTGCTTGAAATCAAAATCAGATTTAAGACTTTCAAAACAGTTTCTTGAGATCTCCTTTGAACCAGCAGGGGTGAGATCAAAACTATCAAATGCATGAGAAATTTTCCCAAGCGAATGGCAATGGCCATATTCTTCAATGACCTTCTGAAAGCATGAATTTATGATCATATAGTAGTATAAAAGAGATGTTTGCTGAAGAGGAGCGAATGCATTACCTCGATTAGCTGATTTGACCTCTGAAATAATCATGTGATCATGATGCAAACCAACAGACTCTGGTGCAAGAGAGGATTTAGGACCTTCTGCAATATCTAGAGTGTGAGCTGGCACAGAAAGAGAAGAAAGTTTGAGCATGAGTGGAGAATCTGCAAGTTCTTTGTGAACAACTTCAATATGAGATGATACTGGTTCATGATCTGAGAGATCATCAAGGGGAGCGAATGCAACATGATCTGAGAGACCATCAGGAGGAGCGAATGCATCATGATCTGAGAGACCATCAAGTGGAGTGAATGCATCACCTTGCTTGCTTTTGAAGGGATTTGGACCAAATCCATCATTCTTTTTACCGAATCTTTCATCTAGATGAGCCCATAACTCTTTTGGAGTTTCAATATCAATGATGGTCGGGTACAATATGTAATCAGTCATAGCAAGCATCATTCTTCCAATGTGCATGTCACCTTTATTCAACCATTTAATCTTCTTTGTAGAGGATTCAAACTCTCTTTCAAAATAACAATCAAAGAGATCATGGCTCTTTAAATATGCTATTATTTTTGGTTTCCATTCATCATAGTTGAATAGAGAAAGAGGAGGGATTTCTTCTAAATTCATTGAAGATGTAGAGGACCTGCAAAAACAATATAGAATCACTGCAACTGCTACTGCTGCAAAAATGCAGATTCTGCTACAACTGCTGCACTCGAAATCTTGGTAATAACCTGCAAAAAACTCTCAAGAATGGAGATAAGCAATACTCTCAACATGCTCTGATACCATGTGAAAATACTCACAGCAGATCTAAGAGATGATGTATCTCACAAGAGAATAATTATGATTAAGCAAGAAAATAGAAGAAGAGTGATACATGCAGTATAATGAGCAATAGAATAATATGGTACAGTAGAACTCAGATAGAAGCAATAATACTTCGGTCATACTATGTTATTAATCACAAATGGACATATAAATAATACAATGCATGAGGAATTCGAATGCCTAAGGTGGCAATTCGAATTAGCCTTCATGGAGTGATCAAAGGATCACTGGAGTGTCATCGGAGCACAACTAGGTGTCCTCATGATCATCGGAGCGCAACTGGAAGTCTTCATCATCATTAGTGGAGTCATCAATGCTCAAGTAACTGTCAACCATCAGTCAAACTAACTCTGGTAGGTGTAACTGAGTGTAACTCAATGTAACTGAGTGTAACTCAATGTAACTGAGTGTAACTGAGTGTAACTGAATGTAACTGACTGTAACTGACTGTAACTGACTGTAACTGACTGTAACTGAGTGACAACTAGACTAGTAGGTGAAGGAGGGCAAGTTGCTCCCTAAAATCAAGGAAGAAGGGTGCATTAAGCAACTGGAGGGCTAAAACTGAATAGTCAAAAGCTCCTGGGGGCTGGCTAACTGAGGGCTAGGTGCTGGACTAATGACTGGGATGCATGCAAAATGCATGCAAACCCTAGAATGCATGCAAACCCTAAAAGGTGCATGCATGACTGAAAATGTAAATGATCAAAATATTGGTGGGACTAGGATGGAGTATAGGAATATCCTAACAGGAAAGGCCCACAGTATTATAAAGGTGTGACCTTCAAGGCCACCTATATATATGTATAATTGATAAGGGAGAAGGGTTGATTATTTTCTGTTGTGTTCCTGTTGATTGTTTTCTATTGTGTGTTAGAAGACAAGAGTTAGAACAGGATATATGTGGAGCTAATCCCTGAGTTGACAGACAGTATGAGTCGACGTCTGAGTCATTGTAATCTCTGTAGGAGAAGAGAATAGGTCTAAGAGAAGGGCTCCCAGCTGTGTGCGTGGAGTTTCCCAGAAAGATCTAAGGCTGCAGCTGTGTGCGCAGCATATTGTGTAATTCCCCTTTGAGTAATATAAGATACAGTTCCCGTGGATGTGATTTCCTCGTGGAGGCGAACTACATAATTCTCGTTGTTATGATGCCGTGTTGTGTGAATGCATGTTTTAGGCCACTATCTGTGTTTACATGAATGTTTCGCTATGTTTATGAATGAATATGAAGAGTAACTCCTTGAGCTTCCTTAGTAGACTTATGCATCATCGAAGGAACCTATAAGAACGTTAGTGCTGTAGCGCTTGAGGAGTGCATCACTGCACCGTGGCACGAGACCAGCGACAATACGTAGTGTATCGGACGAAGCGGGTAAACGTCTCAGCCGCAGGTGCGAGAACACCACGCGGCAAGGCTGGTAAGAGTTTCAGCGCTGTCGCGCTGAGAGGTCCGCGGAAGAGGAAGACGTTCCGCTCTGAGGAATCCTCCCATAAGAGAAGGGAAAAGATAGCAGTCTCCGCGTCGCCTCGGTTAAGGAGGCCTGATTCCTTAGCCCCCCCATAGCCACTTCGGGTGAGACTTCGGGCTGCTGCGCAGCTCGTTGCCGAGAGGGCCAGTGCACCAAGGGGTTTTTGTTGCTGCGCCTCATTAAAACCCGGGTCTGTCCAAAAAGCAGCCAACAGTTCCATTCATGGAAGATTTAGAGTTTGAGTTGCATGAAGAAGAAGATTATTTTTATGAAGAGTATGATGATTATGATGAGCAGTATGAAGAATATTCCAGACAATATGAGGAATATAATTTCCAAGAAGTACCCTCGACAAGCATCTTCCATGAGATCATGATTGGAAGAAGAGACTATGGTTATTCTGATAGCCATATTCAAGAAAAAGTTGCATGTTTCACAGTTAAAGGTCAACCTTCTATGGAAGAGATAATAAAAGATATGAAAGCTTTATTGGATGCATGTGCCTTCACGGAAAGTTTTGGATCCTCTTCAAGAAGAGCCTCCAAGAATCTTCAGAGCCGGGTATTATTGGCCCACTCTTTTCAGGGATGCTCATGCATATGCAAGGACCTGTGATGTTTTCCAAAGAAGTGCCAGGAAATTGCCAAAAGCAATGGGACCGTTGCAGCCGGTTATCATTTATAAACCATTCGAGCAATGGGGCATAGATGTTATCGGAGAGATAAACCCAAATTCCTCACTGCAGCACCGGTACATCCTGAAAGCTACTGATTATTTTACGAGATGGCCTGAAGCCATTTTGCTGCGTGCAGTCAACGAAGATGCAGTTATCAAATTCCTGGAAGAAAGCATCATAACCAGGTTTGGGGTTCCAATTTCCCTAGTCTTTGATGATGCAACTTATTTTTCATCTTTTAAGATCAATGAATTTGTTTATGAGAAAGGGATTAAACTACCCTATTCAACAAATTATTATCCCCAGGGAAATGGATCAGCTCAGTTGACCAATAAAAACCTCATCCGAATTCTTAACAAAACTGTAATTGAAAATCAGAGAAGCTGGCACCTAGCCCTTCCAAATGCTCTATGGGCATATAGGGTTACCCCCAAGAATGCCTTAGGTGCATCCACATTTACCTTGGTTTATGGTAAGGAAGCCATCCTTCCCCCGAATGTATTGCTTCTGTCCTTACAGCTGTCCCAAGCCTCCCAAGGTTCCAGTAGTCAAGTTCTTCAATCAAGAATTGATACCCTACTAAAGCTCAAAGAGTCACAACAAAAGGCCAAAGATCAATTCCATCATCATCAAGACATAGTCAAAAGAGTGTTTGATAAGAAGAAATCTGGAAAAAGAAGTTTCAAAGTAGGAGATTTAGTTCTGAAGTGGGATCATAACCACGATGGTAACGGAATGCATACAAAATTTCAACACTTATGGGTTGGCCCTTACCAAATTTCTGAAAAGATTGGCCCATCAACGTATAAGTTAAGAAGCCTTCAGAGAGAGGAATTTAATCTTCCCCTCAACGGCCTGGCTTTGAAACAGTATTTTGCTTAAGGTCTCTAAGAGAACCTTTGTACATAAATAAAGGCTTTGTTCTTTTTCTTTTTACTTTTTACTTTAGTCCCTTGTTTTCTGCTTGTTTCAGCCAAGTTGTTCTCTTTTTCTGATTATTTGAGTTTTCCCTTTCCCCTTTCCTTTGTATAGAATTTTCCTGTAGCCCTGCAATTTGGTCTTTCGTGAAGATAGATCTCTCAAGAAATCTCACAACTCATGAAGCTGGAAATGTACCCTCAAAAGAAAGTTTATCTATGCATTTTAACTTTTGTTGATATTATTTTTTGAATGAAGGGATACTGTTCTGTTGGTCGCATTAACCCCTGTTTAATAGTTGCAATCTATGATTACCTTATCACTATCCTCGGCCTCCATCCACCCTCACATTTATAAGCGTCTCAAGAAGATCGATGTAGTTAGACCCACAGAAAGGAAGCACATCTCGTAGGCACGGGGTATTAAAATGACTCCATGCTGCAAATCTAAAGCCAAGAGAGCTTATAATCAAGAGTCTATTTTCCAAAAAATATTGCCTCCATTAAAGCATGGCTAAGAACAATAAAGACTTTTAATTTAAGCAGCCACACCAAAATGCCCAGCAGAGTTCTTCTCCGTCCGTGAGCACGAGAAACCAAGAAAATATCCTGCTCACACAAAAGGACATCAATGGATTGAATAACTCAGGAAAATGGCTAAGTCTTGAAGAAATTTTTCTGGAATACTCACACGACAAAAGTCGCTAATTAAAGAACATCCAAAATGATGCAAGCAACATGGGAATGAGGAACAAGAGAATATTGTATATGAGATGTTGTTACAATCTCGTGGAGTCCGATTGCAGTGGTCGTCTAAAAGATGGATCTTCTAAAAATGAACCCCATATTTTGGCCCTTCGATAGTTTGAATGATGTCTTTATCAAAGCTCCCCTTTCCTAATGACCAACGGATAAAGTGATCACTTCCGTTGTGGAAATTCGAACGCTCAAGTTGACTGTTTCACATAAGGTGAGCAGCTTTTAAAATTTCCTATGGACGAGAGAGAGTTTTTTAGAGATCTGTGTTCGCTAGCGATTCGCCAATTATTGTTGCTACATCATCCCCCCAAAATTTTGAAAAATATTGGGGCCCCTCCTCCTATACTTTTGTATTGATTTTTCTTTCTCTTTCTTTTGAAGCTTATCCTGCTCTAACTTGGCAAAACTTTAACACTTGTTTCCCAAAGAAGTTTTCTAAAAATTTTTCTAAAGCAAAGTCACCTTCCGCCTTCAGCGCAAGTTTTACCATAAGCCTTCCGCCTTCAGCATAAGTTTTAACCATAAATCTCCCGCATTTGACACTAGTTTCAATCATAATACTGTCATCTTCGGCACAAATTGCAAACCTAACTCTGCCTCTTCAGCTCAAGTTTTAACTCCATTTTTTCTGCTTTAGGCACTTGAGTCGACTTTGATCTGTGCTTTTGGGTGGGTTTCCAAGGTCTATTATGGCTGCCTGTAGCGCAAGATTAAATCCTAAATTGGCCTCTCGTGGTGTAAGTCCTAAGACTAATTCGGCCGACATTGGCGCAGGTCGTAGATCTATTTGGGACGCCTTTTAGGAGCAAGCTTTATCCATATCCCAACTGGCCATGACGCAGAATTTAACTCTAAATCTGCCGACGTGAAAGCTCTTCTGCTACTTTTTTTTGGTCCAAATTAGCACATTTTTTTTATAGGCGCAAGCGTTATGTTTAAAACCCCGCCAATGCGAAATTCTTATCCCTAAAATCGCCGCTTCCATCACTGCGCCTCGCTATTCGATGTAGCTTCCAGGTCACAGTTTTAAGTTTAAGCATGCCGCTCGCTACGCCATTTCTAGCCCTAGAAACCCTGACGGAGATTTATCCCCGGTACAACCCATCACCGCGGATTTTTGGCACAAAATCACCGCTCTTTGCACAGAAGCTTAGCTTTGCAATCACCGCTACAGCACTTCTGATCTTTTTGGGGACATGCGCAGATACGAAATTGGTGAAGCCATCAATATCACCTTATGTGGAGTTACGTGCCATTTGGCTTGAGCCCCATGCTCACCAACTTGCTAGCTTATCGTCCGTGAAGACATTAATGCTTCCCCTATACAAAAGCATTGAACGGGATTTGGGAGATCATTTCACCATTGCATTGGGAGAACATAGCTCGCCATTCGCCATTGGGTCACCCTTGGACATATTGAAGGATTTCTCTTTGGCCCCGCACCATTAGTATTTTACATAGCCATACGTTTGCTTTCATTAACTAACGACAATGAAATAATGTTTGTGTTGCAATTTTTTCAATGAACTCTCGGTTTTGTGAAAACGCACATTCTAGTTATTTCCATGAATATGTTGCTAATTGTTTTTTTTTTAACTTTCAACTTTATGTGCAACAACATGTTTGGGGGGGCGTATCGCATTTAATAGTTGTTTTTTGAAATTCACTGGATCCCTTATTTGTGCTACCTTGCTCGTTGCAGGTTTTGACATGCTTAGGAAATCCACCCGGAGCAAAGCTAAGTTCATGGAGTCATACTCAGACGTAGAAATAAAACAAGAAGCCAAGCAGAAACAAGAGGCCAATGCAGCTGAAAAGGCAGAATTAGCAAGACTGTAGGTAGAAAAGGAGGCAGCCGAATTGGCAGAGGTGGCAAGGCTGCAAGCAGAAGAAGAAGTCAAAAAGGAAAAATAACAAGGTCCATCTGATCCACGACCGATGGACTTAGATCTGCCAAAGAAAGACCCACCAGGGATAGCTGATACTGGAGTTGTTCCTACTGATGAATTAGCACTAACGTCGTACAACCCCAAGTAGGAGCACCAAGTGGCCAACCTCGATTCTGTTTATTTTCATGAAAGGAAGAAAGCTATTATTGGTAGATCGATTAAAAAAGCAGAAAATGGACCGGTTATATCCAGTCAGTTGAGCCACCCACGCAAGCCAAAGTAGAGGAAGCATCGGGAGTCGTAGAGCCGGCACAAGCGAACATCCAAGCTGAAATCGGCGGACCAGCGAAAGTTGAAAAGTAAGCAAAATCTATTGATACATCCGGTCCTTCGTTGGGTTTAAATGAAATAAATGGACAAGCACAGCTAGAATTTATTTTGGTTACATATTTTGTAAAAGGACAACTCTATTATTAGTTTGTCTTATTAGTCACTAGAAGACAAAAATTTTGTTCCCTCCTAGGTTTAGGGTTAGGTTTTGGGAAAAGGAAAGCATTGTAAATCTATAAATAGACAGACAGAAGAGAATGAAAGGAATTTTGGTAGGTTGGAAAGACATTCTCTGTCTTGTACGTAGACTACTTTACGGCACAAATGTGGAATTCTTTTTCACCTAATGAAAGCTTGGAGGACTGCATTTTGCCATAATAACGTGTCAAATCTCTGTTTGGGCTATCCCTTGCTACGTTTACGCGTCTTTTGTGAGATCTTTCCTTACTTCAATGCGAATTATTTCCAGATGTGACGAATGTTTCTCATAAATTTCATTCTGTGAAATTAATGTTTACTTCAAATGAGCAATTGGAATGTTTAATTTGAATCAGAGTTACCTTTGAGATCTTTTATTTTCTGCTGGAAAAGACATCTTTATGGTTGAATGGCTATTTGTGAAATCTTTGGGTGCTTTCTTTCGGGTCATTGCTCATATCTTCATTTTGCTCCTTGCGAGGATAGAATAGATTTGCTTATCACAGTTTTAGATTAAGATTTGTTTTAGCTTTGCATTTAGATTAAATTAGTTTACAGCACTTGCATCTCATACATAAATTTAAAACACATAAATGGTGGATCATGCTGCAACCGGTAAAGAACTCAACAAATCTTAAAACTTACACAGTAGCCGGAACCATTAACCAGACGGATTCCCCACACCAAATAGTGAGGGATCTAATTGGGATTGCCTACTGGGGAAAATCCCTTGCTGATTGATGCTGCGATTTTTGGGGCATCAACAGTTTTTGGCGCTAGAAGGAGGGCCACCATTGCATGGATGGTAGAAGAGATCCCTTCATTAGAAGAAATACCACTGAAGACCCATTTGAAATAGCCGTTCCAGAAGATTTAGATCTGGAATCCATAAATCAAGAAAATCCAAATCCTGAAGGTAAACAGCAAGAAACACTGTATGTTGTTCCTTTTGCTGAAATAGAAGATTTAAGAAGGCACAAACGAGCTTATGTTAAACAACTCAGTGGTTTAAACGCAATAACTTTTCTCCCTAGAAGAAGAACTCCTAAAAGAGAAAGACAATATACCCGTGATTCAATTCTGGTGCAGAACTTTGAAGAGCTGGTAGATTTATCTTTGGAAGAGATCACAGAACCTCTGAAAGAAGTCGATTTTGAAGATCCAGAAAATCTTAGAGATCTTTTCACTCCAAAGAATTATCCACCTCATACTCCACACGATTCTCCACCCAATTCTCCACATAGAGCCATTGCTATACCTGCATGGAGGGCCAGGGGGGCGTTAAATTTAGCTGGACCATTCCACAATCTGCCTAAAAATCCAGAGAAGGTTTTTTCTAAGTACGACCTAGGTAAAGGGATCACTGCAAAGGATCATCTTAAATTTTTTTATCTAGCCTTGAATCTTCTAAATGTAGAACACGATGATGTGGTTTGCTGACTGTTTCCCTACACATTTGAACCTAAAGTTTCTTCCTGGTATTTTAGCCTTCAAGCTAGTTCAATATCCAATTGGGAAGACTTCGAAAAATGTTTTTTAAAGAAGTATGGAAACCAAAAAATGGTAGCTACTGCAATGAAAGAATTGCTTTCCATGAGAATGGAGAAGAAGGAGAAGGTCCAAGAGTTTAACCAAAGATTCACTACCCTCCTGAATAATTTCAGCGATGCAGCTAGGCCTTCTGAGGAATCATTAGTTGAGTACTATACAACAGCTCTTGACTCTCCAATAGCCATGTTTGTTAAAAGAGCAAAGAAAACTACCTTGATAGAAAACTTCGAAGAAGCAAAGAAGGTAGAAGAGGAAGCAGACAACATTGCCAAGCATGATCTAGATTTAGAAGCAAAGCAACCTGTGAAGAAACCTTTTCTTTTAACCAAAAACAAGGAAGAGCCATCAACTAATATGGAAAACATTGTCAGAATGATGCAAAAGCTTTCAAACAAAATTGTGGACTTAGAAAGGGATAAAGAAGCCAGTACCTCTAGGCATCCTCTCAAGCCTTATTATAAGAATAGAGAAGAAAATGGACAGCCAACTTCGCCTGTAAACAATTCTGTTGTTTTAAATTTAAATGAAGTAGGTATGGATCATTTATGTACTTTCCATCAAGAACAACATTCTGAAAAAAGTTGTCCGCAGTGGATTAATTCAATGAGTTTAGTGATGAATCAAATGCTTGATGCGCAATTATCGAAACAAAAGGATCCTCAAGAGGAACAAGTTTCTTATCAGGATGAAACTTCCCTAGACATCACCATGGTTCTCTGGGATTGGTCACCAACTCAGGAACCTTCTCTTGAAGAGCTCGCTGATGAGTCTCAAGCAGGATCCATAAATGTTTCTTCTAGAAGTAAAGGCCCCTTACTTGATCAAACTTGAGATATTCCTGAAGTGAAATCCTCAAGGGAATTGCCAAGGCGGCATATAAAAATTATCCCACAACATCCCAAGGCTATCCCACAGCAGCCCAAGGTAGTTTTGACACCTGTAAAAGAATCAATTGCTGAAAAAGCCAAACAACCAAATATTACTCCAAACAAAACAGAAACTCAGCCCAAGATTTCTAAGGTATGCGATATGGGTTACGATATAATTGAATACATTAAGAAGACTAAAGCCAATATTTCCATATTTGACATGTGCAGTTTGCCACAGCAAAGACAAAAGTTGCTAGAGGTTTTTGACCCATGAGCTAGTCCTTCATCTGAAAACATAGAAGACGACCCTGAGATAAATGAAGCCAGCATCGACGGGAAATCCAGATCACAAACTCTGCCTTTCCTCCTAACTTTTGAAATCTTCAACCACAATGTTCATAACTGTTTGGTAGATTCAGGTGCCAGTTCAAATGTCATGCCTCTATCAATTTGCAAAAAGATTAATGAGCAGCCTATCCCTTGTCCATCTCAAATTATACAGTTGGATAGGACCACTGTTAAGGTAATTGGGGAAATGAAATATGTTCTATTTAGGTTGTCAGTAGACCCTAGGGTGTGTCAGTTCGTTGATATAATGGTGGTTGATATCCCGGAGGCTTACGGTCTAATTTTGAGTAGGGACTAGTCTACGAAACTGAATGGCTATTTTGCTACAGACTGGTCTCATCTTTGGCTGCCTTATTAGAATAGGTAAAACCAAATCAAGATACTGAGAGAACCTCATATGAAACAAAATGTAACTCAGTTGGAAGAAAAGAACGAAGCTCTTTGTTAGGAACCCATGTCTTTACTTTGTTAGTATATTGTTGTTGGATGCATATGCTTTGTAAGTCATCCCGTAGTATTTGTTGATCCATAGTTTATATTAGCCCATAGTATTGACCCATAGTATTGGACACATATGCTTTGTAAGTCCTCCCATAGTATTATATGTCCCATGGTTTTGACTCATAGTATTGGCGCCTAGACTTAGCCCGTGGTTTGTATTGACACATAGTATTGACCCATAGTATTGGCGCCTAGACTTAGCCCGTGGTTTGTATTGACATATAGTATTGACCCATGGTATTGGTGCCTAGACTTAGTATATAAGTGTGTGTTGAGGCCTATGAAGGCACCGTGAAGTTAATTGTATTGAGCTTGCTCAAACGAGGTTGCCCCCTCGAAGTGGCCCGTGATCAATATAAAAGTGATTCTGAGTTCTATTATTTCTGATATCTCGTGTATTTGCATTAATTAATTATTGCAGGTTCATCACATCTGGTATCAGAGCACTTTCTTGGGCTAGTTGGGTGGAATTTCTGCCAAATTTTTTTTCGCATCTATTGCAGCTTCGGATTTGGGAATAATCCCTATCAGCTTAACTGTGGGAAGTACTTGGGCATAAGCCCTAAAATGCATTGTGATGAGTACCACAGGAACCCCAAAGTAGCTGGCCCATTGAGAGGACCTGCCAGCGAAAAGGGCAACGACCCCTACCTGATTGACTAGTTCCCACTCGTGAGGTAAACCAAGATTTGTCATTTGTGCCAAAGTGGTTATCAGTTTTACCTGAGCCGTGGAGTGAGGGGTACTGCCCCAATATGCAAACCGTCAGACAGCATTGGTGGCCGAGTGAAACACCTGAACTGTTAGGAAGCCATACATACCTGGGGTCCATATCTATTTTCAGTTGAACTGTTGCCGATCACTTCCACTCCAGATCCAGCCATTTCAGATCTATTCTGAAATTCATTCCAGATCTAGCCATTTTTTATCCCTTCCGCACCGTCGTAGATCCATCTGTTGCGGATCCCTTCCGCGCCACTGTTACCGATCCATTTCTGGAAAAAAAAAAAAAAAGTATAAACATCCCTGCAACTTTATTTCAACTCTGTTTTCCCTGAAACTTCACTGACATCCCTGCAATCCCATTCTGCATATTTCATTCCTAAAGAACCTATCCCAAATTCCACTTTCCAAGACCAGAAATCCCACATTTGTCTATTTTTAGGGTTTGCCATAACTTCTTCAATTTTCACCCGATTGCCTTCAAATTTTACCATAGAGTTCCCGCTTCTGAAATCCCCATTTTTTGCTTCCCTGTCCCTCGGAAAGTGTCGAAAACCTAGTCAAACCCCAATTACCCCTCCAAGTTTTTCCCAAATCCAAATTTCCCCTTACTAAATAAGCTTGTGTTTGTATTTTTCTATCCATTCCCCCCCCAACAAAAAAAAATAATAAAAAATTACTGGTTATGGTTGTCACTCGCACAGGAGCAAACACCATGGAGAAAGCACTTGCAGCCATCCAAACCAAACTCCAAGATCTGGATGAAAAATTTCTCATCCTCCATCTTCAGCATTCAGCCATGAATAATAACTGATAGCCAGAATCTTTTGCAGCCATCGGGTTCTCTTCTTCCAGCAATTTTCGTGGGCCGAAGCTTGATTTTCCTCGCTTCAATGGTACTGATCCGACTGGATGGATATACCGAGTAGAACAATATTTCAGTCTACATAATACTTTTGATGTTCAGAAAGTTCCACTTGCATCCTTTCATTTGAAACAGGAAGCCCTTCAATGGTACCATTGGTACATCAAAGCTCATCCCGAGCCAAACTAGACAGATTTTTGCCAACTCCTTTTGTCACGATTTGGTCCTAGTTCTTTTGATGACGTCACATGAGCACTCACTAAACTTCACCAAACTGGCACAGTGAGATAGTATCAGACGGAATTTGAGAAACTAGACAATCACACGGAAGGATTGTCTGATGAATTCTACAGGAGTTGTTTTATCAGTGGTCTCAAAGATGAAATCCGCTCAGAGGTCAAAATGTTTTGTCCCAACACAATGATGGAAGTCCTAGGGTTGGCTAATCTGGCTGAGGACAAGATCGCAGCTCAACAACGCTCCAAACCCACCTTTGTTCCCTTCAGAAATATGGTTTCCGAATGACCTCCCATCACGCCTGCTCCTCAACCAACTCCTATCAAGCAATTGTCTAAAACAGAGATGCAGGCACGCCGAGAAAAAAGCATTTGTTATAATTGTGATGAGAAATTCACTCGGGGACATAGATGTGTTCAACAAAAGCTCTATCTCTTGGATGTGGATTCTCCGCCTGCCTCAAAACTTGATGAAGAAGCTCCAGATACAGTAGGTGATCAGGTCGACATTCAACACCTGCCTGTTGACACCCCATCTCAGGACGACCCACCCGAGATCTCTCTCCATGCTGTAACCGACGTCACCACCCCACAAACAATGCGAGTTAGGGGATACTTCAAGAAGCCCCCTCTTACCATACTCATTGATACTGGTAGCACTCATAACTTCATTGATCCTCGGATTGCCAAACAGGCTGATTGTTTTGTCCATCCTTGCTCCAACTTTGAAGTCATGGTTGCCAATGGGGGCACCTTACCTTGCAAGGGGAAGTGTCACAATGTGTGTATCTCTATGGAATATTATAACCTGCGCTCTCACATGTTTGCCTTGTCCTTAGGCGGATGTGATGTGGTTTTGGGCATTCAATGGTTACGCACACCATGGGATTTTGCTGAACTTTGGATGTAGTTTTCAGTCAATGGGGCACAACACAAATTTATGGGCTTACAACCAGGGTCTCTTTACATCATTAGTTCACATCTCCTAGAAAACATACTTAAGAAGAATTCACATGGTGTCATCTCTCAGCTCCATTCCATTCAGATGCACCCATCAACAGTATCCACTACTTCATTGGATAGATATGCAGGTGTCTTTGCTGAACTAATGAGCTTGTTGCCTTCAAGAGACCTTTCCGGTAAGAATTTAGCTGCATCTACCTCTCAGCACGAAATGATGACTATTTTGCATACAGTCCAGAAGTGGCAGCCATCCCTATTGGGGAATTATTTCTGCATCAAGACTGATCTCCAGAGTCTGGAAACTTTCCTGGAACAACGGGTCTCCTCCCCAACACACTTGAAATGGGTTATCCAACTCATGGGTTATGACTATGCGACCACTTACCAGAAGGGTAAGGACAATATGGTGGAAGATACTCCTCCTCACACATTTGATGACCTAGTTTCTCTTATAGCTATTTCTCTACTTGTTCCAAATTGGTTGCAATCTGTTCAACGGGGCTATCTCTTCTATGAACTCCATGCGTCTTCATCAGTAGGGCACTCTGGGTTCCTCAAAACGTATGACCAGGAACAATGTAATTTCTTTTTGCAGGGACTCAAAAGGACAATTCAATGGATGGTGGTTGAGTGTGATACTTTCCAAGTCAACAAGGGTGAAACGACCCTCCTTTCAGGACTACTCGAACCCTTACCCATCCCTCCACATATTTGGACAACTATTTCTATGGATTTCCTAGAAGCGCTCCAGTGGTATAGTACCAAATATCAAAGGACACCATATGAAGCAGTCTTTGTACATGCACCACCAGTTCTTCTTCCATACACCTTCAGCAACTCCCCTGTTCAAGCAATTGACTCACTTCCTCGAAACCGTGATCAGCTACTTCTCATTCTGCAGGACAATTTTCACATGGAAAGAATTCGACTGAAACAACAAGCCGATCATCACCGTTCTGAGCGCACTTTTCACATTGCTGATATGGTTCTTCTTTGTCTACAGCCTTCCATGCAATCCTCCCTAAAACTCCAAAGGTGCTAGTGGCTCGGAATGCAACCCGAGGATGCTACAGGGGACCCGGTCCTTCAGATTCTGCATCAATTTCCACATCTAAAGCTTTGAGGACAAAGCTTTTTCTAAGGGAGAGGGGATGTTAGGAACCCATGTCTTTACTTTGTTAGTATATTGTTGTTGGATGCATATGCTTTGTAAGTCGTCCCATAGTATTTGTTGATCCATAGTTTATATTAGCCCATAGTATTGATCCATAGTATTGGATGCATATGCTTTGTAAGTCCTCCCATAGTATTATATGTCCCATGGTTTTGACTCATAGTATTGGTGCCTAGACTTAGCCCATGGTTTGTCTTGACACATAGTATTGACCCATGGTATTTGTGCCTAGACTTAGTATATAAGTGTGTGTTGAGGCCAATGAAGGCACCGTGAAGTTAATTGTATTGAGCTTGCTCAAAGGAGGTTGCCCCCTCGAAGTGGACCGTGATCAATATAAAAGTGATTCTGAGTTCTATTATTTCTGATATCTCATGTATTTGCATTAATTAATTATTGCAGGTTCATCACACTCTTGCTTTCTCATCTTCAGTTTTGGGAAACTATTTCTTAGAGATTGAACCAGGAAATTATCAAGCACAAGATGCTAGCCATAATCCAGATGAACAGTTCGATCTCCTTCAGTTTTCTCGAACTGATGATATTGATTGTAACATAGTATAATTAGTCACTGACGTAGTTGTTAATGATGCTAGTTTAGTTAAAGAATAAAATGTGTTTTGGATTCTTTACTTTGATGGCTCCAAAACCCAAGAAGGATCAGGATCCGGTTGTGTTTTGATTGACCCCAATAGGAATAAAAACTTTTTATCTTGTAGATTAGAATTTGAATGTACTAACAATACTGCTGAGTACAAAGCTCTAGTCCACGGGTTAAAGAAGGCTATTGCTTTAAGTGTCAAATATTTGAAAGTCTTTGGTGATTCTGAAATAGTCATTATGTAGGTGAGAGATACAATTCACTGCCTTTCTCCTCATTTAAAAGGTTACCAATCTGAGATTTGGAATTTGATTTCTTGTTTTGATGCTTTCAATATAAATTCCATTCCTAAATTGTAAAATGCTGCAGCTGATTTATTGGCTACTTCTGCTTCCAGATTAGTTCCTACAAATTATAAATGCTCTATTGAATTGATTTTCAGGCCATCTGTTCTAGATAGCATTACGAATCTCGGAGTATTTGATGATGATGATCAGATCATCAGCTTCTTGACAAATGAAGATGCCTTCCTTGAATCCATAATAGACGAAGAGAAGCATGACTCAAACCTTCAAAGCAGACACGCTGTTAAAGGAAATTTTATCCCTAAAGGAGTGAGGACTCTCGAAGCTTTGTTTGATTTATAGAGCAAGTTCAAGCGACCAGTGGATTGCTAGATGCAAAGATCATTTTTAAAGTCAGACATTCTGATTAGGTCACCAATCTAGTTCCTGTACGCAAAAAATCAGGAGAAATTAGACTATGCGTGGACTTCCGGAATCTAAATAAAGCTTCCGATAAAGATAACTATCTTGTGCCCCCAATGGAACAAATTTTGCAGATGGTGTCAGGATCACAGCTTTTCTCTCTACTAGATGGTTTTTCAGGATACAATCAAGTACTAGTAACAGAGGAAGACCGTCTCAAAACCACTTTTCGTACTAAGTGGGGTACCTTTGCTTATCTTAGGATGCCATTCATTTTGATAAATGCAGGAGCAACTTTTCAGCGGGCCATGGAAATTGCCTTCTGAGGACTCGGCGGTCAGTGTGTAGTAGTTTACTTGGATGATGGCATTTTCCTCAAATGTTTGGAGAAAGAAGATGCAAGGAAGGTAGTCGAAGAATTACCCGATGGCTCTGCTGGGGGACATTATTCAGGGGATACCACAGCTCATAAAATTCTCAGAGCCAGGTATTATTGGCCCACTCTTTTCAGGGATGCTCATGCATATGCAAGGAACAGTGATGTTTGCCAAAGAAGTGCCAGGAAATTGCCAAAAGAAACGGGACCGTTGCAGTCGGTTATCATTTCTAAATCGTTCAAGCAATGGGGCATAGATGTTATCAGAGAGATAAACGCAAATTCCTCGCTGCAGCACTGGTACATCTTGATAGCTACTGATTATTTTACAAGATGGGCTGAAGCCATTCCGCTGCGCACAGTCAATGAAGATGCAGTTATCAAATTCCTGGAAGAAAGCATCATAACCAGGTTTGGGGTTCCAATTTCCCTAGTCTTTGATAATGCAACTTATTTTTAGTCTTTTAAGATCAATGAATTCATTTATGAGAAAGGGATTAAACTGCATTATTCAACAAATTACTATCCCTAGGGAAATGGATCAGCTAAGTCGACCAATAAAAATCTCATCCGAATTCTTAAGAAAACTGTAATTGAAAATAAGAGAAGCTGGAACCTAGCTCTTCCAAATGCTCTATGGGCAGACAGGGCTACCTCGAAGAATGCCTTAGGTGCGTCCCCGTTTACCTTGGTTTATGGTAAGGAAGCCATCCTTCCCCTGAATGTATTACTCCCATCCCTGCAGCTATCCCAAGCCTCCCGAGGTTCCAGTAGTCAAGTTCTTCAATCAAGAATCGATACCCTGCTAAAGATTGAAGAGTCACGGCAAAAGGCCAAAGATCAATTCCATCATCATCAAGACATAGTCAAAAGATGGTTTGATAAGAAGAAATCTCAAAAAAGAAGTTTTGAAGTAGGAGATTTAGTTCTGAAGTGGGATCATCAACACAATGGTAAGGGAATACATACAAAATTTCAACACTTATGGGTTGGCCCTTACCAAATTTCTGAAAAGCTTGGCCCATCAACGTATAAGTTAAGAAGCCTTCAGGGAGAGGAAGTTAATCTTCCCCTCAATGGCCTGGCTTCGAAACAGTATTTTGCTTAAGGTCTCTAAGAGAACCTTTCTACATAAATAAAGGCTTTGTTCTTTTTCTTTTTACTTTTTACTTTTTACTTTAGTCCCTTTTTTTCTGTTTGTTTCAGCCAAGTTGTTCTCTTTTTCTGATTATTTGAGTTTTCCCTTTCCCCTTTCCTTTGTATAGAATTTTCCTGTAGCCCTGCAATTTGGTCTTTTGTGAAGATAGATCTCTCAATAAATCTCACAACTCATGAAGCTGGAAATGTACCCTCAAAAGAAAGTTTATCTATGAATTTTAGCTTTTGCTGATCATTTTTTTTTGAATGAAGGGATCCTGTTTTGTTGGTCGCATTAACCCCTGTTTAATAGCTTAAATCTATGATTACCTTATCACTATGCTTGGGCTCCATCCACCCTCACATTTATAAGCGTCTCAAGAAGATCGCTATAGTTAGACCCACGGAAAGGAATCACATCTCGAAGGCACAGGGTATTAAAATGACTCCATGCTGCAAATCTAAAGCCAAAAGAGCTTATAATCAGGAGTCTATTTTCCAGAAAATCTTGCCTCCATTAAAGCATGGCTGAGAACAATAAAGACTTTTAATTTAAGCAGCCAAACCAAAATGCCCAACAGAGTTCTTCTCCATCCGTGAGCATGAGAAACCAAGAAAATATCCTGCTCACACAAAACAACATCAATGGATTGGAGAACTCAGGCAAATGGCTAAGTCTTGAAGAAATTTTTCTGGAATACTCACATGACAAAAGTCGCTAATTAAAGAACATCCAAAAGGATGCAAGCAACATGGGAATGAGGAACAAGAGAATATTTTCTATGAGATGTTGTTACAATCCTGTGGAGTCCGATGACAGTGGTCGTCTGAAAGATGGATCTTCTAAAAATGAACCCCATATTTTGGCCCTTGGAGAGTTTTAAGGATGTCTTTATCAAAGCTCCCCTTTCCTAATGACCAACGGATAAAGTGATCACTTCCTTTGCGAAAATTCAAACGCTCAAGCCGACTGTTGCACATAAGGTGAACAGCTTTTAAAATTTCCTATGGACGAGAGAGAGTTTTTTAGAGATTTGTGTTCGCCATTGATTCACCAATTGTTGCAGCTGCAACATCCCCCCAAAATTTTGAAAAATATTGGGGCCCCTCCTCCTACACTTTTGTATTGATTTTTCTTTCTCTTTCTTTTGAAGCTTATCCTGCTCTAACTTGGAAAAACTTTAACACTTGTTTCCCAAAGAAGTTTTCTAAAAAAATTTCTCAGGCAAAGTCACCTTCCGCCTTCAACACAAATTTTAACCATAAGTTTTCCGCCTTCAGCGCAAGTTTTAACCATAAATATCCCGCCTTCGGCGCAAGTTTCGATCATAAGACTGCCATCTTCGGTGCAAATCACAAACGTAACTCTGCCTCTTCGGCGCAAGTTTTAACTCCATTTTTTCCGCTTTCGGCGCTTGAGTCAACTTTGATCTTCGTCCTTTTGGGCGGGTTTCCAAGGTCTATTATGGCCTCCAACAGCGCAAGATTAAATCCCAGGAGCATTGGAGTAGAGTTCATCCAGGTTGTTCTTAAAACATAAATGGTCTCAGTACATCGTGCAGAGGTATAAATCCATATCATAGCCTTCCATCCATCCATAGCCTTTGCACTTTCCCATCTCCAACAATTCTAGTTTCCTTAGCCATTGTTTTGATCAAATTTGAGAAGCCTAGAGTCTTTGTATCACTTGTATAAGTTGGTACATTATAGTGGTACCTACATGAACACAAATATAAGTTTATTAATCCTCCCCAACTCCTTGATCTAGTTTGTATATGCGGATGTACCCAGGAAGCCTTGTTGTAGACTTCGGCAATGCCGATGTTTGAAGCATAAATGGTCTCCGTGTTTTGTACAAAGGATCCTAAACTTTTTCCTTATGCATAACTTGCTGCTGCACACTATCCCATGTAAATTCCATAACCTAAAGTCATCCCTACCATACTTGATCAGCACCCATGTACACCTCACTTACACCCTGCTCACCGTAATGAAATTGTCTAAAAATTACTAGTGAAAATCCTGATAAATTTGATAGTTGGAGTTAGTATTCTGGCCAATTCTTGGCTAGGATATTGTAGTGGTATCAGAGCACTTTCCTTGGCTGAGCCCGTGGAAAGTAAATCTCAGTGGAAAGGTAGCTCATCACTATCTTCAAGTTGCAGTTATGGAATTAGTTCCATTCATGGAAGATTTAGAGTTTGTGTCGCATGAAGAAGAAGATTATTTTTATGAAGAGTATGATGATTATGATGAGCTGTATGAAGAATATTGTAGACAGTATGAGGAAGATAATTTCCAAGAAGTACCTTCCACAAGCATCTTCCATGAGATCATGATTGGAAGAAAAGACTATGGTTATTCTGATAGCCATATTCAGGAAAAAGTTGCATGTTCCACAGTCAAAGGTCAACCTTCTATGGAAGAGATAATAAAAGATATGAAAGCTTTATTGGATGCATGTGACTTCATGGAAATTTTTGGATCCTCTTCAAGAAGAGCCTCCAAGAATCTTCAGAGCCGAGTATTATTGGCCCACTCTTTTCAGGGATACTCATGCATATGCAAGGAACTGAAATGTTTGCCAAAGAAGTGCCAGGAAATTGCCAAAAGCAGTGGGACCGTTGCAGCCGGTTATCATTTCTAAACCATTCGAGCAATGGGGCATAGATGTTATTGGAGAGATAAACCCAAATTCCTCACTGCAGCACCGGTAAATACTGACAGCTACTGATTATTTTACAAGATGGGCTGAAGCCATTCCGCTGCACGCAGTCAACGAAGATGCAGTTATCAAATTCCTGGAAGAAAGCATCATAACCAGGTTTGGGGTTCCAAATTCCCTAGTCTTTGATAATGCAACTTATTTTTCATCTTTTAAGATCAATGAATTTGTTTATGAAAAAGGGATTAAACTGCACTATTCAACAAATTATTATCCCCAGAGAAATGGATCAGCTGAGTCGACCAATAAAATCCTCATCCGAATTCTTAACAAAACTGTAATTGAAAATCAGAGAAGCTGGCACCTAGCCCTTCCAAATGCTCTATGGGCAGACAGGGTTACCCCCAAGAATGCCTTAGGTGCACACACATTTACCTTTGTTTATGGTAAGGAAGCCATCCTTCCCCCGAATGTATTGCTTCCGTCCTTACAGCTATCCCAAGCCTCCCGATTTTCCAGTAGTCAAGTTCTTCAATCAAGAATCGATACCCTGCTAAAGCTTGAAGAGTCATGACAAAAGGCCAAAGATCAATTCCATCATCATCAAGACATAGTCAAAAGATGGTTTGATAAGAAGAAATATGGAAAAAGAAGTTTCGAAGTAGGAGATTTAGTTCTAAAGTGGGATAATCAACATGATGGTAAGGGAATGCATACAAAATTTCAACACTAATGCGTTGGCCCTTACCAAATTTATCAAAAGCTTGGCCCATCAACGTATAAGTTAAGAAGCCTTCAGGGAGAGGAATTTAATCTTCCCCTCAACGGCATGGCTTTGAAACAGTATTTTTCTTAAGGTCTCTAAGAGAACTATTGTACATAAATAAAGGATTTGTTCTTTTTCTTTTTACTTTTTACTTAGTCCCTTGTTTTCTGTTTGTTTCAGCCAAGTTGTTCTCTTTTTCTGATTGTTTGAGTTTTCCCCTTCCCCTTTCCTTTGTATAGAATTTTCCTGTTGCCCTACAATTTGGTCTTTCGTGAAGATAGATCTCTCAAGAAATCTCACAACTCATGAAGCTGGAAATGTACCCTCAAAAGAAACTTTATCTCTGCATTTTAACTTTTGCTGATTGTTTTTTTTCGAATGAAGGGATCCTGTTATGTTGGTCGCATTAACCCCTGTTTAATAGCTGAAATGTATGATTACCTTATCACTATCCTCGGCCTCCATCCAACCTCACATTTATAAGCATCTCAAGAAGATCGATGTAGTTAGACCCACGGAAAGGAAGCACATCTCGTAGGCATAGGGTATTAAAATGACTCCATGCTGCAAATCTAAAGCCAAAAGAGCTTATAATGAAGAGTCTGTTTTCAAGAAAATCATGCCTCCATTAAAGCATGGCTGAGAACAATAAAGACTTTTAATTTAAGTAGCCACACCAAAATTCCCAGCAGAGTTCTTCTCCGTCCGTGAGCACGAGAAACCAAGAAAATATCCTGCTCACACAAAAGGACATCAATGGATTGAAGAACCCAGGAAAATGGCTAAGTCTTGAAGAAATTTTTTTGGAATACTCACACAACAAAAGTCGCTAATTAAAGAACATCCAAAAGGATGCAAGCAGCATGGGAATGAGGAACAAGAGAATATTGTATATGAGATGTTACAATCTTGTGGAGTCCGATGACAGTGGTCGTCTGAAAGATGGATCTTCTAAAAATGAACCCCATATTTTGGCCCTTGGAGAGTTTTAAGGATTTCTTTATCGAAGCTCCCCTTTCCTAATGACCAATGGATAAAGTGATCACTTCCTTTTTGGAAATTCGAATGCTCAAGCTGACTGTTGCACATAAGGTAAGAGCTTTTAAAATTTCCTATGGACGAGAGAGAGTTTTCTAGAGATCTGTGTTCACCAGCGATTCGCCAATTGTTGTTGCTGCAACATCCCCCCAAAATTTTGAAAAATATTGGGGCCCCTCCTCCTACACTTTTGTATTGATTTTTCTTTCTCTTTCTTTTGAAGCTTATCCTGCTCTAACTTGGCAAAAATTTAACACTTGTTTCCCAAAGAAGTTTTCTAAAAAAATTTCTAAAGCAAAGTCACCTTCCGCCTTCAGCGCATGTTTTAACCATAAGTCTTCCACCTTCAGCACAAGTTTTAACCATAAGTCTTCCACCTTCAACGCAAGTTTTAACCATAAATCTCCCGCCTTCGACGCAAGATTCGATCATAATATTGTCGTCTTTGGTGCCAATCGCAAACCTAACTCTGCCTCTTCGGCGCAAGTTTTAACTCCATTTTTTGTTGCTTTCGACGGTTGAGTCAACTTTGATCTGCGCGCTTTTGGGCGGGTTTCCAAGGTCTATTATGGCCACCTGCGGTGCAAGATTAAATCCTAAATTGGGCTCTCGTGGCGCAAGTCCTAAGACTAATTCAGCCGACACTGGCGCAGGTCGTAGATCTATTTGGGATTCCTTTTAGGCGCAAGCTTTATCCATAGCCCAACCAGCCATGACGCAGAATTTAACTCTAAATCTACCAACGTGAAAGCTCTTTTTCTCCTTTTTGTTTGGTCCAAATTAGCGCATTTTTTTTTATAGGTGCAAGCGTTATGTCTAAAACCCCACCGATGCGAAATACTTATCCCTAAAAGTGCCACTTCCATCACTACGCCTTGCTGCTCGATGTAGCTTCCAGGTCGCGGTTTTAAGTTTAAGCACGCTGCTCGTTGCGCCATTTCTAGCCCTAGAAACCCCGATGGAGCTTTATCTCCGGTACAACCCATCACAGCGGATTTTTGGCACAAAATCACTTCTATTTGCGCAGAAGCTTAGCATTGCGGTCGCGGCTAGAGCACTTCCGATCTTTTTGGGGACATGCGCAGATACGAAATTGGTGAAGCCATTAATATCACCTTATGTGGAGTTACGTGCCATTTGCCTTGAGCCCCGTGCTCACAAACTGGCCAGCTTATCGTCCGTGAAGACATTAATGCTTCCCCTATACAAATGCATTGAATGGGATTTGGGAGATCATTTCACCATTGCATTGGGAGAACATAGCTTGCCATTCCCCATTGGGTCACCCTTGGACATATTGAAGGATTTCTCTTTGGCTCGTTGTTAACACCCAAAAAGTGCTCACTAGCTCATTTCCCTATTCACATGACCCATTTGTCCACTTTTTCACCATTTGAGCCTCTGAAGCCAACAAAAGGTCACCAAAAGGCCTTAGTACACCTATTTTCCCACTCAAAAAGATTATTTTTCCTAAAAAAACATAAAAAACCCTCAAAAAGGGTCCAAAATTCCCAAAAATATTAAAAAGGGAATAAAAATAATAAAAATATTCAAAAAAGGAAAAAGGAGGGAAAAGTACCTAAACCATGTTGGTCAATACCATTGGTTTCCACAAAACCACAAATGGTATTCCCCACCACCAAAACCTATAAAAAGGTGGTAAGGGCTCCTCATTTCAGATCCATTCATATTCCTATCCTCATGCTGCCAAAATCTCCCTTGAGCTTTTGGCCATTGTAGCAACCTTGGAGAAAGGACCCTTTGGAGTTTCGAGCTGCTCATCCTTGGAGCTTCTCAACTATCTTCATCATTTGGAGGTATTACTATTGCAAGCACTTGCTTGCCCCCATTTTCAATACAAATTTATTTTCTATATTTTCTTGTTCTTGTTTTTTAATTCAAAATTTTATTATGATATGCACATGTTAGTATAGCTTAGATTTAGATTTGGTTTATTGTTTTTTGCTTAATATTGAAACTGCTGCTACTAGTTAGCAGGTGCCCATAGCACTAAGCTTGGTTACAAAACCAAGCCAACAGTTTTTGGCGATTCCGCTGCTTTCAAATTTCTAGATCTCACTTTTGCTTTAGATCCTTAGTTTTTGATTGTATTAGTTAGTTTAATTCATAGATCTGCCACCCTAGACAACAGATCCATTGTTGTTCTAGATCTTAGCTCATTTCATTGCCATTAACAGCCCGAAATTTTCAATTTTCGGCTTCATTTTTCGGCATCCGCGTACGGCTTCACCACGCAGCTTTTTTCCCAACAGTCGCGCGACTCATCACGACTGCACGGCTTTTTTCCGCGCGGTTCACCGCGGCTTCGCGGCCCATTAGCGCGCTCCACATCGCGGCTTCGCGGACCTTTTCCGCGCTGCACATCGCGACTGTGTGACGAAATCCCGCGCTGCACATTGCGGCTTCGCGGTCAAAACTCGCGCTGCCCATCGCGACTGTGCGACAAAAACCCGCGCGGTCCATCGCGGCTTTTCTGTCAAAACCCGCGATGCTAATTTTTTCATTCGGCCGAATCGTTTAAAAAATTAATTTCTTACTGTATTTTCTGCCCACATAGCACATTTTCCAGTATTAGAAATCCAGCATTATTTACAGCCATAGAAAAATTTCACTATTTAGAATGCACCTTTGAAAGAAGTCTTTTTAAAAATTTTCCGAAATTGAAAGAAGGATCTATTTTTGCATTTTATCTACATTAGAAATTTTTGCTTTTTACTTCTTTAATATTTTGCCCATAGCAAATTTTGAAAAAGAAATCCATTTATTTCTTAAAGAAGTCATATTATTTGCTTTCATATTTCAAAAGATCCTTTGTTTTTTGAATAGTCTTTGCAAAGCATTTAATTTCCATTTATTGAAAAAAGTCATATTATTTGCTTTTCATATTTCAAAAGATCCTTTGTTTTTTGAATTTTTTCTGCAAAGCATTTACTTTTTCAATTTCAGTTTAAATACCACACGTGCACCCACTCAAACACATAATTTAAACCGAGCCTTAAAACGAACCCTAACTTCAACAAACTTTTAACCCCACTTGGGGAACACTAAAAGAAAATTGTAGCTAGGTAGTATTGAGGGGATAGGTGTTCCAATAACACCCCTCAGTTATTACATCTGAGACATAGAAGTTGTCCATTAGGGAACCAAAATCTCCTAGTACTTTTTGGCATGGTCACAACCGATTTATGAGAAGGCCTCTCCCCTAGGAGGGTTGAAGTCGCGAGGATGGTTCCGGAAGCCTGAGTGGAATACCGAAATCCATTCAGTAACTGAAGGGATACCATTCGCAGTTCTCGGGATATCCCTGTATGGGGGTATTGCAATAAAGGACCAAACGGCAGATTTACCTTTTCTTGACGTGTCATGAACGGGGTATCCTAGTTGCCATTCTTTAGGATTGATTACCTGGTGTCCCTCCCGGTAGGGGGATATCTAGCTGTTGACTCAACACTCATATTGTCTGACTTGGATTTCATCACCTTGCAGAGAATATCGTTTGTTGATTCACAATACTTTTAGTTAGGTGTTTGCATGATTCAATCCACCTTTGGTCTAGTTACACCTATTTTTTCTAGAAGCTGTTTGCATGTTGGTACTCTGACCATTTGTTGCATCCCTCCACTTATTATAGCACAGCTGCTATAATAAGTGCCTTTTTTGAGGTTGATTTTTTGGCCTGAGAGCCTTCATTTTCACTCCCCTTCTTGTACCCTTGGTTGCATTAGGGTTTTGAGTTTTTTATACATTACCATTTTTACACATACAGATTTCTACACAAAAACTTATTTCTCACCATTGAGAATTTTAGACACTCTCGTCGTCTACAGGGCGAACTCCCAGAGTTCAGTCTACTTGGCTCTCCACGTCACCGACGTAGAGCCTTATCCCTTGACTCGACACATCGTCGATCAACCATACGGTCATCCGATTCTGACACGCCTCACTTCACTTCTGATTCTGAGGCAGAATCCGAAAACCCCACTGCGTTATTCCCAACCAACCTTATGGCTGGAACACCTTTTGACCCACTTTTTACCAGCACCATCGGAGAGACATCCACAGACCCTTCTACTGCGGTGCCATCCATGGCAACACCCACCACCCTAGGTATGCCTAATATGGGAAACACTCCACCTTTAGGAATGCCCAACACAGGGCCACCTCCTATTATAGGAATTCCCAACACAGGGCCACCACCTGTTATGGGTATGCCCAACATAGGGGTCACACCCCCTTTGATTCCCACAACCCAGATTCCAGGAATCACCACTACTATTCCTAACCCAAGTGTAACCCATGTTGCACTTGGAAGCGTTGGCCCATACCAGACCACACCTATTGGAGGACACATACCTTCAATACCGAGCATACCCCTAGGCGCTACTGGACCCCTACATCATACCACCATGACTAGTCATGTCCAAGTCCCTACGCCGCATACATCTGCTACCTTACCTTACATGGCAAGTCTGAACTTACCAGACTTAGCCAGGCTCACCAATGATCCTATCAGACACGATCCTGCGTGGCCTCACATGCCCACCAAAATCCCCTCCGACATCCCTAAGTTTGAGAGCAAGGCAGGTGAGGACCCCCAGAACCATATCATGTCCTTCCATCTATGGTGTTCCTCCAACTCCATAGTGGATGACTCTGTCCGCCTCCATCTATTACAGCGCACCTTCACTGGCTCTGCAGCCAAGTGGTATATCGAGCAGCCCCATGGGACCCATGCCACCTTTACCTCCCTTGCCTCGACCTTCCTGCAGTTCTTTCAGTTACCTGTCCGCTATGATGCGGGCGTCGAGATCCTACTGTCTTGCAGACAGAACACGACCACCCACATCACTGACCACATTCATGAGTGGCGTCGACGCCGAAGCCTCTGCAAAATCAAGTTAGACGACCGTATCTTCCTAGATTGGTTTCTAAAATCCCTCCTCCCTCTCATTGCGAAGGATGTGCCATCCGAAAGACCCAGTCTGAAGAAGAGGCCATCCTCAAAGCCCAACAGTTTGATCTCATTTATGCCCAGTCGGGTTATCTGTATACCATTATAATGGACGCCCCTCGAGGCAAGTCATCCCAACAAGATGCACCGGGGGCATCCCATGCCGCAAATGGCATCATTGGTCGTATGACCTCGCAACCCCAACCCTTTTCCGTTGCACATCCTAGCCATCGTCCCGACCTTTTGCGGGCTACATCTCAATATGGGGCAACCAATTCATATGCTCCCATGGCACATCACCACCATACCCACGGACCTTCATGTCCACCTCAGTGCTTTGGTCATGCACCACCCGCATATGCCCCCCCAGCCGCACCTCAACCAGTGTACTACCCACAGCTAGCTGCAACAGCTAACCCAACACCTCCAATAGCTCAGGGTTACCAACAACCCCAGCAGGTATCTGGTCCACTTCCAACCCCACCGGTGTATTATCCACCACAACCTGCTCCCACACCTGCGGCGAACCAAAATCCTCCTACTGCTCAAGGGAAAGTGTACACACAGCACAACCAGCCCCAGCACCAAAACAACCAGCGCAACAAGGTGCGCAACAAAACCGTGGAAGAGGATGTAACCGCGGTAATAACCAACAACATCAGCAAGGTCCTCCACCTCCCAATCCTCCGCAAAATAATAACGTTGCGCCTCCCAACCAGAATCCGGATCGTAATCCCAAGCAACCCAAAAACAATAATCTTAGAACAAATAATCCTTGTTCTATTTGCGGGGTTTATGGTCATTACACACATGCTTGCCCACATTTGGAGCGAGCTCGGCAACTCTGGACTGACGATGCCCATCGGCAGGGGCAAGCGGCTCCTCAGCCGCCACCCAACCCTCCACCACCACAACATCAACCTTTGGTGTTGTAAAATCCCTTTCCAACCCAAGGTGTAGTGAACACTCAGCCGTTAGCTCCCCCTCAGGGCAACGCGCCACCACAACAGATCACTTATGCCACTCCTGATCAACCCATGTTCGATTCAGGTACTCACCACTTGTTGATGATGTCAACTGCCGATGCCAACCTCCAAACCCGTCGGAACCAATATGGCTCCACCTCTGAAGCCCCTCCCGCCGACAAAAACACTAACGTTAATCCCACAGATCAAACGTTATGTATACCCCCGACTCTGCTTGATGGCGCTCCCAAAGCACCTCGCTTCCCACTTCGTCGCATCAATAATAACCCCAATGCTCGCGTTGCGTCAAATTACAGCATTGTCGACGACTTAGCCCAGTCTCCTGCAGCCATGTCTGCTTTGGAAGTCTTAAAAAACTATCCTTCACAGCGCAAGACCTTGCTCTCTTCCATTGGCGCTATTGACCCCAATGATTCACAGCTGATTGCATTAGATTTAGACCAGTCCGAACCACGACTGCCTTCCAATTTAGCATTCCAAGTTTTCGTTTCTGTTCGGAATCTTGTCATCCATCGGTGCATTATCGATGAAGGGGCCTCTACATGCATCATGTCCACATTCGTTTGGAAGAAGTTGGGATCTCCTACTCTCCAGCAGTCCACCACTGCGTTGCGAGCCTACGACGGCCGTTCGGCTCAACCCCAGGGTCTCTTACCTAATGTCCCTATCCAGCTCACGGGTAAAACCGTGCTCATTGACATTGAGGTCATCAATGCACAACTTGACTATAACCTTTTACTTGGCCGTTGTTACATGTATGCCATGCGGGCTGTTGCCTCATCCGTTTTTCGTACCATGCAGTTCCCCCATGAGGGACGCGTGGTCGAGGTCGACCAACTCACCTATTACAATCCCAAGGCCCCCGCTGCACCTGAAAATGTTCTCCCCATGGTTGAACAACCTGTTTGTGGTGCAAATACCTCATTCATTTCCTCAGTAGGACTTGGACTTTACTCCGAGGCGCCGATGACCTCTACATTCCAGTCCATTCCACGACTGTCACTGGAAACCCACGTCGCAGACCTCTGTACTCTTTCACAGAATACACAAACACCTGGTAATCAACCCTCCTCGTTACCTAAACCGCCATTGGTACCTAGTCACATTGGGGTTACACCCATCCACACAATCCCCTTTCTATTCCCTCCTTCGGGTGTAGTAAGTGCTCCGTTTATGGCTACCCTTAGCCTCCCCGGGTTAACATTGGGATTACCCGTGTGGTATATTTCGCCTCCCGTTCCCCCGCCGACACCAAATGTCATCCTGCAGCCGGTGCAACCCATCGTCACTTCTACCCAACCACATCCTAATATCACGACTCCTTTGTCATCTACAAATCCCCCTCCTCTCATTAGGCCCACTAGGGGCAGAGGCCCACAACCATACACTGCGGTGCCCCCACCCAAAGCAGTTAAACCTCCTCCCGTATTTCGTGCTCCTCCCAAATGCTCGTTGTGTGATGAGTTAGGCCATCCAACCCATCAGTGTCCACAGTTACCTGCATTACAGGAACACATGCAAATGCTAGATGATGACCCCAACATCCCAGTTGTCAAACTCCACCCAAATCCCAAGCCTTGTGATAAATAACTACGCACTAACCACCCTTGTGCCATATGCGGTGTTTACGGTCACTACTCACATCACTGTCCTGATATCCCAGATTACAGAGCAGCGTTGTATGAGTTAAATAACGTCGACTTAGAAATATCTCCTCCCCTCATCGAGGAGATCTACTCTCCCGCATCATCCTCATCCGGAGAGATCAACACCATTTATATGATCTCTTCGACTACCACTACCTCATCACTTGAGGTGACCACTCAAAGCTCCCACAATGATGACGAGATTCTAGAGACTCCTATAGCCCCTGCTTATCCCTGGGAAGCCATGCACCATCGTTCATACTTCCTCCCAGAAGAGACCCCATCCACCACCGCTACCCAATTTGTGGATGAGTCCAAAGATTTCCTTCCTACTAGAGTCGACTGGTTCAAGGACCCTATTCCTACTCCTGATGCTTCCGAGGATAATAACATGGCCAATATTCCTCCCGTCATCCACATCGATATCTCTGACCCACCTGGAGCCCTTCATACCATTACATTAGGAGCCTCCCACAGTGAGCACAAGATTGGAGAATACAAAAAACTGTTCCAAGAATTCACTGATGTCTTTACTTGGTCTGATACCGTCATGCCTGGCCTTGACCCCGCCATTTATACGATCTCCACCAGATACCCCTCTGTCCGGTCGGCCCCTTCCATTGATCCTATTCACACACATCTTCCACTCTGCTACGTTGGTTTCACCGATGGAGCAAGCCGTTGGTCCCCCAATTTGGCCTCCGCAGCTTGGGTAATATATTCCCCTTCACATGAGTTGATCCACATCGACGGAGTGTGTTTGGGTGCCGCTACCAACAACCAGGCTAAATATGATGCCGTGACCAGCCTCCTGGCCGCAGCTCTCCAAATGAGCATACGTCACCTTAACGTTTTCTTGGACTCACAACTCCTTGTTTCCCAACTCAACAATGATTACCAGGTACGTGATCCCTATCTTTTCAGAAAATTCCTGCGCACTAAACAAATGGTTAGACAGTTTGAATCCATTTCATTCACACATGTCCCAAGAAACCTCAATAGTGTAGCAGACCATATGGCCAACAACATTCTAGACTGGCACACTAATCGCATTATACCAAAACAAAATGTGCATCCACATGCATAACATGTGCCTCCACGGGCATATACAAAAAACCAAATGTGCATCCACGTGCTAACATGTGCCTCCACGGGCATACAGAAAATCAAACAGGCCTCCACGGGCGAACATAAAGACAACAAATGCATCCATGTGCATACACGACTATATATCCGAACATATATATATAAATCGTGATAGTCAACATGTCATTAGGTGCCCTCAGCACCCAATATACAAAAAATACATGAGCCGTACAAAATAGTGCTTCCCCATATGCTCATCAGCATTTGGGGGCAAATACATATCATCTAGTCATCAGGGTCCCTGGGCTCCTCTGGCGCCTCCTCCGCGGGCCCCGCCGGATCATGGCGAGCCCGAACTCTCCACTCTGCTGGCCCTGCTGGATCATCCCGTAGACGAATCCTCCTCTCAGCCGGCCCTGCCGGGTCATCCCGAGCACCATCCCTGTGCTCTACCACAAACACCGCTTTCCTCAACAAGAGCGACCTCCACTCACACGGCGCACCGAAGCAACACTCCACGATGTCCCTGTCCAAATCTCTCCAGCCATCCTCGGGGAGTCCAACTAGAATCATGTCAAAAGTCTGTCTGACACCCTCTATGGCGTCATCTCGAGGGCCAACCCATCGCCCACGAGCCGCAAATCCTCCACCACGTGGAGGTGGTACCTCTGCAGGAGGTGGAGCAACCACCATCGCCCGCCCCCGCCGAGCCACGTAATCGGCAGGTGGTACCGGACCAACATCTGCACAATGCAAGTAAACCATCATATACTATCTAACTATAATCATAAACAAATCACATGATATAGTATAAAAAAAACCGCAAAACATACCGTCTAAACCCCAGGCCTGTCCCTGGGCTCGAGGCATCTATGGGTCACCTCGATAGTCCATGCCAGCATACGGGTAATCCTCAATCACCAGGGGCATCTGCTCCCACTGCTCATATACCTCCTCCGTAAAAAACCCGCGGACACCACCACCACCACGAGGCATCATATGCCCCCACCGCACCATGCGCGGCTCACTCACCAGACCATCACGAATGGGCACCCGTGGTCGCAAGGTTGGCACCCGCTCGAAGAAAAAACAACATAGAAAGGAGGCATAACAGAACTCTCCTCCCTCTCGACAGCACTTGTCCAGATCTCTCCGGACACCAACTAGAAACATCTGAGCCCATGCATAATACGTCCCCCGAAGCACAGAGTCCACCATCATCGTTTGTCCCCCTGACAAACAATGTGGCGCCGCAGCACCCAGCACTCGCAGCACACATGCCCCAACAGCCCTCATGTCCCACTCCCGTAGTGATCGAAGACTCAAGGCACTGTTCTGCAAAATGGCCCCATCAACACAAAAGGTCTGCAGCAAATCCTCCATATCCACACCTGGCGGGATCCTCGGCAGAAGATCTCCCACCTCCCCTAACCGAGGCAACCCAGTCAGAAAATATACATCTGTGAGGGTGATCTCCAACCTCTGTCCCCCAATCATAAAAGCACCCTCTGCGGGCACCCACCAAATTGTTCAGGAGCCGTCTCACTGAACGCATTGGTGGGATCTGAGCGAACTTCAAAAGTCCACTCACTGCTAGAGTCTGCCGGACCCCCGGATCAGTGTGAATCTTCTCCATCAGATCATCATTTATCTCCCGCTCTCACCATGAAGTCAGTGGTCTCCTCAACATCCTGCCAAAAAACCGAAAAAAATTTTAGCCCCAACAAAAAAAATTTGCAAAAAATACCATCGCGGCTTTTCCATCAAAAGCTGCGATGATCATCGCAGCCTCCATTCAAGAACCCGCGATGAACATCGTGGATATTTGCCAGACAGTCGCGATGAACATCGCGACTATCTCCCATGATCTCGCGATGAACATCGCGGGTTCCAACCTCACAGTCGCGATGAACATCGCGACTGTCAGCCTAAAACCCGCGCGGTTCATCGCGGGAAGAGACCCGAAACCCGCGATATTCCACATTGGAAGGTCAACGTGGAATTTCACGGCCTTCGGGGGCCCGCCGCCAAACAAAAAAAGACATAATTGAAAAGGCTAAGGAAAATAGGGTTACCTGAAACTCGCAGAATCGAAAACCAACGGTCAAATCTCCCAGAAATCGAGAAAGAGCTCTGACTGCTTTGCCAAACTCGCACGTAACAATGACACATCATATGGGCCCCACGCCCTATTTATAGAAATTCCGCCATTTTTCAAACCGCCATTCCTGTCTCATACGACGTCCGTTTCTCAAACCGTTGGTACCATTAAAATCAGCACAGCGAGAACTTCATGATAGATCTTTCCTTTTCCTGTTTTCAATAGGTCCATTTTTTGACCATTTTTTGGGCACCCTCGTCGCCTCGATTTGCGTGCCACATCAGTTGTTGTCCATTTTGGACAAGTCTTATATCGCCAGATTCAGTTTTTCGCACTCATGATGATGCTTGAGATCATTTCTCGCTCTCACGTCCAGATTTTTAGGCCATTTTTCCGTGCCCCCTTGTCGCCTCGATTTGCGTGCCACATTGGTCGTTCTTCGTTTTCGACAATCTTTATGTCATTGGATTTAGTTTTCCATGCTTGTGACGATGCTTGAGATCATTTCTCGCTCTCACCTCCATATTTTTCAGACATGCTTTAAAAATGTCACCCATCACCTCGGTTTGCGTGCCACAATGGTTGTTGCCCTTTGTTGACAATATTTATGTCACCGGATCCAGTATCCCGCACACATGATGACGCTTGAGACCTTTTCTCGCTCCCATCAATCCCTTGTTGTTCGGTATGATTTTACCCCTTTTTCGGGCCGAGCAATCCCTTTTACGAAAAAGGCACTTAGGGAGTTTCTATTAAGCTCTTTTCTGACTCCTAAAACAATGAAAAGATTGTCGAGCAACCTTGCTTCCTTTCATGCTCGTTAAACATATCTGAAAGGGCGTCTACCTAGTATAAGTTTACCCCTTTTCCGGACCTCGTAGACTAATTACGAAAAAGGAATACTCTAGTCACATCGGCTAGAAGAGTTCTCCATCTGCATCATTTTATGCTTTTTCGGGCCTTGGAGACTAAACTTACGAAAAAGAACACCAATGGAGTCCACTTACCGCTTTTAGACTCTCTAAACATGAAAGAAACCACAAGAAATCACCATCCTGGGCTCGTAAAACCAACAGGACAGTAGTCATAACCACTGCAGAGTCTTCTTATCATTTTCAGACTCCTTAAAAATGAAAGCACCAATGAGCACGAACAGTCCCGGGCTCACAAATCCATAGGAAAGTACCACTTCAGAGCACACTTTTATCCCTTCTTGGAGCTCATTAAAACTATGAAGAAGGTCCCAATGGTGCCCCTTGGCGCCACAACAGATCGCATCTACTCATAGGGCAGCTTCCCCCTTTTGGTCGCCTTTATTCAAAGCATTCTGCAGTATGTCACCCTGAGACTCCATCGACAGCACCCATCAGCTTGACCACCCCCCAGAGTCAATACACACTCTTCAGTCCTTGAAAAGCAATGATCCCCACACCTATAAGTCAGTTCCCTACGCTGCCAGGTCAACCATGTCATCATGCTCTGAACAAAGGAAGTTTGAGTCTATTCTATGTATAACCCCAGTTACTTCCCATCCCCCAAGTATGTCAGTCCTACCATCAGTACTACCACACTTCAGTTCTACACCTCGCGCTCCTATCAAGGAAACATCATTGCCTTGTTAGTTGCTGGTCTCCCTCTGTCGACGACAACCAAATTTATTCCAGAGGATAGACCACGAGGTCCCTGTGTCTTGGACTCATCACCATTTATGATGAGTGCCTACGAATCATTTCGAGAAGAGCCCTCAGTGCCTCTCCAAATGGTTGTTTCTCACATGCTCGACTTCAACACCTTAATCGCATCGTTGAGACTCGCACGGGGCATCGGTCTGTTCAGTTATTAGTCGAAGACCCCGGATACCATCTGACTCCTCCACATTTGAGAGTCTACCTATGGATACAACCAGTTATACTTTTCCTATAGAGATCCAGGCTGCGCATGGCGACAGTATTCAGATGTACCCCAGTTTTATACTCCCTCGAGTATACATTTACATATACTTCCCGGAGATGGCTCACAGTCATTACGTCCCTACAGATGTTGGACACCTTCAGTTTCAGCAGTTCATCAGTCATGGTCATGTCCCCTCTGGACCATTATGACGTACCAGTATATTTCTTATGTATTAGATCCCCCTTGTTGGGACTAATTGTTATGTATATGTCTTGATACGAGCATGGGTATGCCCGCCTCGTCCATTATCAGAGATTATTCCTCATTCATATTGAGGCCATGTAACATTTGTTTATTTTTTGCAGCTTCCAAGGTCCGTGGATTCAGACTCCAAACGGTCTCTTCTCCTCCCCAAACCCCAGAAAAAAAGACAAAAGAACTATGATGTCTATCGGCCATATGATGAGTTCCTGCCCTCACACATCGGGGGGCAATCTGTTAACACCCAAAAAGTGCTCACTAGCTCATTTCCCTATTCACATGACCTATTTGTCCACTTTTTCACCATTTGAGCCTGTGAAGCCAACAAAAGGTCACCAAAAGGCCTTAGTACACCCCTTTTCCCACTCAAAAAGATTATTTTTCCTAAAAAAGCATAAAAAACCCTCAAAAAGGGTCCAAAATTCCCAAAAACATTAAAAAGGGAATAAAAATAATAAAAATATTCAAAAAAGGAAAAAGGAGGGAAAAGTACCTAAACCATGTTGGTCAATACCATTGGTTTCCACAAAACCACAAATGGTATTCCCCACCACCAAAACCTATAAAAAGGTGGTAAGGGCTCCTCATTTCAGATCCATTCATATTCCTATCCTCATGCTGCCAAAATCTCCCTTGAGCTTTTGGCCATTGTAGCAACCTTGGAGAAAGGACCCTTTGGAGCTTGGAGTTGCTCATCCTTGGAGCTTCTCAACTATCTTCATCATTTGGAGGTATTACTATTGCAAGCACTTGCTTGCCCCCATTTTCAATACAAATTTATTTTCTATATTTTCTTGTTCGTGTTTTTTAATTCAAAATTTTATTATGATATGCACATGTTAGTATAGCTTAGATTTAGATTTAGTTTATTGTTTTTTGCTTAATATTGAAACTGCTGCTACTAGTTAGCAGGTGCCCATAGCACTAAGCTTGGTTGCAAAACCAAGCCAACACCCGCACCATTAGTATTTCACATAGCCATACGTTTGCTTTCATTAACTAACGACAATGAAATAATGTTTGCGTTGCAATTTTTTCAATGAACTCTCGGTTTTGTGAAAACGCACATTCTAGTTATTTCCATGAATATGTTGCTAATTGTTTTTTTTAACTTTCAACTTTATGTGCAACAACATGTTTGGGAGGAGGTATCGCATTTAATAGTTTTTTTTTTAAATTCACTAGATCCCTTATTTGTGCTACCTTGCTCGTTGCAGGTTTTGACATGCTTAGGGAATCCGCCCGGCGCAAAGCTAAGTTCGTGGAGTCAGACTTAGACGTAGAAATAAAACAAGAAGCCAAACAGAAATAGGAGGCCAATGCAGCTGAAAAGGTAGAATTAGCAAGACTACGGGAAGAAAAGGAGGCAGCAGAATTGGAAGAGGTGGCAAGGCTACAAGCAGAAGAAGAAGTCAAAAAGGAAAAATAACAAGGTCCATCTGATCCACGACCCATGGATTTGGATATGCCAAAGAAAGACCCACCAGGGATAGCTGATACTGGAGTTGTTCCTACTGATGAATTAGCACTAACCCCGTACAACCCCAAGCAGCAGCGCCAAGTGGCTAACATCGATTCCGTTTATTTTCATGAAAGGAAGAAAGCTATTATTGGTAGATCGGTTAAGAAAGTGGAAATTGGGCCGGTTATATCCAGTCAGTCGAGCCACCCACGCAAGCCGAAGTAGAGGAACCATCGGGAGTCGTAGAGCCGACATAAGTGAACATCCAAGCTGAAATAGGCAGACCAGCGGAAGTTGAAAAGTCAACAAAAGCTATTGATACATCTGGTCCTTAGTTGGTTTTAAATGAAATAAATGGACAAGCATAGCTGGAATTTATTTTGGTTATATATTTTGTAAAAGGACAACTCTATTATTAGTTTGTCTTATTAGTCACTAGAAGACAAAAATTTTGTTCCCTCCTAGGTTTAGGGTTAGGTTTTGCGAAAAGGAAAGCATTGTAAATCTATAAATAGACAGACAGAAGAGAATGAAAGGACTTTGGTGGGTTGGAAAGACATTCTTTGTCTTGTATGTAACTACTTTACGGCACAGATGTCGAATTCTTTTTCACCTAATGAAAGCTTGGAGGACTGCGTTTTGCCATATTAATGTGTCAAATCTCTATTTGGGCTGTCCCTTGCTACGTTTACGCGTCTTTTGCGAGATCTTTCCTTACTTCAATGCGAATTATTTCCAGATGTGACGAATGTTTCTCATAAATTTCTTTCTGTGCAATTAATGTTTACTTCAAATGAGCAATTGGAATGTTTAATTTGAATCAGAGTTACCTTTGAGATCTTTTATTTTCTGCTGGAAAAGACATCTTTATGGTTGAATGGCTATTTGTGAAATCTTTGGGTGCTTTCTTTCAGGTCATTGCTCATATCTTCATTTTTCTCCTTGCGAGGATAGAATAGATTTGCTTATCATAGTTTTAGATTAAGATTTGTTTTAGCTTTGCATTTAGATTAAATTAGTTTACAGCACTTGCATCTCATACATAAATTTAAAACACATAAATGGTGGATCAGGCCGTAACCGGTAAAGAACACAACAAATCTTACAACTTACATTGTAGCCGGAACCATTAACCAGACAGATTCCCCACACCAAACGATGAGCGATCTAATTGGGATTGCCTACTAGGGAGAATCCTCTGTTGATTGATGTTGCGATTGTCGGGGCATCAATAGTTTTTGGCACTAGAAGGAGGGCCACCAGTGCATGGCTGGCAGAAGAGATCCCTTCATTAGAAGAAATCCCACTGAAGACCCATTTGAAACAGCCGTTCCAGAAGATTTAGATCTGGAATCCATAAATCAAGAAAATCCAAATCCTGAAGGTGAACATCAAGAAACACTGTATGTTGTTCCTTTTGCTGAAATAACAGATTTAAGAAGGCACACATGAGCTTATGTTAAACAACTCGGTGGTTTAAACGCAATAACTTTTCTCCCTAGAAGAAGAACTCCTAAAAGAGAAAGATAGTATACCCATGATTCAATTCTGGTGCAGATCTTTGAAGAGCTGGTAGATTTATCTTTGGAACAGATCACAGAACCTCTGAAAGAAGTCGATTCTGAAGATCCAGAAAATATTGGAGATCTTTTCACTCCAAAGAATTCTCCACCTCATACTCCACACAATTCTCCACCCAATTCTCCACATAGATCCATGGCTATACCTGCATGGAGGGCCAGGGGGGCGTTAAATTTAGCTGGACCATTCCACAATCTGCGTAAAAATCCAGAGAAGGTTTTGCCTAAGTACGACCCAGGTAAAGGGATCACTGCAAAGGATCATCTTAAAAGTTTTTATCTAGCGTTGAATCTTCTAAATGTAGAACACGAAGATGTGGTTTGCCGACTATTTCCCTGCACATTTGAACCTAAAGTTTCTTCATGGTATTTTAGCCTTCAAGCTAGTTCAATATCCAATTGCGAAGACTTCGAAAAATGTTTTTTAAAGAAGTATGGAAACCAAAAAATTGTAGCTACTCCAATGAAAGAATTGCTTTCCATGAGAATGGAGAAGAAGGAGAAGGTCCAAGAGTTTAACCAAAGATTCACTACCCTGCTGAATAATTTCAGCGATGCAGCTAGGCCTGCTGAGGAATCATTAGTTGAGTACTATACAACAGCTCTTGACACTCCGATAGCCATGTTTGTTAAAAGAGAAAAGAAAACTACCTTGATAGAAAACTTTGAAGAAGCAAAGAAGGTAGAAGAGGAAGCAGACAGCATTGCCAAGCATGATCTAGATTTAGAAGCAAAGCATCCTACGAAGAAACCTTTTCTTTTAACCGAAAACAAGAAAGAGCCATCAACTGATATGGAAAACATTGTCAGAATGATGCAAAAGCTTTCAAACAAAATTGTGGACTTAGAAAGGGATAAAGAAGCCAGTACCTCTAGGCAGCCGCTCAAGCCTTATTATAAGAAAAGAGAAGAGAATGGACAGCCAACTCTGCCCGTAAACAATTCCGCTGTTTTAAATTTAAATGAAGTAGGTATGGATCATTTATGTACTTTCCATCAAGAAGAACATCCTGAAAAAAGTTGTTCGCAGGGGATTAATTCATTGAGTTTAGTGATGAATCAAATGCTTGATGCGCAATTATCGAAACAAAAGGATCCTCAAGAGGAACAAGTTTCGTATTAGAAGGAAACCACCCTAGACATCTCCATGGTTCTCTGGGATTGGTCACCAACTCAGGAACCTTGTCTTGAAGAGCTTGCTGATGAGTCTCAAGCAGGATCCATAAATGTTTCCACTAGAAGTAAAGGCCCCTTACTTGATCAAACTGTAGATATTCCTAAAGTGAAATCCTCAAGGGAATTGTCAAGGCGGCATATAACAGTTATCCCACAGCATCCGAAGGTTATCCCACAGCAGCCCAAGGTAATTCTGACACCTGTAAAAGAATCAATTGCTGAAAAAGCCAAACAGCCAAATATTACTCCAAACAAAACAGAAGCTCAGCCCAAGATTTCTAAGGTATGCGATATGGGTTACGATATAATTGAAGACATTAAGAAGACTAAAGCCAATATTTCCATATTTGACATGTGCGGTTTTCCCCAGCAAAGACAAAAGTTGCTAGAGGTTTTTGACCCACGAGCTAGTCCTTCGTCTGAAAACATAGAAGACGACCCTGAGATAAACGAAGCCAGCATCGGCGGGAAATCCAGATCACAAACTCTACCTTTCCTCCTAACTTTTGAAATCTTCAACCACAATGTTCATAACTATTTGGTAGATTCAGGTGCCAGTTCAAATGTCATGCCTTTGTCAATTTGCAGAAAGATTAATGGGCAGCCTATCCCTTGTCCATTTCAAATTATACAGTTGGATAGGACCACTGTTAAGGTAATTGGGAAAATGAAAGATGTTCTCATTAGGCTGTCAGCAGACCCTAGGGTGTGTCAGTTCATTGATATAATGGTGGTTGATATCCCAGAGGCTTACAGTCTGATTTTGAGTAGGGACTGGTCTATGAAACTGAATGGCTATTTTCCTATAGACTGTTCTCATCTGTGGCTGTCTTATCAAAATAGGCAAAACCAAATCAAGATACTAAGAGAACCTCATATGAAACAAAATGTAACTCAGTTGGAAATTATCAAGCACAAGATGCTAGCCATAATCCAGATGAACAGTCTGATCTCCTTCAGTTTTCTCGGACTCATGATATTGATTGTAACATAGTAGAATTAGTCACTGACGTAGATGTTAATGATGCTAGTTTAGCTAAAGAAGAAAATGTGTTTTGGATTCTTTACTTTGATGGCTCCAAAACCCAAGAAGGATCAGGAGCCGGTTGTGTTTTGATTGACCCCAATAGGAATAAACACTTTTTATCTTGTAGATTAGAATTTGAATGTACTAACAATATTGATGAGTATGAACCTCTAGTCCACGGGTTAAAGAAGGCTATTGCTTTAAGTGTCAAATATTTGAAAGTCTTTGGTGATTCTGAAATAGTCGTTAGGAAGGTGAGAGATACAATTCACTGCCTTTCTCCTCATTTAAAAGGTTACCAATCTGAGATTTGGAATTTGATTTCTTGTTTTGATGCTTTCAATATAAATTCCATTCCTAGATTGCAAAATGTTGCAGCTGATTTATTGGCTACTTCTGCTTCCAGATTGGTTCCTACAGATAATAAATGCTCTATTGAATTGATTTTAGGGCCATCTCTTCCAGATAGCATTACGAATCTCAGAGTTTTTGATGATGATGATCAGATCATCAGCTTCATGAAAAATGAAGATGCCTTCCTTGAATCCATAATAGACGAAGAGAAGCATGACTCAAACCTTCAAAGCAGACACGTTGTTAAAGGAAATTTTATTCCTAAAGGAGTGATGACTCTCGAAGCTTTGTTTGATTTACAGAGCAAGTTCAAGATACCAGTGGATGCTAAAACTCATAGCTCCTCTATGAAGCATGAATTGATTAATATGGGAACAGAGGCAGAGCCAAAATATGTTAATCTCGGTAAGTGTTGCTCGCCGGGAGAAAGAGAAAAGTTTATCAAAATTTTCAAGCAGTATAAGGATGTCGTCGCATGGACTTACGACGATCTGAAAACGTATGATACTTGTATCATTCAACATGTAATACCAATGAAAGAAGGTGTCAAACCTTTTCAGCAGCAGCTAAGAAGAATGCATCCGACTCTCAAGCCTCTAATTCAAAGGAATTAAAGAAATTGCTAGATGCAAAGATCATTTTTAAAGTCAGACATTCTGATTGGGTCGCCAATCTAGTTCCCGTACGAAAAAAATTAGGATAAATCAAACTATGCGTGCACTTCCGGAATCTAAATAAAGCTTCCGATAAAGATAACTATCCTGTGCCCCCAATGGAACAAATTTTGCAGATGGTGTCAGGATCAGAGCTTTTCTCTCTACTAGATGGTTTTCAGGATACAATCAAGTACTAGTAACAGAGGAAGACCGTCTCAAAACCACTTTTCGTACTAAGTCAGGTACCTTTGCTTATCTTAGGATGCCATTCGGTTTGATAAATGCAGGAGCAACTTTTCAGTGGGCCATGGAAATTGCCTTCTGAGGACTAGGCGGTCAGTCTGTAGTAGTTTACTTGGATGATGGCATTTTCCTCAAATGTTTGGAGAAAGAATATGCAAGGAAGGTAGTCAAAGAATTACACGATGGCCCTGCTAGGGGACATTATTTAGGGGATACCACAGCTCATAAAATTATCAGAGCCGGATATTATTGGCCCACTCTTTTCAGGGATGCTCATGCATATGCAAGGAATTGTGATGTTTGCCAAAGAAGTGCCAAGAAATTTCCAAAAGTAACGGGATCGTTGCAGCTGGTTATCATTTCTAAACTGTTCGAGCAATGGGGCATAGATGTTATCGGAGAGATAAACCCGAATTCCTCGCTGCAGCACCGGTACATCCTGACAGCTACTGATTATTTTACAAGATGGGATGAAGCCATTCTGCTGGGTGCAGTCAATGAAGATGCAGTTATCAAATTCCTAGAAGAAAGCATCATAACCAGGTTTGGGGTTCCAATTTCCCTAGTCTTTGATAATGCAACTTATTTTTAGACTTTTAAGATCAATGAATTTGTTTATGAGAAGGGGATTAAACTGCACTATTCAGCAAATTACTATCCCCAAGGAAATGGATCAACTGAGTCGACCAATAAAAATCTCATCCAAATTCTTAAGAAAACTGTAATTGAAAATCAGAGAAGCTGGCACCTAGCCCTTCCAAATGCTCTATGGGCAGAGAGGGTTACCCCAAAGAATGCCTTAGGTGCATCCTCGTTTACCTTGGTTTATGGTAAGGAATCCATCCTTCCCCTGAATGTATTGCTCCCATCCTTGCAGCTCTCCCAAGCCTCCCGAGGTTCCAGTAGTCAAGTTCTTCAATCAAGAATCGATACCCTGCTAAAGCTTGAAGAGTCACGGCAAAAGGCCAAAGATCAATTCCATCATCATCAAGACATAGTCAAAATATGGTTTGATAAGAAGAAATCTGGAAAAAGATGTTTTGAAGTAGGAGATTTAGTTCTGAAGTGGGATCATCAACACGATGGTAAGGGAATGCATACAAAATTTCAACACTTATGGGTTTGCCCTTACCAAATTTTTGAAAAGCTTAGCCCATCAACGTATAAGTTAAGAAGCCTTCAGGGAGATGAAGTTAATCTTCCCCTCAACGGTCTGGCTTTGAAACAGTATTTTTCTTAAGGTCTCTAAGAGAACCTTTGTACATAAATAAAGGCTTTGTTCTTTTTCTTTTTACTTTTTACTTTAGTCCCTTGTTTTCTGTTTGTTTCAGCCAAGTTGTTCTCTTTTTCTGATTATTTGAGTTTTCCCTTTCCCCTTTCCTTTGTATAGAATTTTCTTGTAGCCCTACAATTTGGTCTTTCGTGAAGATAGATCTCTCAATAAATCTCACAACTCATGAAGCTGGAAATGTACCCTCAAAAGAAAGTTTATCTATGCATTTTAGCTTTTGTTGATCATTTTTTTTCGAATGAAGGGATCCTGTTTTGTTGGTCGCATTGACCCCTGTTTAATAGCTGAAATCTATGATTACCTTATCACTATCCTCGGGATCCATCCACCCTCACATTTATAAGCATCTCAAGAAGATCGTTGTAGTTAGACCCACAGAAAGGAAGCACATCTCGAAGGCACAGGGTATTAAAATTACTCCATGCTGCAAATCTAAAGCCAAAAGAGCTTATAATCAAGAGTCTGTTTTCCAGAAAATCTCGCCTCCATTAAAGCATGGCTGAGAACAATAAAGACTTTTAATTTAAGCAGCCAAGCAAAAATTCCCAGCAGAGTTCTTCTCCGTCTGTTAGCACGAGAAACCAAGAAAATATCCTGCTCACAGAAAAGGACATCAATGGATTGAAGAACTCAAGCAAATGGCTAAGTCTTGAAGAAATTTTTCTGGAATACTCGCACTTTTGCCACCTGGTTCCACACCTGGGGAAAATGCAGCAGAAGTCTTCAAGTTGCTGGTGTGGCCTTGGGGGCAAGTCAGAGTCAAGTGCTGTCACTTGGGACTCGACTCCTCTGTCTAGGCTTTCCTAGCGAAGCCAAGGGGGGTGGACCCTAAGAATGAAAACAAAACTAAGGCGTCTAATCTAGGAGTTAGAAAAATATTTTTGATAACCAAGACAAAGCAGCATATACTTTTGTAAAGCAAAGTACTCATTCATCAATACATCATTTGCTCTCATTCATTATCATTATCATTCATTTGCATCATTTGTCAATAACATGAAATAACATTAATATAGACCAGTGCCTTGTAATGGAGTCAAATAAATGCATGAGCAGAAAAGTAAATGTAGTGCAAGTGTTCTTGGTTTATTTTAAAATTAATGTGAAGGTGATCTTTTTATTATGGTTGGTTGGTTCCCAATATACGCGAAGGCACGGGGGAACATGTCCGGAATTTTGTTGTGTGGCTTCCCTCTCTGGCTTGGGCTGAATCGGAGTCTCAAGGAGGTGTTCAGATATTGTACCAACGAGGGCAAGCCTAACGGTTTCCAAGAGGTAAATACTCAGTTTTGCCCCAAGCCTTCTGGGAAATTTCTCCACGACAACAAAATGTTCGCGATGTGCCGGATTTTCACATAAAGGTTTTTTTATTCGGGGCGGTGTTAGATCCTATTACTAGTCATGTCCCCCTTTATGATGTGTACCAACTGGATCAGACTGAGCTGCAAGTTGGCCACAGAGCATACTGGAGAAGATCTTGGTATTTTTTAGAAAAATTTTATGAACCAAAATTTTATCTTTTTTAAACCCCAGGAGTCTCTTTTCAGGCAAGTACTCGGGTAAGCCCTTGTACAGAAACCCTACTTCGGGAAAGCAAGGGGGGCGTTTTGAGTTTGTAAAAAAAATGATAAAACTATGTTTTGAGTGAACTTGTGACTGCCAGTGGAACGGACCCACAAGGTTGATTTTAAGGCTAGTTTGATTTTATTAAGTGCGGAAATGAAATCTAAACTAAAAAAAATTGCAAACCACGAAAATTGAGTCAACACAGTTTTCCCCCATGGGGGGATGGGGTGTGGGCGCTTGACTAACCCACTTGATCTCGTTTGATACTTTAGTTACAATGCAATAGAAATGCCCCAGTCTTAATTGACTCAGTGGCTTACAAAAATTGGGGAGAAAAAGGTATCCGGTTTGCAAAAAATTCAATAATGGTCCTTCGGATTGCCTGGATCTTTGAAATTTTGGCAGCACCTCCTCCTATCTGATCGTCTTTTGCTTCAAACCAGCAAGCAAACGTCAGTATAAGATGCCCAAAAACACTTTAAGAGTGTCTTTGGAACACCTCCTAAAAAACCCAGAAAATATTAAGTGTAAAAACTAGTTAAAATGATGGAATTTAACCAAGTAAAACAAGCAGTTGGGCCTTGCTACTTGGGATTTTTGTAGGCTTTTAAGGGATGCAAATTATCATCTCTTTAAATCATCCAAATGAACTTTCAAATCAGATCTAACACTACTCCTCAAAACTTTTAAATATTTGACAATTTTTTACAAGTTGAGAAAAGTAAAATGCTAGATAAATGAAAAGATCTAATCTATTAAAGATGAACACTTTGTAAATGGAATAGATCAGACATTTAGAGAAATAAATCAGAATGAAAAAGTTTAGATTGCAAACCACTATTACCCTTTCAAAAAGTAACCAGTAACCAAGGTGAAAGTATGAAGTAGAAGAGAAGGAGATATGGAGAGTTTTTATCAATTTATCAAATTTTTCATTGAAGAAGCCTTGGAGCCTTCTTGGTGGAGAACTGAGGGGCTATGTCTGCAAAAAGATGTTGGAAAAAGTAAAGGAAAAAAACAAGATCCTCCACTCATCCACTTGAAATAACCTGCAAATCACATCAACTTGAAACCAAATGATCAAATCTAGAAATATACATATGAGAAATCAAAAGGAAATGCTCATAAACAAATGACACATTTAAATCAGATCTCTACACTTGCATAGATAAAAGACAAAATAATAAACAAATTATCTAATCCTCCTTATAAATCAATATTGATCCTTTCCAAAGGTAGATTTAGATGCAAAAGAAAACAAGTAGCTCAAATACATGTTACCTCAATGAAAACCATAACATTCACCCACTCATCAAAAGCACTACACCAAGCTTGACCTCCAAAGTCTCTTTATTCATTAAGCAAAATGACAAGTACAAAATCGAATTACAAGTGCTAGCTCTAACTTCCAAACTCCAACTAGAGAAAATGGAGTGGGAAGCCATGCTTAAATAGCCAAAGATGGAGAGAAATGGGTGGAATGAGTGGCATAACTCGTGGAGAAAATGGGGCTGCCCACTCCCATGTAATGGGCTGCCAAAATCAGCTAAAAATCAGCCATGTGACAACCCATAAACATAGCTGCAAATTCCATGATTGAAGGGGCCCAATTTTGGGAAATATGCCCCCCTCAAATGGGGAAGTAATCCCAATAATATAGCTGCCTGGAATCTTTCCAAAATCAGCTCTTACAATTCCTAAAACATAGCTGAAAAAATCAGTCCATAAATCACTCCCAAAATTTAATATTTTTATGAGTCATTTTTTCACTTTTTTTATTTTTTCATAACTTTTTTGGGTCTTTTGGCCATAGGTAAAAATTTAAGAACCCAAACATTAGGAAAAGTGGGTTTAGGGGTTAAGGGGGTGCTCTGAGTTAGAAAACAAGCACCCCTAAGGCAGAAAAGACCTCCAGACACCACTTCAAGGCCAATTACAATTTTTTTTTAATTGAACCATTAAAAAAAATGGCTATATTTACGGAAAAAATAAACTTCGCCGAAAATTAAAAAACAACCTAGGGGGACTTAGCACATGTCCATATGACTCAAAAATAATGCCTAGCATGTTCATATACATTGACCCATAGAATTTAACAACCCCCTAAGGCCCGTCAGCCTCCTCAGGCATTCCAGCTTTGGAGGAGCAGGAGAAAAACCCAAAAATTATGTTATGCACTAATGCAAGACATAATAACTACGTGAAAAAACTCCTTGGAATACCTAAGTTAGGCAAAAAGTCCTAGGAACCAAGTCTTTTACAAAACACCATGCTATTACGTTTTATTACAAACCCCGTAGGGCCATGGACATGTGGAAAAAAGTTAAAACGGGGGCCCTTTAAAAGGCCAGCTGGATATCAAATCATCGAAAAAAGAACATTGAAATGTTCAACTTTGCCCACTCGCTTGATAGTCCATCTAAGTACAACTTAGCTGGCAACACACACGACAAAAGTCGCTAATTAAAGAACATCCAAAAGGATGCAAGCAACATGGGAATGAGGAACAAGAGAACATTGTCTATGAGATGTTGTTACAATCCTGTGGAGTCCGATGGTAGTGGTCGTCTGATAGATGGATCTTCTAAAAATGAACCCCATATTTTGGCCCTTGGAGATTTTTAAGAATGTCTTTATCGAAGCTCCCCTTTCCTGATGACCAACGGATAAAGTGATCACTTCCTTTCTATGGAAATTCAAACACTCAAGCTGACTGTTGCACATAAGGTGAGTAGCTTTTAAAATTTCCTATGGACAAGAGAGAGTGTTTTAGATATTTGTGTTCACCAGCGATTCGCCAATTGTTGTTGCTGCAACATCCCCCCAAAATTTTGAAAAATATTGGGGCCCCTCCTCCTACACTTTTGTACTGATTTTTCTTTCTCTTTCTTCTGAAGCTTATCCTGCTCTAACTTGGAAAAACTTTAACACTTGTTTCCCAAAGAAGTTTTCTAAAAAAATTTCGAAGGTAAAGTCACCATCTGCCTTCAGTGCAAGTTTTAACCATAATTTTTCCGCCTTCAGCGCAAGTTTTAACCATAAATCTCCCGCCTTCGACACAAGTTTCGATCATAAGACTGTCGTCTTCGGCGCAAATCGCAAACCTAACTCTGCCTTTTCGGCGCAAGTTTTAACTCCATTTTTTCCACTTTCGGCGCTTGAGTCAACTTTGATCTGCGTGCTTTTGGGCGAGTTTCCAAGGTCTATTATGGCCGCCTGCGGCGCAAGATTAAATCCTAAATTGGCCTCTCGTGGAACAATTCCTAAGACTAATTCGGCCGACATTGGCATAGTTCGTAGATCTATTTGGGATTCCTTTTAGGCGCAAGCTTTATCCATATCCCAACCGGCCATGACGCGGAATTTAACTCTAAATCTGCTGACGCGAAAGCTCTTCTACTCCTTTTTGTTTGGTCCAAATTAGTGCATTTTTTTTTTATAGGCGCAAGCGTTATGTCTAAAACCCCGCCGATGCGAAATACTTATCCCTAAAAGCGTTGATTCCATCACTGTGTCTCCCTGTTCGATGTAGCTTCCGGGTCGTTGTTTTAAGTTTAAGCACACCGCTTGTTTCACCATTTCTAGCCCCAGAAACCCCGACGGAGCTTTATCTCTGGTACAACCCATCACCGCGGATTTTTGGCACAAAATCACAGCTATTTGCGCAGAAGCTTAGCATTGCGATCGCTTCTATAGCGCTTCAGATCTTTCTGGGGACATGTGCAGATACGAAATTGGTGAAGCCATTAATATCACACTATGTGGAGTTAAGTGCCATTCGGATTGAGCCCGATGCTCACCAACTCGCCTGCCTATCGTCTGTGAAGACATTAATGCTTCCCCTATACAAACGCATTGAACGGGATTTGGGAGATCATTTCACCATTATGTTGGTAGAACATAGCTCGCCATTCGTCATTGGGTCACCCTTGGACATATTGAAGGATTTCTCTTTGGCCCGCACCATTAGTATTTCACATAGCCATACGTTTGCTTTCATTAACTAACGACAATGAAATAATGTTTGCGTTGCAATTTTTTCAATGAACTCTCAGTTTTGTGAAAACGCACATTCTAGTTATTTCCATGAATATGCTGTTAATTGTTTTTTTTTTAACTTTCAACTTTATGTGCAAGAACATGTGTGGGAGGGGGTATCGCATTTAATAGTTGTTTTTTGAAATTCACTAGATCCCTTATTTGTGCTACCTTTCTCGTTGCAGGTTTTGACATGCTTAGGTTCAGACTCAGATGTAGAAATAAAACAAGAATCCAAGTAGAAACAGGAGGCTAATGCAGTTGAAAAGGCAGAATTAGCAAGACTGCAAGTAGAAAAGGAGGCAGCCGAATTGGCAGAGGTGGCAAGGTTGCAAGCAGAAGAAGAAGTCAGAAAGGAAAAATAACAAGGTCCATCTGATCCGCGACCCATGGACTTAAATCTGCCAAAGAAAGACCCACCAGGGATAGCTGATACTAGAGTTGTTTCTACTGATGAATTAGCACTAACCTTGTACAACCCCAAGTAGCAGCACCAAGTGGCCAACCTGGATTCCGCTTATTTTCATGAAAGGAAGAAGGCTATTATTGGTAGATCGGTTAAGAAAGTGGAAATTGGGTCGGTTATATCTAGTCAGTCAAGCCACCCACGCAAGCCAAAGTAGAGGAAGCATCGGGAGTCGTAGAGCTAGCACAAGCTAACATCCAAGCAGAAATCGGTGGACCAATGGAAGTTGAAAAGTTAGCAAAAGCTATTGATACATCTGGTCCTTAGTTTATTTTAAATGAAATAAATGGACAAGCATAGCTCGAATTTATTTTGGTTACATATTTTGTAAAAGGATAGCTCTATTATTAGTTTGTCTTATTAGTCACTAGAAGACAAATTTTGTTCCCTCCTAGGTTTAGGGTTAGGTTTTGGGAAAAGGAAAGCATTGTAAATCTATAAATAGACAGACAGAAGAGAATGAAAGGACTTTTGGCAGGTTGGAAAGACATTCTCTGTCTTGTACGTAGACTACTTTACGGCACATATGTGGAATTCTTTTTCGCCTAATGAAAGCTTGGAGGACTTCATTTTGCCAGAATAACGTGTCAAAACTCTGTTTGGGCTATCCCTTGCTATGTTTACATGTCTTTTGTGAGATCTTTCCTTACTTCAATGCGAATTATTTCCAGATGTGACGAATGTTTCTCATAAATTTCTTTCTGTGCAATTAATGTTTACTTCAAATGAGCAATTGGAATGTTTAATTTGAATCAAAGTTACCTTTAATATCTTTTATTTTCTGCTGGAAAAGACATCTTTATGGTTGAACAGTTATCTGTGAAATCTTTGGGTGCTTTCTTTCAGGTCATTGCTCATATATTCATTTTGCTCCTTGCGAGGATAGAATAGATTTGGTTATCACAGTTTTAGATTAAGATTTGTTTCAGCTTTGCATTTAGATTAAATTATTTTACAGCACTTTCATCTCATACATAAATTTAAAACACATAAACGGTGGATCGGGCCGCAACCGGTAAGAACACAAAAAATCTTGAAACTTACACGATAGCCAGAACCGTCAACTGGACGGATTCCCCACACCAAACGGTGAGCGATCTAATTGGAATTGCCTACCAGGGAGAATCCCTTGCTGATTGATGCTGCAATTTTTGGGGCATCAACAGGTTGAAAATTTTGTCCATTACTGGTTAATTGCAGATATAGATTACGGTGCAGTTTTTCTTTTCTTCCATAGTCATTTTTTTAAGGCTCAAGTTTAATTTTCATACTTTTCAATGGATGGGGAAATTTATAATCAGAGTGGTGCTGCATAAGCTTTGTGGAGTCCTAACATTGCTTGAGGACAAGTAATCTTGGGAAGGGAGTACTGTCATGTCCCCAATTTTGGCTCATCCAGTACCATGGGTGAAAGGGGACAAGATCAACCCCTAAGTGAATTAAATGGTATTAATTCTGTTTTCTTAGAATTAATTTTATTCTAAGTCTCACAAATTGACAAATTTATTTATTAAAGGTAATTTTGATAAATAAAATTAATGGATAAAGAGCAAGTGGGCCAAGAGGGCATCCATGTGGAATATGTTGCCAAAATGGAGTAGGGTGTATTTTTGGAGGCAATTATACAACATGAGTTAATTAATCATTAATTAATTGAGTAAATGTTGAAGTGTGAATTAATTCTGAGTTCTAATATTTTTATTAATAAATATTGCTAATAAATATTGGCAAGTGGTGATGATAAGGTTGGAGGAATTATTTGGAGTAGAAGTCAAGTAAACACTAGAGTCCAAAAATGTTGCCAAAATGGAGAAAAGAGGCTTATTTTAGGAAAAGCAACATATATCCAAGAAAAGCAGGAAATTTTTGAAAGTAGGAAAGTTTACAAAAGGAGGGAAAATCAGAAAAATTGAAAAGAAAGAAAAGCCAAGCAAAGCAAGCAAATCAAGGAAAGTATGTCCACTCATGGGTGACCTATTCTCACAGGTCACCAAGCCAAGTAGCTTGCTCTACAAGTCAACATGAATTCTATAAAAGATTGATTCCAACTCCATTTCACATCTTTTGCTAGTGTGAGGAATTTTATGAATGCATTTGTGGATCCAAGACTTGGGAGATGTGCCCCTATTCAAGCATGGGAGATGTGCCCCATCTTTCTGTGAGAGGATGATGGAATCCAACCATTGCCACTCAGTTTATTTGCAGGTATTGAAGCTCATCAGGTCTAAATCAGAAGTTCACATCTATCTTCATCAAGTCAGAGATTGAATCCTCCATCCTCTCTCTATTCTACACCTAGTTTCATATGTGCAAGAGGAGAGATTATTACTTCAGATTCTGAGAGGAACCTTGGCCTATTCCTAATGTTATAAAAGAGTATTGAAGCTTCTCAGGTTGAAACAGGAGTTCTGAACCATCTTCTCCAAAGACAGAAATCGAATCCTCCCTCCTCCTTCTATTCTGCTACTATTTTCTTATGTGCAAGAGGAGAGACTCTTCCTTCATATTTTGAGAGTAATTTTGGCCTAATAATGATGTAATAACAGCGTATGTAAATTTATGATATCAGTCACTTCAATACAATTTACAGAACTCTGAATTATTCTCTAATTTATGCACCCCTGCTAGATTTAGCTAGATTTTGACTAGCTTCCAATGAATGGTTCATAAATTGATGAATAAATATCCAATTGAAGTCATTCTAGTTCCTATAGTTAGCTAATACATATCATGTCATCATACAACCACTATTTAAAAATTTAGAGTTCTTTTGAGCATCGTTTGGAAGTCCATAAGTCGACCCAGTTGAGTTGTCCTGAATTGCCAAATTAATAGTTTTGTTATTATACTTGCTCAGATATGCATAATACTTTCTGGAATGTTATTATATGAATCAATGACTATAAATGAACTATTATTAGCCTCTCTTATGCCCACAACAACCTTTTCCAATCCTCAGTATATGTCGCTACCCATAATAGTCTGCATATGATGAGAACCCCAGGAGCATTGGATTAGAGTTCAGCCGGGCTGTTCTTAAAACATAAATGGTCTCAGTACGTTGTGTAGAGGTATAAATTCATATCAAAACCTTCCATCCATTCATAGCCTTTGTACCTTCCCATCTCCAGCAATTCTAGCTTCGTTAGCCATTGTTTTGATCAAATTTGAGAAGCCTAGAGTCTTTGTATCAGTTGTATAAGTTGGTACATTAGAGTGGTACCTACATGAACACAAATATCAATTTATTAATCCTCCCCAACTCCCTATTCTATTTTGTATATGCGGATGTACCTAGGAAGCCTTGTTGTAGACTTCGAAAATGTCGATGTTCGAAGCATAAATGGTCTCTGTGCTTTGTACAAAGGATCCTAAACTTTTTCCTTATGTATAACTTGCTGCTGCACACTATCCCATGTAAATTCCAGAACCTAAGGTCACCCCTACCATACTTTATCAGCGCCCCTGTACACCTCACTTACATCCTGCTCACCGTAAAGAAATTGTCTAAAAATTACTAGTGAAAATCTTAATAAATTCGACAGTTGGAGTTACTATTCTGGCCAATTCTTGGCTGGGATATTACACATTGTGGTCGAGGTTGGGACGAAAATTTTGGGTTCGTAAATATACCAAGATGTCACCATACCATGGGTCATCTGACGAAATTGTAAACAAGTGGTCGTCGGGCAAGTTAGTGATGATGGGAGGTGACACTGACGAAGATGGGAAGTCAATCATGAGGTGTGCCAATGCAAGGGCTTTGGTACTCTTGGGTGTAATAAATGTCAAGTCATACTCTTGCAGGATAATGACCCATTTAGCTATGCGGCCTTAAAGTAGGCGGCGAATCAAGAGATAGACCATGGGGTTGGAGTCTGCCACAATTGTAGTTTGACTCATAAGAATGTATTGTCGTACCTTTTGAACAAAGAAGACGATGGAAAGGGCCAACTTCTCCTCATGGGGGTAGCATAATGGTGGACAAGACAATGTCCGAGTCACATAATAAATAACGTGTTATTTTCATGCACTATCTTCTTGGACTAACACACCGAAAACGACATGTTTGGATTCCAAAACATAGAGGAGTGCATCAAAATCCGCTGGTACTTGTTCATCCCAAAAAAAGGGATGTGGGTCTAAAGCAAATGAAGGAAACCATGAACTTTCGTAGCATAGTCCGGAAGAAGCGACGAAGAAAGTTGGATTTACCTTGAAGGCTTTGTAACTGTCGTAATGTACGTGGTGGTGGGAGGTCCAGAGTGGATTGAACCTTCAAGGGATCTACAGTGATCCCCATTTGAAAAACAATGAATCCCAATAAACGACCTGCTAGAACGTAAAAATCACACTTGAGACGGTTCAAGCGAATGGTATGTTTGTGACAATGCAAAAAGACCATTTGAAGATCATCCAGGTGGTTGGATAGCTTATTGGATCGAGCGGTGAGGCTTCCAAGTATACAAGGATAATGTGGACCAAATCATGAAAGAAAAAGGTCATGGCCCGCTGAAATGTGGAACTAGCATTTTTAAGGCCAAACGACATGACTCAATAGGAAAAGGCACCCCATGGAGTGGCAAAAGCAACCTTATATTGATCTTCTTTGCAAATTTAAATCTGATTGTAGCCATAGAAACCATCCATGAAGGATAGAATCTCGTGACCCACACAAGCATCATTTAGTTGATCAATGAAAGGCGTAGGGAATTTGTCTTTGGGACAAGCTAAATTCAGGTCTCAAAAATCGGTACAGACGTGAATGGTGCGCTATTTTTTGTTAACCGGCATAGGATTGGACACCCAGGCTGTGGAAGCAATGGAATAAATGAATTCAGCTTGGCATAATTTTTCAATCTCGGCCTTCACGGATGGTATCTTGGCGGGGTGAATGGGCCATTGTTTGTGGCGTACGAGTGGGACGTCGGGCCAAGTATCGATACGGTGCTCAACGATGGAGGGGTGAAGACCAGGCATCTTAGTATATGGCCAAGCGAAAATATCACGAAACTCTTGTAAGAGTTTCAATTAGAGGAAATTTGGGTTAAAAATGGGCATCCTAAGGAAAATAATAAGAAAATAATAAAATAATAGTAGAGAGAGAGTAAAAAAGCTAATTTTTTGGATCGTATTTTCAACTTATCTCCTTGTAGGTTTACTCAAATTTCAAGAGGAGGACTCGTTGGATGCATAGTTAAATTATGCATCCAACGAGCACCCATGTTGCATGCTTTTAACAACATCCACACCATGAAAACTTGAAAATACATTAAAAAATGTGTTTCTAGTGAGAGAAAACACATTTTTTAATGCATTTTCAATTTTTCATGGTGTGGATGTTGTTAAAAGTATGCAACATGGGTGCTCGTTGGATGCATAATTTAATTATGCACCCAATGAGTCCTCCCACTTGAAATTTGAGTAAACCTACAAGGAGATAAGTTGAAAATACGTGTTGAGATTTTGTAACTTCAAAGAATATTATATTTGTACTTTATTATTCCGGAGATGTTTCATTCCTCCGTGAAGATCTTATTGTATATCCGGAGATGTTTATTCCTCCGTCGGAATGTGGTAACTTGGGTTATTAGACTTCCCTAGTGGGGGTCGGCCCTGTATGTGTTATGTGGGTCAAAGGGTTGTTAGACCACCCTAGTGGGGTCGGCCCAGTCAGTTATAATAGGGTATTTAACCCAATGGTTAAATACGAGCCTACATGTTCTGTGTAAAAGATAAGTCGGAGTAGTGTATAAATAGAGGAGGTGTATTCCTCATTTGACACACTCAATCACTTGAGAATAGCGCACTTGTGAAGGAGAGGTCTGCTATGGTGGAGGAGGAGATCATGTCTTTGGTTTGCATCTTTGTATATTGCTGGTCATCTATATTGAGGAAGCTTTGCTGGGTTTTCTACCCCATGAGGGTTTCCTAGGATAAATCTGTGTCTCTTGTGTTTATGCTATGCTTTTTGTTTCTTCAATGATCCTGTATATGCTATTATTGTGAAATGGAATGTAATGCTGCTATTTTATGTCTTAGCATATTAAATCTTAACAATACGATCCAAAAAAGTAGTTTTTATTTTTTCCCTCTAATTGTTTTAGGTGCTCCCTTTTTGAATTTTAAAGCATCTTGATTGGCTAATACATGCTGACATGGAATTTGTATTATTTTTGGAAGGCCCATTTTAAATTGAAATTTCCTTTAATAGGATTATAGGTCGTAACTTCATTGGGAGTGCATGAGACGCCTAACGGAGATATCAACCTGTATGGTAGGTGAAATGTTAGTCATGTTACCTTCCTCGAAGTCATCGGGAGCTGGGATGGGGTTCTTAAACCAGTGCACTTGGCTATGGATGAAGTCTTTTGTCTCAACGAAAAGTTGGTTGGCCATACTCTGGGTAGAATCCTCAAGAATGAAGTAGGATCGATGATGCATATCATCCCAAGGGAAGCCAGGGATCATTAATTTCTCAAGGATTTCTTCATTGCTATGAAGCAAGTGTGTGGATAAGTCGGGAGAGGTAAAGCTAATGGTTGGGGCAAACGTTGGTCCATTACTTGTGGAAAACATATAGATCGTGTTAATCTCTCCATAGGAGGACGATTAAGGTGGGTGAATCTCCTCTATGGTAGTGATAGAGGACTCTAGAGAGGAATGATTCATTTCGTGGAGAACCAGTCGATACTCAGGTAGGGACAATGATGGGGATAGTGGATGTAGATCCTGCACATGGCACAAGAATGGTTGGTGCCCAATGATTTGTTGCACGGTTTAGGGGTGGTATCTAACTCGACAACCAAAATATTGGGGTCATTTTCCAACGTTTTCATATGTGCTTGAAGGCTTAGAAATTGTGGGCAATTATGGGTAGCATGGCCCAAATCATCACACAAAAAGCACTTAGGGGGTGCACGAAATGGAGGGGGAGGTTTCATGGGTTTAGTTTCCTGTGGAGTAGCATAAGTTTGCAATCCTTTTCCCCCAGCTTTCTTGGATGGTTGAGGGGCATTGTTAGATGAAGATGTTGCTGCTACACCAAGAGGCGGATGAGAGGGTGTGGTGATTGGTTGGACCGGTTGAAGGATCACTTATGGCATCAGAGCGTGATTAGGAGAAGGAAGATACCATACGTACAGTCCTAATTTCAACCCAGGGAGATTCAGTGTGGCCATGATGGGCATACTTACTACTCCAGATGGTGGGAACAAGAATAGGGTTGTGTATGATTGGTGTAGCTCCAAAGTGGCTAGGTACTGATGGCGGTTGATGCAAGCTAGGTGGTTGCGGGTTAGGTACCGATTGATTCGATGAAATGGTGCACAAATCAGAGATCTCAACAGCCGGCGGAGGAGGTGGTAAAGAACAAAAAGTGGAGATCATGGGAGTCTCTAAATAAAGTCCAGGGCCGACGGTGGAAACCAAAGAGGTGGGTGCACCGAAAATGGGTTGTTCAACCATGGGGAGAACATTCTCGGGTGTAGAGGGTGCATTTGGTTCGTAGTAAGTAACTTCGTAGACTTTAACAACCTATCCCTCATGGGGGAACATCATAATGTGGAACACCAATGAAGCAACGACCTTCATGGTGTACATGTAACTGCATAATAGAAGTAGGTTGTAGTCGAGTTGTGCGTTGACGACTTCGATGTCGATCAGGACAGTTTTTCCAGCTAATTGGATTGGGACGTTAGCCAAGAGGCCTTGTGGTTGAGAGAAACAACCATCATAAGCTCATAAAGCAGTCGTGGATGGCTGTAGGCAGGGTAATTTTTAGGGGCAAAATTTCGCCAATTGGCTATTTTTTCGGGCTTTTCTTCAAAAGATAAATTCGATATTTGGTCATTTTTAGGCTCTAATATCGCCTATATTTACATAAAATATGTTTTTTTAATCATAATATTCGCCAAAATTTACATATTTAAGTACTAAATTGTAGGTTTCATATTTAATATTCGCCTACCTATCTATATATATGTTGAAATATTGTAACTTCTAAGAATATTATATTTGTACTTTATTCCGGAGATGTTTCATTCCTCCGTCAGGACTATATTGTATATCCAGAGATGTTTATTCCTCCATCGAAATGTGGTAAATTGGGTTATTAGACCACCTTGGTGGGGTCAGATCTGTATGAGTTATCTGGGTTAAAGGGTTATTATACCACCCTAGTGCGGTCGGCCTAGTCAACATTATGTCAAAATGGGTAAGTTGGGGCCAACCTAGTTAGTGTAAAAGACAAGTCAGAGTAGTGTATAAATAGAGGAGGTATGTTCCTCATTTATCACACTCACTCATTCACTCACTTGTGATTGGCGCATAGGAGAGAGAGATGCATAAGAGGAGAAGAAGCTCTTGTTTGGGGAATACATCTTTTTATTGTTGATCATCTATATTGAGGAAGCTTTGCTGGGGTTTCTACCCCATGACGGTTTCCCAAGATAAATTGTGTCTCTTGTGTTTATGTTGTGCTTGTTGTTCTTTCAGTGATCATGTATATGATAATGTTGTGAAATTGAAATGTAATATTGATTTTATCTATCTTAGCATAATAAATCTTAACATGGTATCAGAGCTAGCCTAAAGGAAGGAAATGTATGGCACTTGCGATACTTGTTTCACTTGCGACAATTTGAAAGTTAGGGTTTGTATAGCAAAACCTAGTCATCGTGTCACTTTCTCTATAAATCCATTTTTGCAAAGATTCAGGATCTGAAACTTTTACAGGTCGAAGATAACATCCTCCTGTACCTTGTGTCCAAATCTCAGCCTCAGATGTGTTGTACTTTCGGATTTATGATCCGTACAAGTTAGGGTTTTTGCCTCTTCCAGAATGCAGTCCTAAACAGGTGACCTAGGGAAAAAGGTCACATATCGGGCTAGGAAGCCCCAAATGAAATTCCATAAAAAGTGTCAGTAAGAGCACGGACTTTAGTTTCGCAGGTCCGCTTTTCAGAGGTCGAAGTTGAAACAATGACACGTGGCACTCCGTACACATTCGCTATGATGTTTCATCCCATAAACAGGTCATGTTGCGACACTTGGCATAACTCTCTCTTAGAGTTGTGGGGTTGGAAATATGCCAGGTCAGGCTACCACAGGAAAAATTTCATACCCCGCATATCCGAAATTTCAGAGATGCACCAGAAACAATACAACACATCTGAAATGGCTCAACGAAGGAAATCTAAGAAGAGGAGGAAGAAGCTCTCACTTAGGGTTTCTCAGCTTTAGGTTTGGAAGGACCTGATACAATGTTGGAGACACCTGATACAACATTGGAAGATTTGATAATGGATTTGGAATCCATTCATCATAGATATTGATCCTCCATCAAGTATTGTGGGAGAGAGGAAATTGAAAATTAGGGTTTCCAAGTAAGAAGAAACCCTAACAAAGTTGGGAGACTCATAGGGAAGCGATGAAGAAGGTTTAAATGGCACTGATATTTATTATCCTAGCACCATGAACCTATACAATATGTTTTACAAGTAATCTACCTTGGATGGTTAGGGTTTTACCCCTATAGAGAAGACTACTTGTTAGGTATGACTTGAGAAGACACAGGTATGTTTTGAAATCCTTGATTAAGTTCGTAATATGTTTGTCCTCATATTATTAAGGACAATACAATCATGATTAGTTTTAGATTGTCTGATCACCTTAGTAAAATTATGAATGCATGTGAGTGATAGAAGACATTCATTGATTAGGGTTATGACACTTATGATTGTACTAATGCACCTGTGGTGTTGTATGAGGATGATGTTGTCTGCTAACAAGATACAGGTACATCAAGAAAGACAAATCAAGTTCTATGACCATGATGACATGAAAACAAAGACTCATCCTACAAGGTATGGATGACTTTGTTATATTATGCTTATGAGATATGCAGGTTCTGGCATAAGGTCTCTAAATCATTGAAGAGAACAAAGAAGATATTATTTGGGTATGTTAGACATAACTAAGCATGATAATCTAGGTATGTTTTCCTATGTCAAGTTAGAATATTACTTTGTGTTAGGTTCTTAGATGAGTATACCTATGTATGAAATGATCATGACCATACATGCTTAAGATTATCATAATGCTTTGATTATACTAATGAATGTATGATTATGTATGAGATCATGACGATGACACTAGTGCACACTTAAGCACGCACAGTGGTCTAGGATGGATAGAAGCTCAAAGACACAAGTTCAAGATACTATCATGACATGGAAGGAAAGTAGAGATCAAGAAGGAAGCAACCCCACAAAACATAAAAAGATAAAGTATTCTTGAATCTATGAATATTTAAATTATATTGCTCGTAAGAGTTGTATGCATATTCGTATTCCTAGAATATCTCATGCATAGTGTAAGCATTCATATAGCATTGAACAGTGTACTACCAATATTCATGGTAAGTAGCCAATAGTGTTGGACAACATTCCATTGTTGCTTGTCTAGAATGAAACCTCTTTGCTAACATGCTGAGAGCTGTGCACACTCTTGATAGTATGTTCTGGTAGAGATGGAAGGCATTTAGATATCCACTGTATGCATACAGGATATGGAAAAGTGTTGTGCCAAAGTATTGGTCAAGATAGTTGCATAACTATGTGAATCATATCTATATGCATAATAGGTTATCATGTCGACATGATTTGATGATTATGAAGTATTACTAATCATGTATTTAACTTTGAGTTGTAGGAAAGATCATGTGCTATGATCTACAAAAGAAGTATGACGAACACCTGTTCCAAAGAACAAGTGTTGAATGTTCAACAAGAAGACTTACAAATCAAACGTAATATAGAAGTACAAAGAAAGGCTCGTGGATAGAGGATTCTATTAGAAAGAAGGAGAGGATCATGACGAGATGTTTGTTCCAGTGGCTAGAGATAGATTACACCCTTGAATGGTGTAATTGAAGAAGAAGTGCATATCGAGAAAACTCCCAGGATTCGTTTGAAGAAAGCTCTATATGGGTACCCAGGATAGATAGTCATTTGATGAGCTTGATGATCACCACAGGTGATGCAAATTTCAACCTTTGCTACAAGGTTGAAGATGTTTTATATATACACTGAAAGAACTAAAGTTCCCACTAATAGAATAGTAAATACAAGTAACGTAGAAATGCCATGTAAGGAAAGTAAATAATGTAAAGTATAATAGATGTAAGATGTAAGATGATTTACGAGAATTATTGTCGGGTATTTGTTGTGGGGAAAAAATGCACCTATAGTTCAGGGGAGAAACTACCAACTTACGGTGATAAAGATAGACTTACAAGCATTCTGCAAGTACAATAAATAAATGAAGAGATTAGGGTTTAGAGATGTAGGCACCTTATTCCGAAGGTTGATCCTCGCTTTGCCTCCCTCGCTCTTCAATGCTTATCCAGTATCGCAATGCCCAGACCTGCAAAACAACTTGATACCTTTCTCAAACACATTTGACTACATATATAAGACTGATATTCATAATAGAAGAAGACATCAGACTATAATCGAACTGTAATCAAATATAAGACACATCAATAGGTCATATTTGGAAAGAGAAGAACGTCTGATCTTTATTGATGAATGAAAGCAATTACATAAAGTTATACCTTCTTCCAAGCTTGGCACTTCACGAAACCTAGATTCAAGATCTCATGCTTCCGTTCTCCAAGGATCCCAACCTCTAAGCAATTGTACTAGGGTTTACCAAAACTGAAGCACAAGAGAGGGGGATGAGGGTCTCCATTCCTCCAGCATAACTTTGTAATTAGGCTTGGTCCATCACATGGCCCTTCTACCCTCCTTATATAGTCAGTGAGGAAGAGTAAAAGAAGTTATAACCACTCAAGAGGTTTCCCAACCAACTTAACTTACTCGAATTTCGAGATTTTGACCAAAACATGAGTGTACCCTACTCTACAGTATACAAAGTCGCGTACACATGGCAATGGGCGCTACTTTGAATGAGGTAAAGTCGCGTACACACGCTACTATTATAACAGTGGAGTCGCGCTCATGTTGAAAAATGGCCAAAAACAGGCTTTTCTGCTCATTTTCAGGAGATGATTTGGTCTGAAAAAATGTTCCTAAGGGTCATATACATCAAATGGGTCAAGAATGAGGTAATTTCAACCATTTTTAGTGTCCCAAATGGCTCCTCCATCCACAAATGTCCTGTTGTGTGACTGAACTTGTTCTCAAGAAGTGTCGTCATGCGACCAAGGGAAGCAAGTGTCGTCACGGATGGAGAGGTGTCATTTCAAGCTATAACAGATGCCACCTAATGTATGAGGTCAGAGGGAGTACGGGAAACGATGGCCGAAATACATTATAAATAAAAAAGAGTTGAATCATGGAGGAACGGAGAAACCAAGAATCATAGGCTCAAATGAAGTACCTGAAAGCAAAGGCAAAGTCAGACAAACTTATCCATGGGGTAACTGTCCATGTTCAAACGGTGGAACATGACCTCCAAGAGGATACAATAATGATCCAAATACTGATGCATATATCATGGCCACTAAAATACAAGCGTGGATCCATGAGGAACATAAGTGTAAACATAGCCACATAAATACAAGGTGGATCTATGTCAAAAATGGAGAACATAGCCATAGAGAACAAGCTGGATCTATGTCTCATCAAGAGCCAAAAAGAGTGTGGCTCATTCTTGCGCAACTTGGGCGATAACATAAATGAGGTGATGCTATCGAGGATCCCAAGGTCTTCATCCAAAAACAACCCAAGGTACAAACCTATCCATGCGAATAAATGAGTTGATGTCGAACATGGGAGGTATCGTTTGATTACCGGTCATTGATGTATACCGTTAACAAACGCGAGGGTGTCCACCAATAATGAAAATGGAACCCAAGGTACCTAGTACATTCAAGCAAGTGCGAATAAGTGGTCTTGCCGTCGAACACTTGAAGAATCCATTGGATAGGAGACATTGATGTATTCCCATCTATCCAATAGCGAGGGAAACTGCCACTAATGACTGCAATCCCCAAGGTACTAACCGAAACTCTAAACTTCATTCCCAGAGCACAATGAGTTGAAGTCGATGGGAAGAAATCCGTTGGAAGGGAGGCCTTAATGCATCCTCCATCATCCAACATGAGGGACACTCAAAAGGTATGAGCTAATTTGGAGTAGGACTAAACACATGATGAAACATACTGACACCAAGGAATGGCCGACACATGAGGTCAAGGCAACTGCAGAATGGCCGACACAGGTTATATCCTTGAACAGTGAGCACGACACAAGAGTGACTTAGGCAGCTTTTAACACAAAGGGACCATGATACAAATCTGCAATGTAGGAGACATTAACAGATTCTCCATATGATTGTAAGACTAACCAAACGAAGGAGTAAGAACTCTGAGATCAAGTTTACCCTAAGGCCAACACTAGAACCCAACTTGTTTGATAGACTCAAAACAGGTGCTTTGTTCAAGGAGATAATTGACTCGCTGCCATCGTATTGAAAGATATTGTAACATTCTTCCCTTCCCTTTCCTTTTTCATTTTTGAACGAGCTTGACAAAGAACTAAAGCATGCTCGACGGTATTTTCATATTTAAGGAGTCTGAAAAACCTAGAAGAAAAATCCATACACCTATCCGTGGATTTTATATCGAGCCCGGATTGGTCTATGCTCGGCGGTGTTTTCTTGCTTATAGAGTTGAAAAACTTAAACAGTCCTCTACTTACCCTCTCGTGGATTTCACATCGAGCCCGAGTAGGTGAATGCTCGCTTGGTGTTTTCACATTTCGAGAGTCTGAAAACCCTAAAGACGACTCCAAAGGTCCTTTTTCGTAAAGTTAGTCTCCTTCCCTGAAAAAGTGTAAAATGATGGAAGAAGAACTCTTCTAGCGCATACTAGAGTATACCTAGAGTATACCTTTTCCGTAAATTATCCACCAAGGCCCGGAAAAGGGGTAATTCTATACCTAAGTGGATGTCGGTTCAGTTATTTTAACGAGCCCGAAAAGACAACTATGCTCGGCAAACTTTTCCTATTTAAGGAGTCTGAAAAGGGCTTAAAAGAACTCCATAGGGGTCTTTTCCATAAAGGTTTAACGAGTCTGGAAAAGTAAACTCATGACCTCCTTACTGTTTTTAACGAGCTCAAAGGAGATACAAAAAATGCTCACAACTTCCTTACTGTTTTTAATGAGCTCGAAGTGAAGATGAAAGAAATGCTCATAACCTACTTACTGTTTTTAACGAGCTCGAAGTGAAGGCAGAAGAATGCTCGCAATGGGAGGAGACGAGTGTCAGGGACATGCAAAACTAGCTCCAAGCGCATGGAACAAAGCTATGCCTAATGCAAGGAACATGAGCAAGATAAGTACACTCAGGGTGTGTCTCCTCCAGGTAAAAGGTGTCAAATTGTGAGGGCAAAATGATACAGGGCTTAGCGGAAATGAGATCAGATATGGAGGCTTATACAACGGGCTAAAAGCGTGGAAGCCGGCTTCAGGCTCATTAGCGCAAGCGGGATCATAATAGATGCATATGCAATTTGAACACAAAGATGGGAGCCTTATCAGGGATGGCCAGAAATATATGAGGAAGAAAGATATGAGGCTTCTTCTCAAAGTCATGGTAAATCTAAAAAGGCTCCCGAACCTATGAGAAAAACTCAGCATGGGCACCAGAATGGCATAAGGGTGCTGACTAGGGTGACCCATGTTAGGTAGGCTCTGCTGTCGGACTGGTGCACAATGCATAAAGAGAGGGCTAACACACCAATATCCAACAGGTTCGACCCTATGGCGAATTCGGATGGCAAAAGGTTCAAATGCAACATAATAGTGGGGAAGCCTAAACCTATATGCAAGGTTCCGAATATACCTGACATGGTCGCACAAGGTATCGAAAATGACCAGTAAGCAAGTATACATCCAGCTAAGAATCCTGTCTCCAAGAAACATTAGTACCAGGATCATATCTAAAACATATGTAAAGAAAGACTCGATACAAGTCACTGTGGTAGAAATACTTTCAACTTCACTATCATCAACAACAGGCATAAACAAGGCAGAGTGTTCAAATGAAGACTCTATGGTACCCAAGCCCGAGGACTTACAATCAACAAGATCAGCTTCATGATGAAGATCAAAGTTGAAGGACATGATGGAATCTGTAGAAACAAATTCATCATCACGGGAGTTGAAAATTCTAGAAGCAGAATCAAACTCAGCAGAAACACCGATTTGCAGATCTATAGGAGAGTCCAAAGACTCAACAGTAGGAAGATCAGACTTTAAGGTCAAATCGGGGCGGGACATAACTGTGACTGGATCAACATCCAAATGAATGGTAGACTGTACTATGGACTCTAGGAAAACTTCATCGGAAGGAAGTATATCATCCCAGATAGAACACATATCTAAACATTCAGATGGAGGTGTCACTTGGTCAAAAGCTGGGACCAAGTCCCGAGAAGGTAAGCATGAACTCAGATACTTCTTCTCAGTAGCAGTTGAACTCAAGGAACAATATGCCACATAAGGCTCATGTGACATAGTAGTGCCTAATGACGAGGGATCAGACTGATCTTCAGTTGGGTAATAAGGAGGATCAACGAATGCAAGCTGGTCGATGGTGACAATGTTTTCGTTATGAGGGAAATGCATCACACGAAAAAGCATAGACACCACAGCATGCATAGCATAAATGTAATCACGCCCGAGGATCATATCAAAGTCCACAGGGTCCTTTAAAACCATAAAATCAACTAAGACTGTTTTTCCACCCAAGGTAACAGGTGCCTGACGGAGGAATCCGATCGGTTCACTAGGTCTTCTATCAAAGGTCAACGGCCAATTACCAGCTGGAAGAACATTAGGGAAACCCAAATCTCTCCAAGCATAAGCGGATAAGATACTAACAGAAGCACCTTCATCAACAATGCATCGATTAACCGTATGGTTCCCGATATCAACCTTTATCTGGAAAGGTGTCGAAGAAGGAAGACGAGGCTCGGCTAGACTATTCCAATCAAAGGAAACAATCCTAGGGCTTGGTAGGGGTTCACATGGCACAGATGAAGTGCCCCATTTTTCAGGAATATCCAAACTGGTAATGCAGAAGACTTTAGTAGTAGGTGCATCAATATCCGAAGGACTGATGGGATTGGTCGAAAATTGCATCGATTCAATCACTTCACTCTCCGAAGGAAGAGTGGGGTCGACCAAAGATTGCATTGGTTCAACCACTTTATCAACCAAAGTTTGATCTGACTGTAGGGAATCTATAGACAACTTAGGAATAGAGGTTCCTTCAGACATGGACCACACTCTTCGTGCCTCTGGAATGGCAGGGCATCGGTGAGTAAGGTGATCTCCCTTACAAAGTTTACAAGGGAACTTTGGTTTCCATCCTATCGGTTTAGACTCCTTTACAACATCAGTACTCTCAGCATGACTAGCATTGGCTGACAGCTTGCCCCCAGCATGACTCACAGAGGCTGGTTGCTCAGAAGCAGAAGACTTTTGAACTAAGGACCACACTTTTTGCACTTCTGGAAGTACAGGGCACAAGTAAGTAAGGCGATCTCCCTCGCAAAACTTACAAGGGAACTTAAGCTTCTGTTTGTTTGGTTTGTCGACAATGTCAACTCCCTCAGCATGACTTGCAGTGGCTGATCTGGTGTCTCCAGTATGACTCACAGGAACTGGTGACTTGTCATTAATATGACTAGCAGTGATCAATGACGTGTCCTCAACATGACTGACAGTGGTTGAAGACAAACTTTCAGTATGATTTTCATTGACTAAAAGTTTTCTCCCAGCATGACCTCCAGAGGCTGGGTAGGTGCCCCCTGCATGATTTGCAGAGACAGGGTGCTTGCCCCCTTGTTTTGGCATCTTCTTCCTATTCTTCCCCCGTCTATTCCTTTTAGACTGCTGGTTACTAGTATTGCTACTTTCGCCACATGAGGTAGAAGGAGGAGGAGAAGATGTTACTGGCAAAGAAGGCCCAGGGTTCTGATGCTCTTGATTTGAGGTGCTCACAAAAGAAGCGTCAGGAGCATGCAAGGCATTCGGAGTGGAAAACAACCAAACCGGCAGCCCAATAGTGAATCCAGGAAGATTCAGGGTAGCCATTAAGGGAGCACCAATGTTTCCAATGAATGGAATAACACAAGGATCCCCCGGAACAGGGGTACCTTGATTGGCACTCGCCGGAATGCTAGACATGGTTTCCTACTCAAATGAACAAGAAAATATCTAAGGCACACTAAAAAAAAAAAATAGCACAAAGAGCACACCACTAAAAAAAGGTCCTAAGTATACAAACCAGTCAAACAAAGGCGCCTTCCGGAGAAGAGTCTGGGATGATGAGGTCCCAGAACAGATCAACGAAGGAAGAAAGACAGTTACCCGGGGTCCACAATACAATGACTAAGGGTGCAAGCGCTCGAATCATCCAACCGCCCTCCCAAAGACCTGCACGGGGTTTCCTCCCACGTCTGTCTTAGGTATAGCAGATATACCCTCTGCTGTCACCTGTGTAAGAACCTAGAAGTCTGATACTATGGATACCACAACACCGAAAATTCCTGGGGGAACAGTCACCGGTCGAATCAGAAAGCGTGGGCAGGGTAGCTAAGCCCGAAACTCGAAAGAGTCCCCAATACGCAATCCAATCCTGGCGTATGCTCGAACAGCAAGTAGGAGGAGTATTCCCACAAACTGATCTCGCAATGACCTACTGCATATGCTCCCAGGCAAATTTTGAGTGAGGTGGGTTTTCCTGATGATAGTCTCACTACGATTTTTGCGTAATGTGTGATCTTGGGTGGTTTAAGGTGTTTTAAACCCAAGATCCTAACCAAAACTAGTTGGTGTAGTGTAACCTAGAAAAGAAAATGTTGCTAGTTCATTTTATTATGGTTCATTTTAAAGGTTACTTGATTACTCAAAAAGGTAGTGGGTGTGTGAGAGTGGTTATAATAGAAATAGAGTACTGAAAATGAAATATTTACCACCAAACAAATCTTTTTCTTTTCAATGCAAGTCTTAAAATTCTGATCTAGAATGCATATGCAAATGCAATTTTTAATATTTCGAATGCAAAAGAGGTAAAAATAAAGTCTAAATGTACAAAAAATAAACTCAAAACCTAAGAATGCAGCTACTCAAGCAACTAGGTATGCAAAAGAAAACTTGTTCTTTTTGATGCAAAGCACTCTAAAATCTTTTAAGCCACTTGCAAGGTACTCTATTCAGAAGATAAATCCAAATTCTTTATGCTTTTCAAAGGTAAGAAACAAAACTGAAACTAACCTACTATCAAAGCAAAGCAAAGAAACTTTTAGGTTCTCTTTATGAAACAGTAAAAGCTACCAAATATGACTTTCAAATTCTTATTGATGTAAGCATGCTAAACATTGGGAAAAGAGTACAAAAACTACTTTTAGACCCAAACGAAGCAAATAACCTACAAAGAAGTATGGTTTGGTAAAGTCAGGTCTGCACATAACAATGCAAACAAGGTCTTGAACAACAGCCAAAACACTTGAGCTTTCACTACAAAAGAAAAACTAAAAGCATAAGGGAGGATAAGAAACCAACCTAAAAGAGAAATTTCACTCAAATAGATACAAACATGGTCAAGAAGGCTCAAAAGGTTCCAAATCCAGTGGAAAATGGGGCAAGCAAGTTCAGTCAGACTCAAATTAGGGTACAAAACACCAAACAGGTCCACAACCCCCCAACTTAGGTCAACAAACCCCAAAACTTTCCAAACAAGCCGAAAATGATCAAAAGAGGTTCAAATCATGAATGTAGGATCAGTGCAAGGATGGGAGACCACTTAAAATGGTTTAACTCAGACCTAAGGTCATCAGGGACTCCAAAAAATGCAGCTACAACCCCCAGATTTGGGTCCACAACCCAAAAACTCAAAAAATCAAACCCATATTTTGAGCGCTACTGTGTATGAAGGAAACTAGCGTTTATAGCAGTATGGGCGCTACTGTGTATGAAGGAAACTAGCGCTCATAGCAGTATGGGCGCTACTGTGTGGTACAAACAGTAGCGTACAAGAAAAAAAGTCTAAAAAACGGGGTTAAAACCCCCAAACTGGGTCCACAAAGGTTTGCAAGGGTTGGGAAGGGTCTGTAAAAAGCCCAGGAGGGTCAAACAGAGCCTACTAACTGATCCTAATCAAGAAAATGAACAAAGACCATCAAACAAGACTGAAGAAATGACCTTGGATACCCCTAAGCAGTTAGGCTTTCCCCAGCGGAGTCGCCATTCTGTTGTGGGGAAAAAATGCACCTATAGTTCAGGGGAGAAACTACCAACTTACAGTGATAAAGATAGACTTACAAGCATTCTGCAAGTACAATAAATAAATGAAGAGATTAGGGTTTAGAGATGTAGGCACCTTATTCAGAAGGTTGATCCTCGCTTTGCCTCCCTCGCTCTTCAATGCTTATCCAGTATCGCAATGCCCAGACCTGCAAAACAACTTGATACCTTTCTCAAACACATTTGACTACATATATAAGACTGATATTCATAATAGAAGAAGACATCAGACTATAATCGAACTGTAATCAAATATAAGACACATCAATAGGTCATATTTGGAAAGAGAAGAACGTCTGATCTTTATTGATGAATGAAAGCAAGTACATAAAGTTATACCTTCTTCCAAGCTTGGCACTTCACGAAACCTAGATTCAAGATCTCCTGCTTCCGTTCTCCAAGGATCCCAGCCTCTAAGCAATTGTACTAGGGTTTACCAAAACTGAAGCACAAGAGAGGGGGATGAGGGTCTCCATTCCTCCAGCATAACTTTGTAATTAGGCTTGGTCCATCACATGGCCCTTCTACCCTCCTTATATAGTCAGTGAGGAAGAGTAAAAGAAGTTATAACCACTCAAGAGGTTTCCCAACCAACTTAACTTACTCGAATTTCGAGATTTTGACCAAAACATGAGTGTACCCTACTCTACAGTATACAAAGTCGCGTACACATGGCAATGGGCGCTACTTTGAATGAGGTAAAGTCGCGTACACACGCTACTATTATAACAGTGGAGTCGCGCTCATGTTGAAAAATGGCCAAAAACAGGCTTTTCTGCTCATTTTCAGGAGATGATTTGGTCTGAAAAAATGTTCCTAAGGGTCATATACATCAAATGGGTCAAGAATGAGGTAATTTCAACCATTTTTAGTGTCCCAAATGGCTCCTCCATCCACAAATGTCCTGTTGTGTGACTGACCTTGTTCTCAAGAAGTGTCGTCATGCGACCAAGGGAAGCAAGTGTCGTCACGGACGGAGAGGTGTCATTTCAAGCTATAACAGAATTTTATACCCTAATTGGGAAGGGAGGTGACTTTTCAAGTCACCTCTTGAGTAATTAATTAATTACCCTAATTAACCTACTTAGTATTAAATGTTACTATTTATAACATTTATATTTGTTACATTGCCTTCCCCTTAAGGGAAGCTTTGTCCTCAAAGTTGTATTGACAACAATGTCTAAATTCCCTTGAATTATCGTCTCGGGATCCTTTCCTTTTTGTATTTGTGACACTTGATGAAATGAGATGATACGAGTTACGGATTCCCAAGGAGAATTGTCACATTGTATCTGCTGTGGTCCATACCAGATCTATTTTTATCAGAGCTCTGAGATCATTTTGTGGGACGGGTCCTTTCAATTGTTGCTTAGTATGTCGATATTTTTGCTTGTCAACAAAATTCTTCTGTGAATGCTCATTTTGACCTTGTCGTTGGTCAAAATTAGGATTATAATTAGGATGTTTGTAAGGTGTGTATGTTGTTTGTTTTTCTTTCTTTTGAACTGCGGCGAGGACTTCCTTCAGTTCCTCGATTTGATTTTTGGATGCATCGTCCTGGATTTGCGCTTCTTAGTTCTCCAATAGATTGTTATGATTCTGAATCTTTTCAATTCTGAATCTTGCGATTTTTTGTCAATTTCTAACTTCTTGATTTGATTCTCTAGTTCATGATTACGATTCTTTAGACACTAGTTTTCTTCCTACTTTTCCAGTGTTCTTCCTTTGAGGTCTTCACCGGCGTGTTCCCTCTTGCTACTGTTTTTCAAATTTTTAATCTTTGTAATTAGCATTTTGTTATGATTTCGTAGTCGAAAAATCTCTTCGGTATTGCTTGATAACATTTTGTTGACTTTTGTCAGTTCCAACTTATGTGTTTTCTTATTGTCGTCATACTGCTGTTGGAGTTTTTCTTTTTGTTGTTGATGATGACATAGCTCTGTTTCCTGATTTTGACATGCTCCAACTCACTATATTTGTCCATGATGAGTTTGTTTAAAAGCTTTATTTGTTCTTCTAACTCTTCATATCATCCATCAGTTGATTCTTCGTTTGTAGTTTGCGATAAGGGAACTATCACTGAGAAATCATGTAGCGTTATTTTCTTTTTCTCATGGAAGAAGGTGATGCACTTCTTTTTTGCATTGATGGAGAATGTTCCTAGTGTTTCCAACCAGTTATAACCCAACATTATGTCGATCAGATGGTCGTCTATAGCTGCGACAATGAATTGAGCTGCAAAATGATAATCATTGATTTGTAATGGTACTTCTATTTGATCTTCGTTTGACACATTCTTCATTGATTCTTGAACTTGTACTTGATTTGTGACATCAATGTTTATAAAATTTTCCTTATTGGATGGACAAATAGCGATGGAAATTGGAATTTCATCAAATATCCCATTAACTTTCAGCATGGCCATCGGCACTTTTGTCGGAACGTTGAGAAATATTTTCTCTACTTTAATAAAATCTACCTCTTCCATTTTGACCTTCTTCGTTTTTTTTCTTTTCCCTCTTTGTATAAAATAATAATTGTATTTAATACAGTTATTAAATGATAGTTATTATTATTTATAATAATAATAATATTATGATCGTTTTGGCTGGGAGGCAAAATAGGGGTTTTAAAAATGATTTATAATAATAATTATTATATATAATAACAATATTATTATAAAAAAATGATTTTCTTCCTTTTTTTGTTGTTTTTACTTTTTCTTTTCTTTATTTGTTGCTTTCTTTTTACTTCTTTACTTCTTTGTTTCTTTTCTTCTTCTTCTTCTTCTTCTTTTTTACTTTTTTCAAAATTAAAAATAAAAATAAAAAATTTTAAGTACTTAGGGAAACCCTAGTTTTTAATGGAAAAATTCCAAGATTCAGAGAATCTCTGAGATGATGGCTAATAGCCGGATCGGTGAAGCTTTGATACCACTGAAGGAACTAAAGTTCCCACTAATAGAATAGTAAATACAAGTAACATAGAAATGCCATGTAAGGCAAGTAAATAATGTAAAGTAGAATAGATGTAAGATGTAAGATGATTTACAAGAATTATTGTCGGGTATTTTATACCCTAACTGGGAAGGGAGGTGACTTTTGAAGTCACCTCTTGAGTAATTAATTAATTATTCTAATTAACCTACTTAGTATTAAATGTTACTATTTATAACATTTATATTTGTTACATACACGAATGACATTCTTCTCTTCAATGAATGCAAGAAGGAACTCACCATAGAGTTCGAATAATCTTGAGGCTCATATCAGTAGACCCATCTGACGGGAGATGGCACAGATAGATATGCAGAAGATCACTCAATACAGAGTATGAATGATCTTCAGTCATAGAAGGAGAATTGATAGCTTTTTGACGAGCTTGGGATTTACCAAGAGTAAAGTTGATCCTAACCTTTACCTTAAGGTTATGGATGATGAACCTATCATACTATTATTGTATGTGGATGACCTCTTTCTAACACAGAATGAGAAACAAATCATGGAAAGAAAGAAGAAGCTAGCTACAAAATTTGAGATGAAAGATCTCAGATTGATGCATTACTTCCTAGCTCTGGAAGTATGGCAAGGCTTAGAAGGAAACTTTCTCAACCAAGGAAAGTATGCTGTGGAAATCTTGAAAAGCCATTCTCATGGATTCCAACTTAAAGTTGTTAGCTGATGACTCATCAGAGTTAGTGGATGTAACTCTGTACAGACAGATTATTGGGTCATTAATGTATCTCACAAACACTAGGTCAGATATATGCTTTGATGTGAACACCTTGAGTCAGTATCTAGTGGAACCTAGACGTGTTCACCTGATAGCCGCAAAGCATGTGATGAGGTACCTGAAGAGTACGATAGACTTTGGTCTATATTATTTTGGAGATCATGACTTCAGATTGTATGGCTACACATATGTTGATTGGGAAGGAAATGTATCAGACAGAAAGAGTGCATCGGGCGGATGTTATTGTCTGGGATCTACCATGATCTCGTGGTTTAGAAGAAAGCAATCTAGTGTGGCTCTCAGCATAGCTGAAGCGGAATATATAGCTGCTTACTCTGCTAGTTGTGAAGTGATATGGCTTTGGAAGCTGTTATCAGTATTATTTGATTTAGAGATGGACCCCAATGTGATCCTGTGTGACAATGAGAGTTGTATCAAGATGACAGAGAATCCAGTGTTCCATGATAAGTCAAATCACATAGAGATATGATATTTGTATATATGGGATATGGTGTAGAAAGGAGCTATAAAGCTTGGGTATGTGAGCACTGACGAACAAGTTGCTCATGTATTGACCAAACCTCTGTCTCGAGTAAAGTTTGAATATTTCCGAGACAAGCTTGGTGTAGTTCAGAAGGACCCTCCTCGAAAGGGGGAGTGATATGGTCAATGATGGTACTTGGATATTGATATCAATATGGATACCTGTATCGATGATGCGGTTTCCTATACCGACGGTAAGGTCGATGATGAGGATACCTGTATTGATTATGTGGATACTTGTATTGATGATGAGAATACTTGTATCGATGATGAGGATACCCATATTGATTATGTGGATACTTGTATCGATGATGAGGATACTTGTATCGATGATGAGGATGCCTGTATTGATGATGAGGCTACTTGTATCGATGATGAGGTTACCTATTCTGACGATGAGGTAAATGAATGGTCCTTCGACTTTGTCTAGTGGACGAGAGGGGATTGTATCATCCCCAGACTTCGGTCCCAGAATTGATCCGTAGACAGATGTCTTCGAGAAGTGGCCCCTAGTGGACGAGAGGATTGTGTCATCCCCAGACTTCGATCCCTGAATTGATCCGTAGACAGATGTCTCCGAGAAGTGGTCCCTAGTGGATGAGAGGATTGTATCATCCCTGGACTTCAGTCCCTGAATTGATCCGTAGACAGATGTCTCCAAGAAGTGGTCCCTAGTGGATGAGAGGATTGTATCATCCCTGAACTTCGGTCCATAAATTGATCCGTAGACATCTGTCTCCGAGAAGTGGTCCCTAGTGGATGAGAGGGATTGTATCATCCCTGGACTTCGGTCCCTAAATTGATCCGTAGACAGATGTCTCCGAGAAGTGGTCCCTAGTGGACGAGAGGATTGTATCATCCCTAGACTTCGGTCCTTGAATTGATCCATAGACATATGTCTCCGATAAGTGGTCCCTAGTGGACGAGAAGGATTATATCGTCCCCGGACTTCGGTCCCTGAATTGGTCCGTAGATAGATGTCTCTAAGAAGTGGTCCCTAGTGGACGAGAGGATTGTATCATCCCCGGACTTTAGTCCCTGAATTGATCCGTAGACAGATGTCTCCGAGAAGTGGTCCCTAGTGGACGAGAGGGGATTGTATCATCCCCAGATTTTGGTCCCTGAACTGATCCGTAGACATATGTCTCCGAAAAGAGGTCCTTATACTTTGTCTAAGTTGATGAGTGGACTGCATCGTCCCTAGACATGATATGGTGTCTTAAATGGATAGGGATTGATCATCCTGTCAATAGATCATGTGTGTTGAAGGGTGTGCTGTTATGAGGCTGTAGATCGAGAGATCCATATGATGCTGTTGATCGGAAGATCCAGATGATGAGGCTATTGATCGAGAGATCCAGAGGATGTTGTTGATCGGGAGATCCAGACAATGAGGCTGTTGATTAAGAGATACAAAGGATGTTGTTGATCGGGAGATCCAGACGATGATGTTGTTGATCGAGAGATCCAGATGATGTTGTTGATCAGGAGATCTAGATGATGTTGTTGATCGGTAGATCCAGACGATGAGGTTGTTGATCGAGAGATCCAGATGATGTTGTTGATCGGAAGATCCAGATGATGATGATGCTATAGTTGATCAAGTGTTGTAGAAGATGAAGACTTAGTACTGAAGATGTTGATGTTCCAGTATTGAAGATCTTGAAGATGTTCTAGTAACTGTATGAGTTACTGATGATTAAAGAAAGCTTCCAATGATTTATAGATGTATCATGTATGATGTTGATGACTCCTTGGTCCTGCAGATGTTGTTATAATATCCTTCTCGTTAAGGGGGAGTGTTGAAATATTGTAACTTCTAACAATATTATATTTGTACTTTATTCCGGAGATGTTTATTCCTCCGTCAGAATGTGGTAACTTGGGTTATTAGACCACCTTGGTGGGGTCGGCCCTGTATGATTTATGTGGGTTAAAGGGTTATTATATCACACTAGTGGGGTCGGCCCAATCAGTATTATGTTAACTGGTTAAGTTGGGCCTGACCTAGTTAGTGTAAAAGACAAGTTAGAGTAGTGTATAAATAGAGGAGGTATGTTCCTCATTTAACACACTCACTCATTCACTCACTTGTGATTGGCGCATAGGAGAGACAGAGAGATCTGCATAAGAGGAGAAGGAGCTCTTCTTTGGGGAATACATCTTTGTATTGTTTATCATCTATATTGAGGAAGCTTTGCTAGGTTTCCTACCCCATGAGGGTTTCCCAGGATAAATTGTGTCTCTTGTGTTTATGTTGTGCTTGTTGTTCTTTAAGTGATCTTGTATATGCTAATGTAGTGAAATTGAAATGTATTACTGATGTTATCTATCATAGCATATTAAATCTTAACAATATATGTTTTCTTCAATCCAAAATAATCACCTAGAATACTATACCTAAGTATAATATTAGAATCCTTAAAGAATACCTTGGCTGTAGGGTAGGGGATCCGAGATTCTGCCACATGAATGTAGACATAACGTATGTAGAGGCACCCTCATCGATGGATAACAAGATTCTAGATTGAAATAGAAACTTGAAATGCTAATGTGGAAGGCATGCGTGGTTCAAATTGGTCTAAATCAAATGCCATCATCCAGGATTCCAAAGGGTCTATTACACGTATGGAAGATAACAGTGTTTTGCGCTGCACTGGATAATTCTTTAAAACTTTGAGGGCTTACATAGCAGCAAGGGACTGGGCTAAGTCATCCACGATATTATAATTGGGGGAAGTACGAGCTTTGGGATTGTTATTAATTCAGCGGAGAGGAAAACGAGGAGCTTTGGGGGCCCCTTCGAATGGTGTTGGAGGTAGGCGTAATGACTGATCTGTGAGAAGAGTGCTAGCAACCTTGTTCGCATGAGTGGTTTCTATGGTGGAACCATACTGGTTACTATTTTTTTGAAGGTTGATATAAGCAGAATACATCATTAAAAGGTGGTGGGTACCTAAGTCAATGGTTTGACTATCAAGAGTAGTGTAAGTAACTTGTTGTTGTGCGGGGGCACCTTGAGGGGGAGCCAAAGGTTGGGTGGCTACTATTCCTTGCATGGGTAGGGGGTTTTCAAACACCATGGGTTGTGCATTGGGTTATGGTGGGTCTGGTGGTGCAGGATGTGAAGCATGTCCTTGGCATTGGGTGTCATCATTCCAAAGTTGGCGAGCTCGCTCCAGATGGGGACAATTGTGTGTGTAATGGTCATATACCCCGCAAATAGAACATGGGTGGTTTGTGTGTAGGTTGGGTTTTTTACCTTGCCGAGATGGTCGGTCAGGATTTTGGTTGGTTAGGGCAGCACCATTATTATCGTGAGGGTTTGGTGGTGGACCGCCTCTACCAGGAGGTTGGTTGTTTCTAGGATTACGGCCTCATCCCCTATTTTGTTGTCCTTGTTGGTTCCGTTGGGTAGGTTGGTTCTGTTGTTGGTTTTGTTGAAAATAAACTTTCCCTTGTGAAACAGGAGGGTGTTGCGGTTGAGCAGGTGTTGGGGTAGGCTACGGTGGATAATATGTGGGAGGAGCTTGAGGTTGTGCAGGCACGGATGTCACTGATGTATGGTAGTAAGAAAGTGGTGCAGAATGGGGGGCATACTCTGGTGGGAGGTTATGTCGACGACTATGAAGGACACAGAATGGGAGGTTCTTGACAGAAAGGAATTGAGAACAATACGGTTGTCCCTGGCTTCATCAGTGGCTTTCAATATATCAAAAGGAAAGACAATGGACGATCTGATGAGTGCATTGGGCAAGCTGTATGAAAAACCCTCGACCTCCAACAAGGTATTTCTAATGAAGCTTTTATTTAATATGAATATGTCTGAAGGTAGATTTGTTACTGATCATTTAAATGAATTTAATACGGTTACAAATCATCTAAGTTCTGTAAGTGTGAACTTTGATGATGAGGTTAGGGCTCTTCTACTCTTGTGTTCATTGCGAGAAAGTTGGAATAGCTTGGTCATGGATGTAAGTAACTTTGTCTCTGGTTCAGACACCTTGAAATTTGATGATGTTATTGGTGTTAATTTTAGCAAGGAAATGCGAAGAAAAAGTACAGGTGAGACATCAAGTAATGCGTTGACCATGGAGAGCAAAGGAAGACAAAAGGAGAGAGAAAAGAGGCAAGGTAATCGTGGCAAGTCTAAAATGGGAAGATCCAAGTCTAGACTAGGAAAAATAGAGTGTTGGAACTGTGGAAAGAAATGACATCTGAAGAAAGACTGCAAATCTCTAAAGAGGAAAAGAGATGCACAGCAGGAAACTACCTAGGAAGCAAATGTAGTAGGTGATGTGTTACAAGATGCTTTGATTATTGCATTAGATAATACTAGTGATTATTAGGTAGTAGATTCAGGGGCTTCATGTCATGCTACACCCAATAGGAAATATTTTCATGATTATGTTCCAGGCGATTTTGGACATGTTTTATTGGGTGATGATGAGCCATGTAAAATTGTTGGAATGGGTAAGGTATGGATAAAATTTAAAAATGGAACTGATTGGCTGCTGAAAGATGTTAGGCATATTCCTGCTATGAAAAGAAATCTTATCTAGACAGGGCAGTTGGGAGATGGCGGTTGTCTATCTATGTTTGGAGAAAAGTGGTGGAATTCCACTAAATGATCAATGGTGATAGAAAAATGAGATAGGGTAAGTACGTTGTATTTATGTCCTCATAATACTGACCATTCTATCTCTTTAGCTTCCACAGGAACAGATACAACATTGTGGCATCATAGGCTTGGCCGCATGAGTGAGAAGGGGATGTAGATTCTCCACTCAAGGAAGTTGCTGCCAAATTTGAAGCAGGTAAGTTTGGAATTTTGTGATAACTGTGTTTATGGAAAACATAAGAGAGCCAAATTTCTTAAGATTGGGAAACAAAAGAAGAATGAAAGGTTAGAGCTTGTGCATACAGATATATGGGGACCGACTTAGGTACAATCTCGTGGTGGATCTCATTATTATGTTACATTTATTGATGATGCAACTAGAAAAACTTGGGTTTATTGCATTAGACATAAATTTGATTTGTTTGCTACTTTTAAGAAGTGGAAATCTTTAGTTGAGAATGAGACATGAAAAAAGTTGAAGTGTCTCAGATCTGATAATGGAGGTGAGTACTGCGGCAAGAAGTTTGATAGTTACTGTTCATACCATGAGATTCGTAGAGACAAGACAGTCCCAGGAACACCACAAGAAAATGGTGTGTCAGAAAGGATGAATAGAACGATCATGGAGCGTGTAAGCTGTATGAGATTGCATGCAGGGTTGCCCTTAAAGTTTTGGGTAGATGTTGTAAATACTGATGTTTATTTAATAAATATAGGGCCTTCAAGTGCTTTGGATGGTGGTATTCCAGAGGAGGCATGGATAGAAAAAATGGTAAACTACTCATTTCTGAGAACGTTTGGTTGTGAAGCATTTGTCCATATTGAAAAAGAAACTAGAACAAAGCTTGAAGTTAAATCCAAGAAATGTACCTTTATTGGATATGGGGTTGATGACTTTGGTTATCGCTTATGGGATTTTGAAAATCAGAAAATCATTAGAAGTAGAGATGTCATATTCAATGAAAAGGTCATGTATAAAGATCAGTTGTAGAGAAAGAAATAGGAAAAGGAAAACACAGAGTACACAATACTTGATGAAATTGAAGAAAATGAAGTTCCAAAGGTGCCAGAAAATCAAGAACAGCAGCAAGTACTTGAAACTCCTGCAAGTGTAAGAAGATCTACCAGGTTAAGTAGACTCCCTGAATGATACTCTCCTTCAATTTATTATTTATTGATGACTGATGTTGGTGAACCAGAATGTTATGAAGAAGCAATGAAGGTGCAAACTAGAAAGAAGTGGGAGCAAGGCATGAATGAGGAGATGGACTCATTGGTAGGAAACCAGACTTGGGATTTGGTTCAGTTGCTTACTGGTAAAAGAGCATTGCAGAACAAATGGATTTACAGGATGAAGGAAGAAGATGGAGGTAAGAAGCAGTACAAGGAAAGACTTGTTGTAAAGGGGTTTGCATAGAAGAAAGGTATAGATTTTGATGAAATATTTTCTCCTGTTGTTAAGATGACTTCAATTAGGACTATTTTAAGTCTAGTGGCGGTAGACGATTTGCATTTTGAATAGTTAGATGTAAAAAAATCCTTTCTCCATGGGGATTTGGAGGAAGAGATATATATGTAGAAACTACAAGGGTATGAGGTCAAAGGGAAGGAGAATTTGGTATGCAGGTTAAAAAATAGCTTGTATGGCTTGAAGCAAGCTCCAAGGCAGTGGTATTTAAAATTTGACAGGTTTATGACAGAACAAGGTTATAGTAGATGTCATTCTGACCACTGTGTTTATTTCAAGAAGCTAGATAATGGAAGTTATATTATATTGTTATTGTATGTGGATGCCATGCTTTTTGTAGGGTCTAACATGCAGGATATAAATGTGCTCAAAAGGAAGTTAGCTAATTCATTTGCGATGAACGATTTGGGTGCTACAAAGCAAATCCTTGGTATGAGAATAACAAGAGACAAGAAAAATAGCAAATGGACATTGTCTCGGGGTGAGTACATACAAAAGGTGTTGGAGAGGTTTAGAATGTAGAATGCAAAACCAGTTAGTACACCTTCGTCCAACCATTTCAAACTAAGTAAGGAAATGTGTCCCAAGACACAGGAAGAGATAGATTACATGTCCAAGATTCCTTATCAATCAATAGTTGGCGGCTTGATGTATGCCATGGTGTGCATAAGACCAGATATTGTACATGCAGTGGGAGTTGTGAGTAGATATATGAACAATCAAGGTAAAGAACATTGGAAGGCAGTATAGTGGATTCTCAGGTATTTGAGAGGTACTACCATTGAGGCATTATGTTTTGGAGGCTCAGACACTATTCTACAGGGATATGTTGATGCAGATATGGCAGGTGATAAGGATAGCAGGAGGAGCACGACATGGTATGTATTTACTATAGGTGGAACAATAGTAAGTTGGATTTTGAAACTACAAAAGGTTGTTGCACTTTTAACAACGAAAGCAGAGTATGTTTTTGTTACAAAGACTAGTAAAGAGATGATTTGGTTGCAGAGGTTTATGGAGGAATTGGGTAAGAAGAAGAAGGATAGAAGGTTGTATAGTGATAGCCAGAGTGCCATTCATCTTGGAAAGAACTCAACATTCCATTCCAGGACTACACATATACAACTGCAGTACCATTTCATACGCTTTGTTCTAGAAGATGAACTGTAGAAGCTGGAAAAGATACATACTAGCCAGAATCCTGCAGACATGTTTACAAAGGTAGTGACCAGAGAGAAACTGAGTTCCTGGTATGTTTCAGTTGGACTTCTAGCGTGAAGGTGAAGATGAGAAATTTTCCAAGTCCAAGGTCCAGCAAGTACAACAACGGTGGAGTTGTTGTGATCAGTATCCAAGTGGGATATTGTTGGTTGTGGAGTCATACCTTCCAGTCTCATAAATGATATTGTCTCAGCCATGTACCCCAGCTTTATATGATATGCAAAAGGATTGTACACTCGTTCCCCCACTTTGGGCTGTTTCGCCAACAGATTATGGGCCCATGGTTTTGGGTAACCAGTGGTATTTTCCCATTGTATTTCTCCTTTATAAGAAAGACATTGTAATATGGCTAGGGTTTATATATTAGGTTTTATGCATTGTAAAGATCTCTGAGATTGTGAAGAGAGACTATGAGATAGTGAAGAGGAAGTGCAGTGGATGTGTTGCAGGTTGTATCCCTTCACTTTGCTGGATGGTATAATAATAAGGACTGACAATTTCAGTGTGGACGTATCCCATCTCAGGTGAACCATGATATACTGGTGTCTCTCTTGTGCTTTGTTTGTGTAATTTGTATTTGCATCTTGTTTATTATTATTGCTTTGCGATCCCATTTTTCTAACACGAACCACTGCCAATGATCCTACTGGTAAAGGGGTTGGGATTCACGTCGTCCATGGGGCTAGACGGGGATGTGTATGTGGGTAACTCTGACCCAGATTCAGAAGTAAAACAAGGGGCTTTGGGATAAGGATCTGGTGACGAAACTGTGCGTCTGTGACGGGTAGTGTCAAGTGGACCGTGTTGCAGGGAGAGTCCCTGAAGGCGACGATAATGTCTCGGCGAATCAATGGTGATAGGTGTAAAATGTGCTAAATGGTTGTTGGATATAAAATGCTCAAAAATCCAAGTGCAATCATGTGTGCAAAATGAGAGCTCTCAAAAAATGCGGCGCTCAGACCAACAACATGCTAAAAAACACTTGTTGCAACAACATGCTACATCAAGCGAAACAACAATAAAATGGTCAGAATACCAACAACCAACACTCCTAAAAAAGAAAATGTAGGCTCACTAATCTAATGGGGGTATAGGAGCATGGAAACACCTATCTAAAATATATGAAATCTCACACAAATCATATCCCTTACAGGGTGAAAAAACCCTTAGTCAGGAAATACGAAATGGAGAACCAAATGGCTAAGGATATCCCTCTATCGAGAGGGACTCCGAGTAAATGAGTCCTAGAAGAATGGAAACTAAGCTACCCCGTTCATGGCACATCCAGAAAGGTGTTCCACAGCTTCATATCTTTAGTCGTTGTACACTTAGTATGGGCTCTAGCATGAACGACGAGAACAACGAATTGGTATCCTTTAGTATAGAATGGGGAGCGGTATTCCACTCAGAATTCCAAAACCAGTCTTGCCACTTTCCCTCCTAAGGGAGAGGCCCTCCGACAAATCAGTGTCAACAGTACCAATAAGTAATAGGGGATTTTGGATCCCTAATGGACAACAACTATGTCTCAAATTTAAATGAAGAATGGGGTGTTATTTGGATGCCTATCCCCAATGTCCTACCTAGATGCAAAGTTCTTTTTGTGTTCCCCAAGTGGGGTTAAAGTTGGTTGAGTTAAGTAGATTTTAGGTCTCACATGGAAATGGTGACAGAGTGTGTGCACAAGTGGTGTGAACCCAAGATTGCCAGATAGTAAATGCTGAAAAATAAATAACTAAAAATTTGAAATGAAACGTATTAACTACTATGTAAAATAAATGAACTTGCTGAAATGTAAATGCAAAATAAAAGGGTGTAAATGCTACAGCAAGAAAATAGCATAAAAGTATGGTCATCAAAATGGATGCAAGAAAACAGATGGATGTTAGGGTAAGAAAATGTGGGAAAAAATGGTTGTAGGGTCCGGCTGTGAGGAAAAACTTCGTGCTCGAGGTGCTGCAAACTGTACAAATCGCGCTGGAACAGACCTTTAGGAACATGAAATAGGGTGTGGGTTTCGAGGTGGAAAGTGTGTTATGGGAGGGACTATCAGGATGGAAAACATGCTAAAGTGCCGCTATCGGGATGAAAAGCACACTAAAAGTGTGAGTTCCAGGTCGAAAAGTGCACTAAAGTGCGGGTTTTGGGACAAAAGTCGAGCGAAAAGCGCAAGTTTCAGACGGACAGTCGCAATCTGTGATGCAGAAAAACGTTTTTGAAGTTGCAGTCCGAGTCGTAAAAACAAATTTTTGTGAAGGTTGCTGCGAAGGAAAAGGCCAGATATGCAAGTATAGGGTCCAAGAACCGTGACTATATATATAACAACAACAACACTTCGTTCATGAAGTCAGTGATCACAAACATGCAACTGTAATTGAAGATTTTGATTTCCAAAGATTAATACAAAAATCACCCAAAATTTTACAGACTCAAATGATTTAATAAAAGCATCACATTGAACTAATAATACGTTAGATTCAGATGAAAATAGCAACGTCACCAAGAAAAACAGAAAACACATTAAATGATTTAAAATATCTATAGGTTACATCTAGTATTTCCCTCTCTTGAAAGAGACAATGATAGGTCACATTTGATGGTTGTCACTCAACTAGAAGAAGCCATTGAAGGTTCTGATATTAGTTGATTTATTCATTTTACTAAAACCCTGCTAGAGTCGATGTTCCAATTCACTATCTGTCCTAGCAGACGATGCAATAAAGGGCTTACTCAAAATACAATTTTCACATGGATGTGCTTTCACATCATCACCCTCCAAAACAATCATTGATGTATTACTTTGCGAAGATTTCATTGGGAAATCCTCCCACACTCTCTCCATAATTTTTTGTGTATTCCTTCTTTATTGTTGGTACATCTCTCTCGAAACCATAAAACTAAAATTTGGTCTCCATATGTTTTTTTTGCAATACCTACCCTCAAAATTTTTGTAAACAATGACTTCCCCTCATTGACCCCACATTTAGATGACCACGTACCAACATTGAATTTAGAAAGACATAATCCCAAAAATTGTATCGCATTTGTTCGTGACTCATATGAAGTTTCTTTGTGTTTAAATTCCAATTCACCAATAGTACTTTCTTCCCCCATTTTTAATTTTTTTTCTCCAACAATAATTTTCAGATTTCCCTTTTTTTTCTCTTTTGGAGTCATTTTATGTGACTTTCTTGCGAAATAGAAAACCTTCCATTTCTAATATAAATAACATTTTTGTATGGGGAGATGCACAAAAATATTGCTTGTCATTATATATTTCGGAATAAATTTGTTTTATCAATTTAAGTAGAAAATAATCTTTGTATTTTACCTGGCAATGACCGGCCAACATTTGAGTGGTGAGTAACATTGCTAAAGATACTATGTTTTTCCACCAAGCCCTCGCCCGGTTCATTATTATCCAAGGAATCCATCTCCAATGTGATTTCTGAGTTAATATCCACGGACATCGTCGATCCCAACTCTGGTTGTACATTATCCGCATGTTGAAAAGAAATATGTAACATACCCATATCCCTGGTGCTATTTTGGGAAAAATAGGGCATAAATGTTTTTTCCATAACATTAACCAACTTAAGGTGCTACATTTTATATGTGTATTTCTTAAATATAGATTTGCAAAAAATCATAACACATACCATGTCGTCATTTCAAAGCCTCATCCATACATACATATATGTCTTGTATCAATTAGCGCACACTATCATTATGTCAAATTCCTAAACCATCATACGTATAAACTATTATTGCACCCACCTATCATAACATCAATATAAATGATTATAATAAAGGAAATCCATGACACTATTTCAAGACATGTGACATACCATAATCCTTGATATTGTTTTGAGGAAACATAAACCATTAAAAACATCACTTGAACCAAAAATGGGTTGGCTTCTTAGTTTAGATAATACACTTTTGTCTTCAACATTATCTACAAACAAAATTTTCCTTCCTTTAAGTAATAGCAATCTTCTCACTACTTACCATCCCCATTCGTCGATATAAATTAAATATCAAGTAAACAACCCTTATCTATAAGAGTAAACACTCCAATGTACATGAAATTCATTAAAGGTAGGATGCATGTCAGTCACACAAGTGTATCCTATATACTAAGATTTACAATCTCACCTTTAATTATTTACAATACGCCAAGTCAAGTTTTAACCTAAGAATAGAATATAACACCCTCTAGCATATCCTAAAAATGATTAAGGTGTACATTCTAATTAATGAAGGATTACATCTTTGGGAATATAATAATTATTAACATAATCTTTCTTTCACATTCCATCCATCTAAATAACAACACAATATAGTGAAACCATAATAACAAAAGTTTGAGACAATTATTCATTTCTCCAAAATGGTTAGCAAAGATCACCTACTAAAGTATTTTAATAACCATGCGTACAAAATTTCAAAGATACCAACATAAACTAATTCTTATTGATCTTGATAAACTTTACTAAGAAAGAAACCACACAAATGTATCCAGAGATATAGAAGGAAGTGACTTGGCCAACTGAAGGCTTGACTACAACTTTCCTCCCAACCATTTGGCTCTCTGTACATTGTATATTTCTGCCACTGAAAGGCCACCCCCGAACTGGGAAAGAATCCACTAGGGTACTAATTTACTTCGAGAAAAATTCGCATACAACTAAGATAGACATAAATCTAGTTTATAATTACCTATCCGACTTATTTATCATAACCATAGCTTAACATATTTTTCTCAATGATGTTATGGCTATGCCCTTAATATGAACAAGGGGTTACACCATATGATATATTTTATTTTTAATTCTTCCATATTCATAAGAATAATATATTCCACCCAATAGACATACAAGGCTTAAACTACTTTTTATTTAGCTTATTGACATAACCGTATCAATTGCAGTTATACAATAACTTTCAAGGAGTACTTATAGTTATCATGAGTAAAGAGGGTCAACGTCCTATTCCATTCGAGAATCTGGGTAAAGAAAAAAATTATGGTCTCATGGGGCCAAGCCCTTCGCTAATATTTTTGTAACTCAACTCGTTTCTTCTAGAAATATTGGGATCGATTTGGGAGATCGCCCAGCATAAACAACTGTGCAACTGTGCAGTGTGTATAACACTGTGGTGAGCAATTCTACACAGAGATCACTATCTGAAAGGAAGTGCAGAGGTAAACTCTGTCAACCTATGGTGTGAATCCAAAGCATCATTTCCGAATTTAATGTGCCAAGCATAAAGTGAATGCATCTATTTAGTGCAGAGATTACTTTGTTAAATGCTGTACAAAAATGCCTCAATCAAAATTAAAAATTCCAGTGCAGCGATCAACCCTGAGAATGAAATTTCCAGGCAGAAAATGAATGCATCTACTGTGTATAAAATGCCTCAATCAGAATTAATCTTCCAGGGCAACGATCAACCCCAGTAATGAAATTTCCAGGCAGAAAATGAATGCATCTACTGAATATAAAATGCCTAAATCCGAATTAATATGCCAGGGTAGCGATCAATCCAGAGGATGAAATCTCGAGGAAGAAAATAAATGCATCTACTGTATAGAAAACGCCTCAATAGGAAAAATGCCAGTGCAGCGATCAACCCCGAGAATGAAATTTCCAGGAAGAAAATAAATGCATCTACTGTGTATAAAATGCCTCAATTAGAAGCAATCTACCAGGTCGGCGATCAATCAAGAGAATTACAATTGCTATCTACTTCGATCATACCTGAGATCTACTGCACGGAGATCGATTTCGTTGCTTCAACGATTGTGTGCAGAGAATGATATCCCCCATCGTTGGCTTCCTCCACCAATGCGTGCAGAGATCGGCCATATCCATCTCTGCCCGATGTGCCCTCTCTTCTTGCAGAGATCGACCCTATTTTTCTCTCATCATGTGCCATCTATTTTAAAATCTATTTTTGCAGACATCGGCCCTTTTCATTTCTTAGTGCAGATCCCAACCGCCCTCCCCTTTCCCATGAAGCTACCTCTTATAGTTATCTGTCGCTGTCCTTGGATAGTCCGCCTCTCTTCGAAAGGATCTACACCACCCACTCTCATAAATATCGTTGTGTCACGCACTGATTTGGCCCCCTCTCCAAGAGACCACTCGCCTTCTTCATGGCAGTTATAAGGCTTGCAATGAGTGGTGAGGAAACCATCGTAACCCCTTCGTGGAATTATTAACTTGTGTCGCAAAAGAAAGCTTAATAACTAAATCTTATTATTAAGAATAAGTAAGTGGAGGGATGTCCATCGTGGAGTATTCCCTATAATGGTGACAACTCTCCTTAGTTCATGGGAAGGATATAATATTTCTATATATATATACATAAAACAAAGGTGCAATATCTCAAAAAAAAAGAAAAAGGAGGTGTTCCTTTTTCTCCACCTTTTTTCCCAAAGAAAAAATAGTCTATTGCTATTCATATATGAATCAAAGAAACTACACGGGGAATTATGTCCAAAACGGACATATTCGAATATGCGGTAATACAATATTCCATCACTAACTATCAGCTATATCAAAAACCAATATAACCCAAAAAGAGACAGGTGACAAGAGTTCAGCAATCTGTCCACTGATATGACCATGACCTTATGAAGGAACAAGAATTCCTTACTAAGTAAATAACCAGTACAAGTAACGTAAAAAAGCCATAAATGACTTGTAGTAAAGTAAAAGATGAATAATATGATGGATGATAATGGTTACATAGTTTTGGGGTTTTTATAGGCCCGTCATGTACCTTTTCGACAAAAGGTCATGACTATTGATAATTGTTTAATTAATAAATTAATATTAATATTTAATATTAATTTATTATTATTTTGTTGTTACACTGTTAATATTATTAATTTATATATTTTAGGTTTGTTACATTGCCTTCCCCTTAAGAATGCTTTGTCCTCAAAGCATAATTTGGAAAAGACTTCTCTTTAACTCTTATTCTCGTTCGTAATGTCTTCTCAAGATCTTTGGTGCTTGTAACTATGACACTTGAAGAAACAAGACGATATAACTTCCGAATTCCCGAACTTATGTGTTGCATCTTTTGGGGAGTGATCCACCCAAAATCTATCTTCATTGGATCTATTTGATAATTGACTATTCTGATAGAACTTCTCAGTTTAGGCTTCCATGCAGGTTGTCGATTTTGTCTGTTTTCTTTCTTAATGTTGTAGTCGGGTTATCTGTGAATAGAGTATTGTTTATTTTTCTCTTGACGTTGTTGTTGGTCAAAACGACTCATATGATTTGGGTGACAATAAGGCATCTTAACCTTTTGTGATTTTTCTTCGGAATCATCTTCTTCTGATGTTAGTGATTTGTCACTATACGCATTCTTCTAAACATGAGCGTTGATTGACTCTATATTGGCTCCTTGTGTTGGTGTTTGATTTTGAGCGTCTGATGACTTCTCTATTGGATGAGTCATCATTTTGTTGATTAATGATTCTTTGCGGTCTAACTCTTCGTGTAAAAATTTCTTATCATGCTTTAGCTTTCGAACTTGTATAAGTAAGTCTTGATTATGTTTTTTTAAGCATAAGAGTTCTTTCTTGGACTTGTCAACTTCATTTTGATTGTCTTGACTTCTGTGTTCTCTTTCTTTTAAGATTTTTATTTGCTCTAGCAATTCTTGATTAACCCTTTTTAAGGAAGAGATTTCTTCGTCCTTGCCTGATAATTCTTTTTGAAGATCTCGATTCTCCTCTTCTAACTTTTGATTACCTTGTGCTTTATCCTTTGCCTTCTTGACTTGTAGAAGTAATTTTTGATTATGATCTTTTAGACGAGAGATCTCTTCATCTTTTTGTAGTAAATTTCTGTCAGCTTTCTTCTTGAAATATTCATTTTCCCTTAACAATATCTAATTGCGATCATTCTCATTTTTTAATTCTATGATTTGCGTGAACAACTCCTTTTTCTTCTCTTCTAGATACAAATTTTGTTTCTTTGCTATTTCACATAATATAGATTCACATTGTATAAATCCCATTTTTATTTTGAAAAAATGGTGTAGAATGGTTGGTTGGGAGAAATGATTGTAACATTCTCCACCCAAGTTCAAATCTCACTTTTGGTTTGTTGTTAGGGAATAAAACCAAACCCACTTCTCACAAAACCACGTGCACCTTAAAACCATGTGCGGTTTTACTTCTTACTTTTACTTTTTACTTCTACTCACTTCTAAACTTTACTTCTACTCACTTTTTATTTTTATTTTTTATTTCTATGTTCTATTTTCTTCTTTTTTACTTGTCTTTCTTTTCTTCTTTTTATTTTCTTTTACTTTTTCTTTTTACTTTCTTTCTCTTTATTTCTTTTTTTACTTCTTTGGGCCACGGGCCTGGTTTTGGACAAGGTCCTAGATTGGTGGCTACAAGCCTAGATCGATTGGTGGCTACAAGCCTGGATCGAGCAAAGCCCTGATACCACCAGTACAAGTAACGTAAAAAAGCCATAAATGACTTGTAGTAAAGTAAAAGATGAATAATATGATGGATGATAATGGTTACATAGTTTTGGGGCTTTTATAGGTCCGTCATGTACCTTTTCGACAAAAGGTCATGACTATTGATAATTGTTTAATTAATAAATTAATATTAATATTTAATATTATTTTGTTGTTACATTGTTAATATTATTAATTTATATATTTTAGGTTTGTTACACCTTAATCATCAATAGAGGGATAATCACCTGAAATTGAGTCGAAGTGATCCATCAATACATACGTATATCCTAAAGGACTAATCTATAAAACTGAATAGAGAAAAAGAAAGAAAGAAAAGAGCTAGGAAATCAGTATAAGACGGTTTCCTTTTCCCCCAAAAGATGGTTCCCCATAAAGTGGTTGATCTTGGCCTTTCCTTCAGTTAATTGTAGCCCCTTCTTTGATAATGTGTCTACCCTCTTATTGTAGACCTGGCTTACATGACTAAAGTTCACAGAAATAAAGGATTTTTTAAGACAAGTAATCCTTTTTTTCTAATGGATAAGAGCTGGAACTTGTAGTTGATGAAGACCAGTAGCCCAATTAATAATGGCAGTCGAGTCACCCATAATATCCATCCTTTGAACCCCATATGTTTTTTCCAATGATAATAATCCCCATAAAGCTATCAATTCAGATTTGGAATTGTTCCCTGGTCCACAGCCTAAAGACATCTCCACATAATGCTCCTGGTCCTGTATTAATCATCATCCCACACCACAAATACCTTATTGTGCAGCACCGTCAAACATACCAACAGGGATGTCATAGAAAATTACTGGAGGATCTAGTGTCCTTTTAGTCACCTACAAATTAACCATCTGAGCATCCCTCGTAAAAGACATAACATGGCGGACAAAATGATTAAAATTATAATTCGAGTCCTCGAAAAGGATCGAATTTCTCAATCACCAAATGCCCCATAGAAAGAGTAATGGGAAGGCCATCAGGCTACGATATCTCATGTGCCAATGTTTAATGCACGCTTCCAGAGAACTACCCCTCCACGCACCAAGTAGTTTATGTGCAGTGGCAATCTCATCCCACAGCTGTAATGTGGCAGGGCAGCAAGTGAACAGGTGAGTGCAGGTTTCTTCAGCGCCGAAGCAAAGGTAACAGACCGAAGGCCCAATACCCCCATGTAAATGATGGCAATCACCTGTTAGGAGTATATTTTTGATCCCTAGCCATATAAAAAGTCTGATCTTACCTTGAATCTCCCACTGCCAAAGAGTGGAATGCCACCAATTAGAACGAGGGGGACGTGAAAGCTCAACAATAGTATGATAAACTACGTCCATATAAACTATGTCATCTCCACCATCATATTCCCACACCAGAGATTCATTTCCATCATTCAAGAAAATTCCAGCGTGTGTCAATCCAGAAACATATGAATCCCATTCAACGGCCGCCACACTAGTGAGTTGAATATCTCGATCCGACAATCAATAGTCCACCAACCTGTCATCACCAATTAATTTTTTAACCTGATTTAAATATATCAGTCCTCTATAATGCAAGTGTTGCATGGTTGCCATAGATAGAACACCCACACCATGTGTGCCAAGTAAGCGATCAAGTCCCACACAGATCTAAAAACCATTGCCAACTAACCAGAATAGCCCATCTTTAATAATCGGCACTTCTGCCAGCATGCTTTTCCAAGTAACAGAGCAGTAGTATCTCCTTTTCATCCTAGCCCGAGCCCAACAACTGACCATCTCAGGATAGATATATTTGTCCCAAATAATACTCCCCCACAGGCCCTCATCCATAAGGCCCCTCCATAAACTTTTAACATGTAATGCCTTGTAGACCCAAAATAAATTCCGGATTCCCCATCCCCTGAAATCCTTTGGGGTAGAGATAAATTCCCATGATACCAAATGACCACCCTGGAAGATGTGACTACCTTTCCAAAGAAAGTTGAAAAATAATTTACGTATCATGTGTATAATGGAAACCGACACTTGGGCAATGTTGAACCAGTAAATCGGTAGTCTAGCCAAGACCGAATTAAGTAGTACCAATCGACCACCCAAGGAGAGCTTCCGATGTACCTAGCAAAGCAACCTGTGCTCAACCTTTTTGACCAGCCAAAGCCAATCAGAAACCGCATAGGCATTTGGCTTAAGAAAATAACCTAAATAGGTTAAACCCCTGTTCAGATCCAACAATTCAAGAGGAAAGATCCGGGGCACAAATGTCAGCTGATCCTCACTTAAGTTAATAAAATAAAAGCATGACTTCTGAAGGCTAATCTGCATCCCTGCAGCAATGAAAAAAGTATCCAATATAAACTTGTAATGGAGCCATTCCTGTTCATTCCCCTTTCCGAAAATGAGGATGTCATCCACAAATAACAAATTTGTAACATAATGGTTATGGGACACCTTTATACCACTAATCAATCTCTCAGCCCTAGCCTGGTGGATTAGACGACTCAATCCCTCAATGACCAGAATAAATAGTAGGGGCGATAGAGGACAGCCCTGTCGGAGTCCTCTAGTCACCTTGAAGAATGTAGTAGGGCAGCCATTGATAAGAACCGCAAAATTAGTGGATTTCAGACAGCCCATAATCCATTGAGTAATCTGATAGTCCAGGCCAGCATTTAATAACAAAAGTCGAATAAAATACCAGTCTACTAGATCATAAGCCTTAATGAGATCAAGTTTCAAGACAAGAGACACAATCTTTTTCATCTTTGCCGAGTGTAGCACCTCTTGAGTAGTACCAACTGCATAAAAAATCAGTCGATGATTGAGGAATCCAAACTGTTCGACATAAATACCTTTAGAAATTCCCGCCTTAATTCTCTGTGCAATGGTTTTTGAGATAATTTTGTAGATCAAATTACATAATGAAATAGGTCAATAGTCCTGAAAATTCAATGGATTAGAAATCTTCAGGATCAAGGTAATAAAAGTGGCATTAACCCCCCCAGGAATTAGACCCGACACCCAAGCCTCTTCAACCATCCTAACCATTTCCGGTCCCATGATGTCAAAAAACTGAATAAAGAACTCATAGGACCATCCATCGGGCCCCAGACTCTTCTCTTTGTCCATGCTCTTTAAGATTCCTTCAATCTCAGCTATAGTAACAGGGGTATTAATAGCGGCACAAACCACTTCAGAAAAAATACAAGGCATGACCTGTATCACCCTCATCTAAGTCTCCAAGTTAGAAGTGTTCTGACTCTTAAAAATACTAGAGAAGTATTTGACCGTATCCCCAGCAATCCCCAGAGGATTAGTAATCAGCAAGCCCTCCTCGCTGTTTATCTCCCAAATCACCTTTTTCAAGCGCCTGTTGTCTGCATATTTATGAAAAAACCTAGTGTTTTGATCCCCAATGGACAGCCATAGTGCACGGCTTTTTATTCTCCATAAATATTCCTCAATGCGCAGCAGGGATGTCTTTTTTTTCTCCAGCACTCCAATTTGAGATCGAACTCGTTCATTCATAATCTCCTCAAAGGGACGAGTATGGAGACATGAAAGCTTGAATTCAATGTCAAGTAAATCAAATTGTAACATTGGTTTTTTATCTCGTAACCAAGGAGCAACCCTATTCTTAAGTGTACGTAGAAAAAGAGGAAGCCTCTTCATAACATAAGAACAGGGGTCCAATACCATTGATGCCCAAAGACCACGAACCAAAAGGATGAATGATTCCTCTAAAGACCATAAAGAGCAATATTTAAAGGGATAACGAGTAGGAAAATCACCTTTTGTCAGCCTCAGAATAACATGAGAGTGATCATAAATCTTCGCAGATTCAACCCATGAATAGCACTGTGTAAGAGACCCAAGCAAATATTCATGTATATAAAAACGACCCAGTCTCTTTGCAACTGCATCAACTCCCTTTCTCCCATTTGTCCAAGTTGGCATAATGGGGAAAGGAACAACATCAGTAAGACTATGTTTGTCAAATAAATCAGAAAACCAGTACGAGTCTGAGAATGGAGTGGCATGAGCACCCCAAGACTCGCGAGCACCTAAAGAAAAATTCAGGTCCCCCCCAAAGACCAGGGACTTAATATCCAATAAAGCACATCCCTGCAAAGCATTCCAGTACACCTGCTTCTGCAAGTGTGGGCCATAGCAGTTGAAGACATGTAATGGCGTAGATAGCTCCCTGATAACCCCGGATATCTCCTTTTCCTCCACCTAGGTGTGTAATATCGTTTATATGATAATAATATTTTTATTTCCAAGGCCATTCATTTGAAGGCCATTCTTCTTTTCCTTTTAACATATGTTATCGTTACATATATAAAAACTATATTTATTTTCTTATCTTATTTATACTTATAAAAAGTATATATTTTTTTTATCTTATTTCTGCTTTTTGGTATATATATATATATATATATATATAAAGTATGTTATATTCTCAATACATTCCAAATTTGTGTCACGTCCCCACCCATCATACCGGTGCAATGGAGGGGGCCGTGATGTTAAACCGGGCATCTAGCCCCATAAACTTTTAACCAAGCATTCACATAATTTAAAAGAGATAGGGGATGTATAATTATAAGAAAACACAACGGAAATAATCCATTACACATCCATTATACATTCAGTATATTCACTCCATTCATCAATCTAAACAATATCAGATTGGCAAATGAGAATACTTATCTTAAACCAAGTAATCCCTGAGCAACCAGCTACGCTTCTGCAATGTTCCACCCAACTGTAGGCCAGTGTGCTCCTTAATCTCTCAGCACCACTGCCACCCCTGAGCTGGGCATGATCTCCACAAGGAACTAGGGAACAACAGGGTCTCACACAACCATAGACACACCAGCATCAGCCATACCAACCAGCAGTTGGGTTTCTGAGGCTACTAGGAGATGGATGCATATAACAGCAAAAGTGTAAGTGCTGAGCATGAGAAAAACATTTCAACAGTGGAATGCACGAGATGGGGTTTTTTGAGCTTCAGAAAAACGTGGGTAGACTCAAAACGAATTGGCAAACTGGGAAAATTCGACTGGGAGAGCAACCCATTTCATAAAAACGCCCCAAGGGCAAAAACGACCTCTCCCTCAGCCCAAAATCGCGTCTCTCCTTTCCCAGCTACTGCACAACACCAAAAACAAGTTCCTGGACATGGAAAAATGCAAGGTTATGGTGAAAAACGTGAGGATAAAATCCAGTAAGCTCAGCCTACGTGAGAGGAAGAATGCCATGGGTGAAGAATGGCTTTGGGCCAATTTCGTGGGGGTTTTCTTGCCCAGCCAACCAAAACTCGATTTCCCAGGTTGTTGTCTTGCCCATACACGAAAATTGACAGCCATACCTCTCCCATCCCAAGGCATTAATTGTCTCAACCAATTATTAGAAGAATTAAATGATTGGGTGCATGAGGCCAAATGGGTAGTTGAGATTTCATGGGTTTCCTCAATGAAATGGCTTAACACCATGGCTCAAGGGTTTGGTTATTTTCCCTCCCTATTCCTTGTAAAGATCATGCCCCCATCTCTTTGTTGCATTATGTAGCTGGTTGTGGGTTTTTCATTAAAATTGCATGTTTACATGATGTCCGATTTTACATTGTGCTCCGCTAGCACAAGAACCATATGCATCTATTCTAATTGCCGATACATAAAACGATAAATCAGTGGCGGGGCCTTGGCCTTGAGCACCTCACCATGACTAAATGACAATATTTACATCATTTACAATTTAATGAAAAAGGGGGTCAAAAATGGGGATGTGACATTCCCCTCCCCTTGGAATAACACCGTCCTCGGTGTTCCAACACTTCGGAGAATAAATACCCACTTTACATATGTCCAAAATTCACAAAATGTGGTAGGTTTGTCCTGCATTTCACCCTTTACTTGGGTCTTTCAGGACTAAGTCCTTTGGTCTTTACAAACTGCTCTTGCTGGCTGGGACCTTCTAGCTCTGCATGAGGACATCGTTCCAAAACAATTCCTCCCTTTTCTTTTCCTCCCAACTGGTCCACGAATTTGGGGAATTTACGGTTGCTACCCTCTTGATATTCTCTTGTTGGGCAGTCACAGAGGCAATGATTTCCTCCACATCCCCAACATTTCATTGGCGGCTTTACCTTTTCCCGGTCCATTTCCTTTGAATCTTCACACCTGGAACGTTTCTTAATCAGGCGATTAGATGAATGCTTCTTCATTGATCCACTTTCATTTCCCTTGCTGATTGCTCCCAGAATGCTTTTTACCTTTTTTTGCAGACGAATAGAGTCCCGCAAAGCCTCATGGTTTATCTCATTCTGTTGCCTCTGTAGCTTGAGCATCTCCCCAAGATTTTCTTGGGTCTTGGCAATTGTTTGAAGAAGAGTTTCAGCCAACTCTAATAGCTCTCGGTCTGCTGCCATGGTCAATGGGCACAACTGAACACACTTTGCTTACTAGCAACACTTTCCTGTGCCGGCTGCAACCAATTGTTTCACTTTCTTACCTGTGAAATTCATCATGGGAATTCTTTGTTAGGACAAGCATAACATAAACATTAAGATTAGTCAATTATTTTCCTAATTGACATGGAATGCCCATGCTTTATTCATGGGACTTCCACACTTTTCATGCTTTCCCAACATACACATGAACTCATTCATGTTCATCCTTTCACAGGAAAATTTACTATTTCAGCATTCACAATTCATCTCAAGCAATTAAACACAATCTATTTTCAGCCATGATATGCACTCAACAATCTTTTGTTTTATAATGCATCAATCAAAAAGAAAGAGAAGAGTAGGGGTTTCTCCCTCTTAGTCTTGTTCTATTATGGAGCTACACCACCGCTGTGGTTTCATGCTCCTTAGTCTCTTTCACTTCAATGTGAATGCTTTGACTTTCCTTTCTTGGCTATGACACTTAGTGTCTAAGGTCTGCATATGGATTTTCGACTAGGGCACCCTTCCCATTATTGCCTACATAACCTTGGGTTGCTAGGATCCACTGGTATCCACTAGCACCATCTTTCATTACTGCTCATACTGAGCTCTTTAGGACGGTTACATGTCCACATGCGTCTCTAGGATGCCTTCATAATCCTTGCATCCAGCAATACCTACATTCAAACATTGAATCAATTCACATGTTTAGTTCATTTTCATAGGGTTTTTCTCTAAACAAGAGTTTAGAAAATCATAACCAAATCATATACACACATATATCCATAAGCAAGAAGCTGCAAGGTAACTGAATACTTATATGTATTGGATGTCTTCACTTTATTCCACGGGATCCTTCTTTGCTTTACGAGCCTTGGATTTCCCGTGAACACAACAATGAATGTTGGGCCAGCACGCAGGCTACTCCACAACCATTCGAATAGGCAATGCGAGGCCAGTACGCTGACTGGTTTTATCAATTGTTTAAGGGAATGTTTGGCCAGCGTACACGTTGATTCCCAACTAGTCACTCTCTAGACTTATCAAGAACTTTATAGCGTTCAACCAGCTACTCCCTGGATTTCTTAATAATTTATATTGCCCACTCATTGACTCTCTGGATTTACTAGCAATTCATATCGCCCACTCATTTACTTTCTGGATTTTCCAGCAATTTATAGTCTTTCAGGGTCTTGCCTTCCTGCAATGACCAAGGTTTCCAACAAAGAAACAATAGTGTATCAGCTTGGCTGTTTAAGGACTTATACCTGTAATCTTCATTATTCCAAACAAGAAATAAATGAAAATGAATACTTATCTGTATTGTGCGTTTCCCCTCTAGTCCACAGGATCCTGCTTCATTTTGCAAGCCTTGGGATCTCCTATGGACTTGGATATAGTTAATGCTTAACCAGTACGCCTCCCCATCGGCTGGATTTACCAAGCATTTGGTGGTGACCAACCAGTCCCATACCTGGTTGGCCCTCTCCAGTGCCGAGCCAGGACATTCGTCTGGGTCATCGACCAATGGAAGGAAACTGCGCCACCGACCATTATAGGTCAAGGCTCTACTATGGAGCCATAGGTATCTCAGGGTTTCTAGTCAGTCATCGGCGCCCGCCCTCCCACTGCTGACCCAATAGAGATTTCATGCCTTTACCAAACCACACCTTCTTGCACCGTAACCCTTCACACACATCAGCTCTTTATTTATACAAGGACGCCACTCCTTCTTTTGTGCAAATCGGTGGTTCCTTTTAGGAACTTTATAGGTGACTTTCTTGACTGCAGGTTAACATGACCCCTACTCACACAAGGATGATACCTTCTCTTATTACACATCTCTTCAGGACTGTCCATCCCTTCTGGTAATATTTCACGTGAGCATAGAAAAGTTTCCAATTCCCATACAGTCTCTTTGCGTACCCTTCTTCACGTTGCCCTTTAATGTGCAGTATCAATCTGCATCTGTGTAGGCTGACAACAAAAGAAGGATAAGCAAGCTCATCAGTATTGCTATTCAATTCTTAACCACATTCCATATCATTCACTACCAAGTATTGAAACACCAAGAATGCGTCCATTCCCTTAGGGTGTAGTCAATATTGAAAACCCTATCATGACCCAGCACCAGAAAAGGTGTGCACCCCCTTTCCGATGTGCGCCGTGTAGGCCCTAATCATACTCAAGCAATCTGCAATGATATAATATAAGATAGAGCACGCTCTGCATATTAACCCTAATAATTTAGACATGCATGTTCTTGTCTAGGGTCACAGAATACTCATTCATTTTGCAGATGTGTCTCACATGCCTTCTGGGCATAGCTTTACCATCTCACTTTCATGGGTTACCGACATGCGGTTTGGATGAGACATTATCAATGGCGTTTCACCCGAAACCCACTTCCAAAGCATGGGATCCTTCCCATCTAGTTTGGCTTCTGTAGGCCGTCACACATGGTCTTCCTATAATGTGTCATCCTGGCACACTTTATCAAATAGCCAAACAGTCAGCAACATTTAGCAATAAGCTTCAAATATGATTGTTTCATAACCAATCAATAACATTAATAATTAAATTCAACATGAATTTTACAATTCTGTCTCCTACAGAAATTGATTTTGCTTAGCAATGAGGCTATCCTCATATTGTTTGGCTCCTGTAAGTGACATCACTCTGCCTGTTATGGTCTTATGCCCACTGCCATACATGAGCATCCACTTACAGCATGTCCTCCTAACACATTTTCATATAAGCCAAACAGTCATTAGTAATTATTAGCAAAATTTCAAATACGAAACATGACTATCTCATATAACTTGCATTACTATAATCAGGACCACCAGTCCTCACTTGCTTTAGTTATCAAGCACATAACCAACATACACATGGCATGGTATAAATTCATATGAATGCATTGAGATTTCTAAACAATCATAGGGTGTAAGGATCATTTCCTTCACTTACCCACACCTTACCAAGCTTGGTAGGTTAACAGTCCCAATCAGTATTCAATATCACCTGCAAATTAACTCAACATAACTCAACATAGTTGAAGAGATCTTACCAAATCCCCTTTCAACATTCATGCAATTTATGCACCAATAACCATTACCTGTATGGTTACCATTAACATCGTCTGATGTTACCTGATCAGTTGGCCTTTTACCAAGGCTGCTTAGTCCTTTTGCCAACTTATGATCCTAGACTCGTTGCACCATCCTTTCTGCATAAGGTTGTTGGCTTCATGCAACAACATCCTCAGCACATTTAGCCATGCTCTTTGTTATCTTTGGTCCTACAACCAATACCAACATCAATAGTGATTATCAACCACGATATTCTCCATTAGTGGTTCATTGCATATGCAAACTTCATTATTCTACCAATATGCAATATCCCATTTATGCACAAGCATTTCCATATGCACTATGCAATGTTTGTTAAGATGCCATCTAGTGCATATACATCTATGTAATCTCTTACATTTTTAACATTTTTACGCCTATGACAATTTCATAATTATAAGTATGATAACAAACAAGGGTTTAAGGAATTCTTCCCTTTTCGGTCCCTCATTGTAACATGGAATTCCTCTTCCATATCATGCAATTGTAGAAATTGCCCATATTGACAACAAAATTTGCTTGTCAAAATAGCCGCTGGCACTCTTCTGTACTAAATATCTATGATAGATGTAGACCTCATTCAAACTCTGGTCATGTATCATTGTTCCCTGCTGGACAAGCTTTCCAATGCCTGTGTTCATGCTTTATTCCGACATCAGGTGTGGAAATTGCATCCCTTCAAAAATGACAACTTTCACTCCGATTCTGCACATTTTGCCCAGTTGCATTTTGGTCCAGAATGCCAACTTTAGCCACCTGTGGAAGAAAATCTATGAAGAATCACAAAAAAATTTCTATCGGGCGGAGTTAGTCCATATAACAAGAAACACTCAGCAATTCATGGATTTCAATTCTGATGCACCATTCATCTTCTATGAATTTCTGGGTTTTACTACTTCTCACTTTTCACATTTTCCCAAAATTCCAAATTTTGGGCCAAAAATGGCTATCTCCCAAACGATGCATTTCTGGAAAATCTTCGTCTAACGGAAATTGTCCATCTTAATGAGAATATGAAATGTCTAGTTCAGTAAAATTTTTGATTCCCACATCTAGGGTCACTTTTATTGTCCACCAGCTTTTCAAAATCCCGAAAAAGTGGCCCGGAACAGTGCTTTTTGGCCTTCTTGCTCATCCCGACCTCACATCCTTTGGAGTTTGGCTCCAAGATTCTGAACTTAACATCGTGCCTGCTTCATGACTGCGCCTGATCAATTTCAGCTCAAATCGACCTTCCGTCAAGCCTCGGGACTCCGTCCTTCAAAAGTCACTACTATCCATTTTCTGTCAAATCGAAGTGTAATGGGCTCGGGGTCTTCACTGGTTCTTTCATGGCCTTTGTCAATGGCCTCCGAGCCCCATAGGAATCATCCCATTCTGAGTCCGGATGTTCCTGCTATCAAAAAATCAAGTTTTGGTCACCTTTTTTATTTTATTTTTTTCCCGGGCTGGTTCGCTGATCGCGCCCGCAATTGCGGAGCAATTCAGCGAAGGCTCCCGCAATTGTGGAGCCATTCGGCGAATGCTCCCGCAACTACGGAGGCATTCGACGAATGCTCCCGCAACTGCGAAGCCATTCGACGAAGGCTTCCGTTGCGGAGCCATTCGGTGAATGCTCCCGCAACTACGGAGCCATTCGGTGAAGGCTTCCATTGCGGAGCCATTCGGCGAATGCTCCCGCAACTGCGGAGCCATTCGGCGAAGGCTTCCACCGTTTTGGAGCCATTCGCAGAATGCTTCCGCCGTTGCGCGGAATGCTTCCCTGGTTTTGGGCGGTTTTGCGGAATGCTTTCGAAAGTGCGGAATGATTCGCCGAGGTCTTCCGCAGCTGCGGAATAATTCACCGAAGTCTTCCGAAATTTCGGAACTACTCGCCGAACTCTTCCGCGTTGCGGAACGATTCGCGGAATCCTTCCGCAATTTCGGAAGAGAATTCCTTCCAAAATTTTTTTCCTTTCGACGCCAAACACTTAGAAAAATTTCTTCATTTTCGGAGCATTTCACCGAATTTTTCTGCGTTACGAGACAACTCGCGGAATCCTTCCGCAAATTTCGGAAGAGAATTCCTTCCGCAATTTCGGAAGAGAATTCCTTCCGCAATTTTCGGGGCGACTTCCCAAACTCCTTCGCCTTGCGAAAAAACTCGCGGAATGCTTCCGCAGTTTCGGAGCAATTCGCCAAATGCTTCCGCAGTTTCGGAAGTCATTCGCGAATTCTCTCCGAAACAGACTTAAACGAATTTTTCAAAACAAACTTTTTCAAACTGACTTAGGAAAATTTGAAAACTTTCTTTCTTTCAGAGATGACTGTAATTGGATTTGGCCCATAGAGGCCCAATGCTGCAACCAGCAGCTCTGATACCATTCTGTCATGTCCCCACCCATCATACCGGTGCAATGGAGGGGATTGTGATGTTAAACCGGGCATCTAGCCCCATAAACTTTTAACCAGGCATTCACATAATTTAAAAGAGATAGGGGATGTATAATTATAAGAAAACACAACGGAAATAATCCATTACACATCCATTATACATTCAGTATATTCATGCCATTCATCAATCTAAACAATATCAAATCGGCAAATGAGAATACTTATCTTAAACCAAGTAATCCCTGAGCAACCAGCTACGCTTCTGCAACGTTCCACACAACCGTAGGCCAGTGTGCTCCTTAATCTCTCAGCACCACTACCAGCCCCGAGCTGGGCATGATCTCCACAAGGAACTAGGGAACAACAGGGTCTCACACAACCATAGACACACCAGCATCAGCCATACCAACCAGCAGTTGGGTTTCTGAGGCTACTAGGAGATGGATGCATATAACAGCAAAAGTGTAAGTGTTGGGCATGAGAAAAACGTTTCAACAGTGGAATGCACGAGATGGGGTTTCTTGAGCTTCAGAAAAATGTGGGTAGACTCAAAACGAATTGGCAAACTAGGAAAATTCGACTGGGAGAGCAACCCATTTTAGAAAAACGCCCCAAGGGCAAAAACGACCTCTCCCTCAGCCCAAAATCACGTCCCTCCTTTCCCAGCTACTGCACAACACCAAAAATGAGTTCCTGGACATGGAAAAATGCAGGGTTATGGTGAAAAACGTGAGGATAAAGTCCAGTAAGCTCAGTCTGCGTGAGAGGAAGAATGCCATGGGTGAAGAATGGCTTTGGGCCAATTTCGTGGGGGTTTTCTTGCCCAGCCAACCAAAACTCGATTTCCCAGGTTGCTGTCTTGCCCATACACGAAAATTGACAGCCATACCTCTCCCATCCCAAGGCATTAATTGTCTCAACCAATTATTGGAAGAATTAAATGATTGGGTGCATGATGCCAAATGGGTAGTTGAGAGTTCATGGGTTTCCTCAATGAAATGGCTTAACACCATGGCTCAAGGGTTTGGTTATTTTTCCTCCCTATTCCTTGTAAATTTCATGCCCCCATCTCTTTGTTGCATTGCGTAGCTGGTTGTGGGTTTTTCATTAAAATTGCATGTTTACATGATGTCCGATTTTACATTATGCTCCACTAGTACAAGAACCATATGCATCTATTCTAATTTCCGATACATAAAAAGATAAATCAGTGGCGGGGCCTTGGCCTTGAGCTCCTCACCATGACTAAATGACAATATTTACATCATTTACAATTTAATGAAAAAGGGGGTCAAAAATGGGGACGTGACACTTTGTCCATCTATATTATATAAAACTAAGTCATATTAGAATCATAATATTTTCTATGAGATATTACTCTTCCATCATTTAATACTTGTTTACCTTGGTATAGTTTATATTGAAATACTTATACAATAACACTTATAATTGTATTTTTAATATTTGTTCAAACAAATATTTGCTCAAGCATATGTCATTAAAATAAAACGTATCAACTTTATCTTTTGTTTCCAGCCTATTTCAAAGGTGATCATAACATAGCCCTTAGCTTCATTTTTTTAGATGTTCTTGGATAAGCGTTCGGCATCCCCTTAGCACTAAGTATGGTTATTGTAATAGTTAAGATTTTTATTAGTATATTGCCTAAACTTCAGATTTTTAGGTGAGCATTCTTTAGTTTTACTCTTCTTGTAGTGTCGGCGGCACTAAGATGATGCTCGTCATCTTCTCATGGTTTTCTAAACATTTTTACCTCTCCCCCTAGTGGATTCATTTGCCCCGTCGTTTAGTTGCGTCAAACCTTCAGTCTCCTAGGTCTATAATCGACATTCACAACTTAGGAATTAAATACATACAAGGTTTACTGGTGGGGCATTGGCCTTGAGCTCCTCACCAGAAACAATTATACGTTTACATTTTCGATTACAAAAAGTAAGGGTGAAAGAGGGATGTTACATCCTTTTCCCCTTAAAAATGGCACCGTCCTCGGTGTTTATATTTTTCAGTAGTTTGTATTGAATCTTTAATTTCATTCGGTCTTTCCTACCTTTTGCATGTCTTTGTTTTCTTTGGCATATTCTTTTGATGCCCTTAATCATCTTTGAGTTTATACATTTCTTGTATGTCAGCATTGCTCAGTTTTCTTTTAATAACCTGCGCATTGTACAGCTCATCCAAGATCTTCCACAAAGCATACCATAATTATACCACTTCAGAATTTTTAATCATAATGTAAGCAACAAGTCTTCTTGCAACACATGATCATTTTTCAATATAAATGAAAAGATTGCATAGGTAAAACAATATTTTTACTTATCTTTTGGAGGACATCCTTTACCTCCAATACCTGGGCACTTTAGCTAGTCCTTAGCTTGCGGTAGTCATTACCTTCATTCACATGTTAGTAACATTTTTCTTACATATTTTCAAGCAAATAACTTCAATTCGACATTCATCCTTGTTCTTGAGTGAATTTTGCATTATTTCATTACTATTTGCATTCATGATATTCACACATTAGTGCAGTTAACAACCTAGTTACTTGGCAATTGTTAACATAGATTTCGTTTGTTACATCATGGAGATTTGAATGACCTCAACAACACTCTGTTGAACACAGATCTATCGATCTGTCACAAATTTATGCGTGGTCTTAGAGGCTTTAAACTTTTGATATTACTCCTCTTTTGATTGCTTGCCAAAAGTTTTCTTTCTCAAAAAACATCACACAACATCCTGTCTTCCAGATGTTAAAATTGTGTGCCTAGGTCTTGCCATTGATATCACAGACTCTTTCTCTTTTCCACTCAAGCCCCTAGGCATGAGTCCAGGAAATTTTTTCCACTCAAGCTCTCTTGCTTGAGTCCAGGAAAATTATTTAGCAAAGTAGAGTTGGATCATCAATTCTGCCACTTAGTGTTATTATTCATTATCCATGATCATATTATTATTAAAAATATTTATTTGGTTCGCGTTTTACTGTCAATCACAACATTTGACTATTTGTGACATACAAACTTGGAACTTATTGTGACTTCATTTCCATTGCCAAGTGCTTAGAATCACTTACAACTTCACAATTAGTTATAATATCATCAATCCATAGAAAATAGGTTCACCTATTTACTTCATCACATTCCATGAGTTTTAATGATTTGCACATCTATAACATACATCTACCATCAATCTTGATTCATTCAATTTTGAAATAAAAAATATAATAAGATGTAAAAGTAAATCATCACTCACTCTCGAGTGGTTTAACTCAAATATTCGTACAAGTGGATTTATAATCAACATTCTATTTTGATTTTAATGTCGGTCATAATCATAGTATAATCCTGCAATGTTAGTACGTAACCTTTTATTCAATAATTCCACTACAACATCAATCCACCTTTTATATATTAATAACATCTAAACATCTTTACTCATCTATCCTTGGATAGTTACCGGTGGATGAAAATATTTCAACCTTGCACAATGTTCATCAGTAGTAAGTTAAATATATATAAACCCAAATTGCTAGATACCCCCATATGGCTATTAGTGTCATCAAAATGGAACAACATACTTAACAATGGAACATTTCTACTTCGAGTCGAAAATATTTTAAGAAGGCGACTCATGCTAAGAATACACACATGTTCATAACTTCACAAAAAGGAGATCCAATAATTCCAATGGTTATTCTATTCACAAACTCAAATATTTCAACTTGCATCTTCATAAGTCTATTGCTAAACATTTATATATATATATATATATATATATATATATATAGAGAGAGAGAGAGAGAGAGAGAATACTAGAAAACGTTTATATTTCCTCCTGAATGTATTATAGCCGAACTTCCATTTTCAATATGTAAACCTAATACATAATACTAAAAACAAGATGTATACTTACGGTTTTTAATCAGACGAATTTTGTTGGGTATTGTAGTAATATACCTTGTCATAAAATTTCACATCTTTATCTCCTTAGTTACCTCTTGGAGAACTTTGAAGGTTTTATCCCGGATAACGGATTCCTTTGTCCATTCCTCCCATGCATACAAAACAAAACAATCATTTGATTTTAGTTCTAGGTACTACATTTGTTTTATCACATATTACATCACTTGGAATACACTAATACCTTAGTAAGTATTGTTATGCTAAGTTACCACTTCTACTTCCAATATCGACTCTTTAACATTTAAGTTATAACTTAACTAAAGTAAGTTTTAATTCAAACTTCCCTTTTTAAAATATATTCCAAGTCTAAATATATACTATTTAATCAATAAGTAAATTACAGAATTATAAGCTCATTAAAGCCTTCTAAAGAGTTTCAAATACTATACTTTGAGAACACTTTTTAATGAAAATCACTTCTACCACTCTTGAACCTCTTATTTAGTTCAAGACTTACAGGGCCTTTCATGCCCAGATTTTCTGTGAGAATGACTTCCTAAAATCCCCACTCCCATAGCTAACCAAACATCTATTCCTTCGACACACAGACTATCTACCCTAGTAACCCTTTTACAAAATGACATAATCAAGAGCTTTCATGAAAGAATAGCATATAGAGTCTGTATTACAATGGAAATGAAAAAATACTGCCTCAGCAGTACAGAATACATAGAAATATACAGCGGGAGGATCCCATAGACACCATACAAAAATTCTGAGCAAAAAGAGATACAACAACAAAAACCTAAATCCCGAGTAAACCAAACCGAAATTCATCAATTGGGAGCCTGGGGGATGTTTCGGTGAAACACAGTTCTAGAGTGAAGGCCACCCACCTTTTTGTCCTCAACAGAAGATGGCTTTCCAGACAGCCCGTGAAGGGGGCATGTCCCCAGAGAGCGCACCGCAGAAGGACCAACAACAGAACCTGGAGTCTCCAACGACAAACCGAGTTTGAGAGCAATGCGGTCAATTTTCTTGTGCATTGATCGGTTATCTTCCAGGTGCTCCTTCCAAGATCTCACTGGTTCCACCTCTCCCAGAGCCTTGTTCTCTCCATCCATCATGACGTGGGCCAGAAGTTCCTTGGTCACCCAATAGGTGGTGAAAATCCTATCATAAGTAGAGAGAGGTCCCGTCGTGGTCCCAGGATCACCAATCCACTCTTCTACCTCCTCCTTGATAGTGCCAATGTCCATGGCTTCCACCTGATTCCACAGGTCCCTCTCCACTCTTTCAATTTCATCTCAGATAATGGGTGGGATATGCTTCCGGAAAAATTGGGCGGCCTACTCAGCATGCTGCATTTCTCGGGTGGGCTTCCTTCATTCCAAATCCTTCTTATTATTACGTGCTTGTCGCTTGGGGCCATTGCACTAGTAGCCCAATACAACATACAACACCACACTCGCTATTTCTTGCACTCAGGATAATTCCACAGAGAATGCAGAAGCAGCATGTGAAGTGGATGAGAGTGCCACAAATAAATAGCCTCAGTGTTTAACCCAATTCCAGTAACCATACCAATTCCAATAAAATTGTTATTGAAATGCCCGAGAGTCCCGTACATCCCTCAGTTGCTCTGCTCAGTACTCCATACTCTACCCATCAATGGCTGGAGGTGACTATAGGATTTCCCCATTATGGAAATTAGGGGTGAGATCATGAGTATTCATCTCCTGATTTAATACTGAGGAGCCCACTTCATGTGATGAGATCGGATGGGATGAATTCCATGTGTTGAGAGGATTTGACATGTGTTCTCTCGTCATGGAAATAGCGTCATCAGTCGTGCGACCCAACAATCCTTGGAATAACCTGATGTCAAGAGAAGCTATATGGATACACTTTATTTGCCAGTCATTACTGCCTTCTTCCGACATTTGTCCTTCATCCATCCTCATGTCATTTAGTTCCCCGATGTTTTCCAACAGATCGGTGTTGAGTTGTATTTACTCTCTTAAGGAATCACCAAAATATTTAATTATCGACCAGGGTTGGTAAACTTAGAGTTTTGGCACAGTATATGCTGAGGTAGAATGGGACCTAACTTTTGGCTCGACAGACCTTAGAAATGTTTAATAAAGAAAAGATTGAAAGATCTTTCAAAATGAAAAACCGAGTCAAACTTCAGAAAGACAATGAAGGAAATAATTAAATCTAACTAAACTAACATATCATAATAGTATCAAGCTATACTACTCTAGTCTATGGACAATAACTGAAAAGAAGATAAAAACAACAATATTATTTTAGAAAGCAAAACTAAATAAAAAACAGAACTACTTTGATGAAATTGAAAACTACTGAAAAACTATAAACTAAGAAATAGAAACAATTGTAAATGAGTTTAGAAACCTATCTATGAGATAATTCAACCGACAACTAATTATGAAACAAAGAACTTAAAGCAAAACTACAAAGGACTAAGTGAATTCAACAACTACATATGCATTCAATTAATAATTCAAGACTACACTAAACTACCTAATTCCATTCTCCTTGAGGATTTTGAGGAAGTGTATCAAATGTAATGGAAATAGGAGCGAATGTATCGAAGTGGCTTTCAAATATGACAAGGAAACAACATGGAATTAAATCTAGTTTAACTTCTACAAATAAATGCAAACTAAGGATTGTCCAACTACAATTAACTTTAAACATCTTGATCTATCTTTTATCCATATGCAAATGGTATAAAACTAATGAAATCTAGAAGCAAGTAGAAAACTTAATAAAGATATGTACTTGAACTAAATTTGATTTGGAAACAAGTGGAAAACTTGATCAATATATTTTATATAGAAACAAGTAGAAAACTTGATAAAGATATTTATTTCTGAACCAAACTCTATTTCATGAATATCTTCATTAACTGTATGAATGGAAGAAATGATTCAAGGAGAATGAAATTGCTCAAACTAATCTAATATTAATCTTAACGACATATAATAAACTACACTAAGAATGAAACTGATAAATTTTGTAACAGTAAAAGCATTAATGAATCAGATATAAAGGAAACATAACTTTGTAAAGCAACTAAAGCAAGGTTTAAGGAAAGATAGAATGAAAACTAAGGATGATGACAACTTAATTAAACTTGATGCAAGATAAAAACAAGATCTAAATTACATCTAAGAAGGCTAATTAAAAGCAAGAAATATCATAGTTCAAAGACCTAAGAAATTGGATTCTAAATAAGCATAAAAACAATGCAAAAAGTATTAAGGTCCGTATGACGATCCGGATGGCTGTCCGAATGACAGTCCAGATGGAGAAAAATGATTTATACTAAGGAAAGAAGCGGTTTGGATGATCTTAATGTCAGCTGACTGGTGCATATGAACCTACAGTGCAAGGAAGCAATGAATAGAGTGTTTAGGAGCTAAGATAACAAGAAGTAATCTATTATAATCATTGTCTAAGGAATGAACTATTTCTATTGCATAAGAAAACAAAGCTGAATAAAGAAGACTAACCTACAGCTATAGGAAAGGAACTAACAAAACTAATTCTAACTATGACTGAACTTGGAATGTTAAGCTAACTAAACTCTAAGTGTTTGTAAATACAGGGCTAAGAGCAAACTAAGAAAACTAAATAATTTAAGCAAACTAAACAATATAAGCAAACTAAGCAAACTAAGCATGAGCAACTAAACATGACTAAGCAAACTAAGCATGACCGATCACTAATTACATTCTTGAAATATCATTAACATGAACAGCAAATTAAACATATAGATCATAAAACAGAGGTATCATTTACATAAGTGGTAAAACAACATATATATTACACGGCAAAGATATCATATACAAAATGAATACATAAATTAAACAAATAACACAACTTATTCGCAGAAGACAAAGACAAATTATATACACAAACGGAAGACCACTGGTTATTGAGGGGCCCTTCTCAGCAATCAAAGGTTGCACCTTAATCAATCAATCACCATGCACGCTACTGAGCTCTCATAAAACTAGAATTGTAGTATATTAAATTAAAAACGAGTTACAGCATTGCTGTGTCTACTTGCAGCTGAAAAACTAGAAACTGAGAGACTAAAAGGACTAACTCATCTCAGTCATGAAGACGTCTATATATACACAGTTACAACTGGGAGAGAAAGTCGACCCTTTAGTGGTCGACTACTCTAATAATATGCAGTATTAATGCCACAAAACGGCTCTGCTTAACAATACACAACAACACATGGCCAAGGAACAGCCCCATAACAGTTTACGACAGTGCACAAGGCATCTACCAGGTTCCACGACGTTGGTTTCCTTCATGTGGTCATTGAGACGTTGATCCTTTGTTGACATGGGCAGAGAGATGTGTTGTCGAACTGAACGTGTAGGAGAGGGAATCTTCCAGAACACCAGGTCACGCACCATAAGGGCCACGTTTTGAACAGAACCCATGTGACAGTTTGCTTTCTAATGGCCCAAGAATATCTCAACCAATGATCTCGTGGATTGAATGTGGATCTGAATGACGGGCTAAATGCGGCTGATCATTTGCAATGTGAGTACGCATCTAAATGGAGGTTCGTTTGAGAGCCATAACCTGTGGAATGAAATATATTTTCCAAGCAAACCAAGAAATATCAAATAAACATCAATAAATCACAATATGACAATTCTTACCCAAAATTCATTTGATGTGTGAATATATGCATACTTGATATGTTCGACGGTCTAAATGGAGAAAAGAATAACTTATTATATCAAAAATGGTGAAAATGACGCCAATCAGAGTGTGTTTGATGATAAAAAATGGTGACAAAATGGACACCAACATTCCCCCAAACTAGAGACATGTCAAGTCCCACTGAGCAAAAAGAAAGAGAAATTCAGGAAGAAGGCTGAGCTGCGGTAGCAGCTGCCTTCGACTTGGAAGAGGAAGTGGATTTAGCTCTAAGCTTATGAAACTGCTCCTTCAAAGTATCATGCTTCAACCAGAGAGAAAGGTTGGAGGCTGTCTTGGATTCATTTAAATCTTCCACACACTTCACCTGAAAATGTAAGTCCTTGTCCTCTTGATGAAGCCTAGAGATGATCTCAACATACTTCTCGTTCTGGATTCTCAACTCTACTATGTCTTCGGTTAATCTGTCCATAGTTTGATGGAGTGGAACATATGCTCCTATAAGAGACGCAAGGTATTTTTGAGGGATTGATCCCCTTATATATTGTTCAGGACCAGCAGGTGTATTATGTGCCTCAGGGGTCTTATCTTTAATATGTGGAGAGGCAGGCTCCAAGACAGGGTCTTTAAGTAAATTGGCTGATAAATTGGCCAACGCGAGGAGAGGGGACTCAAAGACAGGGTCATTTGCGTGGTTGTTAGGGTTATTCGAGTGCATTGGCTCAATGACTGACAGATTGATGGACTGAATAATGGTCTGGTCGCAATTATCCCTCCTTGAATTTGTGGGTATGGGTGAAAAGAATGGGAGTTCCGTGGTGGTGTCCTTATGGACATGCTCAGAAGATGATGAATGATCAGGTTGTATTTTTCCCGAGGGACCCTCACTAAATCTTATGGACTTGGTAACCTTTTCTTCTTGGACAAAGGTTTGGGCTGGCTCATTAGCACGAGATAGGAAACGATTACGTTTACGAGAGGTAGGGGATTTGACTGTAGGATTCTTAACTAGATGAGGGTTCAGGACTTCAAAGACAAAGCATTCCTAGGTTTTCCCCTTTTCTTCCAACTGGTGAGTGATTTAGATTTTGATCAAACAGTGGTGGTATAAGCTTCCATAGGGGTTAGTGGTATTCTTCCTAACCTGGCTTGACATTTTCTCTAAAATTTTCAGAAAATAGAAAGGGAAATTAAGTGCCCGACCTTTAACAAAATGTGCCAGTAACCTAAGGTGGCAAGCTTTAAAGACGGTGTACTTACCTTCACAGGTAGTCAAATGGATAATGACAGTCAATGGCTCAAGGTACTCAGGCTTAAACCATTCTTTGTGGAACCATTTGGTGCCAACAACATGTTGATATTTGTCCTTAAAAGCAAACTCGAGCTCCGTCCATGGAAGAAAGAGATGTTTGTGCCAACGGGCTCCTTCCCTGGGCATTTTCGTGGCCGATGCAATGGATTCTTCCGTCACCGAAAAAGTGAGATGGCCGACCTTGGTTGTCTTACCATCGAATCCCTTAGCAAACAGTAGTGAAATCGCGGCATCATGGCCATCAAGGAGGCGACGAAATGGATCCCATCCGGCTTGCAAAAATATTTCACAACATGCCTTAAACTCGGGAATGCTGAGGAGGTCCTGGTAACTGCCAGGCTCGTAACAGATTGGCATTTTGAACAGAGGCCGAAGGATACGGATGGATAGAGGGAATGCAAGAAATTGCAGGAGATGGGGTTTGATAGGTTCAGGGCGGATGAAAAATGAGCAAGATGAAGCAGAGTTTACGCAGAGGTAAGTTTAAATTGAGATCCGTTCGAGCGGTTGAATGATCGTGGAGATAGATTTGGCACGTTCGAATGATACGCTATCATTTAGTTACCTTGAGTCATGTGCCATCATAGAACTGCATGGTTAATGAATTCGTATGGCTTATGATATGTTCAACCATGTCCAAAGTAAAACTTTGGATAGGTTGAATGTAATCCTCATTATGAAATTATAGCCATAAATTATACATAAAAAAATCATGATGACTTAATAAATGAAACGATAGATCACATGGTAAAATTAAATAGAGGATTAAAATCGTATGATATCCATATGAAGGTTAATCAATTCATTTGATTAGACGAAATGAGTGTGCAAAGATGGCGTTTAATTTGATCCTTGACATGATTAGTTAATCAGATATAAAATCAAAATTTTAAATATCTTAGCACACTTATTAATATCATTACAGGCTATGGTATCATTCAGCACTTCATTTAGATCATTATTCCCATTTTCCTCGTTTGTCACCTCATTCGGATCATCATTCGACCTTTCATTCAACCCTTCATACATACCTTTGTACAGAAACGTGATTTGATGGATCTGACTGCTAGTGATTATGCAGAGAATATTTTTGGGACTTTTCAGCAAACAAGACATGTTGTAAACCTGCTTTTCTAGAACTTTAGTAGCGTTCTTCTTTATTTTTCATTGATCAGAACATCTTTTCTTCTACTTTTTGCGTTATCCTGAAAACACCTATCATTTTATAAGAGACAAATAACCTTTTTATAAATATTCAGAAGGTAAAAACAGTTATTAATATCCCCCAAACCAAAATATGGCATGTCCTCAAGCCATCAAAGAAAAATTGATAATTATTCAAATATTTTCAACACATGGTTCATATAATAACTTCTAAAAATGTTGTGACAATTTTCACAAGAAAATGAAATATTAAATATTAAATGTAGATGATTCAGATATGTACATTCATAAAAAAGAATACAACAGTGCTTAAGAAGACCATATGAAGAATGATAGTGTAACGAATGCGAAAATTGCCATAGGAAACTAGTCATCCATGACTCATTTTAAAGATCTCTTGCCATCCAAAGAATATAGATAAGGTTCACCATAGAGTTTGTGAGATTTCTATAGTTATGGGTCCCATTTCTAGGATAATCATACCCTAGGTATTGTTTGAATTAGATGACAGGGTCCAAGTCCAACTTACAACCATTCTCTAATGACAATATAAATCACTAGCCTAAACATGTACTTTTGTACTCAGGTTTTTATATGAGCCATGTGCATAGAAATGCGTTAACCGAACATCTTTTACCCGATATTGCCCCGCTGCCAGCAGGCCTATTCAGTACCCCGACGGGTTTATCTTAGTACCATGCAAGCATAGCCCCGCTTCCAATGAGCCTGTTCAGTACCCCAGGGGGTTTACTTGCATTCACCGAGCTTCCTTGTTTAAGATTTTACTTAGCATGGACCCGCTGCTAGCAAGCCTGTTCAGTACCCCGGCGGGTTTGCTTCATATAACGATATTTTTAGTAAGGAAGCTGGTTGGCACTAGAGTGTGCTAAGCCTGTTAAACACATAATTCAAATTTTTAGAACGAACCTTATGAGTAACTTTATTTATAATGGCCTAAATTATAGATCATGTCAAAAGATAATAACCTAAATCTATTCTTTGACCTCTCAGTACATCTTATTCATAAAAGATCGGTAATGTTCCCTACAAAATAGAGATATCACTCACTTTTGAGCTACCTTTTGAAAGTGCTTTAAGAGACAAGTTTTGATAATGAGTCTAGGATGAGCTAGTAGTCCATAGGTGTAAGATAAAGCTTTTGAAGATCATAGTAATTAAAGTGGGTCTTAAGCAATTGTTCTAATGATAAATCAGAAATGTACAGGCCTAAATCAAATACCATATGCAGAATCATAAAAGAAAGTGGTTAAGAATGATGTATAGAATGCTTTAACCTTTCACTATAAATTTTCAATTTTCAACAGTAATCAAAAGAGAAGTAGAATTATAAGTATTTCTTTTAGAACACTTCCCTTTTCAGATAATATCGCATGAGCTGATTATAAGGTTCTTGTAATCAAATTGCAAAACCACTTGTTAGATGTTTCAAATTTATTCAATACCAAAAACATATGTACAATGAAAGTTATAAAAAAATTTCAAAATTAAGGAAAGGAAAAGAGTCTTCCTGTTTTATTTGACAAAATTTCATAAGCTGATCATAAAATTGAATTTCCTGTATAGATGCAATCAATTGTTAGAAATGACTCCTATTATTGAAAAACAAAAACATATATACATATATACAAACGAAGATAACCAAAAATAATTCAAGAACCAGGGGAAGGAGGAATGACTTCATCTTCTACCAGTTCCATTTCCTCCTGTTGTAAGGCATTCTACACAAAATCCTGTTTAGATATTGGTTGATGATAAAGCCTAAGTCTATGTCCATTTACAACAAAAGAAATTTGAGAATCATCAATTGTCTTAATTTTAACAGATCCATTATCAAAGCTGTAACAATTTCATATGGACCCATCCAACGAGTAGCTACTGATACAGTGATGTCATCTAAGATCCCAACAGGCTGCACCATCATGTGATCTGCTAATTCTAGAATTGTTGGGGTAGGGCATAGGAACTGTCCTAAATGGAGAGTTTCTAAGACTGCGGTAGTCATTAGATTAATAGCAGCTCCTAGATCAATAAGTGTGTTCCCTATGGCGGTGTTATTGATGATAATAGTCACCACAGGGTTTCCTGGATTTGAATACTTTGGGATTCTAGGTTGGTTGGCTATGTAATCTGACATTTCACCTATTACATGAATTGTCGGAGGGTCTTTTTGTCTTCTCCCTGGTCTTTTAATATAGAGTTCCTTTATTACTTTACTATAGATTGGATATCCTTAATGGCTTGTAACAAAGGGATATTAATACAAATATTTTTCAATTCGTTAATGATATCATACTCTGGGTAAGTTACATGTTTTTCTATTACTAGACGCTTCAGATATGGAGGTGATCTTTCTCCTGTAATTACTTCTTTATGTGGATAGTTGTGTGTTGAATATTTAGGAATAAACACATCTTCAAGAATAGCATCATTCAAAACTTCATTAGGTATGTTTTCTTCTTCATTCTCTTCTCGGATAACAACTGATCACTTGGGATGATCTTGCAAAACTCTTCCAGACCGCAGTTGAATCTCATGTATTGGTGCGGTCGAAACTACATATGATGGAAGAGGTAGCAACCCAATGTTATTAAGAGCTTGGATTGGTTTGTTGTTAGGATTTGGTATCAGTTGTGCAAGTAATATTGTGGGTCTTAGAGGATTCATATTCTGGAAATGGTGAGGTTGATTTGGGATAGGGGGTAGTGAAGGAGGTGCAAATCCAAGTAAAAGTTGCTGAATATTAGGTGGGTAAGGATAGTTAGGCATAGGAGGAGGTGGTTGAGCATAAGCTTGTCCTCTCCATCCATGTGGCCATTGTTGTTGTTGAGCATTCTGAGGAGGGTACTGAGGCGGCCAATTTTTCCAACCTGAAGTGTTTCATTGTTGAGAAGGTTGATAAGGATAGTAATAGGGTGGAATTTGTGGTGATGGATCTTGATATGATGATTGATATCTAGGTTGCCAAGGCCTCCTAGATGACTCACCAAATTTTCCACTCTTATACACAACTTGAAATCCAAGCAATGATGGACAATTATCAGTCAGATGTTCTTCTGTACAAAGGTGACAAACTGAAACATTGTTCAATGGACATTCTCTTTGGGGATGTTTAGTTCTACACCTAGGACAGAAAACACTCATTCCTGCTCGCTCTTCATCTTGTCACTTTTTATCTTGTAATGCATCCAATTGAGAACCCATGGCTCCTAAGATATCTATCTTGAAATTTTCCAATAGGTTTCCCAACTCTACCCTTGTAACTCCACCAGGACCGGATGTGTTTCCTTTTAGGTTCCTAGCATAAGATTCTCGAAAGTTTCTTCCAATTTTCCCTCTACTCCCAGAGTAATTCCTACATAGTTCACAAATCTGTGAAAAAGGCTTATGAGAGATGTCTCTTGCTGCCATGAGATTAAGGTTTTCTAAGAATTATTCTAAGATTCCCTTGAGGAAGAGTGTTCTTACTGCATCCTCCCGAAGATCACTATCTTTAGATTTATGTAACATGTAGTTAAATCTTTTGAGATAGTCTTCTAGGCTCTCGTCTTCAAGTTGTTGTATTTTAAAAATATCATTGCGAGAGTATCTAGGTTTACAATAATCCTGATATTTCTATAGAAAAGCAGTCTTCATGTCTTCCCAAGTTCTAATACTAGATTCTCGTAACCCCATGAACCATCAAAGAGAAGAATCTTTTAATGTGGCAGGAAAGAGTTTTAGCTTTTGGCCATCTTGTAGGTAATTATAAATCCTACACAAAATGTCAAATTCGAATAAGAATGTATCCGGATCCTCACTACTCTTCCCATAAAAGGCTAGTAGTGAGGAAGGAGGGATTTTTTTCATAGTTACATCTTGTGCAGTGTCTAGGATAGGGAATCCAAAAGTACCTTCAGTTCTAACCTCTCCTTCTCCTTCTCCTTTGTCTTGTTGAACATGATCTTCATTTTCATCCTCCATGAAGATCCATTTGCCAAAGAGAGAATACTTAGGTGGATCCTTTCTTGGTGAATATGGGATATCCCATAGTTCTATTTCAGGGAAAATATTTCCCTTTTTGAGAGAGGAATTATCAGCTATGTGGGAGTCCAATTTTGTAGGTCCTACAGTTGTTTTCTCAATCTGTGAGATGACTATGTTCACAGAATTCTCAAAAAGAGCGTCTACTTGTGCAGGATTAACAAAATGTACTAAGTTTGGACCACCTACTATTGAAAAAGTAGTGTATTTGGGTTTTTGAACTAATGGAGGGTTGGGAGGCTCTGAAGTTTTATCCTTTTGAGTTTCCTCTTGTCTAAGTTTAGTCTCAATATGAGCTTGAGGTTCTTCTAGTGGAATTTCTTTATGAACAGACTCTTCTGATGTCGCTATGGTTTCCCCTAAATGGTTTCCAGAAAGGATTTCCTTTGCTTTCCAAGTAGGTTTCTCCCCTTTAGATGTTTTTTGATACCTTTCTGTTGAGTTAGTAGTTGGGGTGGCACGACCCCATATAGGTTAGTAGGAATTTTAGTAGTGATTCTACTAGGAGGTCTAGTTTTAATAAATCTACCTTATGAGTCTTTAGAGCTATTCATGAAAACAAACCATAACTGAAATAAACTCGAACTGCATTACTACTATTCTTGGGTTTTTGGGATGCCTGTTATAACAAATGCGTAGGTTCTTACCTCTCATCTTAGCGCTCGCCCGCCACCAGCCTATTTCTAAATTTCAAAGCAGAAAATTCAATTCTATAACTAAGTCTCAAAAGAAAGTTCTACCTACCTACAACTGAGTTCTACCTATCTACTTCTTAATTCTACCTATCTACAACTCCCTAGTGGCAACGGTGCCAAAATGTTGAGGTGTATTTACTGTCTTAAGGAATCACCAAAATATTTAATTATTGACCAGGGTTGGTAATCTTAGAGTTGTGACACAATATATGCTGAGGTAGAATGGGACCTAAGTTTCGGCTTGGCAGACCTTAGAAATGTTTAATAAAGAAAAGATCGAAAGATCTTTCAAAATGAAAAACCGAGTCAAACTTCAGACAAACAACGAAGAAAATAATTAAACCTAACTAAACTAATAGATCATAATAGTATCAAGCTATACTACTCTAGTCTATGGACAATAACTGAAAAGAAGATAAAAACAACAATATTATTTTAGAAAGCAAAACTAAATAAAAAACAGAACTACTTTGATGAAATTGAAAACTACTGAAAAACTCTAAACTAAGAATTAGAAACAATTGTAAATGAGTTCAGAAACCTATCTATGAGATAATTCAACTGACAACTAATTATGAAACAGAGAACTTAAAGCAAAACTATAAACGACTAAGTGAATTCAACAACTACTTATGCATTCAATTAATAATTCAAGACTACACTAAACTACCTAATTCCATTCTCCTTGGGGATTCTGAGGAAGTGTATCAAATGTAATGGGAATAGGAGCGAATGTATCGAAGTGGCTTTCAAATATGACAAGGAAACAAAATGGAACTAAATCTAGTTTAACTTCTACAAATAAATGCAAACTAAGGATTGTCCAACTACAATTAACTTTAAACATCTTGATCTATCTTTTATCCATATGCAAATGGTATAAAACTAATGAAATCTAGAAGCAAGTAGAAAACTTAATAAAGATATGTACTTGAACTAAATTTGATTTGGAAACAAGTGGAAAACTTGATAAAGATATTTTATATAGAAACAAGTAGAAAACTTGATAAAGATATTTATTTCTGAACCAAACTCTATTTCATGAACATCTTCATTAATTGTATGAATGGAAGAAATTATTCAAGGAGAATGAAATTGCTAAAACTAATCTAATATTAATCTTAACGACGTATGATAAACTACACTAAGAATGAAACTAATAAATTCTGTAACAGTAAAGCATTAATGAATCATATATAAAGGAAACATAACTTTGTAAAGCAACTAAAGCAAGGTTTAAGGAAAGATAGAATGAAAACTGAGGATGATGGCAACTTAATTAAAACTCGATGCAAGATAAAACAAGATCTAAATTACATCTAAGAAGGCTAATTAAAAGCAAGAAATATCACAATTCAAAGACCTAAGAAACTGGATTCTAAATAACCATAAAAACAATGCAGAAAGTATTAAGGTCCGTATGACGATCCGGATGGCTATCCGAATGACAGTCTGTATGGAGAAAAATGATTTATACTAAGGAAAAAAGCAGTTTGGATGATGTTAACGTCAGCTGACTAGTGCATATGAACCTACAGTGCAAGGAAGTAATGAATAGAATGTTTAGGAGCTAAGATAACAAGAAGTAATCTATTCTAATCATTGTCTAAGGAATGAACTATTTCTATGGCATAAGAAAACAAAGATGAAATAAAGAAGACTAACCTACAGCTACAGGAAAGGAACTAACAAAACTAATTCTAACTACGACTGAACTCAGAATGTTAAGCTAAATAAACTCTTAGGTGTTTGTAAATACAGGGCTAAGACCAAACTAAGCAAACTAAACAATTTAAGCAAACTAAGCATGAGCAACTAAGCGTGACTAAGCAAACTAAGCATGACCGGTCACTAATTACATTCTGGAAATATCATTGACATGAATAGCAAATTAAACATACAGATCATAAAACAGAGGTATCATTTACATAAGTGGTAAGACAACATATATATTACACGACAAAGATATCATATACAAAATGAATACATAAATTAAACAAATAACACAACTTATCTGCAGAAGAAAAAGACAGATTATATACACAAACGGAAGACCACTTGTTGTTGAGGGGCCCTTCTCAGCAATCAGAGGTTGTGCCTTAATCAATCAATTCCCACGCACGCTACTGAGCTCTCATAAAACTAGAACTGCGGTTTATTAAATTAAAAATGAGTTACAACGTTGTTGTGTCTTCTTGTAGTTGAGAAACTAGAAACTAAGAGACTAAAAGGACTAACTCGTCTCAGTCATGAAGACGTCTATATATACAGAGTTACAATTGGGAGAGCAAGTCGGCCCTTTAGTGGTCAACTGCTCTAATAATAGGCAGTCTTAATGCCACAAAACGGCTTTGCTTAACAACACACGACATCACATGGCCAAGGAACGGCCCCATAACAGTTTACGACAACTCACAAGGCATCCACCAGGTTCCACGGCATTGGTTTCCTTCACGCGGTTGTTGAGACCTTGATCCTTCATTGATGTGGGCAGAGAGATGTGCTATCGAGCTAAGCGTGTAGGAGAGGGAATCTTCCAAAACACCATCTCACGCATCATAAGGGCCATGTTCTGAACATAACCCATGTGACAGTTTGCTTTCTAACGGACCGAGAATATCTCAACCAATGATCTCGTGGATTGAATGCGGGTCTAAATGATGGGCTGAATGCGGATGATCGTTTGCAGCTTGAATACACGTCTGAATGGAGGTTTGTTTGAGATCCATAACCTATGGAATGAAATATATTTTCCAAGCAAGCCAATAAATATCAAATAAACATCAATAAATCATAATATGACGATTCTCACCCAAAATTTGTATGATGTGTGAATATATGCATACCTGATCTGTTTGACGGTTTGAATGGCAGAAAGAATAACTTATTATATCAAAAATAGTGAAAATGACGCCAATAAGAGTGTGTTTGATGATCAAAAGTGGTGACAAAATGGACACCAACAATCGGCCAATTTGTTGCCGTCTCATTTAATGTGGGTGAAGTACCAAGCATGGCGTCCACGGATGAGATCAACAAGCCTTTCAACCCGGTACATAATTTGCTAGCTCTGCATGACTTTGGCCACATTTTTCCACCTTGTATCTTTTTAGCCATTTGGATGATGGCGTGTGAGTCCCCTTCAATGACCGGGGGTTCCCACCCATTTCGTATTGGTATTCCTATTCCTTGTAGTAACCCTTCCAGCTCTGCATCATTGTTGGTATCTTGGCTGATATTCCCATGGTAGTATCTGATGATGATGCCTTCGTTATTTCGAAAAAATCCTCCAAAACCAGCAGACCCTGGGTTTCCTTTGGAAGACCCATCGAAAATTAGCTTGAATTGGTTGTTTGGAGGGGGGTTCTAGAAATGGGGACTTGCAGGGGTTGCATTCTGGGCCTTAAAAGTCCTCCATCCTCATGGAGAGAAATCCATTCCTCAGCTTGCTAGAATCCTCTTCTCGTTCTCATCCATTTCCCAATCTCTCTCATTCCAAGGTGTTATTTTGATGGTATCTTGTATGTGCTTGTTGATTTGGTTTCACACTGTCTGTATCGAATTTTTCTTGCCTTAAAAAATCCTCCCATTTCTTTCCTTCCAAAGGGACCACATCAAAGATCCAAGAAAAATGAGCCAAATTTTGAGGATGATAGGATTTATAAAGGTCTCCTTATCCCAACTTCTAATTGTCTGGTGTGGTTGATCTCTTACCGATCCGTTCTTCTGAAAATTGTCGCACCATAGTCCCATAGGGAGGAGGCTATGGGGCATGAGTCCAACAGATGGTTCATTGATTCCTCCTCATCCTCACAGAGCACACACCAAAAAGGGCCATGCATGCCTCTCTTCATGAGATTCTCCCTAGTCAGGATACACCTGTAAGAGACCATCCAAATAAAGGTGGCAATTTTGGGCCATGGGTTAAAGTTCCAGATCACCTTCAAGTTCATCCTTTGCTGTAAATCTTCTAGGTTGAAGTTGAGATCATAGGCTTCTTTAGTGGTGTAAATTCCTTTGGACTAGTACCCCCATATTAGTTTATCTAGTTGGTTCTGGATTCGAATTCTTCAGTCCTACAAGGCCTATATGATTTTGGGTATCTCATCCATTGGGAATCTTTGATCCCACCAATTTTGTGACTGCCATTCATGAAATTTTCCATTGACCCATTCTTCTCTCCAAAATTGGCAGACTTTTTCCAACCCCAAAAGTTTGGCATGGGACAATCTATTGTGCACTTCAGGTTGAGCTGAGATTCGTGGTAGCTTATTTCGAAAGTCACTCCATAATTTGCCTCTTGTCCTCCCCTTATTTCCTAAAGGCTATGATCTTGGACGATCCTTCTGTTTGCATGGGCATAATTCCATATTTGGGATCCTTTTAAATTTTCATTAAATCGGATTAAATCTTGTTTTGATTTCCCCTATGTGTATTTGTTGTGCCAGAGTTTAACCCAAGGTTCCTCTTTGTGTGTCACCCAGTGCCACCGGATCTTTGCACCAAGAACTCCATTATTCATCTCTGGGTCTCTCAATCCAAGTCCACCTTGATCCTTTGGTTTGCAGATCGTGTCCCACCCAACCAGAGCCCAACGATGTTTGGTTTGATTCCCTTCCCACAAGAAATGTCTTTGGATTATCCGTATTTGCTTGAGGACTGATTTAGGGGCAGCTAGCGAGGAGAAAAGATAGATTGGCATGGCTTGGAGCACCGATTTCACCAGCACTATTCTGCTGGAAAGGTTGAGCGGCCTATAAGCCCAATTGTCCAATTTCCTTCTTAATTTCTCTAGGAGGTCCTCCCAGGAGACTTTCCTAATCACCCCTTCAGTAAGGGGGGCACTGAGATATTTGGAGGGAAAGTAGCTCCCTTGGAAACCAAGAATACAGAGAATATTCCTCTAGTGAATCCTGGGAGTGTTGAAAAAGAAGACTCGGGACTTAGTGTTATTCACTTCCAGACCAGAAGCCTTGGAAAAAGAGTTCAAGCATTTCTTGAGGGTACTTTCTTCTTGAACCGATGAGTGTCCCATTAGCATGGTGTCATCAACAAATTGTTGGTGAGAAATAGTCTCAGATCCAGTATGAAGGTTCAAACCCTTTAGCTCCCTACTTTCGATTTTAGCTTTGATAACCCTACTCAGTCCTTCTGCCATGAGAATAAATAGGAAGGGGGAGAGAGGATCTCCCTGTTGGATACCCCACATAGATTTGAAAGTTCTAGTTGGGGCGCCATTAAGGAGGATAGATAAAAAGGATGTAGAGGTAATATTCATTATCCAACTGACCCATTCTTGATTGAAACCATATGCCTCAAGCATTTCTTTCATAAACTGCCAATTTAGTTTATCATAGGCTTTTGAGATATCAAGTTTTAATAACATACCTGGATTCTTAGTGACTTTCATAGAGTGCATGACTTTATGGACCAAAATGACACCATCCAGGATTTGGCGGCCTTCCACAAACCTTGACTGTTCATGGGAAACCAGGTCGGCAAGGAGAGGCTTAAGCCTATTAGCTAGTACTTTTGTTATGATCTTGTAAATGACAGAGCGCGATAGGTCGGAATTTCCCATGGGAATCAGCCCCATCCTCTTTGGGTATGAGAGTGAGGAAGGTTGAATTAAAATATTTTAGGACTCCTTTATCCTTCCGAGAGTCCTCCACAATTATCCATAATTCATATTTGATGAAGTCCCAGAAGTGATGGAAGAAATTCAAGGTGAACCCATCAGGTCCTAGAGCTTTCCCATCCTTCATTTGATTAACAATATCCTCCACTTCCTGAAATTCCACAGGGTTCATCAGAATTTCATTTTGGGTTGCTGTCACCTGCCTGGGGATGTGTCTAGTGATATGCCTTATATGAACAGAATGATCCTACATGTCTTCCTTCATAATGATTTCGAAGTACTGGACAAGATCATCCTCCATAGCTTCCCAGGTTTCTATATACTTCCCATCATATTTTTTTAACCTTGTAAGTTTAGCCCTTTGACAGTTCTGGATAACCAAATGGTGGAAGAATTTTGTGTTTCGTTCTCCTTCATGCAACCATTCACTAGGTTTTTTGGACACAAAATCCGACGGCCTAAAAGTCGAATTTTCTACATTTTGTGGTCGACTATCCGACAACCTCAGTTTTTTTTTAACATCGGTCCAAATTCGGATACATTCCGATGGCTCATACTGTTGATGTATATGTAACTTTGGAATGTATTTCATCTATGTATTTCATATATATTTATTGTACCCTTATAAGAGATGTGGTATTCCTTTATAAGGAAGTGTCGTCATGTGTATTGACAAGTGTCACACGTGTGTGTACTTAGTGATGGGTTATTAGACCACCATGTATGGGGTCGGCCCTGAAATATATATTATATTGTGGATGTACCTAGCTAGACAAGTCAGCCCCATAGTGTAATTGGGCAAACAGACTAGTATAAATAGAGATCGGGAGATCTCTATTTTCATATCTCGGAAACTCACACTTCTCTCACTTAGAAAGTGGTGCACTAGTGAGGAGGAGGATCATCTGCTACTAGGAGACTATCTCAATGTATTTTGGTTGTACTTTGGTTGAGCCATTGCTCTATCTATCTCTGACGAAGTTGTGGGGTTTTTCACCTTAGGGTTTTCCCCACAGAAAATCTGTGTCTCTTGTCTCTCATGCTTTTGATTCTTGTGATGCTTGTCATGCTTATTGTGATTGTTATGCATTGATATACTGTATATGTTATTCTCTCAGTAAAGATCCAAGAGTATTGTGAATTAATGCTCAAAATTTAACATGGTATCAGAGCTAACCTAAGAAGAAGACATTGTGCAATGATGGAAACTAGGGTTTCTTGTTTATTGGGTTTCTCTCCATAGATTTTGGAAAAGCAGTATAGTAGATTGACTCTACTCATCAAGGAGAATCTATCTGTCCAATCAGAATTCAATTCTAAGCATTTTCAGATTTCGCCCTAAAAATTAGGGTTTTCATAAAAATAGGAATTTCTAGAATCTGAAGACATAGCTGGAAGCTCCTTGCAAAAATCGAAGTTTAGAGCTTTGGATCAAAATTTTTGGCTGGGTAGATCTCCAGGAAACTCAAACCCTAATTCAGGGTCCTCCCTAGTGAAGCCGGGAAGAAAAAAAGGCATTTCTGAAGGGTGAAGCCTTGCAGATCTCAAATTCTGAATACACCAGGCTGATCATCTCATTAAGGCACATCTTTCTATCTTTTCAGAAAGTTGAAATTCACATTTTCAATTTTTAGGGTTTTTTCGACAAACCCTAATCTGGGACCAGATCTAGTTTTCAGCAAATCAAGTGGTAAGACCTAAATATTTTCTATTTACATTTGAAGTACTCTTTAAGATGTCTCACCACACCAAGCTTGAGGATAAGCTTGAAGGGGCTGATAACGTCCAAGCCTGGAAGTATAGGATTGGGTTAATCCTGGAAGAGAATGAGTTGGACTCATATATAAAAGAAGAAATCCCTATCCCAGAGGATGAAGAGGCTAAAATATTGCATAAGAAGAATTTGGTCAAGGCAAAGAGAATCATTGTTGATTCTATCGAAGACCATCTCATACCACATGTGTCATCTCTGAAGACACCGAAGGAGATGTTTGACTCCTTGACCAAGCTATTTGAAGGGAAGAACATAAATCGAAAGATGACCCTGCGGAATCAATTGAAAGGGGTCATGATGTCGAATGGAGAAGCCATTCAATCCTATTTATCCAAGGTCTCTCAGATCAAGGAACAACTTGAAGCTGTAGATGAAATGGTAGAGAATGGTGAAATTGTTATGACCACTTTGAATGGCCTACCTAGGTCATGGGACTCTTTTATCCAAGGGATCTGTGCAAGAAATAAATTAATCTCCTTCAGTAGACTGTGGGAGGAATTTTCTCAAGAAGAAGCAAGGCTTGTGGCAAGAGAAGAAAAGATGGGGAATGAAGATCAATCCCTGACAATACACACCAAGAAAGGCAAGTTCAAGAGGGATCCATCCCAACACAAGAAGAAATCTTCTCATCCTTATCACAAAGATAAGAAAGATCTAAGGTGTTTCAATTGCAATGAGAAAGGTCACTTTGCTTCAGAATGTCCCAAGAACAAAAGGGATTACAACAACAACTCCAGCAAGAGAAAGTTCCATGCTCATGCTGCTAAAGATGATGAACCTCCAAAGAAGAAAGCTAGGGAAGAAAGTGATGATGACTCATCAAGTGAAGAAGAATATGTTCTTATCTCTGCTCTTACAGGTACTATCTCACATGGTTGTAATGATTGGTTAATTGACAGTGGGGCTTCCAAACACATGACTGGGTTTAAAGAATCTTTTGTAAATCTATCTGAACATGAAGCACCCCATAAAGTGAAACTTGGGGATGATTATCAATACCCCATCAAAGGAAGTGGTGAAGCCTCCTACAACCTAGATTCTGGAAAATCATTGAAGATGAAAGAAGTATTTTATGTACTTGGGCTCAAGAAGAACCTACTCTCTATCTCTGCATTGGATGCAAAAGGTATGAGGGTTGCATTTGTGGATGGCCAAGTCCTAACGTGGCCAAAGGGTAAGACCATAAATGATGCAGTAGTAATTGGAGAGCAAGAGGGAGGTTTGTATAAATTGAAGGGACAACCTGAACATGCCATGGTGACATGAAGACAAAGATTCATCCATAGTCATGAATCAAATAGAGGTATTTATAAAAAAAATTTGCAAAGGTTAACTTGTGAGTTATGCAGGTCATTGAAGAGAACAAGAAAACATTGCTAGACATAACTAGCAAATATGGTGACCAGGTATGTGTTTTTTATATCATAGGATCTCTTATATAAGTATGTATGACATGATTGATGATGAGTATTCATGAAGTCATAGGTTTGAATAACCATGGGTGTATGCATATTATATTTCTTACCTTAATTAATGATATGACTAACCAGAAGAGTCACAAGGTTGAGTAATCACGGATTTAGGTATATTATGACTAACCATAAGAGTCCTTGAATACTAATACTTATTATTTCAGTTTGAAATGATCATGACTATACATGTTTAAGATTATTGTGTTTTGATAATATCAAGATTATGCTAATGAATGTGTGATTATGTATGATACCTCGAGGATAACACAATAGTGATACTAATAAGCATGCATAGAGACCAAGGATGAATATAAGTTCAAGGACAGGTAATCCAGGAAGCAAAGATCAAGAAGGAGCACACTCCAGTAGTTTCTGCAAGGATGTAGAGATTTAGAGGGAGTTGACCATCTTTCTACATTCCACAACATAAAGGTGTAGAAGAAGCTAATTCAGTAGCTCTTGCAAGGAAGCAAAAGACTCGGAGGGAGTCCACCCAACAAACAAACAAAGATAAGTATTTCTTACATATTTGTTTGTTTAAATAAAATTGTTCAATGATGTATATGCTTATGTTCCTAGACTTAGGATATGTATTGTGCATATTAGAATGATTGCATTAATGAACAGTATACTACTAATATGCATGTGATGGGTAAGTGGCCTATGGAAGTGTAAAACATTCCATTGCTACTTATCTAGAATGAAACCTCTTTGCTAACATGTTGGGAGTAGTGCAAACTCTTAACAATGTTCTGGTAGAGATTGGAAGGCATCTAGAAAGTTACAGGATATGGATGAATGTTGTATTGAAGCATTGGCTTAAACAATTGCATGACTATATGACATATTCCTTTATGTGAAAGAATTTGTTCTGAAAATTATGAGATGTTTCTAATCATGCAATTTAACTTGTTTTGTAGGAAAGATCGTATACCATCACCTACAAAAGAAGGACTACAACATTTGTTCCAGCAACAAAGTTATCTATTGAAGATATTGAAGATGTTGAAGTTTCCCAGATTCGGGAAGAATGCCATGATCGAGGAGTACCATTCGATCATGAAGAATGATATTTGGGATGCGGTCCCAAGACCTGAAGGGAAGTTTGTTGTGACTTCCAAATGGAACTATTAGATCAAGCATGCTGTAGATGGCAACATAGAGAAATATAAAAGTGATGAAATAGAAGATACACCAGATGGATTTCAAGACAGCTTTCTTGAATGGTGTAGTTGAAGAAGAAGTATATGTGGAGCAGCCACTTGGTATAGTAGGATGGACAGTTTCCTATCTAGTTTGGGCTTTACCAAGAGTAAAGCAAATTCCAACCTTTACTACAAGGTTTAGGAAGGGAATCCTATGATTCTACTCATGTATGTGGATTACTTATTTGTAACAGGAGATGACAGATTGATTGCAGATACAAAGAGGAAGCTTGCTGCTGAGTTCGATATGAAGGACTTAGGGATGATGCATTATTTCCTAGGTATGGAGGTGTGGCAGAGTGTAGATGGGATCTTCCTTGGACAAGGGAGTATGCAGTAGATATCCTGAAGAGGTTCGGGATGATGGATTGCAAGGCCATGGCCACACCTATGGCATCGAACTTGAAGCTTCTTTGTGATGCTTCATTTGAGCCAGTTGATGTCTCTATGTATCGTCAGATGATTGGGTCCTTGATGTACCTGGAAAACACGAGACCAAATATTTGCTTTGCGGTGAACACATTGAGCCAGTTCCTGACGGATCCGAGGAGTGTTCACCTGGTTGCTGTAAAGCATATTATGACGTACCTGAAGGGTATAGTTGATTGTGGGCTCAAGTATGAAGCAAATCAAAAGTTTAACCTGCAAGGTTACATTGATTCAGATTACGCAGGCAGTGCTGCAGATAGGAAGAGCACATCTGGATGCGGCTTCAGTATTGTTAACACCTAAAAAGTGCTCACTAGCTCATTTCCCTATTCACATGACCCATTTCTCCACTTTTTCACCATCTGAGCCTCTGAAACCAACAAAAGGTCACCAAAAGACCTTGGTACACCCCTTTTTCCATTAAAAAAGATTATTTTTCCAAGAAAATCATAAAAAACCCTCAAAAAGGGTCCAAATTCCCAAAAATATTAAAAAGGGAATTCAAATATTATTTTTATTCAAAAAAGGAAAAAGGAGGGAAAGTTACCTAAACCATGTTGGTCAATACCATTGGTTTCCACAAAACCACAAATGGTATTCCTCACCACCAAAACCTATAAAAAGGTGGTAGGGGCTCCTCATTTCACATCCTTCCATTATCTCATCCTTATGCTGCTGAAATCTCCCATGAGCACTTTTAGCCATTGAAGCAACCTTGGAGAAAGAGACCTATTGGAGTTTGGAGCTACTCATCTTGGGAGTTGCTCAACATCAACCTTCACCATTGAAGGTAATATCGCAAGCACTTGCTTGCCCCCCACTTTTCAATACAAAAATTATTTCTTATGTTTCTTGTTCTTGATTTTGAAATATTTACATTATTTGCTTAGATTCTTGTTTAGATCCATGAAAAGTATTGTTTATTTAGTTTATTGTTTTTATTTCTATTGAAACTGCTACTACTAGTTAGTAGGTGCCCATAGCACTAAGCTTGGTTGCAAAACCGAGCCAACAGTTTTTGGCGACTCCGCTTTGGTTTGAACTTTAGATCTCTAGCTTTGCCATTAAATCTTAGTTTTTATGAGTTTTTAACCATTAGATCCATAGATCTGCCATCTTAGACAGCAGATCCATTGCTGTTCTAAGATTTGGCCCCAAAAACAGCCCTAAATTTTAAATTTTCGAGTTCGTTTCTCGTTTTCCGTGCACGGCTTTCGCCTCGCGGCTTTTTGCCAGACAGTCGCGCGGTCCATCGCGACTTTTCTGCATTTTTCCGCGCGGTCCATCGCGGCCTTTTTCCAGACAGTCGCGCGGTCCATCGCGACTGTTCTGTGTTTTTCCGCGCTGCACACCGCGGCTTCGCGGCCTTTTTCCGCGCTGTACATCGCGACTGTACGCCCAAAACCTGCGCGGTCCATCGCGACTGTGCGCCCAAAACCTGCGCGGTCCATCGCGACAGTGCGCCCAAAACCTGCGCGGTCCATCGCGACTGTGCGTCCAAAACCCGCGCGGTCCATCGCGACTGTTCGGCCAAAAACCGCGCGGCCCATCGCGGCTGTTCGTCCAAAACCCGCGCGGCTGAATTTTTTCATTCGGCCATCCCGATTTTGAAAAATATTTTTTTTTTACTGTACTTTCTGCCCATAGCATATTTTTTACAGTATAAAATCCTGCATATTTTCCAGATTTAGAAAAACTTTTTACTATTTAAAGTGCATACATACATCTTTTTAAAAATTTTCAAGAAAGTGAAAGAAAGATTCATTTAGCATTCTTTATCTAGATTCAAATTTTTTCTTGTTTACTTCTTTAGAATCTTGCCCTTAGCAAATTTTATTGAAACGAAGAAATCCATTTATTTCTTTTAGAAGTTTATTATTTGCTTTCATAAATCCAAAAAATCCATTATTTTTTGAGTTATTTTTGAAAAAGCAAATTAATTTCTTTTTAGTGAAAAAGTCTTAAATATTTGCTCGTTATTTTTCGAAAAGTCCTTTATTTTTTGAAAAATTTCCCTTAAAGCATTTAATTTTTTCAAGTTCAGTTTACACACCTCACGTGCACTCACACGATCACTTAATTGAACTAAGACTTAAAACTTACCCTAATTTGAACACACTCTTAACCCCACTTGGGGAACACAAAAAGAATTCTTGTAGCTAGGTAGTATTGGGGGGATAGGTGTTCCAATAACACCCCTCAGTTCATACATCGGAGACATAGAAGTTGTCCAATTAGGGAGCTAAAATCTCTTAGTACTTTTTGGCGCGGTCACAACCGGTTTGTGGGAAGGCCTCTCCCCTAGGAGGGTTGAAGTCGCGAGGATGGTTCCGGAAGCCTGAGTGGGATACCGAAACCCATTCAGTAACCGAAGGGCTACCATTCGCAGTTCTCGGGATATCCCTGTATTGGGATATTGCGATCAAAGGACCAAACGGCAGATTTACCTTTTCTCGACGCGTCATGAACGGAGTATCCTAGTAGCCTGTCTTTTTAGGATTGATTACCCGGTGTCCCTCCCGGTAGGGGGATATCTAGCCGTTGTCTCTACATTCATATTGTCTGACTTGGATTTCATCACCTTGCAGGGGATATCGTCTGTTTGAGTCACAATACTTTTAGATTAGGTGTTTGCATGATCTTTACCACCTTTTGAGTCTAGTTACACCTATTTTTTCTAGGAGCCGCTTGCATGTTGGTATTCTGACCGGTTGTTGCATTCCTCCACTTATTGTAGCACAGCTGCTAGAATAAGTGCATTTTTTGAGGATTGATTTTTTGGCCTGTGAGCCTTCTTTTTTCGCTCCCCTTTTTTGCACCCTTGGTTGCATTAGGGTTTTGAGTCTTTTACATATATCACCACCTGATACTTAAAACATATTTTTACATAAAAAACATATTCTCACCATTGAGAATTCTAGACGTTCTCGTCGTCTACAGGGCGAACTCCCAGAGTTTAGTCCACTTGGCTCTCCACGTCACGGACGCAGAGCATTATCCCTTGATTCGACACATCGTCGATCATCTAGACGGTCATCCGATTCTGACATACCCCACTTCACCTTTGATTTGGAGGTAGAATCCGAAAACCCCACAGAGTTACCACCTACCACAATTATGTCTGGAACACCAGAAGATCCACAATTTACATTAACCATAGGTCAGACATCCGCAGACCTTTCTGCGGGGATACCATCCATGACAACACCCACCCCCTTGGGTATGCCCAATATGGGTAACACTCCACATTTAGGAATGCCTAGCACAGGACCACAACCTGTCATAGGGATGCCCAACATGGGGGTCATACCCCCTTCGGTTTCCACAAACCCTATCCCAGGAATCCCTATTACGATTCCTAACCCAAGTGTCACTCCTGTTACACTTGGGAATGCTATCCCAGGAATCCCTAGTGCGATTCCTAACCCAAGTGTAACCCACGTTGTGCTCGGTAGTAATATACCAGGAATCCCTAGTGCGATTCCTAACCCAAGTGTAACCCAAGTTGCACTTGGGAGTACTAACCCATATCAGGCCACACCTGTTGGAGGGCACATACCCGCCATACCTAGCATACCTATAGGAGCTACTGGACCCCTACACCATACCACAATGGCTAGGCAAATCCCGGTACCGGTCACCACATCCGCTAGTCTACCATACATGGCAAGTCTCAACTTGCCAGATTTAGCTAGGCTTACGAATGACCCCATTAGGCACGATCCTGCTTGGCCCCATATGCCCACTAAGCTTCCCTCTGACATCCCTAAGTTTGAGGGAAAGGCCGGAGAAGACCCCCAGAACCACATCATGTCCTTCCATTTATGGTGTTCCTCCAACTCCATAGTGGACGACTCAGTCCGCCTCCGTTTATTACAGCGCACCTTCACTGGCTCTGCAGCCAAATGGTATATCGAGCAACCCCATGGGACGCATTCCACATTTACCTCCCTTGCCTCGACCTTCCTGCAGTTCTTTCAGCTACCAGTCCGCTATGATGCGGGCGTCGAAATCCTACTGTCTTGCAGACAGAACACAGCCACGCACATCACTGACCATATCCATGATTGGCGTCGGCGCCGAAGCCTATGCAAGATCAAATTAGACGACCGAATCTTTTTAGACTGGTTCCTTAAATCCCTCCTTCCCCTCATTGCGAAGGATGTAGCTTCTGAAAGACCCCAGTCTGAAGAGGAGGCCATCCTTAAGGCCCAACAGTTTGACCTTATCTATGCCCAGTCAGGATACCTATACACCATCATACCTGACGCCCCACGAGGCGACTCTGCACGCGGTGACACACCGGGGGCATCACATGCCGCTGATGGCATTATTGGCCAAATTACACCGCAAGCAAAACCTTTCAGTATGGTGAGCACCATGCCCGCCCCAGACCTTTCTAGGGCTACATCCAGTTCCGGAGCGACAACTTCTTATGCTCCAATAAACCAGACCCATCATGTTCATGGACCCTCTTGTCCACAACATTGTTATGGCCAAGCGCCATCAGCATATGTACCTCCTACATACTATGCTCAACCTACGGTACAAAACCCCATGCAGTTTCCACAACAGCCCATGCATTACCCACAACCGGTTGCAACGGCTAACCTCACAACTCCACCAGCGCAGGGGTACCAACAACCCCAACAGGCAACTGGACTACCTCCAGCTCCACCTGCATACTATCCACCGCAACCTGCTCCCGCACCTGCGGCTCCTCAGAATCCCCCCAATGCTCAAGGGCATGTGTACGCACAACAACAGCAGCCCCAATATCAAAATAACCAACGCAACCAGGGTGGACAACCCAACCGCGGAAGAGGACGCAACCGTGGAAACAATCAAAACCGCAACCAAGCTCCACAGCCTACCCAGCCCCCACAAAACAATAACGCGGCGCCCGCTCATCAGAATCCTGATCGGCCACCTAAGCAACCTAAAAATGCTAATTTACGGACAAACCATCCTTGTTCCATTTGCGGTGTCTATGGCCACTATACCCACGCTTGCCCACATCTCGAGCGAGCTCGACAACTATGGACAAATGACGCCCATCGTCAAGGGCAGGCGGCTCCTCAGCCACCACCCAATCCCCCACCACCTCCACAACAACCTCTGGTTCTCCAAAACCCCTTTCCAACACAAGGAGTGGTAAACACCCAGCCGTTAGCCCCCCAACAGGGCAACGTGCAACCACAACAAATAACTTACACAGCTCCTGATCAACCCATGTTTGATTCAGGTACCCACCACTTATTGATGATGTCCACCGCTGACGTCAATGTCCAAACCCGTCGAAATCAATACGGACCGACTTCTGAAGCCCCCCCCGCCGAAAAGGATACCACTGCTAATCCCACTGATCAGACATTGCGTATACCTCAGGTTCCACTTGATGGCGCTTCTAAAGCACCTCGCTTCCCCCTTCGCCGAATCAACAACAACCCCAATGCACGAGCTGCGTCCAATTACAACATCGTAGATGACTTAGCTCAATCTCCCGCAGCCATGTCTGCGTTAGAAGTCTTAAAAACCTGTCCTTCTCAGCGCAAGACTTTACTTTCCGCCATTGGGGCTATTGACCCAAATGATTCGAACTTGATGACCTTTGACTTAGACCAATCTGAACCACGGCTGCCTTCTACCATAGCAGTCCAAGTTTCCGTTTCTATTCGGAATCTTGTCATCCATCGATGTATCATCGACGAGGGTGCATCCACATGCGTCATGTCCACTTTTGTTTGGCAAAAGTTGGGCTCCCCTGCTCTCCAGCAATCAACCACTGCATTGCGGGCCTACGACGGCCGCTCAGCTCAACCTCACGGTTTATTACCCAAAGTACCCGTCCAATTAGGTGGGAAGACTGTGCTCATCGACATAGAGGTCATTAACGCCCAACTAGATTATAACCTTTTACTTGGCCGCAGTTACATGTATGCCATGAAAGCGGTCGCCTCCTCCGTCTTCCGCACCATGATGTTCCCCCATGAGGGCCGCGTGGTCAAAATTGACCAACTCACCTACTATGACCCCAACGCCCCTGCAGCACCAGAGAATGTTCTCCCCATGATTGAACAACCCGCTTCTAGTGCTGTGACCTCCTTTGTGTCTTCTGTGGCACCCGGACTGTATTCGGATACACCAATGACCTCTACATTCCAGGCCATTCCACCACCGTCACTGGAGACCCAAGTCGCAAACCTTTGTACTGTTTCGCAGAATACGCAAACACCCGGCGGTCAACCACCATTGATCCCCAGTCACATTGGTGTTACACCCATCCACACCATCCCCTTCCTATTTCCTCCTTCGGGTGTAGTAAGCGCCCCGGTTATGGCTACCCTTAGCCTACCCGGGCTAACATTGGGATTACCCGTGTGGTATATTCCGCCTCCCGTTCGAATACCGACACCAGACGTCATCCTCCAACCGGTACAACCTATTGTTACCACGAATCAACCTCCCCCTGGCGTCGCGATCCCTTCGTCGACAACGACACCTCCTCCTAACCCCCATATTCCTTCGTCGTCAATGAAACCTCCTCCGGGGCTCACGATGGCGTCGACGTCAAAGGATCCCCCTCTCCTTGCTAAGCCCACTGGGGGCAGAGGTCCACAACCCTACACTGCCATACCACCTCCTAAGGCAGCCAAACCCCCACCGGTGTTTCGAGCTCCCCCCAAATGTTCATTATGCGATGAAATTGGCCATCCAACTCATCAATGCCCACATTTACCGGCACTCCAAGAACATATGAATATGTTGGACGATGACATAGGAATCCCAGTAGTCAGATTAGAACCACCTCTACAGCCTCGCGACAAAACACTGCGCACTAACCATCCGTGTGCTATATGCAGTGTCTACGGCCACTACTCACACCATTGCCCTGATCTACCAGACTATAGAGCAGCGCTGTACGAATTAAACAATGCCGATTTAGAGATATCTCCTCCCCTCATCGAGGAGATTCACCCTCCACCATCATCCTCGTCAGAAGAAGTCAATACGATATATATGATTTCGACAACCTTCAAACCAGAACCCCTAGATTTGTGGTCTGACTACTTCAATACTGACGAGCAGATTTTGGAAACACTCACTGCACCTGACTACCCTTGGGATGATATGCATCATCGCTCGTACTTCCTCCCGGAAGCATCTACCTCCACCGCATCCAACCAGCTATCAGTCGAGTCGAAAGACTTCATACCTGCTAAGGTCGATTGGTTAAAGGACCCCATCCTAGCACCGGATGCCTTTGAAGAAGGGAACATGTCCAACATTTCCCCCACTATCCAGATAGACATTTCCACAACACCGGGGAAACCTGAACTCATCTCGCTGGGCGCATCTTGCACTCAAGCAGAAACTCAGGCATACAAAAAACTCTTTCAAGAGTTCCGAGACGTCTTCGCCTGGTCCTATACCGAGATGCCTGGTCTCGACCCCGCCATTATTGAACACCACATCGATACATGGCCGGAAGTACCCCCTGTTCGTCAGAAACAGCGACCTATTCACCCTGCCAAGCTCCCCGCTGTCAAGGCTGAAGTCGAGAAACTTCGAACAGCAGGTTTCATCTATCCTATTCCGTACACCACATGGGTGTCGAACCCCGTCCCTGTCAACAAAAAGCAGGGCACCCTTCGAGTATGCACAGATTTCCGCGACCTAAACCACGCTTGTCCAAAAGACAATTTCCCCACGCCATTCATTGACCAACTCATTGATGAGTGTGCGGGCCATGAGGTCCTATCCTTCATGGACGGTTTTTCCGGATACAACCAGATTCACATCCGCAAAGAGGATCAGTACAAGACTGCCTTTACCACCCCATGGGGCACCTTTGCCTATCGAGTCATGCCCTTTGGCCTAAAAAATGCTGGTGCCACTTTCCAGCGAGCCATGACCTACTGCTTTCACGACTTGGTCCACATCCTGCGGGTCTATCTTGACGACCTCACAGCGCGTTCCCGAAAACGATCAGACCACCTTAGCGACCTCCGGCAGGTTTTCCTGCGTTGTCGTAAGTATAAAATCCGCTTGAACCCACACAAGTGTGTCTTTTGCGTCCCGGCAGGCCGGTTGTTGGGTTTCATTGTTTCCCAGGACGGGATCACCGTTGATCCCCTGAAAGTCAAAGCCATCTTAGAACTTCCCCCTCCTCGCACGCTTCGCCAGCTTCAGAGCTTGCAAGGTCGGTCCAATTTTCTTAGGCGCTTTGTTCCTGATTACGCCACCAAAGTCCATGGATTCTTACGCTTACTTCGTACCCACATACCCTTTGTCTGGGACGAACAAGCAGACACGGCATTCGAAGCCCTCAAGAAGGCTCTCACACAAGCCCCCTTGATATCCCCACCGGATTTTTCCCAAGACTTCACCCTTTACGTCTCGGCATCCGAACATGCCGTATCCGGAGTTTTGGTCCAAGAAGATGCTTCCCACAAAGAGCATGTAATTTACTACGTCAGCCAGACCTTGTCTGGCCCACCTCTACGCTACCCATATGAGGAAAGATTAGCCCTAGCTGTAGTCTTTTCCGTACAGAAACTACGACACTACATTTTGCTTAGTCATACCACGGTCGTGGCCGACTCCAACCCCATGGTCTACCTCCTCACCAGGAGACTCCTTCAGGGTCGTGTCGCTAAATGGGTCATTATCCTCCAGGAATATGACCTTACTTTCAAGACTCCCAAAAGCACCAAAGCTCTCTCGCTTGCTCACTTAATTACAGATCTCCCGTCCTCTTCGACATCACCCGTTATCCATACGGACCTGATTGACGAGCAGATCTTCGTCATTTCGTCGGACGACCCTTGGTACGGAGACATTTTGACTTACCTCCGTACGCAAAAATTCCGACCACACATCGATCGTGATGGACGCCGTCGCATACGACACCACGCACCCCGATACCTACTTATTGGAGATGTACTTTACCGACGCGGCGTTGATACTATCTTACGCCGCTGCCTATCCCATAGTGAGGCAGAACAAGTCCTCAATGATTGTCATAGCGGTGCCTGTGGAGGCCATTTCTCCGGCATGGCTACCGCCCAGAAAATCATTCGGGCAGGTTATTTTTGGCCATCGTTGTTTACTGATTGCATCACCGCAGTCAAGCATTGCCAGAACTGCCAGCTCTTTGCCCCCAAAGCAAGAACCCCCCCTGCCCCCCTTCATCCAGTCATCACTGTTGGACCATTCTGCAAATGGGCCATAGACTTCCTCGACTGCAACCCCCCGTCAGCCGGCGGTCACAAACACATCATTGTGGCCGTAGATTATTTCACCAAGTGGGCAGAAGCCATGCCAACCTATAACTGCAAAGCGGACACCGCGGCGCGGTTTTTCTTCAACCACGTCATCGCTCGTTTCGGAGTACCACAACAGCTAGTCTCTGACCACGGCTCTCACTTCGAAGATGCCGTCTGGAAAGAATTATCAACCATGTTGAAATTCGAACACCATTTCTCTTCCGCTTATTACCCCCAAGGAAACGGCCAAGTCGAAGCGATCAATAAAATCTTGAAGACCATTCTCCAACGCACTGTAGACAAGCACAAGTCCAATTGGCATCACATGCTTTTCCCAGCACTCTGGGCTTACCGCACATCAACCAAAACCGCCACCGGTTTTACCCCTTTCCATTTAGTTCACGGTGTCGAATCTGTCCTCCCTATTGAGTGCCAGATCCCAGCTCTACACATCGCCGTTGAGCTCCTACCAGATACTTCCCCGATCGAGCAACGTTTACTGCTCCTAGAGCAGGCCGATGAAGATCGGCGCACAGCCATTCAAAACATGGAAGCCGCTAAACAAAGATCGAAACTAAGTTACGACAAACGCGTCCACCCAAGAACCTTTTCGGAGGGAGACCTTGTCCTCGCTTACGATCAAGCTCATGATAAAACCGGAAAAGGGAAGTTCGTGTCTATGTGGCAAGGCCCCTACATCATACACACCTGCCTCGGGCAGGGGGCATACATTCTGACCGATTCAGAAGGCAACACCTTACGCAACCCACGCAACGGGTTATACCTTAAAAGATTTTACCCATAGAAAATCTCATGGACACCATCGTCCATTTTTTAGTATAGGCATACGTTTTTCATTCACAAAATTTTTTTCAAAAAACCTAAATATTTGTTTTCCCTGCATGACCACAGATGGAGCCTCTTCCACTCTGCCATATCGGTTTCGCTGATGGTGCAAGCCGTTGGTCTCCCAATCTCGCCTCCGCAGCTTGGGTAATATACTCCCCTTCACATGAGTTAATTCACATCGATGGAGTATGTTTAGGTGCCGCCACCAATAATCAAGCTGAATACGATGCCGTGACCGGTCTCCTGGCCGCTGCTCTCCAGATGAGCATACGTCACCTCAACGTTTTCTTGGACTCACAGCTCCTAGTTTCCCAGCTCAACAATGATTACCAGGTACGCGATCCCTGTCTGTTCAGAAAATTCCTGCGCACTAAACAAATGGTTAGACAGTTTGAATCCATTACATTCACACATGTCCCAAGACACCTTAATAGTGTAGCAGATAATATGGCCAACAGTGTCCTCGACTGGCACACCAATCACATCATGTCATATCCATAAACAAACATGCATCCAGGTGCAAAACATGTGCCTCCACGGGCATATACAGAAACCAATATTGCATCCACATGCATAACATGTGCCTCCACGGGCATAAAAACAAACAAACCAAAATATTGCATCCATGTGCATAGCATGTGCCTCCACGGGCATATATAAATCTACAAACACACTGCATCCACGTGCATAACATGTGCCTCCATGGGCATATACAATAGACAAAGTGCATCCACGTGCATACACATCAAAATATCCAAAATATATCCACATATATATACGAACCAAATAGTCTACATGTCATAAGTGCCCTCAGCACAAGGTATACACAAAATACATCTGTCATACAAAAATGCTTCCCCATATGCTCATGAGCATTTGGGGGCAAGTACAATGACGTCTAATCATCAGGATCCTCCGGATCCTCAGGATCCTCCTCCGGCTCCTCCTCTGACTCCACCTCCACTGGCCCAGCCGGGTCACGACGACCCCGAACTCGCCGCTCGGCTGGCCCTGCTGGGTCGTCCCTCAGACGTATCCTCCCCGGTGCCGGCTCTGCCGGAACATCTCCTCCACCACCCCCGTGTCTCGCAGCAAGCACCGCTGCCCTCAACAACAGTGACTGCCACTCGGGCGGTGCACCGAGACATCCCTGCAAAATGTCCCGATCAAGGTCCCTCCAGCCATCCTCCGGAAGTCTAGCTACGATCCGGGCCAAAGTCCGTCGAACACCATCTATAGCATCGTCCTGAGGGCCAACCCCTCGCCCACGGGCTTCAAATCCTCCACCACGAGGAGGACGTACAGGTACTGGAGGACGTGCAACCACTATCGCCCGCCCCTGCCGAGCCACATAGTCAGGTGGTGGTACCGGACCAATATCTGCACAGAGCAAGTAGAACCATTAGATACTATACAACAGACATCATCATGATCAATCATAATACATATGGTATAAACATCACATAAGACACAAAAACATACCGTCTAAGCTCCAGGCCTGTCCTGGGGCACGTGGCATCTCCGGGTCTCCCCGGTAGTCCATACCGGCGTATGGATAGTCCTCGATCACCAGTGGCATCTGCTCCCACTGCTGGAAAAAATCCTCTGTAAAGAAGCCACGAATACCACCGCCAGCACGAGGCATCATCTGCCCCCACCTCATCATACGAGGCTCTCTAGGTAGACCAGCACGAACCGGTACGTGTGGCCGTAGGGTCGGCACCCGCTCAAAGAAAAAACAACATAAAAATGAGGCGTAACAGAACTCACCTCCCTCTCTCACAGCCTTGTCCAGATCTCTCCGGACACCGGCCAAGAACATCTGAGCCCAAGCATAGTAAGTACCCCGTAGAACGGAGTCCACCATCACCGTCTGCCCCCCAGACATACGATGTGGTGCAGCAGCACCCAAAACCCTCAGAACGCAGGCACCAACGGCCCGCATATCCCACTCACGTAGGAACTTCAGACTGATAGAGCTGTTTACCAAAACAGCGTCATCCCCACAAAAGGTCTGCAAGAGGTCCTCCATATCCACGCCTGGAGGCAACCTCGGAGAGATATCACCCACCTCACCCAAGCGAGGCAACCCGGTCAAAAAATATACATCAGTGAGAGTAATCTCCAACCTCTCACCACCAATAATAAAGGCACCCTCTGCCAGCACCCACCACTGAACGAGCTTGTTCAGGAGTCTCCTCACTGAACGGATATAAGGTATCTGACCGAACTTCAAGAGTCCGCTCATGGCTAAGGTCTGTCTCACCCCCCCATCATCCCCGATCCTCGCCACAATCTCGGCATCAATATCTCTCTCCCGCCATACGGACTGAGCCCTCCGCAACATCCTGCCAAGAAAACACAGAAAATTTTAGCCCCAGCATCAAAATTTAAAAAAAAAAAAAAAAAAAAAAAAAAAAAAATCTCATCGCGGCTTTTTCACAAAAAGCCGCGATGACCATCGCGGCTTTTCCACAAAAGCCGCGATGACCATCGCGGGTTCCATGAAAAAACCCGCGATGAACATCGCGAGTTTCGTCCAGACAGTCGCGATGAACATCGCGACTGTCACCCATGAACACGCGATGAACATCGCGGGTTCCGACCTCACAGTCGCGATGAACATCGCGACTGTGAGTCTAAAACCCGCGCGGTTCATCGCGGGTTCCGCCCCGAAACCCGCGCGGTTCCACGTTGGAGAGTCAACGTGGAGTTTCGCGGCTTTCGGGGGCCCACCGCCAACTAAAAAAGACATAATTGACTAGGTTAAGGCGAATAGAGTTACCTGCAACTCGCTAAATCGAAAACCAACGGTGAAATCTCCCAGAAATCGAAAAATAACTCTGACTGCTCTATCAAACTCGCACGTGACAATGACAAGTCATATTGGGCCCCACGTCCTATTTATAGAAATTCCACAAATTTCAAACAACCATTGCGGTGTCATACGAAGTCCATTTCTCAAACCGTTGGTACCGTTGGGATCAGCAAAGCGAGAACTTCATAGAGGTTCCTTCCATTTCCCGTTTTTCCCGGGGTCCATTTTTGACCATTTTTTAGCCCCTCTCGTGGCCTCGGTTTGCGTGCCACATCGGCCGTTCTCCGTTTTTGATGTGCCTTATATGGCCGGATTCAGTTTTCCGCGCTCGTGATGATGCTTGAGACCATTTCTCGCTCTCACCTTTAGATTTTCCGGGCATTTTTTCCACGCCCCCTCGTCGCCTCGGTTTGCGTGCCACATCGGCCGTTCTCCGTTTTTGATGTGCCTTATATGGCCGGATTCAGTTTTCCGCGCTCGTGATGATGCTTGAGACCATTTCTCGCTCTCACCTTTAGATTTTCCGGGCATTTTTTCCACGCCCCCTCGTCGCCTCGGTTTGCGTGCCACATCGGCCGTTCTCCGTTTTTGATGTGCCTTATATGGCCGGATTCAGTTTTCCGCGCTCGTGATGATGCTTGAGACCATTTCTCGCTCTCACCTTTAGATTTTCCGGGCATTTTTTCCACGCCCCCTCGTCACCTCGGTTTGCGTGCCACATCGGCCGTTCTCCGTTTTCGATGTGTCTTATATCGCCGGATTCAGTTTTCCGCGCCCTTGATGATGCTAGAGATCATTTCTCGCTCTCACCTTTAGATTTTCCGAGCATTTTTTCCACGCCCCCTCGTCGCCTCGGTTTGCGTGCCACATCGGCCGTTCTCCGTTTTCGACAATCCTTATGTCACCGGATCCAGTTTTCCGCACAGATGACGATGCTTGAGACCTTTTCTCACCCTCGTCAATCCTTTTTTGTTCGGTATAATTTTACCCCTTTTTCGGGCCGAGCAACCCCTTTTACGAAAAAGGCACTTAGGGAGTTTCTGTTAAGCTCTTTTCTAACTCCTAAAACAATGAAAAGATCGCCGAGCAATCTTGCTTCCTTTCATGCTCGATAAACGTATCTGAAAGGGCGTCTACCTGGTATAAGTTTACCCCTTTTCCGGACCTTGTAGACTAATTACGAAAAAGGTATACTCTAGTCACATCGGCTAGAAGAGTTCTCCATTCGCATCATTTTATACTTTTTCGGGCCTCGGAGACTAAACTTACGAAAAAGAAACACCAATAGAGTCCACTTACTGTTTTCAGACTCTCTAAACATGAAGCAACCATGAGCATGCGCCGTCCTGGGCTCACAAAATCCACAGGACCGTACCATTTCAGAGCACACTTTTATCCCTTCTTGAAGCTCATTAAAACTATGAAGAAGGAAGAAGGGTGCCTCTTGGCGCCACGACCGATCATATCTACTCGCATAGCAGCTTCCCCATTTTGGTCGCCTTTGTTCAGAGTATTCTGCAGTATGTCACCCTGAAACTCCCTCGACAGCTACCATCAGCTTGTCCTCCCCCCCCAGAGACAATATATACCATTCAGTCAAAGCTATGATCCCTGCACCTACAAGTCAGTTCCCTACGCTGCCAGGTCAACCATGTCATCATGCTCTGAACAAAGGAAGTTTGAGTCTACCCATTTTTTGACCCAGCTATTTTCCATCCCCACAAGTATGTCAGTCCTACCAGCAGTACTACATCACTTCAGTTTACACCTCGCGCTCCTAGCAAGGAAACATCATTGCCTTGTTAGTTGTTGGTCTCCCTCTGTCGACGACAACCACATTTATTCCAGAGGATAGACCTAGAGGCCCCTGTGTCTTGGACTCATTACCATTTATGATGAGTGCCTACGAATCATTTCGAGAGGAATCATTACTGCCTCTCCAAATGGTTGTTTCTCACATGCTCGACTTCAACACCTTGATCGCATCGTTGAGACTCGCACAGGGTATTGGTCCGTTCACTTATTAGTCGAAGACCCCGGATACCTCCTGACTCCTCCACATTTGAGAGTCTTCCTATGAATAATATCAGTTACACTTTTCCTATAGTTATCCGGGCTGCGCATGGCGACAATATTCAGATTTATACCTGTTTCATACTCCCTTGAGTATACAGTTACATTTATTCCCAGATTTGACTCATAGTCTCTGAGTCCCTACAGATGTTGGACACCTTCAGTTACAGCATTTCCACAGTTGATCCAGTGTATCAGTTATTGAGATCATTCTTATTTGAGATCATTCTTATTGAGATCATTCATGATCCTGAGTATATCCCACCATCATGTCCCCTCTGGACCATTATGATGTACCAGTATATTTCTTCACGTATTAGATCCCCCTTCTTGGGACTAATTGTTTTGTAAATGCCTTGATACGAGCATGGGAATGCCCGCCTCGTCCTGTATCAGAGATTATACCTCATTCATATTGAGGCCATGTAATATTTTTTGTTTTTGCAGCTTCCAAGGGCCATGGCTCCAGTCTCCAAACGGTCTCTTCTCTCCCCTAAAACCCAGAAAAAGGACAAAAGAACTATGATGTCTATCGGCCATACGATGAGCTCCTGCCCTCACACATCAGGGGGCAATCTGTTAACACCTAAAAAGTGCTCACTAGCTCATTTCCCTATTCACATGACCCATTTCTCCACTTTTTCACCATCTGAGCCTCTGAAACCAACAAAAGGTCACCAAAAGACCTTGGTACACCCCTTTTTCCATTAAAAAAGATTATTTTTCCAAGAAAATCATAAAAAACCCTCAAAAAGGGTCCAAATTCCCAAAAATATTAAAAAGGGAATTAAAATATTATTTTTATTCAAAAAAGGAAAAAGGAGGGAAAGTTACCTAAACCATGTTGGTCAATACCATTGGTTTCCACAAAACCACAAATGGTATTCCTCACCACCAAAACCTATAAAAAGGTGGTAGGGGCTCCTCATTTCACATCCTTCCATTATCTCATCCTTATGCTGCTGAAATCTCCCATGAGCACTTTTAGCCATTGAAGCAACCTTGGAGAAAGAGACCTATTGGAGTTTGGAGCTACTCATCTTGGGAGTTGCTCAACATCAACCTTCACCATTGAAGGTAATATCGCAAGCACTTGCTTGCCCCCTACTTTTCAATACAAAAATTATTTCTTATGTTTCTTGTTCTTGATTTTGAAATATTTACATTATTTGCTTAGATTCTTGTTTAGATCCATGAAAAGTATTGTTTATTTAGTTTATTGTTTTTATTTCTATTGAAACTGCTACTACTAGTTAGTAGGTGCCCATAGCACTAAGCTTGGTTGCAAAACCGAGCCAACAAGTATGGGATCAGGTGTGATCTCTTGGTTTAGCAGGAAGCAGTATTGCGTAGCACTGAGTACAGCTGAGGCAGAGTATGTTGCAGCTTGTTCAACTAGTTGTGAGGCAGTATGGCTCCGAAAGCTACTGTCTGAGTTATTTGATCTCCCATTGGATGCTACTGGTATCTTCTGTGATAACCAGAGTTGTGTGAAGCTGTTTGAGAACCCATTGTTTCATGACAGGTCGAAACACATAGATATCAAATATCACTATATCATGGATATGGTGCAGAGAGGAGCAGTGAAGCTCCTGTATGTTGTGACGGATGAGCAGATTGCAGATGTACTGATGAAGCCACTATCCAGGGTGAAGTTCGAGTACTTCAGAGAGAGGCTTGGCGTTCTTCAGATCGATGACACTTCGAGGAAGAAGTGATGGACACATTTGCTGAAGCCATTCCAAGCATGTTGGAAGGAGGATCCTTCACATGGCTGTGGATGTAAGCGCTGGATGATGAACATCAGGACGATGTTTCACTTATTGCTTAGTATATGCATCAGGATGATGCTGGATATGATCAGTTGGATCATTTATATGTATATGTATGTACGCATCATGTTGGATGTTGGATATGATCAGTTGGATCATATATGTATGTACGCATCATGTTGGATGCTGGATATGATCGGTTGGATCATTTGTATATATTTTGTATATGCATCATGTTGGATGCTTGGACCATGTATCTGTATCAGGGGGATACATTGTATGATCAGGTAGATCATGTATGTTGATATATATCAAGTATGATCAGGTAGATCATGTATGTTGATGGATACATTGTGTGGATCATGTATCTATGTATCAGGTGGATACCCTGTGTATGGTGATATGTATCAGGTAGATACTTGGTATGCATCAGGTGGATGCATTATATGATAAGGATGATCATGGATGATGAGCTTCTCCAGATGACATGCATTAGGACGATGCAGTGATGATGATCAGGATGATCATGTGTACATTAGGATGATGTATGGTGAGTATCAGGATGATACTTTGTGGCCGTGGATCAGGTTGTGCAGATGAGCATGTCTGGAAGATCCTATAGGTCGGAGTTGTGTACCCATAATAGCCTAGGATTCTTTTTCGAGACATTGCTCTGGGAGGACATGTAATTTGTGCCCTAGAAGATCTTCAGGTCAGAGTTGTGTACCCGTAACATCCTGAGATGCTCTTGCGATGTTTTGTCCTATGGCATGTAATTTTCTCTCGGGAGATTTGGATAAGATGAAAAAGGCCTTAGATGCTTCAGCCAAGTTTTGCCATGACCACATGTAATTTTCTCCTGGGAGATCTGGACAGGATGAAAAAGGCCTCAGATGCTTTAGCCAGGTTTTGTGGTGGACCACATGTAATGTGCTCCTGGGAGATCTGGACAGGATGAAAAAGGCTTTAGATGCTTCAGCCAGGTTTTATAGTGAGATCACATGTAATGTACTCCTGGGAGATCCGACAAGTAGAGCTGTGTGTTTGTAATAGCCTAGGATGCTTCAGCTAGGTTTTGTGATGGGTCACATGTAATGTTCTCCTAGGAGATCCGACAGGTAGAGCTGTGTGCTCGTAATATCCTAGGATGTTGCAGCCAGGTTTTGTGATGCACGTAATAAGTCCTGAGGATTCCAAAGTATGGCCAGTGATGAAGACCTGCAGGTGGTGGACCTACATCCAATATGAAAAAGGATTGGCTCTGTAGAACTTCCTATGACGAGTAGATTCAGAGATTGGTTGAGATAGCAGCAGCAGTGACGATGATGATGACGATGATCCCTAGAAGAAGACTTGTCTAGCAGAACTGTGTCAAGAAATACCTTCCTAGTTAAGAGGAAGTGTTGATGTATATGTAACTTCGGAATGTATTTCATCTATGTATTTCATATATATTTATTGTACCCTTATAAGAGATGTGTTATTCTTCTATAAGGAAGTGTCGTCATGTGTATTAACAAGTGTCACAAGTGTGTGTACTTGGCGACGGGTTATTAGACCACTATGTCTAGGGTCGGCCCTGAAATATATATTATATTGTGGATGTACCTAACTAGACAAGATGGCCCCATAGTGTAACTGGGCAAACAAACTAGTATAAATAGAGATCGGGAGATCTCTATTTTCATATCTCGAAAACTCACATTTCTCTCACTCAGAAAGTGGAGCACTAGTGAGGAGGGGGATCATCTGCTACTAGGAGACTATCTCAATGTATTTTGGTTGTACTTTGGTTGAGCCATTGCTCGCTCTATCTCTGAGGAAGTTGTGGGGTTTTTCACCTTAGGGTTTTCCCCATGGAAACTCTGTGTCTCTTGTCTCTCATGCTTTTGATTCTTGTGATGCTTGTCATGTTTATTGTGATTGTTATGCATTGATATACTGTATATGTTATTCTCTCAGTGAAGATCCAAGAGTATTGTGAACTAATGCTCAAAATTTAACACATACCTCATCGGTTAACTGACTCTAGACAAGCTCGAAACGTCGACGCCGAGCACAACTAACCTGGGCTTCTATCCGACGTCTTTTTCCATCGGACCTATAGCAAACTCATCAAATATCTAAGTTGTTGTTGTCGGGTATCCGACCACTCACTGGCTTGAAAAAGGTTGAGCTCCGACGTCTTCTGTCGTCGGAGCTATGGCATGGCCGTTGGATATCTTCATATTTAGAGTCGGATATCCGATGGCATTGGGTAATTTAAAAAAAAAAAACACTATTGATTTGTCATTGTTTCTCCATATTGTGTGCCTAGTGCCACCTCTCTATATCAATGCATAAATCAACCTTTGCTTGGTTTCTGGTTCTATATGCATGCCATTGAGTGTTGTTTAGAAATGAAGTCTTGTAGAGGAGGGCTAGTATGTGGAAAATATATATTGATTCTTGATGGTTATCTCATTCACTACTCTGTAATCAGTACACATTCACAAACATTCATCCTGCTTAATCACTATGATGATATGCAACCCATAAGGTGAAACATTGGGTTATATATATGACTCCTTTCTCCAAGAGCTATTATAATTGCTTCTTCACATCATTGACTTCCAATAAAAATTGTTGATGCAATCCAATATAGGGAAATGGAGATTCTGAAAACTGTTTGGTGGAAACTACAAAAGATTTGTAATATGCTACTAATTGCACATGACATATCTCATTCAAATATATCTAGAGGATTTGAGACATATCTCATTGAAATATTCTCAAGGAGATTCCAAGGAATTTAAACAAAAGGTTAAAGATATTGGTTCCAGTGCATCATTTACTCAGCCTTTCAAGTTGTGGAAACTCAAAATTGGTTATGATCAGGAGCAACCAAACATCACAACAAGCTCCAAGAAATTGTCAAAATTTAGATGACATGGGAGTGGGTTGTAGAAAGGTAGCATCGTTGCCATTCATTGAGCTCCTCTCTGTTTCGAGAATAATTTAATATTCTCTACTGAACAGGGCCAACCACGTGAAGGTGGAAGCTCTTATGCCCCCCCCCCCCCGCCCCTCACATCACTCTCAATTCCCCATACCCAATGCATGTACTTGAAAAAAAAACCCATGCAAATTCATGCATATTTCATCATAAACAAACATCTACCATTCATTCAGTAAAGGCTAAAATCCATTAAGCCAATGTTTCATTCTATCAACACATTCATTCAATAAAAGATAACATTCAATAAACCATCCATTCATTCAATGAACACATTCATTCAATAAAAACTAGCATTCAATAAAGATAACTGTTTACTACACTGAATCATTAAACCATCTCTTACCTTGATTTCCAGAGGCGGCTGTGAAAACGAACAGTCATAAAGCATCATTTCATATATCTCTGATTTTCTCAAAACTCGAGAACGAAGATAAAGAGGATTTCCATGGTAATTTGTTCTAGCCAAACCTATCAAGTGTACTTTTAGGTCAACAGTATTCTTGTCTTCAAGCTGTAGCAGTTGTTTGGCCATTTTCACCCTGTAACATCTTAGAAGCAAATGTGAAAATGGCCAAACAGCTGCTACAGTTCGGAGACAAGAATACTGCTGACCTAAAAGTACACTTGATAGGTTTGGATGGAAACCATTTTCAATGTTGATGCCGCACAAGTGTAGTTTATTACCACCATACGGATTTAATTTGACCTTATCAATCAATTCCCATTGCCATTTCCTCTCATATGACATCCCACAACCATTTCTCTCGGCACCCACTCTTGATTCATTCTGCATGCATTTCACTATGCAACCGTCTCAGATTCTCACTGCGTTTTCCCTCAATTAGTTTCTCAATTCAGTATGACCCATGCCCGACGTCAGAGGAGTGTTGCCAACGGTCCTGAGTTTCAACCTGGCAACGGTGGGGATTCATGGTATTATGTTTCCCTTCGGCTGCAATATGGAAAACTCATAGTTCACTATGAAGGTTTGTATCCTTACAAACCTTCATAGTGAACTATGAGTTTTCCATATTGCAGCCGAAGGGAAACATAATACCATGAATCCTCACCGTTCCCAGGTTGAAACTCAGGACCGTTGGCAACACTCCTCGGATGTCGGGCGTGGGTCATACTGAATTGAGAAACTAATTGAGGGAAAACGCAGTGAGAATCTGAGACGGTTGCATAGTGAAATTCATGCAGAATGAATCAATAGTGGGTGGTGAAAGAAATGGCAGTGGGACATCAACTTTACGTATCCATTTATATGCTTTCTGCAAAACATAAGAAAAATGTGGAGTAAGTGAGAGACATGTAAAATCATAATTACTATGAAAAACATATGAAAAGTTCTGTTGAAAAAATAATAAAATACTTTGAATGATAACTTAAGGCACATAGAAATATGAACAAGCTATAATTGAAATTTGAGGAATGACAATAGATAATAACAATTAATAGAGTGTTGCAACCCAGTGCATACAAGCTGATAGTCCACAAACAAAATGACAAAATAGTTTGCTAAGTTGTAATTTAAATTTGAGGAATGACATTAGCTACTAACAGTTATAGTGTTGCAACCCAGTGCATACAAGTTGGTTTCCACAAACAAAATAATTATCGCAACAATTATATTTGACTAAAAGATGTCAATTTCCGGAACATATGAGTATGCGACAACAAATTGAGCAGTTGATGGAACCCAAATAATCCTTCCAGCAATTGCCACAACCCAATAGAGATTCCTTCTACCCCAAATTCCCCTTAGTATTTCAATTCAACCTACACATATGTCGTTACTATTATGATCATTTTCCTTCACCATGTCCATTAGGAACATAAAATTTGCCAGAATCACTGACAAAGATGGAAGCCACATCAACTCAGAAAATGTTGGGAAGCTTGTGCATCTAATGCAGTTGGTCAAAAACATAGAAGTGATGTTGGTAAGAAAGGAATTGTGGCTTCGTGGCGTACATCCCTTGTAGGTGTGATTGCAAACACCAATCAAGATGGCTGTCACAACCAATTTGTGTAGCTCGGGTGCTTTCCTATTTTGGATGGTTGAATTCAAAAAGCCCTAAAATGAAATAATGGAGATGCAGGAATACCAAAGGAGGGTGACAAATTTGTTGAAGCACTGTTGTTATTGTTGCTACGTGCTCTTCATAGACTACCTGTAGATCTTGATGCTTTGAAGACATGTATGGGTGGAAAATATGTAAACCACTTGAAAAATCAGAAGCACCAGCAGATTCAGAAGAAGGCTAGGCTCTTAGTTGATACTTGGAAGAAACATTTCGATGTAGTAATGAAGAACAATGACAAAGTATGGATCAAGCCAGGGAGCATATTTTCCCTATAAGTAAGATACATGAAAAGTTGCTTATACTTATGGTGGCAAGCATGCAAGATCTACTAAAGTTGTGAAAAAATCAACACCATTAAGTGATATGGATGATGGGTGTACAAATCTACTGGTAAATCTAGCAGCCACCGAAAATTCCAAGGATAGGCAAGTTCTTGTTACTATCAGTGAAAGAAGTGAAGGACCTTATTGTTTCCAAATTCCAAGGACAAGAAAGGAAGTGAAGGACCTTATTGTTTCCAAATAGAGTTCAAATGTTTCTAGCTATGACTTGTTGAATAAGATTCAGAATATTGGAAGGCATGATCCTCAAAAAGACACACTTGATATCACCTATAACCTTAGAAATAACCAATTAAGAGATAGTGACCTACATCTTATAACTTTCCTTCTTGTCTTCAATGGCATTTTTATGTCGAGTAAATTGCATGGTAGACTGGTTTGCATTTGTTTACAAAATGCAGTCTACCATAATTCTTATGTTTGGGCCTATTAACATCCATTTTGTACCAGGATTACTACCATATTTGGGCCTATTACCCCTCTTTTGGTATGGATGTCCACATGTGCTATTGATCATAGTCTTCAGACAATAAGATACAACACTTGTGAGCATAATGGGAAATTCTGATTTGTGACAGCAGTGGGCCCTTTCATTGCCAATCCCATACAATCCAACAATAATGAATATGGCCATACATTAAATCTAGGCATACTAGAAGGAATTCTGGAAAATTATAGTCAGGATAAATGTCATATGTGGGCATATTTGTATTCATTTGGAGTTGGTTGTTGCAATATTATCCCCAAGGAAGCCATTAAAGCATCATTTTTTAGGCCTGTAGCCGTAAGGGTATGTGCAACAGGTATGAGAACATTATGTGCACTGTATTAGACCTAAATAGGGGCCCTAGCCATTCAACAGCAAAGTCTCCTACAACACCCAGACTTGGATCAGCAGCCTACAGTTGCATAGTAGTCCTGTAACAACACATAGTGAGGTCTAAGCACATCTTCTAGGAGTCAAATTTAAGATATTCTCACACAATAGAGGGAGTTATCTCATTGTTTTGGAAGGTGCCAAATATTAGCAGTTACCCCTTATGCCAGCCCAGCCCAACCTTGTTTTAGAACAATCATCGTTTGAGGTCTTATGCCAAGGGTTAGGAGTTAAAAACCCTCAGAAAGAGTTTCTAAACAGCAAGGAAAAATCGTAAAGCTTAGCCTGCCATGAGATCTTCTCGGCCTAGCCATTCATTTAAACATTTATCACAGGATACACTATAGTATCGTAGTAGTAAATTCTACCATTCCTTCAAACCCAAAAACCACTGACATTTAAGCATGTAGACGCAGACAGAGACATTGGTTGAGTGAATTAGAAATTGAAAGCGAAATATTACTCAAATATTTACTTACATTCCTCTTAGCATATCAATCTGCAGGTCACAAGGTCGAATCCCATTATCAATTTTATGAGTAAATCATGAAAACCCAAAAACGCGTCAATACATAGTTTTAAAGCTACAAATTCATCCTTTTATGCAAGCTAGAAGTTGGACAGAGGCACCATCATCATCATACGAATCTAGGAGGCCTTTTTAATTACCAAATCAACTGCATAAGGAAATAGAATAATGACATTACATGCAGGATGCAGACCTGGGCATCACCATACATTTTTCCATAGAAATCAAAACGCAGAGCTAAATATAACTAATGATCATAGAGAGAAATACACAGAGGCTCATTTAACCCTATCTATTTATTTCAACCACCTGACAACGCAATAGTAAGAACTAGAATTTACAATTCTTAGGCTTATAGTTAAACTAGTATCAGGGTTATGTTTTTCCCTTGTCAACACATTCTTCAATATTAGTCAAAAAACAATGATAGCCAAAACACCGAGTACAGAGAGATTATTAACCATACAAACTTCATAAAGAAAACGCAAAGGTTCCACACTACTTTATACATGTTCAAGGTTCAATAGAAAAATGCAGGTCACTGTATCGATTCCCCAAAACCCCAAATTTACACAATAGGAGCTCATAACTCCTTTAAAGAGGCTTACAGTTTCATATAACCACAAAATGGTCAACTATTACATTCATTAAATGGTCCATCCAAATGGCGACCTTCTAGGAACTGCAAGAAGTTTTAGTGAACCCAAAAGGGGATTCACGCAGTTCCTCCTAAACATCCATAAACAATACCACTCCATAAGAGGCGAGAGGAAAGGGTAAGGGTTGGCAAACCCTGAACTTACCAATTGCAATGCCAATGAAGTCAATGGTATTGGGAATTAGTTAGGAAGCCACACAGAGTAGGAAAGCCATCATTCACCTGCCAAGCAAATAACAACACAAAGTTAAACCCAGAGATTTTATCAAAACTCTGATTTGAATGTAACAGAAAATGATTGCAATGAATTGAGATATACCTTACCTATTGTTTTCTTATTTGTGCAAATGGAACCCTTGAACTCCTTTTTGGCCTCCTCAGCCTCCTCCGCGACTGCATCAGTGACCTCTACGACCTCCTGAGTGATGGCCTCTGCGACCTCTAATATTGGAAGTTCTTGCAGGGTGAGGTAAGTGAAATGTGTTCACGTGGGCTGGGAGGGAGGTAAGTTCTCAAGGGAGGTTAGTTTTGTTGATTAATGTTTTATGTTTTTTTTGTATTTATATTTATTGTTTTTTTTTATAGTTAGTATTTATGTATTATTATTTATTTATTAATATAATATGTATGCAAATGTGTGTGTATAAAACCTAATATTCTAACATATAAAAATAGATGAAAAAGCAGGCCACAAAATATTGATGGATTGAAAGAGACATATGTTCCGTAGGATTGTTGTTGATTTTGATGGATAGTGGACTGAAAGAGAGAACATGACCGTTGGGAGTTGGGAGGCGCTACTAGTGTGATATCGGACCGTACTATATGAAAGGAACTATATGACTGTTCGGAGGTGCGGTCATCAGATTTGTTCATAATTACCATGAGATATTATTCATCACAGCAAATAGATCAACGTTGTGTTAGCATCCAAACGATCATAAGTGAGTACAACAATTTCATCATGTGCATCCAAACGGTCACAATCACAATGTCTCTTTCGATCAGTTTCGACTCTCAAGTCCCTACATAGATTGTCACTATTTTCAAGCTCATTCGCTATCATGATAATCCTTGGAACTCATATAATCCTTGGAAATCATGATAGCAATCTGACTTTGACAAAAATCCAATTTTGATAAATGAGTTCCAAGGATTATATGAAAATTTGATTTGCATGGGAAACATGTGCCCCACCTTAGAAGCTTGGGACATAGACAAGAGGTTAACAAGGTTATGGAGTTGGACACTTGGCAACAAAAAATTAAATAATATTTTATATGGATTTCTACTACTGCCCCTCTCATTGGTTCATTGCCCCCATGGTGTTCACATGGAGATTTAACCCCAAGTGCACCTATTTATTATTTTATTATTCATTTCATTAATTAGAATACAATGCACTTACCCACTTACCATATATTTACACTATATGGTCATATGCACATAGGGGTATTAAAAACAAAGTTATTATGATTTAGCAAGACTACTTGGGGGTTTGAAGTAAGGTCGATCTTTTACCTATGCAAAGGAGTCCTTAACCAAAACGCCAAACCGAGGTGTTTGGCAAGGTATGCATCCCATCAATTTTTTATTCTTCTAAACATATTTAATCTATCCATTTAACAAGACCACTTAGGGGTTGGAACTCAATACCTTTTACTTGCGATATTCGATGTCGTTGGATATCCGACCTCCACGGGATTAAGATTAGGTCAGATATCCTTATTAAAAATTGATCAATATTTTTAAGGGACGTCGAATATCTAAGGGATGTCGGATATCCGACGGTTCCTTCACTTATTTTAAAAAAAAAACCATCAAAATTCGTAATTTTGAAGGTGAAATCCGATGACACAAACCTTTTCGTCGGATGTCATCGGATTTTCTCATCGGATTTTGGGGTCGAATCTTCTAGTGATATATATCAATAAATAGGGAATGGGTATGTCCATTGACTCCATCAAAGATAGTTTACAATTTGCTTTTCAATGTTGTTATCTTGCATCTTTGGTCAACACATTAAGATCCATTGCATCTTTTGGTGCGGCAATCAACTGTGAATTTTTTATTGTTGATATGTGTAATTGTGATAGTGCCAAGACAAAAGAAGATATGCTTGCGTTGAGTACTACTTAGATTCAAATGAAGTGGATTGTACTTGTATTTTTTTAGCTGATATGGAAAACTCTTGTATGATTTCTAAAGCTTTCACACATTTCAACAAGAAATAAAAAAATGGTAACATGAAATCCTACCAATGGAGTTTATAGAGATTTCTCCAAGGAATTATTTATAGGATAATTTGTCTACTTTTCAAATGGATATGGATTGGAAGGATGAGAACCTACCAATGATTGATTTACCTTTGTCCAAGGTTACCAATGATAGTTCAAGAAGCCATGTTTTTGCAAAAGAAAGGACACAAGAATTATGGGATCACATAGTTTCCAGACTGGTCTCTTCTTGAGATAGAGTTCTTTTGTTGTATGTAGGAGGTAGAGTTCTTCGTTCGTTGATTAGGTCGCAAAATAGAATAATTATTTCTATTGTGGAGACAGTACAACAATAGTTGTTTATGAACAGTTTCTATCCTGAATTGGGTATAACGTAAGGTATTTGTATTAACATTTTGCCAATGTCTTATTTCGTTGTATTTTACTTTTCTCGGTCGGGTATGTTCAATAACTTCTTAAATTCCTATTCTAATAAAGCTTTAAATAAATATCACACTCAAGTATCCTCCAATAAAATTATAGTATCCGATGACGACATTGAATGTGATGGAGAATCCACAAAGAAATACCAAACTGGTGGACAATATGGACAAGATGGACAAGAAGGTAAATTTTTTTTTTTCAAAGATCCTGGTTAAATTAACTTAATTATGAATGCGGATAGTGACCTTGAATACTTGCAAAAAGTTATATAAAATGTATACCTGCAAATATCCAAGTCAAGATGATTTGATTTTGTAACATCCCTCTTTCACCCTTACTTTTTGTAATCGAAAATGTAAGCATATACCAATTTCTGGTGAGGAGCTCAAGGCCAAGGCCCCACCAATAAACCTTGTTGCGCCGAGAGGCATTCTACATCCTAGTATAAGGGAGATATTGTTAGTCGAGTGTTTGTCAAGTTTGTCGAGTAACAAAATAATACAAAGTAAACAAAAAAGAATAATACAAAGTAAAAGGTAATAAATATTATGTCGGCCATAAACAAAAAAGAATAATACAAAGTAAAAAGTAAATATGAGACTTAAAATAGAGACTTTAGAGCTTAGGATTAGGTGGTAAATATTATGTCGGTCATAAACAAAAAATAATAATACAAAGTAAAAAGTAAATATGAGACTTAAACTAGAGACTTTACTTTTTACTTTTAATACAAAGTAAAAAGTAAATATGAGACTGTAGAGTGTTTGTCGAGTTTGTCGAGTAACAAAATAATACAAAGTAAACAAAAAAGACTAATACAAAGTAAAAAATAATAAATATTATGTGGGTCATAAACAAAAAAGAATAATACAAAGTAAAAAGTAAATATGAGACTTAAACTAGAGACTTTATAGCTTAGTATTAGGTTGCTCAGGTATTGCACGGAGCTATTCAAGGAGAGATTTGCACCTCCGGAGATTTCATCCCTCTCGACGCTTGATAGCACATACGATTTGGATCTATGCTGGTATGTATTTAATTCCTAAGTTGTGAATGTCGATTATAGACCTAGGAGATTGAAGGTTTGATGCAACTAAACGACGAGGCAAACGAATCCACTAGGGGGAGACGTAAAAATGTTCAGAAAACCATGAGAAGATGGTGGGCATCATCTTAGTGCCTTCGACACTACAAGAAGAGTAAAACTAAAGAATGCTCACCTAAAATCTAAAGTTTAGGCGATATACTAATAGAAATATTAACTATTACGATAACCATACTTAGTGGTAAGGGGATGCCGAAGGCTTATCCAAGAACATCTAAAAAAAATGAAGCTAGGGGCTATGTTACGATCACCTTTGAAATAGGGTGGAAACAAAAGATAAAGTTGATATGTTTTATTTTAATGACATATGCTTGAGCAAATATTTGTTTGAAAAAATATTAAAAATACAATTATAAGTGTTATTGTATAAGTATTTCAATATAAACCATACCAAGGTAAACAAGTATTAAATGATGGAAGAGAAATATCTCATAGAAAATATTATGATTCTAATATGACTTAGTTTTATATAATATATATCGACAAAGTTGGAATGTATTGAGCATACAACATACTTATATATATACACAAAAGTAGCAATAAGACAAGAAAATAAATATAGTTTTTATAAGTATAAACAAGGGAAATAGAAGCAAAGCTTCAAATCCCTGCCAAGTTATAATCAAAAAACACAAATAAAACAGTTGCACAGAGGTCGATTATGACCATACTATACATATTAATCATGTTAAGACAAATCATTCTACTCATAATAGTTTTTCAAAAATGTATATAGAAGGAAGAGGAGAATAAGCCATGAACCCTACGGCTTTAAACGTTCTATGGCACATTTTCCAAAGTGATATATCCTAAGTTTCGATATGGATTTTGTTGGCTTCTTTTTTAGGCCATTATGCTACTTCAGGCATCTGTACATGGGAAACACTATGCATTAGACATGAGAATGATATGCATTTTGCCACGACACTGCCATGCAGGAAGCCATGGAGGTACTACTGGATGCACCAAAAATAGGAGGACGAGGTTATAATGTCAAGTCTCTGTAAATGCATTTGCAATCCTATGATTACACATAACATTACCATTGTGAATCCATGTACCAAAGTTGTGTGCGATATGTAAAACAGGTAGGCTCCCACTTAAGGCAGGGACTTGAAACTTTGTTTCTATCTATATTCACAATATATGCTGAATTATGTAACTTGTATATGCCTTATTTTAACGTTAAGGTACATTAAAGTACGTTGAAATGGTTAAATGGTACATTCAACAAAAAATTTTGACATGCATTGAAGTGATATGTGGAACTTTGAGAATGGGAACATCGAGTTCTCCCTCCCTTTAGCTGCCATGTAGTATCTTGCTTGCATGTTTTTATTCACTAAGGATGGGTTTCAAAATTATACTATTTTTGAAACAATTTTAGTTCAAAAATAAATATGGGAAAAATAGACGTCACTTTCTTAGCCTTTCATTCTACCTACTCTATAAAATAAGACATATATAAGAGATCTAAATAAATTCAATATTGTTCTCATTATATAATCTAAGATTGAGAACTTCTCAATTTTAGTAAATATTTATCAAGGCAAATCACTGAAATGATATCTCTTTTGCCATAAGTTGACTGTTCATCCTCACTTTAGCTAGATTTGCAAATGCAATATTGAATTACTTTTCTAACTAATTTCAAGAATTTCAATTGAATATATTTGATAAAAGATAATTTAAAATAAAAAATGAGATCTAAATGAGCAAATAAATACACTAATAAGTCTTTCCCTACTAAAATATTTAAATATCCTCATGCATCTCTTTAAATTAATGAATACAATATTAAATTACTTCTTAAACTATTTCCAAAAATTCCAATTTAATATATTTATGAGCCATGATTATTATTAAATCATATACTTGATTAAATAACCGATTGTAGTTATCTAATCAATGACTTGTCAAAATCTTTGTTGTAGGCTGCTATAAAAAAAACCTTCTATACAAAATGAGCAAATGACATGGTAATGTTGGCATGTTTTAGAATATTGTGATCCCATAAAATAACTGCAGTGGGTGACCATAATGCTTAAGATTATATGGATTCTAGTTTTGTTTTCTGTAATATGCTTGATAAATATTCAACTGGAAATCATAGTTAGATAATGCTTAAGATTATATGGATTTTGGGGTCGAATCTTGTAGTGATTGATTCCTCAAGTTTTGTTTCCAGAGTATCTCCTCCTGCCTTTATCTTGCGTTGAGATTCCCCAAGATGTTCTATTCTCATTGTTTTAGATCCTTAGTGTAACCAGAGTTTATGCCTACCCGCTGGATCTCTTCTAGTTGTTCAATTAGAGGCTTCTTGTCATGGAATATGTTCCCAAATTCCTCCTTGTTCCAAGTACGAATTCTTTCCTTAAGTATTTTCATTTTCTATTGGAATTGGTACATCAGAGTCCCCCTGATAGGTTCCATCTCCACCCACCAATTGTCGACAAGTTCCTTGAAGTGCTCATGTTCAAGCCAAAATTTCTCAAACCGAAAAGGTCTCGTGATGGGGGGACCACCATCTTCCCAAATCATACTCACTGGCCAGTGATCGGAACTTGCAGAGGGTAGGACCAGAGTGGTCGCTTCCCCGTCCCCAGTAATCATTGTCTCGAGTAGAATAAATCTATCAAGACGAGAGGCAATGTGATTCTCACCACCTCGTCTGTTATTCCAGGTATACCAGCCAATCCTTGTTTCTATATCAACCAAACCATTTTCCTGTATGAAATTTTTGAAAGAGATATTAGTCGCTTCCATACTTTGGCTCCCTCCTTTATTTTCTTCTAGGGAGGTGATCATATTGAAATCACTGCCCATAGCCCAGAGGTAGCCTTCATTATCTTAAGCTTCCTTATTTAGGAAATAGAGAAATGCAGGTTTTTGAGCCATTACACTTGGGCCATAGACATTGGTGAGAGTACCTATTACCTTAGGAAACAAAAGCTTGAAGCCGACACTGATAGAGAACCTAGTTGCTCGAGGTAAATGGAGGGAAATTGTCGCAGGGTTCCATAGGATAGCAATCCCTCCTGCCGATCCCCGAGAATCGATAGCTGTGACCTGACATCCCCACCAAAGTTTTCCTCCAACAACCTGCATAGTTTCCAAACTACATTTGGTTCTTGCAGAAACAATACCTCAGGATTTTCCTTCCTTATTTTATTCCATAGGGTCTTCAATTTCCTTGGACTGTTAACCCCTTGGATATTCCAGGTTATTATATTCATTGACTACTTTTATTTACTTCTAAGAAGGTCACCTGTATCATTGGGTACTGACCTAATTCAACCAGCCTGGTTCCAATCTCTGCAATTCTCTGTCGATTTGTCTTCCGTTCCCATTTCTCCCCTTCCTCAGGTTGTTTTCTTTTTCTTCCCTTCATTGGATCTTTGTCAATACCCAGGTGTGGTGCAGCTTTGGTTTTAAGAATATCCTACTGAAGAATTTCCAACTTCCTTCTATATACATATCCCTACCCCTTTTTACTGCATTCCTTCTCTATCTCATCTAGATCCAAATCCCCTAGGTCCATGTCCTCAATATCCTCCATTGTTTCTTCCTCCATTGCTTTCGGTACCTCTTCCATCTACACTAGTTCAGGTCTTATTGTAGATTGGTTACCAACCTTACCCGGGTTTTTATCCTTTTTTGGATCTTCCTCCTCAACCTCCATGTTGCTCAGGGTTGCAAACCTATTCTTGGTCTGATTCCTCCTTTCAGTGTTCTATTTTGCTTGAGGTGGGTTTGGTGCCTTTCTATTTGGATTCCTACGGCTCTGGACCTGGGTAAAACCCTCGCTATCCTTTTCCTTGTATTTTTTCTCCAGCATCGCAATCGCAGCAGATTTAAGGGTCAGGAATTCCTGACTCAGATTCCCATACTCATGGCATTGTCGGCAGCAAAAGGGAAGTTACTCATAATTGATAGGATGGACCCAATATTAATCATCTAAAGTCATATTGATTTCCTCTGTGAGGTCTTTGGAGAGGTTCATATATACGCAGATACGAACATAGGTAGTGTATCTTTGAAGCCTTGTTTGCTCTGAAACTTTCACGAACTTCACAAGGGTGTTCCCGATGGCCTCCAGAATTTCAGGTTCCCAATGTTCACAGGGGAGCGAGTAAAGCCAGATCCAAATCGGGACAATACTGAAATCCTCTATATCAGGATTAAACCTCTCTTTCCAAGGGCGAAGGAATAAACCTGCAGAGTAGAAAACATATGGTCCTCCCATGAGAAACTGATCCCGATATTCCTGGTTGAAAAAGATAACGGTGAAAAACCATTCTGCACCCAAGTATAGATCATAATGTCGTTTGGGGTTCGAGGTGGTCTTGATCCATTGGATCAGATCTTTCTCCTTGGGCCAAATTCCAATGAATTTCCCGATGAGGGATTTCTGCTTCCATTGCTCGACTCAGTCTTGCATTTTTTTAGATGTGATTTGCAGAGAGGAGCTTTTAGCAGATCGGGGTAAACAACCTCCCCAAGTCTTTTTCCTCTCAGTCTACATTGCTTTCTCTTGATCTGGCTGGTGCACAGTTGGAATATGAAAAGTTCTTGGGCGATCCAGAGGTGTGGAGGTGGTTCCTCCCCCTTCGAACGTCGCCATTCGCAAATCCTGGACAGCAATACTGTTTTAGCCAAAAACATAGTCACCCTAGCCACTACCGGGTCGGGCCCAAATGCGAGCAGGGTGATACAAAGAATTTCCTTACTACCTCCGTTGCATTTACTCATTATAACTTGATGAGGGTAAACCTACCTTATTTCTACCACTTGTAAGCAATATGTACTACTTCAATTTATTTCACTTGTTTATAAACTTCATACATAGGGTTCCCCCACATCATAATAAACGTGATACCTTTAACGAGATCATAGCCATCTAAATATTTACTAAACATTTTAGTCATTAGCAGTTTACCAATTATCTTATATATATGGGTGGGTCCCCTAGGAATATGTACACATACTCATTTAAGTTCTCATTTCACTATTATACTAGGTTTACTCATCCGAATATAACTACTCATATTTTATAGGATCATCCATACACAATATCATTATACTTTTCTCATGGATTATAGTATCTTACATTTTCATAAAATCATAGAGTTATGATCCTATCGTCTAGGCACCCTAGTCTTACCAAAATTATAAAGCAATGTGGAATACGCCTTTAAGCTGAATTCAATTAGTCAGTTTATGAACGTAATGCTTAAAAAATAAAATACAATGGAAATACTTACTTGTAATTCACAGACGACTTTGTCATAGTATACAACGTATCTTATTGGTTACCTCTTACAGGACTTTGCAAATGAATTCATCTAATTTGTTCCTTCGTTTGTTCCTCATTACCAGTTGAGTTCCTTCATTAGTTTAAAAAATTCGTATTCTCTTACCTCATGATGAGCCCAAATAGGACCGAGTGTTGTAATTTTTGCTCTTATACCACATGTAACATACCCATATCCCTGGTGCTATTTTGGGAAAAATAGGACATAATTTTATTTTTCCATAACATTAATCAGCTTAAGGTGCTACATTTTATATGTGTATTTCTTAAATATGGATTTACGAAAAATCATAACACATTCCATGTCATCATGTAAAAGCCTCATCCATACATACCTATATTTCTTGTATAAATTAGCGCACATTATCATTATGTCAAATTCCTAAACCATCATAAGTATAAAATATTATTGCACCCACCTATCATAACATCAATATAAATGAGTATAATAAAGGAAATCCATGACACTATTTCATGACATGTGACATACCGTAATCCTCGATATTGTTTTGAGGAAACGGGAAACCATTAAAAACATCACTTGAACCAAAAATGGGTTGGCTTCTTAGTTTAGCTAATACACTTTTGTCCCAAACATTATCTATATACAAAATTTTCCTTCCTTTAAGTAATGGCATTCTTCTCACTACTTACCATCCCCATTCGTCGATATAAATTAAATATCAAGTAAACAACCCTTATATATAAGAGTAAACACTCTAATGTACATGAATTTCATTAAAGGTAGGATGCATGTTAGTCACACCAAGTGTATGCTATATTCTAAGATTTACAATCTCATGTTAGTTTTTGAACATTAATTCAATAGATCTAGGATCTTAACTGAAAGAACGACATGTACAACATATCAAGCATCAAAGATAAGAGACAAGATACACAAAACATTTCACTAGGGAAAACCAAGAAGGTGAAAAACCCTGCAACCTCCTTCGAGATAGAATAAGCATCAATACAAGGATCACCATGATCAAACCCAAGAGATAGATATCTTCAGCAGCATGCTCCTCCTCCACTTGTGCACACCCTTCTCTTCTTTCACTAATGCGAAGTGAGTGAATGAGACAATGTGTAAAATGAGAGAGTCGCACTCTCTATTTATACACTAACTTTCACTTGACCTTTACTCAACTAGGTCAGCCTCAACTTAACCACTTAACATAATGTTGACTGGGCCGACTGATACTAAGGTGGTCTAATAACCCTTTGACCCACATGACTCATACAGGGACGACTCCATCAAGGTGGTCTAATAACCCATCAAGTATAAGTTACGACACTTACAATATAACTTGCGACACATGCAAGTACACATGACGACACTTCCACTCGGAGGAATAATACAACTCCGTTGGGGGTACCATAAAGTACAAATACAATATACAAGTGAATATCTTCCGAAGTTACAAATACATCAACATCTCACCTTTAATTATTTACAATACGCCAAGTCAAGTTTTAACATAATAATAGAATACAACACCCTCTAGCATATCCTAAAAATTATTAAGGTGTACATTCTAACTAATGAAGGATTACATCTTTGGGCATATAATAATTATTAACATAATCATTCTTTCACATTCCATCCATTTAAATAACAACACAATATAGTGAAACCACACTAACAAAAGTTTGAGACAATTATTCATTTCTCCAAAATGTTTAGCAAATATCATCTACTAAAGTATTTTAATAACCATGCAAAAATAAAGGATTCACTTACAGAATTCCAAAGATACCAATATAAACCAATCCTTATTGATCTTGATAAACCTTACTAAGAAAGAAACCACACAAATGTATCCAAAGACATAGAAGGAAGTGACTTGGCTGACTGAAGGCTTGACTACAACTTTCCTCCCAACCATTTGGCTCTCTATCCGGTGCATATTTCTGCCACCGAGAGGCCACCCACAAGCTGGGAAAGAATACACGAGGGTACTGATTTACTTCGAGAAAAATTTGCATACAACCGAGATAGACATAGATCTAGTTTATAATTACCTATCCGGATTATTTATCATAACCATAGCTTAGAATATTTTTCTCAATGATGTTATGGCTATGCTCTTAATATGAACAAGGGGTTACACCATATGATATATTTTATTTTTAATTCTTCCATACTCATAAGAATAATATATTCCACCCAATAGACATACAAGACTTAAACTACTTTTTATTTAGCTTATTGACATAACCGAATCAATTGCAGTTATACAATAACTTTCAAGGAGTACTTATAGTTATCATGAGTAACGAGGGTCAACGTCCTATTCCATTCGAGAATCTGGGTAAAGAAAAACATTATGGTCTCATGGGGACAGACCCTTTGCTAATATTTTTGTAACTCAACCTTGTTGCTTCTAGAAAGCTTGGGATCGATCTAGGAGATTTCCCAGCATAAACAACTGTGCAAAGTGTGTATAACACTATGGTGACTAATTATGCGCAGAAATCACTATCCGAAAGGAAGTGTAGAGCTAAAATGTGTCAACCTATGGTGTGAAACAAGCGCATCATTTCCAAATTTAATATGCCAGGAAGAAAGTGAATGCATCTATTTAGTGCAGAGATTACTCTATTAAATACTGTACAAAAATGTGTGATAATCTACAGTAGGATCTAGCAACTAAAACAAACCTCACAATCAAACTCACTCAAGAAGGGCAGAGAAGAAGAGAATAATGCACTCAATAATCACTCATGAACACAGAAAATGGAGAATAGCAATATCATACATCAGCTGTGAGCTGGAACTGTGAAAGCTGAATACAATAATGAAATAAATGTGATAAGAATTTGAATTAACCAAGGAGGTTGTTCGAATCATGCTCAAAGTCTAGCTTGGACAACATTTGAGACATCTTCCAATCAGTAGTAGCAGTCATAAATGGTCAATAGTCAGTCAAATGATTCTAACTGAGTCTAATTGATCCATGTGAGCACAAATCATGGGATGGAAACTCCAAGGAGGGAACACAAGGCTATCAGAAGATCAAGTAGCACTCCAGAACTAGCTAACTAGCACCTGCAGGTAGTTAGGTGACATAAGGCACTCTAACTGAATGATAACTACTGGTAGGTGAGAAAAGGCACACATGTCATGCAGGAGAGTCCAAGAGGGCGCATCAGGTAGGTAGGAGGGCTACTGGGGGCTAAAGACCGGCTCTAGGGAGTTTAAATTAGGCTCTAGGTGTTGGGGAAACCACCAAAATGATGACTGGATCCATGCAGTTGCATGCAAATGCATGCATGATGACTGGATGCATGTAGTTGCATGCAAATGCATGCATGATGATTGGATGCATGCAGACATGTAAATCTGAAAAATGATGGTGATAATATTCCAACACCTTCCCTCAAGCTATACTATGAGGTGATAATTGAAAACTGAAAAATAGGGACCTGGTGACTGAGACCAAAGGTCACCCCGTACAACAATCTAAATAATAAATGAGGAAAGAGGGAAAACCCAGTGTGAAGAAATCCCTCCCTCAAAATAGACTGAAGGATGCTAATTTAGCATGTCATCACTCACCCCAGAAGGAGGCAAGTGTCCTTCTTTTCCGAAGAAGGATCGATCGATCTGAAATGGATCAGTAATGTGAGAAGGATGAAACCTTCCATTCTAAAAATTTGATCTGGTTCTTCTCTGATCATGTGGATCACCAACCAAATCACTGATAGATTGCAGAGCAATGGCTGCCCATCAAGGAAGAGGAGGATCATCAGGTTCTTGTGGATCTGGATCTCCCATTCACTCATCTTCATCATCAGTTTCTAGAACTTCAGGTTCTTGTGGATCAGGGTCTAGCATTCACTCTTCATCATCTCCATCTTCAGATTCTGAATCTGAATTCTCATGTGATGATGCTTCGCTCTCTTGATCATCAATCAAAGGAGGAGTGGTAGGAAAGCTATCTAGCTCAATAGAAGGAGTATCATGGAGAGGCCACTCTTCAAACTGTACACTCCTTTCCAGGAATGTGGTCATGGTAGTAGGATCAAGTTGATTGTAGGCCTTTTCATGCAATGCATAACCCACCATAATGCACTCACTACTTTGTGGATCTCATGCTCTCCTTTTGTTAATGGGAGTCCTTTCCCATACTTTGGATCCAAACACTCTAAGATGAGATACATTAGGTTTGTATCCCATCCATGCTTCTAAAGGAGTAATGTTATTGAGTCCTTTGTGAGGAACTCTGTTCTGAAGATAGGAGGCACAGTTAATGGCTTCTGCCCAAAGACTAGGGTGCAACCCTTTCGACTTTAGCATGCAAGTGGCCATTTCTTTCAATGTTATGTTCTTCCTTTCAGCTACACCATTCTACTGTGGTGTATAGGGAACAGTTTGTTGCATCTCAATGCCCTCTTCAGCATAAAATTTTTGAAACTCACCTTTTATGTACTCACCACCATTGTCAGTGCGAATGGATTTTATCTTCCTATCGGAAAGTTTCTCTACAGAAGACTTGTAAAAATTGAAGAATCCAAATACTTATGATTTCAATCTAAGGAAATATACCCAAGTAAATCTAGAATAATCATCAATAAAAGTGAGCACATACCTTGATTTTTTTAGAGACAGATCAGGAAATGGACCAGCCACATCACTATGGATGAGATATAGAGGATGAGAGGCTCTCCTAGCCTTCCCCTTCTAAAATTTATTCTCAGGATGCTTTCCGATCAAACAACCATGACAATTTCCCTTGGAAAACTTGATCTTGGGCATCCCATCAACCATCTCCTTTGCGTGCATGTCATGCAAGTACTGATAGTTAAGATTCCCAAATCTTTCATGTCGGAATCTGCTTTCTTCATTGGCATGAGTATGGAGAGTTGATTTCTTTGAGAGGTAAGAAGTGTGAGAACTCATACAGTTTAGAGTTGTGATTTTCAACTCCTTTTGCAATGACTTAACCTAAAACCATGTTTTGTATCTCGACTTCATTTGGAGAAAAGATCACTCTTTTGGGCTCTCCATCTAAATAACAACACAATATAGTGAAACCACACTAAATTTTTTTTTGAGAGAATTATTGATTTCTCCAAAAAATTTAGCAACGATTGCCTACTAAAGTATTTTAATAACCATGCATAAATAAAGGATTCATTTACAAAATTTCAAAGATACCAACATAAACCAATCCTTATTGATCTTGATAAACCTTACTAAGAAAGAAACCACACAAATGTATCCAGAGACATAGAAGGAAGTGACTTGGCCGAATGAAGGCTTGACTACAACTTTCCTCCCAACCATTTGGCTCTCTGTCCAGTGTATATTCTGCCATCGAGAGGCCACCCCCGAGCTGGAAAAGAATCCACTAGGGTACTGATTTACTTCGAGAAAAAATCGCATACAACAGAGATAGACATAGATCTATTTTATAATTACCTATCCGACTTATTTATCATAACCATAACTTAGCATATTTTTCTCAATAATGTTATGGTTATGCCGTTAATATGAACAAGGGGTTACACCATATGATATATTTTATTTTTAATTCTTCCATGCTCATAAGAATAATATATTCCACCCAATAGACATACAAGACTTAAACTACTTTTTATTTAGCTTATTGACATAACCGTATCAATTGCAGTTATACAATAACTTTTGAGTGCTTATAGTTATCATGATTAAAGAGGGTCAACGTCCTATTCCATTCGAGAATATGGGTAAAGAAAAAAATTATGGTCTCATGGGATTAGAACCTTCTCTAATATTTTTGTAACTGTTGTTGGAAATCTTGGGATCGATCTAGGAGATCGCCCAGCATAAACAACTATGCAAAGTGTGTATAACATTGTGGTGACCAATTCTACACGGAGATCACTATTTGGAAGGAAGTGCAGAGCTAAAATCTGTCAACCTATGGTGTGAAACCAACGCATCATTTCTGAATTTAATATGCCCGGCAGAAGGTGAATGCATCTATTTAGTGCAAAGATTACTCTGTTAACTACTATACAAAAATGTGTGATAATCTACGGTAGGATCTAGCAACTGAAACAAACCTCACAATCAAACTCACTCAAGAAGTGTAGAGAAGAAGAGAAGAATGGACTCAATAATCACTCATGAACACAAAAAATGGAGAATAGCAGTATCATACATCAGCAATGAGCTCGCACTATGAAAATTGAATACAATAATGCAGTAACTGTGATAAGAATTTGAATTAACCAAGGAGGTTATTCGAATCATGCTCAAAGTCTAACTTGGACAACATTGGAGACATCATCCAATCAGTAGTAGCAGTCATAAATGGTCAATAGTCAGTCAAATGAGTCTAACTGAGCCATGTGAGCACAAATCAGGGGATGGAGACTCCAAGGAGGGCACATGAGGCTGTCAGAAGATCAAGTGGCACTCCAGAACTAGCTAGCTAGGAGCTGCAGGCAGTTAGGCGCATGAGCAATCAGTGGAAGAAATGCTCAATCAATGCCCTAACTGACTGTCAGACACCTGGTAGGTGAGATAAGGCGCTCTAACTGAATGATAACTTCTGGTAGGTGAGAAAAGGCACACATGCATGAGAGTCAAAGAGGGCACATCGGGTAGGTAGGAGGGCTACTGGGGGCTGAAGACAGGCTCTAGGGAGCTGAAATTAGGCTCTAGGTGCTGGGGAGACCACCAAAATGATGACTGGATGCATGCAGTTGCATGCAAATGCATGCATGATGATTGGATGCATTCAAAATGCATCCAGAAATGCAAATCTGAAAAATGATGGTGAAAATATTCCAACACCCTCCCTCAAGCTATACTATGAGGTGATAATTGAAAACTGAAAAATAGGGCCCTAGTTACTGAGACCAAAGGTCACCCCGTACAAAAATCTAAATAATAAATGAGGAAAGAGGGAAAGCCCAATGGGAAGAAATCCCTCCCTCAAAATAGACTGAAGGATGCTAATGTAGCATGTAATCACCCACCCCAGAAGGAGGCAAGTATCCTTCTTTTCCGAAGCAGGATCGATTGATATGAAATGGATCAGTAATGTGAGAAGGATGAAACCTTCCATTCTGAAAATATGATCGGGTTCTTATCTGATCATGTGGATCACCACCCAAATCACCGACAGATTGGAGAGTAATGGCTGCCCATCGAGGAAGAGTAGGATCATCAGGTTCTTGTGGATCTGGATCTCCCATTTGCTCATCTTCATCATCAGTTGGTAGACCTTCAGGTTCTTGTGGATCTGTGTCACGTCCCCATTTTGACCCCCTTTTTCACTAAATCGTAAATGATGTAATTATTGTAACTTAATCATGGTGAGGAGCTCAAGGCCAAGGCCCCGCCATTGATTTGTCGTTTTATGTACTGAAAATTAAAATAGATGCATATGGTTCTTGTGCTAGCGGAGCACAATGTAAAATCGGACATCATGTAAATATGCAATTTTAATAAAAAACCCACAACCGGCTACGCAATGCAACAAAAGAGATGGGGGCATGATCTTTACAAGGAAGAGGAAGGTAAAATAACCGAACCCTTGAGCCAATGGTTTTAATCCATGTGTCAATGAGCAAGCCCATGAACTCTCAACTACCCATTTCGGGTTATGGACCAATCATTTAATTCTCCCAAGAAATTGGTTAAGGCAGTTAATGCCTTGGAAATGATGAAGTATGGCAGCCAATTTCGTGCATGGGCAAGCCATCAACCTGGAAATTTGTGTTTTTGCTTGTTGGGCAAGAAAACACCCACGAAATGGTGCCCAAAGCCATTCTGAACAGTCAGTCTTCTCTCACTCACGCAGTGGGAGTTAGCTGGGCCTTTCCCTGCACATTTTGCATCCAAATCCTGTATTTTTCCATGCCTGGGAGTTCGTTTTTACATATACAGCAGCCTGGGAGAGAAGGGCCACGATTTGGGGACCGTATGGAGGTCGTTTTTGCCCCCGAATGTCCAAGGACGTTTTTCTAAAAACGGATTGGCTTCCCAGGGTTGTTCCCCATCTCCCCATTTCGTTTTTGTGTGTTCCCACGTTTTTCTGAGTGAGTTGAAACCCCATATCATGCATCCCACTGTGGAAAGCGTTTTCCTCATGCCCAGTAATTGTGGTTTTGTTGTTAAGTGCATTCCATTTTGGATTTGAACCGGTGAGCAAGAGCCTCAAGAGTGGAAGAGGATAGATTTGGCTTGAGGAGCCCAATGAAGTATCCATAGCTCCATGGTTGAGCCACTAGCCTAGTAATTCACCTCTGCCCATCTCTTAGCAGCCTGAGAAACCCAACTGCTGGTTGGCTTGGCTGATTCTGGCATATCTTTGGCTATGTGAGAGCCTGTTTCCCCCTTTTTCCTTGTGGAGATCATGCCCAGCTCGGGGGTGGAAATGGTGCTGAGAGATTGAGGGGCACACTGGCCTACGGTTGGGTGGAACGTTGCAGTTGCATAGCCAGTTGCGTGGGACTATCTTATTGAGATAAGTATTTCTCTTGTGTTAAATTGCAATTACCATTTGATGAATATGATGAATGTATGTAGATGGGTTAAACGAATTTACTTCCGTTGTGATTTTCTTAAAATAATACATTTCCATATGTCTCTGTTATATTCTGTGAATGCTTATGGTTGAAAGTTTCATGGGGCTAGACGCCCAGTTCAGCATCACGTCTGTTATGCACTTTCACATGTATAATTCAAATAAATTTGAATGTTTTTTTAATATGTATGGGGCTGGATGCTCGATTTAACCTCACGATCCTCTCCATCTAGATAATGGAATGGGAGGGGACGTGACAATATGGGTCTAGCATTTTCTCTTCATCATCTCCATCTTCAAAATCTGAATCTGAAATCTCATGTGATGATGCTTCTCTCTCTTGATCATCAATCAAAGGAGGAGTGGTAGGCATGCTATCTAGCTCAACAGAAGGAGTATCATGCAGAGGCCACTCCTCAAACTGTACACTCCTTTCTAGGAATGTGGTCATGGTAGTAGGATCAAGTAGCTTGTATGCCTTTTCATCCAATGCATATCCCACCATAATGCACTCCCTACTTTGTGGATCTAGTGCTCTCCTTTTGTCAGTTGGAATCCTTGCCCATGCTCTTGATCCAAACACTCTAAGATGAGATACATCAAGTTTGTATCCCATTCATGCTTCGAAAGGAGTAATGTCATTGAGTTCTTTATGAGGAACTCTGTTCTGAAGATAGGAGGCACAGTTAATGGCTTCTACCCAAGACAAGGGTGCAACCCTTTCAACTTTAGCATGCAGGTGGCCATTTCTTTCAATGTTCTGTTCTTCCTTTCAACTACACCATTCTGTTGTGGTGTATAGGGAAGAGTGTGTTGCATCTCAATGCCCTCTTTAGCACAAAAGTTTTGAAACTCACCCTTTATGTACTAACCACCATTGTCAGTGTGAATGGCTTTTATCTTCCTATCTGAAAGTTTCTCTACAGAAGACTTGAAAAACTTGAAGAATACAAATACTTATGATTTCAATCTAAGGAAATATACCCAAGTGAATATAGAATAATCATCAATAAAAGTGAGCAAATACCTTGATTTGTGTAGAGACAGATCTGGAAATGGACCAACCACATCACTATGGATGAGATCTAGATGATGAGAGGCTCTCCTAGTGTCCCCCTTCTCAAATTTATTCTCAAGATGCTTCCCCATCAAACAACCATGACAGTTTCCCTTGGCAAACTTGATCTTGGGCAGCTCATCAACCATCTCCTTTGCATGCATGTCATGCAAGTACTGATAGTTAAGATGCCCAAATATTTCATGCCACAATATGCTTTCTTCATTGGCATGAGTATGGAGAGATGAGTGCTTTGAGAGAGGTAAGAAGTGTGAGAACTCACATAGTTTAGAGTTGTGATTTGCAACTCCTTTTGCAATGATTTCACCTGAAACCATGTTTTCTATCTCGACTTCATTTTGAGAAAGATCACTCTTTTGGGCTCTCCAATATGAGTCATTTAATACACTAAAAGTAGATTTGTTGTGAGAGAAGGAACATAAAGCACATCAGAAAAGTAGCCATGGTCAAGATTGATTCTTCCAATCCCCTGAGAGGAGACTTCTAAATCATTTCCCAACATGATGGAAGGGCCAACTGAGCATTCAAACTTGGAGAAGAGATCTTTGTAGGAATTCATATGTCTTGAAGCTCCTGAATCTATGATGAATGAGGATTGTGTTGATGCACTTGCCATGAGGGCATGGCATCTCTCTTTGTCCTCAGATATAGAAGGTTCAGTATCAGTGTCTTTCTTCATTGCACATGTAGGTACAGGGAGATTGTTCTTCTCAAGTAATTGAGCCATCAAGTCTATAGTCTTCTTCATACAAGAACTCTCAGGATGAAATCCTTGATGACAATATGTGCACTTGGATCTCTCTTTCTGAGATTGCTTGTTCTTCTTTGAGTTCGAAGCCCCATCTAACTGAATGGAACATATTTTAGCTTTGTCTCATTCGCTCTCTTTTCAGAAAAATTTTGCTTTCCCTTTGCATTCGCTCTTTTGGCCTCAGCAGCTATAAGGGCCGAATCTTACTTTGGTTTGATCATTCCCATGGAGATTAACTTCTCCTCATCTTGTGTGAGAGATTGGATGAAGTCATCAAGTGAGGGAAACTTCCATTTTGGAATGGACATCTTAGCTGACTGAAATGTGGAGACAAAAACTGAGAAGTTTGGCCCCAATTTGGAGAGAATGGCAAGAATGAGTTGTTTGTCTTCTTTCACTATCTCATATCTCTTCAACTGAGAAATTAAGCTTCTGAACTTGGTTAAGAAGGAATTGATGGATTCAAAGCTTTCAGCACTCAATGAGATGAGTTCATTCTCCAATTTATGACCTTTCAGATCATCTTTCTGTCCAAACAGGGATTCGAGCTTGTCCCAAACCTCTTTTGGAGATGTTAGATCAATGACATGGAAGTGAATATCTTCAGAAAGTGAGAGAATAAGTAAGCCTACAGCTTCATCAAGCATATCCAAGTACTTGGATTTCTCTACTGCACTGAGTGGTTCGACCATATTTCCATTTAGTATCCTAGTGAAGCTCTTGGACCTCATGAAGAGAGACACCTTGGATTTCCATTCGACATAGTTGGAAGAATTGAGTTTCAAATCCATCTGAGTAGTGAAGGTCGAATTGAATAGGAATTTGAATGGGTGAATAAACCTACAAAAAAAGAAGAGTTTTGTTGATGGAGATTTGCTACACTTCGAATGAACACTTCCTTAAGACACTAAGCACATATGACTAAGTCCTTCACAGTTGGATAGACCTCACTGGATTGCTCCAGTGAATTCAAGGTAATGGCACCAGGGTTTGCTATGGAAACCCAAAGGCTTCTCATGCTCAAGTGAAAGATAGCTGCTCAAAGAAATGTTGCAACTCCTGCTACTGCAATGGTTGCAATTCGAATAGCTACTGTAAGCTCTGATACCATGTGATAATTTGCAGTAGGATCTAGAAACTGAAACAAACCTCACAATCAAACTCACTCAAGAAGTGCAGAGAAGAAGAGAATAATGAACTCAATAATCACGCATGAACACAGAAAATGGAGAATAGCAGTATCATACATCAGCTGTGAGTTGGCACTATGAAAACTGAATACAATAATGCAATAAATGTGATAAGAATTTGAATTAACCAAGGAGGTCATTCGAATCATGCTCAAAGTCTAACTTGGACAACATTGGAGACATCATCCAATCAGTAGTAGCAGCCATAAATGGTCAATAGTCAGTCAAATTAGTCCAACTAAGTCTAACTGATCCATGTGAGCACAAATCAGGGGATGAAGACTCCAAGGAGGGCACATGAAGCTATCCGAAAATCAAGTGGTAGTCTAGAACTAGCTAACTAGTAGTTGCAGGCAGTTAGCATGAGCAATCAGTGGAAGAATTGCTCAATCAATTCTCTAACTGACTGTCAGACACCTGGTAGGTGAGATAAGGTGCTCTAACTGAATGATAAATCCTGGTAGGTGAGAAAAGGAGCACATGTCATGTAGTAGAGTCAAAGAGGGCGCATTAGGTAGGTAGGAGGGCTACTGGGGGCTAAAGACAGGTTCTAGGGAGCTGAAATTAGGCTCTAGGTGTTGGGGAGACCACCAAAATGATGACTGGATGCATGCAAATGCATGCATGATGATGGGATGCATGCAAAGATGCAAATCTGAAAAATGATGGTGAGAATATTCCAACAAAATGCCTCAATCAGAATTAAAAATGTCAAGGCAGCGATCAACCCTGAGAATGAAATTTCCAGGCAGAAAATGAATGCATCTACTGTGTATAAAACGCCTCAATCAGAATTAATCTTCTAGGGAAACGATCCACCCCAAGAATGAAATTTCTAGGCATAAAATGAATGCATCTACTGAATATAAAATGCCTAAATCCGAATTAATCTGCCAGGGTAGCGATCAATCTAGAGGATGAAATCTTCAGGCAGAAAATAAATGCATCTATTGTATAGAAAAAGCCTCAATAAAAAAAATGCCAGGGAAACGATCAACCCCGAGAATGAAATTTCCAGGAAGAAAATAAATGCATCTACTATGTATAAAATGCCTCAATTAGAATTAATCTGCCAGGGCGGTGATCAATCAAGAGAAAGAAAATTGGTATCTACTTCGATCATACCTAAGATCTACTGCGCTAAGATCGATTGTGTACAGAAAATGATATCCCCCATCGATGGCTTCCTCCACCAATGCATGCAGAGATTGGCCATCTACATATCTCCTAGATGTGCCCTCTCTTCTTGCAAAGATCGACCCTATTTTTCTCTCACCATGTGCCATCTCTTTTTGCAGAGATCGACCCTTTTCATTTCTTAATGCAAATCTCGAGCGCCCTCCCCTTCCCACGAGGCTACCTCTTATAGCTATATGTCGATGGCCTTGGAGAGTCTGCCTCTCTTTGAAAGGATCTACACCACCCACTCTCATAACTATCGTTGTGTCATGAATTGAGTTGGCTCTCTCTCCAAGAGACCACTCCCCTTCTCTGCTGCAGTTATAAGGCTTGCAATGAGTGGTGAGGAAACCATCGTAACCTCTTCGTGGAATTATGAACGTGTGGCAAAAGAAACCTTAATAAATAAATCTTATTATTAACAAGAAGTAGGTGGAGGGATGTCCATCGTGGAGTATTCCCTATAATGGAGACGACTCTCCTTAGTTTATGGGAAGATATAATATATATATATATACACACACACACACACATAAAAACAAAGGTGCAATATCTCCAAAAAAAAGAGTTGTTACTTTTCCTCCACGTGGGTGTGTAATATCTTTTATATGATAATAATATTTTTATTTCCAAGGTTATTTCCAAGGCCATTCATTTGAAGGCCATTCTTCTTTTCCTTTTAACATATGTTATGGTTACATATATAAAAACTATATTTCTTTTCTTATCTTATTGGCCAGCAGGGACTATAGGAATTGCTCAACAAAACTTCAATTAGTTTTGCATGGTTACCAAAGCAATTTAACCAAACTTTTTGAAGGAAATATGTGTTTTGGCCAATGAAAGATTTGAAGGCCTTATTTGGCCTCTTTTCAAGGCGGCACAAAACTTAGGTTAAATTATTCTGCTTTGCTTTGTTGTGGCTAGCTTTCGTTGCATGTCCATTAATGCATGTTTGCCATGTGTACAACGCATTGGAGTCGTCTTTACGCATGCTCATGTGTTCGTGACACTAGAGCACCCGTGCTAAGGTTCTTCAACGCTTAAAATCCTTAGCCACCTGTGTCATATGGAGATGGATAGTGGATAAGATGGGTCTCACACCCACCTTCAAGCAGGGTCTCACGCTCTGCACAAGATAATCAAAACTAACTCTGTAAGTATGTTTTTACTTGCTCAAAGAACTTTTCATAGAATTGTTTGTGCAATTATTTATATGTTGGACAGCCATACGATCCATAACTGATCACCTGGAGAATAAAAAAGCCGGACCAAGCAAGTTGTTGCTGCAACTATGAGAAGGGAGTCTATGATCCATTGTTAACGATCACTAACAACAACTGCTAAAGTGATTTTGGGTCACACCTTCCTGCAATGAGTTGTAAGCTAGTTAACACATGTGCTGATCATCTAGCTAAATATTAAATTTAGAGATTGTTCCGATCAAATTTTATTGAAGTTATGTTGCAATAAATGGCCTACAAAGGTACTGTTTTGAATCATTTGAATCTAAGTATATGTACATTGTTTAGCGCTTGCATCTGTAAGTCCTTACTTGTGTGGATTTTTTGGTTCAAAGAAAAAAAGCTTTCAATGTGAAACAATTAGCAAAGTATGCTAAGTATATATGTACGCTCTTGAGCCATATAGTTATTTTATACCAATGTACATCCGTAATTTCTTAGCGAAATGTACAGTGATCGATGTAATTGCTTAGCGAAATGTACAGTGATATTATATATGATGCATGCCTATATCATTTCATTGTTTGATTATAGCTTGGTGAAGTTCAAAATGTATCAATGAATCCTATTTTCTTAGTTCATTATGTATAGAAATTCACAAAGCTAGTAGTTTGGTTTCTCTTTCGATTCCAATGCACAAATGTGAAAGAATCATCCCTGGTAGGGAATACAAGCTTAGAACCAAGGGACCGAGCGAGGCTTTCCTTTACCTAAGCATGGATTTCCTTACCTTCTTGCAAATCCAACAAGCTTGAACATGCCTTCAGTACGACAAGGAGTGTAAACCTATCCAACAGAATGCCCCATAAGAAAACATTTATTGCATTGTACTTAGAGTTGCAATGTTAGAAACTGTATAGGAAAACCCAAAAACATGAAATAGCGGGATGATGCATAATCATATCTCCTTCCCTCGGTGCATATCGGCATGTCTGATCAGAACTCTCGCTATCAAAACAATGAGATGTCTATGTATCGAGATGACTCCCTTGCTCTTTCCCATCGTCTGCGACGAGTATAAAAGCATGGCAGTGTCTTCCTGTAGTTTGATGTCCACTGAATGGAGGCCATTAATGGCAGACTACAGGAGGAGATTCAAAGTAGAAATACAGCCTGAGCTCGAGACATCCTCTGCGGTTGCTTCTATGAGAATGAACGACACTTGGGTTGCACAGATCTTGTTGATCATTTTTGCTGGTGTGAAGATAAGTACCGATTTCGAATCCTCAAATTGATTTTTAATTTCTTCCTTTGTGCTGGTCGGATTGGTGGTACTCAGGATTGCTCCGATGGAGAGAATAGAGAGGTAAATGAATGGAATGGTGATGGAATTAGGGGCTATGAACAACACTCTTTCACATTAAAATTCATCTCATCTGGTTTTTCTTGGTTGCAAGTTGCAACCTTATTGGAAACTGGAAGCACAAGCCAACCACTAGAAATCTAGTATTTGCAAACCCTGCCCGACTCCCATCATCGCACTTAGAATCCACTCGGCTCTTGATTTTGGTCATTTTGAATATCACTGACCTGTAAAAAGCATGGTGAATGCTAACGCTATAGTAGGTCTATTTAGCAATTTTCTGCCGAATACTAATTCTCTATATATTGGATGATGCATGAAAGAAGAATAGAAATAAAAGCTTGAAATTATTGAGTTGAATTGATTTCCTTTCAATGCTCGGCATGGATTTTTGAGTTTACCATATAGCATTAGGTCAAAATTGAAGTGGGTATTCTACAAAAATGTTAAAAAAGCTTTAGACATCTTATACCTCTACATTCAAGGAGAGGTTTTATGAAACATGCATGAATCCAGACACCATCGTCTGATGTAATCTATGCATCCCTGTATTATGTGAGGTGAATCCTAGAAGGGATGATTGGGTAGCCACTTTTCACTCCACTAACCAGAGGAATGCGCACCAATTTCTCTTGAAACACTGCCATAACTGCAATGCAATTGCAAATGATGGATCCCACTCCATACAAAAATGTATTAAATTTTTTTTCCTTCTCCCTCTCCCATTGTTCTCATTGTAGAAATATAGAGAGAAATCCAAGGTGGAAATGAATGAAAAATGTTGCTAGCTCTCAGTTAATTTTCACTACGGCCCTCCACAGACTACAATTGGTGCTTTACTGGTAATATCCTTGCTGCCTCCAAACCATAGGTTCAAATCGCCCTTCTAAGGGCCACTAAACATATTATTTGTCATCAAACTATTATTTTTCAATGCATGTGAATCAAGTCAGGGAATGCTAAAATGCATGGTTGCCATGTAGTTTTCTCTGCATGCATAGGATTGTATACGATGCCAGGCATTAAATTCCTTAAATACATACTTTAGGATCTACGTGTAACATGGTTTACAAAAATGTGATTCGGTATACATCGTTAATTGGCAAGTGTATTTTATAATTTTCAGTCATATAATTTTTTGAACAAAACAAGTTCTATTTTAATGAATTTGTCTACAATAATGTTGAGGAAAGCCAAGTTAAAGATGTTCATATTAAAAAAAAAATCACGGTGTGTTGTATTTATTGTTTAGCCATAGTGATAGATCCTCAAATTTGGTATACAATGAAGCAAGAGAAAATCATTCTAGCATTTATGGACCCCTAGATTATGGAGCTTCATTTGTGGAGAATTTCTTATATTACTATTCCTCAAAAAGATATATTACTATTCCTAAAAAAGACTACATCTATGCTAGGATAATAGCTTACATTGAATTTTGCTGGAATAATTGATCTTGAATTTATTGGCAAAAGCAAAATGAATCGGCCTGTAAAAGTTTTCCTTCTCATGTGTGCTTCTTCTTTCCATCGGTACGAACTATTTTATATCAACCTCTAACATCATGCACTTTGAAATGCGGGGATGGAGGTAGATTTGTATTTGTATTATTATGATCTAGATTAGATTAGATTTATCTGTGTTTGTCTTTTCTTGTGTTTTTGTGTTTCCTTTCATACTCACCACAACACCAGCCCATGTGTAGATGCTGGAGGCCACCATTATTGGATTCTTACAGAAGATTTGAAGCTCCCTAAAGCATTGGTTCCAACCCATGCTACAGAGACACTGGGAGATCACCAATCAGTTTGTATGGACAAAGAAATTTCCAATCCCAATGGGAAGAGATGACCACCTTGAAGTGTAGTCTCTGATTCACTTACAGAGTAACTTTGGAGCCCAATTCGACGGAGTAATGTCTAACATTTGAGTGTTTCCTTTGCTAGATACGCCCTATAATGTAATAGGTTACAGTTATTGCATAATTTGTATTTTGTAATTTTCCTGATGTTGTTTTCTTGGTAATTTGCTTGATTGTAATTTCTAGCAATTGTAAACTCCATAATACTACGTTTCCATGACATACAATATATTTACTATTACTAAAATCTTTTAGTTTTGACTAGTCTTTGTTACAATATCATTGCGATCAATAAAACCATTTCCTGCATATGAAAAAACTAAAAACTAATGTGTGCTTCTTCTTTCCATCGGTATGAATTGTGTAATTTCCAGCCATTGTAAAGTCCATAATAATATGAACTTTTCATTTTGACAAGTCTTCGTTACACTATCAAAAAACAAATAGAATTTCTTTTGTTTTAGTAAATTGTGGTATATATGTTAGATTTTAAGCATCAATTCAATATGATCTAGGATCTTATCTGAGAGAATAACATGTACAACATATCAAACACAAGAAGTAATCACAAGAGACAATAGACACAGAGTTTCCTCGGGGAAAACCAAGAAGGTGAAAAACCCCAATAACTTCCTCAGAGATAGATAGAGCAACAATACAATAACCCAAGCATAAGAGATAGACTCATAGCAGCTTCTCCTCCTCCGCTAGTGCGCATCACTAAATGAGAGAGATAGATGAATAAGTGAATGATCAAATAGAGTGCCTCCCGCACTCTATTTATACATAATTTGACTTTCCTAATAAACTAGCAGGGCCGACTTGTCTAACTCAGTCTAATAACCCATGGTTAACTTAACTTAGGACCGACCCCACACTTGGTGGTCTAGTAACCCATCTTGTATAAGTTACAACACTTGCGACACTTGTAAATACAAATGACGACACTTTCGTACAGAGGAATAATAACCTCTCTATAGGAATACAATATACATATATCAAATACATTCCAAAGTTACATATACATCAACACTCCCTCTTAACTAGGAAGGTATTTCTCGACACATCTGCTAGCAAAAGTCTTCTTCTCTAGATCATCGTCACTATATCATCGTCGTTGAATCATCATCATCGTCTCTGCTACTGCTATCTCAATCAATCTCTCATCTACTCGTCATAGGAATTTCTACAAGGTTAGCACTTTTTCATACTGGATGTAGGCCTAGCCTCCATGTAGGTCTTCATCATCTCTCCGAGCAAGCCATCAAGTAGGTACACTTCAGGACTGATTACACTGCCTCTGCAAAACCTGCAAGATCTCCCAGGACTGATTACACTGCCTTTGCAAAACCTACAAGAGCATCTCATCACTGATTACATGCCTCTGCAAAACCTGTGTACCCTACTATCACATCATCATCTTTAGATCACCTCATAGTCTCACGGAGCACAACCCAGATGCACATCACATAGCACTTACACCACCAACATGGGAGACCACATCTATCACCATTCGGAGAAGGCTCAACACTTACATCACAACCATGGGAGGACTCTCCTACCACCATGTCACCATGGGAGGAACTACCTGCCACCATGTCGGAAAGGCACAACACTTACATCACGACCATGGGAGGACTCTCCTACCACCATGTCACCATGGGAGGAACTACCTACCACCATGTCGGAAAGGCTCACTCAACCCTTACATCTCACCATGGGAGAACACATCTATCACCATGTGAGAATGGCCTCAGCCCTTACATTTCACCATGGGAGAACACATCTATCACCATGTGAAAATGGCCCAGCCCTTACATTTCAGCATAAGAGAAAAAAGCTGTCACTATCTGAAAATGGCTCCAGCCCTTACATCTCACCATAGGAGAACACATCTATCACTATGTGAGAATGGCTCATGTGCATCTGTGTCTCCGGACTCATCTCGTCCCCTTGGAAGAATTCTCGATCTGAAGTACACCAAGTCTCTCTCTGAAGTACTCAAACTTCACTCTCGCCAGTGGCTTGGTCAACACATAGGCTATCTGCTCATCCGTCGCAACATACAGGAGCTTCACTACTCCTCTCTGCACCATATCCCTGATATAGTGGAACTTGATCTCAATGTGCTTCGACTTGTCATGGAACACCGGTTTCTCTGACAACTTCACACAACTCTGGTTGTCGCAATATATACAAGTAGCACTCAACTGGAGATCAAACAAATCAGACAATAGCTTCCTAAGCCATAGTGCCTCACAACTAGTTGAACGAGTTGCGACATACTCTGCTTCGGCTATACTCAGTGCCACATAGGATTGCTTCCTGCTAAACCAAGAGATCATACCAGATCCCATACTGAAGCAGCACCCCAAAGTGCTCTTCCAATCAATGGCACTACCTGCCCAATCTGAATCAACATAACCCTCCAGGTTAAACTTCTGATTCACATCATACTTAAGCCCATAGTCAACTGTACCCTTCAGGTACCTCAGAATATGCTTTACAGCTATCAGGTGAACATGTATCGGATCTATCAAATATTGGCTCAATGTGCTCACCGCAAAGCAGATGTCTGGCCTCATATTCATGAGGTACATCAAGGACCCAATCATCTGACGATACATCGTGGCATCAACCGGCTCAGATGAAGCATCACATAGAAGCTTCAAGTTCGATGCCATAGGTGTGGCCATGGCCTTGCAGTCCATCATCCCGAACCTCTTCAGGAGCTCCACTGCATACTTCCCTTATCCAAGGAAGATTCCATCTGCACTCTACCACACCTCCATGCCTAGAAAGTATTTCATCATACCCAAGTCCTTCATCTCGAACTCAGCAGTAAGCTTCCTCTTCGTGTCGGCAATCAATCCATCCTCACCTATTACAAACAGGTCATCCACATACAATAGTAGTATTACTGGATTTCCTTTTTCAACCTTGTAGTAAAGGCTGGAATCTGGTTTACTCTTAGTAAAGCCCAAACTGGATAGGAAGCCATCTATCCTGCCATACCAGGTCCTGGGTGCATGTTTCAAACCATACAGGGCTTTCTTCAGTTTGCACACATGAGTCCCTCTGTCATGTGTCTCAAACCCGAGTGGCTGCTCCACATACACTTCCTCTTCAACTACACCATTCAAGAAAGCTGTCTTGACATCCATCTGGTGTACTTTCCATTTCATCACTGTAGGTAGATCAAGTACTGATCTAATGGAACTATATCTAGCCACAGGAGCAAAAGTCTCTTCATAATCAATCCCTTCTTTTTGGGAGAAGCCACGAGCTTCAAACCTTGCTTTATATTTCTCTATGCTACCATCTGATCATGCTTGATCTTATAGATCCACTTGGAAGTCACCACAGACTTCCCTTCAGGTCTTGGGACCACATCCCAAACATCATTCTTCATGATCGATTAGTAATGCTTGATCATGGCATCCTTTACTATATCCCAGATCTTGGGAATTTCATATTCTTCAATATCTTCAATAGATAGTTTTCTTCGTTGCTTGGAACAAATGTTGTTGTCCTTCTTTTGTAGGTGATTGTACATGATCTTTCCTACAAGTCAAATTCAATTGCATGATTAGAAACTTCTCATAGTTTTGAGAACAAAATCTTACACATAAAATATATATGTCATACAGTGATGCAATTATCTTAGCCAATGCTTCAATACAACATTCATCCATATCTCGTAACTTTCTAGATGCCTTTCATCTCTACCAGAACATTGTTAAGAGTTTGCACTACTCTCAACATGTCAGCAAAGAGGTTTCATTCTAGATAAGTAGCAATGGAATGTTGTACAGTACCATAGGCCAGTTACCCATTACTTGCATATTAGTAGTATCTTGTTCATTAATGCAATTATTCTAATATGCATAATACACAACCTAAGTCTAGAAACATAAGCATATACATCGTTGAATAACATTATTTAAACAAACAGAATATACAAGAAATGGCAATTCAAATACTTATCTTTGTTTGTTTGTTGGGTGGAATCCTTCTGAATCTTTGCTTCCTTGCAGGAGTTGCTGGAGTCCGACTTTGAAGTAGCTTCTTCTAATCCTTTCTGTTGTGGATTTGTAAGGAGTGGTCAACCCCCTCTTAATCCCTGAATTACTACATAACTTCTTGAAGTCCCTTGAAGTGAATTCTCCATCATTGTCGAATCTAAAGATCTTGATCTTCTTATTAGTTTGATTTTCTATCAAGGCTTTGAATTCCTTGAACTTATCAAAACACTTCATCTTTGACTGGATTTCAGGAAGACCTTCTAATGCTTTGCTTGCAATTGGTAGTGTATATGTGCAAGCCTTTTATTCCAGAGTTCACTTGGCTCTACTGAGTCATGGACCAAGGCTTGATGTGGTTGGCCCTTCAATTTGTATAATCCTCCCTCTTGCTCTCCAATCACCATTACATCATCTATAGTCTTACCTTTTGTCCACATAAGAACTTGACCATCTATAAATGCAACCCTCATGCCTTTTGCATCCAATGCAGATATGGAGAGAAGGTTCTTCTTGAGACCTGGAACATATAGTACATCTTTCATTTTCATAGACTTTCCAGAGTCTAGTTTATAGGAGGCTTCACCACTTCCTTTTATTGGATACTGGTAGTCATCCCCAAGTTTCACCTCGTGGGGTGATTCATGTTCAAATAGGTTCACAAAGGATCTCTTGAATCCTGTCATGTGTTTGGAAGCCCCACTATCTATAAGCCAATCATTACTTCCATGAGTAATGGTACCAGTGAGGGCAGAAATTAAAAGATACTCTTCATCACTTGAAGAATCTTCACTTTCTTCCCTAGCCCTCTTCCTGGGAGGTTCATCATCCTCTGCAGCATGAGCATGATGTTTTATTTTGATGTTCTTCTTTTTCTTGTTGGATCTATCTTTATTGTTTCTGGGACAATCCTTGGCATAGTGCCCTTTTTCATCACATGTGAAGCATCGGTCATGTGATGTGTTTCTTCGAGATTTGAAGCTACCCCTCTGATTCTGATGGTGGTGCTTTTCTTTCTTACTGTGGTGATGTCCCTTCTTATTATCATACTTCTTGGAGTGTGTTGTGAGAGCTTGGTCTTCATTCCCCATCTTCTCTTATCGAGCTACAATCCGAGCTTCTTCCTGTGAGCATTCTTCCCACAATCTACTGAAAGAGATAAGTTTCTTACTAGAACAAATTCCTTGGATGAAGGAATCCCATGACCTAAGAAGGCCATTAAGAGTGCTCATTACCACTTCTCCATTCTCTATATCTTCTCCCACAGCTTCAAGTTGTTCTTTTATATGGGAGACCCTTGAGAAATAAGACTGCATGGTCTCCGCATTCTGGATCTTGATAATCTTTAATTGATTTCTCAAGGTCATCTTCCGATTTATGTTCTTCCCATTCAAATAGCTTGGTCAAGGAATCAAACATCTCCTTGGGTGTCTTCAGAGATGACACATGTGGTATGAGATGGTCTTTGATAGAATCAACAATGATCCTCTTATCCTTGACCAAATTCCTTTTATGCAAGGCCTTAGCCTCTTCTCCCTCTAGGACAGGGATCTCTTCACTTATGTAAGTGTCCAACTCATTTTCTTCTAGGATTAGCGCAACCCTATACTTCCATGCTAGGAATTTATCAACCCCTTCAAGCTTATCCTCAAGCTTGGTGTGGTGAGACATCTTAAAGAGTACTTCAAATGGAAATAGAAAAGATTTAGGTCTTACCACTTGATTTGCTGAAAACTGGATCTGGTGTTGGATTAGGGTTTGTTAGAGAAACCCTAAAAATTCAAAATTTGAATTTCAAACTTCTGAAAGGATAGAAAAATGTGCCTTGATGAGCTGATCAAGCTAGTATACTCAGAATTTGAAAACTGCAAAGTTTCACCCCTCAAAATTGCCTTTTAGATTTCTGGATTCACTAAGGAGGACCCTGAATTAGGGTTTGATTTTCCCAGAGTTTCACCCAACCAAAAAGTTCAATCCAAAGCTCTAAACTTCGATTTTTCTGAGGATCTTCCAGTCGTGGTCTCGAATTTCAGAAATTCCAATTTTTGTAGAAACCCTAATGTTTAGGTCAAAAACTGAAAGTGCTCAGAATTGAATTCTGATTGGACAGAAAGATGTGCCTTGCTGAGGAGAGTCAATCTAGCCTCCTTCCTTTCAAGATATGTGGAGAGAAACCCAAAAAACAAGAAGCCTTAGCTTCCGCAACTGCACAGTGTCTTCTTCTTAGGTTAGCTCTGATACCATGTTAGATTTTAAGCATCAATTCAATATGATCTAGGATCTTATCTGAGAGAATAACATGTACAGCATATCAATCACAAGAAGCAATCACAAGAGACAATAGACACAGAGTTTCCTTGGGGAAAACCAAGAAGGTGAAAAACCCCAATAACTTCCTCAGAGATAGATAGAGCAATGATACAATAACCCAAGCATAAGAGATAGACTCTTAGCAGCTTCTCCTCCTCCACTAGTGCGCATCACTCAATGAGAGAGATAGATGAATAAGTGAATGATCAAATAGAGTGCCTCCCACACTCTATTTATAGATGACTTGACTTGCCTAATAACCTAATAGGGCCGACTTGTCTAACTCAGTCTAATAACCCATGGTTAACTTAACTTAGGGCCAACCCCACACTTGGTGGTCTAATAACCCATCTTTTATAAGTTACGACACTTGCGACACTTGTAAATACAAATGACGACACTTTCGTACATCGGAATAATAACCTCTATGTAGGAATACAATATACATATATGAAATACATTCCGAAATTACATATACATCAACAATATAAATTGTGGTATATAAAATCCTCACAATTAAAAAAACAATTATAATTTTAAATTAAAAAATAAAATATACATTTATTTAATTTAAAATAAATTTATTGTATAATTAAGAACACTTTAACAACGTGTAAAGCTACTAACGGTCATTAAATTGATTTCCTTCATGTGAAAAAACTATCTTCACTATGCATAATTTATTTATAATTTATTATTTGTTTATAATACTTCTGATTTTATTTAGTTATAGGTTTTTTTTCATATTTATTAAAAACAACTTTTTTTACGATATTTCTGATTTTATAAGAATTACTAAAAATTATAAAGAATTATTAAAGAATATTATCAAAATTTTAAATTTTTAAAAGTTTATAATCTATGTGAAGCTACATAAAATCTACGTTGTTTTGAATTTTTAGAATATAAAAAATCTAAATTATAATAAATTAATTCAATACATTATTTTTATAAATTTAATATTTTACTTCTTATTTTATAAAAATTACTAAAAATTATAAAAAATTATTAAATATTATCAAAATTTTAAATTTTAAAATTTTAAAAATATAAGTGAATCCACATCAAATCTACATTGTTTTGAATTTTTAGAATATAGAAAATCTAAATTATAGTAATCCATTATTTTCGTAAACTTAATATTTTTCATGAGAAATGAATATGACTTATTCAAAACCATAAAAGAACCATATTTATTAAAGTTTCATTTTTAACAAAATTTTATTAATAATATAAATAATAATTCTATTATTAAAATTAATATTACATTTTGACAATTTTTTTTGTTAATAATATAAATAATAATTCTATTATTAAAAGTAATACTTAATATTTTTATTAAAAAAAAATATAATAATATTAAAAATATTATTAATAATAAATCTAACATTATATTAATAAAATTAATAATAATATTAATAAAAAATTATAATAAAATTAATAAAAAATTAACCATATCTATAAAATATGAATAATATTAACATTTTAAAAGTGTTAACTTTAATATTAATAAATTAATAATTAATAACATTAATAATTCACTATTTACAATAATAATTTGATATTATAAATATTAATTTTTCAAGATTAATAAAGTTAACAATATTAATATTAACATTATTATTAATAACTAACATTAATATTAATATTAAGAACATTGATAACAATATTGTTAATAACAACATTAATAGTTATCTTCGTTAAAAAGAACCCATAACAACAACACTTAACTAAGTTTGCTTTTCATCGAAGTGTTGGTGGAGATGTTTTATTTATATTTATTTAAAAATATCGTAATATAGAATACCCATAGAGTGAAGTTTTATTTATATCTATTTACAAATATTACAATATGAAATATTAAATAGAGTTATAGAAAAACTTATTTATATTTGTTGAAAGCCTCATGGCATCGAGTAAGATTTACCAAATAATGACTATACTATGATTTTCAGTTAAATATTTATCAAACATATTATAGAAAACAAAAATAGAATCCATATAATCTTAAGCATTATGTAACTATGATTTTTAGTTGAATATTTATCAAGCATATTACAGAAAACAAAACTAGATTCCATATAATCTTAAGCATTATGGTCGCCCACTGCAGTTATTTTGTGGGATCACAATATTCTAAAACATGCCAACATTACCATGTCATTTGCTCGTTTTGTATAGAAGGTTTTTTTTTATAGCAGCCTACAACAAAGATTTTAACAAGTCATTGATTAAATAACTACAATCGGTTATTTAATCAAGTATATGATTTAATAATAATCATGGCTCATAAATATATTAAATTGGAATTTTTTGGAAATAGTTTAAGAAGTAATTTAATATTGTATTCATTAATTTAAAAATATGCATGAGGATATTTAAATATTTTAGTAGGGAAAGACTTATTAGTGTATTTATTTGCTTATTTAGATCTCATTATTTATTTTAAATTATCTTTTATCAAATATATTCAATTGAAATTCTTTAAATTAGTTAGAAAAGTAATTCAATATTGCATTTGCAAATCTAGCTAAAGTGAGGATGAATAGTCAACTTATGGCAAAAGAGATATCATTTCAGTGATTTGCCATGATAAATATTTACTAAAATTGAGAAGTTCTCAATTTTAGATTATATAATGAGAACAATATAGAATTTATTTAGATCTCTTGTATATGTCTTATTTTATAGAGTAGGTAGAATGAAAGGCTAAGAAAGTGTCGTCTATTTTTCCCATATTTATTTTTGAACTAAAATTGTTTCAAAAATAGTATAATTTTGAAACCCATCCTTAGTGAATAAAAACATGCAAGCAAGCTACTACATGGCAGCTAAAGGGAGGGAGAACTAGATGTTCCCATTCTCAAAGTTCCACATATCACTTCAATGCATGTCAAAAAAGTTTGTTGAATGTACCATTTTACCATTTCAACGTACTTTAATGTACCTCAACGTTAAAATAAGGCATATACAAGTTATATAATTCAGCATTAATTGTGAATATAGATAGAAACAAAGTTTCAAGTCCCTGTCTTAAGTGGGTGCCTACCTGAAACAAAGGTTTGACGCTCGCCATCTTCTCATGGTTTTCTGAAGATTTTTACCTCTCCCCCAAGTGGATTCGTTTGCCCCGTCATTTAGCTGCGTCAAACCTTCAGTCTCCTAGGTCTATAATTGACATTCACAACTTAGGAATTAAATACATACCAACATAGATCCAAATCCTAGGCTCTATCAAGCGTCGAGAGGGATCAAATATCTGGAGGTGCAAACCTCTCCTTGAATAGCTCCGTGCAATACCTGAGCCACCTAATACTAAGCTCTAAAGTCTCTAGTTTAAGTCTCATATTTAATTTTTACTTTGTATTATTATTTTTTGTTTATGGCCCACATAATATTTATTACTTTTTACTTTGTATTAGTCTTTTTTGTTTACTTTGTATTATTTTGTTACTCGACAAACGCGACAAACACTCTACAATCTCATATTTACTTTTTACTTTGTATTAAAAGTAAAAAGTAAAGTCTCTAATTTAAGTCTCAAATTTACTTTTTACTTTGTATTATTCTTTTTTGTTTACTTTGTATTATTTTGTTACTCGACAAACTCGACTAACAATATCTCCCTCATACTAGGATGTAGAGCGCCTCTCGGTGCAACAAGGTTTACTGGTGGGGCCTTGGCCTTGAGCTCCTCACCAGAAACAAGTATATGCTTACATTTTCGATTACAAAAAGTAAGGGTGAAAGAGGGATGTTACAAAATCTAATCATCTTGACCTGGATATTTGCAGGTATACATTTTATATAAATTTTTGCAAGTATTCAAGGTCACTATCCCCGTTCATAATTTAGTTAATTTAACCAGGATCTTTGAAAAAAAAGAATTTACCTTCTTGTCCATCTTGTCAATATTGTCCACGAGTTTGGTATTTCTTTGTGGATTCTCCATCACATTTAATGTCGTCATCGGATACTATAATTTTATTGGAGGATACCTGAGTGTGCTATTTATTTAAAGTTGTATTAGAATAGGAATTTAAGAAGTTATTGAACATAACCGATCGAGAAAAGTAAAATACAATGAAATAAGACATCGGCAAAATGTTAATACAAATACCTTAGGTTATACCCAATTCAGGATAGAAACTGTTCATAAACAACTGTTGTTGTACTGTCTCCACAATAGAAATAATTATTCTATTTAGTAACCTGATCAACAAATGAAGAACTCTACCTCCTACATTCAACGAAAGAACTCTACCTCGAGAAGAGACCAATCTGGAAACTATGTGATCCCATAATTCCTGTGTCCTTTCTTTTGCAAAAACATGGCTTCTTGAACTATCATTGGTAACCTTGGACAAAGGTAAATCAATCATTGGTAGGTTCTCATCATTCCAATCCATATCCATTTGAAAAGTAGACAAATTATCCTATAAATAATTCCTTGGAGAAATCTCTATAAACTCCCTTGGTAGGATTTCATGTTACCATTTTTTTTATTTCTTGTTGAAATGTGTGAAAGCTTTAGAAATCATACAAGAGTTTTCCATATCAGCTAAAAAAATACGAGTACAATCCATTTCATTTGAATCTAAGTAGTACTCAACACAAGCATATCTTCTTCTATCCAGGCACTATCACAATTACACATATCAACAATAAAAAATTCATAGCTGATTGCCGCACCAAAAAATGCAATGGATCTTAGTGTGTTGACCAAAGATACATGATAACAACATTGAAAAGAAAATTGTAAACTATCTTTGATGGATTCAATGGACATACCCATCCCCTCTTTATTCATATATATCACTACAAGATTCAACCCCAAAATCCGACGAGAAAATCCGACGACATCCGACGAAAAGGTCTGTGTCGTCGGATTTCAGCTTCAAAATTATGAATTTTGATGGTTTTTTAAAAAATAAGTGAAGGAACCGTCGGATATCCGACGTCCCTTAAAAATATTGATCAATTTTTAATAAGGATATCCGACCTAATGTTAATCCTGTGGAGGTCGGATATCTGACGACATCAGATATCGCAAGTAAAAGGTATTGAGCTCCAACCCCTAAGTGGTCTTGTTAAATGGATAGATTAAATATGTTTAGAAGAATAAAAAATTGATGGGATGCATACCTTGCCAAACACCTTGGTTTGGCATTTTGGTTAAGGACTCCTTTGCATAGGTAAAAGATCGACCTTACTTCAAACCCCCAAGTCGTTTTGCTAAATCATAATAACTTTGTTTGTAATACCCCTATGCGCATATCACCATATAGTGTAAATATATGGTAAGTGGGTAAGTGCATTATATTATAATTAATGAAATGAATAATAAAATAATAAATAGGTGCACTTGGGGTTAAATCTCCATGTGAACACCATGGGGGCAATGAAGCAATGAGAGGGGTAGTAGTAGAAATCCATATAAAATATTATCTAATTTTTTGTTGCCAAGTGTCCAACTCCATAACCTTGTTAACCTCTTGTCTATGTCCCAAGCTTCTAAGGTGGGGCACATGTTTCCCATGCAAATCGAATTTTCATATAATCCTTGGAACTCATTTATCAAAATCAGATTTTTGTCAAAGTCGGATTGCTATCATGATTTCCAAGGATTATATGAGTTCCAAGGATTATCATGATAGCAACTAAGCTTGAAAATAGTGACAATCTATGTAGGGACTCAGGAGTCGAAACTGATCGAAAGAGACATTGTGATTGTGACCATTTGGATGCACATGATGAAATTGTTGTACTCACTTATGACCGTTTGGATGCTGACACGACGTTGATGAGTTTGCTGTGATGAATAATATCTCATGGTAATTATGAAAAAATCTGATCATCGCACCTCCGAATAGCCATATAGTTCCTTTCATATAGTACGGTCCGATATCACACTAGTAGTGCCTCCCAAATCCCAACGGTCATGTTCTCTCTTTTAGTCCACTGTCCATCAAAATCAACAACAATCCTACGGAACATACATCTCTTTCAATCCATCGATATTTTGTGGCCTGCTTTTTCATCTATTTTTATATGTTAGAATATTAGGTTTTATACACACACATTTGCATACATATGATATTAATAAATAAATAATAATACATAAATACTAACTATTAAAAAAAACAATAAATAAAAATACAAAAAAAACATAAAACAATAATCAACAAAACTAACCTCCCTTGAGAACTTACCTCCCTCCTAGCCCACGTGAACACATTTCACTTACCTCACCCTGCAAGAACTTCCAATACTAGAGGTCGCAGAGGCCATCACTCAGGAGATCATAGAGGTCACCGATGTAGTCGCGGAGGAGGTTGAGGCAGTCGTGGAGGAGGTTGAGTAGGTCATACTAGAGGTTGAGGAGGCCACAAAGGAGTTCGAGGGTTCCATTTGAAAAAATAAGAAAACAATAGGTAAGGTATTTCTCGATTCATTGCAATCGTTTTCTGTTACATTCAAATCAGAGTTTTGATAAAATCTCCGGGTTTAACTTCGTGTTGTTATTTGCTTGGCAGGTGAATGATGGATTTCCTCCTCTGCATGGCTTCCTAACTGATGCCCAATAACCTCGACTTCGTTGGAGTTGCAATTGGTAAGTTCAGGGTTTTCCAACCCTTACCCTTTCCTCTCACCTCTTATGGAGTGGTATTGTTTATGGATGTTTAGGAGGAACTGCGTGAATCCCCTTTTGGGTTCACTAAAACTTTTTGTAGCTCCTAGAAGGTCGCCGTTTGGCTAGACCATTTAATGAATGTAATAGTTGACCATTTTGTGGTTATATGAAATTGTAAGCCTCTTTAAAGGAGTTATGAGCTCCTGTTGTGTAAATTTGGGGTTTTGGGGAATCGATACAATGACCTGTGTTTTTCTATTGAACCTTGAACATGTATAAAGCAGTGTGGAACCTCTGCGTTTTCTTTATGAAATTTGTATGCTTAATAATCTCTCTATCCTCGGTGTTTTGGCTATCGTTTTTATTTGACTAATATTGAAGAATGTGTTGACAGGGGAAAACGTAAATTCTAGTTCTTATAGCTGCGTTGTCTGGTGGTTGAAATAAATAGACAGGGTTAAATGGGCCTCTGCGTATTTCGCTCTATGATCCTCAGTTATATTTAGCTCTACGTTTTGTTTTCTATGGAAAAATGTATGGTGATGCCCAGGTCTGCATCCTGCATTTAATGTCATTGTTCTATTTCCTTATGCACTTGATTTGGTAATTAAAAAGGCCTCCTAGATTCATATGATGATTATGGTGCCTTTGTCCAACTTCTAGCTTGTTTAAAAGGATGAATCTGTAGCTTTAAAACTATGTATTGACGCGTTTTTGGGTTTGCACGATTTACTCAGAAAATTGATAATGGGATTCGACCTTGTGACTTGCAGATTGACATTCTAAGAGGGATGTAAATAAATGTTTGAGTAATATTTCGCTTTCAATTTCTAATTCACTCAACCAATGTCTCTATTTGCGTTTGCGTGCTTAAATGTCAGTGGTTTTTGGGTTTGAAGGAATGGTAGAATTTATTACTACGATACTGTACTGTAGCTTGTGATAAATGTTTAAATGAATGGCTAGGCCGAGAAGATCTCGTGGTAGGATAAGCTTTACGATTTTTCCTTGCTGTTTAGAAACTCTCTCTTAGGGTTTTTAACTTGTAACCCTTGGCATAAGACCTCAAACGATGATTGTTCTAAAACAAGGTTGGGCTGGGCTGGCATAAGGGGTAGCTGCTAATATTTGGAACCTTCCAAAACAATGAGATAACTCCCTCTATTGTGTGAGCATATCTTAAATCTGACTCCTAGAAGATGTGCTTAGACCTCACTATGTGTTGTTACAGGACTACTATGCAATTGTAGGCTACTGATCCAAGTATGGGTGTTGTAGGAGACCTTACTGTTGAATAGTTAGGGCCCCTATTTAGGTCTAATACAGTGCACATAATGTTTGCATACCTGTTGCACATACCCTTTCAGCTACAGGCCTAAAAAATGATGCTTTAATGGCTTCCTTGGGGATAATATTGCCACAACCAACTCCAGATGAATACAAATATGCCCACATATGACATTTATCCTCACTATAATTTTCCATAATTCCTTCTAGTATGCCCATATTTAATGTATGTCCATATTCATTACTGTTGGATTGTACGGGATTGACAATGAAAGGGCCCACTGCTGTCACAAATCAGAATTTCCCATTATGCTCACAAGTGTTGTATCTTATTGTCTGAAGACTATGATCAATAGCACATGTGGACACCCATACCAAAAGGGGGGTAATAGGCCCAAATATGGTAGTAATCCTGATACAAAATGGAGGTTAATAGGCCCAAACATAAGAATTCTGGTAGAGTGCATTTTGTAAACAAATGCAAACCAGTCTACCATGCAATTTACTCGACATAAAAATGCCATTGAAGACAAGAAGGAAAGTTATAAGATGTAGGTAACTATCTCTTAATTGGTTATTTATAAGGTTATAGGGGGTATCAAGTGTGTCTTTTTGAGGATCATGCCTTCCAATTTTCTGAATCTTATTCAACAAGTCATAGCTGGAAACATATGAACTCTATTTGGAGACAATAAGGTCCTTCACTTCCTTGTCTGTCCTTGGAATTTGGAAACAATAAGGTCCTTCACCTCTTTCACTGACAACAACAAGAACTTGCCTGTCCTTGGAATTTTCGGTGGCTGCTAGATTTACCAGTAGATTCGTACCCCCATCATCCATATCACTTAATGGTGTTGATTTTTTCACAACTTCAGTAGATCTTGCATGCTTGCCACCATAAGTATAAGCAACTTTTCATGTATCTTACTTATAGGGAAAATATGCTCCCTGGCTTGATCCAGACTGTGTCATTGTTCTTCATTATTGCATCGAAATGTTTCTTCCAAGTATCAACTAAGATCCTAGCCTTCCTCTGAACCTGCTGGTGCTTCTGATTTTTCAAGTGGTTTACAGATTTTCCACCCATACATGTCTTCAAAGCATCAAGATCTACAGGTAGTCTATCAAGAGCACGTAGCAACAATAACAACAGTGCTTCGACAAATTTGTCACCCTCCTTTAGTATTCCTGCATCTCCAGTATTTCATTTTTGGGCTTCTTGAAGTCAACCATCCAAAATAGGAAAGCACCCGAGCTACACAAATTGGTTGTGACAGCCATCTTGATTGGTGGTTGCAATCACACCTACAAGGGATGTATGCCACAAAGCCACAATTCCTTTCTTACAATCATCACTTCTAAGTTTCTGACCAACTGCATTAGATGCACAAGCTTCCCAACATTTTCTGAGTTGATGTGGCTTCCATCTTTGTCAGTGATTCTGGCAAATTTTATGTTCCTAATGGGCATGGTGAAGGAAAATGGTCATAATAATAACGACATATGTGTAGGTAGAATTGCAATGCTGAGGGGAATTTGGGGTAGAAGGAATCTATATTGGGTTGTAGCAATTGCTGGAAGGCTTATTTGGGTTCCATCAACTGCTCAATTTGTTTTCGCATACTCATATGTTCCGGTAATTGACATCTTTTAGTCAAATATAATTGTTGCGATAATTATTTTGTTTGTGGAAACCAACTTGTATGCACTGGGTTGCAACACTATAAATGTTAGTATCTAATGTCATTCCTCAAATTTAAATTACAACTTAGCAAACTATTTTGTCATTTTGTTTGCAGACTATCAGCTTGTATGCATTGGGTTGCAACACTCTATTAACTATTATTATATATTGTCATTCCTCAAATTTCAATTATAGCTTGTTCATATTTCTGTGTGCCCTAAGTTATCATTCAAAGTACTTTATTATCTTTTCAACATAACTTTTCATATGTTTTGCATAGTAATTATGATTTTACGTGTCTCTCACTTACTCCACATTTTTTTTATGTTTTGCAGAAAACATATAAATGGATACGTAAAGTTGACATCCCACCGCCATTTCTTTCACCACCCACTCTTGATTCATTTTGCATGCATTTCACTATGCAACCGTCTCAGATTCTCAGTGCGTTTTCCCTCAATTAGTTTCTCAATTCAGTATGACCCACGCCCGACGTCCGAGGAGTGTTTCCAACGGTCCTGAGTTTCATCCTGGCAACGGTGGGGAGTCATGGTATTATGTTTCCCTTCGGCTGCAATATGGAAAACTCATAGTTCACTACGAATATTAGCTTGTATTTAAGGCTATCCTTTGTTTGAACAACAAATATATCCATACATTCACCTTGGAAATACTACAAACATATACAATAAAAGATAATATTTAATTTACTAATTTCAAAACACAGGCATCAATATACAAAATTTGATTGATAAGAAGAAAAACTCTATACCTTCCAATCATCACTGAAAGTGTTTCCCTTTTCTGGGTGGGATGGCCTACTGCAGGATATCCATTTCTCTCTTGCTTTTACAACTTGAGAAATGAATGGAGTATCTACAAATTCTTTGTTTGATAAATTTTGTTGTTTGCATAACTTGTTGATAACGTTTTGAGGAACATCTTTATGTAGAAGACGAGTTTCTCGATGATGATACCTTGAATGGACCAATTGATATTTATCAGTTTCAATGATTTTTTTGCGCTAAAATAGTATGTTGCCCATCCAATATATAGAAATTTATTATAGGAAAATTAATTTCATCTTCATTTCTAGGAAGAAATATCAACGTGGCATCCTTTTCAAAGGCAATAGAATAGCATCTCCCAATGTTGTTGTAAAATTCAAGACAAGAGATAAAACCATCTTTGCCATGACCTCCTCATCAACTTTTCGATATTGCAAATGTGGAGGTGCAATAACACATCTTGTTAGTATGTTACTTCAATAGAAAAAACTTTCTCTGTGAGAATTTTGATCTACAACAAGATCTAGGAGCCTTAGAGAATCTCACAAGTCGAATTACTTGCAAAACTAGCAAAAAAGCATGAAAGAAGAACAATTTTGAACATATAATGTGAACGGAAACTTGATATTATCTTACTGTCTAACATGTAAATATGTTATGAATGGGTATATATTACATTTGGAGAAATTCATGAGGCTTAGGAAGCCCAAAATGAGTGTACATGTGTAATTGGCCAAATTGGCCTCAATCCCCCCTAGGTGGTCCAAACTTTCTCCAACTCAGCCCAAATGGTCACGAATGGAGGTGTGGACGTGGTTGAGGCATGATGGAACAATAATGACTCCTAGGAATGCATTGGTGTGAAAAATAAGGTTAGTGGGAGGCTCTAGGTGGGCATTAAATGCTCAAAACATGCCAAAATGGGCTAAATCCACCCCTAGCGCTCCTAGTCAACCACAATTCCCCAATTCAAGGAATGGGAGTGCACCAGAAATAAATTAGGGCGCACGTGGATTTTGACTGAGCTGGAACGCTCATGTAGGTGTGAACACTTATGTTTAACTGGTTATTTTTCCCAATTAAGCTACCTAAGTCCAAACCATAGTGTATTAATGCACAAATGCAAATAGAATTGACTAAGGATTTAGAATAAGGTACTAAGTGGTGGATTAATGTTCTAACACCCCCCCTTAACAAAAAATCAATACATCTCATGAAAATAAAGTGGGAGGCCTTGGCAACAAAGGCTCAAGTCACCTCAATACATAACAGAAATTTTATTTGTCCATGTAAATTGAGGAAAAGAAGGAAAACCTCATGGGATAAAACATTCCCTCTTAAATGGAAATGGGGCCGAAACCTGCAACAAAATAGCAGCAATCACCATCCATAACTCACTCCAAGCAAAGATCTCAAGTGAATTAAGGTCTTCTCAGTGAAACTCTTGGTGAATATATCAGCAGTTTGCTCGGTGGATGGGAAATACTGCAAGGAAATCACTTTGTCATGCACTAATCCCCGTATGTAGTGCATATGGATATCTATATGATTTTTTCTCTTCCTCTAAATTGGATTAGTAGTTATCTTGATGGAACTTTTATTGTCCACCCAAATGTTGGTTGGAGAATCAATAGCAACATCAAACTCCCGAAGAATTCCTTGCAACCAAACACACTGTGTTGCTGCATTCACTGCTTCCCTGTACTCGGCCTCTGCTGAAGAAAGGAAAATTGTATGTTGTTTCTTACTATACCAGCAAACATGACCTTTAGCAAGCATGAAAAAAAAACCTTTCTATCAATGGGATCTCCATCCCAATCTGAATCAAAAAATCCAACTAGTTGAAGTGAAGAACTGCGGCTGCATAGTGTACCTCAAAACTCTTTGTTCCTTGGACATATTGGAGGATATTTTTTGTTGCCTTCCAATGGATCTCATGTGCCTAGTGCATATACCTTGCTACAACAATTACAGCATAAGACAAATCAGGTCTTGTATGTGTAAGGTACAACAAACTACTAACTAGTTGCCTGTAGAGTGTACAATCTACCAAAGGAGAATCACCAAATTCACCTAATTTAATGGCAGAAAGGAAAGGGCACTTGGCTGACTTACAATCAGCCATCTCAAACTTATTTAGCAGGTTTAAATCATACTTAGGTTGACTCAACATGATGCCTCTTTCAGATTTCTCAATTTCCAAACCCAAAAATTGCCTTAGCAATCCTAGATCTGTCATTGCAAATTCATTGTGTAGAGATGCCTTGATTGATCCAATTTGTTTGTTGCAGCTCCCTATAATTAAAATATCATCTACATATAGTACAATAACCTGCAAAACACCATCATATTGCTGCAAATATACATTTGGATCAGATTTGCATCGAATGAAACCAATTGAGAGCAAGAAAGCATCCATTTTTGCATACCAAGCCCTGGTGGCTTGCTTGAGTCCATATAGTGATTTCTTCAACCTACAAACAAGTGAAGGATCCTCTTGGAAACCTTCAGGTTTCTGCATGTAGATCTCCTCCTGTAGCTCACCACGTAGGAATGCACTCTTGACATCCATATGGTGCACTTTCCAACCTTTACTAGATGCAATTGCTAGAGCTACTCTTATTAAATCCATATTTGCAACCGGTGCAAAGGTTTCAGTATAGTCCACACCTTGGACTTAAGAGTAGCCCTTAGAAACTAATATTTCCTTGTACTTCATATCAGAACCATCATCAGCAATTTTGGTTCAAAAAATCCACTTACATTGCACAAGATTCCTCTTGGGAGGAAGGGGAACCAATTCCCATGTTTCTTTCTCTTGGAGAGAATGGAATTCTTCTTCCATTGCTGATTTCCATCTTGGATCATGATGAACTTCCTGCTATGACTATGGATCAGATCCAATCATCATATAACAGTGATCAGCAAGAGCACTTTCACTTGCGTAGGAAGCATTGTTAGATTGAGATCTAGTCTTCCTAGGCTCTTGGGGATTGCCTGTTGGCTGCTTTTTGGACAGACCCGAGTTTTAATGCAGCGCAGCAACCAAACCCCTTGGCGCACTGGCCCTCTCGGAAACGAACTACGTAGAAGCTCGAGGTCTCACCCGAAGTGGCTATGGGGGGCTAAGGAATCAAGCTTCCTTAACCTTGGTGATGCAGAGACTGCAGTCTTCTCCCCCCTCGCGGGAGTTCTTGGGCGGAATCTCTTACTCCTCTGTAGCTCTCAGCGCGACAGCGCTGCAACTCGTACCAGCTTAACTGTGGGGTCCCTCGTTCCTAGCGCACGAGGCGATTACCCTCTGCGTCGATACCCTAAGTATCGTTCCTTCTCATGCGCCCAGCGCAGTGATGCATGCCTCGATCGCCGCAGCGACAATGTTCTACAGTTTTCTTCGACACTTAACAATTATAGCTATCAAGAAAGCTTGCGAACTTACTTAGCATATTCATGAAGATAACGCAATGTTCATATACGCATAGATAGTGAACTAAAACATGTAATTACACAACACAGCGTCGCAACAAGGAAAATTATGGAATTCGCCTCCACGGGGAAACCACGTCCACCGGGAGAGTATCTTATATTAATCATAGTATAGGAATTACAATCATGCTGCGCACACAACTGCAGCCTTAGATCTTTCAAGGAAACTCCACGCACACAGCTGGGAGCCCTTCTCTCGATCTAGTCTCTTCCTCTACAGAGATTACAATAGTTCAGACGTCGACTCAGACTATCTGCAACTCAGGGATTAACTCCACGGATATCCTGGCTCTAACTCTTCTTCTAACAACACAATAGAAGACTGAATGGCTATTTTACTAGCTGACTGACTAACCAACTAACATCTATCCTTTACAATTACACATATATATATGTGGCCATGGCTGTCACACCTTTACAAAACTATGGGCCTTTCCCAGCAGTATTCCCCAAAAACCCTAACCACGAACATGGCTAGGTGTACTGTAGGCGCCGCTTGCAGTCATGTCACCGTTTCCTGCAGGTTCCGTGACTTCCGGCGCAGATTGTGGGTATGGGCACCGCTTCATCGTTTACCACTCCTTGTCCTTCGCCTTCAATGCTTTGGTCTGTTGCTCTTCCTTGGTTAGAGAAACCATAACTTCTGTACTTAGCCTTAATGAGGGTAGCGGAGCCCTCTACTCCGTCGCTTCATTTATTATGGTAGCTGAGCTCTCTACTCGGCCACATTTATTTTCCTTTGACGTGTGCGTGCGAGCTCCGTGATTTCTGGTCCATAATCTGCGCTAAGCTCGTCCATCTGGCACCGTACTGCGCACCATCTGCTTCTACCCAAAATTTGGTGTTTGTTCAAAATTAGCACTTTTCTTCTATACTTGTGCTTTTTCCTCAAAATTCGCAGCTTTACCATAGCTACGACCTAGGCTCCAACAGGCCCCTAACACTTACTTATGGCTCGCCCTCTAGCCACTCGCACTAGCGTGTGGTCGCTTTACTTGCGCATCTGCTTTTGCTTGGGCCTCCGCAAATGATTTCTTCAACTACGCAATAGCGGAGTCCACTTTATCGACGCACTCCACAGCTATCTCCACCATTTCTGCAGTGGCATCTTCTTCATTTATGTCATCGACCATCTGTTGAGATTCTGCAATTTCTTTGATCTTTGCCTCGGCTTGGGAAGCAAGCTCAGCATACTCATCCATAAATGGTTGAATGTTGTTAGTGAGTTTGGCATCTTCATTTCTGAGCTTGTGCAGTTGCTGTTGTACTCTACGCACTTCACTCATTTTCCTCATTTTTGCTAAGCCTCCTAATGCCTTAGCTTCTTCATTCAGAACAGTTAGGGACTGTTCAGTTGCTTGTACTTGTTCCAAAAGACCAACTTTGAAAGGGAGCTTCTCAAGCTCAATCCAAGCCTCCATAGCTTGGGTCATCAGGTTCTTGGCTTCGACTGCTTGGCTCTGCATTTGTGTGGAAGTTCTGCGTAGCGCTTCAAATTGTTCGTGCCTATCATCTGTAGAATGCGCGGCAACACGAGCTTCCAATTCAGCGATCTGTGTTCTATGGTCTTCAGCCATAGCAACTAGTTCTTGCTCTAGGGCTTTCACCCTTCTACTAATAATTTGAACTTTCTCAACCAGAGGAAGGTCTGGTTGAATCTCGCAGGCCGGCAACTCCTGGGCAACTTCAATCAACTACGTTTCTTATCCCAATGTCTTGTGCCTCATAGAGTGCAAGCTTGTCAGAGATGTTCTTATAGCCTGTCTTCAACTCTATCTCCTGCAATTGGAGTCTTTGGTTTGCCTGGAATGTGGAGAGCTCTCTAGCTCTCAGCTCAACAGAAACTTTCTCTTGCACTAGCTGCAAAGTTTCTATAGGAATTAAAGACAAATTTACTTCAATGGGGCCAACTGCGCTTACCTACAGTGCGGCCAAAGGATCCGGAATTGTCATGCTTGTATGCGGGATGTGCACGACAGTATGCCTCTCTGCAAGTACTTCGACTCACTCAGTGCTTGTGGCGCCTGCGAAGTAGATGCTGGCGCATGGGTCTGCGCAACTCTTCCTGCGAGACCTTTTAATTCTACGAACTGCAGGTCCATAGCACTTCTGAGGTGAGCATGCGCGGTCCGCAGCTCACGAAATTGCTCTTTCAAATACTGGTCGATCCCCGAGGGAATGGCCTCAGAGGGATGCGACACCTTTTGTTTCTTGGTTGCTGGTTCTGTGGAACCTTCATCACTTCTTTTCTCAGGGGCTTCCTTGCCCTTATCCTTCTCTTGCGCAGCAGCGGGTGGCATCGCAGATGCGATTTCGGCAGCCTCCCTCCATTCATCCGACCAAGACTTGATAGTTTCTTCAACGTCTTCAGTGGTCATCCTGTAAATACCTACAGCCCATTCCTCTTGAATACTGTAAGGGCGGAGGTAAATTTGATGCAAGTCGGCAGAAAAGGCCAACTTTCCTTCATATACTTTTGCTGTGTCCTCACTCAGCCTCGGCATTTCCTGAATGGTATCCTTAAGGAGATGGTAGTATTCACAAAATACAGCGCGGTTCATCTTGCGCTTCGCGGGACTATTGGAGTCCTAGAGGTTAACATAGCGGATGCCGGCAGGTTCTCCTGTGCGGCGCGGAAGGAACTGAGTGTTCAGGGGTTCCTTCCACCCGACGAGAGTACATAAAATTAAAATCCAAGAAAAATGGAACAACTGACCGGGGGTGTCTTGGACGTTCCGGCAGTCTTCCAAGAAAGAATTGAGGAGGAAGAGAGACCAATTGTACTGCTCTCCCTCCACAGCTGCGATAGCGAGCTCCACGACAGCTCCAGTAACTTCTTTAGGTCTGCACTTTGTAAGAAGTCTGCCTGCAAGCAGACTGCCTGTAAATCTAAGTGCTTCATCCTCAACTATAGTGAGGTCATAAGCTCGACCTCCTCTTGTTAAATTATATTTCTGCACCAGCCGTGCAGCCAATTTTCTGTCCTTCTCTTTTTCGACAAAATGAATATTAGGGTCCTTACCAACCTTAGACAGGCTGGTAATACGATGAATCAAATCGACATTTAAATCGATTGGCCTCCCCAGCCAAAGGTAACCACCATGAACGCAAGATAGCAGTGTCTTAACAACTGCATTCACTTCATTGCTACGCCCGAAGTGCGGTAGCTTTAACAGGTTCAGGAGTCCAGGCCGCTCAAGATTTGCTGCGAAATCTTTTGGGACGAATTCATCAACCTTTCTATCAGTATTATAGACTACCGTCAGATAACGATCTAGCGCAAACTGAGGATATGTTCTGTAGTCTCCTAAGTTGAAATCAAAGAACTTGACCAGTGGAAGGTGTCCAAACAGGGACCCTTCTTGTCGTACGCCTACGGGCAATGGAGGTAACGAAATCGAATACTTTGCATTCTTCGGGATATGCACTTCTGGTGCATCATCTGGGCGCAGCGGAATATAGTTCACCATAGTGGCTAACGGCTCTGGAACGGCCTCGTCCTGCTGCTGCTGAGATGCCCTCATTTTAGGAGATTGTCTTGGGTCAGTCCAACCAGGGTGTACATAAGTTGAAGTCGTCATCGGAGTAGTCATGCTGAAATCTAAGCCTCGGCACAGGAACTGACGAACAACTTCTTCAGTTGACAGGTTCTCCATCGTGAACCGGTATAGACAACAAAACTTGTACAGATGAATGACGAAACAACGTGAAATACGAACGCTGAAAACAAAGGAGGCAGTCTGCACACTCAGCTCTAAAAACAATAACTTAGATTCTCAAACAAGACTATGCAACTCGAGAAAAGTAACCCGAAAATAGACAAGTGCGGAGTATTTATAGCCAAAGGTGATAGTAAATGCGGGCAAGTGGGGCTACTAGCTGTAGGTGCCTATGCATGAGTTGACAACCCCTCTATCCCCCTCGCCTCTGCGGTGCATTAATTGTGATGGACTGGCTTTGACAGGCTTCCGGGAGAAGCTAAATCTTTCAGCGCATGAGTTAAATGCAAATCTTACGGAGATCAAGCTGAATCCGTCAGAGCGGCTAGAATTAAATGGCGGGCTTATCCTGCATTAATACTCAGACGCGGCTACATAACTACTGTAATTCAAATTTTCCGGTGGGTCCTTTCAATGTAGGGAACTGTGCATATAGAGGGGTCCACAACGAGAACTCCTCAAGTGGCCAATTGACACAGGGAACTTCGCAAGAGCGACAGTTTGACGACCCAGGGAAAAACCTCGGAAGAGCGCAAAATAGGGTCGCTACGAACAAAATTTTATAGACATGCGCGGATATTTCAAGGAACTGCACGGGAAGCCGGAGACTGAAAGTGTCTCGCAACTTCCGTGTAGACTGTGAACATGCGATGCCTCTTTCAACTGCACTGAACATCTGCACTTCTCTTAGCAATGTATTAAGTTGACCGGGCGGAGTGGCCGTTGCAATAAAGCTTGAGCCGACTCCCGTTGATCATCGTGGGAAGCAATTCTCCATTGAGCTTCGCAAGCTGAACTGCTCCTCCTTCTGTTATATTGATGACCCTAAAAGGGCCTAACCAATGTGCACGAAACTTGCCTGGGAACTTGATGAATTTACTATCATAGAGGAGTACCAAGTCGCCTTCTTGAAAGACTTTATTCTTAATATGCCTGTCATGCCAAGCTTTCTGTCTTGCCTTCTGTACTTGCTGATGGAATCCGGCCAAAAGTCTGTCTTCTTCTAAGGCAAGCAATTGCGAAAGTCTTTCACTCATAGTACCAGTATCTGCCATTTCTATAATTTGCGCAATTCTGAGACTGGGAACAATGTATTCCATGGGCATAACTGCTTCTTGTCCATACACCAAACTGAAAGGTGTGTGACCTGTTAGTTTCTTGCATGTGGTTCTGTAAGCCCATAATACAGCTGTGACTCTAAGGTCCCAATCATCTCTTTGTTGATTACAGATCTTCGTTAGGGCATTCTTGAGAATCTTATTGAATGCCTCCACCGTACCATTATCTTGGGGGTGGTAGGGTGTACTCTTATGGTGACTGATGTGGAATTCCTCAGTAAGGGCCTCTATAGTGTTGTTCAGAAAATGCATACCCTGATCACTCATTAGAATTAGTGGGCATCCAAACCTAGTGATAATGTTCTCAAAAATGAACTGCGCGGCAGTAACAGCGTCACAGTTCTTAACTAGCTTCGCCTCAGCCCATCTGGTGAGGTATTCAATAGCTGTGATGATGTATCTTGCGCCGGTTCTCTTTCCTGATGGGTTGATAGGTCCTACAAAATCAATGGCCCATTTATCAAAAGCACGTAGTGTTATCTGGGGTCTTAGCAGCATTTCATCTCTCCTTGAGGGTCTTCCTGTCCGCTGGCATACATCGCAACATTTACAGAATTCCTTAGTATCCTTGTGCAATGTCGGCCACCAAAGACCTGCGGCTAAGATCTTTTGCGCAGTCGGCTTTCCTGCGAAATGGCCTCCTGCGGTTCCTGAGTGCGCTTCTGCGATGATGAATTTCTTCTCATGTGGTAGGATACATCTGCGCAAAACTTCATCAGGGCCCAACTTATAGAGCTGGCCTACTATCAGAGTGAAGTCTGCTGCTTTGACCACAAGTTGCTTCTTCTGCTGGATTGTAAACTCAACTGGCGCTTGCCCGGTAGTGAGAAACTCAAGAATATCGGAATAATATTCATCGGCTGCTTGAATAGAAAAAAACTGCACATCAGGCAGATTGTCCTCTAGATTTGTAGTATCCTCTCCTGACTCTATCCTAGATAAATGGTCAAGTCCTGCATTCAATCTACCTGGCTTCACAATAACCTCAAAATCATACTCCTGGAAGAGAAGTAGCCATCTGCAAATTCTTCCCCCTAACACTGGCTTATTGACCAAATATTTCAGAGCAGAATGGTTAGTATACATTTTAAAATGTGCGCCCAACAGGTAGTGTCTGAACTTCTATAGGGCATACACCATAGCTAGTCCTTCTCTTTCTGTAGTGGTGTAGTTCTTTTCAGCTGTAGAGAGTTTTCTGCTGGAGTAAGCAATGGGGTGGTCTATACCTCCTTCTCCTGGTTGTGTCAGCACAACCCCCAATGCTATGGAAGAAGCATCTACATGAACATGAAAGGTTTTTCTCCAGTCCGGGAAAAATAGAATAGGCGCAGTGATCATCTTTTCTTTGAGTGTATCCAAGCTCTGTTGGCATTCTTCTATCCATTGGAAATTCGAATCCTTTTTCAGCAATCTTTCCATAGGTGCAATTATCTTTGCATAACCTTTAATAAATTTCCTGTAGTACCCTGTATGTCCCAATGTGGTGCGCAATTGCTTAACTGAGTTGGGCGCAGGTAAATTAGCAATGATGGCCACCTTCGCAGGATCCATCAGGAGTCCTTGTCTGCATACAATATGGCCCAACAAAATACCAAAAGGAGCACAGAAGATACATTTTTTCAAGTTAAGGGAAATCTGATACTGTCTACATTTTTCTAACATCATGCGCAAGTTTCCTATATGGTTTTTTAGTAAACCAAACACAGTCCAATTATCGAAATAGACTTCGAGAAACTTATGAATGAATTCTTTAAAAACAGCAACAACAACTCTAGAGAAGATAGAAGGTGCGTTTTTAAGACCAAAGGGCATTACCGTATACTGGAATGATCCCCATTCAGTCGCAAAAGTGGTCTTGTGACGATCTTCTAAATGGATTCTGATCTAATGGTATCCCGAAAAGCCATCAGTGAAAGAGTAAGCCTCTTGTCCTCCAACATTATCAAGCACTTCGTCGGTAAAGGGAGTAGGAAATGGATCATGCGCTGATGCGTCATTCAGCTTGCGCAAGTCCACGCAGATTCTTATTTCGCCTTTTGTCTTCTTCTCTTGTACCACCATAGGACTAATCCAGTCACTTTCCTCTACTGGTTCAATGATACCTGCTGCGAGCATTTTATCAATTTCTTCTCTAACCTTTTCTTTATAGCGCGGGTTCAACCTGTACGGGCGTTGTTTTACTGGCTTGGCGTCTGCTTTCAGAGGTATGCGCATCACTCCTAACTCTCCTAGGATGCCTTTCATTTCTGTGAACTTGGTAGGAAAGATATCCTGGTAGTCACGTAATAAATCTGAAATATGGCCAACAGTTTCATCATCCCAATAATCTCCTATAGAAGCAAACTTGGGTTCGGCTTCTGTTCCAATGTTAATCTTTTTGAGCTTGATGTGTTCTGTAATGGCAGGAATATCAAGCTGAGGACCTTCAACATTGCGTGTCCCTTCTGATTCTGGAATATTGATGTTGCGAGGATCATCCTCCTCTTCTTCAACTGTAAAATTATAGCATTCCAGGGCATGTTCTATCTGGACAGCCCAATCTAGTTGGGAATATTCTGGTAATGGACATTGTTCAAATACCTTCTTTTTAATGCACTGTAAAGCGTGGTCGATGCTCGGGTATTCTGACTCAAAACTAAAGGTAAGATGAAAACTTTCTATCATAAGAGGCCAAATGACAGTGCCTCTGCGCAATTCTGTTTCAGTGTACCAGTTCCTTGGAACTGTATCCAATGTGTGGATGAATAGGTGAACCCACTCATCTTCCGGAATATCTGACCATTGCTGAATACATGCTTCAATGTGTGACCTGGGGTCACTCTATCCCTCATATTTGCACAATACTTCTGCTGTAGTTCCCTGAAATCTGCGCAGTATCAATCTGCGACAGTCTTTCCATGTGTGAATATTCTCTTTATGCGCACCCCACCATCTTGCGGGTGTAGCGCGCAGTGCTACATCCAATGCTTGTATGCGCTGCTCTTCTAGGATCTGTTGTTCATATGTATGTATGAATTCACTTATTTCAGTTAAACCATCAAAAATTGGAGTGTCATTCAATTCTGTACCAATCCATCGAATGGATTTAGTCATCATGGCGCAACACCTTGCAGAAACCTCATGTAAACGGTTCTGCCAGTTTTCCAAACCTGCTTCTGAATCTGATGTGCACAAACTATCACATCGCCAGCTAATATGGCCGTCGGCTGTGGGATTGACATAGTCACTATGACTAGCAGTCATCTGATACAAACTTTCCATGTGGCGCACTTCTTCTTCTGCCCGAATGGGTTCAATATATCTTGGTCCTTGAATGGGATCAAGCGGTGCAATGACCCTAATCTGGTCATCCTCAAAGGTCATCTGTCTTTTCTTCAAATTAATGACAGCTAAATTATCAAATGCCCATTCTATACCTAAAAGTGCTGGGTATGGTCTACTATCATCCAGAATTTTGATTACTTCAAAATCTGTAGAACTTCTTACTCCTTCAATATCAATAGGTACATTGGGTAGTCTTCCCAATGGAGAGACTCGTTGTTGATTGGCAAGTGTAAGCTAGATAGGAGATCTTGTAAGCTGAGGGCTACCCATTTGTTCCCATGTCTGCATGGTGAGAACATTGACTTCTGAGCCCAAGTCTAAAATGACTTCATCCATTTCAAATGCTCCAATCTGCACTGTGAGCCTCATCTCTTTTCCAGTTCGAGTATGACTTCCAATCTGGTGAACAACACACTGCGGTGTGTTCATCGAAGCAGATTGTTGACATTTATCCAATAGGTGTTGAAGTTCCATAGCTGCTTTTTCATTGCGCAACAACTTTAAGCAGTTTCTGAGGAAAGCATGGACACTGCCTAGTGCATCCTCTTCATCATAAAGCCTTCCAGATGTAGTGGCTTGTTCTTGTACCAGGTTCTCTTGTATTAGCATTTGCGGTCTGACGGCATTATGCGGAATGGTGACAGAAGTTGAAGGTCTCGGGTCTGAGAAATACTCTTGAGCTTGCTTGAATGCTTCTTTCTGCTTCTGCAGGTCAAGCGGGGATGGTTTAATATTAGCGCGGCGCACCCATTGCGTCGCTTTCTTTCCAGTTCCCAACTCTGGCGCACCAGTGGTTGCTCCACTACGCGTCACTATATTAATTGTAGGCTCTGGTTCTCTTGTTTCTGCTCCTATCAACTGAATGTTCTGATTGACATGTGGGGTCTTTGCTTGCATCTTAGCCATCAACTGGGGGCATTCTTCAATGACATGATCATAATATTTACAATATCTGCAAATGGTTGTAGGATTCTGGCAATCCCTTGCAAAATGGCCTTGAGCTCCACATTTGTAGCAAGTAATCTGTCCTCTTCCTCGACCAAAACCTGCTATGCGTCCGCGGCCCCTATAATTTCCTGTTCTGCCTGCACGATCTGGTTCATACGGTGGAACTGCTGTAGGTCCTTGTGCCTCTGATTGTACTCTATAAACATCATGTTTTCTTTCTATCATAAGATCATATGCTCTACAGTTGTTCTCATCATGGCCTACTGATTTGCAGAAATTGCAATATAGATTCTTTGGAGTTTGTACATATTTCTGTAACAGGTGACATTCTTGTGGTCTGTGACCTCTAGTTCTACAGATTTCACACCAAGGCCCCTGGGCCTGTGGTAAAGGGTTAGGCGCTCCAGTTGCAATATACTCTATGAAAACGGGACAATGGTCCTTTGAATGACCTTGCGCTTTACACTTTGTACACCAAATTTCTTCCTTAACTTCCTTTCCTTTCTTAATATCATGGACTTGCAAGGTTAAGTTTGCTAATTGGTTCTGCAACTGCGCAACATCGTTGCTTGTTCCAGCAATTGGTGAAGCTTCTAGTTTCATGGCCATTTCTAGAGCTTGTTCCTGAGTAGTGAGATTCCGTTGCATAAGAGGAAGTCTAATGTGTGGGAGCAGCGCAGCAATGAACCATTCCTTATGCTGCTGTGGTGCAAACTCAAAGCTTACTTGATCTATCAGGGCTTTAAACTTCTGATCAAAGTCCCATACTAACTCTGTAGGTAACTGTTTTATGTCTTTGAGCTCTGTTATACACTGTGATTCTGATTTAGGTTTCTTGAATTCCTTAATCATAGCGCTTCTTACATCAGCAAGCGTCCTATTCTGTGCTGCTGAGTATTTCATGAACCAAGTTAAGGCTCTTTCTCTTAGTGTGGTTGCTAACTGAACGAGTTTAACAGCATCATCATTAATTTGCTTAATTTTCCAAATGGCTTCACATAGGAACCAGTGCTTCTCAGGGTCTTCTAACCTTGTTCCTCTAAAAGTTGGTATCTTCATGTCGTCACCCATCCTTCTTGTGCTAGGTTGAGGTGGAGGTGTTGTAGCAGTGCTTCTAGGATGGTTAAATAAAGGTGGTGCTAAGGTACTAGAAGTACCGTGCGGGCTACTAGATGGTGTTACTGCGGGGTTATACTGAGCTCTGTCTGGTTTTTGCGGTGTAAAAGGGTGATAAGGGATATGAGCACTCCCTTGCCTCTCTAGGTGACTTGCTCTAGGAACTTGGCTATCTTCTGGGATAGACTCAAAAAAATGTTGGTCAAGGCCTACTTTATACCTCTTTCCACTACGAGTGCAACCAATAGCTTCAAGATCACTATCAGAATCTACGGACATTACTTGTCTATGCTATTCATCAGAAGCTATGCATAGTTTTCCTTTTTCAAACAGAAGCATTTGAATCCACAAGTTCAGAGAATTTAGGAACTTACCCCTATGTGCTCTGAAGAAGCTCCTCTCAGCTTCGCTAAAGCTCTTTCTTGTATCTACTGCAAACTCGGTGATGAAGCCTTCCAGCAAACTATTCAACCAAAATTCTACTGCGCGGGAGACAGAATTATCTACCTGCTTCAAAATACTGATTAGCTCAGGCGTCCAAACGACGGGTCGCTCAACATGCACAGTGGGTCTAGTATCTGCTAACTTGGCTACCCAGGCATGCAATTCTAGTGCAAACGTGACAAAGAAAATTTTGTAAAGGTCAGTATCAATATACTTCTGCAACCAGTCTTCTGTCTGAAGTCTAGAGCTTCTATTTTCTCGTTCAGCGAACTCTCTAGCTTTTAAATCAAACCAGTCTTGAATTTCTTTAGCTGTAGGATTCCAATAGCACATTGCCTTCAGGGTAATAGGGTCAAAGTCGACACAGAAGCATTTTTTGGCTTAACCAACCATAAGGCAACAATCTCGCGTCGCCGGAATAACAAGTCTGAAGGCAACGGGACGATTTGTTGGCTCCTTCTTTCTCTGGGTTTCGCATCAATCTCGCTCGTCACCTAAATAACAAATATCACAGTAACAAATCACAAGGCAACGGAACCATTTTTTGGCTCCTCCTTTCTCTGGGTTTCGCATCAATCTCGCGCATCACCTAAATAACAAATATCACAGTAACAAATCACAAGGCAACGGAACCATTTGTTGGTTTCTTTTTGGATAGACCCGGGTTTTAATGAAGCGCAGCAACAAAACCCCTTGGCGCACTGGCCCTCTCGGCAACGAACTGCGCAGCAACTCGAGGTATCACCCAAAGTGGCTATGGGGGGATAAGGAATCAAGCTTCCTTAACCTTGGTGATGCGGAGACTGCAGTCTTCTCCCCCCTTGCGGGAGTTCTTGGGCGGAATGTCTTACTCCTCTGTATCTCTCAGCGCGACAGCGCTGCAACTCGTACCAGCTTAACCGCGGGGTCCCTCGTTCCCAATGCATGAGGTGATTACCCTCCGCATCGATACCCTAGGTATCGTTCCTGCTCATGCTTCCAGCGCAGTGATGCATGCCTCGATCGCCGCAGCGACAACGTTCTACAGTTTTCTTCGACACTTAACAATTATAGCTATCAAGAAAGCTTGCGAACTTACTTAGCATATTCATGAAGATAACGCAATGTTCATATACGCACAGATAGTGAACTAAAACATGTAATTACACAACACAGCGTTGCAACAAGGAAAATTATGGAATTCGCCTCCACGGGGAAACCACGTCCACCGGGAGAGTATCTTATATTAATCACAGTATAGGAATTACAATCATGCTGCGCACACAGCTGCAGCCTTAGATCTTTCCAGGAAACTCAACGCACACAGCTGGGAGCCCTTCTCTCGATCTAGTCTCTTCCTCTACAGAGATTACAATAGTTCAGACGTCGACTCAGACTGTCTGCAACTCAGGGATTAACTCCACGGCTATCCTGGCTCTAACTCTTCTTCTAACAACACAATAGAAGACTGAATGGCTAGCTTACTAGCTGACTGACTAACCAACTAACATCTATCCTTTACAATTACACATATATATAGGTGGCCATGGCGGTCACACCTTTACAAAACTGTGGGCCTTTCCCAGCAGTATTCCCCAAAAACCCTAACCACGGACATGGCTAGGTGTACTGTAGGCGCCGCTTGCAGTCATGTCGCCGTTTCCTGCAGGTTCCGTGACTTCCGGCGCAAATTGCGGGTATGGGCGCCGCTTCATCGTTTACCACTCCTTGTCCTTCGCCTTCAATGCTTTGGTCCGTTGCTCTTCCTTGGTTAGAGCAACCATAACTTCTGTACTTAGCCTTAATGAGGGTAGCTGAGCCCTCTACTCCGTCGCTTCATTTATTATGGTAGCTGAGCTCTCTACTCGGCCACATTTATTTTCCTTTGACGTGTGCGCGCGAGCTCCGCGATTTCCGGTCCGTAATATGCGCTAAGCTCGTCCATCTGGCACCATACTGCGCACCGTCTGCTTCTACCCAAAAATTGGTGTTTGTTCAAAATTAGCACTTTCCTTCTATAATTGTGCTTTTTCCTCAAAATTCGCAACTTTACCATAGCTACGACCTAGGCTCCAACATTGCCTGCCAATTCACCTGCAGCTTGTATGATTTTTTCATCCCATTTGGGCCTTGATGGTGACTCATATACAGAAATGTCATCTTTGGACATATCATTATCAGAATTATCAGAAAATACAGATCTTGAATCATTACTTACTTCATCAAGGTGTTGGGGAGAAGAGCATTCCCTCGGTGCAAGCTCAAAATCTAGTATTGGTTCCTCTTCAAATTGCACACTCCCCTCAATGAAAGTCTTGAGTGTGGATGTGTCAAAGAGCTTATAACCCTTTGTGTCCTCACCATAACCAACCATGATGCATTCCTTGCTCCGTGGCTGCAAAGCGTTCCTCTTTTCTAAAGGAATTCAAGCCCATGCTCTTGATCCAAAAATCCTAAAATTTGAGACATTTGGTTTTTGGCAAAACCATGCCTCGTAGGGTGTTTTTCCTTTGACTGATTTTTGGAATTCCTTGTTCTGTATATGTGCAGCACAATTTATATCCTCATCCCATATCTTGGGACTTAGATCCCTTGCTTCAATCATGCATGTGGCCATCTCTTTGAGAGATCTATTTTTTCTCTCTGCCACACCATTTTGTTGTGGTGTGTAGGGAATTGAATGTTGCATTTGAATGCCACATTCCTCACAAAGATGCTACAGATTTTTATTGACATACTCCTTCCCATTATCAGTCCTAAGGATTTTTATCTTATGCCCACTTTGATTTTCCACTAAGGCCTTCCAAATATTCAATTGCTCAAATACTTCAGATTTCAATTTTAGGAAGTATACCGAGCAGAATCTAGAGTAGTCATCAATGAAGGTGAGTACATACCTTGATCCACCATAGGATGGAGTGGGTAGAGGACGAATGAGGTCTAAATGTACCAACCCAAGTGGTTGTGTGGCTCTCCTTTCCATCCCCTTCTCGTAGCTGCGTTCTGTATGCTTCCCAACTACATAGCCAATGCAAGCTCCATTCGAATATTTGATTGAAGGAAGCCCTTCCACCATCTCATCTTTGTGGAGTGCTTGGAGATACTTGTAATTCATGTGTCCAAATATTTCATGTCATAGCTTGGAGGTCTCATTGGCATGAGAGAGGAGTGCTTGGTCATTAGAACTAGGGAGAAAATTCGAGAACTTGTACATCCTCTCTTGGTGGTATGCATACCCAATTGCCAAAACTTGGTTTGATGAAATTTCTGATATCTCTACTAAGTCAGGAGTAAACGTTACTCTCTTGGCTTCTCCTATATGGGTCATTTGATACACTGACAACAAATTTGTTGCCAAGGATGGTACATAGAGCACATCACTGAAATAACCATTCTCCAAATCAATCCTACCAATTCCTTTGGTCTGGATTTCAGAGTCATCTCCCATTCGAACTGCTGGGCCATTATTCGAATGCATAGAGGATAAGAGATATTTGGTGGAAACCATGTGTCTAGATTCCCCTGAATCAATAATGAAGGGTGAGGAATTAGAAAACCTGCTACCAAGGCATGACATTTCTCCTTGTTGTCTAAACTGGAGGTGCCATCTTTCTTCCTTGCGCCATCAGGGACAGGGATGTTTTTTTTCTCGAGCAGCTGCGCCATCTGATCAATGGTTTTCTTCATGCAGGAGATCTCTAAATGCCATCCATTGTGGCAATATGTGCATTTGGTTTTCTCTTTCCCTTTCTTGTCCTTCTCCTTGGGAGGATTCGAACCCCCATTAGTGGATTTGGGTTTATCAAACTTCCTCTTCTCTAGCGGCTTCGAATTCTTTGCCTTCTGCTTTCCCTTGGAGGCATTCGAAACACCCATGGCCAAAGCTTGATCTTTAGATTTGATGGTGCCCATTTGAAATAGATTTTCTTGCTCCTGGGTGAGGCATTCCATGAAGCTTGCTAGTGATGGCATTTGCCAATCTGAAAGTGTCATTTTTGCAAAATGGAAGGTGCTTACAAACACTGAGAATTCTGGTCCTAGCTTTGAAAGGATGGATAGTATCAACTGTTCCTCTTTCTTGTCAATTCCACATTGCTTCAGCTGAAGCACTAGATACTTGAACTTTGTGAAGAACTCTTGGATAGTTTCAAAATGCATTGGGCTCAGGCTGATGAGCTCGTTTTCAAGCTGATGTCCTCTCAATTCATTAGTTTTCCCAAAGAGTGCTTCTAGTTTAACCCAAACTTCATTTGGGGTTGTCAAACTGTCTGTATGAAATAAGAGATCTCTCGAAATACTCAGGCATAGCAATCCATAGGCTTCATCAGGTCTATTGAAGTACTTGACTTTCTCTACAGCAGAGTTTGGCTCCACTTTTGTGCCCATGATAACTCTGTAGAGACCCTTAGATCTCAATTGAATGAACATTTCTTCCTTCCATTTGAAGAAATTGAATGGAGTAAGAAAGAGGTGGTTTGCTTCCATTTCTATTTGCATTAATGGTGAGAAGTTGCTAAAAGTCCTGCAAAAAACACTCAATTTTATCTAGAAATTCTCTCAAAAATGCAGCTCAAACACTCAAGATTGATCTACAACTCACTAAAATCCACTCGGCTCTGATACCATGTGATAATTTTGATCTACAACAAGATCTAGGAGCCTTAGAGAATCTCACAAATCGAATTACTTGCAAAACCAGCAAAAAAGCATGAAAGAAGAACAATTTTACATATACAATGTGAACAGAAACTTGATATTATCTGACTGTCTAACATGTAAATATGTTATGAACAGGTATATATTACATTTTAAGAAATTTGCAAGGCTTAGGAATCCCAAAATAAGTGTACATGTTTAATTGGCCAAATTGGCCTCAATCCCCCGCAGGTGGGCCAAACTTGCTCCAACGCAGCCCAAATGGTCACAAATAGAGGTGTGGACGTCACTGAGGCATGCGGGAACAATAATTACTCCTAGGCATGCATTGGTTTGCAAAATAAGGTGAGTGGGAGGATCTAGGTGGGCATTAAATGCTCAAAACATGCCAAAATGGGCCAAATCCACCCCTAGCGCTCCTAGTCAACCATAATTCCCCAATTCAAGGAATGGGAGCGCACCAGAAATAAATGAGGGCGCACATGTGGAGTTTGACTGTAATATCCCGATTTTGACCCCATTGCATTAAAATGTAAATGATGTAATATTGTTATAAAATCATGGTGAGGAGCTCAAGGCCAAGCTCCCGCCATCGATTTATTGATGTATATGGTTTACATGCTAGCCAGGCACATTGGAATTGTAAACATGCATTTTAATAAAATACCCACAACTAGCTATGCAATGCAACAAGAGATGGGGGCATGATTTTACAAGGAATTGGGAGGGAAAACATTCAAACCCTTGAGTCAATTAAGTCAAGCCAAGTGTCAATGAGAGAACCCATCAAACCCTCAACTACCCATGTTGTCTTTTGTACTCAATCATTCATTTCTCCCAAAAGTTGGTTGAGGTAGTTAATTCCTTGGAGAATGAGAGGTATGGCTGTCCAAAATTCGAGTATGGGCAACCACCCTGCATGGAAAAACGTGTTTGGCTTCCTTGGCAAGAAAAGAGCCATGAATTTTCCTCCCATGCCATAACCCATTAACCAATTTTGCCTCTCTCACGTTTTTGGAGTGGCTTGGCGTTTTTCCTCCATGTTTTTTGTGTCTTCCTGGTTTCATTGGGAAAAGAGGGTGTTTTTGTGTTGCAGAGTGGTTGGGATTATGGGATCTTGATTTGGGGTTTCATTGGGGCCGTTTTGGCCATTTAGATGCCCAAAATACCCATGGAAAATCGGGTTGGTTCCCTATGGACGATTTTCTCACCCCCAATCCGTTTTTAGTGGGCCCACATTTTTGGGAAAACCTATGGCCATCGTATTTGCAAATCCCATTGCTGAAAACGGGTATCCATGCCTAGTTTGAGTTGTTGTGTGTAAAAGAAGGTTGGGGTTGAGATGGGTTTCTATTTCTTTGGTTGTGCATGAGCTGGAATGTTCCCTTTTCCTTGTAAGAATCATGCCCAGCTCGAGGGTGGCAGTTGTGTTGAGAGAATTGATGAACACAACTGGCCTATGGTTGGGTGGAACGTTGCAGTGACATAGCTAGTTGTTTGGGACAACATTACAACAAGATGAGTATTTTCTTATATGCAATTACTTCTGCCAATTCATTAATTTGTTGTTTGTGTTAAATTGAATGGCATCATGTAGTGTGTGTGGATGATGTTATTCCGCTGTGCATGTTTGCTTTAAATTGCATCTACACACATTTGATTTTAATTGATATGAATTTAATGGACTGAGTTTATGTAAAAGCCCCATATTGGCATCATGTTCCCTTCCTTGCATTGGGACCACGGGAGGGGACTTGACATTGACTGAGCTGGAGCGCTCATGTAGGTGTGAACACTCCTATTTAACTGGTTATTTTTCCCAATTAAGCTACCTAAGTCCAAACCATAGTGTACTAATGCACAAATGCAAATAAAATTGACTAAGGACTTAGACTAAGGTACTAAGTGAGGGATTAATGTTCTAACATTCTCATGGAGCAAAAATTATTTGATCTATTCTTGTTGAACTTCTTTTGAGCTTTTGAAGCTCTTAGTCGCTTTCCACATCATCGCTTTAGAAGGACTTGCTTTGAGTCCTTTGAAGGAATATTTGGTCACATATTTTTCAATATGATTGAGAAATGATCTTCTAAGTTAGAAAAGAATCTTTTCATGGTCTACATTTGTCAACTTCTTTTCAATATTCATGTAATGCAATACAAACGAGGTTTTCGCAGCCAGGATTCTTTTCTTCCATACCGAAAAAATTCCTTTCTTCGAAGATGACACTATATTAATTCCAGACCGATTACAAACATCATATGAGGGGAAAACGCACCCTTTCTTTGCACAGGAAATGAGATATGAATTGGGACCACTTTTCATTAGATCTGGTCAAAAATTACAAACCATAAGATCAACCTGTAGAAGTAAACACCGGTCTCTCTCGACCACTTCAACTTGAACACGTAATAAATCATCAGAAATGGGATCTACAGATGTTAATATTCCAGCTCGAGTTAGAACTCATTCCTCATCAAAGCAGAATAGATATAAATACAAGTACAAATTATTGGGTTCATCCATCTCAACATACCATCCATGCTTGAATAAACCAAGGTTGTGATCTTTTAAAAAATCAAGGAATGGGATTTCCCGGTATTGACTAAGGCTCAACAATGCAAACATGTTTTATCTGCAAAACAATAAATATTGTGTAGTTAGTATAAGAATGCATACAATGTTTATAATTATCAATTAGTGTTTGTATATTAGATGTATACTTGCAAATGTTCAAGTGAATAACTGATGAAGAAGGAACGAACGCTCCTTTCCAAAATCAATTGATTGGTTAAGAACAAATCTGCTAGCATTATCCATGACAGATCGAATGCACATTTTATATAGTAATTTGATATAGAATCGATCATAAAAGGATCAATCATTATTTCATATTAACTGTCATTTTAATTTGGTATTTGTGCTAGAAATAAACAGATCAAGAATATTACGGGAAGTCACATTTCAATCAAGTGCTACTCCTTACCATTTAAATTGATCTTTATTGTGGTTTGTAGAGAATGGTTTAATGCAAGAAGGAGCATCCATTCCTTTCTGAAAGCTACTTATGTCAAAGTTATCTAGATAGAATATCTCCATGATATTCTTGATATTTGGAGAATATACGAAGGGGCGTCTGGTCCTTCTTGGGCTTTCTTTTACTAATAATTATATAATACATAAAGGGTCATTTGATCCTTCTTGGGTTCACCATTTTGGATATAGGTGAATTGTTGGACGACCATTCAGAGCTTCAATAGTTTTACAATTCTCTAATAAATGAAGGGGCGACCAATCCTTCACTCCATGATATTCTCGATATTTGGAGGATATAGGAAGGGACGCCCAATCCTTGTTGTGTTTACTATTCCTAATAATCATAAAATACAAAAACAATCATCCATTTATTATTGTGTTCACCATACTGGATATAGATGAATTGTCAGGATAGCCTTCATAGGTTGAATATATTTAACTTTCTATCATAACTGAAGTGGTGGTCGACCCTTCTTGTGCTCAGTATTCTTCCAGTGTTCCCCATTCTAAATAAAGATGAATTATCACCCTAGCCATCCTAGGTTGAATATTTTTACATTTCTCTCATAAATGAAGGGGAAACCGACCCTTTGTGTGCTCAGTATTATTTTCGTAGTAGTTCTATAATACAAGAAGGGTCAGTCGTTCCTTCTTGTTTTCACCAATCATCATATAGATGAATCGTTGGATGACCATCCATAGCTTCGACATTTTTACAATTAATTCTACTAAATGAATGGACTTCCATTCCTTTTGCTCCATGATATTCTCGATATTTGGAGGATAGAAGAAGGGGTGCCCGATCCTTCTTGTGTTTACTATTCATACTAATCCCACAATATAGGAAGAGTTGGACGTTCATTCTTGTGTTCACCATACTGGATATAGATGAATTGTCGGCCTATCCTTCGTAGAATACATAGTTTTACATTTCTCTCATAAAGAAGGATTGGCCAACCCTTCTTGTGCTTAGTATTCTTCGAGTGTTTACCACTCTGGATATACATAAATTGTTGGCCTAGTCTTCGAAGGTTGAATATTTTTACATTTTTCTCATAACTGAAGTGGTGATCAAACCTTCATGTGTTTAGTATTATTTTCATAATAGTTCTAGAGTACAAGAAGGGTCAGTTGTTCCTTCTTGTGTTTACCATTCCGGATATAGGTGAATTTCTGGATGACTATTCGTAGGTTCGATAGTTTTACAATTCTCTACAAAACGAAGGAGTGGCCAATCCTTTATCTCCATGATATTCTTGATATTTGGAGGATATAAGAAGGGGTTCCTGAACCTTCTGGTGTTTACTATTTCTACTAATCCTACAATACAGGAATGTTCGACTGTTCATTCTTCTATTCACCATTCGGGATATAGCCGAATTGTCGGCCCAACCTTCGTAGATTAAATATTTTTACATTTCTCTCATAAATTAAGGGTCGGTCAACCCTTCTTGTGCTCAGTATTCTTCCAGTGCTCACCATTATGGATATACATGAAATTATGGCCTATCCCTCGTAGATTGAATAATTTTACAATTCTCTCATAAATGAAGGGGCGACCGACCATTCTTCTTCCCACTATTATTTTCATAATAGTTATATACTGCAAGAAGGGTCGTTCGATATTTCTTGTGTTCACCATCCTGGATATAGGTGTTCACAATTATCTACTAAACGAAGGGGCATCCAATCCTTTCTCTTCATGATATTCTTGATATTTTAAGGATATAAGAAGGGGTTCCCAATCCTTCTGGTATTTACTATTCCTACTAATCCTACAATACAGGAAGGGTTAGCCGTTCATTCTTTTGTTTTCTCTCATAAATGAACGGTCGACTGACCCTTCTTGTTGGAAGTCAAAAGTCTGGAAAAACATTTTTTATATGTTATCTAATGGTCACTCATAACAGTTCACCTTTTTAAAACAATGGCCAAATATTTAGTTACAACATACAGTTTAACAAAGTGGTTGGATCAAAAACAAAATCCATTGGGTATGGAGTCAACACACGCATTTCTCAAACTTATTTAAGCTCTCGGTGGTAGGATAAATATTTCACATAGGAAAAGTAGGTATCATTTCTCCAGACAAATAACAATTTTAGGAATGATAGAATATTAAAGAAAAGAAAACATTAATAACACAAAGCATCAAACTTGGATGAATTTTGCATTAATTTGGATGAAAGAACATTGACAATATTCAAATGTGTGAATCAGAGCATATAAAATGAATTCTAACTCACATAGTTCAATCAAATATGAGGCAAAGTGATAAGATGGTGTAATAGGACATACATTCACAAAAGAGAAATTAACAGACTGAAGAAAGTGTCAACTGATATGAATCTATGTTTCTGGTAGACTTGTACTTTTTCTCTTCATTAAAGTCTTCAAAAATTATTACATCGTTGTCTTTTTTTATGTCGGATCCAACCCCGATTACTTTGTAAAATCAAAATTTATACAAAATGTTCTTTGAATAAACTGTGAATAAACCCTAACTGATTCTTCGCTAAAAATTAAAAATTTCAAAGAAATCTCTAAACTTTGGGAGCATTTGTTTTGTTGTTGACCAAGTTGGTAACGTGTTTCTTTGATTTGGTCTGATGTAACACTTGGGAAGTTAAAAAAGGAACCACAACTTCATTTCAAATAAGACACCTAAATATTCATTCTTGATATAACCTGTATTATGTTTTCCCATTTTTTTTGATAATTTTCCATTTCTCTTGATTTGGGATTTCATAATCCATCATTTCTTTCACCATAACCTCCAATTATATGCATGTTGTGTAACATATATCTGGAAGATCCTTCTTAATCATTAGAAATTGATCAAATATTGCAAAATCATCACTCAATTGATCAATTATTGTCTTTCTAGTTAATCATTTGACCAAACCTTCAAATTTCGAGTCATCCATATGATCATGTACTATCAAAATGTGATAATTTTATCGAGTCATTAATTTTCCATCATCACTCCAAAAAGAAGGTAGACCATTTTCGAAAAGGCCCTGAAATAATTTCTTAAAATTTTGAACTTGAAGGAGCATCTGTTGCGCTTTGTCTTGTATTGCTTTAACACAATCATGCTTGCCAATAATTCTTCTTGCCCAAATGATGATTGTTGGTCTGTCTTTGATTCCAAAAATCTACATATCTAATTGAGTCAGAGTGTTTAAAAAACTGACTGTATTTTGGGGTGTTTCTGAAGGCCTTTTGCTTAATGTCTCATTTGCCACTTTACACCTCTGGAGAGCTATGTTTTATATAACATCTTTATCTTCCATAAAATTCAGATGTGACTAGAATTTGGTGACTTCCACAGATATCGCATCCCATATAAGGTGTTTATCTCCTTGTAATGGAATCTTACCTGTCAATCTATCTTTTAATTCAAAAACTTTCTTTTGAAACGGTTTCCTATCACTCAAAGTTTTTTTATTTTCTTCAGAATTTTGAATTACTTCTTGTTTCAAATACTGGTTTTCCGATTTCAACTCTTCTATCTCTACATATTTTAGAATAATTTTTGATATAGCACTATTCAGTTCCTTTTTGGAGGACTTATCCATTTGTCCTTCATCTAAACATAGAGATTGATCCCTTGGATTCTATGGCACTTGCACAGTTTCAATCTGATTGGTATTTAACATTGAAATTTGTGACAACAATTCAATCCTTCCAAGCATGTTTTTCATCTTGTAACTTTAACATTTTACCTTTTTTATCCATAATTTCTTGATAAATGGATTAATTTTCTTGTTGTAATGCTATCAACTCTGGAAATTGCACATGTTGATTATTTGGCACCTTCAATTTTCTCTTGAGCATTTGAATGGTATTTTGTTTTTCATCAATGATATGTTTGGTACACTGAGTGTTCACTGGCTTAGCTCCCACATTTACAATGCCCATTTGTAGTGTTTTAATATGGACGAAATTTTCTTTGTTTTCTTCCTTCTCTTGCCTCAATTGACTCTCCGGCTTTGCTATCACAGACTGCAATTTAGAAATTTTTAAAGTGGCTTGTAATAAATCATAATACAAGACATCTCATGTTTATCTATGCAATTGAATCTTATTGGGTCTATCAATCTCATCAAGCTTAACTTCCATTTTAGAATCATCGTTCACCATTTCAAACCTTAGAGTGTTTCTTTCTTAATCCTTAACTGTAAGAAGGGAAAAAAAAAATTCTGTCAACTTTCTTACTTGAGGGAACAATTTTTTATTTTCTACAAAGAATGCTTCTTCTTTTATTCATAATGTGAAAGGAAATCAAATATGGACTTATACTGAGAATAATTCCAGATTTGTTTATTTCTGAAAAAGAATATTGTTGTATATTTACAGGAGGTTGCAAAATCAAAGTAGTTTTTTCTAGAACAATTAAATCCCATTCCTCCATACTAATAATTTCCTTCTGTTGTTCCACTTTTTCTTTCTTGCTTGAAACTTCTTCATTGACTTCCATACTATCAACTTCTGAAATAGTTCTCTTATTCGTAATATCAGATTTAGCTGGTGTCTGAACTAGCATTGCCAAATTGCTTGTTCGTTCCATATTCACTTATTTCTTATCGTGTTAAAATTTGAATAAATTTTCCATTTCTTTTAATCCTTCAATTGTTTGATGATCAAAATCCTTGTTTCTATTTTGTTGTCTCCTTTGTGATATAATTTGATGAGGATCATAATTCATCCTTTCAGCCTCTTGGAAATCCATGATCTTCAATAATATTTCTACTATAGATAGGGATGCCTTAGCCTTAATGATGAATGGACCAACTTTAAGAGGGAATTTCACATTTGATGATTTTTTTAAAACACCAAATGTTCATCTTCTAAATCTAACTTTTTTCTAATAAAGTCTAAGGCAAAAACCCTTGGTGTTAAAAAGGCTGGAAACATATATGGTGCTCTAGTAAAACCATACACTCTAATTATCGTATGTTCTTTATACAAGAACCAATCCCCTGTTTGGCCTTCTGGTGTAGGCTACAACATTTACTTCATTTCTTCTAACACTTGAGGTAATTCAACATTATAAATAATTCTGTAAACTTCTGCCATGATTGTATTTGTGAACTCAAACATATTGATCTGTTTAGGAAGGTCATGAGAAAACATGGTACCAAGAAACTTCAATTCAGAAATATCTGAACACAAGAACAGGTTCAGGAGATATGACTGATATCTGAAATGATTCAACTCATGGAAATTCATAAACTGGACATGAATCGCTTCAGCCAGGAATTCATCAAAATTAAAACAACATACTGGACTCGACTGTGACTCAGGTGAAATGACCTACAAAAGGAAACCTAGCACAACTTCTATGATTGACTTATCACTATCTAGACCTAAAATTTGACTCAACAAGGAAAAAAATAATTGGGTATCTCGCTGAAAGACATCAATACTCAAAGGGAAGGATAGGTTTTCATGCGACTTGCCATCTTTCAAAACTTGTAATAAAAACTTTTCTTTTTCTTTCGGACTGCAATTTCTATAAAAATTTACCAAATTTTCTTCATTAAATGACTCAGGGCTTTGGGGAAATTTTTCAGATAAACCTAGAACCTCACGGACAGTATGTACATTGACTCGACATAGAATTTTGGTTGTATTTACATTAATGATTACCCTTTGAGCCTGCGAATAATTCGTCGCACACCAACCAACAAATTCAGGGAAGTATAGGGTTTGTTCAACACAAAAATAATATGGAAAAGAACCAAAAACATTAAATACATTATTTCCCCGCGAATTAAAATCCATTAATTTCTCTTCAGACTGTGAAATACTACTCGTAGACAAAACAGGGCCGAAAAATATCCCTTTTCTTGTCAACTACAACCTCCTCTTTTTCATCTAAACTTGAATTGAATGGAACAAGGTATTTGATTTTATCCATTTGGGAAACAAACTCTGAAAAGTGAGGGTTTCAAGCTACTTGTTAAGTGAGCTTACAAATAGGAGAACGCAGGGGTTGAATTCTGTGTAGGTTGACGAAGACAAGTGGTGTGTTTTCAGTGGATCCTTTTCTTCCAGGAAATAACCAACAAATGCCTTTTTAAAACTTTGAATAAACCTTTTATATAACATATGCTTAGGTGTTTCAGAACATGCGATGAGTGGTTTAAATTTTACCGCTTTTCATAGCGGACTCCACCAACGCTTGCCATGTGGTAAGCGGTTTAATTTCTGCTCCACCTTTCCAAGTTTAACCACCATGCACTTTCTAGCACCAAAACCCCTTTCCACCGTTGATTTGATTCTATGTTAGTCTACATCATTATTCCTTCATGGTTTTACATGTTTGCAACTTTTGGTGTGATTTGTTCAAGTGTTTAGTGCCTTTTCCATCTCTGTCTTTTGTCATTTGAAGCCCCAACGTGCAATCATGAATCCCATGAAGTTGACTTGCAAAGAACACCATCGATATCGGAGAAATTAAATCCAACGGATCACATGCATTTCGTTGGGTTAACATGCACGAAGTTCAACACAAGAATGTGACCTGAAATCCACTTTTAATTGGGATCATAAAATTTTCAATTTCACTGTCAATCTTGGATGGGGCGATCCAATAGTCTAGTACAATTTCGTTGGGTTAAGCTGTTCAGATTTTAAAGCTCAGGATGTGATGCGAAATCTTTATGAAATCTAGCTAAGTGCATGTTGAATTCTACCATTGATGTGGATTGATGAAGATCCAACGGTTTTGAATCATTTCACTGTTGAAAGATGCTTGAGTGTTAATTAAAAGGATCGGACCCGAAATATTTGTAAATCTTATTTGACCCACGGTTTGACATCCACTCTATTGAACGGAGCTTTGGCAATAGTATATTTGGAGAACAATTTGGCCAAATTTCCAACTTTGGAGAATGTCAAAATTGGTTAACTCTGCAAAATAGTAAGTCTTTATTATTTAAAACAACATTGAAGTACTATCAAGATCAATGATGAATCGATGTCATTAAAAGGATACAATATTTTTTATGAAGATGCGTGATTTTCCTAAAAAGACACAACGTTTCAAATAATAAAGTTCTTTGAAAAGATATATAACCATACAATTCAAATGTATGAAGAGGTGTATCTTAAGTTTTGGTATTTGCATATCAGAAGCAAGAAATAGGCTAGTGAGATAGATGAAGCATTACAAAATTTCGAGCTGCCATTGAAGATATGAAGAACTAAAGTTAAAGCTATTATAAATCAGAGGGTGGTTGAGTGGTACTTGGGCCAGGTTGAGGCCTACAAAGGGGGTTGTTGTCTCCTTCCAGTCGTGGCTGGAGAAATAGGGTGTTGCGGCATGATTGTCTACTGGAGCAGGAAGAAAACCAGGGGTGTACGTGCATTCTTTCTGTAGTGGCAGAAGAATCTAGGAGATTAAGTTCTCCGTCAAGTTGGTTCTTGTAAAACAATTTTGTAAAAGATTACCTTATTAATAAGAAAACTTTGGTGGTTTTCCCTTTGAGGTTTCCATGATAAATCTGTGTGTTCAAATTGTTAATTTTCTTATTCATGTCACTTATGATTATTTAACTTGTTCCTAATACTAATTGTTTATAAAAGGTTTGAAAAATGCAATACTGATTCACCCCCCACCTATCAGTATTGTTGCATAAACCAACACCCACCGCACAACGCCCTAGTCATCGGCTAGGGTCCTGTGTAGTTGATTCTCTTGCGCCTCTGCTTAATATTTTAAGTGCTTCGGCCTATTGGCATAACTTTGTAGGATCCCTAACTTGTCTCACTTCCCTTATACTTTTCTTTGGACTCCAAACCTCATGAACTATTTACCCGATATTCTTAGGTACTTGGGACAGAAATAGTGCTAACAATAGGATCCCTTTGTGTAGATATTTTGTACCTTGTCCTAGAGCTCTTTATCTGATGAACACTTTCCAAATTTATCTTTCACATGATCAGATATTCCATGCAATATGATATCCATTTATATTTCATTATTATTTCTTAGCTCCTTCATGGCTGCAGTTTTTTGTGGTCTTTTTGGAGCGATGTAACCATTTACAACAAATTTATAGATATCAAAACCTTGTGCCTGTAAATGAAGTCTCATCCTTACAATCCAATAATAATAATTTGATCCATCGAACAGTCGAACCCCATTTGCATAGTAGATACTTTCATGTTCATCCATGTGCTCTAGAGATCTTCATTCCGGCTATTAGACTCTCTTGAAGGAATTGACTCTAATACCAATTGTTGGAAATACTAAGAGGGGGGTGAATCAATATTTAGCACCTTTTAACACTTTTAACCTTAAGTACAACATGTAACGTTAACCATTAACAATTTCATTCACCATCACATAAAACCAACACATAACATCAGACACAATGCACAAGAGATTTAATGTGGATCTAAAACCCAAACAAGAGAAAACCACATAATTCTTTTCCTATATAAAAATAATAATATTGCATTCATAGGAATAACCCCAACACCAACTGGAAGGAGGCACCAACCCCCTAATTTACAATATCCAACTTGAAGGAAGCTCTGACTCCTTGATTTACCAGCACCAACTAGAAGGAGGCTCCAACCCCCTAATTTATAGGATCCAACCTGAAGGAAGCTCCAACTCCTTGATTTACTAGCTCAAACTAGAAGGAGGCTACAACCCCCTATTTTTCATAATTTCCAACCTATAGATAGGACTCCAAACCTCAGTAAACTCCAACTCACTAGTTTTACCAGTACAAACTGGAAGGAAGCCCCAACTCCCTGACATCACAAGCACCAACTTAAAGGAGACATCAATATCCTATCCTTTCCCTATCCTACCACCCTGATATGAATAAGAAGAAAAATATTCCACTACCATTGTATCATTATCTCCATCAACCTATACCTGTATCTATGTCCTTGTACCTGTATCATTGTCCCTGTACCTATATCTGTCATTGTCATAATCATTGTATTGTTGTCACTATCACAGTCTTTGTTTGTCACAATGACACGATCATTGTCTCTTTCACAATGCCACAATAACTATCTTTGTCACAATGTCAACCTGTACATGCCTCAAATCTGTCCAACAATGCTAGCAACTTCTTCCAAGATATACTTCATATGTATAGCAAGACCATAAACATGCCTCCAAAGAGCGTAATCAAATCCCAAAAATAATTTACCAATAGACTTCATCTATTTGCACCTTCAAACCCTAACATCATAGACCTCATAAAAGTACATTCCAAAAGAGGGATCTCATGCCAATAACATTACCATGGAATATTTCAATACAATCACCAATAATATATATGCCAATATCATCATATAATGTGCCAAGATAATTACCAAGATCATCATTAAGTATGTTGATCCAATGTGCCAACAAGTTTGTGATTCTGATACCGTATGAGAAAGTTATGCAAGATTTTGTCAACCTTCGTCTCTTGAATTTTCATTGTATCTGTCATTGTCACAAACTCTAACATTCAACAAGTATAACTCTTAACATGTAATGAATAAATATATGAAACGTTTACCACATATTCTTCAATATCTCTACGACATCTCCTCTAAGGGTCATTCGCTGAAACTTCATGGATCAAAAGTTATAGTGAAAATGCCAAACTAACTTGTTTAAAGATGATTTTTGAGTCATTTAAAATCCATGTCTTCCCAAGTTCAAATCTTCGAGAAATATAGCGAACCAAGATCTGAAATTTGAAACATATGTTCTTCAATATCTATATTGAATCTCCTCCAAAGGGAACTATCTGAAACATTATGGACAAAAATTTATAAGGAAAACGCCAAATTGACATATTTGAAGGTTATTAAAAAACCCTAACTTTCTGAGGTCATTTCTTCGGAACTATAACAAATCAGCATCTAAAATTTTTACCATAGGCCCTCACAAATCTTGTCTCCATCCCATAAACATTTCACAGTCTGAAAATCCCAGAAACAAAGTTGTACTAAAAATTCCAAGATGACTTGAAACAAAAAAAAAGTAGAAATCATCACAAGATTTCATCTTCCACTAGAATTTCGGCCTTCTTCACTTCATATTTCCCTGAAATTTGACCCTCTACTCTTGAATCTGAGCTCTTAAGTTTTGGATGATGAAGATGAAAATTTCTCTCTCCTATTTATACTACTCTAAGAGCATGATTTAGCTTATTTTATGGTTACCCTTTAAGAGCCTTTACGTTTAGCTTGAGTAACTCTTAACCCTTTCTCATGAACTTGAAAGTGAACAACAAAGTGCAAAGGTATTTTGAAAACGACTACCACAAATTACCCACTGGGAATTGGTGGTCCCACATCAAATCAATTCTTCCTAATGTCAATTTTCTATTGGATGTTGACTATTTAAGAGGGAAATGCTTTTTTGTCCTATATTTCCATTTTATGAGGAGAATAATTCTGATATCAGTTCCCAAGCAACCTTTCTAAACCCATTCTAGTCAACCATACCCCCCCTTGAGATGCTGACTTCCGATGACCTTTAACCTTCTAGGTAAATATATTAACCAGTATGTTTGTTTAACCCTGATTTTAGTTGTTAAAATTTATTTAAATCGTTGTAATTCAATAAAATATCAACCTATCCCAACATAGCTAAACCCCGTAATAAAACCTAAAATGGCATTTGTATCAAAACCTAAATCTTAGAAATTAACCCAGATTCGTTAGTGATGAGCACATCATTGACCATCACACTAACATCTATGATACTGTTATAATGGGCTTAGACCTAATTCCCACTCTTAAAGAAGCCAAATCCCAATCCACAACTGGTTGGGATCCCCATCACCATTGGGATACCAACTTGGCCAAATCTATCTACCCCATATAGTCTATTTTCCTGAATTCGTGACATGGTGCTCCATCAGATATTCACCTGGTAAAAAGGCCATAATAACTGTAGATTACTCAAAAATACTATGCACTGTAAACACATAAACTATTGCTAAGATGTTGTGGTTCCTAGAACACCAAATTATTCTACCCTTAAATGAAAATAACATATCTATAACATATGTATCCCATAAGCCCTTGGAAAGAATCCAATACATGTCTCACTATTTCAAGTAGGGGATTGCAACAAATACTCTACCTCCTCCATATGAAAAGATTTTCTTCCATGAGAATTCTAGAGAGAATATATCCCTAATTTGTACTTGGTTAGGTTATGACAATGATTATATGGTTGATGAGGCAATTCTAGGTTTTATCAGTTGTTTGAACCCAACTCATGTTTTCATGCCTCATAAGTTTTACTTCTGTGAATACTTATATCAGGCCACCAACACCTTATTGTAATATATTATTTCTCTAGAAAGTTTTAGGTACCCTTCATATATGGTTTATATGTTCTTGTTCCAAAATTCAGAGTTCTACAATGAGCTAAATCTGCAAACTAAGGATGAAGCTAGAAATCCCTTGCCTGTATTTGAATCAAGAAATATCAATCTCACAAATCCAAGGAACCCAAATTATAAATATTTTTCCAATAAGATCATGTCAATCACTTATTCTTTAATGCATGATGCTCATCCTCCAAGGATGTTCCCAAAAAATAAGAAGCTTTTACAAATAATATCATAAACAAGAGTACGGGACTGGTTATTGTATGAATAATATACAGTTTTTAGGATCTATGGATTTGAGGGAAAACCTTATAAGCTACCTTCAATCCTTAATCCTATATTATTTTCCTTGGAATACACTAGGAAAAGGTCCATGTCTAACCACATGCATTATGTTCATTTCAAATATCAAAGAGCATTCTTGTTGCCAAGTGATGTGGGGCCATTTTTAATAAAAGGATTAAATGCTCTACAATATATGGATGAATATCTAAAGCAATTAAGCCTAGAGCAAGCAAAATCTAGATCATATTATCCTCACCAAATAATTTCAAATATGAGGATATCCAACAAAAATTTTGCATATACATATGTTCCCAATCCTCATTGGGAAATGATTTCAAATAAAGAGAGCTCGAATGAATTCTCGGACATTTTGAAGAATTTGCAAGAGTAGGAAGATGTAAATTTGTAGTAGGGCCAAAAAAGAGGAGTTGATGTGCTCCAAATAAACATGGATATTGATGGTGTTGATCAAGAGCCTAATAGCAAGAAGCCAAGAACATAGCAATATGGAGAATCCGAGAAAGCATTGGTCAAAGTAGAAGAAGGAGATGATATCCCAACAGACTTGATAAACTGAGGTGATAAAACAACTATAGGTCATAAAATACTTATCACTAGTCATATTCATACATTATCCCTTTCTAGAATTTCTAATTCCTCAGAGCTCATACACACCATCACCTATAACAGGCCCAATTCCAACAAAGTCAAATATTCAAAATAAATACCTGGATATAAGAGATAAGGGTATGCGAGTGGTGAGAGATTTTAAGAAGCAAATAGATCCAGCTAGTAAGAAAATTGTTTTCTATGAAAGACCATACATGGGATAATACCTTAAGGATGTCAGTAATGCACCCTTTAATTCCCATGCCTTCATCATTTAAATATTGGAATGCTAATGAATATGAATTCCACTTCAAACATTATCGTGTTACACCCAAAATCTACCCATCATGAGATTTGGTGTATACACCCCTGAAGATGTCTTGACTGAGAAATTAACCTGGGAGGATTTGTACCCAGTTGTACCAGGTTTTGAGAGTTCGTCGCATGTTGCACTCATGCAACATGTGACGTCGCAGCTTGCTTTACTGCAGAGTGCGACAAAGTCAGTTAATGGGAAAAAACAACTTCTTCGAGATTCTTCTCAAAACTTGCTGACTTGGGGGCTTATCCCTGACCTCTAGGGGAGTTGGTACTCGATTCCTAATACCTTGGGAGGATCCCCTATCTCTCACCTACCATATCTCAACCTATCCTGTCCATACACTATCCACTTAGTCCTATATAAGAGAAGCTCTACTCCTCTCCAAAGGGAGGAAGTCTATGGTGTCTACATGCTGGTGAAATCACTCTTGAGAGATCTCTACTCATCCTTGAGAGACTCAAGCTTCCTTAGGAGGAAATGGAAAATGGCTTTGTTGGAGAAGGGCTGCAGTGTTAATCCTTGGTTGTAGTTCTATATCTCTGCCATGTACTTCCCTATTTTTACACTAATACAAATGCTTTCCACCAATATTGTTCATGTGTGTAATGATATTGAGTAGTTTACCTGCTTAACTGTTCACTTAGATCTCTTATTGTATAGAAGCCCTTTACTTGTTTCTCTTGTTTCTTGTCTTGACAGGTCTTGCAGCTTGGATCTGATGACCGTAAGATGCGGAGCAGCATTCAGGAGAAAGGATAGCGAAGTGAAAGGTAAGACATCTAGTACTCTATCCTTAAGTAGATATAGGAAATGCATTCGTAGTCTATTTTATTTTTTCTAGACTCACATTCAGCTAGGGAGATCATGCTCACGTCCGCTCGAGTGGATTGTCCGATAAAAAAATCTGGCGACCATACTGGGGAAAATACATGTTTGATTTTGTAATTGTCTGAGAGTCATTTTCAGTTGATTGCTTGAAACAAGCCTTCTATTTGTCATTTGCTTCGTCAGTTGATTTCACTATCAGATCTTCATATTGAAGACTCTGATCTGCTTCCCCTGAATTTATACAACTCATTTTCAAACCATTCCATGGTTCATTGCTGGGAGATATGATTCATTTTTGGACTTAGATCTCACCCGTCGCACCTGGTTAGTGGAAATAGAGCGACACTGTGTCATTTCTGGCCTCTGTTCTTTACCTGTTAGTCACGCGTCGCATCCCTTTCATTGGTAACTTGCGACGTTGTCGCACTTCTCGCATTGGTGGACTGTGATGTTGCACTGTGTACAAGCACAAAGTGCGCCGATTTGTCAAAATTTGGCATGCAGGCATCCCCTCTCCATTTTCCAGTCTGAACTTTGGTTTGTTGTATGAAATCCCTCTGTGCTGCAAGATCCAACCAGGGTTCCCACCTATGATTTGTGTGTTGAGTGTTTGGTTTTGTTTGGATTGATTTTGGGTTCCATCTTGGACAAGTTTGAAGACCGGTAGTGGTGGATAATCTTGTCTCCTACACCTTCATCCGCTCACGCTTGAATTCCCTTCCTTCCATTCCTGATCTGATCAGTACATTAGATCAGCTTCCAGACCTCGTTTTCATCATTGTTTGAGTTGTGCTTGCTTGGTTTGCTTGCTACTGCTTGATTTTGAGTTAAGTGTGTATTTCAGCATGATTGAGTGCTTGTCTTTTCTTAAGTTTTCTGAGTGTACTAGTGCTGCAAGTAGTGTTTTCTCTTCGTTCATTTAGATCTGAAAGCTCAATTTTTATCAAGGTTATTCTTTGATGCATCTATCGAAAAGTTAAAAAGTGCTTCTTTCCCATCATTTCTTGAGTGTTTTTGTGAAAGAAAAATGTTCTTGCATTGGATTGTTTCGTTTATCAATCTCTTGGAAAATTGAATGAATGTATAATCGTTTGTGTTTTTCTTGAAATACGAATCATTCATCTTCTTGAAAGACTCAAACTACACTTCCAATTTTGCAAAAGCATTTCCATGCTAGGGAAAGATAAGTGCATTTTTTCTTTTCCATCGCTTTTAGGCCATTGAAAGTGAAATTGAAAAGCTTTCATACTCCATCTTAGAATTCTCTATTTTCATTACCTAGTGTTGTTTTGCTTTGAAAAGAAAAAGAAAAGGAAAAATGTTTTGATTTCGATAGTAATGTTGTGATTTTTGTGTTTCATTGAAAAAGGAAAAGAACACTTTCATAGTCAAGTTTGTTTAAATTGAGATTGTGTTGTATTGTGTTGTTTTGGTAATCTTGTCGGAAAGAAAAATATTTCTCCTTCCCATAGCTAGAATTCATTGAAAGAAAAGAATATTTCGTGCATGTAGCTAGGACTTGCATTATGCTTCCGATTATGTACTCACCTCATACATTCACTTAACCATCCAAGATAAAATTAACAGTACAACTAGGTAAAATTTTTGGCAACTTGTGTGTAAGTTAGAGACGTGTTCCGGCTTCGTTAAGCATGGAAGATGTCGTTATTTGCCAGCACTGTATCCCGGGGGTATTGTAGTATTCCATGTACTTATTGGTATATCAAGCTCCTTCACGTACCCACCAAGTACCATAATCCATACCTGGCATATATTGAAGGGTGTGTCACGTACTCGGTAGTATATCGGAAGGTCTCTTTCCGAACGGTTATGCATTAGATAGCACCACTACGGATTTGAGCTCCCACGTACCTTGCGTCTATCGGGAGACACCATTAGAATTCTTGAAACTAATTGAGTTAACCATTTGGCCATCTTGGCAAAGAAATACACCGAGAACAGCACTTGGGGAGATTAGCATGCACGTACTATCCAGGTAATCGGGTATGCAGGCAAGGGTACAGTCCCAATCCTCCTTGTCGCGTCATATTGTTGGACCCTGCAGTATATCGTGGTTTGCGATGCCTTGATAATCCCGTGAGGTTCCAGACTTTTGAATCCACTTTATCACATAAGTCTGCTTATTGCCTTAGTTTGAGTAGGTTTTTCTGGACTGCTTTTCTTTTAGCATACCTTTAGGAGAAACATTGTTTCAACCACTCTGGCTGACTTTCTTGACGCTCTGGAGGATTTTCCCTAGAGAAGATCCCATAGGATCTTAAACTTATCACCCGAATATCCCCTTAATCCGGAGGTTATTTCGAGGGTAAGAATGGATCAGCGTAACATGGTCGTAGTTACTGAAGTGGAAAACCCCACTCTGAATGTTGGAGTACTTTTGTTTCCACAAACTCCTCTAGATTCACCTGCCTCTCATCCCCGGCAGGATGAAGGAGCACAAATCCCCGCTTCACAAGACCTTTCTCCTGTCATCTCGGGAGAATCTAGATCGTTGGAATGGATAAACCGACCCCAGGAAAACCCTAAAGCAGCTGTTGGTCATTCAGCATCTTATTGGACATCTTCTATTGGTCACCCAGTGGCTCATTTTGCCATTGCATCACCACCCAACTGGACCACTCCAGAGTTCTCTAGACCCTCCTATAGGCCCGACCCTGTCGAAGTCTTTGCTCCCATTCAAGAACGCTTGGATCAGTTACGTATTAAGGGTAATGAACTTCGAAGACAAAGTCTCGAGCAAAGACCTGGGTATAGAGATACCTCAATTCATCCAATATCTTATGGATCATCGGAACAATCTTCCCACCATGAGACCATTAATAAGACTGGTCAACCCTCACAAGAATCCAGTCCTGCACCTCAAGTGAACCAACCGGTGGAAGGACAACAGTCCAACACACCTATTACTACCACAGTTACTTTACCAGTTCCTCCCCCACCTCAAAATTCAAGGGGAGGATATTCCATTCCCATGGATTATCCCATTTGTAATGTTATTACTACGGTAGCTATTCAACAACCTACCTTGGTTCAACCTTTGAATAGTGGTCAACCTATTGTGGCTGGGGGGAAACCCCCGTTTCCTAACTAGAACATAGGTAGTGGAATCCCCAACGGACCATCCGTTGGACCTCCCCAACCCGCTAGACCATCCACCATGGGATTATCTCATGTTGGGGGGCCATCCAATGTAACCTTACCCTCATGGAGTCAAGGGTATCCAAGTTCTGTTAACCCTATGCCGGGCCAATCTAATCCCGGAAACGCACCATACAGGATACCTTATCCTGGGAATCCATACACTCTATGGGGGCAACAACCTATGTTGCACCACAGACCCCAACCAACTATCCCTTAAGCACCACCACCCTCGATCAGTCCTCCCCCACCTCCTGCTGGAGGCGGCAGGCAGCAGGCCCACACCTAACTTTGGTGGAGGCCCACCTCATTTTACGAACAATCTCCCTCACCCTTCCAGCGGTGGCGAGAATGGTCCACCACCCCCTCCAGGCGGAGGCGGCAGGGGACCACCCTATTATGGTGGAGGAGGACATTTCCCTTCAGGTTGTGGAGGTGGTCCACCACCCCCTCCAGGCGGAGGCGGTGGAGGACCTAATTACTATTGTGGCGGTGGTGGTGGTGGATACCCTCATCCTTCCGGCGGCAGAAGTGGTGGGGACCCCCATCCTTCTGGCAGCGGAGGTGGTCCACCACTCCCTCCAGGCAGAGGCAGTGGTGGGCCGCCTTATTACGGTTATGGACCCCCACCTCCTCCCAGTGGTGGCAATGGACCTCCACCTCCTCTCGATGGTGGAGGTGGACCCCCACCTTATTGGAATGGACCACCTTATGGTGGAGGACCCCCTTACGGTCTGGGAGGCACACCCCCCTACGGCCATTTTCCTCCTGGTACACCTTACGGTGATACCGGTCCTTACACGCCTTATCCGTATTATCAATACGCACAGCCTAATCCACAGCTGCCCTTTTTGGATACCTTGGACCTACCTGACCTATCTCGTTTAACCAACAACCCCATTTACCACGGAACTAATTGGCCACCTATTCCGGTGAAACTTCCGTCTGATATCCCAAAATTTGATGGCAAGCCGGGTGAAGATCCTAAAAACCACGTGAAGACTTACCATTTATGGTGTTCATCTAATTCCTTAATGGATGATTCAATTCGTCTTAGATTGTTTCAAAGGACTCTCACCAGTTCGGCTACCAAGTGGTACATCAAGTTGCCACCCCACTCTTTTCCTGATTTTGGCTCTCTTGCCATGAAATTTTTGACTCATTTCCAGCTGCATGTACGGTATGAAACTGGTACCGAGCTTTTAACCTCACTCCGTTAGAATACCGATACTCATATTTCCGATCATATCCATGAGTGGCAAAGGAGATGCCATCTCATTAGAGCTCCCATTCCAGATCAAATCCTAGCAGACTGGTTTATGAAGTCACTCATCCATGTCATAGCAAGAGATGTCGTCATGCGAGGTGCTGTCACCGAAGAACAAGCCATTGCAAGTGCCCATGTACTAGACCTAGTCTACACTCAATCTGGCACTTTGTTCGATATTCTTCCTAACGCACCCCGTGACGTTAACGATCCTACAAAACCACTGAAGGGACCCCAAGCCGATGGCATCATTGGATCCCTTCACACCCAGCCTCCTCATGAAACTGTTGGTTCTTTGAACCCCCAGGGTTCGTCCCCATTACCAACACAGGCTGGTCTCAGCACCACCAAGTCATCCGCTCCTACTGCTACTGAAGAAGTGAATTATGTCTCATCAGCTTCACCTCAGAAGACTAGCAGTAAGAAGAAAAACAAGGGAAAACCTAATAAATATTCTTCCCAGCAGGAACAAAAGAGCACTCTTAATGACTCCAAATAGAAATGGAAGCTAAAATATCCTTGTTTACTATGTGGAGATGATCACTTCTCTAAGGAGTGTCCCCATAGAGATGAATTCCAAAAGTTTCTTAGGGGAAAACCCACTCCCACAGTCCTCAACGATCCGTTTCCCACTCAAAACTAGCAGATGATTGCTCAACCTCCCCCATCCCAACGGGAATCATCTAATACCATGCATGTTCTCATGGTGCGAAATGAGAAGATCAATTTGAACACTCGCTCGCGATCATACGACACGATCCCTTCGAAGGAACCTGTTGGGAGCAATACTAAAAAAGCTTCCAACTCCTTACCTGATGTCACTATACTATCAACTTCTCTCACTATTGAGAATCCATCCTTCGATTCGATATTGCAACTGCCCAAGGGCATGATTAGAAAAGTTGTTTTTAATCCTAATGCTCGGGAAACACAGAATTACAATATCGTAGAAGACTTGGCACAAGCCCCTTGCGCCATGTCCACGTTGGAAGTTTTGCAGAATTGTCCCAGTCAACGCAAAACTCTCCTCACAACGATCAGTGCAGTTGAACCTGATTCTTCGAATACCATCATGTTCTGACTTGACCATTTCAAGCCAAGGCTTTCCCACCAGCTTGCATTTCAAATAGCTACAAACCTCGCTGGGAAAATTGTCCATCGTACCCTTCTTGACGAAGGCACCTCTATGTTTGTCATGTCGATTGCCTGTTGGAGGGCCATCGGCTCTCCCGAATTGAATTGCTCTCCCACCACATTGAAAGCATTCGACGGGCATGGCTTTCAACCTCATGGGCTCTTACAAGCTCTCGCAGTCAAGCTAGGAAAAAAGACCGTAACCATCAATGTGGAAGTGGTCTCTGCCCCAATAGACTATAATCTCTTACTTGGTTGCAATTGGTTTTACGCCATGCAAGCAGTAGCTTCTTTAGTCTTCTGCACGGTGCAATTCCCCCACCAAGGACGAATTGTTACCATCGACCAATTAGATTTCTACACGCCGGACACTACTACTCATCCTCGTGACCATGTTCCTTCCATTGGACAAACGTCAAAACAGTATGAGAGTATAGGGGTTTTCCTTTTGAAAGATTCATCTCTCATGGGCGTTTTTCCCATTTCAGACCCCCCTAATCAAGTTGCCTCGGTGAACATGATATCCACAGAGATTTCATCTCATTCTACTGATACTTGGCTTGTACTAGACAAAGCCACAACACACCTGATTGGAGATGCAATACCTCTTTCACCCGCTGAACGTATTTATGAGGCTATCCAATCAGCACCGGAGGACCACCTAACCATGGCCTCCCCATCTTGTTCTCTATAACGGGCATCATCCCTACCCGACCTCTTACTTCAGACTTTTCATTCGGATGAGTCCATCATGGAACTTATGAATGTTGATGATGGCCCATGGGATGACCTTCACCATAGGTCCTCTTTTCTTCCACCTTTGGAGTACATAGAGAACAACATTCACGCCATCTTTTCACCATATATCTACCCATTCCCTTAGTCCCCCGTACTTACATGTCTTTCGGACACTGAGGGTGATTTGGCCAACATTGAGCCTACCACCCCGGTAGACATCTCGGTAAAACCTGGTGTAGTGGAACACATTCGCATAGGCCAGAAGTGTTCCCCTGAAGAAATAGCTATGGGTACAGCCTTATTCAAGTGATTTCGAGACGTATTTGCTTGGTCCTATGAGGAGATGCCTAGGATAGACCCCGCGATTGTTTCTCACGAGATAAAGACCTATCCCGACATCAAACCTGTATGTCAAAAGTTGTGGCCGGTACACCCCTAGAAGACCGCAACAATCAAGGAAGAAATTGAAAAGCTCTTAAAGGCTGGCTTCATTTATCCTGTCCCGTTGATGGATTGGGTCTCAAATGTCGTCCCTGTGAACAAAAAGCAGGGCACCATTCACATCTCTGTCGATTATCGGGACCTTAACAAGGCTTGTCCAAAAGACAATCACCCGACCCCATTCATTGACCAGATTATCGACAATTGTGCCAGAAGTGTCATCTTTTCATTCATGGATGGCTTCTCTGGTTACAACCAGATTGAAATCAACCCAGTCGACCAACATAAGATGGATTTCATCTGTCCTTGGGGGACGTTTGCATATCACAAACTCCCGTTTGGCCTTAAAAATGCTAGCGCCACGTTCCAGAGATCCATGTCGTATGCCTTCCATGATATTAAGGACTTTGTGGAACCTTACCTAGATGATCTCCCTACTCATTCAAAGCAGCATGAGTTCCACATGGATCATCTGATAGCCATTTTCCTCAGATGCAGACGGTAAAACATTCATCTGAATCCTCACAAGTGTATCTTTTGCGTTGAATCCGGACGCCTTTTAGGATTTATCGTCTCAAAGGATGGGATCCGCATTGATACCTTAAAGGTGGAGGCCATTGTCAACCTCCCACCTCCCACCACCATAACGGAACTTCAAAGTCTCCAAGGGATGGGGACTTATTTAAGACATTTTGTTTGCAATTTCGCGAAAAAAACTAAGGGGTACATGTTGATGCCTCGGATATCGTAGCATCAATCAGAAAGGGATTATCCCCGATAGATTATCCCAATTAGATTATCTACCGTTTGGTATAGGGAATCCGTCCGGTTACCGGTTCCGGCAACCGTGGGTTTGGAGTTTTATTCCAATTATATCGGTTATGGCCCGATCCACCATTCTTTTGAATTTTATGTTTTATAATGATATGCAAGTGCCTAGTCTAAATTTAATCTAAATGCAAGACTAGAAAACAGATCTAAGTTTAAGACTGAAATAAATCTAACTATCCCTGCAAGGAGCGAATTTAAAGCATGAGCAATGAGCTGTAGGAGTTATCTTAAAGAAAGAACAGATACCCATTGAATCTGAAAGAGAAAGCTACAGCGAAGATAAAAGATATCAGAAGATAGCTTCTAATTAAACATAACACATTTCATTACTTATGGAAGAGAGAATTCATTTGCAAAGAGAGAATCAAGATCATTTAATACAAATGAAATAATTCAAGACAGTCATAAAGATCTCACAGCAAAGAATGGCAGACACAGGAATAATCCACAGTGCATCCAATCTTCATTTCAATGCAAAAGGGCGTCCTCTCTAGCTTTTATTAGAAGATTTTATTTTCTTAGAACATATACAAGATATCTCGTTCAAGTCTAAAAATAATTCCCTGCAAAAAGTCCTTCTACATTCCTTCCTACCTTTCTATTTATAATGTTACAAAATGCCCTTTGGGCTGCCACCTGGCCTTTTACATTTGTCACCTTACGAAATTTTCCTTATAACAAACAAAAATGTGACTCCTTCCTTAACATAAATTATTTAAAGAAAGAAAAAAGGATAGCTGTCTCATAAACGTTTTATACATATGAGAGTCCAAAATTCAGAATATAAGAATTTATGCTCTAAAATCAGCGCCTTCACTCCTGGGCATGCGCTTCAGCTGGAAAAGAGGCACTCGAACCCACAGTTGCTACTGCTGCTGCTTGGGAAGAAGGAATCGAGCCAGCTGAAATTTCTGCTACTGCTGGGGAAGCAGAAATCGGGTTTGCTGTTACAGTTGTTGCTTTTTTCTCCTCCTCTGCAATGTAACTATACCATATACCCGTGTCCCTTATGACTACATTTGCGGAAGCAGGGAGCAAGATTTTCTGAGAAGTCACATTTTTACTAAGCTCTGCTCCAATGCCTTGAACTTCTGTCACTGCAGCTTGATGCACTTCTTTAAGCAAATGACTGTGGATTGATGACATTCCAATATAATGTTGGAGGTCATCAATAGCTAGGACATCAATTTTCTTCACATATTCAGTCTGGATGCCCAGCTCTTCCTTCAGCTCAGACAAACGTTGCTCTGCGCCCGGGAAATCATCGAGGGACTGCGGGAAACTCAGTTTGCAATTGTCATGCACTCCCTGGATTCTTTGATACAGACCGTTAATCTTATCCATTGTCCCTCGTACGCTGGCTATTAGCTTACTGCCACAGTTTCTGCAGAATTCCAAAAGGGCTATGTCTTCGTTAAAACCCTCCACAGGCTTGAATGGGAGATGCATGGGGAAATCCACCTTCCCTTCTCCCCATTCCATCTGGCTCAGGATATTTTCCTTAACCCGAGTATGTTTAGCTTTAAGAGTATGGGCTTCTGCATTAACTTCCTTTAATCTGACCACCATGGCCTTGAGCTTGCAAACTTCATTTGTGATTAGCTCCTGAGTGTCATGCATTTGCTTAAGGATGCTGCAGGACAACTCATGAAACAGAGACATGTCTATTGCTCTGCTCTCCGCTTGCTCTAATTGTTCAACCAAAGCCAGCTTGACAGCCTCTAGATGGGATGCTTTATCTTCCGCATCGTTCTTCTCTGCTTCCATAATCATCATCTGGAGTGTCAGTTGGTCCTTCTCTTCCTCCAGCTGGTTATACTTGTCCGACAATTCTTTATGTTCAACAGCTAGGCGATTATACTTATTCACCACGAGATCCATGTAGGCTTGCTCATTAGCCACAGTATGTTGTAGCATGCGGGCTCTCCTCTTAGTCGACTCAGATTCTTTATCTATATCAGCTACATTGTCCAGCATTGCTTTTGCTGTCTCTACAGAGACGGATGCCATAGCTAAAGGATCCTTGTTTGTGTTCTGCATAACTGTGGTCTCCCGGTGAGTAACAATATCCTCCTGGAAGAGTCTTTTTATCCTCTCTTCTGATTTAAGGACCATAGCCTTTATCTTCTTGTCATAAACAAATTCATTCCATTTGGACACGGTATGTTCTTCCGATGGAGTATATGGGACAATTGGGAGGTCTACAATATCTATCTCTGCTTCTGCGGGTGGGGTCTGGACTACCTGAGCTGGATTTGCCTCCACATTTTGAGTACCAGAGACACCTGCTTGTGGTATGTCAATTTCCATGTCCTGTGCACCAGAGCCACCTGCTTGGGCATCTTCAACTGCCTTGAGGTCTTCTTTCGCTTTCTGCTCTACTTCAGCTTGTTGCCTTCTCTCTTCTCCTTCAGCTTCTGGCTGATCTTTATTTTCTTTCTGATGCCTTTCATCTTCAGCCTCTTTTTGCTGCCGGGCTTCCTCATCCTCTTTCTGCAGTCTCTCACCTTCTGCTTCTTGTTGCACTCTCGCCACCTCAGCTTCCTAGTGCAATATGGCAACTTCAACCTCTTGCAATAACCTTGCTTCCTCTCTCAACCTGTGTTCTTCTTGGGCTCGAGCATCATCAGCTTCTTTCTCCTTCTGCTGGCTGGTTTTCTGGGTCCTGGTAGAGCTAGAACTTGCTCCACTGCCTTGGCGATAGATTCGCAGCTCAGCCATGTTGCTGATGCCTCTGAATACTTCTTCCTCGGCCTCATGATAGTGAGCGTACTCAAAATGAGCATAAATTTCTTTACAATGCTCGGCCACTTTTCCCTTCCTATCATTCCTCTGGAAGATCACCTCGCCGAAGTGGAAGGCTTTCAGCTCCTAAACAAACTCCTTGGCTGAGGAAACCCCTGAGAATTTGTATGCACCTACGCAGAAGGGAAAAGGCAGGAAAGAAGCCTTATGCTGTTTGTTGAGCACTGCTCCAATTCCATCCAGGAAAATTTGTCTCACCACCTCCTTAAGGACCACATAATCTGTAGCATATCTTGGCAAAATATATGGAGCTTTAGTCCCTCCAAACATTTTGAGATAGGTGCCTTGCTCTGAAAAATAAAAATCTCCATAATTTTCAAGGACTTCCATGGCATTCTCCGACAGGCAGTTGGGCTCTTCCTTGAACATCTGCTCATATAGGGGCATGATGAACCCCTCACAGATGAGCTTATAGCTATGTTTGTAATTCTGAGCCCACAACATCCTGAAAGCGATATAAACCGGGGTGTTGGCCTTATCCCATGTGCAACCTAAATTGGGAAAAGATAACTTGGCCAAAACACAATCAGTAAGATATGAGGACATGTAGAATTCTACCTTCTTTAAGGCCAGTCCTTCTCTTGCAGCAACTACCATTGATTCCAAACTGTCTGATAGGAGAGTGGTCCAGTTGAACACAGTTCCTTTAAATGCCACTAAGTGGATGATGGGGACCCACTGAATCTTGTACACGGTGCCATCGGGCATGCCGAAGATTCTGCACAACATCAAGGCGATCAACCTGAAAGGAGGTCTCAGATTCTGGACGTCATATTCGTCATTACCTTTCTTTCTCAAATGCTTGCCTGCGACTAGTAATTTTTTGGCTATTTCAATGTTGTTCATCTGGCCTAGCCATTCATCAGTCAGAGCTTGCTGGGGGCGGGGAAATTTATAGGTTGTGGCAAGAAATGCGGGGTGGAATGAGGCGATGGCTATTTTCCCGCTGTCATTTATTACTCTTGTCTCCACATCAGTATGTTGGAGTATCCATCCGATTACTTCAGAACATGAGAACAGTTCAGGGTGGGTAGAATCCCTGGCTATGCCTGAAGTTCTGATATTTTGATAAATCTGCTCCTCTTCTAGCAACATATCCGGGATATTTTGGTCTCGGATCATCCTGTAGATGTCACCCCAGCGGATTTCTGGAGGAATACCGGTGGTGCACCTAGTATCTTGGAATGTAGTCTCAGTCCTAAGTGGTTCTAGATGTGGTCCCGTCATTTTAGCCTTCTTCCTACCACCTTTTGGCATTTTGACTTATCTCTGCTGGCAACCAAATACGAGTCATTATAAACAATGTGCAACATGCTGTGAGATTTTAACAAAGAGCAGCACCAATTTAACATGTTAATGAGGTATATAAATAAATTGTGAAGCTGCATGTTGGGAAGCAAAATACACCATTCCAAACAAGAAATCTAGTTATAGAGACTTGATTCTTTTTAAAGGGACAAGGTTTGGAATGCTCCCGAAAGGATAAGTATGTTGCGGAAACAACCTGCTTTTGGTCTAGCTCTAGGAGAGATGGTATTCTTCGTCATTGTGCTTTTTAATGGTTAGTGGCGGGGAAGTCTAGGGTGAACAACCCTATGACGAAATAAGGGGCCGCTTTCCCCACTTATGAACAGGTGAATACGAGACCGCTTTCATATTTATGAACAGGGAGGGCTTCGACCGCCATGATTATTTGTGGCACTTGCTGAGGTGTTCTACGGTAGGCTTGGAAACTTGAACAGGGGTGACGACGCCGAGAATATGGCTGATGAAAAAGCTCAGGTGGCTATAGTTTTGGTTTTCGGCTGGTGGAATGAGAAACTCATGGGGCCTCGGCGGCTTAAAACGAAATAACGATATATCCAACCAGCGCCTATCGGCCACGTCTCAGACGAAAATAAAACACAAATACAATCTGACGTGTAGATGAGACAAAATTAACGGTTAAAAATCCTACCTGGCACCGTGAAGATGGCTGCACAAGGTGGACACAGATGTGGACGAGCGAGCTGAGCTGGAGCAGTTTGGCGAGGCGTCCAATGGTGTTTGCTAATCGAAACAATAACAATGGCCAATCCAAACCACAATCGTTTATTTAAACGTTTTAGGCACGTGCGGCATTCAATATGGTGGGTGGCGTATTTAACACAAGCTTTAACTTTTGTACGCCGCGGTCTTTTCAAATAGTCTTGATATGTGTGTGTGACCGCCACCTGCGGGACGAGTTCATGAATTCCACCCGCCATTGCGGGATGATCAAACGAAGGTTTCCGCCGTTTCGAAGGGAAATGGCGAATGGCTCCCGCAAGTCTTTCGAAAAACGCTCTGCGGGATTTCGGGAGGAATATCGCAAACGTTTCCGCAATAATGAAAGGTTTCCGCGAAAGACTCAAGCCATATCGGAAGGAAAAGCCAAACGGCTCCACAAAAGTTAAGGCTTTCGGAGGGCTTCATAATTGTTTCCGTCGTTGCAGAGGGTTTTCGCAAAAGACTTCCGCAATCACGGAACGGATTAGTGAATGGTTCCGCAATAAGTCTTTCGGCGGGCTTCGAAAAGATAACGTAACTTTTGAAAAGTTTCTAAGTCTTCGCGGGGTTTTGGAAAAATATGGTGAAGGCTTCCACAAAAGACTTACGCAATCGCGGAAGGAAAACCCAAACGGTTCCGCAAAATTCTCTCGGTGGGGTTTCGGAAAGATAACGCAAAGGCTTTCGCAGTTGCGGAAGGCTTTGGCGAATAGCTTCCACAACTTCGAGACTTAAAAATTTTCAAAAAACTAAGTCACTCGGCGGCCCCGGGAAAAGCTAGCGAATGGCTCCCGCGTTTCAGGAGGATAAGCTAAATGGTTCCACTATTTCGGGAGGAATTTGTTAATAGCTTCTGTAGCTTTTCAATAATTTTTCTAAGTCTTTTCGGGAGACTTGTGCGAGTGGCTTCCGCAACTACGGGAGGATAGCCCGAAAGACTCTGCAATTTCGGGAGACTTTCCCAAATAATTTCCGCAACTGCGAGAGAAAAAATCTAAGTCTTTTCGGGATGCTTATGCTAAAGGTTCCCGCCGTTTCAGGAAGAAAAGATGAGTACTTCTGCAACTCGAGAGGCTTTCTCAAATGCTTCCGTGACTCCAGGGAGAGTTCACAAATTTTGTCCTTAGAAGAAAACTTGGAGTTCTCAAAGCGGGATTTTCTGTTGAAAAACAAAGTAGCAAAGAAGAAGTGGCGTCCTACAACAGTCTTTCTAGAAAAAATAAAGGAGGGGCCCCAATATGCACAAAATTTTTTTGGGGGGATGTTGCTACAACAACAATTGGCGAGTCGCTGGCGAACACAGATCTCTGAAAAATTTCTTCTCCATGATCCGAAACCTCATTAAAGACCTTCATCTGTATGTAATATTCAGCTGAGCATTTGAATTTCTGTGAAGGGAGAATGCACTTTTCCTGCTAGCCATTGGGGAAAAGGGGAGCTTTGACCGAGACATCTTTAAAACCCTCAGAGGGCCAACATATGAGATTCATTTTAGAAGGGTCATCTCTCAGATGGTTACTACTGTCGGACTCCACAGGATTTGCAACACTGTGTCATGGACATTATTGCTCTTGTTCCTCATTCCCATGCCACTTGCATCGTTTTGGATGTTTGTACTTTGGATAGCTTAGCTGTTTGAGCCTTCCAGAGATATTTTCTTTAGACATGATCTTTGATTTAGGCTCCTCAATCCATAATGTCCTTTTGTGTGAGTTAAAGATTTTATTGATTTGATCAAACCTCACGGACAGAGAGGAGCCCATTTTGGGCTGAGCCCTTTTGGACAACCTTCTTAATTTTACATGTCTTTTGCTTTTGTCTCAGCCATGCTTTAATTGAGGTGAGAACCTCTGGAAAATAGACCCTTGAATATAAGCCATTTTGGCTGTTAGATTTGCAGCATGGAATCATTTCAATACCCTATGTCCTAGAGATGTGCTACTTTCCATGGGTCCAACTTTGATAGCCTTCTTGAGATGCCTTTAAGTGTGAGAGTGGGTGGAGCCCAGAGATAGTAATGAAGATGGTCATGGGTCTCTGCTATTTAAACAGGATTAGTGTGACTAGCAAAGTAGGCTTCCTTCCTTCTGAAAATTTCAGCGAGAGCACAATACACAGATAGACTTTATTCGAGCATAGTTCCGGACTCATGGGTTGTGAGATTTCTTTGAGAGACCTATCCTTGACGAGAAACTCGACCATAAGGGCTTTCAGAAAACAAACTTGTTGCAAAGGTTCAAATGACAATAAAAGAAACAAAATGGCCAAAAATAAAGCAAATAAAGGCTAAAGCAACAATAAAAGAAAACTTTATTTATGTACAGGAAGTCTCAACGAGACTATGCAAAGTATTGTTTCAGGGCGAGGCCATTGAGAGGAAGGGTTACTTCTTCTCCCTCGAGATTTGTCAATTTATAAGGGGATGGGCCTAATTTTGCCTAAATTTGGTACGGGCCTACCCATAGATGTTGGAATTTCGTATGCATTCCTTTTCCTTCATGATTATGGTCCCATTTCAGGACTAAGTCCCCAACTTCAAAACTTCTTTTACCGGACTTCCTCTTGTCGAACCATCTCTTAACTATGTCTTGGTGTTGATGGAATTGATCTTTAGCTTTATGTTGGGCTTCTTCAAGTTGAAGCAGGGTATTGATCCTGGATTGTAAGGCTTGGCTACCAGAACCCCGAGAGGCTTGGGATAACTATAAGGATGGGAGCAAGATGTTTGGGGGAAGGGTGGCTTCCTTGCCATAGACAAGAGTGAAAGGGGAAACTCCTAATGCATTCTTTGGAGTCACCCTATCTGCCCACAAGGCGTTTGGGAGAGATATATGCCAACTTCTCTGGTTTTCTATCACAGTTTTCTTGAGAATCCAAATGAGGTTTTTGTTTGAAGAATCAGCTAATGTTCTCTTTCAAGAAGCTGATGACAGCGTCTTCATTGATCTTGCGCAAAGGGATAGCCTCCGTCCATCTAGTGGAGTATTCAGTAGCCATCAGGATGTATTGATGTTGCAACGAAGAATTTGGATTTATCTCTCCGATAACATCTATACCCCACTGCTCAAAAGGCTCATAGATAATAACCGGCTGCAAGGATCCTGCTGCCTTAGGTAATTTCCCGGCACTTCTTTGGCATATATCATAGTTTAGTGCATACGTGTGGGAATATCGGAACAGAGTGGGCCAATAATATCCGGCTCTCAGTATCTTGTGTGTTGTTGTCTCTCCTAAATAATGTCCACCTGTGGGGCCATCATGCAATTCTTTAACAACTTTACTTGCATCTTCCTTTTCTAGACATCTAAGGAAAACTCCATCATAATTCTTCCTGAAAAGTATCCCATCAATGATTTGATAAGGTGCTAATTTCAAGCGGAGTGCCCTTCTCTGTTTAGAGTTCCAGTGCTCAGGTAGGTATCCTTGCTATAAATAGTGCACCAGATCTCTATACCATGACTGGGGAGCTGAGAAGATAGGACATACTTCAACCGAGTTTAGCTCAGCTTCATTCTTCCAATGTTTCTCTTCATTAGTTGAGTTTCCTGCAAGTAATTTGCACAAGCCTTGCCCTTTGATGATCATGGCTGGGTTAAATTCTAAATCATATTCCTGCAGAGCTGTAACCCAGTTCCCCCTCCTTTCCCCTAGTTCCTTTTGAACGAAAAGGGATCTAACAGCTGGGTGGGGAACTATAACTTTAGTCCTGTTCTTAAGAATATATGGCCTAAACTGCTTGACTGCTTTGAAGACCGCATATGCATGTTTGTCAACCATGGGATAGTTCAGCTCGGCCCCCTGCAGACCAGTGCTCATGAACGAAATTGGGTATTCATCTCCTAACTCCACCTTTTGGGTAAGTACCGCAGCAAGGGAATCATCCGAAGCAAAGGTATATAGGATAAAATCCTTGTCGAAATCCGGGCTTCTTAAATAAGGAGCCTTATCTATAGCTAACTTGATATCTCTAAATGCGTCCTTTTCCAAATCTGTCCACTTGAATTGTATGCTTTGTTTAACCATCTGCTGCAATGGTTTAACAATTTGTGCGAAATCTGGAACAAATCTGTGGACAAAATTGATAGTGCCCATAAAGGACTGCATAGATTTCCTGTTGTAATGCATTGGAATCTTATTAATAGCTTGGACTCTTTCTTGATCTATTGACACTCCCCCTTTAAAAATGATATGACCCAAGAGCTTACCTTTGGGAGCTGCAAACACACTCTTCTTGGGATTCAAAGAAATACCATATTTCCGACAACGATCAAAAATATGCTTCAGATGAACAACATGATCTTCCCTTTTCTTTGAAAAGACTGTCACATCATCTAAGTATACCACAACACATTGCCCACCCAATCCTCGGAAGGCGATATCCATTGCTCTTTGGAATGTGGCTCCCGCGTTTATTAGACCAAATGGAATTCTTCTATAGGCGAAAGTTCCCCACTTAGTTCGGAAAGTAGTCTTAAGACGATCTTCTTTGGCTACTAATACTTGATTGTAGCCAGAGAAACCATTGAGTAAAGAAAACAGCTCAGACCCTGACACCATTTGAAGGATTTGTTCCATTGAAGGGACGGGGTAGTTGTCTTTATCCGAAGCTTTGTTTAAATTTCTGAAATCTACACATAGCCTTATCACTCCTGACTTCTTTCTTACGGGAACCAAGTTTGCAACCCACTCAGAATGCCGAACCTTAAAGATTATCTTAGCGTCCAGGAGCTTCTTTAATTCCTTTTGAATCAGCGGTTCTAGAGTAGGATGCATCCTTCTTAACTGTTGCTGAAATGGCTTGACACCTGCTTTCATTGGTATAACATGCTGAATAATGCGGATGTCATATGTCTTCAGATATTCATAGGTCCATGCAAAAACATCCTTGTATTGTTTAAACAATTTGATGAACCTATCTCTTTCTCCTGGTGAACAACATTTGGCAAGGTTGACAAATTTTGGTTCTGCCTCGGTACCCAAATTAACTAACTCATGTTGCATTGATGAGCTGTTAGTTTTGGTGTTAGCCGGCCTTTTGAACTTATTTTGAAGATCGAACAGCATTTCGAGGGACCTTACCCCCTTGGGAATGAAATTTCCTTTCTTCTCATCCTTCTTCATCAAATCAGCATCATGCTCTTCTTCATCTATCGCAACTCCTTGGAAGTTGTCTTCGTTTGTTAGAAAGATGATAATTTGTTCGTCATCATCGAAGACTCTGAAGTTTGTGATGTTATCAGGAACGGAAGGCGTGAAAATCAATTCAATTGAGCATTTATTATTTGACGGCACCAACCTAGAAGCAGATGTTGCTAACAAATCAGCTGCAGAATTTTGCAATCTAGGAATAGATTTTATATTGAAAGCGTCAAAATGCATAATTAAATCCCATACCTCAGCCTGATAACCCTTCAAATGAGGTGAGAGACAATGAATGGTGTCCCTTACCTGTCTTACAACTATCTCGGAGTCACCGAAGACCTTCAGGTACTTAACATTTAAATCAATGGCCTTCTTTAATCCATGTACTAAGACTTCATATTCAGCGGTGTTATTAGTACAATCAAATTCTAATCTACAGGACAAAAAATAATTGTTTCTTTTTGGATCCATTAGAACACAACCGGCTCCGGATCCTTCCAGAGTTTTAGAACCATCAAAGTATAATGTCCAGAAAATATCTTTAGATTCAACTAAGTTAGTCTCTATGTGATCTAAATCAGTAACTAAACTAACTATGTTACAATCAACATCATTAGTCCAAGAGAAATGAAGGAGATCGGACTGTTTATCTGATTCATGGATAATGGCTTCAGACTAATAATTACCCGGATCCATTTCTAAGAAATAATTCCCTAGAACTGAGGATGAGAAAGCTACAGCCTCATTTTTTTCTTCTAATTGAGTTACATTTTGATTCATATGTGGTTCTCTCAGGACTTTAATCTGATTCTGCCTGTTTTGATAAGGCAGCCACAAATGAGACCAATCAGTGGCAAAGTAGCCATTAAGCTTGGTAGACCAGTCCCTACTTAAAATCATCCCATAGGCTTCAGGAATATCAACCACCATTATGTCAATGAATTGACAAACTCTAGAGTCAGCCGATAGTCTAATGAGAACATCTTTCATCTCCCCAATTACTTTGACAGCAGTCCTATCTAATTGGATAATTTGGGCTGGAGATGGCACAGGCTGCCCGTTGATTTTTTTACAAATGGACAGTGGCATGACGTTTGAATATGCCCAAGAATCTACCAAACAGTTGTGAACATTGTGATTAAAAATTTCAAAGGTCAATAGGAATGGCAATGTTTGAGATTTAGATTTCCCTCCGATGCTAGCTTCATTAATTTCGAGATTTTCTTGAGAGTCCGTTAATGGAGTGCTGATCTGGGGTTGCAGAACATGCAGCAGCTTGTCTCGTTGATGGGGCAAGCTGCACATGTCAAATATTGACACATTTTCTTTGACCTTCTTTATATCTTCAATAATATCGTGTCCTATGTCAGATTCATTCCCAATTCGGGCTGGATGATCTGTTTTGCTCGTTGTGACCTTAGGTGGTTGCACTATGGTGTCAGCGTTTGGCTATTTGGCCGCTGTTTGGTTAACTTTAGGCTGTGGTGGAATAATGGTTATATGCCTTCTGGGCAGTTCTTTTGAAACTTTAGGCTTAGGAGGAGCCGAGCTTGGCACAGGATCTGCAATAGGGCCTTTGCTGCGAGTGGCAACATTCACGGTAGAGGGAGAGCTTTCTAAGGGATCCTCTGCTGCTAATTCAGTCATAGGTACCCAATCCCATAGCACCATAGTAGTGTCTGGGGTTGGTTCCTCTAATTCTGGGCTTGATTCCTCTGGAGAATCATCTTGGTCTGGGATCTGTGAATCCAGCATTTGGTTCATGACCAAGCTCATGGAATTAATCCATTGCGGGCAGCTCTTTTCCGAATGCGGTTCTTGATGAAAAGTGCAGAAATTTTTCATCCCGATTTCATTTAGGTTTAAAACAGGGGAAGTATTCATTGGTGGATGGGTTTGATCACCGTATTCCCTCCTTTTATAAAATGGCTTGAAAGGTTTCCTAGATGTGCTAGCAGCCTTATCTTTCTCGAGATCTACAATTTTATTAGATAATTTCTGCATCATTTTGACTACATTTTCCATGTCTGTAGATGGTTCTTCTTTACCTCTAGTGAGCAGCAAGGTCTTTTTACTGGCTGTTGGTTTTGGTTCTGCATCTAAGGCATGTTTAGCAATGCTATCAGCTTCTTCTTCTACCTTTCTAGCTTCTTCGAAGTTCTCTATCAGGGTAGTTTTCTTGGACCTTTTCACGAACATTGCTATATAGGTCCTTCAAGAGCAGTTGTATAGTATTCAATCAAAGATTCCTCTGCTGGTTTATTAGCTTCACTGAAATTATTTAAAAGCGTTGTGAATCTTTGATTAAAATCTTGAACCTTTTCTTTCTTTTCCATTCTCATGGATAAGAGTTCTTTCATAAGCGTAGCCACAATCTTTTGGTTTCCGTATTTATTTAAAAAGCAGTTTTCGAATTCATCCCAACTAGAGATCGAGCTGGGTTGTAAGCTAAAGTACTAGGATGATACTTTTGGCTCGAATGTGTACGGAAATAGCCTGCAGACTACATCTTCATGTTGTACGTTCAAAAGATTCAGAGCTAAGTAGAAACTCTTGAGGTGATCTTCTGCTGAAATGGCTTTCCCTGGGTCGAACTTAGGTAAGACCTTTTCTGGATTTTTTGGAAGATTATGGAATGGCCCAGCTAGATTCAGCGCCCCTCTGGCTCTCCAAGCAGGTACAGCCATGTTTCTATGTGGAGATCCTGGTGGAGAATTGTAAGGTGAATTCTGTGGAGTATTAAGTTGCCCAAGGCTTTCCTGATCTGAGATGTTTTCTGATTTTTCAAGATCTATCTTGTTCAGAGGGTCTGAAATTTCTTCTAAAGTTAGACTCACAAGTTCCTCAAAACTTTGAACAAGAATCGAATCACGGGTGTATTGTGGCTCTTTTCTAGGGGTGCCTTTTCTAGGGAGAAAATTCACAGCGTTTAAACTGCCTAGTTGTCTAACGTAGGATCTCGTATGCCTCCTCAAATCCTCTATTTTTGCTAAAGGTACAACGTATAATGCTTCTTGAGGCTCAGGATCAGAAATGAGGCTTTCTTGATTTAATATTTCAAGATCTGGGCTGTTTGAAATGCTTTCTTTAAGCGGGTTTTTAGTGACATTTATGACAGTGGGAGATTTTCCTCTATCAGCCATGCACTTTCAGGCCCTCCTTCTAGCGCCAAAAACTGTTGATGCCTCGGATATCGTAGCATCAATCAGAAAGGGATTATCTACCGTTTGGTATAGGGAATCCGTCCGGTTAGCGGTTCCGGCAACCGTGGGTTTGGATTTTTATTCCAATTATACCGGTTATGGCCCGATCCACCGTTCTTTTGAATTTTATGTTTTATAATGATATGCAAGTGCCTAGTCTAAATTTAATCTAAATGCAAGACTAGAAAACAGATCTAAGTTTAAGACTGAAATAAATCTAACTATCCCTGCAAGGAGCGAATTTAAAGCATGAGCAATGAGTTGTAGGAGTTATCTTAAAGAAAGAACAGATAGCCATTGAATCTGAAAGAGAAAGCTACAGCGAAGATAAAAGATATCAGAAGATAGCTTCTAATTAAACATAACACATTTCATTACTCATGGAAGAGAGAATTCATTTGCAAAGAGAGAAGCAAGATCATTTAATACAAATGAAATAATTCAAGACAGTCATAAAGATCTCACAGCAAAGAATGGCAGACACAGGAATAATCCACAGTGCATCCAATCTTCATTTCAATGCAAAAGGGCATCCTCTCCAGCTTTTATTAGAAGATTTTATTTTCTTAGAACATATACAAGATAGCTCGTACAAGTCTGAAAATAATTCCCTGCAAAAAGTCCTTCTACATTCCTTCCTACCTTTCTATTTATAATGTTACAAAATGCCCTTTGGGCTGCCACCTGGCCTTTTACATTTGTCACCTTCAGAAATTTTCCTTATAACAAAAAAAAATGTGACTCCTTCCTTAACAGAAATTATTTAAAAAAAGAAAAAAGGATAGCTGTCACATAAACATTTTATACATATGAGAGTCCAAAATTCAGAATATAAGAATTTATGCTCTAAAATCAGCACCTTCACTCCTGGGCATGCGCTTCAGCTGGAAAAGAGGCACTCGAACCCACTGTTGCAGTTGTTGCTGCTTGGGAAGAAGGAATCGAGCCAGCCGGAATTTCTGCTACTGTTGGGGAAGCAGAAAGCGGGCTTGCTGTTACAGGTGCTGCTTTTTTCTCCTCCTCTACAATGTAACTATACCATATACCCGTGTCCCTTATGACTACATTTGCGGAAGCAGGGAGCAAGATTTTCTGAGAAGTCACATTTTTACTAAGCTCTGCTCCAATGCCTTGAACTTCTGTCACTGCAGCTTGATGCACTTCTTTAAGCAAATGGATGTGGATTGATGACATTCCAATATAATGTTGGAGGTCATCAATAGCTAGGACATCAATTTCCTTCACATATTCAGTCTGGATGCCCAGCTCTTCCTTTAGCTCAGACAAACGTTGCTCTGCGCCTGGGAAATCATCGAGGGACTGTGGGAAACTCAATTTGCACTTGTCATGCATCCCTGGATTCTTTGATACAGACCATTAATCTTATCCATTGTCCCTCGTACGCTGGCCATTATCTTACTACCACAGTTTCTGCAGAATTCCAAAAGGGCTATGTCTTCGTTAAAACCCTCCATAGTCTTGAATGGGAGATGCATGGGGAAATCCACCTTTCCTTCTCTCCATTTCATCTGGCTCAGGATATTTTCCTTAACCCGAGTATGTTTAGCTTTAAGCCTATGGGCCTCTGCATTAACTTCCTTTAATCTGACCACCATGGCCTTGAGCTTGCAAACTTCATTTGTGATTAGCTCCTGAGTGTCATGCATTTGCTTAAGGATGTTGTAGGACAACTCATTAAACGGAGACATGTCTATTGCTCTGCTCTCCAAATGCTCTAATTTTTCAACCAAAGCCAGCTTGTCTACCTCTAGATGGGATGCTTTATCTTCCGCATCGTTCTTCTCTGCTTCCACAATCATCATCTGGAGTGTCAGTTGGTCCTTTTCTTCCTCCAGCTGGTTATACTTGTCCGACAATTCTTTATGTTCAACAGCTAGGCGATTATACTTATTCACCACGAGATCCCTGTAGGATTTCTCATTAGCCACAGTATGTTGTAGCATGCGGGCTCTCCTCTTAGTCGACTCAGACTCTTTAACTATATCAGCTACATTGTCCAGCGTTGCTTTTGCTGTCTCTACAGAGGCGGATGCCATAGCTAAAGGATCCTTGTTTGTGTTCTGCATAACTGTGGTCTCCCGGTGAGTAACAATATCCTCCTGGAAGAGTCTCTTTATCCTCTCTTCCGATTTAAGGACCATAGCCTTTATCTTCTTGTCATAAACAAATTCATTCCATCTGGACACGGTATGTTCTTCCGATGGAGTATATGGGATGATTGGGAGGTCTACAATATCTATCTCTGCTTCTGCAGGTGGGGTCTGGACTACCTGAGCTGGATTTGCCTCCACATTTTGAGTACCAGACACACCTACTTGTGGTATGTCAATTTCCATGTCCTGTGCACAGGAGCCACCTGCCTGGGCATCTTCAACTGCCTTGAGGTCTTCTTCCGCTTTCTGCTCTACTTCAGCTTGTTGCCTTCTCTCTTCTCCTTCAGCTTGTGGCTAATCTTTATTTTCTTTCTGCTGCCTTTCATCTTCAGCCTCTTTTCACTGTCGGGCTTCCTCAGCCTCTTTCTGCAGTCTCTCACCTTCTACTTCTTGCTGCACTCTCGCCACCTCAGCTTCCTGCTGCAATCTGGCAACTTCAGCCTCTTGCAGTAACCTTCCTTCCTCTCTCAACCTGTGTTCTTCTTGGGCTCGGGCATCATCAGCTTCTTTCTCCTTCTGCTGGCTGTTTTTCTGGGTCCTGGTAGAGCTAGAACTTGCTCCACTACCTTGGCGACAGATTCGCAACTCAGCCATGTTGTTGATGCCTCTGAATACTTCTTCCTCGGCCTCATGATAATGAGTGTACTCAAAATGAGCATAAATTTCTTTACAATGCTCGGCCACTTTTCCATTCCTGTCATTCCTCTCGAAGATCACCTCGCCGAAGTGGAAGGATTTCAGCTCCTGAACAAACTCCTCGGCTGAGGCAACCCCTGAGAATTTGTATGCTCCTACGCAGAAGGGCAAAGGCGGGAAAGAAGCCTTATGCTGTTTGTTGAGCACTGCTCCAATTCCATCTAGGAAAATTTGTCTCACCGCCTCCTTAAGGACCACATAATCTGTAGCATATCTTGGAAAAATATATGGAGCTTTAGTCCCTCCAAACATTCTGAGATAGGTGCCTTGCTCTGAAAAATAAAAATCTCCATAATTTTCAAGGACTTCCATGGCATTCTCCGATAAGCAGTTGGGCTCTTCCTTGAATATCTACTCATATGGGGCCATGATGAACCCCTCACAAATGAGCTTATAGCTGGGTTTGTAATTCCGATCCCACAACATCCTGAAAGCAATATAAACCGGGGTGTTGGCCTTATCCCATGTGCAACCTAAATTGGGAAAAGATAACTTGGCCAAAACACAATCAATAAGATATGAGGACATGTAGAATTCTGCCTTCTTTAAGGCCAGTCCTTCTCTTGCAGTAACTACCATTGATGCCAAACTATCTGACAGGAGAGTGGCCCAGTCGAACACTGTTCCTTTAAATGCCACGAAGTGGATGATGGGACCCACTGAATCTTGTACACGGTGCCATCGGGCATGCCGAAGATTCTGCACAACATCAAGGCGATCAACCTGAAAGGAGGTCTCAGATTCTGGATGTCGTATTCCTCATTACCTTTCTTTCTCAAATGCTTGCCTCCGACTAGTAATTTTTTTGCCATTTCAATGTTGTTCATCTGGCCCAGCCATTCATCAATTAGAGCTTGCTGGGGGCGGGGAAATTTATAGGCTGCGGCAAGATATGCGGGGTGGAATGAGGCGATGGCTATTTTCCCACTGTCATTTATTACTCTTGTCTCCGCATCAGTATGTTGGAGTATCCATCCGATTACTTCAGAACATGGGAACAGTTCAGGGCGGGTAGACGCCCTGGCTATGCCTGAAGTTCTGATATTGAGATAAATCTGCTCCTCTTCTAGCAACATATCCAGGATATTTTGGTCTCAGATCATCCTGTAGATGTCACCCCAGTGGATTTCTGGAGGAATACCGGTGGTGCACCTAGTATCTTGGAAGGTAGTCTCAGTCCTAAGTGGTGCTGGATGTGGTTCCATCATTTTAGCCTTCTTCCTACCACCTTTTGGCATTTTGACTTATCTCTGCTGGCAACCAAATACAAGTCATTATAAACAATGTGCAACATGCTGTGAGATTTTAACAAAGAGCAGCACCAATTTAACATGTTAATGAGGTATATAAATAAATTGTGAAGCTGCATGTTGGGAAGCAAAATACACCATTCCAAACAAGAAATCTAGTTATAGAGACTTGATTCTTTTTAAAGGGACAAGGTTTGGAATGCTCCCGAAAGGATAAGTATGTTGCGGAAACAACCTGCTTTCGGTATAGCTCTAGGAGAGATGGTATTCTTCATCATTGTGCTTTTTAATGGTTAGTGGCGGGGAAGTCTAGGGTGAAACAACCCTACGACGAAATAAGGGGCCGCTTTCCCCACTTGTGAACAGGCGAATACGGGGCAGCTTTCATATTTCTGAACAGGCGAGGACTTCGACCGCCATGGTTATTTGTGGCACTTGATGAGGTGTTCTACGGTAGGCTTGGAAACTTGAACAGGGGTGACGACGCCGGGAATATGGCTGATGAAAAAGTTCGGGTGGCTATAGTTTTGGTTTTCGGCTGGTGGAATGAGAAACTCATGGGGCCTCGACGGCTTAAAACGAAATAACGATATATCCGACCAGCGCCTATCGACCACATCTCAGACGAAAATAAAACGCAAAGACAATCTGACGTGTAGATGAGACAAAATTAACGGTTAAAAATCCTACCTGGCACCGTGAAGATGGCTGCACGAGGTGGACACGGATGTGGACGAGCGAGCTAAGCTGGAGCAGTTTGGCGAGGCATCCAACGGCGTTTTCTAATCGAAACAATAACAATTTCCAATCCAAACCACAATCGTTTATTTAAACGTTTTAGGCACGTGCGGCATTCAATAAGGTGGGTGGCGCATTTAACACAAGCTTTAACTTTTGTACACCGCAGTCTTTTCAAATAGTCTTGATATGTGTGTGCGACAGCCACCTGTGGGACGAGTTCATGAATTCCACCCGCCATTGCGGGATGATCAAACAAAGGTTTCCACTGTTTCGAAGGGAAATGGCGAATGGCTCCCGCAAGTCTTTCGAAAAACGCTCCGCGGGATTTCGGGAGGAATATCGCAAACGTTTCCGCAATAACGAAAGGTTTCCGCGAAAGACTCAAGCCGTTTCGGAAGGAAAAGCCGAACGGCTCCGCAAAAGTTAAGGCTTTCAGTGGGCTTCATAATTGTTTCCGTCGTTGCGGAGGGTTTTTGCAAAAGACTTCCGCAATCGCGGAACGGATTAGCGAATGGTTCCGCAATAAGTATTTCGGAGGGATTCGGAAAGATAACGCAACTTTCAAAAAGTTTCTAAGTCTTCACGGGGTTTTGGAAAAATATGGTGAAGGCTTCCGCAAAAGACTTACACAATCACGGAAGGAAAACCCAAACGGTTCCACAAAATTCTCTTGGTGGGGTTTCGGAAAGATAACGCGAAGGCTTTCGCTGTTGCGAAAGGCCTTGGCGAATAGCTTCCGCAACTTCGACACTTAAAATTTTTCAAAAAAACTAAGTCACTCGGCGGCACCGTGAAAAGCTGGCGAATGGCTCCCAGGTTTCGGGAGGATAAGCTGAATGGTTCCGCCGTTTCGGGAGGAATTCGTTAATAGCTTCCGCAGCTTTTCAATAATTTTTCTAAGTCTTTTCGGGAGACTTGTGCAAGTGGCTTCCGCAACTGCGGGAGGATAGCCCGAAAGACTCTGCAATTTCGGGAGACTTTCCCAAATAATTTTCGCAACTGCGAGAGAAAAAATCTAGGTCCTTTCGGGATGCTTATGCTAAAGGTTCCCGCCGTTTCGGGAAGAAAAGCCGAGTACTTCTGCAAATTGAGAGGCTTTCTCAAATGCTTCCGTGACTCCAGGGAGAGTTCACGAATTTTTTCCTTAGAAGAAAACTTGGAGTTCTCAAAGCGGGATTTTCTGTTGAAAAACAAAGTAACAAAGAAGAAGTGGCATCCTACAGCAGTCTTTCCAGAAAAAATAAAGGAGGGGCCCCAATATGCACAAAAATTTTGGGGGGGGGATGTTGCTGCAACAGCAGTACATGAGATTGCTTAAGAATGACATCTCGTTCATTTGGGACGATCAAGCTCAAAAAATCCTTCGACAACATCAAACATGCCATCACACATGCCCCTGTAATCCAACCACCGAATTATTTCCGACATTACATATTATATCTCGCTACTTCTGCTACCACTATCGCCATGGTTTTTGTACAGGAGGATCAAAACGCCCAGGAACATGTAATATACTACGCAAGTAAGGGTCTTACTGACACTGAAACTAGATATTCACATGTCAAAAAACTCGCTTTCACGACGGTCATCGCCGTCCAAAAGTTCTGACACTACATCCTGATCCGCACCACCACCATCATTGCAGACACGAACCCCATGTACCACATACTGACACGTCAGGTGCTTGGTGGCAAGTATTCACGCTGGATCGTGATACTGCAAGAATTTGATCTTCTTTTTGAGAAAGCCAAGTCCAAAAAGTCCTTGCTGTTTGCTGAGTTGATTTGTGACTTTCCCCGTGCTAATGTAGAAGTTGAGCACAATGACTCCTTTCCAGATGAGTCACTATTTCTCATTAGTACGACCGATCCGTGGTATGGAGATATTTATTTATCTCTTCAAACCCAATGCTTCAACCCTCAACTCTCTCGAGATGACCGTCATTGAATTCGTCACCATGCAAAGTATTATCTGATCATCAGTGATACTTTGTACCACTGTGGCATTTTTTTCATTCTTTGATGCTGTCTAACTCACGATGAGGCTGAACGCGTTTTGAATGACTGTCATGCTGGGGCATGTGGCGGTCACCTCTCTGGGATGGCTACAGCCCAAAAGATTTTGCGCGTAGGATATTATTGGCCTACTATCTTCAAATATTGTATTGAGGCCATAAAAAGATGTCCTCCATGCCAACACTTCCATACGAAGAAGCACACCCATCCCACCCCGTTACACCCGGTTATTTCTGTGGGCCCCTTTGCAAAATGGGGCATCAATTTTATGCATTGTAAGCCTACCTCGGTCGGGGGGCATAGTTACATCATCGTAGCTGTGGATTACTTCACAAAGTGGGCCGAGGCAATGCCTACATACCAAATGACGAAAAAACCGCTGCACTCTTCATGTTCAATCACGTAATAGCATGGTTTGGAGTACCTCAGGCTATAGTTACCGATCATGGTTCTCACTTTCAGAACCATATGGTTGATGAAATGAGCAATAGATTGGGTTTTCAACATGAAAACTCAACACCTTACTACCCGTAGTCCAATGGATAGGTTGAGGCCATTAACAAGGTCTTGAAAACTATGGTCCAACAGATGGTAGGTACGCATAAGTCCAACTGGCATAATATGCTATTTTCAGCATTATGGGCCTACAGAACCTCCATGAAAACCGCCATAGGTTTCACTCCTTTCCAATTGGTGTATGGATTGGAAGCTATCCTGCCTATAGAGTGTGAAATTCCATCTCTACAACTCGCTGTCGAACTTCTTCCTAACGCTACTGCCGAGGAAGAATATTTACTGTACTTAGCAAAACTTGACGAGTCCCACTGAGATGCTGCTCTTGCTAATGAAGCACACAAGAAACACATCAAAGCCCATTATGACAAGTTAGTTGAACACTGTATCTTCAACGAGGGTGACTTGGTCCTCACATACGACCAGAAGCATGACAAACTAGGTGCAGGAAAGTTCGAGTCCATGTGGCACAGACCTTATATCGTCAAACGTGTTTTGGAAAAGGAAGCTTATGAGCTTGAAGATTATGACGGAATATATTTGGGTGAACCCCGTAATGGGATTTACCTGAAGAGGTACTATGCCTAACCCTCTCATGTATAGATTTTCTTGTATATACTATACATGGCGTGCTTGTGTGTTTTTTGTGTGGTGTGACGCACTTGTTTCTAAGTGTCTTTAGATCTTGTTTTCGCTTCTCATACCATGTTCTTCCTGCATGTGCAGATGGTAACGTGCTATGGATTCGCGGACGGCGCCAGCCGACATACCCGTAACCTTGCTTCGGCAGCCTGGGTACTATATTCCCCAATAGGCGAGCTCATCAGCTCAAGAGGAAGTTTCCTTGGATTTGCAACCAATAATGCCGCAGAGTATATGTCGGTAGTTGGAACCCTAACCGATGCAATTTCCTTGGGTATGAAACACATTGTCATCCACATGGATTCTCAACTGATGGTTTCCCATCTTAACCGGGTTTACGCTATCCGTGATCCTACCCTACTCCATCTCTTTAGACGGGTTCGTCTCTTGGAAAGGTCGTTTGAAACCATTCAATACCTGCACATTCCACGAGAGTTAAACACAGTTGCCGACTCGATGGCCAACTTCAGTCTAGATTGGTACATTGCACACACATGATACTCATAACATGAAAAAGCATTCACAACATGTAAATAATGCACTGTATAGAAGCAAACATATAAACAAGATCACATCATTAATTTTTGAAACACATAATGTATGAATCGTCGGACTGTCTGTATATATATATAATCACAAAAAGGTAGTGATGATACAAAAATTTGAAGCCCAATAGCTTTCAGTAAGTCTCTACAAAATCTGAAGCTTCGCAGCTTTCAGTAGTACAAAATCTGAGGCCTCTAAGCTCTCAGTACACACACAATGAAAACATGTGGCCTATCGCCTGGCCCATACTACCCTAGGTGGTATAACAGCCCTAGCCGGCTGAGTCTGGAAACAGTCCACTGCTCTCGCAACCTTGCAGAGCAGTGCGTTGAAGCGCGCAGTCACTCCAACCGTGTGCACCTGCATGGGCCGCGGCACCTCATCTACCGTCGGCTCAGGAACAACCAGTGTCAACCCACTCAGGTTGGCGTAGACTCTATCCATCTCCACAATGGCAGCATGCACAACTAGATCTACCATCGCTCCCTCTCCTCTCTCTCTCCTAGCCAGAAGAGAGGTCCCCATTGGTCATATAGGCCCCACATCTGCACACACATGTTGTTCATCTATCAGGACTATATCAAAAAAATCATAAATGCACAAAACATAAAAATTTCAAGGGTCATTTGTTCTTACCGAGGTCTCCTCATGCTGCTCCCTCAGGCATTGGCAAGTCTAGGTCATCCGTGAAGTTAGTACCACTATATGGAAATTCCTCCACCATCAGTAACTGGCCTTCCAACCAAGCAAAGAACTTAGGAGGGAATCCGATGATAGGACCTCCACCATGTCGAGCCATCACATCGGTCCACCTGGCCATGTGTGGATCTCTAAGGTCCCTATCCTCTATTGGTACCTGAGGACACAAAAGGGGAACCCGTTCCAACAAGAACGAGATCACGATAGAACCATAGTCGAACTACTTAAGCTCTCCTCGCCGACATTTTTTCAGCTGAGCTCGTACATTTGCAAGGACCCCCTTGCACCAGTTGAAGATATTTGGGGACAAACAGTCCTCCGCATAAAGAATCTATGCTCTGGTGGCTATGTGAGGAGGTTGACTCCCCACCATCCTCGTAATGGTAAATAAAATGGCCCGCAATGGGCGCTCCCATACATCTTTAATGCAAATATTCCCGCTAGATGCACGGGCGTTGGGAACACAATGTTGTCAGATCAAATCTTCCACGGTTCAATCATTCCCACGTGATCTAGTGAGTGTCACATTGTCCCCCCTTCGAGACAAACCAGTCAGAAAATAGATGTCTTCCACATCTATGTGAAGCTCATGCTCACCAATCATGAAGTACTGTTGGGCTGCATCCCAACATTGGAGCATGTGGATCAGTAGTGGAAGCTAGGATCTCATCCCCTGAATGCGGAAGAACTTGAGAATCCCATAGTTTCTCAAAGCTTCCACACAATTTGGATCATTGGCAGCTTGTTCATCATCCAATTCATGTTCCCTTTCCCACCATTCTGGATGCTTGGAACCTATCAACAAGGAGTTTTTAACAATGTTAGGACTTGCTTCAGCCACTAAAAGTCCCTCTTTTGAGTTTTGTTTGAGTTTGGGGATGGACGTCGCCGTCGTCGCACCCCATTTTTGCAAATAGGGGCGACATCATCGCAGTCCATGTATATTCCATTTGCGACGACACAGTCTCGTCGCAATTCCCAAAAAGGCCAACTGCGATGAACCAAGGGTGCAATGGCCTTTCCCAAATCAACTCAAAACCCCAAAAAAGGACTTAAAATCAAAATTGTAAACCACTATGATTTTGCTAGCTGAATTTTAGGGTTACCTGTTCTTGACGACAGGTGAAACAGCTGATCATAGCTCTCGGAATCGACAAATGAAAATCTGGCAGCAAATGGCACTATTCCTCCCAAATTTGGCAAATAGAACAATGGTGACTATATTTGGTTTTTACTTCTATTTATAGAACAAATGGAATATTCCTTTTTCAAATATTTGATGCCGTTATGCTATTTGCTATAGTTTGGATCAGTTTTATCATATTTGAATGTTCGGTTGACTATTTGACCTAGTTTTCGAGTGTGCAGAAGTTGTGAAGTGCCTTTCAACGCCATTTTCATATTGGAACGGACATTTCAGGTATGAACACCCCTTGTGAGTTTTTGTCGTTTACCCATTTTTTCATAGATTGCAATTAATGAGCTTACTCTTTGTTCTTTCGCATGCTCTTGAAACTATGAGAATACGTTACCAAGTTATGATTTATCACTTTTTCGGGCTCGTTAAACTCCTACGGAAAAGGAACCCCCCAAGAGTATACCATTAAGCTCTTTTCAAGCTCTCAAAATACAAAAAGATTTCCCAGTGAACTTGTCGCGTTCACGCTTGTAAAATAATTTGAATGGTCGTCTTCCTGGTGATAGTTTACCCCTTTTTCAGACCAGGGGGCACTAGTTATGAAAAAGGTATACTCCATCTGATCATGACTGGAAGAGTCCTCTCCCGCGTTGTTTTACCCTTTTTCGAGCGATGAGGATAAATTTATGAAAAAGGACCATTGGAGTCTTCTTTAGATCTTTTCAGACTCTCTAAACATGAAATGACAACCAAGTTTACCTTCTATGGACTCATTAAACTCTTACATCGAAGGGCCCGCCATGGGATGAACCCCTCCTATCCAAGGTTCACAAAATATTTGGGATTGGACTCATCTATGAGATGAGCTATACCGAGCATCTAGTTACCCTCATCAAGCTCAAAAAAAACACATGACGCACTCATCATTCATGATGGAGAAAAAGGAAAGCTTTTGTGTTACGTACCTTGTTAGTGGTAGTATGTAGTCGTTCTTGAACATGGCACTCATCTGCATTTGCATATAGCACTTGGGTCATCCGTTTGTCCTCGAGTTCCACTTATATACCGAGCATCTAGTTACCCTCATCAAGCTCGAAAAAAATACATGACGCACTCATCATTCATGATGGAGAAAAAGGAAAGCTTTTGTGTTACGTACCTTGTTAGTGGTAGTATGTAGTCGTTCTTGAACATGGCACTCATCTGCATTTGCATATAGCACTTGGGTCATCCGTTTGTCCTCGAGTTCCACTTATTTCCTGAGTCTTGTTACTCCTTTGAACCATTCAAAGAAAGCTTCCATCATCAGTCGCCTTAAGAAATTTGTGTTGCACTCATCATGTCAATACTGCCAAGTCACGCCATGCCCATGTTCAAGAATATGTCTATCATTTATCATCTGTAGTCAGTACACCCGCCATCATGTCGGTCTCCTCTGAGTCATTCTTGCATTTTATTGTACCATCCGACCTACTCTATACATTTTTGTCATGTTTTGTGTCGATTGATGGAAGATTCATCATGGCCCTCCTTCAATAGATTCATTCTTGTCGACTTCAACTCATCATCCGAGGATTGAATCTAGAAACCAATCAAGTACCTTGGCCCTACATGCCTCAATGGTAGGTTACCTCGCTTTCAACATGAGTTTACATCATTGACTCTTGATTGAAATATTTTGTCTTGCGTTCGACTTTAACTCATCTATTCACGCTTGATGATATGTACTTTGATACCTTGGGAATCATTGACATCAATGGTGATTTCCCTCGTGCTTGTTAACGGTTTACATCAATGGTCAGTAATCAAGTGGTTTCTACCATGTTCGATATCAAGACATTTGTAATCACATGGATAGATTCGTATCATTACGGGTTCAGCTTGAAGACCCTGGGGAGTCATGTTTTACCCAGGTTGTGATGGAGTTTGTATTGAGTTATATCACACGGATCCACATTTATATTGGTCGTGGCTGTGTTATCATCTCATCATGGATCTACGCTTGTGTCTAGTAGCCATGATTGTGTTCAGTCGATCATTACTACCATGGATCTGCATTGTATTGGTCGGCAGCCATGTTGTACTTCATATGAGATTGTCAGTTCAGAGTTAGTTGTACTACAGCAAAGTCCTTCGTTCGACAAGTCTATTTCCATTTCTTCTATCAAAGCACTTCACCTGTCTATATTCAATAGCCTCATGCTTTGGGGGGCATTATGTTACACCCAAAATCTACCCATCATGAGATTTAGTGTATACACCCCTGAAGATGTCTTGACTGAGTAATTAACCTTGGAGGATTTGTACCCATTTGTACCAAGTTTTGAGAGGTCGTCTCGGCTGTTAGAAAAACAAGATCGCAGAGCAATAACAATAAACAGAAATGCAAATATAATCACACATACACATTACAAGAGAGACACTGATATATCGTGGTTCACCCAACTTGGGCTACGTCCACACTGAATTTTCCAGTCCTTATTATTATTACCGTCCAGCAAGGTGAAGGGATACAACCTGTAGCACAGCCGCTGTACTTCCTATTCACTGTCTCACAGTCTCTCTCCTGATCTTAGAGATCTTTACAATGCATAAAACCTAATACATCAACCCTAGTTGTATTACAATGTCTTTCTTTTATAGGGAAAATACAATGGGAAAAATACCATGGGATACCCAAAACCATGGGCCCGCAAAATAGCTGGTGAAAATAGCCCCAAACCTTTAAAAATGCAGAATGGGTGTACAGTCCTCCGGGGTGCACAGCTAAGACAATATCATCTATGAGACTGGAAGATCTGGCTCCACAACTAACAATCTCCCACTCGGAGACTGATCACAGCAACTCCACCGTTGCTGCATTTGCTGGACTTGGACTTGGAAAATTTCTCCTCTTCACCTTCATGCTAGAAGGCCAACTGATATAGAGCAAGAACTCAGTTTCTCTCTGGTCACTACCTTTGTGAACATGTCTGCAGGATTCTGGCTAGTATGTATCTTTGCCAGCTTCAACAGTTCATCTTCCATAACAGAGCGTATGAAATGGTACTTGAGCTGTATATGTTTAGTCCTAGAATGGAATGCTGAGTTCTTTTCAAGATGAATGGCACTCTGGCTGTCACTATACAACTTGCTATCCTTCTGCTTCTTACCCACTTCCTCATAAACCTTTGCAACCAAATCATCTCTTTACTAGCCTCTGTAATAGCAACATACTCTTCTTCCTTTGTTGAGAGTGCAACAACCTTCTGCAGTTTCGAAATTCAGCTTACTGATGTTCCACCTACAGTAAACACATACCCTGTGGTGCTCCTACTGCTATCCTTGTCACCTTCCATATCTGCATCAACATATCCCCGTAGAACAGTGTCTGAACCTACAAAACATAATTCCTAAGTGGTAGTACCTCTCAAATACCTGAGAATCCACTGTACTGCCTTCCAATGTTCTTTACCTGGATTATTCATATATCTGCTCACAACTCCCACTGCATGTGCAATATCTGGTCTTGTGCACACCATAGCATACATCAAGCTGCCAACTGCAGATTGATAGGGAATCTTGGACATGTAATCAATCTCTTCCTGTTTCTTGGGACACATTCCTTTAATTAAACTGAAATGGCTGGCCAAAGGTGTACTAACTGGTTTTGCATTCTGCATTCTGAACCTCTCCAACACCTTTTGTATGTAATCACCCTGAGACAATGTCAATTTGTGATTTTTCCTGTCTCTTGTTATTCTCATACCAAGGATTTGCTTTGCAGCACCCAAATCCTTCATCGCAAATGAATTAGCTAGCTTCCTTTTGAGTAAATTTATATCCTGCATGTCAGGCCCTACAACAACCATGTCATCCACATACAATAACAAGATAATATATCTTTCATTGTCTAGCTTCTTGAATAAACACAGTGGTCAGAATGAAATCTACTATAACCTTGTTCTGTCATAAACCTGTCAAATTTTAGATACCACTGCCTTGGAGCTTGCTTCAAGCCATACAAGCTCTTTTTCAACCTGCATACCAAATCCTCCTTCCCTTTGACCTCATACCCTTGTGGATGCTGCATATATATCTCTTCCTCCAAATCCCCATGGGGAAAGGCTGTTTTTACATCTAACTGTTCAAGATGCAAATTTTCTACCACCACTAGACTTAAAATAGTCCTAATTGAAGTCATCTTAACAACATGAGAAAATATTTCATCAAAGTCTATAATTTTCTTCTGTGCAAACTCCTTTACAACAAGTCTGGCCTTGTATCGCTTCTTACCTCCTTCTTCTTCCTTCAACCTATAAATCCATTTGTTTTGCAATGCTCTTTTACCAGCAGGCAACTGAACCAGATCCCAAGTCTGTTTTCCTACCAATGAGTCCATCTCCTCATTCATGCCTTGCTCCCACTTCTTTCTAGTTTCCACCTGCATTGCTTCTTCATAACATTCTAGTTCACCAGAATCAGTCATCAATAAATAATACATTGAAGGAGAGTATCATTCAGGGAGTCTACTTAACCTGGTAGATCTTCTTACACTTGCAGGAGTTTCAGGTACTTGCTACTATTCTTGATTTTCTGGCACCTTTGGAACTTCATTTTCTTTAATTTCATCAAGTACTATGTACTCGGTGTTTCCTTTTTCTGTTTCTTTCCCTACAACTGATCTTTATACATGACCTTTTCATTGAATATGACATCTCTACTTCTAATGATTTTGTGATTTTCATAATCCCATAAACGATAACCAAAATCATCAACCCCATATCCAATAAAGGTACATTTCTTGGATTTAGCTTCAAGCTTTGTTCTATTTTCTTTATCAATATGGACAAATGCTTCACAACCAAATGTTCTCATAAATGAGTAGTTTACCTTTTTATCTGTCCATGCCTCCTTTGGAATACCACCATCCAAATCACTTGAAGGTCCTTTGTTTATTAAATAAACAGCAGTATTTACAGCATCTGCCCAAAACTGTAAGGGCAACCCTGCACGCAGTCTCATACACCTTGCACGCTCCATGATCGTTCTGTTCATCCTTTCTGACACACCATTTTCTTGTGGTGTTCCTAGGACTTTCTTCTCTCTACGAATCCCATGGTATGAACAGTAACTATCAAACTCCTTTCCGCAGTACTCACCTCCATTATCAAATCTGAGACACTTCAACCTTTTTCCTGTCTCATTCTCAACCAAATCTTTCCACTTCTTAAAAGTAGCAAACACATAAGATTTATGTCTAATGCAATAAACCCAAGTTTTCCTAGTTGCATCATCAATGAATGTAACATAATAATGAGAGCCACCAAGAGATTGTACTTGAGTTGGTCCCCATACATCCTTATGCACAAGCTCTAACTTTTCATTCTTCTTCTGTTTCCCAACCTTGAGAAATCTGACTCTCTTCTCTTTTCCATAAACACAGTTTTCATAGAATTCCAAACTTACCTGCTTCAAATCTGGCATCGACTTCCTTGAGTGGAGAATCTGCATCCCCTTCTCACTCATGTGGCCAAGCCTATGATTCCACAATGCTGTATCTGTTCCTGTGGAAGCTAAAGAGATAGAATGGTCAGTATTATGAGGACATAAATACAACGTACCTACCCTATTTCCTTTTGCTATCACCATTGATCCCTTAGCGATCTTCCACCACTTTTCTCCAAATGTAGATAGACAGCCACCATCTCCCAACTGCCATGTTGAGATCAAATTTCTTTTCATAGCAGGAATATGTCTAACATCTTTTAACAACCAGTCAGTTCCATTCTTAACTTTTATCCATACCTTACCCATTCCAACAATTTTACATGGCTCATCATCACCCAATAAAACATGTCCAAAATCGCTTGGAACATAATCATGAAAGTATTTCCTATGGGGTGTAGCATGACATGAAGCCCCTGAATATACTACCCAATAATCACTAGCATTATCTAATGCAAGAATCAAAGCATCTTGTAACGCATCACCTGCTACATTTGCTTCCTGGGTAGTTTCCTTCTGTGTATCTCCTTTATTCTTTAGAGATTTGCAATCTTTCTTCAGATGTCCTTTCTTTCCATATTTCCAGCATTCTATCTTTCCCAGTCTGGACTTGGATCTTCCCTTTTTAGAGTTGCTGCGATTACCTTGGCTCTTTCCTCTCTCCTTTTATCTTCCCCTGCTCTCCATGGTCAACGCTCTACCTGATGTCTCACCTGTGCTTTTTCTTCGCATTTTCTCACTAAGAATAACACCAATAACATCATCAAATTTCAAGGTGTTTGAACCAAAGACAGAGTTACTTACAGCCATGACCAAGCTATTCCATCTTTTTGGCGATGAACACAGGATTAGAAGAGCCCTAACCTCATCATCAAAGTTCACACTTACAGAACTTAGTTGATTTGTAACCGTATTAAACTCATTTAAATGATCAGTAACAGATCCACCTTCAGACATCTTCATATTAAATAAATGCTTCATTAGAAATACCTTGTTGGAGGCCGAAGGTTTTTCATACAGCTTACCCAATGTGCTCATCAAACCCTTCGTTGTCATTTCTTTTGAGGTATTGAAAGCCACCGACGAAGCCAGGCTCAACCGTATTGTTCCTAGAGCCTTTCTGTCAAGAACCTCCCATTCTTCGTCCTTCATAGCCACCGGCTGCTTTTCTCTTCCTCCCAATGGTAGGAATAGATCCTTCTGTTATAGATAGTCCTCCATTTGCATCTTCCATAACTGGAAGTTTTGGCTGTTAAACTTCTCGACCTTAAACTTTCCTTCTTCCTCCATTGCTCCCACTCGAACCAGAAACCCTAGATTCCTACTGGTCTATCTGCCAAATAGACCTTTGGCTCTGATACCAATTGTTAGAAAAACAGGATCATAGAGCAATAACAATAAACAGATATGCAAATATAATCACACATACACATTACAAGAGAGACACAGATATATCGTGGTTCACCCAACTTGGGTTACGTCCACACTGAATTTGCCAGTCCTTATTATTATTACCGTCCATCAAGGTGAAGGGATACAACCTGCAGCACAGCCGTTGCACTTCCTCTTCACTGTCTCACAATCTCTCTCCTGATCTTAGATATCTTTACAATGCATAAAACCTAATACATCAACCCTAGTTGTATTACAATGTCTTTCTTTTATAGGGAAAACAGCCCCAAACCCCTAAAAATGCAGAATGGTTGTATAGTCCTCTGGGGTGCACGGCTAAGACAATATCATCTATGAGACTGGAAGATCTGGCTCCAAAACCAACAACAGCTTTCTTTACTACAGAGTGTGACGATGTCAGTTAATGGGAAAAAATAGCTTCTTCGAGATTCTTCTCGAAACTTGCTGACTTGGGGGCTTATCCCTAACCTCCAAGGGAGTTGGTACTCGATTCCTAATACCTTGGGAGGATCCCCTATCTCTCTCCTACCATATATCAACCTATCCTATCCATACACTATCCACTTAGTCCTATATAAGAGAATCTCTACTCCTCTCCAAAGGGAGGAAGTCTATGGTGTCTACATGCTGGTGAAATCACTCTTGAGAGATCTCTACTCATCCTTGAGAGACTCAAGCTTCCTTAGGAGGAAATGGAAAATGGATTTGTTGGAGAAGGGCTGCAGCGTTAAGCCTTGGTTGTAGTTCTATATCTCTGCTATGTACTTCCCTATTTTTATAGTAATACAAATGCTTTCCACCAATATTGTTCATGTGTGTAATGATATTGAGTAGTTTACCTGCTTAACTGTTCACTTAGATCTCTTATTGTATAGATGCCCTTTACTTGTTTCTCTTGTTTCTTGTCTTGATAAGTCTTGCAGCTTGGATCTGACGACCATAAGACGCGAAGAAGCATTCAGGAGAAAGGATAGCGAAGTGAAAGGTAAGACATCTAGTACTCGATCCTTAAGTAGATCTAGGAAATGCATTCGTAGTCTGTTTTATTTGTTCTAGACTCACATTGAGCTAGGGAGATCCTGCTCGCGTCTGCTCGAGTGGATTGTCCGGTAAACAATGGGAAATTAGATAAGTTGGATTTGTATAAACAAACTAGTGACATGATCTACAAGGAGGTGTTTCAATCTATGGTCATAGAGAAAAAATTGAGAACAACATTGAATAAGTTTGAACATATACTAAAGGAAAAGAGAATATCAGTCAAGGATAAACAAGTTTATATAAAAGAGATTGAAAGCAAAGTTGTGTCCTTGGGAGTAAATCCAACTTACACTTCCTAAGCTTAGGATTTGTTGTAAAAAAAAGATAAAGAGATTCCCCATATTAGGAAGCAGTTAAAGATACCTGCAACTCAACCAGTGCAAACTCCTAAGCTGACCAAAATGAAGGAAGGAAAGGAGCACATATATGAATGTATGCTAATATTTAAAAATCCGGGAAAGGAGAGGGAAAACGAGATAAATGAGCTAATGTGCCAAAATGATTCTCTTGAGATACAAATAACATCATTAGCAAAAAATCCAACTTCTCCAATTTCATCTCCAAGCTTACAAGAGATAGATCAGCCTTCAAAGGGGGTAGAGCCGATTTCAAGAGAGCATGCGAAGCCAAACAAATGAACAGAATGAGCAGTTATAGATGCAATGAAAGAACCTGACACACAGGCTCAGCAAGTACATAACAAAGATGATAAGATCAAACTTTATCTTGAAGAAGAGTTTATCCAAAGAGATAACAAAATTGTTGAACTAGTAGATGAAGCAAATAAAAAAGATAATACAATTGATGATCAAGAGTCAGAGATAAATGAATTAAAAATTCAAATTACCAAGATGCAACTAGATGTCCAGGATGAAGAGTTGTTGAGAAGAACTAGAAAGACCCTTTGGGAAAAAATCTCAGTTGGAATGCTAGATATATGGGATTATTTTGATCTTATACAAGATGAGTTAGAGATGTATGAAATATGTCAAAAGGAAATCAAAGATGTTGAAAAGAAGCTTGGAGAAATGACTGAGTAGGATGCTGAAATAATAAATTTCCTTAATACTAATAGAACTAAGAAGCAATTGGAGGAATTTTAGGTTGAAAACAGGACTCATCTGATAAAGATAGCCAACCAAATGACTACCAAGGAGGTCTTGATGTCCAGAATTCAAGACAAAGCTAAAGCATTGGCTGGAGAGATTATTAGATTCAAAGGTCTTTATAAAGAAAAGTATTGCATTAGTCTTGGTTTACCTCATCCATGGGTTGGGAATGGTGATATGTATAAGAAGGATGAGTACAAATCCAATCCATTTAACTTGAAAGAGAGATGATGTTGCATAGTTTGATTATTTAGAAGGAATCATAATTGGTGATGCAATGGTAGACAATTTGAGAGCAGAGTTTGAGATATGGATAAATCTTAAAAGAACATTGAAAATATTAAATCCCATATGTTATGAGAAGATTACTAATGTTGAAATAACATTAGAGTACTTAAGGGACCACCAATTCCCAATGGGTAATTTTTGGCAGTCATTTTCCAAATATATTTGCACTTTGTTGTCCACTTTCAATTTCACCCCTTGCTCAGGTTATTTCCACCATCATCGTCAACCTTTCTCAGGCTACTTCCACCCTTTCTTGCCATGTTCATTCTAGGGTATATCATACCCTCTCCAATTCCAGGGGGGGATCCTCCTTAGAAAAGGAAGGAAACACCCACCCCAACAACACCCGTCCACTACCCATGTGCATATGTGCACATTGCCACTACAGACAGAATATGACACCTCCCCGAATGATTATTTCCTCCAAGGGAGTATGTCTCTCCTCTAGTTCATAGAGTTGAGTGGCTAGAATCATATATAAAGGGATTCAAAGGAGTGAAGTTTGTTATTGAAGTGATTCAAGATAATAGTTTTTGTATTCATGAACATATTTTTTAGATTCACTCCCTCTTTAGTATTTATCGATCTCTATATTCATTGGAAATTGTATAGATTGTATTTCATTTTCATCCAACCTTGATTTTTCTGTTAGAAGTTTGATTACTTGTCAATTCAATCTCCATGGTTATAAATATTTTTCAATTGATTTTTTTCATATTGTTAGGTATTTTTTATGTTTCTAAAATTTCCTCTATATGGGTTATTGGTTTATTTGGGATAGACATTGTTTATTAAAAACTATAGAGTGCAACGATGCAAATTTTGTCTCTTTTTTGAGAAATTTGGTTATAATGCTTTTAATATACAATGAAGTTTTGATCTATTATTACATTTTAAAATGAAAGGAATGGTTTATTTTAACATGTTAGCATTGAAGGGTTTAGTATATCTTATCCCTTCGAAGTGAAATAGGACCCTACCCTTCAAATTTGATCCCTCACCCTAATACTAGACTATTGAATGCGCCTCTCGGTGCAATTAAACTTAAATTATAACATAAATTTTTTAAAATATATAATTTAATTTTTTAATGTAAAATTATTATAAAACAAATCAATGTAAACTATATAAACATAATTTATTATAAAATTATTATAGAGCTGCCACGTGGCCATGGGACAACTATGATGTCATGTGACTAAGTTTCCCAAAATTTTGGTCAACATATAGGAGTATTAATATAGCAATGTAATTCACACCCAATTGGTCGAGCCACGAACGTGAGATTCTTGCATCTTCAGACCTTCCTTGATTCCTGTGTGTCTTTCCTTGCCAGCCAAAGCTTCTTCAATCCCTGTTGAAGTTGCATCCACCATCAAGGGGCAGCCATGGCCTATGCCCCAACTACGTAGGGGTGAAACCGTCTATTCAATAAATGTTTGTATCCTTCTCATACTCAATCTCTATATTGCTAGATATGAGTGGTATTGTGTGAATTTGAATGGGGTTATTACATCTTAGGAGAGCTGAAGAACTTCACTCTAAAATCAATTTATATTCTGGATCTTCAGCAATGTCGGGGCAGTTTTGAATCCCTAGGGAGGACTCGGTGTTTTAAGATGTCGCTTTCTTGTGTACCATGTGAAGAAATATAGTCGATCTGAGGTGCTTTGCAATTGAAACCAGGTATGATATCTCTGATTCATATTTGGATTTGAAGAAAGTGAAATTTTTGAGTTGCTCGGACATCTCCACTTCTAGCTATTGCTCTTGTTTCTCTCTAATTGAAGAAAGTGAAATTACAAGATTTGATTTTACAATTCTCTAATAAACGAAGGGGCGGTAGGTGATTTTGATACCCTGGAAATTTACAACTAAACCCTTGTGTTGATTTGGTGCCTTCAAATCTAGAAACAATATTTTTCCTACCAAGTGTGAAATTTGATCTTCAATTGTTTACCTTAAAGTATGGAAATAATCTTCTTCCTGCTAAACTTTGTAAATTATTTAAAAATAATTTATTTCTTGTCACTTTTTAATTTTCTGAAATATCAATTTCAAAAACTTTCCCAAATACTTCTTCAACCCGTAAAATTACATTTTTACATTTCCTTTGAAATAGGAAATTCCTGTGGTTTTTAAGACCATGCCTTGATTACCCATCCATAAAAAACCATCTCCAATAACATTTCTCCATTTACTTTGCATTTGTTTATGAATTTCACAAATGAAATTCAAAACTAATTTCCCCAAAACCATTCACTGTTTCTAAAAGCCATGTCTTGTTTTGCCCATATTTCATATATTCATAAATATAATCCAAAAACCATTTATAAATTTATATAAAAACCATTTATTGGTTTGCTTCCCTTGGTTTTGGATTTCTGAATTTTAGAAAATAATTAATTTTCCTGAGCATGAAAGGTTATATGATAAGGTTAAACATTAGGCAAATAAAACATTAATATATTCCTTATATTTCGAAGTTGGAAAAAAGTGGTTTTATCCAAACTGCTTAAGCCAGGGGAATGTATACAAGATTGACACGTTGTAAAAGCTCAAACCATGGTAAAAAATTCCGCTACCACTTTAAAATATCAACCTTGGAGCACTTAAACCCGATGGGATAAATGTCCATGCTTTATCAAACTTTGATATTTTCAAAGTTTAATATGATATTTTTTGAGATTCTTTCCAAAGACCATGATATAAATAACTTTTGGAAAAGTATTAATATAAATCCAGAATCCATAATATCATTGAATTTGCCTTGATAGGGATGGTGGCACGGGCGGCTGGTTGTGGCCATCCCCACCCAAGATCAAACTCTCAACCCCATGTATGTAGTGCCTTCACAAGCGCGCGAAAAAAATCCATTGAATTTGCATGTGCCATCATTGACCAGCCATGTGACTGCGGAGTCCATCCAGCGAGTGCATTAATGCGAAATTGGAATGGAGCCTACCGCTCTTGCGAAATGGGAAATGGAAATTGGAATGGATCCTGCCCAATGTCGCCTAGACTGTTGAGTCTTGAGGGGGGGAAATGAAACAAAATGGAGTGGACAAGATGGGAAAATTGGATCTCGAACCTTGAAGAAACATGAAACAGAGTTTAGCTTGGGTAATTAGTCCCCATTGTTGTTTCCACCTCATTTTCTTCACTATGCATTCATGATTCGTCCAGCGGGCTCCTTACAAACATCTTCTACAACATTTGCATTCGTGATTTGTCCAGTGGGCTCCTTATCTAACTGTGTTGCTGTGAATTTATAGGTATGTGCATAATTTTGCACATGGATTGGATTTCAAATATATGTAGCATTTTGTATGTGGAGAACAGAGTTAGATGTAGGGTTTTAACTTTCCACAGCCAAATTGTTTAAAATTTGTAATGCATTATGCGATTGGACTATGGATGCAAAGTCTCGAACTACCCACACTAATGAACCAACAAAAAATCACACTTCCCAGATTGTACAACCTCACTACCATTTTTCGCAATTTCCAAAACTTGAACGGTAGAATTCTGTAGATAATATGAAATGGGTCATGTAAAAAGTTAACACCAACCTTAGATGTTATTGCTACGGCATGTTATCTCTCATTCGTTTCCCAATTATGTTTCATCTCAATGCCATCTTGGAAGATTGATCTTGTTGTTTAGAATTCTCTTATCTCTTATGGTCATCTCTCCCTCTTCTTCATCGACTTTTTCCCATGTTACACTGGATCTTGTAAAAACAATGTCTAGAATTGGTATAATTGATAAAAACAAGTTATTTCTTCATATTGTTAGCTTTTTTGTCTTTCTGTTTTTTAAATTTAATATATATGGATTCTTGGGTTATTTAACATTGCTTATTAAATTGTATAGAGAGGAACAATGTAAATATTGTCACTATATTAAGAAATTTGTAAAAGCGATAATGAAATTTTGATGTACTATTACATTTTCAAATGAAAAGAATGATTTATTTTTCATGTCAGCATTGAAGGGTTCAATATCTCATAGAACTTCAGAGTGAAATGGGACCCTACCCTTGATTATATTGGCGAACCCTAGCATTCAATCTATCCCATCAGTCAATTCAAAGGTCAGTCAGGGTAAGGTCTCTCATTCGTAATGGCATATGCCCCTCTTTCAAGTACTTTCATATTTATTTTCGACAGATGTGGATATTTCTTCCTATCTGGGGTTCAGCTTTTTTGTTCATTTTCGCTCCTTTAAATCGGATTTTCCACTGTTCCTTGGTGTTTTCCGAATTTTTTTTCTAACTTAGCTTTGTCTTCAACGGTTTCTCCCTCCACTGGCCCTCTTCCTTGTTTGGGTATTGAAGGTTCAGACAAGGGCAAGCATAGGATTCCAAATAGTGCTCTGCTTAGTGGTGGCAAGCTCCCGTACGGAAATATTTTTTACTCAAGTTCTTCAGTACTATATCATTATTATATAATGGCGGATGGTAGCAGTCGTGGCCCTATTGGAAGGACTAGTAGTAGTGATGTGAATAGCCAAAGAGTGGAGCAGTTGGAAAAGAAGATAGCAGAAATTCAACAGATGCTGGAGGGAAAATGTAACAAACAAGAATTGGAATCCATGGAGAAGATAATCGAGGTCAAAATTGATCGCAAGTTCAAAAACAATAATGACAAACTGATTGAACGGATGTGAAGGCTCCTTGTCGAACACGACGTAGCCACCCGAGCTCAACATGACACCGAGATGATCCCAGCAACTTCGGTAGGTTTTGGACAATCCCCTCCTGCTGACAGGCCTCCCTTAGGGCCAAAATAAATGGAGATTTAATGAGGGAACCATGCGGCCCACCCACCACGCTCTCTTTATATTTTAAGGATAATTTTTATTTTTTCATTTTCTGTTAGTTTTACTTGTATGTTTTTAGTTTTTTTGTTTTCTGTTAGTTTTCCTTGTCTAGTTTTACGGACAGTATAAGAATAGAAGGGGAGGGTTGTGTCATATTTTTCAAAGGCCCTTCTGTTCATTTTGTATAGGTAGGTCTTTTGTAAGGGTTGTGATTTTAGAGGGACAATAGAAGAATGGAAGGAAGGATAATATCAGACTGACTTATTTTGAAAAGGTTCATCCATTCATTTTGTATAATTGGGAAGAATGACAGTTCAACTGATTTATCTAGTTGTCTGGTTGAGATGACAACCCTTATGAAATTTATCGGATGAATATAAATATAATGTAACTTTAACATGATCAATTTTCACTATTTTGGTGTATATGTTCTTTTATGAATCCAATATTAAATTTAGAAGAATTTTTTTGTGAATACTTGAATCCTATGAACCAGATCATATCAATATGAATTCTGACTCAACATAATCTCATTCAAGCATGAAAAGACAACACAATGGAAATAGATAACAGGAATAGCATTCACATAAGGAAAGGAAATACAACATATCAATATCCATTATGATTCAACATAATCTCATTAAAGCATGAAAAGACAACACAATGGAAATAGGTAATAAGAATAACATTCACATAAGGAAAGGAAATACAGATTGCAAAATTACAACTCGAGAATCTCTGCTCAGAAAATTATTTGCTTAACTCTACAATTTTTTTATTAATATTTAAATTGCTCAATCGAACAAGTCTCTCTCTCATGGGTTCCAACCCCAATTACATTGCAAAAGTATGTATTTATACATCAGAAATCTCATTGAGATGATATCTAACTAACTTCTTAACTATTTTCTTGAAAATAGGAATGTTATAACTACTTATTACATCTGTCACAAAACTAAGTCTTCACAATCCTCAAAATGCTAAAAGACAATTTGATGCCACATTTAAGTGGGCTTTGGCATAAACTTCGCTTGAGTATCACTGACAGGTTTCCTCATTGGTGCAATTTGTACTTCATCCTCCCAAATGTTTCAATTTTCTTCCATTTATCCACAGAGGGGACTTCATAATTAATCATCTCTTTAACGAAAACTCTTAATTCTATATGGTCTACAAAATTTATAGGAGACAATTAGGCACCTATCATTTTAAATTGATTTAAAATTTCAAAGTCCACTACAAGCTTATCAAGTATTGTCTTTCCTATTAAAGGTTGGATCATATCTTCAAATTTATTATGATCCATTCAAGCTTGACCTAATAAACCTTGATAATCAGGCTGAGGGATCAATTTATTTTCTTCATCTCAAAAAGACGGGAGTCCTTTCTGAAATAACTCTTTAAATAACCTTTAAAAGACTTAACCTACTATAACATTTGATTAGCCTTTACTTGGACACTCTCAACATGGTGATGCTTTCCAATAACTCTCTTTCCCATGTTAACACTGCAATTCTATATTTAATTGCTAATGCTTTCAATTCCTCTCATGATAAATTATTGAGAAAATCAATGGTATTTTGATCTATTTATGTTGATCTTTTATCCAAAGTCTCTTTCATAACTGCATAACTCTGCATTGCTGTACTTATCATTGTCTCTTTATCATTAATAAAGTTCATATGAGGTCTTAATTTAATAGCCTCGATAGTTACCAAGTCCGAAATTAAATGTCTATCTCCTTGTACTGGTAACTGCCCTGATAGTCTTGTAAGTAAATTTTCGTTTTTCTCAAGCAATTCTTTACTTTTATCTTCAGAACCCTTCCTTTCTTATTCTTTTTTCTTAATTACTTCATTTAGCCTTTGATTTTCCCTTTTAACTACCTTGATTTCTTCCTCTTCCAAGCTAACCTGATACATGGATTGGACTATACCTTCTGTGCTTGCTTCCATGCTTTTCTGGCCTGTCTCTTTTATTTTTAGATTGTTTTTTCTCATTCTCTTTCTCCAAACCTATCTGATTTTCATTCAAAACATAAATCTGAGCTATGAGATAAGCTATTTCTTTCTCCCATTTACCGTGTTGTTCTGCAAATTTTAGCATCTTTGCATTACTATCATTCAATTGGTGGGATAAAGCATCCTTCTCTTGTTCCAAAGCTGTTAATTCAGATGCTTGAACTAACTGAGTAGCTAGAATTTTCAATTTCTTCTTGAGAAATTGAATTGTACTTTCTTTCTCAGCTAAAATATTCTTTGTGGCTTGTCCTTTATCTGGTTCACTATCTATTGCCACAAGATTGGTTTGAAGCTTCTTTATTTGCTGTTGGTAAGCTTTATTTTCAGTTTTCTCTAGTCTACCCACTGTAGACTATAATTTTGAAACCTTCAGAGTGGCCTTTAACAAGTCAATATAAATCACTTCTCTATTCTGCTTATGTAAATGAATTTTATCTGGGACTGGGATCTGCTGCAAGTCAATTTTAATCTCTGAAACTTTCTCTTGAGAAGAAACTACCAAATTTAGAGTATTCTTTGCATGGTATTTGACTGTTATTAATGAAACTGCCTTATTTGATACATCTCTAACTTTAGGAAAATGTTTCTGAACCTTTTCAGAAGAAGCCCTTTTATCAAGACCATATTTAAATACAAATCAGATTTAGAATGATGCCTGTCATTGGAACCAGCTTCTTGTACCTCATAAAAATTGTACTCCAGTATCTTAAAGGTTGGGCCATGCACATTTTCTTTTTATTTAGTTTTCTTTCCTTCTGACTCCATCATTTATTTCCCTTGATCAATTCTAGGTATTTTTGTGGCATCCTGGTCTTCAACTTCTACATCAGTTGTCTCTGAAAAGATTCTTTTACCAGTAATTTCATCTTTACTGGGAGTAGGTACTAACATAATAGAAGACTTAATCAATGCAGAGGGATTTGATTGTAAGATTTCTGAACTCTCTAGACTTGATTGATATTCCATCATATTGGCTCTCTCATCCAATCCCTCCACTTCTTGATGATCAAAAATTTTGTTCTAATTTTTTTGTCTTCTCTGAGAAACAATATGATGTGGATCATAATTAATATTTGAAGCCTTCATGAAATTCATGTCTTGTAGAAATCCTTCTATCACTAGGAGAGCATCTTTATTCTTTACAATGAAGGGACCAATTTTCAAAGGAAATTTAACCTCGAAAGCCTTTCTGAAATTTAAGAAATGTTCATTCTCCATAATAAGATTATGTCTAATGAATTCTAAAGAAAAAACTCTTGGTGTTAAGAAGGTAAGTAGAATTCAAGAAAAAAACCATAAACCCTAATAATGGTATCCTCCTTTAAAAGGAACTAATCACCAACCCCTCTTCTTAGGACTGAACTGTAACAAATATTTTATTTTCTGGTAATACTCTGGGTAGCTTTTCCTGGAATAAAACTCTATATATCTCTGACATTATAAGGTTCATATAATTGAAAGCATTATTTCTAATCTCAGAAGTGAAAACTACTTCAGGCAACTATAAATTCTCTTCATTGAAGTATAGAAACATTCTCACCAATAGGATTGAAACCTAAAATGTCTGGTTGTGTGGAAATTCACTAGCTGAATATGAATATTTTTAGCTGAGAATTCATCAAATTTAAGACAAAAGTACTTCCTAGACTCAGACTCAAACTGGTGTAAACTCAATCTAAACAACAAGCTTAACATGGTTTCTGGGACAAGCTTATCATTATGTAACCCAAAAAACTGACACAGTAAAGAAAGGACACAATGGAAATATTCAATAAACAGGGAAATTCCCAGAGGGAAGGGTAAATTTTCTACTGAAGCATCAAGTTTAACGCTTTTCAACAAGAAGGCTTGTTTCATATTCATCATAGACTGTTTGTACAAATTAATTCTATTTTCTTCCATGAAATCCTCAGGTTTTTGGGAAAATAACGGGGGAACATCTAATGACTCTCTAATGACCAGGGAATTAATGCGACAAAGGATTTTTGACCGGCTGAAATCCATAATAACCCTCTCTGACTAGGAATAATTTGTTGTGCGCCATGAGAAAAAATCAGGAAAATTTAGGGTTTATTTTGGGAAAAAATGGTAAATATAGGACCTTTGAACTCCATTTACATCTATTCCCTATGATTCTAAAATATTTAATTTATTTTTAATTTCATGGACGATGTTAGCACTCAGAATTTCTCCTTTGGTTGTGGAAGGATAGTTCTAAGGTAACTATTTCAAACCAATCTTTAGGAGGAAGACTGTATTTTTTCCTACCGAAGAGGGCTCTCTCAACAAATGAATACAATGGCTAGAGATACTTTGGAATGATTATATTTTAAAAAATTGTAAGAGGCAGAAATGAATAAATACCATTTGGCATGGAGTCAAAATCAAAATATTTAAGAATTAGTAGAGTTTTAACAATGAATATTTTGCAAAGGCAAGGTAGTTATCTTTTCACAGTCAAGTTCTTATCTGCATAAGATAATGGAAGAAAAAGAGACAGTCCATCAACATTAGGAACCAATTATAGATGAATCCAATATTGACTTTAGTGGGAAAATTGTGAATACTTTGATCCAATTAAATCAAAGCATAGTTACATGAATTATGATCTAAGAAAACTCTCATCAAAGCATGAAAGAAAACATAATGGAAAGAAATTTACTGGAATAATAAATCACAAAAGGAGAGGAAAAATACAGACTGTAAATTAACAACACAAGAATGTTTGCTCTTGAAAAAAATTTCAACTGTGCTCGGCCATCTTTATTAACACTAAAAAAGCTCGATACAAAAATGTGTATATCTTTCATGGTTTCCAACCTTCATCACATCGCCAAAAAAATTCTTCTATACATTGAAAATCCTCTCGAGGCAAAACCTAACTACTTCACTACTAAGAGTAGTAAACTTTAAACTACTTATTACATTCTATTTTTGTCAGAAATTGTACAATTTCAAAATTTCCCAAAATATAACATTTGGTGTCTTCTATTGGCTGCAGCTGCTAAAAAAACTTCTTTCTCAGACAGGGATCTTCATGTGTGCAAACTGTATTTCATTTTCCCATACTTCTCTACTGTCTTCCACTGCTTTGTATAAGGTATTTCATAACTAGTCATTTCCTTGACAAGAACCTTCATTTCCACATGCTCTACAATAGATATTGGGGGTATCTTTGCACCTATCATCTCCAACTGGTTCAAAATTTCGGAATCATCTGAAAGTTTTTCCAACACGATTTTCCCTGTTAGGACATGAGTCATATCTTCAAATTTTTCATGGTTCATCCTGATCTCAAATAACAAATTCTTATAACCATTATGGGAAATTAATTTATCATTTTCATCCCAAAAAGAGGGAAATCCTTTCTGAATTATCTTTTCAAATGCTCTTTTGAAAGCTTCCACTTGTTTCTTCATCTGTTCTGCTTTAGCTTGAACATTCTTAATGTGAAAATGTTTTCCAAGGACTCTCCTAGCCCAAGTTATGATTGTTACTATGTTTTTAATAGCCATTGCTTTCAAATCATTTTCTGTCAAAGTATTTTAGAAGTTAATGGTATTTTGGGCTATCTCTTTTGGCTTTTTATCCATAACTTCTCTCATTGATGTACAACTTTGTATACTATCATTGGCTATTGTTTCCTTTGTCTTCATAAAATTCAAATAAGGCCTGAATTTTGCAGCCTCATTTATTATTGAATCCCATATCAAATGTTTTGAGCCTTGTAAAGGAAGATGCCCTGTCACTTGATTTATTAATTTCTGATTTTTATCTATCAAGTCCTTATTCTTATTTTACAATTCCTTTCTTTCATTTTCCTTTTTCTGATTTTCTTCCTCTAACCTTTGGTTTTCTTCTTTCAGTTCTTTGATCTCTACCTCTTTCAAGCTAACTTGGGACATAGCTTGGAATAGATCTTATGTACTTGCTTCTTTGTTGCTCTGACCTGTTCCTTTTTTTTCTTGCATCACACTTGCTAATTTTATCTTCAAATCTTCAATTTGAGTCTTGAGACTAAATCTGTCTTTTTCCCAACTCACCTCGTTTTCTTCAAACTTAAGCAATTTAGCTTTATGATCATTAATTCCTATGACAAGGATTCTTTTTCTTGTTCCAAAACAGTCAACTTGGATGCTGGAATTTTGAGATTTTTCTTAAGTAATTGAATGGTATTTTTCTTCTCAATCAAGAGTTTCTTGCTTGCCTCTCCTTTATTTGGCTCATCATTATTCTCCCACTAAATCAATTCGCAACTTTTTGATCTGTTCCTGATGAGCTTTATTCTCCATCTTCTCCTGTCTTAACTGGATTTCTAACCTGTTCACTGTATTTTGCAGCTTTACAATTTTCAGGGTGGCCTTCATCAAATATGTGTTAATGACCTCTCTAGTTTTTCCTATACAAATGAATCTTATTTGGGACTGGTATATTTTGTAAATTTAGTTTCATATTTGTGACCTTCTCATCAGATGATACAACCAGATTCAAAGTATTCTTTGCAGGATCCCTGCTAGTCATCAAATTAATTTCCAAATCAAATACATTGCTGACTTTCGGAAACAATTTATTGGTTTTTTTATGATGTTGCCTGCATGTCCTTACCATACTTAACATGCAATTCAGATCTTGACTAGAACTTATCAGTGTCACCTATAGCTTTTGCTTCATCAAATTTATATTCATACATTTGAATTTCTAGGCCTTGATATTTCTCTTTCTTTTTTCCTTTTCAACTGTCTAACACAATTAATTCATCATGTTGACTTGATTTTTAATATTTTAAGTTCTCTTTCTCCTACCAGCTGCATATCAGTTCTTTCATGGAAACTCCTTTTGTTGACTGTTTCAATCCTACCTAGGGTAGGTATCAACTCAGCTAAAAAAATTTCCAGGGTAGAAGGATTTGACTGTGAACTTTCTGAAACTTCTGTATAAGATTCATATTGTAATAGATTAGCCCTCCTTGTTAACCCTTCAACCTCCTGATGATCAAATTCCTTGAGTTTGTTTTTTTTCCTCCTCTAGGAAATTATATGACATGTGTCATAATTGACAGCAAAGGCCCTCTTAAAATTCAATATCTCCAATTGTTTTTATACAAAGGAAAGAGCATTCATGTTTTTGATGTAGAAAGGACCTATTTTTAAAGGAAATTTTATATCTCAAGCTTTTTTGAAGGCTAAAAAATGGTCATTTTCAACTATCAACTTATGTATTATAAATTCCAAGGCAAATATACTTAATGTAAAAAAAGCTGGTAGAACATATGGCTCCTTCACAAATCCATAAAGCTTGATCAATGTATGTTGTTTCGGTAAAACCAATCTCCAACCGCCTTTTTTGGGCTTAGCTACATCAAGGTCTTCATCTCTGGTAGCACTCTTGGTAAATTTTCTTCAAAAATAAGTCTATACACTTCTGATAAGATGAGATTCATAAAGTTGAACATATTTTTTTCCACTATGTATGGAAATACTACCTATGGGAAATGTAAACTCCTTTCACTTGAAAATAAAATCTATTTCACTAGGTATGTATGGAATCTGAAATGTTTAGTATTGTGGAAATTCTTTAGCTGAGTGAATAATCTCAGCCAACAATTCATCGAATTTAAGGCAAGGGACTTGGCTGTGTTCTATCTCTAGTATACCAAAACTCAATCTGAAAAGTAAACTTAATTGAACCTCTATGACCATTGAATCATTATCAAGCCCTAAAAACTGGGAAATTAGTGACAAAATTAGCTGTGAATTTCCATCAAAGAAGTTGATGTCCAGTGGATAAGGGGTATTGTCAATTGCAAGGTCTGTTTTTAGGAAACTGGTCAAGAAGACTTGCTTGGTTTCAGGATATGACTATGTGTAGTGGCTAAGTAAGTTTTCTTCAACGAAGTCTTCTTGGTCATGAGAGAAAGACAGGGGTAGCTCTAAGGAATTTCTAACAGTTTACAAACTAATAGGGCAAAGGATTTTCATTCTGGACAAATTCATGATAAATTTTTCATTTTGAGAATAGTTCTTTGCGCACCACAAAACAAAATATGGAAACCCTAGGGTTTTTTCCAAACAAAAATAGATTAAATTGGACTTATAAGCACTATGTACGTCTAAATTCGGCTTGTGCAAAACTTCTAACTTGTTTTTAATCTTTGAAATTGGTAACTTAATCATAATGGGGTCATAAACATAACTGTCTCTGTCTTCTAGGGCCTCTTCTATTCTTACAAATTCTACATTCTGAGATACTATTTCACTAGGATCTTCCATCATATAGAAACTTCTAACTGCTTGCACGAGTTTTGAAGGACCTACCTAGTACTGACAAGCCGAAAAGGTATTCTCTGTCTCTTTCTTGTTGGAGGCACACATCCCAATCACCCGACATCTAAGAGACAAATGTCAACTCTTCCACGCGCCTTTGGCCTTTATATACCCGGAAGGCGGTTTTGTAGCGTTGATGAGTGGTTTTCCTTACCGCCCTCCTGTATTGCAAAATGATAGAGTATTTCGCAACCACCGAGTGTCTCACTCCAACGTGCATGTTGGCGGCGCGAAATGAATGTGGGTCATTGATCTATCTATAGCCCAATCAAATGGCGATTAAATTTACCTCTTTTGTAATGTCCCTTCACTTGTCATTTTGGCGGAATTTACCCGTGCTATTGACCTTGCTTCTCTTCCCAGCGAAACCTTGTTTTTCGCCATTGATATGTTCTTATGTGGTCCAGACTGTCAATTTACTTACATGATTTCCAAAGCTGCTACATCAACCCTTGTAGCTCCCTTCGACTTTAGCCAACGGTCATGTGGTACGTTCTTTTTAGGACTAGCCATTTTCTTCACATTTTCTTTGGGTTATACCAAAACAAATTCCCATTTCTCATCCAAATTTGAAAAAATAATGTGCCAATAGATGGGACCAAGGGATAGGACTGTATCAAAAACATCACCATCTCTATCTTCAAAAATTTCCTCCAACCTGTTAAACTCCCTATTTTGAACTTCTACTTCACTTTCTCCCTCCATCTTTACAAAATGATTGGTTGTTTCAGGATATTGTGGCGTACCTAGATATCAACTCTCACTGACTCTGACTGGGATTCCAGATGTGCCCGCGACATCTTCTTCCTCAGTCTCAAAGTGAAAAATATTCCTTGTTTCCATGTGACCCCTTTTCCTTTTATAGTATCTCGTGTAGGTGGTTTCAGGATCACGAGAAGTGGTTTTCCATTACAATTTTTCATTTCACGGAATCATCTTCGACTCAACATGTGGTAAGCGGTAAAAAATCTTCTACCGCTTACCCTTTTCATTTTGCGCGCTAGTTGAAAGTGTGAAATCAACATCAACCATCAATCTTTTATTCTGCCGCTCATCCACCGTAGATTGCTTCCTGACTTTAGCATGTACCAACGGTCATTTCACCAAAGTTTTCGACGTTATAGAACATGCACCTTTTCCTAGCGGATTCCCTGTCCACCACAGATCTCATCGCTCCTCGAATCTAAACTGTTGATTTCTTATAAAAATTTACAAGACGTTTCATTAACCATTTTTACCCCACTTTAACTTAGCTCATGATCACATGGAGTGTTTTTCCCAAAACAAACAAATTTTATCCCTTGTTCCTTTAACGCCTTGCTTGCTAACCTTAGGTCATGTTAAAAACAAAATTTTAAGATAGACTATCTCTTCCACCCCAAACATTTCTCAATCATTCGGGAAAACAACTATGTCAACACATACCAACATATCTATGCTTGTAGACCAGTGAAATAGGAATCAGGCCTTAGTCGCGATTAATTGCGAGTCCTGGTTGACTCGTTTCCCAAACAATCTGAGTCATATCATTGACATAGAAATAGGCGATTAATTTTGATCCAATCCAATACGAACTACGAACTCTGAAAACACCAATTAATCTCAATTTTTTCCTTGCGGAAGTTTGTAATAAAGGTGAATTTTGTCTTTACTTCGGTTGATGCATCAAGTTTTCACGGGAATTGTTTAGACGCCATCGTATTTACTCGATGACCAAAATATTCGCAGTAGTTCCAAGCAGTAGTTACGAGATATAATTTTTTAGGGTTTGTGTTCCAGTTCTCCTACAACAACAAGAAATATCTGGTGTGGTAGTCGAAGCTCGGGTAACAATTCCACGCAGCGGGCTTTGTTTTACGCTCAGTCCCATCTACGTTCAACGCAGCTCAAGCCCTATGCAAGTTCCATTCTCGGTCCAAAATCTAGTTGCATGCTACCACACAGGTTCCCATTCTAGGCTTAGTCTACTCCAAATTCCACGCGGGTTCCAGGCTATTGAACTCTTATCTAAACAAATCTCTAAGATGGGGTTAATTCTTATTTTCTCTTTGACTTTATATACAGAACCATGAAGGATTTATATATATATATATATATATATATATATATATATATATATATATATATATATATATATATATATTATAAACATGATGAACATCTTTTGCATAAAATTTAACACTAAGACGTGTAAACTAGCTTACAGTTTCTGGAACCTCTGTGTCATAAGAGGTTCACATGATTCCATGTTTTAATATAAATATTTTTGTTGATAGCTTCCAGAAATAGTATGTTTTAACCCTTGAGATGTGTTAGGTTATTATGTGATACATTTTGACTAAAAGGATGCTGGTGAATGACAATGAGTATCAAGTCCAATTCTCTTTGTCTATTTGGACTTGACTATGGAGTAGCATCATTAAGCCCTGAGAATCAAATATGAATCAAGTTTTGCTTTGTGTAATACCAAATATGAATCAAGTTTTTCTTTGAAAACATTATGTGTGTGTGTGCTCTATTTAATTTTTCCACGTCTTATTATGGTTATCGATTCCCGGAAATAGGCAAGTAATAGCCATGGAATAATGGATAACTAAATGCATGTAATAATGCATATAATGTTAGATTTTAACATTTAATTCAATATGATCTAGGATCTTATATGAGAGAATAACAAGCACAGCAAATCAATCACAAGAGACAATAGACGCAAATCATTTCACTGGGGAAACCATAAAGGATAAAACCCCGCAACTTCCTTAGAGATAGAATGAGCAATAGTACAAAACCCCAAAACAATAATATAGACTCCAGCAGCTCCTCCTCCTCCACTTGTGCGAACTTGTCTCTCTCTCTCACTTATGCAAATGAGTGAGTGAGTGAGTGAGTGAATGATCAAATGAGAGAGTCACACTCTCTATTTATACTTTAATTCACTTTCCTTTTTACCCTATTGGGCCGACTTCTCCTAGGAGAGTCTAATAACCCATAAAACCCTAACTCTGGGCCAACCCCATAAGAGGAGTCTAATAACCCATCAAATAATAATAATGACACTTTCGATTAGAGGAATATAACCTCTCTATAGGGTGTACAATAACAATATAAAATATACAAGTGAAATACATTCTGAAGTTACAAATACATCAACACTCCCTCTTATCTAGGAAGGTATTCTCTTGACACGGTTCATCGGCACAAGTCTTCATCACTGGATCATCATCAAAGCTGGATCATCATCGTCACTGTTGTTGCTATCTCGATCATCAATATCCAATCTACTCGTCATAGGAAGTTCTATAGAGCCAGCCCTTTTTCATGTTGGATGTAGGCCTAGCCTCCATGTAGGTCTTCATCATCTTTGCGAGAAAGCCATCAAGTAGGTACATCTCAGGACTGATTACACTGCCTCTGCAAAAACTACAAGATCTCCCAGGACTGACTATATGCCACTGCAAAACCTAAAGGAGCATCCCAGGACTGATTATATTCCTTTGCAAGACCTTTGTACACTACTGTCACCTCATCATCTTCAGATCATCTCGTCATCAATGGAGCACAACCCAGATGCACACAACACAACACTTACAATCACCAGCATGGAAGGACTTTCCTCTGACCATCCGGGAAAGGCTCGGCAAATTACATCAACAACCATGGAAGGAATTTCCTCTGACCATGTTAGAAAATCTCGGCAATTACATCAACGACCATGGAAGGAATTTCCTCTTACCATGTCATAAAATCCATGACAATTACATCAACAACCATGGAAGGACTAACCTCTGACCATGTCGGAAAAGCCACGCCCTGCCCTTACATCTGCACCATGGGAGGACTTTCCTACAACCATGTGAGAATGGCCCAATGCTTACTTCTGCACCATGGGAGGACTTTCCTACCACCATGTGAGAATGGCCCTAGCCCTTACATCTACACCATAGCAAGACTTTCCTACCACTATGTGAGAATGGCCTGTGTGCATCTACGTCTTCCGGACTCAGCACTTCCCCTTGGAAGGAACCTTGATCTGAAGTACACCAAGCTTCTCTCTGAAGTATTCAAACTTCACTCTGGTCAGCAGCTTGGTCAATACATTGGCTATCTACTCATACGTCACAACATACTAGAGCTTCACTGCTCCTCTTTGCACCATATCTTTGATATAGTGGAACTTGATCTCAATGTGCTTCGACTTGTCATGGAACATTGGGTTCTTTGACAACTTCACACAACTCTAGTTGTCGCAATCTATACAAGTAGCATCCAACTGGAGATCAAATAAATCATAGAGTAGCTTCCTCAGCCATACTGCCTCACAACTAGCCGAACAAGCTGCGACATACTCTGCTTCGACTATACTCAGTGTCACGCAGGACTGCTTCCTGCTAAACCAAGAGATCACACATGATCCCATACTGAAGCAGCACCTCGAAGTGCTCTTCCTATCAATGGAACTGTCTACCAAATCCGAATCAACATAACCCTCTAGGTTAATCTTTTGATTAGAATCATACTTGAGCCCATAATCAACCATACCCCTCAGGTACCTCAAAATATGCTTTGCAGCAATCAAGTGAACATGTCTCAGATCTGTCAGGAACTAGCTCAATGTGTTCACAACAAAGCAAATATCTGGTCTTGTATTCATCAGGTACATCAAGGACCCAATCATCTGATGATACATCGTGGCATCAACCGACTCTGATGAAGCATCACTTAATAGATTCAGGTTCGATTCCATAGGTGTGGCCATGGCCTTGCATTCCATCATCCCGAACCGCTTCAGGATCTCTACTGCATACTTCCATTTACCAAGGAAGATTCCATCTGCACTGTGCCACACCTCCATGCCTAGAAAATAGTGCATCATACCCAAGTCCTTCATCTTGAACTCGACAACAAGCTTCCTCTTCGTATCAGCAATCAATCCATCCTCACCTATCACAAACAGGTCATCTACATACGGTAGGAGTATCACTGGGTTGCCTTCCTCAACCTTGTAGTAAAGGTTGGAATCCGCTTTACTCTTGGTAAATCCCAAACTAGTCAAGAATTTATCAATCCTGCCGTACCATGTCCTAGGTTCCTGTTTCAAACTGTACAAGGCTTTCTTTAGTTTTCACACATGAGTCTCTCTGTCATGTGTCTCAAACCTGAGTGGTTGCTCCACATATACTTCCTCTTCCACTACACCATTCAAGAACGTTGTCTTAACATCCATCTGGTGTATCTTCCATTTCATCATTGCAACCAAAGCAAGTACTGATACGATATAAGTATATCTGGCTACAGGTGCAAATGTCTCCTCATAGTCTATTCCTTCTTTCTAGGAGAAGCCACGAGCCACAAATCTTGCCTTGTATTTCTCTATGTTGTCGTCTGCAGCATGTTTGATCTTGTAGATCCACTTGGAAGTCACTACAGACTTCCCTCCTAATCTCGAGACCACATCCCAGACATCATTCTTCATGATCGACTGGTACTCCTCGATCATGGCATCCTTCCATTCTTTCTTCTCAGTTGCTTCCTCATAGTTGGAAGGCTCTTTGTCACTGATGTCACACAGCAGGGCTACATAACTGGAGAATGGTCTCAGCCTCTTGATTTCTCTATACATTCCTTCTAGAGCACCAAATCTCTCTGCATCTTGAATTTCTTCTCGTACCCATGCTGGTTTCCTCTTGTGATAATTCTTCTCACGTGGTGTATCTATAGGTTCTTATGCATCCTCTATCTCACGATATTCTTCTTGATTTACTTCATTCATTGTTGTATCTTGATTCCTGGGTACTTCTGGTTCTTCAATGTATTCAAATGGTATCTTCCTGGATCTATGATATGCTGAGTCTTCTTCGAAATTTACATCTCTGATGATGTCGATCTTCTTGAATCCTGGAAAATATATCATGTAAGCCTTCGAGCTTTCACTATATCCCACAAATATACCATTCTTTCCTGAAGGATCTAACTTCCTCCTCTTCTCTTTCAGAATGTGTATGTACACAAGGCAACCAAATATTCTGAGATGGATGACCTCTGGTTTCTTTCTAGAGGAAACTTCTTCTGGTGTTTTGTTGTCAAGTACTCTATGTGGAGTACGATTTTGTACATACACAGTTGTCCTAGCAGCTTCTGCCCATAGATGCATAGGAAGATCCTGGTCATGAATCATTGCCCTTGCTGATTCCATAATTGTTCTATTCTTCCTTTCTGGAACTCCATTATGTTGTGGATTATATGGAGTGGTCAACTCCCTCTTAATCCATGAATCTATGTATAATTTCTTGAAGTCTTTTGATGTGAACTCTCCACCATTGTCAGACCGAAAAGTATTGATTCTCTTCTCTGTGTGGTTCTCGATCAAGACTTTGAATTCCTTGAACTTACTGAATACTTCATCTTTGTTCTTCAAGAAATATACCCATGTCTTCCTAGAAAAATCATCAATGAAAGAAACATAATATACATACCCACTCAAAGAACTGGATGACATCAAGCCGCATACATCGTAGTGGATGATTTCCAAGATTCCTTTTGCCTTGCTTTCGCTACTTGGAAATGTCTTCTTTGTGTTCTTTCCTTTTGCACACCCCTTGCAAATGCCTTCATACTTTGCCTGGATATCTGGAAGACCTTCAACAGCCTTGCTTGCAAGAGATAGTGCTCTATAGTGCACATGTGCAAGCCTTCTATGCCAAAGTTCACTTAGCTCTACCGAGTCATGGACCAAAGCTTGTTCTAGTTGGCCCTTCAATTTGTATAAGCCTCCCTCTTGCTCTCCAATCACTACTGCATCATCTATAGTCTTTCCTTTAGGCCACATAAGGACTTGGCCATCTACAAATGAAACCCTCATACCTTTTTCATCCAATGCAGATATGGAGAGAAGGTTCTTCTTAAGTCCTGGTACAAACAAGACATCCTTCATCTTCATAGACTTTCTAGAGTCTATCTTATAAGAGGCTTCACCACTTCCTTTTATAGGATATTGGTAGTCATCCCCAAGTTTCACTTTGTGGGGTGACTCATGTTCATATAGGTTCATAAAGGATTCCTTGAATCCTGTCATATGCTTGGAAGCCCCACTATCTATAAGCCAATCATTACTTCCATGAGTAATAGTTCCTGTGAGGGAAGAAATAAAAATATACTCTTCATCGCTTGAAGAATCTTCACTTTATTCTCTGGCTCTCTTCCTGGGAGGTTCATCATCCTCTGTAGTGTGAGCATGATGACTTCTTTTGTTGCTCTTCTTCTTGTGAGAGCCACCTTTATTATTTCTGGGACAATCCCTAGAGTAGTGTCCCCTCTCATCACATGTATAGCATCGAATGGTGGACATATCTCTTCAGGGTTTAAAGTTACCCCTCTGATTCTGGTGGTGGTGCTTTTCTTTCTTACTGTGGTGGTGCACCCTCTTTTCATCATTCCTTTTGGAGTGTGTTGTGAGAGCTTGGCCTTCATTACCCATCTTCTCTTCTCGAGCCACACGTCAAGCTTCTTCTTGTGAGCATTCCTCCCATGACCTATTGAATGATATGAGCTTCCTTCTAGCACAAATTCCTTGAATGAAGGAATCCCATGACCTAGGGAGACCATTCAAGGTGGTCATCACAATTTCACCATTCTCTATATCTTCTCCCATGGCTTCAAGTTGCTCTTTTATTTGAGAGACCCTTGTGAAGTAAGATTGCATGGTCTTTGCATTTTGTACCTTGACATTCTTCAATTGGTTCCGCAAAGTCATCTTTTCATTTATGTTCTTCCCTTCAAATAGCTTGGTCAAGGAATAAAACATCTCCTTGGGTGTCTTTAGAGAAGACACATGAGGTATGAGATGGTCTTTGATAGAATCTGCAATAATCCTCTTGGCCTTGACCAAGTTCTTCTTATGTAAGGCCTTAGCCACATCTCCCTTTGGGACTGGAATCTCTTCACTTATGTAGGTGTCCAATTCATTTTCTTCTAGGATTAACCCAATCCTATACGTCCATGTGTTAACACTCAAAAAGTGCTCACTAGCTCATTTCCTTATTCACATGACCCATTTGTCCACTTTTCCACCATTTGAGCCTCTAAAGCCATCAAAAGGTCACCAAAAGACCATAATACACCCCTTTTTCCCCTCAAAATGAATATTTTTCCTCAAAAAGCATAAAAAAACCCTCAAAAAGGGTCCAGAATTCCCAAAAATATTAAAAAGGGAATAAAAATATTCAAAATATTCAAAAAAAGAAAAAGGAGGGAAAAGGTACATAAACCATGTTGGTCAATACCATTGGTTTCCTCAAAACCATAATGGTATTCCCCACCACCAAAAACTATAAAAAGGTGGTAGGGGCTCCTCACTTTCGATCCATCCATCATCCTATCCTCATGCTGTCAAAATATCTCATGAGTTCTTGACCATTGTAGCAATCTTGGAGAAGATACCATTGGAGCCTGGAGCATCTCACCCTTGGAGCTGCTCAACACCACAACATCCTCACCATTTGAGGTATTATAATACAAAAGTTATTTTTTATTTTATTTCTTGTTCTTGTTCTTGTTCTTAAATCTTTTCAAGTTTATTATTATATGCACATGTTAGATTCAGATTTATAATTGTTTTTTGCTTTCAATATTTGAAACTGATATCACTTGTTGATAGGTTCCCATTGCACAAAGCTTGGTTGCAAAACCAAGCCAACAGTTTTTGGCGACTCCACTAGCTTCGAATTCTTAGATCTCAGTTTTTTGCTTTAGATCTTAGTTTTTCTTAGTTTTAATCATTTTTATTCATAGATCCGCCATCCTAGATAGCAGATCCATTGTTGTTTTAGATCTTGGCCCCTTCTATTTCCATTAACAGCCTGAAATTTCTATTTTCGGGTTCATTTTTCAGCGTCCGTTTTTCAGCTTTCGCCTCGTGGTTTTTTGCACGACAGTCGCGCGGCTCATCGCGACCTTGCGGCTTTTTTCCGCACGGCGAGCCGTGGCTTTGCAGCCATTTTACGCACTGCACATCGCGGCTTCACGGCCATTTTCCGCGCTGCACATCGCGACTGTGTGACCTAAACCCACGCTGCACATCGCGGCCGAAACCCGCGTTGCCCATCGCGGCTGTTTTCCCAAAACCCGCAATGCAATTTTTTTTAATTCGGCCAATTTTTTGAAAAAAAAATTTGCTGTATTTTCTGCCCATTTAGCATATTTTACAGCATTAATTTTTCTGCATTTTTACAACCACATTAAATCTTTTACTATTTAGAATGCTACATTAAAAGTCTTTTTAAAAAATTTCAGTAATTGAAAGAGAGATTTTTCTACATTTTATTTAGATCAAGGTTTTACTGTTTATTTGCTCGATACTTTGCCCAAGCAACTTTTAAGAGATCCATTTATTTCTTGAAATATTTATGTTATTTGCTTTTCTTCAAATTATTTCAAAGATCCATTATTTTTTAAACAGTTTTTTCAAGCATTTACATTTCAAAAACGCCTTTATTTTTTGCAAAACTGGAAGTGTCTTTTCTTTCATTTGTAATCAATCGCCCAAGCAAGGCAAATCAATTTCAGTTTAAATACCACACTTGCACCCACTCTGCCACCTAATTTAAACTGAGCCTTAAAATTTACCTTAAACTCAACAAACTTTTAACCCCACTTGGGGAGCACTTAAAAGAATGTTGTAGCTAAGTAGAATTAAGGGGATAGGTGTTCCAATAACACCCCTCAATTATTACATTTGATACATAGTGGTTTTCCTCTACAGTACCAAAATCCCTTATAATTTTCACACGGTTATCAACCAATTTATCGGGAAGGCCTCTCCCTTAGGAGGGTTGAAGTAGCCAGACTGGTTCCAGAAGTCTGAGTGGAATACCGCAATCCATTCAGTAACCGAAGGATACCTTTCGAAGTTCTCGGTGTACACCCAAGAGGGTGTACAGCGGTGATAGAACCAAACTGCGGATTCAGCCAACCGAATGTGTCATGAACGGGGTATCCTAATTGCCACTCTTTAGGATTGTCTACCTGGTATCCCTCTCGGTAGGGGGATATCTAGCCGTTGATTCAACACTCTATATTGTCTGACTTGGATTTCATCACCTTGCAGAGGATATAGTTGTTGACTCATAATACTTCTACTTAGGTGTTTCCATGATACATTACCCACCTTTGGTCTAGTAACACCCCTTTTTTCTAGAAATTGTTTGACTTTTGGTATTCTGACCAATTTTGTTGCATCCCTCCACTTATTATAGCATAGCTGCTATAATAAGTGCTTTTTGAGGTTGATTGTCGGCCTAAGAGCCTTTATTTTTTCACTCCCCTTTTGAACTCATTGTTGCATTAGGGTTTTGAGTTTTTTACATCACCACCCTACACTGAAATTTAAAAAAAAAAAAAATTCTCACCATTGAGAATTTAAGACGATCTCGTCGTCTTCAGGGTGAACCCCCTTAGTTCAGTATACTTGGCTCTACATGTCACCGACATAGAGCCTTATCCCTTGACTCGACATGTCATCGGCCAAACACACAGTCATCCGATTCTGACACGCCTCCCTTCACATCTGATTCTGAGGCTGAATCTGAAAACCCTACTGAAATATCACCAATGCAACCAGGGCGGACAACAAAACCACGGAAGAGGACGTAACCGTGGCAACAACCAACAACATAATCAAGGTCCACCACCTCCCAATCCTCCAAATAATAACAATGCTGCTCCTCCCAACCAGAATCCACCATCATCGTTTGTCCCCCCAACAAACGATGTGGCGCTGTGGCACCCAACACCCGCATAACACAAGCCCCAACAGCTCGCATGTCCCACTCCCGCAAAGATCTTAGGCTCAAAGTGTTGTTCTGCACAATCTCCCCAGCAACACAGAAGGTCTCCAGGAGATCCTCCATGTCCACACCTACCGGGATCCTCGGTAGAAGATCCCCCACCTCCCCTAAGCGAGGTAACCCGGTAAGAAAATATACATCAATAAGGGTGATCTCTAACCTCTCACCCCCAACAATAAAGGCACCCTCTGCAAGGACCCATAGACTCACCAATTTGTTCAATAGCAGTCCTACTAAACACATCGGTGGAATCTGAGCGAACTTCAGGAGCCCACTCACAACCAGAGCCTGCCGGACCCCCTGATCGGTCCGAATCTGAATCATCAAATCCTCCTCCATCTCTCGCTCTCACCATGACACCAATGGTCTCCTCAACATCCTGCCAAAAAACAAAGAAATTTTTTAGAACCGGAGAAAATTTTTCAAAAAATTCCATCGCGGCTTTTCCATCAAAAGCCGCGATGATCATCGCGGCTTTCATCCAAGAACCCGTGATGAACATCGCGGGTATTGACCACATAGTCGCGATGAACATCACGACTTTCATCCCGACAGCCGAGATGGACATCGCGACTGTCAACCCCGAACCCATGATGTTCATCGTGGAAAAAGATGCGAAACCTGCGATATTCCACGTTGGAAGGCCAACATGGAATTTCGCAGCCTTCGGGGGCCCACCGCTAACCAAAAAAGACATAATTGAAAAGGCTAAGGCGAATAGGATTACCTGAAACTTGCGGAATCGAAAACCAACAGTCAAATCTCCCGAAAATCAAGAAAGAGCTCTGATTGCTCTGCCGAACTCACACGTAACAATGATACGTCATATGGGCCCCACACCCTATTTATAGAAATTTCACCATTTTTCAAACAACCATTGCGGTATCATACGACGTCCGTTCCTCAAACCATTGGTACCGTTGGAATCAGCACAGCGAGAACTTCATGATAGTTCTTTTCTTTTCCTGTTTTCACCTGGTCCATTTTTTGACCATTTTTCCCATGCCCCCCCGTTGCCTCAGTTTGCGTGCCACATCGGTCATTCTCCATTTTTAACAAGTATTATATCGCCGTATTCAGTTTTCCGCGCTTGTGATGACGCTTGAGACCATGTCTCGCCCTTACGCCCAGATTTTTTGGGCATTTTTCCCATGCCCCCTCGTTGCCTCGGTTTGCGTGCCACACCGGTCGTTCTCCTTTTTTAACAAGTCTTATATCGCTGGATTCAATTTTGCGCGCTCGTGATGATGCTTGAGACCATGTCTCGCTCTCACACCTAGATTTTTTGGGCATTTTTCCCATGCCCCCTCATTGCCTCGGTTTACGTGCCACATTGACCGTTCTCCATTTTTAACAAGTCTTATACCGCTGGATTCAGTTTTTTGCACTCGTGATGACGCTTGAGACCATGTCTCGCTCTCACGCCCAGAATTTTTGGGCATTTTTTCCTATGCCCCCTCGTCGCCTCTGTTTGCGTGCCACATCGGCCGTCGTCCATTTTTGACAAATTTGATATCGTCGGATTTAATTTTCCGCGCTCGTGATGATGCTTAAGATCATTTCTCACTCTCACCCCATAATTTTCAGGCATTTTTTCAAAATGCCACTCATCACCTCGGTTTGCGTGCCACATTGGCCGTTTCCCTTTTTTTACTATCTTTATGTCACCGGATTCAGTATTCCGCACTCATGACGATGCTTGAGACCTTTTCTCGCTCTCATCAATCCCTTTTTGTTTGGTATAGTTTTACCCCTTTTTCGGGTCGAGCAATCCCTTTTATGAAAAAGGCACTTAGGGAGTTTCTGTTAATCTCTTTTATGACTCCTAAAACAATGAAAAGATCGCCGAGCAATCTTGCTTCCTTTCATGCTTGCTAAATGTATCTGAAAGGGCGTCTACTAGTATAAGTTTACCCCTTTTCTGGACCTTGTAGAATAATTACAAAAAAGGAATACTCTAGTCACATCGGCTAGAAGAGTTCTCCATTTTCATCATTTTATGCTTTTTCCGGCCTTGGAGACTAACTTACGAAAAAGAACACCAATGGAGTCCACTTACCACTTTCAGACTCTCTAAACTTGAAAGCGACCATGAGCAATCACCATCCTAGGCTCGTAAAAACCCATAGGACGGTACTCACAATCACTACAGAGTCTTCTTATCGTTTTCAGACTCCTAAAAAATGAAAGCACCCATGACCACGAACAGTCCTGGGCTCACAAAATCCACAGGACAGTACAATTTCAGAGCACACTTTTATCCCTTCTTGGAGCTCATTAAAACTACGAAGAAGGACCCAATGGTGCTTCTCGGCGCCACAACAGATCACGTCTACTCATATGGCAGCCTAGGGAGACCATTCAAGGTGGTCATCACAGTTTCACCATTCTCTATATCTTCTCACATGGCTTCAAGTTGTTCTTTTATTTGTGAGACCCTTGTGAAGTAATATTGCATAGTCTCTACATTTTGTACCTTGACATTCTTCAATTGGTTCCGCAAAGTCATCTTTTGATTTATGTTCTTCCCTTCAAATAGCTTGGTCAAGGAATAAAACATCTCCTTGGGTGTCTTTAGAGAAGACACATGAGGTATGAAATGGTCTTTGATAGAATCTGCAATAATCCTCTTGGCCTTGACCAAGTTCTTCTTATGTAAGGTCTTAGCCACATCTCCCTCTGGGACTGGAATCTCTTCACTTATGTAGGTGTCCAATTCATTTTCTTCTAGGATTAACCCAATCCTATACTTCCATGCTCAGAAGTTATCATCCCCTTCAAGCTTATCCTCAAGCTTGGTGTGGTGAGACATCTTAATGAGAAACTCAAATGGAAATAAAAGATTTAGATCTTACCACTTGATTTGTTGAAACTAGATCTGGAGTTGGCTAGTGTTTGACAGAGAAACCCTAAAAATCCAAACTTGGAATTTCAAACTTCTGTCTGGACAGGGAGATGCAATTGACTGAGGCGAGCAAGCTGGTGTGCTCAGATTTTGAAAACTCCAAAAACTTGCCCCTCAAAAGTGACATGCGAATCTCGGATCTGCAATTTCTATCAAATTCTGGCTTTCTGGTGCAAAACCTGAACTAGGGTTTGATAGATCTCGGGGTTCTTCCCAACCAAAAAGTTTGATCTTGGTTTCTAAATTTCGATTTTGCTGAGGAGATCAATCCTATGCTCAGAGAACTCCAAAATTCCTCTTCTGTCAAAAGCCCTAATTTCCCGCAGCAGTGACGGGCAAAAAACTGAAAATGCTCGGAATCAAATTATGTCTCGACAGAAAGATGCACCTTCCTTAGGAGAGTCAGCCTATCATCCTTCCTTTGATGATCTGTGGAAAGAGACCCAAAAATTAAGAAGCCCTAGCTTCCGTAGCTGCACAGTGTCTTCTTCTCAGGTTAACTCTAATACCATGTTAGATTTTAACATTTAATTCAATATGATCTAGGATCTTATCTGAGAGAATAACAAGCACAACAAATCAATCACAAGAGACAATAGACACAAAGCATTTCACAGGGGAAACCATAAAGGAGAAAACCCCACAAATTCCTTAGAGATAGAATGAGCAATAGTACAAAACCCCAAAACAATAAGATAGACTCCAACAGCTCCTCTTCCTCCACTTGTTCGAACTTGTCTCTCTCTCACTTATGCGAATGAGTGATTGAGTGAGTGAATGATAAAATGAAAGAGTCACACTCTCTATTTATACTTTACTTCACTTTCCTTTTTACCCTACCAGGCCGACTTCTCCTAGGAGAGTCTAATAACCCATAAAACCCTAACTCTGGGCCGACCCCACAAGAGGAGTCTCATAACCCATCAAATAATAATAATGACTCTTCCGATCGAAGAAATATAACCTCTCCGTCGGGTGTACAATAACAATATAAAATATACAAGTAAATACATTCCAAAGTTACAAATACATCAACATATAATAGGCAAAGATTTATGCATACTTTTGTTTTAGAAATGCAAATGACATCACAATACAAATTGGTGGTATAAATGCAAATCAAAGTTCAGTTAGGAAATTGTTTAACACCAGTGCTATCCAATCAAATCAATTGATAGTAGAGATGCTTATCCTGCTAGATGATAGCATAGTCCCACCCAAATAGCTCAGAAATTCATTTTCTTAAATTTCTACCCCTATATGCCATTGTATATCCCACATTCTTGAAAAGTGCCTGAAGTAGAGTAGGGGTTATCTAAATGGAGTTGTAGTTTTATCAGCAAGGGAGATATAGCTTTCCATAGGATCAATTTTAGTTGAACAGTTTGTTAGATGTTCCTTATTAAGTTGGGTGGCATGGCATTGAGAATAGATAGTCTTCTATGAGATGTTTAAAGACTGCTCAATCATCAATAATAGAGTTCTATGCTTGGGAAAGTAGTAGCCATTCAGATCCATTTTCTTTGCAAACATGATAGACTTCACTTTCTTTTCGTGTATGCAGGGAAATATGTAATCTATATGCTCATATCTAGTAATATTTTATTTAGCATTTTTTTTAATGAAACGTTGAGTTAATTTATTATTGTCAATTGAAGTGTAATTTTTTTAAAGCCCTTCACCCTAAAAGGGTGATATGAATATATACCTTTCAACCTAAAATTAAGGTCATCTCTTCAAATTTGATCCCTCATACCTATTCCAAAAATCTATATAACTTAAATCCATATGTTTATATTGAAATGGTACCATTAATATCCTTAATATTCGTTTATACAATCTTTAAACTAATTTTCAAAATCAAATATGCCACGTGTCACCATTTGAGCATTCCACATGTCACCCTGGGAAACTAGATATCGACATTTTAACAACAAATTATAGAAATTTTGCTTCAAATAGTTTGCTAGCAAGTGGAATTTTTTCCAGAGAAAGAGAGGTTGTTCTTTCCTCAGGTTGTTCTATTTTGGGGTGTTGGAAGTAGATGCTGAGGAGAAAGGGTGTCTACTCCTTCCTCTAGGGATTTTTTTTAGGAGTGGGGAAAGTAGATATTGGCACTCTAAACACAAATTTCATAGGAACATTTCTTAGAATAGTTTTCTAGCAAGTGGAAATATTCTCAGAGAAAGAGCGACCACTCTTTCTTCAAGTTGTTCTATTTTGGGGTTTTGAAATAATACGGTGAGGAGAAAGAGCATTCATTCCTTTCTCCAGGATTTCTTTTTTATGGGTGGGGAAAGTAGATATTGGCACATTAAACATAAATTTCATAGGAACTTTGCTTGAAACAGTTTGTTGGAAAGTGGAAATTTTCTCAGAGAAAGAGAGGTCGCTCTTTCCACATGTTGTTCTATTTTGGGCTAATGAAAGTATATGCTGGGGAGAAAGAGCGGTCGCTTCTTCCTCCAGGTGTTCTTTTTAAGGGGTGAGGAAAGTAGATATTGGTACCTTAATCACAAATTTGATAGGAAATTTGCTTTAAATAGTTTATTGGCAAGTGGAAATTTTCCCAGAGCAAGAGGCGACCTCTCTTTCCTCAAGATGTGTTATTTTGGGGTGTTGAAAGTAGATACTGAGGAGAAAGAGTGTCCACTCCTTCCTCTAGGGGTTATATTTTGGGGTGTGGAATGTAGATATTAGTATTTTAACAACAAAATTTATAGTAATTTTGCTTCAAAGAGTTTGTTGGCAAGAGGAAATTTTCTCAAAGAAAGGGAGAACACTCTTTCATCAAATTCTTCTATGTTGAGGTGTTGGAAGTAGATGTTGAGGAGAAAGAGTGTTCGCTCCTTCCCTCGGGGGTTCTTTATTAAAAGTGGAAAAAGTATACATCAGCACTTTAAACACAATTGGCATTGGAACTTTTCTTCAAACAGTTTGCTGGAAAGTGGAAATGTTTTCAGAGGAAGAGCGGACACTCTTTCCTCAAGTTGTTATATTTTGGGGAGTTGAAAGTATATGCCAAGGAGAAATAGCATCTCATCCTTTCGTAGGGAAATCAGATATCAGCACCTTAAGCACAAATTTCGTAGGATTTTTCCCTTAAATAGTTTGCTGACAAGTGGAAATTTTCTCAAAGAAAGAGCAACCACTCTTTCCTCAAGTTGTTCTATTTTGGGGTGTTGTAAGTAGATGCTGAGCAGAAAGAGCGTCAGATCCTTCATTCAGGGGTTCTTTTTAAGAGGTGGGGAAAGTAGATACTGTCACTTTCACCACAAATTTCATAAAAACCTTGCTTCAAACAGCTTACTGGCAAGTGGAAATTTTCTCATAGAAAGAGTGGTCACTCCTTCCTCAAGTTGCTCTATTTTGTTGTGTTGAAAGTGGATGCTGAGGAGAAAGAGAAGTCACGTCTTCTTCAATGGGTTATTTTTTAGGGGTGCAGAAATTATATATCGACACTTTAGCAAGAAATATCATTGGAAATTTTCTTCATCCATTTTCTTGGAAAGTATAAATTTTCTCAAAGAAATAATGGTCGCTCTTTCCTCAGTTTGTTCTATTTTAGGGTGGTAAAAAGTAGATGTTGAGGAGAAAGAGCTGCCACTTTATCCCCAAGTAGGTCGATTGTGGATTTTTGGTAATTCTGAAGAACATATATGATTTATGAGAAGTTGTAAATCATTTAAAGAGCGTCAACCCCTGCAAGGAGCACGGGGACGAGACAGAAAAGGAACGGTTGATCTTTATATGTATGGACCCTTTTAGAAAAGATTCTTATCTCAGAAAGAGCGGTCGATAATTTCTCAAGGGTTTCCATTTTGGATTTGGGGAAAGTAGATTGTCAGAAGAAAAATTTTCCGCCTTCTTACCAAGTAGGTCCATTTTGGAGTTAGGAGAATTCAACAAATTGTATATGATTTTGGTGAAGATTTCAAGAATTTTCTCAGCAAAAGAGCGGTCGGTCCTTCCCCGAGTGGTTTAATTTTGGAGGTGAGTAATGTAGTAGATGATATATGATTTCAATTAAATCATCAATTATTCAAAGCTCGTTCACACCACTCAGAAATATGCGTGTTAGATAGCTAAGGACGCTCGTCCTTTATTTATATCACCTAATAGAATTCATAATTCAAATACGTAAAGCAAATTCATGTATAATATTTAAATCTTACTAATAATATATTATCTTGATAAATATTTCCAACCTCTATGGTTCAAGGGACCCTTTTAAGAAGGAAAAACAACTCCTTTCTCAAAGAATTAGTCACTCATTCATCCATCATCACTTTGAGCGCCTTCCAATGAAAACAACAAATTACCTTTTGAGCATTCAACGACACCTCCTTATCTCATGGATTTATTTTAAGCAAAAATTACATTGTATCCAATTAGGAAGGATCATTCGCTCCTTCTAAAATTGATTCCTTCTCAAAAATCAATAACATGGTAAATCTACATGAGATTGTTGTTACTAGAAATTTGAAGGTTTTCTTCATAGTGAGGAATGTTTTATCATTTATCGTCTTATGGAGAATGATAGCATACAATAATTCTATTAACCTGTATAGCATTGACTTATTTGATAATATATACTAGTGGAAAAAAGTATTCTTTGTTTAAAATAAATATTATTTTTAATGTGCTCCTGTTATTTTGTATTTCAAAAATCACTTTTGAAATGGATTTTGGTTCTCAACAATGTGTGAACATCCTTTTGAATGGATTGAAAGTTTTTGAAGGAATCTCTTTTCCAGAAAGAAAAATATTGCATAATATCAACATTCATGATGGATGTATCATTATAAAAATTACCAAGATTTTAAATGCAAGTCTTTGATTGCCCTATCCATTAGAAGGTGCAGATATATTGTCAGAGGCAATTGGTAGTCATATTCAATGGCATGCATCTAAGATCGTTAACCACATTGGATCTACTCTTCAAGAGAATGAGGTGAATGATATACTAACTTCTACTTCGATGAGTGTAGAACATATCATAACAACTGAGAATAAATATTCTTTTATTATGAGAAAAGTTAATTTGTTACATAAATGTTCAGAATGCAAGGATTGCATTTCCATAGGTTTTGTAACAAATGTGAGTGGGACTGATTTTGTTGGGGGAACATTTTTGGGTGACTTCTCCTTTGGTATTATGGTGGATGAAGTGGTGTTTTCTTGTATGGCATGTTGTATAGGGTTAAGCAGTGGAGTTTTTGTTGTATCTCCAATTAAAAGAATCATAGATTTTAATACATAAACATTGCTTTCTGTTGAAAGCAATTTCGAAAATAATCAATCTGAACTACTTTGAAAGTATTAAACCAAAATCTCAATATCAATTTTGTGGGAGATAAAGTTAATTTGATACATCAATGTTCTTTAAAGCCACATTATGTTGCTCAGGGAATAGTGTTAAGTGTTTTGGAAGGAGACATTGTACAATTCAAACCAATAGATGTTGGTGAGTTTGGTATTTTAGTTCATAAAGTCTTCTGCAATTGTGAGGATTGTGGTGTCTTTGAAGGGTCTCTTGTAAGATGGCCTGCAAACAATTTGTTTGACCTCAATGATGTTCCTTTGAATGTTATAATAAAAAGGAACATAGACGAAGACATGGTCAACATTTGGAATATTTTTGAAGAATTTCCTTTACAGATTGTCCTTCCAGGTACTCCCCATTGTGAATATACAAATGTTAAAGGTAATGGAACAAAGCCATACAATTATGTAAAGCGGCAAGCTGGAACTAAAATTTATGAAAAAAATTCAAGCTCAGTACCTTACAAGCTTGGAATTGATCAGTGTGCATTCCTTTCAAAAATTGTCACTGAACATTGTTGCTCAAATATTTGTATATCAAAAATTTCACTTCAATCGATAGTTGAATGCGTGAATAAATTGCATAGTATGAATGGAAATTCAAGAAGACAGTATGTTATAAATTCTATGGGATCAAATGCTCCTGTGGCAAAAGAAGGAGACGACAGAAAAAGAAGCATGCTTACAATGAGATTAGACACAATAGACGCCTGTCAAAATGCATGGTATAAATGCCATGGGATAAAAAGGATCACTTTATGCAATTATAAAAGCATGTTATTGAATGGTGATGTGAGAACTGTGCATGTTAATAGTGTCTTGGAAAAATCTAGGGAAAACATTGTTGCACTAGTAGCAACTATTAATAAAATTGTAGAAGAGAATTCAAACAAATCTCCACATCTTACACGATTAATCAATGAAGATGGAACAAGGACAACCTTGAAATTATTTCCATCTAATATGTTACATGGTTTGCTGCGAAAAATGGAAAATGAAGAAATCGAAAGTATTGGTTTTCCTCCATTATCACAATCCTCCCTTAGCAAGGTGATGAGAGACAATTTTAGAGATGTTAAAATTTCTAAAGAAAACTCCTTTGCAAGGTGTAATGAGTGCATTACAATACATGATAGTCTTAAGGGGAACATTAATCCAGCTGAGGTGGAAATGTTGCGAGGATATTAGGCAACTCATAATAAATAGATCGCAAGTTGTCGCCAAGTATATTATTCTCATAGATTAGCTTCACAAAAAAATCCAAATACTTTTCTGAGTATTGTTCATGACAAAATGGATAAGTCAAAGACTTCCATTCCAAGGATGGGTAAGAAGGAAAAATATTTTAGTGATTTTATGAATCTTCCCATATCATTGACTAGAATGTTGACTCATGGGAACAAGACTGGGGGTTTTGGCCATTTCAGTCTCTCATTTTTAGAGACGGGATCGAATTTCACTGTGACATACCTAGCTAAATTCTTGAAGAGACTTGAAGAACCAGTGGTTGATAAATATGGTGATTTTATCTAAAAAGGTGGAACATCTAATCACCAATTGCATGATGCTCTATTGCAATCAGAGTCATATGAAAAGTGTGTGATATACATATACATGATGTAATGCAACATGATATATTGTGTGTTGATGGCATTGATCAATGCATGCCAAATAGAAAACTACCACCCATATTGTTGTTGCAAATGGATAATTGTTCAGGCGATAACAAAAACCGCTTTGTATTTTCATTTCTATCCCTTTTAACAACAAGGAGAGTATTTGAGATTGTTGAAGTTGGATTCCTCCTGGTTGGACACACCCATGAAGACATAGATGGAACTTATGGAAGGTTATAGTAAAGCTAATGTGCAAGGATATATTTTCACTCTCGGAAATTATGGATACGTATAGGACATGTGAAGATAAAAAATTCTATGTCCCTTATATAATTGATGAACTTTATGATTTTAAGAGTTTTGTGATACCCCGCCTTTTGGATGGAAATGCCAAGGTCATCGGTACCAAAAAATGCCAGTTTTTTAAATTTCAGTTCATAGATAACATTCCAGTCATGCAATGGAGGGCATCAGTTCGAGATGAAGCTTGGTCATCTCCTATTCATTTGTGGCAGTCATTTCCAGATGGTAGTGCAGACTTGTCGGTGGGGCATCCTAAGTTATTAAATCTGCAATAAAAAAGACCTTCAGACATTGACGAAAAAAAAGAAGAATAGAAACATATATTTCATTCTGGAATCGAGGGATTGAGAAGGGAGGTGAACAATTTTTGTGTCCCAAGTTAAATTATTGGGAGGATTTATATAAAGCTTTGGATAGTCCCTTCGAGAGTGTTGATCAATCAGTAACTAACCTTTGGCCATCGACAAGCCATGATATTCATTATAGTGAACCTACAAGATCAGAACATGAAATTATGGATGCCTATTTGAAGGAAAATGTTCCTTCTTTGCAGGATTGCTATGTTGGACCAGTATGCAACAAGCCTAGAGATGAATTCATTCCAAGAGTGGATGTTGTAAAGGGTCAAATGTTCATTGTGCAATCACCAGAGCCAGATTGTGCAATATGGTTAGGTAGGGCGATTGGTAATATTTATCAAGATTAATATGCTAGTACTATTGGGTCTTAGCCCAACAAATTTATATTTTGTTACAATATTTCTAGTTTTTCTAGCAACCCGGATGGGAGAGCAAACGTCGAGCATCTGGAAAGTCCACGAGCCTCTAGGAATTTGAGGAAAATTACTACTGTTATGCATAATACACCGTTTACTAGTTAATACTATGTAATTAATTTGTGCCTATATAGATTCTGCAGAGAATTCCTGCCTCATTTGGAAACTACTAAAATTATATATGTAAAAAGCTAGATATTCTTGATATTGTATCAAAAAATAAATAAGAACTGATCAACTTTATATTCAAACAAGGACTGTATATTATAGACATTGCACTTTTCACCTTAAAAGATAGCACATTTCCAAATGAAAATTGCACTTTTCAAATCAAAATTTGCATTTTCTTATTTGAAATTCAGACTTTTTGAATTGAAATTCATAGTTTCATAATGAAAAACTACAATTTTAGGGTTCATAAGTAGTAAAAAAACACACTATTCGAATAGAAAAAACACACTTTTCAAAGCCAATATTGCCACTTTCATAACCTGATTTTTCACTTTAGAAAGGTTGATATTGACACTTTCAAAGTCTAAATTCACAATTTTTTAGTCCAAATTTTGCCTAATATGTCCAAATTTAATGAAATAGGTGTTTTGAAGTAGTTTGTGGTTTTAAAACCGTTGGACAAATGGTTGTGCATGAAGGCATGTCTACATACGTGATGGCTATTTCTTGCTGGCGAGCTTTAGTCTCCCCTAAATTTGTTTGTTTTATAACACTACTTACTGCTTTCAATGGCATATATTTCCGTCCTCACGATATTTTACCCTCCTTTGAAATCTAGTTAGCAAGGAAAGAAATTTCAGTGGAAGTTGAGAATGTAGATGCTCCTCTTGATTACAATCTATTGTTAGGAAGGATTTGGGAATATGCTATGCAAGCCATTCCATCGTCTATTTTTTGGGTCTTGATGTTTCCTCATAAAGGAAAGATCATCACAATTGACCAACTATCCTTTACCTAGAAAAACAACACGGCCTATTTTGAATCAAACATTTCGTTGATTGATCGGGCATGGCCACCCAGCCAAAATTTGGGAGTAGGTTTATATTCATATCTGATAGGAAAATTTGATTTGCCTTCTCCCGTTAATTACATTGGTTCAATGATTACTTGAAACACCGTTTCAGTATCCAAAGATTGTTTTACAATATCTATTAGAGTCGATCCTTGGATATTACCTACTTATGGTGAACCAGTGGTGCCCTTATTTGTGGCAGAGGTTACTTACCAAACATTATAAGAAACTGCAATAGATTCTATCTCTACTACTTTCATCTTCGAGGAGTTGGATCTTGATTATGTTACTGCATGGGAGGTAGACTCTGCTCATTCTTTTAACTGTTTAGACACGTTTTTTCCTTCGGACAAAGCCATTTTGGAAGCAATGGTAGGCATTGATCAACCTCGGGAACATATGCATCATAGATCCTACTTCCTTCCAGAGTTAAACATGATTGAGAATGATGAATTCCGTGTGAGACTTAGTGGGGATGTTGATAATCCCATTAACCCTTTAGTGAAACAAGGAATTTTTATTGAAGGCAATATGGCTAACATATTGAGAACAATCACAATCGATATCTCTATAAATCCTAATGTCATGTAAAATATATTTATCGGTGCAAACTGTTCTCTTTAGGAAGTTCGCATGTATACCAATCTGTTTAATAAGTTTCGCGATGTTTTTTCCTGGTCATATGAGGAGATCCCAGGAATTGACTCATCTATTGTTGAGCACAATATTAAGACATATATGAATTTTAAACATGTTCGACAAAAGATTTGTCCAATTAACCCATAGAAAGCGATAGTTGTGAAAGCTGAAGTGGAAAATCTCTTGAAAATTGGTTTTATCTATCCTATTGCAATGATGGAATGGGTTTCTAACCCATCTCTTGTTGATAAGAAGCAAGGTATTATCTGCATTTGCACTAACTTTAGGGATTTGAATAAATCATGTCCTATAGATAACCACCCTATGCTTTTCATTGATTAGATAGTATATGCATGTGTGGGTAATGAAATATTTTCTTTTATGGATGGATTTTCAAGGTTAACCAAATCCAAATAAAAATTGAAGATCAACACAAGACTGCTTTTATCTATCCCTAGGGTACCTTTGCTTATAGGAAGATTCCTTTCGGTTTAAAGAATGTTGGATCTACTTTCTAGTGAGCAATGAATTTTGTTTTCCATGATATCAAACATATAGTTGAACCATATTTATATGATCTCCCTATACGATCTCGAAATAGATGGGATCATCTGTACCATTTATGACTTGTGTATGAACGATGTAGACACTACAAGATTCGACTGGATTTTCATAAATGTGTGTTATGTGTCAATTATGGATGATTGATGGGTTCATCGAGTCCAGCAAAGGGATTATGGTCGATCCATTGAAAGTTGAGGCTATCATTAAATTGCCTCCTCCTCGCAAGATTCATCAACTTCAGAGTCTATAGGGCATGTCCAACTTCCTCAAATGTTTTATAGTTAACTATGCAAAAATAATGAAAGGGTTCATGCGTTTACTCAAACAAGATACCCCATTTCTATGGGAGGGGGCTGATTAAAACTCATTTGAGGCTTTGAAAAAAGGATTATTATCACCCCCCTTGTTGAGTCTTCCATATTATACTTGGGATTTTATTTTATATCTGGCCGCATCAAATTCCACAGTTGGTATAGTTCTAGTTCAAGAGGATGACTAGCTCCAGGAGCATGTCATCTATTATCATAGTCATGATTTATTAAGACCTGAACTTAAGTACTCCCACATCGATAAGTTGGCACTTGCAGTTGTTTACATTGTTCATAGGCTTCTCCATTACATTTTATTTCAAACCACTATAGTTATTGCAGATGTCAATCCATTTCAATATGTTTTAACCCGATGCATAATTGAGGGAAAATTCAATAAATGGATTGTTATACTTCAGGATTTTGATCTCACTTTTCAATCTGCTAAATCTAAATAGTCCTTAGTGTTCACTGAGCTCATTTTAGAGTTCCCTAGTGGTGAGGATTATAATATGGAAGATGAGTCATTCCCTGATGAACAAATCTTCTTAATTTCTACCTCTGATCCATGCTATGGTGATATTTTAATTTATCTCCAAAATTTGAAGTGTCCTCCAACCTTTTCAAGAGAAGACCGACAATGACTTTTCCATAATTCTAAGAATTACCTCATAATTGTTGATACTTTGTATAGAAGAGGGCTTGATTCCATCCTATTTAATTCCTTAAATCTCGAAGAGGCTGAGTTTGTTTTGAACGATGCCCACAGTGGAGCATGCGGGGGTCATCTGTCTAGGTTGGAAATAGCTCAGAAAATATTACGTGCGGGTTATTTTTTTCCCACCATCTTCAAGTATTGTGTGGAATCTATTAAGCGATTCCATCCATGTCAGCTCTTCACCAAAAATATGTGATCACACCCAGTTCCCTTATTCCCTATCATCGTAGTGGGAACCTTCACCAAGTGGGGATTGATTATATGACATGTAACCCAATTTCTACTAAGGGGCATCAATACCTCATTGTCATTGTTGATTACTTTACTAAATGGGTACATGAAATGACTACTATGAAGTAGAAAGGAGAAACTATAGCTTATTTCATATTCAATCATATTATCTCGAGATTTGGTATCCCCAAAGAGATCGTTACGGATCATGGTAGACATTTTCAAAATAACATGATGACTGAGTTGACTATTATGCTTGGATTTAGTGAGGAACACTCATCTCCTTTCTATCCACAAGAGAATGGGCTAGTAGAAGCAGTAAAGATAATTTTGAAAACCATTTTGCAGCGGACAATTAATGCTAGTAGATCAAATTGGCATATCATGTTATATCCGGCTCTTTGGGCGTATCGAACAATTGTAAATATTGCTACAGGTTTTTCACCCTTCCAACTCATTCATGGGTTGGAGGAAATCACACATGTTGAGTTTGAAATACCATCATTAAAGCAACTTTTACCCGACACCTCTACTTTGGAAGAATGATTGCTTCATCTAGAACACCTTGATGAACATCGTCGAGATGCACTTATTGCAAATGAAGCACACAAGAGATGAGTCAAAATTCAATATGATAAGTCTGTTAGACCTAGGGTTTTCTCTGAAGGAGACCTTATTTTGGTTTATGACCAGGACAATATCCTTTGGGGGCAGGCAAGTTCAAGTCTATGTGGCTCGGACCTTATGTAGTCTCCAAAGTTTTGAAGAAAGGTGCATATGAATTGGTCGATTATGATGGGTATAAGTGTCAAAGCCTAGAAATGGGCTCTATTTGAAGAAGTATTATGCATAGCTCATATACTTTTTCTTGTAAATAACTATATAGTAGTGTAGAGTTTGATCTTTTATTGTTTCTCATGTAGTCCTAGTTGTGTTTAAGATGTCAATCGAGTTGTTTGTAGGATTCTCCAATGGCACTAGTCGTCACACTCGTAATCTTGCTTCAGCTGCTTGGGTGATTTATTCACCTACAGACAGGTCAGCTAGTTTCATCAGGAGGTGCTTGTTTAGGCCCTTCTACCAACAATATGGCTGAATATAGCATTGTCATTGAGATGCTCCAAGATGTCTTACACCATGGAATTTCATTTATGGAGGTTATACTTGATTCTTAGTTAATAGTGTCTCAACTTAATGGTGAGTATCAAGTTAGAGATCTGTCATCGTTGCGCTAGTTCTATAAAGTTATACTTGAAAGACAATTTGATTTTATTACATATCAACATATTTCAAGAAATCAAAACATTATAACTGATGCATATGCAAATTATATACTTGACTGAAATTTGTATCATACACAGTAATTTCATAACCACACACATAAGAGAAACATGTAAATAGAACTGATAGATGTATATATAAGTCCAAGAAATAAAAGAGTTTCATTATCCATATCCATCAATAATACATATCAATATACAAAAATTAGGCATATAGCCTCAAAATGATGTAGATGTCACTTTGGAGAGGCTGGAACCTCATCCTCCTCAACCACTAATTCCCTATAATAGATGACTATCCTAGCTACTTTACGAACTGCAATCTAATCCATGCAGGGGGCACTCCCACTACATGCTCTTGTATGTCCATAGGAATCCGCTCTATGTGGAAAGTAGGAATATCATGTGTAAGTTGGCTCATCTTCTCCTCAATGGTCTTGAGCATGGTATCTGCTCCACCCAGTTATGTTGGTCGTACAAACACTACAGGGTGTTCGAATGGCCATACTGGTTCGATATCTGCATCAAACACTTTATTAATACTTAAAATAACCAATATATATACATATATATATTCATGATAAAATTCATAAAAATAAAATATTACAAAACAAAAATTGTTACCTATGTCTCCCCAGGATGCTCCTGGAGGGAGCATGAGCTCAAGGTCTCCTCGGAAGCCCAATCCTGAATACGGGAACTGCTCAAATGTTGGCACGTGTCTGCTCCACCATCCCAGGAACTCATCATCATCATAAGAAGTCTCGGTATCTCCACCTCCCTGTCGGATAAACACATCGCTCCAACGAACCAATATTGGATCAAGACGGTCGATGGGTGGAAGGGCCACTCTAGGGATCAAGCTAGGAACCTCTCAAAGAAGAATGTAGCTAAAATACTTTCATAACCGAAATTATTCTTCTTACTCGTCCTGAATTCAGTGAGTTGGTGCTTCATATTCACCAACAATCTGGTGCACCAATCAAAGATGACATTGTGGAGACACTCTACATCGATGTTCATATAATTTCGAGTTGCCAAATGTAGTGCGGAAATACCTCCCACTCGGTTGATAGTCCTGAAAATCACCTTTAGTGGAAAACTAGCTATTTGGCTTATTTCCACTTGGATTCCACTTTTCTCCGCCCCTAGTACACAATAAGTGTTTACATAGTCTTGCACGGAAAAGACCCCAACTCCACAAAAAGTACCTTTAAGGTTTACCACTTCTCCGCGATGGGATAATCAAGTAATCAAGTAGACATCATCTACCATAAGCTCTAAGGTCTCACCGTGAAGGTTGAACACTACTTGATCGGGATCCCATAGGTGTACTAGTGACTCAAATAGTTTGGGTTGAGCCCTCATATTTGTGGTATGAAAGAATTTCAAAAAACCACAGCTGCGTAATGCATTCAAGGTCAAGGGGTCCACCATGGAATCTCTATCCATGGACGTGTGTTCTCATTCCCTCCATACTAGCACCATATTTGCAAGGAATCATTTATTTGAGTGAGCGTTAATTTTTTCAAAACTAAACTATGCTAGCCGCGGGTCTGTTTTATGACAATAGCGGCCTACCTGTGGGTGAAGAACCCTTCACTTGTGTGTTTTTCGCGTACCCGCTATTTTAACATTATCCACCTGTGAGTACGCATAATTAAATTTAAATGTTGAATTAAAACTCAAAAAATTTCACCAAAAACCATAACAAAGCATATGCAAAATGCAGAGGAGAGGGAGAAGAATTACCTACAACTGACGAAATGAATAATCATCCACCAGTTTGGTCACAATCAACGATTGAACTCTTAGGGATTTTTGGCTCTTTGAAATGGTAAAATGGTAAATGACTTGGGTTTTTACCCTCTTGTGGATATTTTTGGTAAGTATTTGTGATGTTTACCCACTTTATATAGTCTAATGTCTATTTTTATGTCATGTTTTTTAATTGTGACTACTAATGAAGGTGTTTTGACTAGGTCAATAAGAAAGAAGACGCTTTTATAATGTTTTTGTCCACATTGTCACTTGAAAAAGGTTTGTTACTCATGGCATATAGGTTAGGTTATTGTTGCGCTATCCAATGCATTAATACCTTACCATCATTTTACGCCATAGGACCCCTTTTTCTCTATGGACTACGACATTAAGCCTTTTATTTTTCCACTATCGTCGTTGTTCTTCCATAGATAGGACCCACCTCACATGGGACACCCTAGATAGTACACTTTTTTCATATTGGTGCCCATGCTATCATTTTCTACTTTTGGAGATTTCTTAGTATATTGTGATATGCAAAAACCAACCGCATATTCTTTATTTATTATTTGTTGGCCACCCTTTTTGTAAAGTTTCCATCCATATGGAGTTTCTTCATGCTCTTGTTAGACTCCTTAAAAGTGACAAGATTGTCAAGTATACTTGTTCGCTTTAGACTCGTTAAAGAATTTGAAGGTACATCCACATAGGTATAAGTTTAACCATTTTTTGGACCTTTTGTATATTATTTACGAAAAAGAAATACTCTAGTTCATCGTGACTAGAAGAGTTCTCTCTTGCATTGTTTTACCCTTTTTCAAGCGAGGAGACTAACTTTACAAAAAAAAACCCCTTGGATTCTTCTTTCGGATCTTCAGACTCTTTAAACGTGAAATTCTTGCAAGTATATACCAACTCAGGCTTGATATAAATCCACGAGTAGGTGTATGGAGTTGTTGTTTAAGTTTTTTAGACTCCTTAAATATGAAAACACCGGTGAGCACGAACAGATCCAGGCTCGATATTAAAATCCATGGATCAGTACCTTACCGAGTATTAGCCCATCTTTTCTTCAAACTCATAAAACAATGAAGAAAGTATTTAGTTTCCCTTCCATGGACTCATAAAATTACACATGGCTGGATCCCTATCAAGTACTCTTCTCTCTCTTCTTCAAGCTTGTTAAAATATGAAGAAGGTACTGAGTTTACTTTCTTGGACTCGTTAAACCTTTACAAGAAAGAAACTATTGAGCTCCCTTTTGTATTTTTCATGCTCGTCAAAAAATGAAAAGATTAAAAAGAGAAAGGGAAGGGAAAGGTCTCCATCATTTGTTGATATTATGGCAGCAAGTCTAAATATTCCTTGAACACAACACTAGTTTTGAGTGAGTGGGTTTTAGTTTTGGCTTTAGGATAAACCTTATTTTAGAGTTGTTACTTCTCTGATTGGTTAGTCATCCAATCATACGGAGAATTTGTTATGTCTTCTACATGGTAGATTTATATGACGGTCCCTTTATGTTCAAAGCTGCCTCAATTACTCCTATGCCATGCTCAATGTTCAAGGATATCACCCATGTCGGCCATTCTGCAGTTTTCCTTGACTCAGCATGTTGTCCATCCCTGATATCAGTTTCTACTCAGTTTTGTTCCATATCAATTTAGTCTCCAATTTTCCTAGTGTGAGATGATGTATTATTCATCAATTCCTTCCTTCTCACGAGTCTCTTCCCATCGAATTTAACACATCTTTCTCTGGGAAGGAGACTTGGACTTTTCACTGGTACCTTGAGATTTGCAATCATCAGTGGCAGATTCTCTCATTATTGAGTTACGAGAATACATCAATGTCTCTTACTCAATAGATTCTTCAACTGTTCGACCCCAAGACCCCTTGTTCACACTTGTAAGAATGTACTAGGTACCTTGGGTCCCATTTTCATTATCAGCGGGTTCCCTCGCATTTGTTAACGGTTCACATCAATGACCAGTAATCAAACAGTATCCTCCATTTTCAACTTCAACTACTTTATTGACATGGTTATGATTCATACCTTAGGACGATTTGGATTGAAGACCTTGGGCCTATAATAACATTATCACATTTTTTTATTTCCCAAGCTACGTAATACTAATCCACACTCATTTTTTTCTCTTCATGAGACATAGGTCCAGTTTGTTCATTATGGCTACATTCTCTACTTTTGACATGGATCCACGCTTATATTTCAGTGGCCATGCTATATACACCATTTTATACATATGTATTGGAGACCATGTTTTATCTTGCTCAACATGGCATTATGTCAAGATTATTTTGTACAATGACCTTTGTTTTGTTTCGAGTACCGATTGGAACTCTGATTCTGTGATTCTTGCGCTCCTCCACTTCATTGTTTATAATGCATGCCAACCATCATTTACCCTTCTGACCTCATACATTAGGGGGCATCTGTTATCAATCAAATTGGCACTTCTCAGTCTGTGATGACACTGAATTGTCGCTCACACAAAAGGACACTATGGATGGAAGAGCCTATATTTTCTATAGATATCTCTGGCCCTAGTCATTCCTTGTTCCTCCAGTTTACCCCTTTTTTGTGTGCTTGCTTTAGGACATACACACTACTCTTGACTTGAAAACTTGCAAGTTACCCGCTTGTGGTCCATTTACCACTCACAAGTTTTCCCAAAATTTGCACTCACAGGTTTCCCAAAGCCTCCTAGCATGTTACTCACTAATGGTGCATTTTTCACCTGCATGTTCCTCATAAATAACGAAAAATAAAAAACAAATTCAAAATATGCGTAGTTGGAGTTGGTTTCCTAACTTCCATACCTATCCTAACTAATCCTTTTTTGGAAACTACTCTCCCTGCTTTGTCATAAATACAAAGGGAGGGCCATGAGAGGGGGGGTTCACTCATTTTGCAAAGTCAAGTTGGAGGAATTTTGGTGGAAGGGAGGAGCAAAAGAATCTAGATCAGGTTTCAAGAGGTACTTGTGCAGATCAAGGTGAATGTATCTTGTTTCTATTTATTGCAATCAATAAATAGAACTTTCCTTTCCCGCATTGCTAGCATTTGGTGAATGAATTGGGTATTTGAGAGTGTTTCATATTTCCATGTATATGTGCTTTCAATTTGATTATATATCCATGTGTATTCAAAATATTTGAGGAGGGTTACATTTGTTTTACAGATATTTATGCAAGATTGTGGAGTAGGGCCAAAGGATTGAAGAGCTTGGATCAACCTTCATTGATATAAGGTACTAATTGCTCAACTTTCAAACCCGTGTCTATTGCATGAATAAGATCTTGTTGTTTGTCTACAATTTTCCTTGGTCTTTGCTTGATTATGTCAGTATGTTGGTGACCTCTACTTACCCCAATCATTAGGAACATTTTTCCTACAACACTAAGTTTTAATAACTGACCCAACCAACTAATACAACAGTTCTTTTATTCTCACATATGAACTTTACAAATCTGTTAACTTAATCCTTCTCTATACAAACTCCAAAAGTCATGAACGTCGAAAATATGGGTACCATAAACAAATTTCATTTTTTCTATCTATAATTCTCTGTCATAAACCTTCTCAATAATATATTGTTTTAAATATTTATGGAGTCTTTGTACATAGACATTAGACAAGGTGTATATCATAATTGGTGTTACCAAGAAACTACTTAAGATGTATGTATTCACCTCAGTAAGTTGGTTTATTGATTCTTTGTTGGTATCTCAATCCAATTCAACATATATAATACACAACTTGCTAGGAACACCCTGAGTTAATCACTACAATGCAAGCATGCCAAATTCTTCCAATATATCATCGACTGAATTCCACAACTTGAAACATAGTTTGGTGGTTATACGAACATTGTCATTTATTTCATCACAAGTTTTTTTCCATGAATCTAACAAAACCCGTGTTTTCCCATTCTCCCTTTGATCAATCCTTGGGATTGACTAAAGGGTCTATTTGTACTATTTTTTCCAATATATAATCTCATTAAATAAGTCTTGGGTGACTTTTCTTTCCTCCAACTATATTTCCACCTGATTTGATAACTTAGTCAAATAATCATGGCATTGTTGGACCTCATTTAAATTTGTAAAAAATAGCTTCTCGGCATCCCTCATATTTTCATTATCTATACATGTTTCTTCCCTTGAAGCATCAACATCGATCATCAATTTATTTATTTTTGTTAACTCTAGTTCCAATGATTGTATATTTTCCTTCAATGTTATAACTTCATGCTCCTTCATACCAAAAATGACTTTTTCTTCATGCTCTTTTTTCAATTTCTCAATATCCTATAAATATTGTTCTTTAAGGGATACCACTTGAACTTCATTTTACTTAGTCATTTGAATGAACTGTTGTTTATGTATATTTTCCATTTGAATTGTTTGTTGTTCTAGTTTATTTTCCAAAGAAGATACCTACTATTTATACTTATCAACCATGGCAATCAATTCATGTACTATTACTGAATTTGCACTAGCAAAATCACTCAACGGAGTTGTATCTACTACAATTTTCTGAGGATCTTGGTTAGCAATATTCCAAATTATCATATGATCAAAAGCTTCTTTGATTTGACTTTACTCTATTCTTTGTCTTTTAGTAGTTATTTTCACAACTTCTTTATGTGATTTGCTGAAAAAATAACCTCCTAATGATATAAGTGCATCATCAATATTATTTGATTTTTCTAACTCCAAAGATAAAGGAGGATCACCTCTGATAGTAGTAATCGGTGTGCCATCAAAAATAGGAGGAGAAAACAGAACAATACCCTAATTCAAATTACCACTAGCTTCCTTATCGGGTTCTGTAACAATCTTTCTATCTCTTTGGGTTCCTTTTGCTTAACCTGTATAACTTCATCTAATTCTTCTTTCTTCTTCCTTTCTACTTCAATTTTTTTAGATACTTCTTCATCTTGAGTTAATTTCAACTTAAACTACTATTTTGTTTATGTAGATTTATTCATTGTTTCTTCTCTTTTAGTGGCTGATGTCTACTTCTTACATTTATCTTGTTCTTTCTCCTTTGCTAATAACCTCTCCCTCATTGCAATATCATCTGTCCTTCTTGCTTTGTAAGTTGCATGCATCTTTTCATGTTCCTATGTGTCTTCTACTTTATTCACTACTTCAGCATATGATGTGTCTCCTTAGTAAATAATATCTTCAAGATTAGAATCATGCTTATAGGAAGGAGATAATACCGCAACTTTAATATGATCCTCAATGACACCTTTTAGGTCATGTTTTTGCAAATTCTTGTGCAAAGTCTAAGATATTTAAGGTAAATAACCTCTTTTCTTGCATGAGGAACTTTTAATAAAGTACAAATTCCCAACTTAATAGGGAATCTTGGCCAGGTTTTATGTGAATTTGCAAACAATAAGTAAGTAATCCCTCTAACAATAGTTTGGGAAGCAACGTCTCTGAGTACCACCCTATCAAGAACATATTTTGGAAGTAAATGTGGCACATAGGAACATTCAAATTTTAGAGTATAAGTGTAATATTCCTCAACATACCAATATCCTATACTTGTAATGGTTTTCCGTTGCTTCCACAATTCACAACAATAAATGCATACAAGTGGCATATCAAGGTTCCAACTCCAACCCATCAAAGGAAATGGGTTCAAAAGGAAAATAGAATCAACTAAATAAGAATACATAAAGAACTTGGGTTCTCATTTCTTGGTGCCCCTTTGAAAACTTTAATTGCATTCAGGAGGTTTAAAGATAATATATGATCCCAATTGAACACTTCACCCTTTGTTTTCTATATGATGAACCAACGACACGCCCATTCCAGCTTGAAATGAGTACAATTGTCTTCACCATATCATTGAAATATCATGGTATCCAATATAATCAAAATGGGTACTTGAAATATTGAATTGGATATATCCAATTACCTTTTTTGTTGAAGGCCATTTCATCATTCCACCACTCCTTAACAATTTCCACCAAATCAAGGTTTTCAACTTTGAATGCATCCATAAACTCTTTGTTCAAAAGAGTCTCAAGCTATGATAACTTGTACATCATGTCAATGGCATATGGTTGTAGAGAAGTGATAATTGTTTATGCCTTGTTAACCATTGACGATGTCTCAAGGTCTACATGAGAGAATATCCATTGTACCATGTCATTATATGATAATATAGATGGACTGATGGCGACTAAATGTATTTCACTCCTCTTAATGTTTGCATAAGCTGTAAAATCATCATCTTCTTTTGGAAATTCACTATTGATGAAAAATCTAAAAAAATTTCCCAGTTGGGACATCCCTTGATATCTATAAAATTATTAGTATCAAATAGGAGAACTGCGTCGGGGTATTTCCCTTAATATGAAGCTTCTTCAACGTCGTTCCCTTCGATTTTGAGCTTTCGAAAATTTTAATGTTCAAATCCTCTACAAAAGTGAAACAATATCAAGGGTTTACTCCATAAAACATATTTACTAATCATCAGAGAATGGAAAATCAAATTAAAGACAAGAAATTAAAATTTGAAAATACCTTTCCTCTACCTTGAGTAAGTATCCAAGGAAAACCCTTAAGAATTCAGGAGATAAATCATAGAGAACATAGTAGAACATAGTTTTTCTCTTTTAACAATAGAATGGATAATAAATGTTAAATTCAAAGAAAAATAGTCTATATACGATTACAATCCGCACCTCTGCAATTAATGCAACCATGTGAGAGAATCAATGGAACCATCATATCGTTTGATAAGGTTCACCCGAATTAAACTGTAAGTTCGATAAGGATTGTCCAATTCAATAATTCCAGTAAAGATCATTGGGATGATCTAAATGTAATGTTTATGATGCTAATACATGAGGATGATGAGGGGATTTTGATATGGATTATCAAACGAGTATGGCCGAACAATAATCATTGGAAGAAATTTGTCAGGATTCGAAACGAAGGCAAGCTCGATACATAATAGTTCGAAAGACTACCATACTGAAATGTATAATTTTTAAAGGTGGGATTGATACATAATAGTCCAAAATACTATTGGATAAAGCAATGCAAACAAATAAACCCGTTATAACCTATTTGAGGCAAACAGTTTGAACACAAAAATTCGATAAATATCATATGGCGATGATCGTTGTGCAAGGATCATCAGGATACAAATAAAAGAACCTACTATAAATAGACTGATAAAATGAATTCGACAAAATAAAACCCAAAAGACTAAGGCATTATAAGCAAGTGAAAACCTTATAAAAATAATATGCCAATAAAGAAGACAAACTCGATATAAACATAGGAACCATTAACCCAAATCCATCAAGGGAACATAAAAATCATCAACAAAACTTTAGCAATAAACAACAATAAGACATTATCAAAACCTTTGATGTTAAATAAAAAAATTGAAATTAAGGTTAAGAGTTCCATCCAAAAATCAAAAAATAATTCCTTCCTTACATCAACAACCAAGTACCATCAATAATAAAGTCGTTGATCAAGGGCAAATCAATTTATGAATGAAACCTCAAATAAATAACACATGGTCACAAGAAGAGACTTGTTATCCTCAATCAATATCGAAAAACTGTTGGGATCCTTAGACCTACTATTTCCATTCATAACCACTCCAAAATTTTAATAGAGAAACCATTTAATTTCTCCCTAATGAGTATTTTTGCACAACACAATGTTGAGATGAACATCAAAGCAATCAATTTTGAAACCAATTACTAGCATATATGCATATATGTTATGAGATGGATCTTATAATAATTTAATAAATAAGTCTACAACAAAATAATTGACATGAACTTCAAAACATTAAATATCTTTAATAGCAATCTTGAGTATCTTCAAGCCTATTTTAAGTTAAAAAATATGAACTTTGAAACAAATTTTAACATGAATCTCCCATAAGAAATTAAATGAACATTGAAACAAAATGTGAGATAAATAATTGGTTTTGCAATCTTTATGAAACATCTTTAATTTAAAGCATAAAGTTAATAATATTCTTTTATAAAAACTTAGGATATTGATTATATGTTTCTAACCATTTTTTTTATGTTTTTACAAACAAAAAATGCATCATAAATATATGGAATGTACATAGATCTTTTTCATTTTATTATGATCACATGATTAAGCTAAATAATATGGTATTACTTACTTGAATGATTAGTGAAAAGTGGGATAACAACTTTTTCCTAAACCAAACTAACTTCCCCATTTGACTTTATCATATTAATTTCTAAATTAAATACAATAAATATTCATAAATTAAATTTAAAAGTATTTATTAAAAATACTTACAAATTTGAACCTATATATTATAATATAATAGTAATTTTTTTTTTTACTAAATTATTTGGGTTTTTATAATATATTTCAAATAGAAAACATATTTTTCAACTAAGTTGTAAACTTTTATTAATGTGTAATAAAAACAAATTACACTTGTTGAAATTGAATCCCTCTGAATACTTAATAAATGTGGATTTAAGATAGATTTATGCTGATTTTTATCACAATACAAAAATGATTTATATTTCAACTTCAATTTAATCATTTAAATTCAATTTTTGAGTGAACAAATATTTGAACCTAAATTTTGATTATCAATATTTTAACCTATTTTTTATTTAAGTTTTATTTTTAAAATTAAAAAGAATATAAGTTAAAAAATTGTCCAAAATTTTCTGTAAATTATTTTGAAACAAATTTCATAACAAAAATAATTAATATAAATAAAAAAGTGTAATAAATAATCAAACTTATACAACGTATAACGAAGAAATTAAAAGATTAAAAACAACTCAAACCCATAGATGTAATTCATTTAATGCATACAAAAAGTCACTTAATAAAATTAAAATTTAAGTACGGACAAAGTTTTATATTATATATCAACATGATTATACCAATTATATTGTCAAAACTCCTAAAATTTAATGTAAGAAAATTGTATCAATAACAATAATTAATTATTTAATATAATTATATTTAAAAATATATATTTATTTATAAAAAAAATTCTTTTAAAAATACATTTTAATTTTAAAATTTCCAAATTTAACAAATTTACATCTTAAACATTATTTTATGTATTTAATAAATTAATATATACCAAATTTATTATCAATTCAAAATTAAAATGTCTATGCTAATTTTATCATCAATTCAAGATATAAACAATCCAGTCCATTTCATCAATGCAAGATTTTCCAAATTTAACAAATTTACATCTTAAACATTATTTTATGTATTTAATAAATTAATATATACCAAATTTATTATCAATTCAAAATTAAAATGTCTATGCTAATTTGATCATCAATTCAAGATATAAACAATCCAGTCCATTTCATCAATGCAAGATTGATACTTACAATGTTGAGCATAATGCTAAATTGTGTTCAAATTATCAATTATAACATAATATTGGCGGTATTTAAGTGTGTTAATGCCATTTGGAGTAGCTACAAGCACAACCATGCTTCTGTAAATGCTTGCAATGGAAGCATTTAAAGGCTATCAAAGCCTCCAAGCAATTGGAGGCAACTACTGTCAAGTTGAAATCAAAAGAATCGATAGTACTTAGAATTGAGTTAGACAAAATAAGAACAATTGGCCCCATCAGAGGATAAACCCATGGCAGCTTCTACTATCTACATGACTCCAGTATGCTTGGGTGCCATGGAGATGTTCGTCAAAGAGGGTAAGGACACGTTAAATATGATTATCTTTTTGGACTTTTATATTGTGGTTGACCTAAAAATGTATTTTTTTTTGTTTGTGGATGCCCTAAAAATGTATAATTTTTTGGTTGTGGATGCCCTAAAATTTTAAATGTATAACCATTAGGTATTTAGTGTTTTTTTTAAATGTATAAGCATTAGGTATTTAGTGTTTTTTTTAAATGTATAACTATTAAGTATGTATACCTAATGTTTGTGGATGCCCTGAAAATGTTTTCTTTTAAATGTATAGCCATTAGGTATCTAGTGGGCATATCGATGGTGCATATATTTCTCATATGCAAAACCTTTGGACTATGTTCTCGTGTTTTCCTATTTTGATCTCGTGTTTTCCTATTTTGGGATCATTGTAAATATCACCATCACCCTTACTATGTTCCATTTTCCTTGTTAACACTATCGTTAAACCTGGCCAAGAATATAAAGAAATTTCTCATTTTTTCTCCAAAATTTGTAATCTAATTTTTATGATTCTTTGTTGAACATTATATAATTATTTTATTTTTTTATTTTAAATTAACTCTAAACTTAAACTAATTCTAATTATCTTATTTTTTTCGAATTTAAATTAAATGTGAACTCGATTCAATTCCCTCTCTACAAAAAAAAAAATTCATCCTAGTCAACAACCTAGATTACTCGTCTAATTAACCTCCCTTTAAAAAATCATCCCAACCCTTACAAAAAAACGACCGAAGTAACTCCTAATTAACTTCTTAAAAATTCATCCCATGCACCTTAAAAGAGAGTGTGAACAACTAAGATAAGTTCACCTCTTCACCTGTGTCCCTAAAAAGAGGAAACGCCATCCCATGCACCTTAAAAGAGAGTGTGAACAACTAATACAGATAAGTTCTCGGTGTCCTGAAGAGAGAGAACACCATAATGGGTCACTCCTAATTAACCTCTTAAAAATTCATCCCACGCACCTTAAAAGAGAGTGTGAACAACTCTAAGTTCACCTCCGTGTCCTAAAAAGAGGGAACACCATAATGTGCTATTTACTGGAACTTCAAACTGGGATGAAAACACAAAAATAGAACCTCAAATTGTCAACTCATTTTCAACTCCACTAGTTGTGAGCATTCATAGTTCATACATAATAAAATTAATTTATATTTTTGCTGATTCCCTATCCAGAGAAGGTCAAAGATTGGAAGAGGGAAAATTGATTTCAAGTAAGTTTCAATTGTTGATTCCCTATCCAAAGAAGGTTAGGACAAAACACGGCAAAATGATTTCAGGTGAATTTCAGTTGGGAGTCACAACCGACTTCAAACAGTTCATATAATCTGGATCATCTCTTTTCACTTTATGAGGTCTAGTTTGACAAGATTATGGGTTGCTATATAATTACTTTTTTGTGATTGATTCCCATGTAACAATATAAACAGAAAATGTTGAAATCAATATCTGAAAATGCACAGAACATTGAATGTTGAAATCAATATCTGAAAATGCACAGTACATCCAATGTTTGAAAAATCGGAATCAGACTCGGAATCGGTCAAGGGTCAACTCGGAATCGGAATCAATAATGAATCGGGCATAAATCGACCGATTTGAATTTAGTGAATCGGTTTACTCAAAAATACATTAAATATTTAAATTTTAATTTTAAAGAAAAACAACATTTTCAAGATTTTAGGACTGTTGTTATGACCCAGACCTGTTGTTTGAAGGCCAAAGAGCACCTATACTTGTTGTTTAAAGCTGCTTTCATCCACAATACTGCCCACAATTTATGTTTAGCCTTTGAGGTGATTTTCATGACTTTTTACTGCTGCAAAGATCATAACAGGCACATGTTTGCTTCAAAACTGTTGTATGAGGGTTTGAATAGCTTCAACCTAAGTTTGCATGAAAAAAGGAAACGAGGACGAAATAGGGAAACTTCGAAACAAGGGAAACGTGACCCCCCAAAATTTTGGAAATGAGGAAATGCAGTATATATATATATATTAAATTAATAAATTAGCAAAAACATTTACAAAAAATGAATGTGAAATAAAAATCATCAATCATACATGTCAACGACTAATTGCCTATATTGGGATCCTATTCATCAATAGCACCCTATGCCTCCCTCCTCTAGGCTCTAGCCCTTGCCTCTAACTCAAATTTCAAAGTTGATCCTCCAAGGACATTAGTCAACGACTCAACACACTACAATTTTGATGAAACTTCCTAATCCAATTGCTAAAATAACATAGAAAAAGCTTCCCATGCTTGATAAGTGATTTTGCATGAGTGAAGAGTGCATTTTTATTAAGGTCATGACAAAGGAATTCAACAATCAACACCACCAACATCAAGGTACATATAGGGGTTGATGTGCTTGATTAAATGCCAATTCCATACCCTCATACATGATAGAATCTGGTGGAAACTTTGCAATCCTAAAATCCTGAAAACTATTAAGTCTGCTGAATTTTGAATGGGATCTAAAAATCTACTTTTTGCATATGAAGTCCGATAAGGTTGGAACCACTCTCAAACATCCTGAAACAATTAATGATAATGTTAAAAATTTAAGTAAAAGGATGAAAAATAAAAGATGAGAATGTCACGAAATACTAATGCACCATGGAGACATTGCATTGTTTTTTTAAGTCCGTAGGCACCCACACAAAATTCCAGACAAACCGGCCGATTTTTTAGATAACTCGTCCAATTAGACCAGTTCGGTACCGAACCAGCCGATTCAGTGTTCAAAACGCCGGTTCGGTACCGAACCAGTCGACCAAACCGATTTGCAGAGAGATTCGGTTCCTTATCAAATCGGTAGATCAACCAATTCAGTGTTCAGAACACCGGTTTGGTACCGAACCGGTCGACCAAACCAATTTGCAGAGAGATTCGGTTCTTTATCAAATCGGTAGATCAACCAATTCCGAAACCGATTTGAACAATTTTTAAAACATAGAGTACATCTGATCAATGAAATTTGAATTCTATTAATTAAAATAAATTTCATAATCTTTTTACTTGTGGAAAAAACAAATAATATTTAATTAATATCAAATAAGGTACTTAAATTATTCAATGATTTTCATTATTTTAGTCAGGACAAGAAACATGGTATTTCTTGTTACCATAAATATTACTTTCATTATTTTAGTCATGACAAGAAACATGGTATTTCTTGTTACCATAAATATTACTGTAGAGAATATAGATATTAACTTCATAACCACCATACTAACCTGGTGAATTCTAACAATTGAGATTACCATAAATATCACTGTACTGCATAACCACCATACTAACCTGGTGAATTCTAACAATTGAGAGCATGTCATAACTGTATATAGATCATGGTTTCCAAGTGCATTGTAGGAAGCTTGATATGAGGTGCTCATGATATATACAGAGCTGGGCTCAAATTGCCTCCCTGCCTTGCAGGACGTGCATTCTTTAAAGGACTTCCAAACCAAGCCCTTTCATAAAAGCCCATTCTTTAAAGGACTTCCAAACCAAGCCCTTTTATAAGAGCCAAAGATGGCTTATAGCTTTCCTTCTCTGGCTTGAAGGGCGTGCATTTCTTCCAGGACTTCAAGACCAAGCCCTTTCATAAAATCTAAAGATGGGCTTATACAGAGATGGGCTCCAGACACTCCCTACCTTGAAGGACGTGCATTCTTTCAAGGACTTCAAGACCAAGCCTTTTTATAGAACCGAAAGATGGGCTTACAATCGAAACAGCTTTTTCAAATCATATATGAACAAAGTAGAAAGTCAGGCCTCCAAACAAACCATCATGTCAATGTAGATTCACAATATCCTACTAGGTCTCTGCCTTGAACATATGTGGTCTGCACCTTGAATCATAACTTTAACTTTAAATGAGAGAACCGCCCTTGATTATAATTTAAATGGCCGCCTTCTTGTCAATCACATTATTTAATGTTTTGCTAACATAGCCCCGTTGAATGAGAGAACCGCCCTTGATTATAATTTAAATGGCAGCCTTCTTGTCAATTACATTATTTTATGTTTTGCTAACATAGCCCTGATTCACTGGTGAAGTTGACAGACTGCTAAGCTGTCCAGGGTTCCATAGGTCTTCCAAATTGAATGATGTCACATAGTGACGAGGCCAGCTGCAACTCCCACACTGAATGGCATGTTAAATAGGTGATAAGGTTAGCTAAAAGTCCTCAACAACTCCAGCAGAACAGATACCTCTCGGCCAAGCTGTCCAGGGTTCTATTCTCACTGTGGTCTGCCACACTGAATGGCATGTCAAACAGTGATGATACCTCAGAGCCAAGCTGTCCAGGGTTCCATTATCACTGTGGTATGCCACACTGAATGGCATGTCAAATAGTGATGATACCTCTCAGCCAAGCTGTCCAGGGTTCCACTCTCACTGTGGGTGTGCCACACTGAATGGCACGTCAAATAGTGATGAGGAGCTGCAAGTCCCAAACAAATTTAGCAGAACAGGTGCCTCTCAGCCCCAATCTGAAGGTGCGTTTCCCGAAGCCACTTCAACCCCACTTCATCATGGAAAAAGGATGATTGTTCGGGAGGCCTGTCCATAAGACAATAGTGTTCACAATACTCTAAGGTAGTTGTACCTTGGTTGGCAAAGGTTATTGACCATTCCTGTGGTAGCAAACAAAAACCTGTGAATAAATCAGCCGCATAATAAATTCACAATACTCTACTGTAGTTGGCTTGGTTGGCAAAGGTTATTGACCATTCTTGTGTAACAATCAAAGCCCTGTGAATAAATCGGCTGCATATTTATACTCACAATACTCAACTATGCAACTTGAAGATATTTACAATTCAAATTCTGACAATAATGCTCTCAATTGAGAAGGTAGGACTTAAGCGTTAGGTATTAAAGGGTATTAATTTTTATTTAAGATGAAAAAATTATTTATCATTTGTTGTTGCAAGAATCTCTAAGGAGACTCAAGTATATTTCTTGTTCATTGAATGCACTTTAAGTATAGTCCATGTTCACTGAATGCATTCTCAAGATTGGTTCCAAGGAAGACAGAAACAGGTCCAACAGGAAGGAATATTTACAACACATTTGGTAAAGGAAGTTTCCACACCTCAAATCTCTTGCATAGCATACTTGACTCCCCTCCATTATATAAAGATTCCCTCTTCCATTATATATAGTGTCTACCAGGAAAAGCATCATTCTAAAACCCTTTTGTAAGCACTTCAACACGGAGGATGCTGCACCTGCCATCTATTTAAGCCAGCTTATTCCACTCTAAGCAGCCATAGCTTGCAAGCCTCACCGTCGTTTGATTGATATGCATATATATGGTTTGATCAGTAGGTAAATTGGAAAGGAAAGACACAGTAAAACAGTTAATAAAAGGATGCAACTCTTTCGTAACTTTGAATGCAACACTAAACCTGAAAACATTCAGAAAAATGCATACTTGCTTCTACATTTATAATCTGTCCGTGTTATCCCTTCCAATAATATTACATTCTGTGGGCATTGCCTCAATTTTTTTGTTCAAAAGTGTCAAATGCAATATAATCAGCTACTCTGCACCTAAGATGAAAACTAGTTTAGATAACAGAGTTGAAGGCAATAACATAATAAATTTAATGAATTAAGATTTGAGTTCAAATATCCAACAGGGGTTAAACCCCAAGTGGGCCAACCCACCAAGGGATATATGCAACGAAGGTAGCCTCATGAGTCCATGACCACAGCACATAGAAACATCAATCTGTGAAAAGCCATAAAACATAAATACAATCTTAATTAAAAGAAAAAGGAAATATGCAAGTTGGAAAAAATAAAAATAGAACAAAGAACAATTGGCATCAACACATAAATATAAACAACAGCTCTTTGAGATTGGCAACTAAAAGTTAAAACATACATACAAACTTAATTAAAGAGAGGCAATATGCAAGTTAATTTATTTATTTGTGCTGAAGACAGGGACAATGACTAGGCATCAAAATAAAATGCATCATCTTAAGACAGGTTTCTCTCGTATCATGGCCGGCCTCTATTAGAAAAAAGACGCCCATAATTGTGAACTGAAAGACCAGAGTTGCATCAATCCACTGTTCACTCTTCCAACAGTCGAAACTCTAACAAAAAGTTACCATAAATTAATCACAAAAAAAATGAATACAAAGGAATAGGGCCTGGCACAAGTGTTTTAAAAAAAGGAATTCCTAGAATTTAAAAAAAGGAATGCATACCATACATCCTCGTGTTACCCCCGAAATAGGTGATGAGAGCAAGTGATCTAAAACTATCAGTGGTACTCCTAATGTACTAAATTCCTATGAGGAAATGCATCCATAACTATGCAAGAAAACCATTCGAAACCGAAGTTACAGTGTTGCCAAGGAGAAGAGCAAACGCGGGACCAGGGAGCAGTCCTTCCCAAACAATTCCCAGGGAGCAAATTATAGATTATAATGCATATATATTTTTAAAATACCGAAACACAAAATTAGTTACAGAAAACATAGAGTGAGTACTATTAAGAGACAAATAAAGCATTTTTAAGTACGAAAATTTTCCATCAATAGTAGATTAGAGCATCGACCAGAAAATTTTCCATCAATAGTAGAGAGCATCGACCACTACAACTCAGGATTTTTCAACCACCAGTTAACCATTAAAATCTCTTTGAGTGCTAATGGTGTACACACTACACACATATATATAAAACTTAGATTTGAGGGCTAATTGTAGACAAATACTACATTCTCAAAATATTAGAAATGCGATTCATAGGATATTAGACCATCAACCATTGGGGCAAATTTCAAGGTTTTGCAAAGAGCAGTTAAACATTTAGAAGTTACAAAATTAAAATCAGATAGCATGGAGTAGAATAGGAAATTAATTTGAAACAGATTACATCAACCATCTAGCAGTTAGAAAGTTAGAAAATAAAATAGGACAACAAATTCCTAATATTCACTTCAACCAAATTAAACCCAAAAACAATATTATATCAAATGACAGCCGGATAGAAGTTTCTCAAGTCTGATTAATAAAAGTGTCCAACAGAAGTCCATCATGTTCTTAGGTTCGTATACATAAGAGCAAATGTGCATATTTATTATAATATACTACCATGCACAGATTACATTCTGGCCCGGGAAACCACACCCATCATGTTCTTCCATCACTACTCCATACATCCGTCTTGAATTAATCTTCAGTCACTCCTGCAAAGACAAAAATTAAAGCATGTAGTTACACTGAAGCCCCCTAGAGTCTATGTTCTATGATGCATTGTCATGCCTATAACATCAACTAACGCAATTCAAACTCCACAGTTTAAAAGTTTTGCAGATTGAAATAGTCAATGATATACACCAATCCAATAAGCGACAATGGAATCTCAGACGATGGTGTACATTTTTTGTTCTTTGTAATCTACCCTGCAAGCTTCACCAATTCAGACATTGTGGTAATTAATTATTCGCATTCTATCGGCGTAAAGATAAAATGTAGATGCTCGGTTATCGTGTAAATAATTTTGATTGAGAGTAAATACCTTCGATGCTTTCGAGGCTCACCTGCAAAGCGGAGCATCCGCTCAAGTCGAGGCTTTGGAGGGTCGTTAAGCTCCCCACTGAATCTGAGAGCGCCTGCGAAGCGGAGGACGCGCTCAAGTCGAGGTTCTGGAGACGCGTCAAGCTCCCCACTGAATCTGGGAGCACCTGCATAGAGGAGCACGCGCTCAAGTCGAGGCTCTGGAGGCTCGTCAAGCTCCCCACTGAATCTGGAAACGCCTGCAAAGCGGAGCACGCGCTCAAGTCGAGGCTCTGGAGGTTAGTGAAGCTCCCCACTGAATCTGGGAGCGCCTGCAACGTGGAACACCAGCTCAAGTCGAGACTCTGGAGGGTCGTTAAGCTCCCCACTGAATCTGGGAACACCTGCAAGGTGGAGCACCCGCTCAAGTCGAGCCTCTGGAGGCTCATTAAGATTCCCAGTGAAACTGGGAGCTCATGCATGTCAAGAGTTTGGAGGCTCGTTAAGCTCCCAAATGAATCTGTCAGCAACGACATTTTTTCACAACGCAACTCGACGTGTTTCAAGGAATGCATATGACATAATTTATTGGGGAAAGTTTCAAGTTTACTCCTGCTCAAGCCAGGTGCGTTGATTTACCCACGGAAATCTCTTGAGTCTTTACCCATCATCTTTAAGTTGGAACCCAATTCTTTATGCAAAACAGCTGGCATCAACCAACATCACATAATAAATGATTCCTACCCAATTCACTACGCATAACAGGTGGCATCCAAGAAGTAGCATAGTCGTTCCGTATCTTACACGTCTCTGTCCACCGACCACATAATCTGCAGCTCTGTCCAGCGATCACGCATCATGCGTATGAAATTTCCTTATGTGAAAAGACATATGTGACCGGGCGGTCCGGACCTGTTCATGTTCATTACAATTTACGATATATGTTATGTTGTACGAGTTGGCTAATTGTTTTAAGCTTTCAAGTTTGATTTTTTAATTTTTTTTTAATTTAGGCATGGGTTAAAATTACGTTGAAATTACGAGTTTTTTATTTTTCAAATTGCATATTTGATTGTAAAAATGGAATCCGCATTTTGGTGATGAACTTGATTGTAAAGATTACGTCTTACTTTTTAAATTTGGGGTTCAAAACTTTTCAAGGTTTATGTGAATGGTTAATAACTTAAATGTTTTTTTTTTGTTAAAAGTTTGTAAATGAAGTTTTTTATTTTTTTTGTTGATGTAAAGATCACCTCAATTAAAGTTTGTATAAAGGAGTTATGTATCTTGCATGTTGACCTATTTTGTTGACCACCATGGAACATACTGTCTATCGTCATCTTTCAATACCCACACATGCGGAGATAGTGATGTGTGGATTTTTAAGAACATTCTATAGGGTCCAGAACCCTAACTCTAATAGGGAGTTGAGGCATGAAAAAACCCTAAAACTAATCCTAGATGGCTATCAAGATATTGCTAAATACTCGGCCACTAGGAGAAGAATGGGTTTCATTATTATGGTATTATTGTATTGTTCCATAAATGAGCAAGAGCGAGGGAGTGGATATTAGAGCATAACATTGGAAGGAGGAGATCTTGTAGTAGCTATACAAGCCAAAATGTTTAAATGACTCCACAAAGAGTGTCAATTTCTTTGTATTTGCATTGCATATTGGAGAAGAAAAGAGAAAGGCATAGTCCTCACTTTTGGCTGAGTTTTTTCCCATGGTGGGTTTTCTCAAGGTATATCTTATGTTATTTATGCGGTTGTGTTATTTTTCTTTAGTTGTTTTCCTTTTAGTGTCATTTTATTTTAGCATTTTGTGGAATTAAGCTAACACAATGAATCTTAAATCTTTAATATATAGTGCATAACTAATACTTTGTAGAAAGTTGTAAGATTTGTTGTGATGAACCGTTCCAATGGAATATCCACAGTAATTTACAAATCAATGCCACATTTTTTCGTATGAGTTTGGTAGGATATCAATCGAGATTTGGGATGTAGGATCATTTATTTGATAACTCTACAATCCAACAAGATGAAGTAGAATTTAGAACTAAATAAACAATTTTAAATGTGCATGCACCTAAAAATTATATGTCAATTCTATTTTAACATTTAGATCTAACTTTTTCCTTTATGCTTACGGACTATGGTGTCTTTATGGCCCAAAAGATTACATAGACACTGTTACTAAAGATTACATAGGCACTATTACATCTACACACTAATGGTTGCATTATTGTATGCACTTATCAAAATGTATAAGACATTGGGGGAGGATCTCTCATTTTTTTTGTTGAATTATCTCCAATAAAGACAACATTGAGAATTATCAAATGTAATTTGTTGCACGAAGAAATGATGAGAATTTGATTGTAATGGAAAGGGATGCATTCCACAGAAAAAGGGGCATCCTTAAAAACAACATATAGATTAACCACACTTCAAGTTCACAAGGATGACCTCAATGTCTGGTATTGGCACTACTACTATATGGGGTTGTAGGATCACTAATTTGCATCACTACATCCGTCAGACTCCTTGCTAAAATAAAATTAGATGTATGTCGCATTTTCATAATTTGTGTTTTGCGTTGAATTTGTGTCATGGTTAAATCATTATTTATGATGAAAAAACTAAAAAGAACCTTCATTTTCTCTTGCATCATGTGTGTTACATTGCTTCATTTTTCATCTTATTTATATTATATGTTTGTCACATGTGTGTTGAATTTTCATATTGTGTCATTTTAGCATCAATTTGAATTGGTTTAACAACACTTGAGCATCGTTTTTAAAGAAAAGTAGCATCGTAGAAATGTCATGATGATATTTTTAATTTTAAAAAAATGATAACTACATTGTGTTGTGATATACCACCTAGATTTATGCTAAAGAATTCTTCCATGACATAATAGAGAGACCATACATAATAGCAGAGAGACCATACATAATAGCAGAGGGTGTATGGTTTGGTTTGCATTTGAATCATTCTATCATTCAATACATTTTGTCTTTTACTTTTTCCAGATGTCCACATGGAGAGCAAAAAAATTGAACATGTTGTAATTAATTAATTAATTACTAAATACAATGTTGTCAACCTCAAGGGAATTGATATGTGATCTGATGGGCTTATTGTGAGTCATAGATATCTAACCATTCACATGAATGTTTACCAACACACTGTCTTAAATAGGTAGTTTATTTTTAGTCCCCTGTTAGAACTATATTTATTATAACTAATGAATGAATATAAATCAAATGTAAGGATTAAAGCAAGCTATACATAATTTTGTATTCGGTTGACCAAGAGGGGAGATGTGGGATTTGGAAGCCAAGCTTAAAGACATGTTTTCCTTTCCTTGTAGTTTGTGTATTGCAAAATATAAATAATGTTTGGTACATTTATGGAAAATTTACCTTAGATGTGGGTTGTTGTGCTTAACTAGTTCGCCCCCATTGTTATATTTGTGTTGTTGGATGTGATGATTGGAACCATTGTTGTTACTTCTTGAATGTGCCAAAACAAAAGACCAACATGGACCTTGGAAGAAAGCAATAATTGTAAAGCAAACCAAGTACCTTCAGTTTGAGGAGGTATGGAAGTATGAAAAACAAGGAGAAGAAGATAATGGCTCATGCACTTGTTACTATAATTAATGAGTATATGGATCAAATGTAAGGATTAAAGTGAGCTATACAATTTTTTAGATGGCTAGGAGGGGAATTATGAGATCTGGAAGCCAAGCCAAAAAATGTTTAATTTTTATTGCAATTTATATATTGCATAGTAGAAATCATGTTGAACATTTGTTATAGAAGATATGCATGAAATGTGCACAATTGCTTATATCCTCAATTGGTTCACTCCCATAATGTTATCCATGTTATTGAATGCGGTGATTGGAAGCATCAATGTTACTCTTGGAATATGAGAAACAACAAGAATCTACGTAAGCTTGAATTGGAGCGTCCCCATCCATTGTTGTGGGAAAATAGTCACAAGGGTGAAAGCTCTTACCACTTTGGAATCCTCGTAGGTTGCAACAAGGACATAGATTAGTACATATGGTTAGTGTTCCATGCATCAAATGGAAAAATGTAAGACTCATTCAAACAAGTAAGGTACAACCACAACCCCATCTTTGTTGGAACCAAATGTTATGTAGGTTCATCACGCCTTTGGATCTTCCAGAGACATTCAGACGAAATACAATAGTTGACTAGCAAAGCAATTCACTGGAGGCTTGAATGAGTGGCCAACTGCGTAAGTCAAAGGCCCGACTAAGCAGTCGACTAAATGGTTCACGAGGTTGTGGTCAACTCGACTGAAATAGTCAAGTAATCTATGGTACATTGCGGATTTTGTGGAAACGGTTAGCACCAACAACCCCTATTACTGGACCAGATCATCCTCACTTAAAGGGAATTCGATAAATATGGAGAGTATAAAGGAATGACCATATGGGTAGTGTTGATATATCAAATTCATATTGAATGAAGAATGCATTATGATGTTCTGATCATAATGCGTTGTTCTTAAGTGTTGTAATGGTATCTTTAGACAACACCTCTTTTCTTGGAATATAGTTCCCTTCTGTTATTTTCTTTTTTGATCCATGGTTCAATGTGAAGAGGTTCCCCTACATGGTATTAGAGTTATTGGTTTTGACCTAGCCTATTGTATGTGAATCATGCTAAGCCGGATCTAGGGTTGATCGACTATATGCTAAAGATTTGTTGACAGATACTTCTTATTTGAACTTAGATCAGATATGTTTGATTAAAAGGATGACTTCCAGGATAAAACATGTTGTTCTAAATGGACACAATTATGCAATTTGGGTGCTAGATATGGAAACTTTATTGAAAAGCAAGGGGCTATGGATATATATGAGGTCATTATTTTAGATCCAACGATTGACCAGGCAAAGTTTATCACGAAAGAAAGAAGGATGACGTTTTTGGGGTCATTACGACCTACATTTCAAGTGAGATTCACTTTCATACAAGTGGGATCGACTATCCTCGTGTCGTTTGGAGTAAGTTGAAGTCATTGTTAGACAAGGTTAATGAAAGTCAAGTAATGCAGGTAGAGAAAGAGTTGATCTCTCTAGAACCACTTTCATTTGAAAGGATTGATGACTATTTAGCTCGCATTAAGGCATGCATTAAGGATGGACAACTCATCAAATTGGTCCTCATGAATCTAAGGACACCTTATGATGTGTTCTTCTCTTCTTTTCGTGCTAGTTGGATGTCACGTAAGCAATATGGTAAGGAATTTACCTTTGATATATTATGTGATTTACTAGTTAAATACCAACAAAAGTTGCTTGAAGAAGGGAATCTTGGTAGTAAACACCAGGCTCACTTGCTCAAACACAAGGTCAAACAAAATTATTAAGAACTTAGTCGACCGAATCATCGACAATAATGTACACACCAACCTACTAAAGGAAAGACCAATAAGTCGACATCAACGAAGAATAATTGAAAGAAGAAAACACATCACTACTGTGGAAAGGTGGGACATGTCAAGAAAACATGTTGGAAGAAGACAAAGGACTTGAAGGAAAAGGTCAAGCATATTGAAGAAGGCACATCGACTGGTTAGTCAATCAACCGGGTTGCAAAAAACTTTACCTTTTTTGTTAGCACTTACCAGGTATTACATTCCCACACCACTCAGAATGAATGGATAGTCAATTATGGTTGTATGCATCATATGGCTAAGCTTGCTTCTATGTTCTCTTCCTTAAGTGGAGCTCCATAAAAAAATATTTATGTAGATGATGATTATTCTCTCATGGTTGCTAGAAGCGGTGATGTTGAATGATGGCATGGTCAAACATCTAATTTCTATCATGTTCCTAGCTTGAGCACAAATTTGTTGTCGATTTCACAACTTACATGGACTAATAAGACTGTTGAGTTTTGGTCATATCACTTTATCGTAAAGGATCTGAGGCTTAGGGAGACGACTATTGCTTCAGGATGTTTAGATCCCAAATATGAACATTACAAGTTCTATTATTCTCCCATGAACGATTTCCGATTGACTGAACAGAATGTTGCACTCATTAATCAAACCAATGAAAAAAGTTGAATTTGGAATGAATGACTTGGACATTTGAACTTTCAAAGTTAGAAGATGATTGTAGCAAATAATATCGTTATTGGTCTCCCAAATATTGTTGCACCTAGAGGAGTTTGTAAAGGATTTGTGCTTGGAAAGCATCATCAAGTACCCTTTGATTCTGGGAAAGCATGTGAGCACAAGACTGACTAGAAATTGTTCACAACGATCTCTTTTGCATGCGAAAACCTTCATTATCTGGTGCAAAGTATATTTTGACCTCTATTGATGATTACTCTAGATTTGCTTTGGTATATTTCTTGAATAATAAGAGTCGTGTCTTTGAAAGATTCAAGGAAATTAGGACATTGGATGAAACGCAATGTGACCGACCTATCAAATGCTTGAGATCAAACAATGGTGGTGAATATGTGAGTCGAGAGTTTGAAGAATATCTCTTGCAAAATGGCATTGCTTGGAAGATATTTGTTCCTCACACCCCTCAACATAATGGAGTCACAGAGTGAAAGAATCAGACTTTGGTAGAAATGGCCTGGTGGCTATTGCAGACCAAAGACCTTTCAACTAAATTTTGGGCAGAATTTGTTTATTGTTCAAGCTATCTCCTGAACCTTGTTTCGAATAGATCTATCAATGACATGACTCCAGTTGAGAATCAAAACAGAAGCAACCCCTCTTTCGAACACCTCAAAACCTTTAGATGTGTTGCTTGGGTACATATCAGTGATAACTATAGGAATAAATTAGATACAAATAGTCATGATTGCATCATGGTGGGCTATTCTAATGAATCAAAATCCTACCACCATTTTATCCTATCAAACAACATATCATTTTGAGCATAAATGTAATATTTGATGAGAATATTTCAAGTACTAATTTATTGAACTCTTCTTCCAGTCTATTACACAGTGATCCATTTGATGTTTTTGAAGAATCTAGATTAGTTGTACCTTCCTTTGAAGCTTCAACCAGACTGACAAATTCTACTCCTAAGTTGACCGATAGTCAATCTGCATTGTCTTAGAACATCAACACACTTGCTCATTTGACTAACAATCATTGACCTGAATCATAGTTGATTTGTTTGTCTCGGTGGGTTGCTAAAACAATTGAAGTTGTTGGACCTGATGTTGAAGATGCTAATATTGGTCGACATACCTACAATCAGAAATAACATGTTAGTGTTGCATTGATCACATGTGTTCTTGAAACATGTGATCCTGACACTTATGTTGATGCTTAGGGAGTTCCTAAATGGGAAAATGCTATAGCTACTGAAATTGATTCTTTGAAGAAGAATCGAACTTGGGAACTAGTTTCTCAACCACAAGGCAAGAATGTTGTTAATTGTCAATGGGTTTAAAGACCAAGTTTACTTCCAATGGTGATATTGAACATCACAAGGCTCGACTGGTAGATAAGGGATTCTCTTAGAAAGAAGGCATCGACTACATTGAAACCTTTGCTCCTATTGCAAAGATGAACTCTATTTGATTGATTCTTTCCCTTGCCGCTTGTTTCAGATGGTAACTTCATCAAATGGATGTTAAGAGTGCCTTTCCTCATGGATCGTGTCCAAAGAAATTTATATGGAACAACCTCCTAGTTTTGTGACGGATTTTGGTCTTGTTTATCGACTAAAAAAGTCGTTGTATGGTTTGAAACATGAACCTCATGCTTGGTATGAAAAGATTGATAATTTATTTATCAGTCTTGGCTTCAAATGTTGTGAATATGATCACAACATTTATGTATTACATGTTCATGGTGATCTGTTGATTTGGCATTTTATGTTGATGATTTAGTCATAATAGGAAATGATGTTAGTCCAAGTTTAGGTTTGAAGAAACAAATTGCAGATACCTTTGAAATGATTGATCTTGGTTTGTTGCATTTCTTTTCGTGCATTCAAATTTTGCAAATGGATGATGGTATCTTTCTTTCTCAACCAAAACATGCTTTGAATCTTTTGAAATGATTCAAGATGGATGACTATAAGTCTTGTGCTACACCTTATCGGTCGAGCGTAAAATTTAATGAATTAAGATTTTCATAGAAACATCAATTTGTGAAAAGCGATAAAGCATAAATACAATCTTAATTAAAAGAAGAAGGAAATATGCAAATTGGAAAGAATAAAAATAGAACAAAGAACAATTGGCAATTTGGCATCCACACATAAATATAAACAACAACCACATAAATATAAACAACGGCTCTTTGTGATTGGAAACTAAAAGTTAAAACATACATACGAATACATACGAATATAATTCAAGAGAGGCAATATGCAAGTTAGAGCTTTCTTGTAATCTATAATGTACTTATTAGTCCCTGCCCAACAATAGAAGGGACTATAGAAATCATTTTCATCAAATACTATTAGTTTGGCATAGTTTTCATAACATTATAACCAAAGTTTTTTAGCGGATATTCTATTCTGGTCAATGAACCAATTCGAAGCCTTATTTGGCCTTTTCTCAAGGTAATCCTAAGGTTGCATTGTAATAAAATTTGGTTAAAAGACTTCATCTCAGCACTGGCTTAATCACACTCTCATCTAACTTCTCATCTAACTTCGAGTTAAAACGATATCGGATTTTGATTTACATTAATGCTATCTCCAATATAGCATTAGTTTCTAAACATAACATGGTAGTCTTATTAAGCTTCATAAAATGGCTCATTCTGCTTTGTTGTAACTAGCTTAGTCATTGCATGTGGATTCACGCATGTTCAGGGAACTGTACGCGCACTCATGTTCAATCCCACTGTACACATTCTGCCTTTATGTTGGCTTTCAATCCTCACTACACTTTCAAGAATCTTTCCTCTAGCCCCATCCGCTTTAGTGATTCAGAATATTGAGGAGAGGAGGGACCATATTGTTGGAAGCCAAGAAGTACAACAGACGGATTATGGAGCCCTGTTAGGTGATGGACCAAGAGATAAAAGGTTCCGTATATGCTTGTCGGGTTCTTTAGCTATTCGAGTGGATGCCTAAACAGTTCATCCGCAAAGGTGGAGCATGAGAGAAAGGTTTACAACAACACGAAGTCCATATATGTTAAAACATAGCTCATCCCATCGGGCTGTTTTATACGTTGTTTTATGATATCACGATGAATCCTCTATCGTTATTTACCTGTGTATACAACATGCTAGTGTTATTAAATCTGCATATATTCGTGTATGTCTGCAATATCTTCATGTCGAGGAGTACAATAATCAACTACAACTTCATATTTGAATTTTCGCCAACCACAAATCTTACATATTGAGATATGTTCTTGATCAGCTCCACTTTTATGGCACTAGTACTCGGCGGTATGGTGGATCATCTAACATTATGGCTGAAGGGAATTACTGTAAATGAGATAGATATGATTCCTATACTAACTCTGTTGGTATGTTCACGATCCTCTAATTACTTTTCGTTTTCTTTCGAAGGTTAAGCAGCAGATTAAATCGATGTTAGAAAAATATAATCGTTTGAAATCATATATTATTTTTTATGGCAAACTGATAGGTCTTCACTGTTGTGCTCTTCTTCACATTTGATATTGTCTATAGATCAACTTGGTTTTTCTTCCTTAAAGTCATAAGAAAGATTATACTCTCGCCATATTATAAAGTAATTCTCACACCTAATGAATTTTACAGTTCTCTCGACTGATTTCAATTTGTTATTTGCTAAAAAATGAAAAAATTTCATAGATTGATTGACACTTACTACTCTTTGCAGGTGGTGATAGACATATTTTTTCATGGCCGATCAACTAACCAGTCAGGTAATTTTTGGCTTCACAGTTCACAATTTCTATCCTTTGTTTCTAAAACGAAATGGACTAACTTGCTTAAATGTTTGTAGACTATAGCATTTTATTACCTGGCAGGAAGTTTTGCAACACACGATTATGCTGCTTGCAATCACAATAAGTCATAGAAGAAGATGGATTATGTTATTTCATTCCTACCATATTATTGGCGTGCAATGCAGGTTGGTTGTCCTAATCTATCTAACTTACTCTTGTATTCATTTTGATCTTGGATGTTGGTTGTCCTGATCTATCTAACTTAATCTTGTATTCATTTTGAGCTTGGATTTTCATGATACTAGCATAAGAAAAAACCAAGGTATCAAGAAAAACCAGGTGAAGACCCTTTGGTGCCTAAAAACATCCCTGACTAAGATGTATCTATGTTGTTTTGTTTTACAATGGGATCTAGAATTTAGTTAAGGAATAATATAAAATTAAAATTGACAAAACATCTAATGAAATCCAAAATATACAATATGAATTCCACAATGAAGAAAGCAAAACTCCTCATTTTCTTATGAAGAATGAAAGATGCACTATTTTTATTTCCAATATAGTTCTGAATTATGTTACTCACCAGAGAGGGAGACTGCATTAATCATTAATATTCTAATGTCCCTTCAACAGTTGCCAATTATTGTTTGAGCTAAAAATCAATTTATTTTCTTTCACATAGTCATAAAAGAATACACTACCTTTAAATTATCATTGTTGCATCTCTGGGCATCCATGTATTAATCTTACCTCAACGCCTCACTTTAAATGGTATTCAGGTCAAACCAAGTTGTTGCAACCACATTTCTGTGCTTGCTTAATTTTGTGCTTATGGTGAACGCTCTTCTCATGGTATACTTTTGTTCTGACATGGGATTTTAAACTACTTGTGCTTCTATTTCGAATTTATGTTCATGAACTGTCTAGTTACGAAGCATTTTGAATTGGGTTTCATACCCTAAACAATGCCATTTATTCTCTTTATCCAACTCTATACTTGCACATCCATTATATTTGGATACTTTTGCATTATTCCAAGCCCTTTCACTTAGTATTTGATACTACATAACCTAACCCAATTTCATTGAGTACGATTATGATTTGAGAATATACATGTTAATCTGAAAAATGCAATGATATTAGGGCAGCAATACAATTCATTCTATGGACTTGGGGCTTCTAGTTGCAAGACTCCCATCTTTTGAAAAAATGCTTAGCGGGTTAGTACGCGTAGAGTGACCACCTGTATTATTGTTATTACTTCTCTTCAATATAAGCACGGGCATATCTCCCAAAAATTCGCGAGAAGAGGAGCAAAATGAATCCAGTAGCTTAAAAGTAATGACTGCTATTTGTGGCCACCAAGTGTGATGATATATTACAAAGGTCTAGATTTTAGAGTATGGATGAGATATTTCACATGCCTTTGGTTAAGTCATAGTTTATTTGATTTTCTTAGATTCTAGAGTGGACATGATGGATTGGATTGGATTCAGAAGATAGTTGGTGAGGAGTGCTGGCCGATTCTACATACATTGGTGTATCGTGGTGAGGAAGGCCCGTGGTAGTGAAATCTGTACATGCATTGGCCACAATGAAGGTGCAGGATTGTGTAATGTTCACTCACTGACACAATATATGTCATTTAAAAAGTTGATTTGGACTAAGTTAATGTGTTGGGAGTTTAAACAACCTCGATATAAGATTCCTGGCAGTGTCCTATAGCTCAAAATATTTCACTTTTAAGTCGTTCTCGAACCATATATAGCACTATGCAAGATTAGGGTATTTTGTTTTCACTATTCATATACAATTTATTGTGGAAAATCACTATTCATATATAACATGTATGGGTATACATGAACTTACCTAGAAAATTGGTTGTTAATCTTCTGTTGGAAGCTGGTTCCAAAAATAATTTATAAGCTATTTGTGAAGTTAACAAGCTGGCAGGGACTTGCTGCCTAACAACTGCTCTTGCTTTAAATATGAACTATATTGAAGAGAAAAATAATACAACCCATATATGTCATTAATTTAATGAAGAAATTTTAAATGAATAATGGTAAAATTGTTTCTACTCCTTTAGAATGGTGCCTATTGCTTCCTATACAAGTTACAACTATCAGCTTCAAGAAGCATGTTTGATGTGATTGTGAATTAGTTAGTATTACGGTCAGAATGCGTGTAGTGCAATACTTTTGTTTGCTATTGAAATATTATCCCTTTATCAATTATGGGATTGTAGATTTAACCAGTTTTTATGGTAGTTTGTATGATGATATACCGCTTCACATGAAGGCTTCTTGTGATAGTTGGCATGTAATTTGACTCCATGGATCCATATGAATTTCAATCACTCTGAGTCTCTCCTTCAAAATGAGCTTTCTTATAAAGGTCCATTTCCACCGTATACCACCTTTGTGTGGGAAGGCAGGGGGGTGTTGCATTTACTCACAGCAACACACGCAGATCTCAAAACTCATAAATTTCCACCTACAAGACAGTTGCAGCTGACTGTTTCTGTTAATATAAGTTTATAGGACTGTTGCAGCTGAGTTTCAGCTAACAGTAATCTATAGGATTGTTGCAACTGAGTTGCAGCTGGCTGTTTTAGCTATGTTTTGATGAACCCTACGTTCATAAACTTGACTAATACTCCATTTCAATAATTAAACACATTTAACTCACAAACTAACTCTAATCTCTTAACTTGCTACAACAAAAACTAACTTCCAAAATGAATATGAGTTTTCAAGCTCAAATAACAGAGTACATAGTAAAAATTATGAGTTTAACTTCAACTGCAAATCGTATTCAACTCTGTATTTAAATCACGATTACAGGAATGGGTATTTATAGTTATTCAACATAGTTGTTCATTAACTGCTAATTGAACCTTCATTACAAAATTGTATCTGCAAAAATAAATGTTTTGTTCTGTTACATTCTTGAGCAATTAAATATCTAGCTGAAGATGCCTCTTCAAGATTCGATATGCTGCAATAGAGATTGTGAATATCCCTTCAACCTTTAATGCTTAAGTCAGTTTGGCGGTGAAATCCTTTTCAAGGATTTGAGAAGACAAAAGAAAAATCCGATTCAGTTAGTCTTTATTAATTTCTAGCTTTTCAAATAAGCTTAAGTCTGGGCAGTGATACCTTTTGAGATTTCGGCGGCTAGCGGTGGAGTAATTAACCGCTTCCAACATTCTCCCCCTTAATTACTTCACCCAAAAAACAAAACTTTGTAACACTAGATTTTCGTTACAGCTTACAAACCCAAATGTTTTTCTTATGAAATTCAAACAGCTCTTTCCCCATAGGTTTTGTAAATAGTTATGCAAACTGATTTTCTGATCTGCAAAATTTTATACTGATTTCATTTTTGTTTCTCAATTCTCGAATGAAATGATACCTTGTATCAATATGCTTACTTATTTGATGAAAGACGTGATTTCTTGATAGTGCAATGGCTGAATTGTTGTCACAGAAAATCTGAGTTGGTTCATGAATCTTGTTCATGCTGCAACTCAGAAAGAGTTCTTCTCATCCACACAGTTTGACATGCAGGTGTTGTTGCTGCAACATACTCTGCCTTAGCAGAGAATAATGTCACTATGGGATGCTTCTTTGAAGCCCGTGCTACAGATCCCGATCCAAAATTGAATACATATCCATATTTACTCTTTCTATCATCTGTAGAACCTGCAAAATCATTGTCAATATATCCAATCAACTTGAAATTTGAGTTTGATGTATATTGGATACCAAAATTTGTTGTTCCAACAATATATCTCAGAATCCTCTTTCCATCTTGCCAGTGGGTGTTCTTTGGAGACTCCATAAATCTTGAAATAATACTTACTGCAAACACTATATCAGGTCTTGTTGCAGTCAAGTACATGAGACTTCTTAATAGTCTCTTATACAACCTTGGATCAACTTTTGACCCATCCTCCTTCTTACTGAGTTTTGTACCAGTTGCAATTGGAGTTACATCTAGCTTACAATTCATCATTCTGAATCTTTTTAGTACATCATTTGCATACTTAGTTTGATTGATAAAATTACCATCCTCAGATTGAGTTACTACAATACCAAGAAAATATTTCATCATTCCTAAATCAGTCATCTCAAATTATGTTTTCATGGCTTTCTTAAACTCATCTACTGAAATATCTCCAGTGAAGATCAAATCATCCACATATAAGCAAACAATCAGTATTTTACCTTCTTGGTTTACCTTTGTATACAAGGCTGGCTCACTTGGACTTCTGCTGAATCCTTCATTATTCAAATACTCATCAATCCTGTTGTACCATATTCTGGGTGCGTGCTTCAATCCATACAATGCTTTCTTTAATCTGTATACTTTGTCATCCTGTCCATCAATTTCATATCCAGGCGGTTGTCTCACATAAACCTCTTCTTCTAAATATCCATTAAAAAACACAGACATTACATCCATTTGATGTACATACCATTTATTATGAGCAGCAATAGCTAATACCATCCTTACCGTATCAAGTCTGGCCACAGGTGCAAAAGTCTCATTATAATCAATACCAGGTTGTTGACTAAACCCTTGAGCTACAATTCTTGCTTTGTATTTTTCAACTTCACCATAAACATTTAACTTAGTCTTATAAATCCATTTGACACAAACACAATTTTTATTATCAGGCAAATCTACAAGATCCCAAGTATTATTTACTTCCATGGAATCAATTTCTTCATCCATTGCTTTTATCCAAACATCCTTTTCAATGACTTCATCAAAATTTATTGGATCACATGCTATCAATGCAAAATTTGAAACTCGATCTACTTCTTCATTTTGTTCATACAGTTCTCTTAAACTTCTAGTCTTCTGACCTCTAACTTTGTTTCTTAATGAAGCTAATGTAGGATTTGATTCATTACTTACTTATGATCCTGTTCCTTGGCATCCACCAACACTTGATGGTTCACCACGTTCTTGAGTTCTGGGCATTCTGACAGGTGTTCTTATTGCTGGTGTAGACGTTTGTGGATTTAACTGTCCTCCATGTATGCCCTGCTCATCTTCTTCATCTTCCGCGTGAGATGTAACAACGTCCTCTACAACCAAGTTATATATGCTACCATCCCATGCTTCTTCTTCCTTAAACACCACATCTCTGCTGATGACATACTTCTTGGTGATGGGATTATAGAGTCTATATGCCTTAGATTCTTCACTATATCCAACAAAAATACATTTTCGACTTCTGTCATCTAACTTTTTTCTCATCTCTTCAGGTAGATGTGCATAAGCAACACAACCAAAAATCCTTAAATGAGATATGCTGCTACTCTTACCACTCCATGCTTGCTGAGGAACTCGATCCTTCACTCTCTTAGTTGGGATTCTGTTCAGAATGTAAACTGAGCAAGTAACATCGTCTCCCGAATATTCATCTGAAAGATGCTTCTCCTTAATCATAATTCGAGCCATGTTCATAATGGTTCGATTCTTTCTTTCTGCCACTCTGTTTTGTCGTGGAGTGTAACGAGCAGGGATAATTTTAAGGACCTATACTTATTTAAAAGTGTATAAACCTTGGCGAATCATACCATTTCATAAAATGTCAACTATAAAATATTTGGCGATATTTTTCTAAAATTATTTCAATTTCTAAGGATTTTATATAGTTTATATAATAATTTGGCGATTTTTAAAGTGAAAAAAGTTTACCCCATCAAAATTGGGCGAAATCGGGCTTCAAAAAATACAAATTGGCAAATCTTTTTTTGGAAAAAAACATGGAAAAATAGCCCATGGGCTAAATTTCGCCCCTAAAATTATCCTTGGTAACGAGCAATAAACTGTCTTTTAATTCCATAATATTGAAAAAATTCCACAAAATCATTTAACATATACTCACCTCCTCTATCTGATCTCAAGACTTTAATAAATTTGTCACTCTCCTTTTCAACCATAGCTTTAAAACTTTTAAACACATCAAAAGCTTGAGATTTCTGCTTCAATAAATACACCCAAGTTTTTCGACTGAAATCATCAATGAAAGTCATAAAATAAACATTACCAGTCAAAGAAGGTGTTTGCATCGGTCCACACAAATCTGTGTGTACCAGCTCCGATGGTGCTTTTCCGCTGTATGAGACTCTAGAGATGAATTTATCTCTATGATGCTTTCCCAATATGCAGCTCTCACATGAGTTTGTTGGATGCTAAATACTGGGCAACCCTTTTACCATCTGCTTCTTCTGTAGCAAATCTAAGCCACCAAAATGTAAATGACCATACCTCAAATGCCATAACCATTATTGATCTAAACTCTTAGTTTTATAAGCATTCAAAGAGTTAGTAAAATCATTCCTCATAATCAACGGAAACATTCTATTCTTTGTCATCTCTACTTTGGCTAACAACTGCTTACTTGGATATTTGTCATAAATAGTACATACCTTGTTCTTGAAGAACACTCCGTACTTCTTTTCTAACAACTGTCCAACACTTCATAAATTACACATTAAACTAGGAACATAATAAACATCATGAATTGTTCTTCTTTTACCATTCTTGGTACATACAACAATCACACCTTTACCATTAACTTTTACCTTACTGTCATTACCTAACTTCACTTCAGACTGGATGATTGTATCTATACTTAAAAACAATTCCTTATTTCTAGTCTTATGATTGTTGCACGCACTGTCTAAGAACCATATATCATTTGAACTTTCCTAGGTGACATTACAAGTTAAAAACATAGGATTCTCCTCATGTGCAGTCTCCTCTGTAATGTGTGTAGACAACGTACTAGTTTGTGCTTGCTTCTTCCAACACTTGTTAGCAAAATGCCCTTGAATTTCTTGCAATAGAAACATTGAACTTTAGATCTATCATACCTTTGATTTCTTGGCTGCAATGTTTTGTTGCTACTCCCCCTTACGCTAGGAGTATTCTACTATAACTTCTCTTCATATTCTGAATCATTTCTGTTGTCACTAAGATCAGCAGTTTGACCTCCTCTTCCTCTACTACTAGAACTTCCTCTGCCCCTACCTCTAGTAACATGTAACTGAGATTTAAAAGCATTTTCTAATGGAGTATCATCATACCTGTTCATTATTGATTCATGAGCAATCAAAGAACCAGTCAACTCATCAATGTACATTTGACTGAGATCTTTAAACTCTTCAATGGGAACAACCACTGCTTCAAACTTCTTTGGAAAACATATCATCAATTTCTCAATCACACGCTAATCTGAGAGGTCTTCACCATACTGTCTCAGCTGGTTTACGATGTTCATAACTTGAGTCATAAAATTAACAACAGTCTCACTGTCCTTCATCTTCAAATTCTCAAAGTCCCTTCTCAAGTTCTGCAACTTAACATTCTTCACCTTGGTCACACCTTGATAACTGGTTTCAAGAGTGTCCCAAGATTTCTTTGAAGACTCAACACTTGATATCTTCGGAAATATGGATTCACTTAGGCCTTGCTGAATAAGGCCAAGAGCTACATCATCATGTCATCATCATCTGCAATTCCTTTGTTATTCCTCTATCTTTAACTGAGTTTTCCATGTCATCATGTCCTTGGTTATTCCTTTGTCATTACTGAACTCCCTTGACATCAATGACAACCACATTCAACAATAAGCTTTCAGGTGGAGGATTTACACACTTGACCATTGACTCAATCGCAAAGAAAGGTCTATGGCCAAGAAGATAATGGAAAAACAGTCAATCAACCGTTTTTGCACCCTCCCATATTATGCCCCCCTTTGACAAAAATGGCTAAGTACTGAAAAATATGGCTCAAGTGGCTTTGAGAAAATGACCGCCATTTCCTTAGAGAGTGAGAGATAACTATTTGGAGGGCACCATCCTGTAGGTGGATGACCAATGCACTTAAATTTAGTCTTAGTCTTGGAAAAAAGTGTCCGGTGAAGAAAATATTGGTCTGCCAAAACAACCACTCAGCCTTTTTTGCACTTAAAATTGATCTAAATGGCCTTAGGAAAATGCCCACCAGTTCTCACTAGTGAGGGATTAAATTTATCTGACAACATAAGCTTTCAAGTGGAGGATTTACACACTTGACCATCGACTCATTCGCGATAAAAGTTCTATGTCCAAGAAGATAATGTATTTTCAAAACACCCAATCAACACTAGCTTTTTAAACTACCAATTCAACAGAGACAAAATTGTCAAACCCTAGTTCAAAATGAGGAGATTTTTATTTTCATCAACTTGGAAGTGTGAGACAACCAATGGATAGAGGCCAATAAGGTGATTCCATTTAATTATTTGAGACCTCTTTCTCTCTCCTCGATGGGCATTTTTCTGGAGCAATGCAAATAAAGCTAAGAGGCACGTTTCACAGATCAATATATTCACCTACAGAGATTTTTTGGATAAACCGATGATATGGTTGGATGCACCAATCAGCAGTCTAGAGACCCATATCCTCAAAATACTTTAAGACACCAACCATAGGAAATGGCGGGCATTTTAGTAAGGCCACTTAGGCATTTTTACCAGTATTTTTATACTTAGACAATTTGCGCATTTTACTGGACTGGAGCAACCTGCCTGAAACATTGTTTTGGCAAACCCATAGCTGTTAGGATATCTCATCATTCAGTTATGTACTTTGCATGCACTTTGCATGCATCCGCATGCAGCCCAGTCACCAGTTTGATGACTCCAGCACCTGGTGCCTAACCCACCAGCACCCGAGAGCTTCCTTCCACTCTGTTTTAGCCCTTCTAGTGCTTAGTGCATCCAGCATGCACCTACCACTTGAGAGGGGCGCCTTTTCTCAACTACTAGTCCAGTTCACTTCAGTTAGCTAGTTGTCTTTCCTTGATTTGAGGCTAGACTGACTCCTAACTGCTGTTATCACTCCAATGGACCTCCAGTGAGACTAGATTTCCTATTCTGACTCTAGTTAGCTGCTCATGCACCCTCCACTGAGCCTCCTTCCCTACATTAGTGCCACATCCATTAGTTACACTTATTATACTCAGTTAGACTCAGTTTGACACTTGGCTGACAGTTAGTTGTGCATTGATGACCACCACTGATTGATGATGAGGACTGCTAGTTGGAGCCAATATATTTCATGCAGTATATTCGAATGACCTCCTTGGCTAATTCGAATTGCTCACTCATTGTCACAGTATTGTATTGTAATTCTACGATTCTGAGTTATAGAGCACGGATGCATCTCTCTTGCATAGTTTTTACTCCAATTTGTTTTACATCATTGTGATTGATTTACTTGTTCAATAGATCTACTGTGAGCAATTTTACATGGTATCCGAGCCATGGTAGGGACAAGATCTCTCTTCTACAGGTGTTCTACATGAATATTTGAGTGAATTTGCTCAAAAATACTGCAGTTTTGGCATGCAAAACTCCTCTTGCATTCGCTAATGCTGAAATTTTCTCTCCAATACCACTCCAGAAGCTTGAATTTTCCACAGAATTCCTGGATTTGGTACATTGGATCTTCAAGCTTGCTTGATCTCCAATCCCAGGTGTGATGCAAATCTAAAAGGGTGGATTGTTCGACCTTACGGTTCTTGTTTTGATTGTGATTTGCAGGTTAATCTTCTCCATCAATTACATTCGCTATCTTGTGATTTGCAAGTTCTTCTTCATCAATTGCACTCGCTATCAGTGATGGATTACTCTTCTTCAAATCCTATGCTAACTCCTTTCAATTATTTTGATTGGAAATATGACATGGAGATTATATTGCGCTCAAAAGGGTTCTATAGAGTCACCATGGGCCTCGAATTGAAACCAAACACATTGCTTGAGAAAACAAAACACTTCAATAAGCTTGATGAAGCTTATGGTCTTCTTTGCCTCTCTATTTCCAAGGATCTTCATTTCCATCTCAGTGGATTGAACTCTCCAAAAGCAGTATGGGAGCAACTTGACAAAAGTTTTGGCAAGCAGGACAAGCTTAGAGCTTTTCAATTGGAAAATGAATTGATTGCTCTTAGTCTTGAGAATTTTGAGACCATCAATGAGTTTTTCACAAGATTCAAGCACTTGGATTTAAAATTGAAGAACAATGGAGTTGTCAAAGAGGATAAACAATTGATCCTCTCCATTCTTTCAAAGCTTGGTAAATATTTCTCGGTATTTGTCTCTACTTTCAATTTCGGTCGGCTAACTACCCCGAATTGGAAGATGCCTACCTTGAATGCCTTCATTGAGTCCATTACCAAAGAGCATGATAAGCTAATTCAAATGGGGTCCATAAGCTCCAAAGATTCAACTCTCTTTGTTGGAGGATCCAATAATTCGAATGGAAAAGGGAAGCAAAAGAAAGAGAAGCCTAAATTCGAACCTTCCAAGCAAAGAGAGAAAAGCAAACCATCGGATGCACCATCCAGTTTAAGGAACAAGCAAAAGGGTAAAGAGGGTAAAGAAAAATTTAAATGTTCTTATTGCAACCGTGGCTTTCATCCTGAAAGTTCATGCATGAAGAAAACAATAGATCAAATGGCCCTCCTTTTGGAAAATAATAACATAACTCTTCCTGACGGTGCACGGAAGAAGGATAGAAATGATGATCATGAAAGAGGTCAAGCACTAATGGCAACTGTTTCGAAACCCGCCACTCTAATGATAGATTCCGGTGCCTCGAATCATATGGCTTCAAATATTGATTCCTTTTCTTCATTTGATCCAAACAGCTCCATCCCCATCCATTTGGGAGATGACTCAAAAATTTCATCAAAGGGTAAAGGTACCATCCATTTAGAGCATGACAGTTTTCAAAATGTTCTTTATGTGCCTTCCTTGGCTTCCAATCTTCTTTCTGTGTATCAAATGACACACATTGGTGCACCGAAGCAAGTTCTATTCAACCCTAACTAAGTTGAAATTTATGATATTGAAAGTAGAAAACTTATTGCAGTCCGAAAGGCAAATCATACTGCAAAATACTATGAGTTTTCACACTTTGTGCTGCTTGAAAAGCCCACTGCTCTTCTCACTCATGGAGATGAGGTTAGTAGGCTTTGGCATGAAAAGTTTGGACACCTTAATTACAATCATTTTCTATTTTTACAGAACAAATCCATGGTTGATGGTCTTCCGCACCTCCGTTCCTCGAAGGGAATTTTCCCAGGTTGCATCATTGGGAAGCACCCTGAGCACAAGTTCGACCGCGGCAAAGCTAGCAAAAATTCTACTATTTTGGGGCTGATACATTCTTATATCAGTGGTCCACTGCCCAATATGTCCATGAATGGATCGAGGTATGTTTTGACATTCATTGATGACTTCTCCCGTTTTACTTGGGTCTTCTTTCTCAAAAGCAAGTCAGAAGTGCTTGGAAAATTCAAGGATTTTAAGGCTTCTGTTGAGACTGCCACTGAGAGAAAGATAAAATCTCTTATCTCTGATAATGGTGGATAATATATCAAGACTGAGTTACTGCAACTTTGTGCTGAAAGCGCAATTCAGATCCAACATACAGTTCCCTACACACCCCAGCAGAATGGTGTAGCATAAAGGAATAATCGATCACTGAAAGAGATGGCTACCTGTATGCTTGAGTCAAAAGGTTTGGCTGCAAATATTTGGGCTGAAGCCATGAATGTTTCTGCATACATTCAAAACCAAGTTCCACATTCATCCGTGAAAGGTAAAACTCCTTTCGAATCATTCACTGGTCATAAACCGGATGTGTCCAATTTGAGGGTTTTTGGCTCCACTGCATGGGCTAGAATTCCTTCTGAGAAGAGAAAAGCTTTGGATCCACAAAGTACTGAATGCATCCTAATAGGATATGGAGAAGAATAAAAGGCATATAAACTTATGAATATCATATCCAAAAATATATTCATAGAGCGAAGTGTGAAGTTTGAAGAACCACTTCAAGATCTAAAACTAGTCGAGGAAAACATTGCCAATCCGCAATCTCTATAAGAAGAAGTTTCAAGAGAAGATGAAGAAATAATTGGATCTGATATCTTTGATATTTTATCAGACTTTGATGGCCATGACATATCAGGTTCAGAATCCAACCATAATGATCCTCCTCAGTTACCAAAGTGTGCCCAAAACACTCTACAATCTGCTGCTCCAAACATTGGAAATCCTGCTGATCCAAGGAGAACAAGAGAAGACTTTCAAAGAGCAGGTATGGATCTTTCTTTTTCTGATCCATTATTATCTGAGAAATGTTATTTGATGATTGGTTCAGATCCCAAATCATACTATCATGCCCACTGAGACCCAAGATGGCAAACCGCCATGGATGAAGAGTACAATTCTCTTCAAAAGAACAATACATGGGAGCTAGTTTCTCTTCCACCTAGAAGAAAATTAGTCCAATGTAAGTGGGTCGACCACACGAAGGTTGCTATTGATGGCTCTATCAGCAAATACAAAGCTAGGCTGGTGGAAAAAGGTTTCTCCCAACTCCAAGGATTGGACTACATTGAGACTTTTGCACCGGTTGCAAAGATGGATTCCATCCTCCTAGTTTTGGCTATTTCCGCATCCAAGCATTGGGAAGTGCACCATATGGATGTGAAGAGTGATTTTCTACATGGAGATATCGATGAAGAAGTATATATGAAGCAGCCAGAAGGATACATATCAGATCCATCATTAGTTTGCAGATTGAAGAAATCTTTGTATGGATTGAAACAGGCCCCAAGAGCTTGGCACGCAAAGATAGACTCCTTCCTTCTTTCTCGGAATTTCAAAAGATGCAAATCTGATCCGAATGTGTATCTACATCAAGTTAAAGGTAATTTTCTGATTGTTGTTCTTTATGTTGATGATCTTCTCATTACTGGTAGCACTCTCCTTACAATCAACAAGCTAAAAACTGCCTTAAGTCTAGCTTTTGACAGGAGCGGTTTGGGCTTGCTGAGCAATTTTTGGGCTTGGAAATAGCTCAAAATTTTGATGGGATCACATTATCTTAGAAAAATTATGCTTCAGACTTGCTATTGAAATTTAATATGGCAGAATGTAAGGCAGCTCCGTTTCCATTCCTCTCAGGAATAATATTAGTCTTGAGGAGGGAAATTCTACACTGCTAGCAGATTGCACTATGTATTGACAATTGATTGGTTCACTACTCTACTTGAAACACTCAAGGCCTGATATTTCTTATGACGTGAGTGTTGTATCAAGGTATATGCAGTAGCCCCATGAGATTCATTGGCGGGCATCCAAAAGGATATTGCAATATGTGCTAGGTACGAGACATTTTGGCATACACTATGCTGCAGATTCTGAGCTAGATTTCATTGGTTTCACTGATTCAGATTGGGAGGGTGATAGCATTTATCAGAAGTCCACTTCCGGATATTTTTTCATGATTGGCCATGGCCCTATTTTCTAGTCAAGCAAAAAGCAGGTAACCATTGCACTTTCTTCAGCAGAGGCAGAGTATCAAGGGGCAGTCAATGCCCGCATTCAAGCAGTTTGGTTGCAGGGTATTCTTTCCGAGTTTGATTTTGGTAGCACTACTTCAAATGCCATATTTTGTGACAATCAAAGTGCTATTAATATCTCCACAGATCTAGTTCAGTATCAGAGAACCAAGCACATTGAGACTCATATGCACCACATCCGAGAGCTTGTGCATGATCGTACCATCATTTTGCAATATTGCCCTACTGATGAGAAAATTGTAGACATATTCACCAAGAGATTCATTGAGAAGAAGTTCTCTTACCTCCATTCACTGTTGGGGCTGAGTTCCATCATGGTGGAGATAGATTAGATCCATTTTATGTTTAGCTTGATGGGGGGCTTTCTTCCCATTGGGCTTTCCCTTTTTCCTCACTTAGCTTATTTTCAGCATTTTTGGATTATTGTATTGGGGTGACCTTTGGTCTCGGTAACCAGGGCCCTACATTTTATTTTTTACATGATAGTATAGCTTGAGGGGGGGTGTTAGGATATCTCATCATTCAGTTATGTAATTTGCATGCATGCATACATTTACATGCATCTGCATGCAATCCAGTTACCAGTTTGATGCCTCCAGCACCTAGATATCTCATCATTCAATTACGTACTTTGCATGCATGCATCCGCATGCAGCTCAGGCACTAGTTTGATGCCTCTAGCACCTAGTCCCTAGTCTTCCAGCACCCGAGAGCTTCCTTCCACTCAGTTTTAGCCCTCATAGTGCTTAGTGCACCCAACATGCACCTACCACTTGAGAGGGGTTCCTTTTCTCACCTACCACTCTAGTTCAGTTTAGTTAGCTAGTTGTATTTCCTTGATTTGAGGATAGACTAAATCCTAACTATTGTTATCACTCCGATGGACCTCCAGTGAGACTAGACTGCCTATTCTAACTCTAGTTAGCTCCTCATGCACCCTCTACTAAGCCTCCTTCCTTACATTAGTGCCACATCCATTAGTTACACTTATTACATTCAGTTAGACTCAGTTTGACAATTGGCTGACAGTTACTTGTGCATTGATGACCACCACTAATTGATGATGAGGACTCCTAGTTGGAGCCAAGCTATTCCATGCAGTATATTCGAATGACCTCCTTGGCTAATTCAAAGTGCTCACTCATTGTCACAGTATTGTATTGTAATTCTACTATTCTGAGTTATAGAGCACTGATGCATCTCTCTTGCATAGTTTTTACTCCAATTTGTTTTACATCATTGTGATTGATTTACTTGTTCAATAGATATGCTGTGACTAATTTGACAATAGCTTCTTCCTTAGACACTCTCAAGCCAAAATGAGACCATGGTCAGGTATAAAGATCAACAATATCCATCCTGGCAAGTTGGGGCGGGCATTTAACTTGACCTATGATGTACGATAGACATTTTCTTAAGGCCACTTGGACCAATTTTCCAACACTTGGTTAATTTCCAGAATTTCTCCAAAATGACATATCTCTATATAATTAGGTCAAATTGTAATAATGGCATCATGAAGGTACTAGAACATCATCAAGTGGAGTTGAATGTTCATCACCCATGCCACATCATCATGTCATCATATCTTCACTTGGCTATTCCTTTGTCTTTCGCTGAGTTTTCCCTATCATCATGTCCTTGGTTATTCCTTTGTCATTACTCAACTCCCTTGACATCAATGACAACCACATTCAACAATAATCTTTCAGGTGGAGGATTTACACACTTGACCATTGACTCAATCGCGAAGAAAGGTCTATGGCCAAGAAGATAATAGCCTGCCAAAACAACCAATCAACCTCTTTTGCACCCTCCCATATTATGCTGTAACGTCCCTTCCCTCAAACCGGTTCAAATAAGGAAGCGTGACCAACTTATCGAGCTTATTGACAATATTATCCCCATTCAATTTACTAAGAAATGCATGGATAATTAAAAACTTCTGTGTGCAATTCATACGCAATATAAACATAGCGGAATTAAAACATAATAACACACACACAGACTGGAATGCATTAGCATATCTATTCCAAATAGATGATGAATCAACAGGCAGTGAATTAATCCCATTCTTATGTTATGTACAAGCTTCATATCAACCATATTAAGATATTCATTTCATCTCATTAACATGAATAGTTAACATTCAGAATTAACACATTACAGAACACATAATGCATATAAATTAATCCGTAGAGGATACTTATCTTGAAATGCAAACGTACAAACAACTGGCTATGGAAGAGCAACGTTCCACCCAACCATAGATCTCTGTCCAGCTTGTATTCTTTCAGTTGAGAGATCACCCCCAAGCTGGGTTGTGTATCCACTAAGGAGGAACTAAACAGGCTCACTCATAGCCATGGTTTCAATCAACAGCCATGCTAAGCCAACACACAGTTGGGTTTATCAAGCATACAAAAGGAAAAGGAGGGAAAAGCTAAGATAGTGAGCTCAACCACGGAGCTACAGAAATCTCCAGCTAATTTCAAGCAATCCAATCCTCTGTTCAAACATTCACACTTGGATTTCTCACAATTTTGTCATCAAATAACCCAATCGTGTCACTTCATTTCTGGGCTGTAAAAACTGGGTTTTCCAATGGATTTCGGGGTATCTGAGACTCTCAATTTTGCCCCAAGGTTCATATCTATGGATCCCCCATTGGATTTTACTGTCAAATACCAATTTTGGGTGTTTATGGCTCTTCAAAACGTGGGTTCTTGCAAAGTTGCGGTTTCTGGTTTTGCACACTCATGGGAATTCATTTCTGGATGGAAAATGATGCTGGGTTCTTCAACCATGGAATGGGAATGAGGAAGAAGCAACTCCCATGAGGTAGAGTTACTTGTGGTACAAGAAAACATAGCCCATACTCTGCCATATGAATTTCTGGGTTGCCCATGCTCCATTGAAGCCATGGACTGATTTCTTCAACAACCTTCTTACATAGAATTAAAGGTTAGCAAAGAAAGTCAAAAGGGTTCTCAGGATGACATTTGACAACCTATGGTTTAATCCCACAACCCCCTCACCACTCCCTAGTGGATATACATGGCCCCTTCTCATTCGTTACCTCCATAGCCAATTTTGGTATTTTATTGCATGATGTTTGTTTACATCATTTTTACAATGTTCCATGGCTAAATAGCACATGGGTAACATAATGTCTAATACTTTCCTTTTAAATAAAATTCGAGCTTCCACTAGCAGGGCCTTGGCCTTGAGCTTCACGCTAGGAAAGCATACATCACATGTATACAATATTTACATTAAAAGCTAATATATCGTAAGGGTCAAAATGGGGTATTACATATGCCCCCCCTTGACAAAAATGGCTAAGTACTGAAAATATAGCTCAAGTGGTTTTGGGAAAATGACTGCCATTTCCTCAGAGAGTGAGAGATAACTATTTGGAGGGAATCATCCTGTAGGTGGATGACCAATGTAGTCTCAATCTTGGAAAAAAGTGTCTGGTGAAGAAAATATTGGCCTGCCAAAACAGCCACTCAACCTTTTTCTGTACTTAAAACTGGCCTAAATGGCCTTAGGAAAATGGCCACCAGTTCTCACTAGTGAGGGATTACATTTATCTGACAACATAAGCTTTCAGGTGGAGGATTTACACACTTGACCATTGACTCATTTGCGATAAAAGGTCTATGTTGAAGAAGATAATGGCTTGCTAAAACATCCAATCAACACGAGCTTTTTAAACTACCAATTCAACACTAAGACAAAATTGTCAAACCCTAGGTCAAAATGATGAGATTTTTATTTTCATCAACTTGGAAGTGTGAGACACCTAATGGATAGAGGCCAACAAGGTGATTCCATTCAAATCAATTTCATCCTTTGAGATCTCTTTCTCTCTCATCGGCGGGCATTTTTATGGAGCAATGCAAATCAAGCTAAGATGCATGTTTGGCATATCAATATCGTCACCTACAGAGACTTTTTGGACAACCAATGATATGGTTGGATGCACCAATTAGCAGTCTAGAGACCCATATCCTCAAAATACATTAAGACATCAACCACAAGAAATGGCAGGCATTTTACTGAGGCCACTTAGGCATTTTTACCAGTATTTTTATACTTAGAATAACTAATATATATTATGAATATTTTCGAACCCTAATAGCCAATCTCTCCCATCAGTCACTTCAAAGGTCGGTCAGGGTAAGGTCTCGCAGATGGTCTCTGTCAGGGTAAGGTCTCGCATAAGGTCTCTGTCTCGTAATGTCATATAACCCTCTTTCAAGTACTTTGATATTTAATTTCGACATCTGTGGATATTTCTTTCGATCCGTGTTGAGGGTTTTTTGTTCATTTTCGCTCCTTTAAATTGGATCTTCGCCTGTTCCTTGGTTTTTTCCGAAAATGTTGTCTAACATAGCTCTGTCTTTAGCGGTTTTTCCCTTCACTAGCCCTCATCGTTTGGTTGTTGAAGTTTTAGAAAAGGGTAGGCGTCGGATTTCGACCCGTGCTATGCTTAGTGGCGGTGAGCTCCCATACGAAAAGCTTTGTTACAACAATTCTTCAAAGCTAGCTCCTTGTTATATAATGGCATCAGGTAGCAGTCACGACCCTGTTGGAAGGACTAGCGTCACTAATGCATACACCTGAAGAATGGAGAAGTTAGAAAAGGAGATAGCAGAGCTTCGACAGAAGCTGGCGAGGAAATGTGACAAAGAGGACTTGGAGTGCTTGAAGAAGTCAATCGAGGATGCCATTGACCGAAAGTTCGTATATAAAAATTTTGAACTGATCGAACAGATGCAAAGGGTCCTTGACGAACAACACGAATCCACCCAAGCTCGTGATGCTGAGAGTATCCCAACAACTTTTGTAGGTTCTAGGCAGTCCCCTCCAGCTGACAGGCCTTCCTCAGGGGAAAAATCAATGGAGATTGGCTGAGGGAACCACGTGGCCCACCCACCACGGTCTCTTGATATTTAGTTGTCTGATTAGGTTTACTTGTTTCGTTTTCTGTTAGTTTTCCAAGTCCCTTCTGTTCGTTTATATTAATTTTTGGTATGCACACTATTATCCTTTTTGTAAAATAGAAGCTCATGTTATTGAGGTTCTAGGGAGTAGGCTTCTATTGTATTAGTGATATTAACATTTGATGTAATCAACAACAAATATTGGTCTTTTTGGTATATAGTTGTATATCGGCAATTGTAATCAGAAATATTGATGAAGATATATTAATGGATATAAGATTTGTGTATATTACTCTGTCATTTAAATCTATTTCTAAAAATTCTAGATATATCAATGGATATAATATCTGTGTATATTCCTTGGGAATCTAAATCTATTTCTATAAGTATTAAAACACTTTGGCCCTGCAAGTAGAATGCTTTGGTTAAACTTCTTCCAACTTCTTCCTTGTCGTAATTTGTAGGATTACTTATTTATTCCACTTCTCACTTTGCTACAAAGGCTAAGAAGTAAAGCATGACTAGTTTCATAGTTTGCACATGAGCTGTTGGTTCAAGAAGAAAGCCTCTTTGAAAGCCAATTTGTAACAAATTGATACTTCTATTGAAGTATTGCATTATGAATTCTCAATATTCAAATGACTATAAGACTAGTAACTATTTGTTGGGTTTGTGATTTGGTTTCTTAAATGTAGTGCAATATTATTTTATATTCTGTTAATTGTAATGTTGTGATTTCTTTGTTATTTGATTCTATAGTATGTATGTGTGATTATTCAAATTTAAAGCACATTACTAATTATATAATAAATTCATTATGGTTCTATAAGTAAATTAATCTTGAATTAATCTACTAACTCTTAACTCTTAGATCAAACAATCAATATTCTGAGAACTCTTAACTCTTAGATCAAACAATCATAAAAGTCATTTTGGTTCTTTTCATGATTGGGCTCCATGATTGCACGTAGGGGCTTCATGATTGCACGCAGGTAGGGTTGGAATTTCATTTTATCTTTACCCTTCAAATCAAATTTTTATGACGTTTTGAACTCTTACTTTAACCATCACAAAATGTTTAGTTTCAAAACATGCCCTTCAATAGTAAAGTGTTATTAAAGAAATTACCTTTCATTATTGAAATTTTTATTAAAGATTTTAATTTTCAATAAAATATAGTAATAAAAATATCTATCCATGTTTTATTTAGTTAATCTTATATTCTAAATATTAAAGATTCGTGCATGCAAGATGGATTCTCTCATTGACACTAATTTAGTTGAAGAAAATAAACAATTAAAAAATAGACCATAAGAAGGCAACTTCCCTTCCAAAAAATCTTCGAATGAAAAATCATCCAAAAAATTTATATTAAAGAAAAGTTATATATTGAAAACAAACTATGCATTTTTAAAGAGGAATTTTTTTCATCAAATTGGAAGTGTGAGACACCCAATGAATAGAGGCCAACAAGGTGATTCCATCCAGACCAATTTCATCCATTGAAACTTCTTTCTCTCTCCTCGGCGGGCATTTTTCTTGAGCAGTGCAAATCAAGCATGGAGGCACTATTGGCAAATCAATACCTTCACCTACAAAGACTCTTTGGACAAACCAGTGATATTGTTGGATGCACAAATAAACAGTCTAAAGACCCATACCCTGGAAATATTTTAAGACATCAACCACAAGAAATGGCTAGCATTTTACTGAGGTCACTCAAGAATTTTTACCAGTAATTTTATAATTGACATTTTTTGCATTTTCCTAGACTGGAGCAATCTGCCTGAAACACTGTTTTGGAAGACTCATAAATTCCTTTTCAGACAATATCAAGACAATATGAGACCATGGTCAGGTATACAAATCAACAAGCTATATCCTGACACTATGGGCGGGCATTTACCTTAACCTATGAATTATGGCGGCCATTTTCCTGAGGCCACTTGGGCAGTTTTACTACCACTGGTGCAAAAACAGCCTGAAACATTGTTTTGGAAGGCCTTTAACTTTGTCATCAAACACCCTCTTTGAGAACTTAGACCATGGTAAGATAGCCTCTTCAACAAGATATAGCATTATAGTTTTAGATTATTTTTATCATTATCCTATAAGGTACGACGAGAAATTTCCCAAGGCCACTTGGACCAATTTTCCAACACTTAGCCATTTTTCAGAATTTGGACCTCTTTTGTTTCTTTTGTTCTTAATATGAAAAACAATATTTTTCCTACTTTGGCAGGTTGATTTATTTCACATATGACTATCAGTAAGTAAACTGAAACCATGACTAGATAACTACTTCAACAAGGAACAAGTTCATGTCAACTGATGAATTTATCCCCACAAGGCCAGTTCCTGGTGGGCATTTCCAAATATCCCCTTAACCTTGTGATTTTAACACAGCCTAATTTCACTTATTCTTAATATGCAAAAAGAGTTTTTCCTCACTTTGGCAGGTTAATTTCTTGCACATGTGACCATAATAAGTAAAAATGAAAGCATGGATGGATAACCACTTCAACAAGGAACATATCCATGTCACTCTTTAAATTTTTTGATACACAGACATCATCTGGTGGGCATTTGAAACTAGCTTTTTAAACTACTAATTCAACACTTGGACAAAAAATTGTCAAACCCTAGGGTAACTTGAGATTTTGTTTTTCATAAAATTGGAAGTGTGAGACACCCAATGGATATAGGCCAACAAGGTGATTCCATCCAGACCAATTTCATCCTTTGAAACTTATTTCTCTCGCCTCGGCGGGCATTTTTCTGGAGCAGTGCAAATCAAGCCTGGAGGCACTATTGGCACATCAATATCTTCACCTACAGAGAGTCTTTGGACAAACCAATGATATTGTTGGATGCAACAATCAACAATGTAGAGACCCATACACTAAAATTTTTTTAAGACATCAACTACAGGAAATGGCGGGCATTTTACTAAGGTCACTCAAGCATTTTTACCAATAATTTTATACTTGGACAATTTTTGCATTTTCCTAGACTAGAGCAATCTTCCTGAAACATTGTTTTGGAAGACTCATAACTTCCTGTTCAGACAATATCAAGACAAGCTGAGACCATGGTTAGGTAGACAAATCAACAAGCTACAACCTGACACTATGGGGCGGGCATTTACATTTAACCTATAAATTATGGCGGGCATTTTCCTGAGGCCACTTGGGCAGTTTTACTACCACTGGTGCAAAAACAACCCGAAACCCTGTTTTGGAAGGCCTTTAACTTTGTCATCAAACAAACCTCTTTGAGAACTGAGACCATGGTAAGATATCCTCTTCCACAAGCTATGTAATTATAGTTTTAGATCATTTTTATCATTCTCCTATGAGGTACGGCGGGCAATTGCCCAAGGCCGCTTGGACCAATTTCCCAACACTCAGCCATTTTTCAAAATTTGGACCTCTTTTGTTTCTTTTGTTCTTAATATGCAAAACAATAATTTTCCTAATTTGGAAGGTTAATTTCTTGCACATGTGACTATCAATAAGTAAACTGAAACCATGACTAGATAGCTACTTCAACAAGGAACAAGTTCATGTCAACTGATGAATTTATCCCCACAAGGCCAACTCCTGGCTGGCATTTCCAAGTAGCCCCTTAACCTTGTGATTTTAACACTTAGACAAATTTCACTTGTTCTTAATATGGAAAACAAGTTTTTCGTCACTTTGGAAGGTTAATTTCTTGCACATGTGACCATAAAAAGGAAAACTGAAAGCATGGCTAGATAACCACTTCAATAAGGAACAGATCCATGTCACTCTTTAAATTTTTTGATGCATAGATATCATCTGGTGGGTATTTGAAACTAGCTTTTTGAACTACTAATTCAACATTTCGACAAAAAATTGTCAAACCCTAGGATAACCTGAGATTTTGTTTTTCATCAAATTGGAAGTGTGAGACACCCAATGGATATAGGCCAAAAAGGTGATTCCATCTAGACCAATGCACTTGAATATAGTCTCATTCTTGTAAAATAGGCTTTGGTAAATAATATATTGGCCTGCTATGATGATTTATGCACTTGACCATCGACTCATTCCTCATAAAAATTCATTGTCCAAGAAGATAATGGCCTTCCAAAACAACCAATCAACCTAATTTGCACCATGCCAGAACATGCCCCCCTTTGGAAAAAATGGCCAAGTACTGAAAAGTGATAGCTTATGTCTATGCGCTTTTTTATGTCAAAGTACAACCAGTTTATAAAATTCCAAAGTACAACCCATTTATAAAAAATGAAAGCTTATGTTTGTGCACTTTTTTATTTCAAAGTACAACCAATTTATAAAATTCCCTTTGGTGACAAGGACCTATGTCAGCATATGGAAAAGTGCATACCCAAGTCATGTATTATTACCTGGAAATAAACTCAAGCAAAGCGTTTTGTTGCTGAAATACTCTTTAAGAGGCATAATTTGTGAGCCTGAAATACAGTCTACGGGCATAATTTGTGAGCCTGAAATACAGTCTGCGGGCATCACCTCACCTTTGCTTCGAACCTAGATAACCATGGCTGAACTTCAAATAGGGGCGTCCTCTACGACGAGCACAATTGAAATGCGGGCATCCTCCTATGCAACCCTAGTTGAAACACAATCGTCCACAGATGATAGGATAATAGTAAAACAATTCTAGGGGTATTATGATGCATGGAGAGATGCAAAGATGTGGCCACTAGGTATGGAAACTATCCTGAGGAAAGCATACATTTTTGACTTTTTGTTTGGAACGTTCAATTATGTTGATGAGGAGATAGATAAGGAAATTTTGAAATATGATTCTAGGAATACGGAACTCAGAATTTTTGGGAAGCGGGTATACCTCGACCTTGATTTGGTTGTCCGAGCTACAAATATTCCATGTAGAGGGGGATCGATTTTAAGCTCTTGGAAACCCCCCAGACAGGAGAAGAAATAGATGGCCAGTAAAATTTGTGGGCGAGAAGTGCATGTTTTGAGGAATGGTTTAAGAATGCAAGATGTCCCTCCCAAAATATACAAAACATTTATTCAGATTGTCCTTAGGACAATTCTGAATCATCACAGGAAGGACATTTCAGGTGAATGTATGCGGGTAGTGATACATTGGGTGGAAGATACACTTGTAGATATTCCTTATCTATTGGCTAAGAAAGTCCACTCTTCCTTGCAAGAGATCCAATTAAGGAAGGTTAAATTTAGTTTCCTAGGCATACTTCAAAAAATTATTGATTTATGTCGACCACATGCTACTGAAAAAGAGATTGGGGATATCAACTAGCATGAAAACATATCTTTTCCAAAACCACCTATTCATAAAACATATGTTAGGAAATGTAATAGTAGGGAACATAATGAGGAATTTCTAGTACAAAATACTCAGTAGAACGAGGAATTAGTACAATCTCCTGAGAACCATGGGGATTTACCATTACACCCTCCTGAACAGAACGAGGAGTTTCCAGTACAAAGTCCTGAGCACCATGGCGAATTACGAGTACAGTCTCCTGATTTTGTCACAAATGATGTAGTTCGTGCTACCACAACTTTTAAAGAGCTACATGGACATATAGATATAGGTCATTGGGAGGAGGTGACAGGCAATGAAATGGAACAAACTACTACTCACTTTTCCATTCCTCAAGAGCTTCTTGATAGAATTCCTCCTAAGCAATTGGAAATTGAGTATGATTGTTCTTACAAACCTGAATCAAGGGCTTCCGCTATGCATTTAGACATTCCATCATATAAGTTTGATAGTATATACGTGCTCATCCTATATGATAAATCATAGCATTTCAAGGAACACACTTCCTATATATGCAATTGGGCGAAGGAGGGCTTGAGAAAAGATAATAATATTATAGAATGCCTCAAACAGATAGCAGTGTTGCAAAAGACAATTGTGGATAATGAATTCAAAGCGAACATAATTATAAAAGGGAAAGAAGAAATGGTTGAATTATTATCCAAAGAAGTAGACAAAATCACTGATGATGCTGAAAATGAAATTGAGTCAGTGAGGGTTGTGTATCAAGAGGCTTTGAAAAAAGCTAATGCTGAAGCGAGTGAATTGAACGAAGAATAGAAAAAAAAGACCTCTTTTTCTCAATGTACCACCAATAAGGACATAAATGGGTCCTTTATAGGTATTGTATAAGAAAATTAAAGAAAATGAACAGGTAATACAAGAATATCAGTTGAAGATGAAAGAGTGGGAGGGAAGCGATGGAAAAAAAGTTGGAGAATTAGAATCATTAATTTTCGGTTTGAGAAAAACCATTTCTAAGAAAGCTGATAAGATGAGAGGCAAAATCTTAGAAAGGTTCTCTGAATCTATGGAACTTAAAAACCAAAGTAGAGGAAAATAAATTCAAGTCAAGAAGGTGGTGAGGGTGAAGGTAAGGGTACCAAAGGAGACGCGGGTAAGGGTAGAAGGAAAAAAACAGTTACAGGTACAAGGTCCTTAGAAGAGCGAGAGAAGTCCTTAGAAAATCGAGATAAGATGCTACAAGAATGCTTCTCAACGAGCATAGCACTAGGTGATTTGTTTGGCTCATCACCATTATATAAAGAAATGAAAGAGAAGATGGCTGGGAAAGATGAAAAAATAAGGGAGCTAGAATCAAAACTCTTCGACGGCCGAAAAGTTTAGCGTTTGGGATGTGATATGGAAATTAAAAAACTTAAATCCACAATTGTTGATTTGCAGAAGGAATTAAAAGGTCCAGCTACTGCGATGATGGAAATTCTAGTCATGCCCACCGAGACAGAGTTGAGGGAAAAATAGCACGAGAAAGAAATACAAAATTTGAAATGTGAATTGATTGAAGTTAAAGATCAGTTGAAAAATACCAGATAACAATTGGAGGTCAAGGAAAAATAGGAATCAACGAATTATAAGAAAAATGTGGAAATGTTGAACAAACTAATGGAGGAATTTGTTTTTGCTTGGAAATTTAAAAAAAGTTTCACAGAGAGTTAAAGAGCTTGAAAACAAATTGCAAAAAGTGCCTTGTACAACTCCATAACAATTACAGTCTTCTACGAAAGGTAAGAGACACCATTCAAATTTTTCTTCTACTCAAGAGGAGGGAATGCATCCATCTCAGAAACATGCTAGACATGTATAAATCAATGTATATATGTATTTATGGACAGTTAATGAAAAAATAATTTTTGTATGATGGAGTTTTATATTTATCGGCATATAATGAAAAATTCTTTTTAGTTGTCTTACTTCTTATGTCCAAGAGTTAGTGGTTCTACAATCAATGCTTATGAAGTATGGTATTCATGTTTATTCAGTCCTCATTTGTATGGTATTCATGTTTATGAAGTCCTCATTTTTTTATTGAGATCTTCTTAATGTCCAGGAGTTAGTGGTTCTACAGTCAATGCTTTCGTTTATACTTTATTGTGATGTGAGGCATGATTCTCAACAATTTCATAGTGACATTTTTGCACCTATGACCATTTTTATTCATGGATCTAAGTGCTTCCTCACCTTCTTTGATGGAGTTTTGTTAGGAACCTATGTCAACCCTTCTCTTTACTATGTTAATATATTGTTGTTGGACGCATATGCTTTGCAAGTCGTCCCGTAGTATTTGTTGATCCGTAGTTTATATTAGCCCATAGTATTGACCCATAGTATTAGACGCATATGCTTTGTAAGTCGTCTCGTAGTATTATATGTCCCATGGTTTTGACTCATAGTATTGGGCATAGACTTAGTATATAAGTGTATGTTGAGGTCATTGAAGGCACTGTGAAGTTAATTGTATTGAGCTTGCTCAAAGGAGGTTGCCCCCTCGAAGTGGCCTGTGATCAATATAAAAGTGATTCTGTTCTATTATTTCTGATATCTCATGTATTTGCATTAATTAATTATTGCAGGTTCATCACATCTGGTATCAGAGCACTTTCTTGGGCTCACTGGGTGAAATTTCTGCCAAATTTTTTTTCGCATCTGTTGCAAGTTCAGATTTGGGAATAATCCCTATTTGCTTAACTGTGGGAAGTACTTGGGCATAAGCCCTAAAAATCATTGTGAGGAGTACCACAGGAACCCCGAAGTAGTTGGCCCATTGAGAGGACCTTCCAACGAAAAGGGCAACGACCCCTACCTAATTGACTAGTTCCCACCCGTGAGGTAAACCAAGAGCTGTCGTTTGTGGCAAAGCGGTTATCAGTTTTACCTGAGCCATGGAGTGAGGGGTACTACCCTAATATGCAAGCCGTCAGACAGCATTGGTAACCGAGTGAAACCCCTAAACTGTTAGGAAGCCACACATACCTGGGGTCCATATCTATTTTTAGTTGAACTGTTGCCAATCACTTCCGCTCCAAATCCAGCCATTTCAGATCTATTCTGAAAGTCGTTCCAGATCTATTCTGAAATTCGTTCCAGATCCAGTTGCTGTTTCAGATCCAACCGTTTTTTATCCCTTCCATGCCGTTGCAGATCCATTCCACGCCGCTGTTGCCGATCCATTTCTGAAAAAAAGAAAGAAAAAAAAAGTATAAAATTCAGTTTTTTCTCCATATCTCCCTTGTTTTCACTCTGTTTCCCTTGAAATTTTCGGGGAACCCCTGTCATTCCATTCTGCATCTTTCATTCCTAAGGACCCTATCCCCAATTCCCCTTCCCAAAGCCCAAAATCCCACATTTGTCTATTTGTAGGGTTTTCTATAACTTCCTCAGATTTCACCCAATCACCTTCAAATTTTACCACAGAATTCCTTTTTGAAATCTGCTTCTTTGTCCCTCTCTGCCAAATTTTCTCATTCTATCACCCCGCTTCTGAAATCCCCCTTTTTGCTTTCTTGTCCTTCTGACAATGTCCAAAATCTAGTCAAACCCCCATTACCCATCAGATTGTTTCCCCAATCCAAATTTCCCTTTACTAAATTAGCTTCTGTTTGTGTTTTTCTACCCATTCCACAAAAAAAAAAAAAAAAACACCTGGTTATGGTTGTCACCCGTGCAGGAGCAAACACCATGGAGGAAGCACTTGCAGCCATCCAAACCAAACTCCATGATCTAGATGAAAAATTTCTCAACCTACATCTTCAGCATTCAGCCATGAACAATAACCGACAGCCAGAATCTTTTGTAGCCACCGAGTTCTCTTCTTCCAGCAATTTTCGTGGGCCAAAGCTTGATTTTCCTCGCTTCAATGGTACTGATCCGACTGGATGGATATACCGAGCAGAACAATATTTCAGTCTGCATAATACTTTTGATGTCCAGAAAGTTCCACTTGCAACCTTTCATTTGGAACAGGAAGCCCTTCAATGGTATCGTTGGTACATCAAAGCTCATCTTGAACCAAACTAGACAGATTTTTGCCAACTCATTTTTCCACGATTTGGTCCTAGTGCTTTTGATGATTTCACAGGAGCACTCACTAAACTTCACCAAATTGGCACAGTGAGAGAGTATCAGACAGAATTTGAGAAATTGGCCAATCACACAGAATGATTGTCTGATGAATTCTACAGGAGTTGTTTTATCAGTGGTCTCAAGGATGAAATCCGCTCAGAGGTCAAAATGTTTTGTCCCAACACAATGATGGAAGTCCTAGGGTTGGCTAAGCTGGCCGAGGACAAGATCGCAGCTCAACAACGCTCCAAACCCACCTTTGCTCCCTTCAGAAATATGGGTTCCCAACGACCTCCCATCATGCCTTCTCCTCAACCAACTCCTATCAAGCATTTGTCTGAAATAGAAATGCAGGCACGCCGAGAAAAAGGGCTTTGCTATAATTGTGATGAGAAATTCACTCGGGGACATAGATGTGTTCAACAAAAGATCTATCTCTTGAATGTGGATTCTCCTCCTGCCTTAGAACTTGGTGAAGAAGCTACATATACAGTAGATGATTAGGTCGACATTCAACACCCGCCTGTTGACACCCCATCTCAGGACGACCCACCCGAGATCTCTCTCCATGCTGTAACCGGCGTCACCACCCCACAAACAATGCAGGTCAGGGGATACTTCAAGAAGCTCCCTCTTACCATACTCATTGATTCTGGTAGCACTCATAACTTCATTGACCCTCGGATTGCCAAACAGGCTGATTGTTTTGTCCATCCTTGCTCCAACTTTGAAGTCATGGTTGCCAATGGGGGCACATTACCTTGCAAGGGGAAGTGTCACAATGTGCATATCTCTATGGAAGATTATAACCTATGCTCTGACATGTTTGCCTTGTCCTTAGGCAGATGTGATGTGGTTTTGGGTGTTCAATGGTTACGCACACTTGGCCCCATCTTATGGGATTTTGCTGAACTTTGGATGCAGTTTAAAGTCAACGGGGCACAACACAAATTTATGGGCTTACAACCAGGGTCTCTCTGCATCATTAATTCAAATCGCTTGGAAAAAATCCTTAAGAATAATTCACATGGTGTCATCGCTCAGCTCAATTCCATTCAGATGCACCCATTAACAGTATCCACTACTTCCTTGGATAGATATGCCGGTATCCTTGCTAAACCAATGCGCTTGCTGCCTTCAAGAGACCTTTCCGGTAAGAATTTAGCCACATCTACCTCTTAGTAGGAAATGATGGCTATTTTGCATGCAGTACAGAAGTGGCAGCCATACCTATTAGGGAATTATTTCTCCATCAAGACTGATCTCCCGAGTTTGGGAAATTTTCTGGAACAATGGGTCTACTCCCCAACACACCTGAAATGGGTTATCCCTATGTGATCACTTACAAGAACGGTAAGGACAATATGGTGGAAGATGCTCCTTCTTGCACAATTGATGACCCAATTTCTCTTACAGCTCTTTCTCTGCTTGTTCCAAATTGGTTGCAATATGTTCAACAGGGCTCTCTCTTCTATGAACTCCATGCTTCTTCATCAACAGGGCACTCTGGGTTCTGTAAAATGTATGACCAGGAACAATGTAACTTCTTTTGGCAGGGACTAAAAATGACAATTCAATAGATGGTGGCTGACGATGATACTTTCCAAGTCAACAAGGGTGAAACGACACTCCTTTCGGGATTGCTCAAACCCTTGCCCATCCCTACACAGCTTTGGACAACTATTTCTATGGATTTCCTAGTAGCGCTCTGGTGGTACAATACCACATCTCAAAGGACACCATATGAAGCAGTCTATGGAAAAACACTGCCAGTTCTTCTTCCAAACACCCTTAGTAGCTCCCCAGTTCAGGAAATTGACTCGGTTCTTCGAAACCACGATCAGATTCTTCTCATTCTGCAGGACAATCTTCACATGGCCATAATTCGCTTGAAACAACAAGCCGATCAGCACCGTTCTAAGTGCATTTTCCACGCAGCTGACAGGGTTCTTCTTCATCTACATCCTTCCAAGCAATCCTCCTTGACACTCCAAAGGCGTCAGTGGCCTGAAATGCAACCCAAGGATGCTACCGGGGAGCCACTCCTTCAGATTTTGCAGCAATTTCTCCAACCAAAGCTTTGAGGACAAAGCTTTTTTTAAGGGAGAGGGGATGTTAGGAACCTATGTCAACCCTTCTCTTTACTATGTTAGTATATTGTTGTTGGACGCATATGCTTTGTAAGTTGTCCCGTAGTATTTGTTGATCCGTAGTTTATATTAGCCCATAGTATTGACCCATAGTATTGGACGCATATGCTTTGTAAGTCGTCCCATAGTATTATATGTCCCATGGTTTTGACTCATAGTATTGGGCATAGACTTAGTATATCAGTGTATGTTGAGGTCATTGAAGGCACCGTGAAGTTAATTGTATTGAGCTTGCTCAAAGGAGGTTGCCCCCTCGAAGTGGCCCGTGATCAATATAAAAGTGATTCTGTTCTATTATTTCTGATATCTCGTGTATTTGCATTAATTAATTATTGCAAGTTCATCACAAGTTTATATGCATAGGCCCATAGAATTTGTCCCACTATTTTCCATAGATGAATCTACAGATGATTCCCAACATATTTCAGTGGATTCCCAACATGATTCCCACTATGAGTGTTGATTTAAGGGCATAAAAGGGACAATAAGCAACATTTTCTCAAATTTGGGCACATTCTGGGTTTTAAAATAAATTCTCAGACTTGTTCCTAACCTCCTAATAGCATTGAGAGACAATTTTGGGTTAATTCTGGGCAATCTGTGCATGATTCAGACCTCAAAGAAGCAGTAAACCTCATCGTTCATAAATTTGGGTTAATTCTGGGCAATTTGTGCACGATTCTGGAATTTTCTCTTTGATTTTGGATTCTAAAAGCACCAAGCAGTCATGGCAGCCTCAATATCCTCTAGCCTGTGCATGTTTTAGCCTTCTGACAGCCCAATAATAGAATAAATTTAGAACTATATCCAACAATAATAGGTCTCTTAATACATTAAGACCATATGAATGTCATTTCATTACAAATGTTATGTTCTTCACCATTTTGCATACAATGTTGCTTTATGATCATTTTGGACTTTTCAACAAAACAGGTCTCTTAAGACATTAGGGCCATAAATATCAACAAAATACGTCTCTTAATATATTAAGACCATATGAATTCCATTTCATTACGAATGTTATGTTCTTCACCAGTTTGCATACAATGTTGCTTTATGGTCATTCTAGACCTTTCAACAAAACAAGTCTCTTAATACTTTAAGGTCATAAATCTCACCAAAATATCAACAAAATAAATCTCTTAATATATTAAGACCATATGAATGCCATTTCATTACGAATGTTGTGTTCTCCGCCACTTTGCATACAATGTTGTTTTATGATCATTCTGGACCTTTCAACAAAACAGATCTCTTAATACATTAAAGCCATAAATATCACCGAAATATCAACAAAATAGGTCTCTTAATATATTACGACCATATGAATTCTATTTCATTATGAATTTTATGTTCTTCACCACTTTGCATGCAATATTGCTTTATGATAAGTTGGGACTTTTCTCTTTTTTGGTTGTCTCATACTTGGTTTATCAAGACCGGTTTTCATTTTTGTTAGCTTCCAATACTTGGATACCAAGAGTTGTTCCTTAAATTTATTGTTCATCAATACTCTGCACTGCCCCATTTATTGAGGATGAAAGACACCTTCTATTGTGAATCCTAGATTCCATCAATGGCATATCAACAGTATTTTCTCCATTCAATTCTTGTATTTGACTAGTCTCCAATGCCTCTGTTTTCGATGATGAAAGACCCAAAGTTTTATTGTTATTGTCATCAGCCATCATTAGGGTATCAGAACCAAGTTCCCCTTGAATTTGTTGTGTTTGATCACACCGGAATGGCTCATTTCTTGTGATCAGCGAGGTGGACAAAGTCAGAGTTCGAGCAAAAGTTGTAACTTCAACCACAAATCAACTAGATTGATAAAGACATGTTGATATGTAATGAATTGAACTAATATAATACTCACTATTGGAGGGAAATACAAGATGTTGTTTTTTTGTTTTAACACCATTTTTTTCCTTGTGCTTTCCAAAGCGATGTGATTCATGATAAGCCTCTTCTCCATATTTGTTGATTGGTTTTGATCTCAGAAGATAGTTATTGAACTGGGAGGACATATTCATAATTAAACACACACATTATGACTCCTCACACTATAAAGTGAAAATCGAACCAGATAACATATAAAATTAGGAAAAACTTACTGTTGGTGTTGCAATCAATGATTTCTTAGACTGTTTTTCCCATGATTTAAATAGTTGTTGGACACTTGTTGACAAGTGACATCAGGGAAACGTGAAACCAGTTGCAATTTATTTTCCTTATACGATTGATTCCTTGACTTATCATATTCAGCACGAAGTTGACTTCTAATATTTGAAGCAAGAATCTTCTTTGATGAAACCAATACCACCATTCAAACTAGATAATATGATGAAACCAACGTACCTTTTCTCATATGCATATACATCATCCCCCCTACACCCTTGCAGTTGAAACATGTGCAATTGTTTATAACACTTCCACATCCTCGCCAACTTTTTATTATTCTCTTCATCTGGAAGGCCTTTAATAACCTGAAAACAATACATAAGTTTCAATGAATATGAATAAATACTAAGTTTTATTTATTGACTGTGGTTGTCATTAATGTCAAATGATTTCAGTAATGACAAAGAAATAAATACAAAGGATATGATGATATAAAATTTATGGTGATATCATTTTTACAATTTGACCTAATTATATAGAGATTTGTTAGTTTGGAGAAATTCTGAAAAGGAAGTGATGACATGGCATGTATGATGATGTGGCATGTGTAATGAGGTTGGAAAGACACATGATGGTGTTCTGGTGCTATCATGAAGTCAGTGTTGCAATATGAAATCATTCTGGGAAAGTTGGCAATTTTGTGAAACTTTGGAAATTGACTATGGAAAAATTAGTCCAAACTGCTCTAAGAAAATGCCTGCCATAATTCATAGGTTAAAGTAAATGCCCACCTCATCCTGTCAGGATATAGTTTGTTGAAGTGTCTTTCCTACCATAGTCTCATTTATCCAAAAGAGTGCTTCATGACAAAGTTATAGGTCTTCCAAAACAAGGGTCCAGGCAGTTTTAAGAAATTATGGAAATTGACTAAGTATTGGAAAATTTGTCCAAGTAGCCTCAGGAAAATGCCCACCGTACATCATAATAGAATGATAAAAATTATATGAAAATATAAGGCTATACCTTATGGAAAAGGCTATCTGACCATGGTCTCACTTCTCCAAACGAGTGTTCTATGACAAAGTATAAGTTTGCCAAAACAGGGTTTTAGGCAGTTTGCACTAGTCCAGTAAAATGCCCACGTAGTTCAGAGAAAGATGAGTTTGAAGGTGAAATCAGTATGGTTGTGCTCCGTAATATGTATTACATCATCTGGTATCATTGGTTCAGGATTTTGGTGAAATAAAAAAATCCACCCCGAAGATTGCACAAATTGTCCAAATATAAAAATACTGGTAAAAATCCCTAAGTGACCCCAGTAAAATGTCCACCATTTCCTGTGGTTGATGTATTAAAGTATTTTGAGGGTATGGGTCTCTATACTGTTGATTTTTGCATCCAACCATATCATTGGTTTGTCCAAAAATTCTCTATAGGTGAAGATATTGATTTCCCAAAAGTGCCTCCTAGCTTGATTTACACTTCTCCAGAAAAATGCCCATCGAGGAGAGAGAAAGAGGTTTCAAAGGATGAAATTGGTCTAGATGAATAAGTTTGTCTTGCTATCTAAATGAAGGTTGAGAGGCATTTGGAAATTCCCTCCATAAATTGTCCTTTGAAAATAAGGACAACATAATTTTCAACATAATTAATTGTCCCAACATTATTTTCACAGTAAATAACATTGAGAGCCATTCAACAATAGTCAAAACATAATAACAACATCATTTATTGTTAGTTGAGGCCCACATAAAAAATAATTGATATGTTAACATAATTATTAAACCTTTAAAATTCTCTCATGTAGAATGAGGATCTTGTCTGATGCTGATCCATCTGATTGCCCATAGTTAAGATCATTGTATTGTTGGCTTTTTTGATGGTATGGTTCTCCTGGCTTACATGGAACACCAATTTTCTCCATCTCCTCCCAAATTTGAACAAATTTTGTTTTCTCCACGCCTCTAGTTGGATGTACCTTGTCATAATCTTGTGCAATTATTTGAATTTCATGAAACATATTCAAAATTGTTCTGATCCCAGCATGGCGAGAACAATATAGAAGCTTGGCCATTGAGCTAGGAGTCAACTGTAATTGGCACCAACAGTTTTTGAGGTTAGGAATCTTTGAAATACTTAGAAGCTTAATTTATAGTAAATATCCAATCATGAAAGTGTGTACCTTTTCATCATTTCTTCTATCAATGGGATAGGTCTTCACAATAGTCATCTCTATACCATATAAGGTTGGTTGAAAGCTTGTAATATGCTCATCTAACTTTTCTTCCCATCCTTTGCTTGGTGCCAAATTGAGATTCAACTCCTACAGTAAAGTTCAAGAACATAGTTAGATTAGGAATGTTTTGGCAAGATATAAACATTAATTTCAAAAATTGTAATAAATTTGCATAGCTTACAAGGAGCAATTATGTGGACATTGCATAACATTCAGAAACACTACGGATAGTATCTCCTTCTCCAATGTTGATTTCATCTGTAACCATGTGTATCTCTTTCTTATGGCATGTGCACTAAGGAAAAAAATTATTTCCCATTGGAGAAACACTATTATTGCATACTAAACTACATATGGCCACTAGATCATCACACTCAAACAAATTAATTTTCACAACCCTCCATCTACCATATTGATGCCATCTTCTGAAAGCTTATTTATTTGTTTCATTAAGTTCTCCTCATTTTCAGGATAGCAGCATGTGCTAAAACTTGTCTATATTCTTCTTTTCCATCCCATTTTTTAGGTGCATTGGTTTGGATGGAATCACCTTGTTGGCCTATATCCATTGGGTGTCTCACACTTCCAATTTGATGAAAAACAAAATCTCAAGTTATCCTAGGGTTTGACAATTTTTTGTCCAAGTGTTGAATTAGTAGTTTAAAAAGCTAGTTTCAAATGCCCACCAGTTGATGTTTGTGTATCAAAAAATTTAAATGGTGACATGTTTATGTTCCTTGTTGAAGTGATTATCCAGCCATGCTTTCAGTTTTCCTTATGATGGTCACATGTGCAAGAAATTAACTTGCCAAATTGAGAAAAAACTTGTTTTGCATATTAAGAACAAGTGCAATTAGGCTAGGTGTTAAAATCACAAGGTTAAGGGGCTATTTGGAAATGCCTGCTGGGAACTGTCCTTGTGGGGATAAATTCATCAGTTGAAATGAACTTGTTCCTTATTGAAGTAGTTATCCAGTGATGGTTTCAGTTTACTTCGTGATAGTCAAATGTGCAAGAAATTCTCTGGTAAAGGAGATATTTTCTTGCCAAAACAACCATTCTGCTTCTTTTGAACCCTAAAAGAAACATGCGTGCCATAGGAGAAAATGGTTAAGTGTTGAAAAAAAGGGCTTAAGTAAGCAACAACTCATTGCATTTGATAAAAACATCATTTACAGAAATTAAAACATCATTTCCAAAAATTTAGAGAGTCAACCAATCATTTTATATAATCACTGTTAAATTTAGAATTCAAATGAATTTTCTAGCCTACACGACATACCTTCAACCCAATGAAATTTTAAAAATAAGTTTTTGCTTCGATGAATTTTCAGGAATTGTCTTTGTTGTGACTCGTCTTGATGGCCAAAAGTAAGGACGAATACAATGGCATGTTTTCATTTTTTCATCACCATGCCAAATATCACCGCCAAAAGAAATGATTTTTGAAAAACATTCCCAATATTATTTCTTCCATGATTTTTTTTAAATGATTATCGGTTTAATTTCTTCCTTGGATTATTTTTCAGTTCCCCTCCAAATGGATGATCGAAACATTCCCAATATTATTTCTTCCATGATTTTTTTTTTAAATCGTTATCGGTTTAATTTATTCCCTAGATTATTTTTGGGTTCCCCGCCAAATGGGTGATCGAGTGTGAATGCGGATAAGTTTCTCAGTTTTTACCAGTCAGATCATGCTCAGGAATGTATACTCCACCACTCCTATCACATAAATGCGCCTCCGTTTTCTTAAATACTTAGAAATTAAAAACTATTTTACTTCTAGGTTTCACTCATTGATTAGACTGGTTATTGAATGCAATTTATAGATTCAAGACTCTTACACCCACCTTCGTAGCTTCCTAAATCATGTTGAACCTGCATTAACTCTTCTATTTGCTGGAAAATGTCCCGATTTGTTGGAAAATGGTGCCCATTAAAAATTTTCTGGCCAAATACTTTTGCGATTAGTTGACTCACTCACCATCTTCACAATAGAAAATATTATTTCTTCAACCATGTGGATAATTTTAACCAATCAAAAAAACGATCTTTTTACAAAGAAAGCATCTTAAAAACATCTTTTGGCATTTTAACTAATTAAATAGGATACGTTCTAGTTATGGGTAGAATTTTATGATTGTGAATAACCATCCATATACATGTCCAGACCAGGCGTCAAAAGAGAGAGGGAAACACACTTTAAAAAGGAGCTTCATGCGTGCCACGCACAGAGCTGCACCCTCCTTAATCCGCGGGTAATATGCTTGGGAAGTGCACGAGTGAAGTAAACAACTTAAAAAATAATGTATGCTTGTTGGAAGTTGTCACATAGTTGTAACAAACAATAAATAATTTCCACCTTTTTAGTGTCTTTATGGAGCAATTTGCTTGTTCTATTCTTGAAGCCTAAAATCGGTTTCTTTCAAGCAAATTTGGGTCATAAGGACATTATCTTGTTTGGCAATGTACATCGCATTTTCTCTGTTTTGTTTTTCTAATTTCATTGTTGGAAGTTGTACATTAAACTCCCACAACATCTAATGTACCTCATGTTCTCCCAATGCATTGATGATTTTGTGACCATCTTCAATAATTGAAGACAAAAGCTTTTTAATGCATCACTTACCTTTCGTTTGCTTTAACATTCAAAGGAAAAACAATGAAATTTCAAAGAGGGAGATCTACTGAAACTTGAATGAAGGTTCGGTTTGAATGTTATGATGGTTGATGGTAGGCATACTAGTGAATGGAAAATAAACAAATTATATATTAAAAATTTAATCAACATAAAATATCTCTTGGTTCACATTTAGTTTTTATGTTATGAACCATATTTCTTTCCCTATTTACTGTAGTTTCTTTCCTCAATTGTGTGGATTAATCATGTATGGATTTGAAGATAACTGGGATTTGAGCACATGCCATGCATCTTCCACTTCAAAGCTAGAAGAACTTGTATGAAAGCTCATGCCATGCAGCTTCCACTTCAAAGCTAGAAAAACTTGTATGAAAGGATAGTGCTTGTTTAGAAAGTGTGGCATCCATGGAATCCATGGCATCCATGACAGGGACTTAATTCTTTATTTTCAAAACATGCATATACAATTCTGCTAGTTGCATTGCAACTTTCCTGTGTTTTGCTTTTAATTTTGGTAGGGACTTGAAGTTCTCCTTTTATCTCCCTTGTTTATCCTGAAGACAGGGACAATGACTAGGCATCAAAATAAAATGCATCATATTAAGACAGGTTTCTCTCGTATCATGTCCAACCTCTATTAGAAAATAGACTCCCATAATTGTGAACTGAAAGACCAGAGTTGCATCAATCCACTGTTCACTCTTCTGACAGAAACTCTAACAAAAAGTTACCATAAATTAATCACACAAAAAAATGAATACAAAGGAATAGGGCCTTGCACAAGTGTTTGATGAGAGAGTAGAATTTAAAAAAAGGAATGCATACCATACATCCTTGTGTTACCCCGAAATAGGTGATGAGAGAAAGTGATCTAAAACTAGACATTTTGTTCTTTGTAATCTACCTTACAAACTTCACCAATTTAGACATTGTACTAATTAATTATTCACATTTTATCAGCGTAAAAATAAAATATAGATGTTCGGTTTGTGTAAATGATTTTGATTGAGAGTAAATACATTCGATGCTTTTGAGGCTCATTAAGCTCCCCACTGAATCTAGGAGCACTTGCAAAGCAGAGCATGCGCTCAAGTCAAGGTTCTGGAGACGCGTCAAGCTCCCCACTGAATTTGGGAGTGGGGAGCTTAACGAGAAACATGAGGTTCTAGAGATGCGTCAAGCATAGAGGAGCACATGCTCAAGTCGATGCTCTCAAGGTTAGTGAAGCTCCCCACTGAATCTGGGAGCACCTGCAATGTGGAACACCATCTCAAGTTGAGACTCTGGAGGGTCGTTAAGCTCCCTAATGAATCTGGGAACACCTGCAAGGTGGAGCACCCGCTCAAGTCGAGCCTCTGGAGCAGGCCTGGAATTTCAAATGTATGCTGCCTGTCAATCGAAAATTCATGACGGTTTGGTGTTCTTCGTTCCTTTCACTTTACGTTTTTGTCAAATTTTACAAGTGTCAAAATTATTTTCGAAAAAAATAATATAAAATCGTAAAGAATAAATTGCTTGCGAGGGTCACCACCTGAATATATATAGCAAGAGAAGCAGCACGAGACAAGGTTCAACCCCTTTCATGGGCCTGTTTATTTTTTTTAATGATCTTAATAAACTTAGCTTAAAACTACCCAGGAAGGAAAGCCAATTATGTCACCCACCACAATGGCATATACCTTCGTATCAAACTTTGCATATACCTTCGTATCAAACTTGAGGACAGACAGTATGAGGAGCAGGCGGCTCTACATATGCTGTTGTGCAATGGTCCTTTGACCAAAATCTTGTTTACAAAAAAAACTAATATAATTATAATAATAATAAGATTCCACCATAATAGATTATCTTTCAATTTCACCTTTCCCTGTGACTAATTCCATAGTAAGAAGTAAAAATTGATTGTATCCTTTGCTGCCAAAGAATCATCAGCTGCTCACAAATATGTTATCTGTAATTAGTAATAGCCAAGTATTTGTATATATTACTACACACTAACATTATGGATCTTTAACCAGTAGTAGCTACTCCTCCAGAGGTGAAGCTGAAGATGCATTATGTTATGGATTGATGAGCTACAGTGAAATATGAGGGTGGGTACGATGGCTCCGATCTCTCTGATAAAAAAATTGGACTGGTCAAACGAACGTACCCTAGCCACATAAACTCGAGGAGGAGGAGGAGAAGAACCTGGGGTAACTGTAGCATGCAAATGAAATTTCATAGATATGGTTTTTTCAACCTAGTGTAACGACTAACTTGTCCATGGGGTCAGTGCAATCTAATGAGGGTCACTTTTGGCGCGTCAGATGCAATAGAAAATTGAAAAATCAGGCATCCCTCAACTTACTTGGATTTTTTGAGATACTTACACAAAATATCTTGCATTGAGTAAAAAAGATGAAATGTAGGAAATTGAATCACGTTTCCGAATATATAACTTTTATGTACTGAAAATTTGCATAGCTATGTCAAGTTTCATTTTTCCTAACAAACACTTTTTATTTTTCAGGCAAATGATAAGGTATATGTTTTTGTGGGTGCAGCCTTTGAGGGCCTAAATGATGGAATCAAGCTACAAAAATCGGCATGCATGTAGAGAACACATAGCACTTGTGAGCCATTATTTTTCGAAAATTAAATTAGTAATTTTATAGTTTTTTTTATAATTGTCTAAGTGATCAAACCTCGAAAATAGTACCTCTTTTTTGGGTGCATCCTTTGAAGGTCTTAATTCAAAAATCCTCAAATGGGTTTTTCATAGAGCGTGGAGGTTAGTGTCCTCTTGTGCACCATACAATTTTTTTTTGAAATGATCAAGAATTGAAAAAGTTATGGAAGAAACACTAAAATGTGTTTCACGAGTTAAGGAGGTAGGACACAAAAGAAATTGAAAGAAAATAGGAAAAATTAATATTTCAAAATAAAAGTTACATATTTGGAATCTACAGAAAAAATGTTATTTATGTCTAAGATTTCGTCAAAAATGACTGTGTGTAGCATACTGTAACGAGTGGCTACGCACTGGATTCTCCAGAAAGTGGAAGAAATACCCAATTAGCTTTGGTTTTTCATTAACATAGCACAGGTTTGGAATTACCGAAGCAAACTCCAAAGCATACACATAGTATTATTGTTGACATGCGAGCAAGTGAGTCGGCTTGGTTTAGGCTCTACAAAACGCGAGCGCGTTCTATTTAAATTCAAAAATATTGTCACGTTTTTAGAATTCAAGAATGTGCACGCGTTATATAACTACATAATGCGTACGTTTTATGTAGTGCAAAAACGCGCTCGCATTATGTAAACCATAAAATATATGTTTAATACTTAAGAGAGAGGGGGTGTGGAAGACTCAAGGGAATTTTTGGTTAATATTTGAGAATGGGTAGGGAAGGGTCAAGGGAATCTATGGTTAATATTTAATAGGGGTGGGAAAGGGTCAAGGGCTTAGAAGGATGTTGGAAGCTTGAGTGGGGAGAGATGAAGGGAATGAGAACATGATGGGCTACAGGGGGTGAAGGGAAGTGGAGCTTGAGAGCACTATTAAAAGTAGAAGAGGTTCTGAAGAGGTATAGGGTTAGAAGTTGAAAGTGAGACTTGAGTGAAAATGGGGAATGGATGGAGGCAAGGGGGATGTGAGAGAGAAATAAAGAATACAAGGGAGGGAGAGACATAGAGCGAGGGAGGGAGAGGGACAATGGGGAGGAATGGATTTAGAAAGAGTGAGAGATAGATGGGGATAGAACGAAATAAAGAGATAGGAAGGGAGGGATAGAAAGTTTTGGTGGGAGACATGCAGGGAGTGGTGGCGAGAGAGAGGGGGAGAGAGAGAGAGAGAGAGAGAGAGAGAGAGAGAGAGAGAGAGAGAGAGGAGGGGGAAGGGACATAAAGTGTGTGAGAGAGAGGGAGTGATGGAGAGATTGGGATAGGTTGAGGGAAAGATAACATGAGGGAGGGATAGAAGGTGAGAGAGAGAGAGGCGATGATAGAGGGAGGGAGAGAATGTAGGGTGAGGGATGGAGGGAGAAAAGTGGAGATAGATATGGATGGAGGGGGAATGGGTGTGTGATAGGGAAGGAGGAATCAGTGGGGTGGCAAGGACGAAGATGGTGTAAGGGAGAGAAAGCAACATAGAGGGAGGGAGGTAAAGGGAGTGAGGGACATATCCAGGGATAGATCTAGAGAAAGAGATGGGGAAGGAGGGATAGAAGGTGAGATAGAGAGGGCAGGGGGGAGGGATAAAGGAACATAGGGCTAGTGATTAAGGGTGAAAAAAGGGAGAGAGTTCTATAGGGACTTGGATAACTGCGAATATATACATAAGGTGGATAC